>VCAZ01000090.1:375000-1720000 GCA_005784505.1 Bagarius yarrelli
AATGAAGGTCCTGTGGGCGGAGCTTCGTAAACATGGGCAGGAACATTTCAAATCTTCAACACCTAACAAAGACTCTAAAGACTGACATCCACTAACACACCTAGACATTCCGTCTGCCAGTAAAAAATGAAGTGTGTGTGTTGTTTTAACCACTGTAGCACAAGATACCGTAATTTCCTTCCAGATATCAGCTTTCCAGTCAGTAGCTGGGTTTTTATGGACCCTAATGATCCGAATGTAATTGGACTATAATCACAGTCAGGCTAAAAAAAGGTGAAGTAAACACATTATTCTAAATAAATTGACTAAATTTGATTAAAATTTCATTAGAATTGTAACCCCTTTCTAATCTGATTAAGAGGACACGTAAACATAATTAGATTAAAAATATAATTAGCCCTGCGCATGTGCAGTGACCGACAAATCACACAAATCTGTGCCATGCTAGCGGTAGCTAGTGTGTAGCTAGCTGATGGTAAATCTCTAGTAAGTAACAAACGCATACGAAAGTATAAATAATAGCAACAAAGTTGTTTGGCGGTCTCATAAGTTAAACTGATATTCTTTTTTTTTTGTTACAAGATTTTGTAACTGACTTCATTTCATAGCATCAGTCAATATTTGCAATCGCATAAGATAATATAATTGAAGTGCAATCGATTAATCAGCTACTAAAAAATCATTTGGTGCAGCTCTATCGCCAACCCTATGATCACACATACCTTTGCTGCTAGGAAGAAAAACATTTTAACAGTGACAGCGATGACCTCCGTTAGGTCAGAATTGAAGAGGGCAGGAATGCCTTAAGTTCTAAACAATCCAGTGTCAAGGCAGTGGGAAATTCTTTGATGCTTAATTACGTCCCAGGACTACATCAGTAAGATACCATGGGAATGAACAGTACTTTAAAAAAACACAATCAGACACTAACTTTGATGGTAATATGATCCTGTGAGTCGATTATTTTAATTCCTGTGTGACTGCCTACCTTTCAAATAGCAGTTACAACTAACATTACCAAATATTTTATTGTACTTGAGTATGCTAATTAACATTGGCTGAAATTAATCATCAATCGCTGGGGAAGGGAAGTGAATATCTATCGCTACATCAATTAGAAAGTAAACAATCACTTACATGAACAATTCTAAGAAACTAACAATTGTTGATGTGTTCTACTTAATGCTTAAATCAAGTGGAACAATATCTGCACAAGAGATAATAACTGACAGAGACACCCAACTGGACACACTTGAACTATTTATAAAAATACGTCGAATGTATAAAGTAACTAGTCATACAGATCTACACTGCGGAGACAAAAAATACATTCTTTTTAAAACGTAAGAAAGGAAAGAATGTGCAAATCCAGGGTCGACACAATCCCTAAACCATCACAAGATCAGTGTTTTTTCCAATCTCCTTCAAACTGATCAAATGAATTGATAAATGCAATCTAATTGGCCGTACCAGTTTGCACAGTGCTTGCGTTAAAACAATGTGTTGAACCGCTTTAAACAGTTTTGCAATTTGCACACTCCAAGTTTTTAAAACAATGTGTTTTAATTAACACAATCAGACGTTAACTTTGATGCTGTTTACTTTTAAGAGTGATCGTCTAGTAGAGTTTATGCATTGCCCTACCAGTGACTGGTGCCTTTGCGTCATTTTTTTGCAGCCTTGAGCGTTTGCGCTCAGTGCACAGGATTTATCACAGCTTATCGACTCAGGATTGTGCTGTTTTTTTCTGAGATCAATGTTTTGAAGTCTGGTTCGGACTTGGTATTATCACTCGGAATCCCTTATCTGTGCATGCAAAAAAACCTAAAAGTTAAAGGGCCCACCAGGATTGTAGCTTTGTTGTATGTCAATGGTCTTGCCCTTTCGGACTTGGGAGTGGTACATAATCCCTGCTGTATAGTCCCTGGCTGCACCTGTCAGTGTATGCTTCAGCAGACTCCACCCAGATACAGTGTGTCAAAATGTCTCTATGTCTGTTTTCTCTACTGGTGGTGGTGGGCTAAAGAGGGAGAAGGGTAATAGTGGTGGTGGTGGTTTAAAGAAGAAATAGGATAGTGGTGGTGGTATTGGGCTAAAGAAGAACAAGGAGTGTAGTGGTGGTGGTATTAGGCTAAAGAACGAAGAAGCTAATGGTGGTGGTATTGGGCTAAAGACGTAGGAGGGTGAGGTGGGCTAAAAAAGGAGAGGTTACTGGTATTGGGCTAAAGACGGAGGAGAAGGGTAGTGGTGGTCATATTAGGCTAAGGAAGGGGGGAGGGTAGTGATGGTGGGCTAAAGAAGGAGGATGGTAATGATTGTGATATTGTGCTAAAGAAGAAGAAGGGTAGTGGTGGTGGTAGTGGCTGTGGTTGCTTAAAGGCTAATAATAAGGTAAAGGCGGGAGTGGTGGTGGCTTTAAGGTGGTGGTTGGCTAAACAATGATGTGGTGGTTAGTGCAGTTAGAGGTGTTGGATGATGATGTGGAAGGTGGAAATGCGCTCAATATTAGAATGGTGAACTTGGTAGATACAGACAGTTGGACGATGGAAATGATGGAGTTTTTACAAAAAGTTGATTGTGTGTGTGTGTGTGTGTTTGTTTGTTTGTTTGTTTGTTTCACCTCGGGTATTAAATACTTTGTCTGGGGATTTTTCATCAAAGCATTTCATCAAACAAGTTTCGGCAATCAAATTACCAGTGTGTGTATGATACATTCTGCCTTGTGGTTTTTGCACTGTGTTGTGTGTGTGTGTGTGTGTGTGTGTGTGTGTGTGTGTGTGTGTGTGTGTGTGTGTGTGTGTGTGTGTGTGTGTGTTCACATAGTCAGGGGTGTTGCCTTATCTTAGCGTAGTGTACACAGGATGTGCCATGAGAGAGCCTGATCTACCCTGCTGCTTGTCTGAACAGGTGAGTCAGATATGAGTAAGCAGGTGTGTCTACTGGGACTAAACACACATATACACACATTGTTTATGTGTAGCTGGAGAACAGGTTGAAAGAACCCCTGTAGCAGCAAACTGGCGGCATGTAAGAAGCAAAGAGGAAGTTGCATCTGGAGCTGACGTTATCCGTCTGACCTATTAGACAGAGAAAAAGAGAGAGCTGATGAGGTGGGGGTTGGGGTAAGGGGAGCAAGAGGGCATAAAAAGTAAAATGTAGAGGGGCATTAAATCTAAATGAAGGATCTATAAGAGAAGTAGAGAAAATGAGGCAGCTGAACCAGACTTAAAAAAGGAGAGCGATTGCGAAAATGGGGACAATGCAGAAATAGTAAAAAAAAATGGAGATGGAGAAAGGTGTGTGTGTGTATCTATATGTATGTAGAGTAAAGAAAAAAGAAAAAGATGTAAGAGAAAAGAGAAGCATGACAAATTAAAAAGGAATGAAATTAGAGAAGTAATAGGTAAAAAATAGACAGGGAAAAAGGATTATAAGAAAGAATAGGGAAAAAAGGATGATAAAAGAGAGTGAGAAGGAAAGATGCGAAAAGAAAGGAATAAAGAGAGAGAGAGAGATTTTTTTTTTTAATATCTCTGTGTGGGTTGGGGAGGAAATGGGGCATTCGGAGTCAAATATTGATCAATCACCTGGCAACTGCTTTCCCAATAAAACGTGGTGTGGGCCGTGTTTGTGACCTTCTGTCAAGGAAATAGGGGACATAAAAAAAGTCCTGACTGAATGGTTTTTTACAGCACACAGGGGGCAATTAGTGTTACTTTAGATGTACGAAAGACTTTATTGAATGCTTACAAATTCTCATGAACATTACACACACGCATACAAAAACATCACACGCTGCTATATCGGGCTGCATTTACACCGCATGTATCAGGTGGCCCAATTCTGATTTTTTTTTTTCCCTCAATGTGACACAGATGAGATATGACCCACAATCCTGAAAGGAGAAAAATGTCAAATCTTTGTACTGGTTTTAGACCTCATTCTTATGTTGAAACGAATTGGATGTGCAGATCGGTGTCGTATGTCATTGAATAACCAACGTATATGATTATATATACAGTATCTATAGCGATCACCGCTACATTTATTTACATTTATACAACTGAGAAATTGGGGGTTAAGGGCCTTGTATGGGGGCCCAGCAGTGGTGGCTTGGTGGAGCTGGGAATCGAACCTACAATCTTTGGGTTGGTAGTCCAACACCTTAACCATGAGCCACAACTTTCCCCTGCTTTTGTACATGGTACAGAAGCAAAATACAAAATAATTTCATCTTCATACATAATACTTAAAAATCGTGACCTTTTCTGGTCAGTACGTCTACATTGGGTTGTTTTGCTGTGTATAGTAAAATACAGATATCGGATATGGATCAGTTTTAATAGAAGATGTTAAAACATTAAGAACGAAATAAAGTCGGCAGCCAGCCACTAACTAGTTGCTGAGCAGTTTTCCCTTTCAACTGAATAAGAGAGACATTTTAATCTTCAGATCTGAAAACAGGTTAACCGGGCGAATGTTGAAGGATTCTTTAAAATACTTTTATTTAGATAAACATTGGATATCAACACCTAGCCTTTCACTGCCACTGTCACACAGAGAAGATAAATGTTCTCTGAAGATCAGTCAGGATTCCAGTTCCAGCTTTTATTTTAAAAAAATGTTTAACAATCACTTCCTCTTGTGTTTTTAACGTAAAAGAAGGACAGCGTGAGGAAGGGGTGCTAAATGGTCTGGCAACCGGAGATAACATTTTTTCTGGGGGGTGGTGAACTTAGAGGTTAAAAACCGAGATTTTCCCGCTGCAAAATATCAAGACATCCTTTAAGGAAATACAAACAAACTTCAGTCAGAAGAATGTCTTCAGGTTTCATAGCGGGACTAGTTGGAACTTTTAGTAGGAAGAACTAGTAGGAAATCATATCTGTTCATTATCATTAACACCGCCATAAATCTGATCTAAATCTGCACGGATTGCTGGGCTGGGGGAAGGTTTCATGATAAGAAAGTTGTAACTTGTTTCTAAAATGATGACATAATGTGTTAATTTTGTTTCCAAAACAGACAGACTTGTTTTTGTCTGTTATCAGATGGAACTGAGATGGAAGATCGTTTTCTTCATAAATTGTCCACATTTAATATTGTGGCTGCGGCAGGCTGATGTTTATGTTTAAGATGATTTATGTGTTTTAATTTTTTTGTGACATTGTGACATCGAAGAAGGTCTTTGTGGCTTTGTGTTTTAGGAGTGTAAGGTATTGAGATGGGATGTAAGGAATTAGTATAAATACTGATAAAATTAAATGAAAACGGAGAGAGAGAGACACTCATTGTGTGTTTGTGTTTCAGCTCTCGTCTTTGGTATGTAAGAGAATGTGGTTTTATTATATGTTGTGTTTACTCACTTAGGTACGGTATAAGACCCGAGAATGTGATCGTGTACGGGCAGAGTATCGGGACGGTGCCGTCTGTGGACTTGGCTGCCCGTTACGAGAGCGCCGCCGTTATCCTGCACTCTCCGCTTACCTCAGGCATGCGGGTGGCCTTCCCTGACACCAAGAAGACCTACTGCTTCGACGCCTTCCCCAAGTATGTCCTGCCGTTTCATTGTCACACAAACTGTCAGTCATCTTATTGATAATTCTGAAGATTTGGAAAGTTCACAGGAATAAAGCCAACATTTTTCCCCCTCTCGCAGCATTGACAAGATCTCGAAGGTGACGTCGCCGGTGCTGGTGATCCACGGCACCGAGGACGAAGTCATCGACTTCTCTCACGGTCTGGCCCTGTACGAGCGCTGCCAGAGGCCTGTGGAACCGCTGTGGGTAGAGGGTGCCGGGCACAATGACGTAGAGCTCTACGGCCAGTACCTTGAGAGACTCAAGCAGTTTGTCAGTCACGAGCTTGTCAACTTGTAAAGCGATGACAAGTAAACAGACAGAAACGCCACACGGCTGCCAACTTCACCTGGCACACTGACCGCTGGGGACATGCCAGAGTTTTACATTTTTTTTTCTTTGTTATATGCTGAGCCGGGAAATGACCCAGACTGCCTTCTCGAGAGTGGAAGGGTGGGGGGGATGAAAGGGTTGAAAGGGTAAGGGGGTAAAAGAGTAAGGGGGTAAAAGGGTGAAGGAAAAACATAGAGGGTAAGGAAGGCGTGAGAGGGTGAATGACAGACTGAGGAAGATTAAATACCTGTATAAGGGTTCTAGGGGTGTGTGTGTGTGTGTGTGTGTGTGTGTGTGTGTGTGTGTGTGTGTGTGTGTGTGTGTGTGTGTGTGTGTGTGTGTGTGTGTGTGTGTGTGTGTGTGTGTGTGTGTGTGTGTGTGTGTGTGCGCGAACGTGTGCAAGAGTAGTGTGGATTATCATATATCCTGTAATCTAGAACAGATGACAGATCATCACTACCTCTGTGTGTTAGTTGGGAGAAGGAATGTTTTTTGTTTTGTGTTTTTAGCAGCATCGGTAGCATGAAACCTGCCCTGATTAAAGCTACTATAAATCCATAAACCCAGAGGACAGAACTGACACTCGCAACTCCCACTGCAAACTTCAGGGGTTTATTTAAGTTTCATAAACAGATGGAGCTTAGTCTCGGTGCTGGAGGACAAACTGGTACACACTCACACTGTCCTGCACAAGTTAGTGTTTCAGATAATGAATAGTGCTTCCTGAGTTGTGTGTGATGTGTAATAGAGCAGGGAAACTAAAAAAAATAAAACCTGTGTTCAATTAAACATATGATATGTGCTCACAGCATAAACCTCACATCCCTAACACTGTATTTTCTTTTCTTTTTCTGCATAAAAGTCACTGTGTACTACAGTTTAGAGTTTAGAGTACAGTGTGTGAGTGTGTGTCGGGGTGGGGATGGGGTGAAGGTGTGCAAGTGTGTGCCTGCAGAAGTATTGCACAAACCGAGCGCAATCTCAGGTTGACATTTTGGAACACTGCACACTGTACAATTCGATCGACGTTTAGGAATGTGGGTGTGTTCGATTTTGCAAAATCTTTCAAAATTGTGAAAGTGATTTTCTGGATCAGTGAACGCTGCACACTAAACAACGCTATAGATCAGTTAATGCTGCACACTAAACAGCGTTATAGATCAGTAAACGCTGCACACACAATAACGTTATAAATCAGTGAACACTGCACATTCAACAACGCTATAGATCAGTGAACGCTGCACACTGAACACGTTATAGATCAGTGAACGCTGCACAATAAACAACATTATAGATCAGTAAACGCTGCACAATTAACAACGTTATAGATCAGTGAATGCTGCACACACTAACGCTATACATCATTGAACGCTGCACACAACAACGCTAAAGATCAGTGAACGCTGCACACTAAACAACGTTATAGATCAGGAAGCGCTGCACACTCTAACGTAACGGATCAGTGAACGCTGCACACACAACGCTATACATCATTGAACGCTGCACACAACAACGCTAAACATCAGTGAACACTGCACACTAAACAACGTTATAGATCAGGGAACGCTGCACACTCAACAACGTTATAGATCAGTGAACACTGCACACACAATGTTAGAGATCAGTGAATGCTGCATGCTAAACAACGTTATAAATCAGTGAATGCTGCACACTAAAGAACGCTAAAGATCAGTGAATGCTGCACACTCAACAACGTTATAAATCAGTGAACGCTGCACACACATTAACGTTAGGAACCAGTGAACACTGCACACACAATAACGTTATAGATCATTGAACTCTGCACACTCAACAACGCTAAAGATCAGTGAACGCTGCACACACAATAACGTTATGAACCAGTGAATGCTGCACACTTAACGATGTTATAAATCAGTAAATGCTGCACACAACAACGTTATAGATCAGTGAACTCTGCACACTTAACAATGTTATAGATCAGTGAACACTGCACACTCAACAACGTTATAGATCAGTGAACGCTGCACAGTAAACAACGTTATAGATCAGTGAACGCTGCACACAATAACGCTACACATCAGTGAACGCTGCACACAACAACGCTAAAGATCAGTGAACGCTGCACACAACAACGCTAAAGATCAGTGAACGCTGCACACTAAACAACGTTATAGATCAGGGAACGCTGCACACTCAACAACATTATAGATCAGTTAACACTGCACACTCAACAACACTAAAGATCAGTGAACGCAACACACTTAACAACATTATAGATCAGTGAACGCTGCAGATTCAACAACCTTATAGATTAGTGAACGCTGCACACTAAACAACGTTATAGATCAGTGAACGCTGCACACTAAACAACGTTATAGATCAGTGAACGCTGCACACTCAACAACACTAAAGATCAGTGAACGCAACACACTTAACAACATTATAGATCAGTGAACGCTGCAGATTCAACAACCTTATAGATTAGTGAACGCTGCACACTAAACAACGTTATAGATCAGTGAAAGCTACACACTCTAACGTAACGGATCAATGAACGCTGCACACACAATAACGCTACAGATCAGTGAACGCTGCACACAACAACGCTGAAGATCAGTGAACGCTGCACACTCAACAACGTTATAAATCGTTATAAATCAGTGAACGCTGCACACTCAACAACGCTAAAGATCAGTGAACGCGGCAGACACAATAACGCTAGAGATCAGTGAACGCTGCGCACAACAATGCCAAAGATCAGTAAACGCTGCACACTCTAACATAACGGATCAGTAAACGCTGCACACACAATGTTAGAGATCAGTGAACGCTGCAGACTAAACAACACTATAGATCAGTTAATGCTGCACACTAAACAGCGTTATAGATCAGTGAACGCTGCACACTCAGCAACGTTATAGATTAGTAAACACTGCACACTAAACAACGTTATAGATCAGTGAACGCTGCATACTCAACAATACTAGATCAGTGAACGCTGCATACTCAACAACACTATAGATCAGTGAACGCTACACACACAATAACGTTATGAATCAGTGAACACTGCACATTCTACAACGCTATAGATCAGTTAACGCTGCACAATGAACACCTTATAGATCAGTGAACACTGCAGAAATAACTTTATGAATCAGTGAACGCTGCACACTAAACAACGTTAGAAATCAGTGAACACTGCACACTCAACAACGCTATAGATCAGTGAACGCTGCACACTAAACAACGTTAGAAATCAGTGAACACTGCACACTCAACAACGCTATAGATCAGTGAACGCTGCACACACAATAACGTAATAGATCAGTGAACGCTGCACACACAATAACGCTTTAGATCAGTGAACGCTGCACACAACAACGCTGAAGATCGGTAAACGCTGCACACAACAACCCTAAAGATCAGTGAACACTGCACACTAAACAATGTTATAAATCAGTGAACGCTGCACACCAAACAACGTTATAGATCAGTGAACGCTGCAGATTCAACAACCTTATAGATTAGTGATCGCTGCACACCAAACAACGTTATAGATCAGTGAACGCTGCACACTTTTACGTAACGGATCAATGAACGCTGCACACACAATAACACAGTGAACGCTGCACACACAATGTTAGAGATCAGTGAACGCTGCACACTTAACAACGTTATAAATCAGTGAACGCTTCACACTCAACAACGCTAAAGATCAGTGAACACTGCACACACTCAACAACATTATAGATCATTGAACCCTGCACACTCAAATAACGCTATAGATCAGTGAACACTGCACACAACAACGCTAAAGATCAGTGAACGCTGCACACACAACGTTAGAGATCAGTGAACGCTGCACACAACAACGCTAAAGATCAGTGAACGCTGCACACTAAACAACGTTATAGATCAGTTATAGATCAGTGAACCCCGCACACTCAACAACGTTATAGATCAGTGAATGCTGCACGCAACAACGCTAAAGATCAGTGAACGCTGCACACTAAACAACGTTATAGATCAGTGAACGCTGCACACTCAATAATGTTAGAGATCAGTGAACGCTGCACACTCAACAACACTATAGATCAGTGAACGCTGCACACTCAACAACGTTATAGATCAGTGAACGCTGCACACAACAACGTTAAAGATCAGTGAACGCTGCACACTAAACAACGTTATAGATCAGTGAACGCTGCACACTCTAACGTAACGGGTCAGTGAACGCTCCACACACAATGACGCTAAAGATCAGTGAACGCTGCACACTCAACAATGTTATAGATCAGTGAACGCTGCACACACAATGTTAGAGATCAGTGAATGCTGCATACTCTAACGTTACGGATCAATGAACGCTGCACACACAATACTGTTAGAGATCAGTGAACGCTGCACACACAACAACGCTATAGATCAGTGAACGCTGCACACTCAACAACGTTATAGATCAGTGAACGCTGCAGATCCAACAACCTTATAGAATAGCGAACACTGCATACTAAACAACATCATAGATCAGTGAATGCTGCACACTCAACAATGCTAAAGATCAATGAACGCTGCACACACAATGTTAGAGATCAGTGAATGCTGCACACTAAACAACTTTATAAATCAGTGAACGCTGCACACTCAACAACGCTAAAGATCAGTGAACGCTGCACACACAATGTTAAAGATCAGTGAACTCTGCACACTAAACAACGTTATAGATCAGTGAAGCTGCACACTCTAACGTAACGGATCACTGAACGCTGCACACACAATAATGCTATAGATCAGTGAACGCTGCACACAACAATGCTAAAGATCAGTGAACGCTGCACACTAAACAACGTTATAGATCAGTGAACGCTGCACACTCTAACGTAACGGATCACTGAACGCTGCACACACAATAACGCTACTGATCAGTGAACGCTGCACACAACAACGCTAAAGATCAGTGAACGCTGCACACTCAACAACGTTATAGATCAGTGAATGCTGCACACTAAACAACGTTTATAGATCAGTGAATGCTGCACACTAAACAACGTTATAGATCAGTGAAAGCTGCACACACAATAATGCTATAGATCAGTGAACGCTGCACACAACAACACTAAAGATCAGTGAAACGCTGCACACTAAACAACGTTATAGATCAGTGAACGCTGCACACTCTATGTTAGAGATCAGTGAACGCTGCCTGCACACTCAACAATACTAAAGATCAGTGAATGCTGCACACTAAACAACGTTATAGATCAGTGAAAGCTGCACACTCTAACGTAACGGATCACTGAACGCTGCACACACAATAATGCTATAGATCAGTGAACGCTGCACACTCAACAACGCTATGGATCAGTGAACGCTGCACACTAAACAACGTTATAGATCAGTGAACGCTGCACACACAATGTTAGAGATCAGTGAATGCTGCACACACAATGACGTTATAAATCAGTGAACGCTGCACACTAAACAACGTTATAGATCCGTGAATGCTGCACACACAATAACATTATAAATCAGTGAACGCTGCCCAGTAAACAACGTTATAGATCAGTGAACTCTGCACACCCAATAACATTATAGATCACTGAAAGCTGCACACACAATAACATTATAAATCAGTGAACGCTGCCCACTGAACAATGTTATAGATCAGTGAACGCTGCACAATGAGTGCGTCGAATTTTGCAAAATGTTAGATGTTTTTTGTTCTAAAAGATTTTTGTTAATTTTCTTGAGAAGAAATGCACTGTTTAGTGAATACACTTCTTCGCTATTGATGAGTTGATGAGTTGTCCGCGTATATAACACTGTTCGACGCGTTTTAGCTGTGTGTCGGTGGGACGGTACAAGGCTGCGTACGATTCTAATTGGCTTGTGTTAGACGATATCGATATTTAGTTCTGAAATACTCTGATAACTGTTTGTAAATATTTTTGGTTCAAACAACTATTTTGTCATTCGTAAATGCTTAGAATGCAGATCACTATTACTAATACAGCTTAAAATGATTATTATTATTATTAACATTACAATGATCTTGTTAGAATGGACATTTCTTTGTTGACGCCATTCAGTCTGGAAAGAAAACTCCTAAATGTTTCAATGTGCTTAAAAACTACTAATGAGTTACTAATGAGAAAAAAATAAATGAAAATACAAATTTGGTGAAGGAACTAAATTATTATTGAACATCTAAAGATTTCCTATTACACATACTAAACACATAACCTAAAACCAATATTTTAATAAAATGTATTTTTATTAGTGCTAATAAAAGGACCATTAACTATTTAATGCCTAAGCGCATTCTTTATGTCTAAATACCTCGATTTTACATATAATTAAATAGCGTCCTTTCTTTTGTTCTCTTTTTTTATTTGTTCCAACAGATAAAAATTGTGACATTGGTAAGCTTGTGAGTTCTAATAATAATAATTTACTTTTTCTATAATTTAACTTTAAAATATTTATTATTGTATTATTTTTGATTAGCACGAAAATAGCTGAATTCATTACTTTAAAATTAAACATTATTATATTTCTATCTACCTAGAAACAATCAGGAAGTAAAAAGTTGCGGTACGTCGCCCCCTTGTGGTGAAATGTCAAACTTCAATAACGGAACAAATAATTGCGGTTCCTTGCGCCACGTTTTTAACATCTAAAAACAAAAGTGAGGCTGAATCTTGTAGAAAACCAATAAAACAAAAAAGGTTTATATTACAGGTTTTTTTTTCAATCTACTAAGGACAATCTACGGTTTACAGCGAAATATACAGGAATGAATTAGACATGATGCTGCAATGATTCTGTTACGTTCTATTTATATTCTTTTCAGAGTCACATTCACATCACATCATATGCCATCGGGCAATACACCGCAAGGAAAGAAGCTTCTGGCATGTCTGATGTAACTGTTTATAGATCTCCTGCTGATTAGTCCAGAAATCCTGCTATTACTGCATCCAGGATTGTGATGGTTATAGTTCCTCTATGAGGTTGAAGTGTATGGTGGAAGGAGAAGTGATTCTGTTCCATAATAGTCTGCAGACTAAACCCTTTATAAGGTGTCATTCAGGAACAAAAGGATTGCCCAGCGGTTTGTGTAACAGCAACCTGTCAGTGAATTTAGCTGTACAAATTGTGATGTTATCACCACTCCGACACTGTGGTTCATTTCCCAATTACATTCCTTCCTCAATTCAATGTTTTAACCAAGTTAGAACCAGCCTCATCCACAAAGATAAACATGTGTGGGGTTTGCCTACATTTGGGCCCAATCCCATTTCTACCACTCTGTTTCACGTGTTCATGTGTGGGGGTAGGGGAAGGGGAGGGGCCAGATACCCCTTCAAACAAAGAGTTTTTAGGTTCACACTACAAACATAGGTTGTAGAATATTTCCCAAGATACACCAGCTACAAGCGATTAAACAGATTTACAAATAAGCATCGCTAACCTTACACTGCTGTATGATCTCACAATAAAATAACCTGTCAGAAATATAAAGGCTAGTGGGAGGGAATTAGCATGGCGTGTACCGGTGTAGTAGTGGTTTCCTATTTCCTTCCTACCCCTTGTCACTCTGTTTCAAGGGCCAAATTGAAGGGGTAGGCCTAGGGATAGAAGGTATCAAATAGAATTGGCACTGTGCGCAGTTGAAATAGAATAGAATTAAGATATTATAGTAGAAATGCGGACATTTGCTGTTTTATTCAGTTTTGCATGATGTTATTGTTTTGAAGCCTAGTTTAACCGTTTTTGAATGAGGATGTAAACATTTTTACATGCAAATTGGCTTGTGGGTACAGAGAGTTTTGCTGGTTGTTGTGTGGAAACGACAAAATCATTCAGAGAATTTAAAAGAAGTAGTCAATGAATGCACCCTACATCAGTGCTACATTTTAGCGATTGTAACACTCTCAATAATATATCAATGTCATTGTTTCTATAGTAACACAGGGAAATAAATAGTGGACATGCATCATCAACCCATATCTAAAACTGTACCTTGTTGATATAACAAACTTTAGTGTAATGCATTTTAACATTTATGATAAAAAACATGATAGACTTTGTACCTGTCTCAAGAACATTGGGTATAAAACTGAAATACAGGAACACACTCCCCACCCTGGATGGAAACCAGTCTATATCAGTAAACTGTTCACACACAACTATTCACACATTTATTAGAGGCAAGTCATCTCAGACAATTTAGCTACTGGTATATTTTGGAGAGGTGCGGGGGGAAACCTAAGAACCTGAAGAAAAACCCACACCGACACAAGCTGGTCTTACAAAAACACCACACAGACAGTAACATGAGCTGAGGATTAAAAGCGGATGGTCTGGAGCTGGAAGACAGCATGGCAGCGCTCTGAAATCACTGCCTGAGGGGAAGCTGTAACTTTTCTCAGGAAAGTCTTCAGAACAGAGGATTGGCAAGACATGACAAGCTGCATGTTTTTGTCTTGTTTACTTGGAACTTGGGAGGAAACAGGCATTTTCAAACATGATGCAACACTTGAATTTAATGTAACTATCCTGATAAGAAAAGTATTAGTATTACAGTTTAATAGACACAAATAATAAGCAGTGGCTGATTGCTGTAAGCTAACAGTGATCCTCATAAACTCATAAGATCTTATAGGAGTTAAATTTGGGGATAAATTTCCTCATTGAGGAACGTGGATGCCGTGATTCCTGGGTTTAAAGATCTTTGTACATTTACACTTATGGCATTTGGCAGACGTCCTGATCCAGATGCAATTTACGGAATTAGCAGTCTAAAATCGTAACCACTGTGCTACCACTGAGTTTTGTTATATTTTGAGCCTCAGATGTATGAAGGTCTGTAAACTTTTGAAAAGCATGAGATTCGGGGATGAGCTCTAATCGTCCAGTTGCAAATCACTGTTTCGTGCCTTTTTACTTTTGTTATAAGAAAATCAATATTGTTTTTTTCTTTTTTCTATCGTTGTAATGTAGGTCATGCTTTTTAATGTCTAATGTTTCTCTTTGGTTAGTATTACATCCTTTATCTCTTTATCTCTTTGATTGAATTTGATTGATCTAAATTGTTTAATAATTAAAATGATTACCTTGATTGCTTAATTACTGATAATAAACCCACATTAAACTTAAATTTACTGATTTAAGCTATATTTATTACATTCTTTAACAGTCAACTCTAAAATTGGCTTTTAATTTTAGCTAGCAGTAATGTTACATCATCACCATGGGCTACGTCTTACTGTCCTGCATTACTAACGGTTTGATTTTTCAGTTTGTTTGTGCACCCGCCCTCATTTTATTAGCACCAGTGAAGGTTAGTCTGATCCCACAGAAGATGTAGAAAATTTCATGCTGGCTCTGGTAGAAAAAAGTAAACTGGACCATGGAACAATGGAAGAAGAAGGCCTGAACATTTTACATTTTCTTTTACCCAGGATGCACCACGGAGGATCCCGGTCCCTGATACACTGCAATAATGGTTTAGAAATTATTTGAGAAACAGTTCAAGGACACCAAATCCTTCAAATCAATCTGATCTATTGATGATCTCACAAGACAAGTCAAGTAAAGTCGCTTTTTTCAACAATAAAGATTTACAGAATCAAATTAAATAAGACAATAGTAAACACCCACTAAAACACTCAGTTTAGTTTAATTAATATCTGTAAATTAAGAGTCCCCAACTAAGCAAGTCAGATGCATCGGCAGCAAGAAACCAAAACTCCACCAGTGGCAGAGTAAAAAACCTTGGGAGAAACCAGGCTCAATCAGGAGCAGACAAACCAGCAGGTTATTTCATGCTTCAGCAACAATTCCATGGTCCTGTCTGGATGGCCATCTAGATGACAAGGTCATAACCGGAAAACTGCCACTGGGGCTTATTGTCTTTAAGTGCTACATTGACAACATTTGCCCTTAACCAGATGCCCTTACCCAGAGTGACTTACATTAATTTCATTTATACAACTGAGCAACATTGGGGGTAAGGGGGCTTGCTCAGAGGCCCAGCAGTGGCAACTTGGTGGTGCAGGAAATCGAACCCACAATCTTCTGGTTCTGGAAAGTACCACTTCCCCACGACTAAAAATAAATATTAGAATATTAGCAATCTAGGTTTATGTTACATTTTTATTTATTATTAATAAATAAAATATAAAATAATTAATTTACAAAATATTAACTAATACCTGACGCTGGCGATAGGTTGAAGCACGTGTTGCGTGACGTTTTCCTTGGAAGCCCCGCCCTCTGTTACACACAGCGGCTCACAGCTCCTGTTTGTTCATTTCCTCCCTGTCGCGCTGCCGGTGTGGTGCTGCTGCCGCTAACGGATTAATTTGACCGAAACATGTAACCAAAAGTGTAAAAACCAAAAGCAGAAGTTAAATTAAAGAGTTTTTTCTCCGTTTAGTTGCGTTTTTTCTTTGTTTCTAAAGAGGCCTGCGTATGACGAGCACGGAGTGAGAGTCGCGGAAGGTAAGAAGAGAAACAAAACGCCTCCAGAATAACGTTGAAACCGCTTCACTCCACAGAAAGTTTAACGGTAAAGACGGAAAGAAAAAAAACTATTTCTTGCTATTAAAGCCGTTTAATTGACTAGTGTGACTGGTTAAATTTGCTCTCGTTCCAGCTCTTGTTAGTCTGTAAAGCTGAACTACAGTTAAACAGAAATGCAGTTATTTTTATCTTGACATTTCTAAACACAAACTAACACTAAAAACAGAAACAGGATGAACAAATACCAAACCATTCCAAAACATTAAATAAAAAAACGTTTACCTTTGTTTACCTGACCCTTTGTTTTGAGTCACAGATATTATTATAGCTAAAACAACGAAGCTAAATAAATAAACAAACAAAAAAACATTCATTTACACATTTTAAAGATAAAATATTTCAATCTGTCAGTAAAAAAAAAAAAAAAACCCTAAAATGACTCATTCTGTACTACTCCTGTTTTTGTCCAATGAAATGCTGTTAAATTTAACCCCCGCCTCCAAGGGGCGGGTTCATGTGATCTAGTAGCTGTACCAAAAGCTTATTAAATCGTTTTTGAGTTAGTAAAGAACATTCTATATATAGTGTAATTATATGTAGTATGAATGAGATTTAGATGTACAACATCTGCCATGTTGAAATTGTCACGTGACCTACATCACAACAGCTTCAACTTTATTTTCTCATGTTGCTAAAGGTAGTTCTTTAAAAGTGCTGTGCCATTTCTTATCAAGGTTCAAGGAGCTTTATTGTCATTTCAGCCATATATAGCAGATGCACACAGTGAAATGAGAGAGCGTTTCTCCAGGACTCCCTGGTGCTACACAAAACGTAGAATTTACAAAATAACAAAGAGCCACTAAACAGGATAGACACAAAGTGCATGTGTGCAACCTAGTGCAGATAGTGCAGAACACACAGTGCGGTAAACAATCCAAACATTACGAGGACAGTGCAAATCAGACAGTAGAGAACATAACATAACATAACGCTGGACAGAACATTCAATAGCGCCAACCAGATTATAAATATCTAAATATATATTATTAATATATAGTATGCAATTTTGGACGCAGTGCCAGTCTCAGATGTAGAATAGCCAAATATTTTACTTAAGTACAACTTTTTCTAAAAATAATAACTAAAAGTATTAAAGTTTAAAGTTCTTTGAGTAAGAGGGTAATAAAGTATGGACTTATGAGATTACTCCAGTATTAAGTTATCAGTTAGCCAATCACGAGACTCGTCATCTCGCATGATGGAAACGAATTCCTAAAAATACATTTTAATCAATAACGTCAAAATAGTAACGGAGGAACGACATCAAATGTAGAGAAGGAAATTGAAATTTCTGCAATTTTAAAACATTTTCCCTCAAAAATGTACTTGAGGATGTGTAACTGAGTAAATATAACTCATCATTAGCCTCCTGTGGTTATTAATTGGATTCTGAAGGATTTTTAGGTGTGTTTCATATTTCTTTACTGTGTTAAACACAGTTGATGTTCTTGTGTTGCTGAATTTTTCAGTTGATGTGAGTTTTATGGTACAAAATCATTCATTTGCACAACTTTCCTAAGTAAATGATTGATTTTTGACATGCTGTTTTTTTGTGATTGTTTTTACATGTCAGTCAGAATTTCTCTTGAACAATAAAGCTACTCTAAAGTACAGACTTTCTGCTGTCAGTGTAAAGCTCTGGTTACAGGAGACCAGCTGACATGGTCTGTTTGTTTTTTTTAAGCAGATCCTCCTGCACATTTTCCCCCTTTTCCACACATACCTTGGTGTTTGGAGAAGAGTGGAACTTGTGTGAGATGATGGTTAATTTAATCTGTGATTTTTATATATGACCAGTACTATAGCGAAGGTCAGCACTGTGAAATGGTTTATCTTTAAAGCTGTTGTGTAAATCAGTTTAAACACTTCGCAACTCAGCACTTCATCACGTGACATCCTGTTACAAAAGGTATCAAATCAAGCTAACACATCTGGACAAACATAAATCATGCTGTCTGTCTTTTTTTCCTATCCTGCTTCTGTTTTTATCTGTCTCTGTTTCTTTTTGTCTCTCTCTCTTTCTCTGCTGGTCTGTCTCTCTTTGCTGGTCTGTCTCTCTGTCTCTTTGTCTCTTTTTGTTGGTCTGTCCCTGTATGTTGGTTTGTCTCTCTCTCTCTTTTTCTCTGTCGCTCTTTCTTTCTTCCTTCATTTCCTTGTCTCTCTTTTTTTGGAATCACATTTCCGAATCTGTTCTGACAGCACCAGTGAATGTTGTTTAACCTGTTGTTTATTGTTTGTCTCAAAGAAAGATTTGTAAATTGATATTATTGAGATTTTCCCGATCTGATCCAGATCATTGGACTAGATAATCAAATGCCACCTGACCTGTCTAACTGGTTGGCTCGTGTACCAGCCTTTATTATTTGTCTAACAGCTGTATCTCTGCTGTGAGGTGTGTCATAGTGCTGCACAGTGCATCTATTATTAATCGCTAATTTGCAGTAATTAAACTGTCTGATGTTTAATTTTTTTTTACACCCGGAATTTTTTAATATGTTAATGCAGGTAAATTGTTACATAACACGATATTAGAAAATAACAGAAAAAACCCAGGCGCGGTTCTTGTGTCCGAACTATCCAGAAACAGGATGGTAATGACCTACAGATGCTGATTGAACACAACATTGTTAAACATTTTAGGGTTCATGGTTTTGTTAAAATTCACATTTATTTAGGGTGAGCAATTCGATTCGAGTTAAATAAATAAATAAGACCTAAGCAATAATGGAATAGTGTGTTGATCCTGGCTTGCGAAAGTGGACTCTCTCTCTCTCTCTTTGCCTTTTTCTGTCTGTCTTTTTGTCTTTTTCTTTGCCTCTCTCTTTTACGCACTCTCCATCTTTCTGTGTCTCTCTTTCTTGCTCTCCATTTCTCTATCTGTCTTTCTCTTAGTCTCTCTCTTTTTCTGTCTGTCTGTCTCTCTCTCTCTTTCTCTCTCTCTCTCTGACTTAATAGCTGCCATGTGTTTGTGTAAATACTACAAAAAATGTAAAACATCCACACACGGGCCTATTCCATCAAAACACATGATGCCAAACATCAGCCTGTAGCTGTGAGTTGTTAAGCTGCAGTAATAGTTAGATTGTCTGCACTGGATGTCCTGATGAATAAAAAAATATTTACACTGTTTTATAACCTTTTTTTTTTAATTGTTTTTTTTCTCCACTGTCCTCTTACAGGAAGTGCCAGCCAGCTGCACCATGCAGGGAAACAAAAGCCCTGGCCGTCTACCCAAGTTAGTCACACCATCCAATGGATCGGTGCCCTACGCCATGACCCGGGTTGTACCGGTCAGATCTCCACCCCCTGTCAAAGCCCTGCCTCCAGCACCAGCACGACCCAAACCGCTGTCTCAGCCGCCATCACGACCACCTTCTGCTCGCTTTCCAGAGGTCCGCAACCGGCGGCTGATGAAAAACACTTACATCTGCACTGGAGTCTGCTTCGGCTCGTTCTTCCTCGTGCTTATCCTTGTTCTTGGTCTGAGCTCCAATCAAGTTCTCGATGGTGAGACAGCACTGCAGTGTGAAGTACTAGCATGTCAAAAACACTCACATAATTTCCAGAATTGGTCAAAAAATGTATTACATCATATTTGTCAAATTGATTTTTGTCCTGGTTGCTTTTTTGAATTTGGCAACGAAAAAAAATTTCTTTTTAAATCACGAAAATGTGATTTATAAGCAATTCCAGCGTTATAGATGTGATATTTGCTGTGAAAATTAATTTAAATAAATTAAAAAACGTAAAAAAAAAATGTTTATGTTAACAGTATGTTAAAACATTAGTCATTAAATTTAGGCATCAGAAATTATTATTATTTTATAACAACTGACATTGCAATATTTTGTTTTTCTGTAATTATATATTGCAATATTAGAAAATTTCCCCAGATGACTTGAATAGCTCAATTTAAAAATTTTCAATGATTTTAGAGGTGGGTGGAGTATCCACCTCTGGCAATAGTCACTCAAGTAAGAGTAAAAAAATCAGTTTTACACAAAGCAAAAATCTATAGAATATTGACGCATATGGATAAAAAATGTGCAGATGTTTGGAATGAATGTGTTTGTTTGTAGGGTTCACAGATATTTGTCATAAATCTTGTAAATGTGGTTTTACAATAAGGTGGAAGTTTCCACACAGAGGCCAAATTATTATTTATATGGTTTTTGGTTCAAATTGGCGTCTTTTTCACTACATGTATTTTTAGGTTGGAGCTAAATTTTGTAAAAGAAAAAAAAAAAGTTAAATTTACTCAGGATAATGTAACTAAAGTTAATGTAATTTTTTAAATGAAATATAATACACAATATATTGTTTTATGATATGTGGCTTAAATTGCAAAGTTTAATAGTAGAGTAAAAATGTATTATGTGTACATTGCTTTAAGGTCTGTTACTGTATCAACAAGTTTAAATCATTCCGGCACAAAGAACAATCACTTATAACTTTAACAAAAATTATTTGTTTTTAATTTATATGGTGAAAACTAAACTGTTTGATTTTACATTTAATGATTCAATTAATGTATCTGAATCCTCAGAATAACACAATAGACTGTTTATTGCATCCACTTCTTTGTTTTATTTTATTTATCTATGATTATAATTTGTGTACGATAAACACCCAGTCTATCATTAAACTTTTACATTAATCCACAAATCAAATTTACATTTACAAAATTTGGCAGACCCCTTATCCAAAGCCACTTACATTTATCTCTTTTATACATTGGGAATTGAACTCCGATCAAACATTTGACGTTCCACTTGCTGCAATGGGATTATTGCAGATACACACACACAACAACGACCATGCTAAAACAATAGATTGTTCAGCCCTAGTCTATACACATGTTTTAAATTATGTTAAATTATATTATAACATTAGAACGTACAGGAAAACACATTCCAAAAAAGTTATAAATTAATTAGCATTTTAATAAGTGGAAAAAGAATTTGCCCCCCTATCAATCAGCAAGATTTTTGGCTCCCAGGTTTCTTTTATACAGGTAACAATCTGGTACCAACTACAAGAAACGTCTGACCTCTGTGATTTACCAACAAGGGCTTTGCCACCAAGTGCCAAGTCTTGTTTTAACAAGAGGTCTAATACTTATTTCACTCATTAAAATGCAAATCAATTTATAACGTTTTTGAAATGTGATTTAAGTTTTTGCAGTCAGTGTGTTCACAACGGAAACGAAACGGAAACTGTTTGCAATTGCGCTTGGATTCTGCCGTGTAGACTTCCATACAGATCGTTTAATATTTTTGTGACCTACAATCTTTTAATGTAAATGTCAGTGAAATGTTAAGTACTGTAAGGTCTTTTATGATGCTACATATGGGGTGTGAATTTAATTAAGAATGGAATGGAATTAAGAATGGAAACCCTGCATCTAAAAAAATTCCAGTTGTATATTATTTCTGCAGTGACTTAATTATTTCTCCATGCAATCATAAAGTCTTGATAGTTGACCTTAGTTTTTTATTTAAACATTCTTGTTGTGTTGATGTACACCTTTTTACATATTATTAGAAATATGGTTTGATTTTGTTTAAACACACACAAAAGCAAGACGGTATGGTTTTCATTAGGTCCTTAAACAGTCAAGACGTGGTTTTCGGATCTTGCTATTGCGCAGCATGAGAGACGCTTGATCCACCGAACAAATGCTTTTCTAAAGAGTTCAGCGTTTGTGCAGTCTAAAGCACTTGTTTATCTGTGGTTTTCCTTTAATAAAAAGAATCTGTAGTAAGCATGTACTGTTTGTTCTGTGTGCTCTAGAGAACTGTCCTGACCACAACCTGACACTGAGTAACTGGAACCCGGGACAAAACCCGAAACAGGCTGTAGTGGTGCAGAATGGACAACGTTTCAAACTGGTTGCCTCTGCCACTTTTCAGTCTCTCACCATCCAATCAGGAGGTAAGCTCTAAACCTGTAACTCTCAGCTTTCATTATATAAAAACCAGGGGGAGGTAATAGCATTTTTTTTTGTCTCCGCAGGGGTGGTGGTGTTTGCTGATAATAAAGAAGGTTCGAACAACATAACTCTACGAGCACGCTTTATTTTAATCGAAGAGGGAGGTGCCTTTCACATTGGTGCCCCAAAGTGTCGCTACCGTTCCCGTGCCACCATCTCGCTGCTTGGCCGCTCGGACGACACCGCTGTTTTTCCCGTGCCAGATTTCGGCCGCAAGTTTGTAGGCGTGCGTCCTGGTGGCGTTTTGGAGCTCCACGGCATTCAGCGTCCATCCTGGACTTTTCTCACACGTACTGTTCCTGCTACAGGCCTGGCAGCGGGCAGCTATGCCTTTGAGAGGAACTTCAGCAGGGGGATCAACCTTCGCGTAGTGGACCAGGACACAGGTGCTTTGGTGACTACAGAACGCTTTGACACGCATGACTCGCAGAACGACAGCAGGAAGCTGACCCAGATGCTGCGATCGCTGCCACGTGGCCGCATCGTCGCTCTCGCTGTGGGAGACTCGGCCGCAAAGAGTCTACTGGACGACACTAAGAGGACCATCCAGGAGCTTCTGGGCAGCGACTATGTTTATGAGCTCAAGTACAGGTATCTCATATGATGTGTATAAACATATCATACACAAACAAGCAGATTTGCAAATGCGGGATTTTAAACTGAGACAGACAGACACAGGCGCAGCGCCGAGACAGACAGACAGACACAGGCGCAGCGCCGAGACAGACAGACAGACAGACACAGGCGCAGCGCCGAGACAGACAGACAGACAGACAGACACAGGCGCAGCGCCGAGACAGACAGACAGACACAGACAGACAGACAGACACAGGCGCAGCGCCGAGACAGACAGACACAGGCGCAGCGCCGAGACAGACAGACAGGGCGCACACAGACAGACAGACCAGGCGCAGGCGCCGAGACAGACAGACAGGCGCACGCCGACGAGACACAGCGCAGCGCCGAGACAGACAGACAGCAGCACACAGGCGCAGACAGCGCGAGACAGACAGACACAGGCGCAGCGCCGAGACAGACAGACACAGGCGCAGCGCCGAGACAGACAGCACAGCGCCGAGGACAGACAGACGCAGGCGCAGGCGCAGCGCCGAGACAGACAGACACAGGCAGACAGCCGAGCACAGACAGACCCGACAGGCGCAGCGCCGAGACAGACAGACAGACACAGGCGCAGCGCCGAGACAGACAGACACAGGCGCAGCGCCGAGACAGACAGACAGACAGACACAGGCGCAGCGCCGAGACAGACAGACAGACGCAGGCGCACAGACAGACAGACAGACGACAGCGCCAGACAGCAGAACGACGAGACAGACAGACAAGACAGACAGCAGGCGCCGAGCGCCGACAGAGACAGACAGACAGACAGACGACAGCGCCGAGACAGACATACAGACAGCAGCGCCAGCGCCGAGACAGACAGACAGACAGACAGACAGCGCAGCGCCGAGACAGACAGACACAGACAGACAGACAGGCGCAGAGCGCCGAGACAGACAGACAGACAGACACAGGCGCAGCGCCGAGAGACAGACAGACAGGCAGCACAGACACAGGCGCAGCGACAGCCGAGACAGACAGGCCGAGACAGACAGACACAGGCGCAGCGCCGAGACAGACAGACAGACACAGGCGCAGCGACAGACAGAGACAGACAGACAGACAGGCCAGCGCAGCGCCGAGACAGACAGACAGACACAGGCCGCGAGACACAGCGCCGAGACAGACAGACACAGGCGCAGCGCTCGAGAGACAGACAGACAGACAGACAGACACGCAGCGCCGAGCCACAACAGACAGAGACAGACGAGCAGCGCCGAGAGACAGACAGACACAGGCGTCAGACAGACAGAACAGGCGCAGCGCCGAGACGAGACAGACAGACAGGAGGACAGACACAGGCGCAGCGCCGAGACAGACAGACAGCAGACACAGGCGCAGCGCCGACCACAGGCCAGAGACAGACAGACAGACAGACACAGGCGCAGCGCCGAGACAGACAGACAGACACAGGCGCGCGCCGACAGACAGACAGCGCAGCGCCGAGACGACAGACAGACACAGGCGCAGCGCCGAGACAGACAGACAGACACAGCGCAGCGCCGAGACAGACAGACAGACAGACAGACGCAGACAGCGACAGACGAGCGCCGACAGACAGACAGACACAGGGCAGCGCCGAGACAGACAGACAGACCACAGGGCTACAGACAGGACGCAGCGCCGAGACAGACAGACAGACAGACGCAGCGCCGAGACAGGGACAGGCGCAGACAGACGCAGCGCCGAGACAGACAGACAGAACAGGCGCAGCGCGAGACAGACAGACAGACACAGGCGCAGCGCCGAGACAGAGACAGGACAGACAGACACAGGCGCACCGAGCGCAGCCGAGACAGACAGACAGACAGACACAGGCGCAGCGCCGAGACAGACAGACAGACAGACACAGGCGCAGCGCCGAGACAGACAGACAGACAGACACAGGCGCAGCGCCGAGACAGACAGACGGACAGACAGACAACAGGCGCAGCGCCAGAGACAGACAGGACGGACAGACAGACAGACAGACAGGCGCAGCGCCGAGACAGACAGACAGACAGACACACAGGCGCAGCGCCGAGACAGACAGACAGACAGACACAGGCGCAGCGCCGAGACAGACAGACAGACACAGGCGCAGCGCCGAGACAGACAGACAGACAGGGGCCAGGCACAGAGCCCCAGAGCATTTTCTTTTTGCAGAAGAGTAAAAAATTGGCTTCGTTTTTTTCCCCCCTCTTCCACTTAATATGTCATTGACCTGTTAACCGGTATTGGCGCACAGTTACAAAAACATTTTATTGATATCGGTTTTAAAAACAGCCTTATGACGCATAAATTTAGAACAACTGAGAAATGTGTATCGATGTCCCGAAAGCCTCGCCACTTCTGCGGTTGTTTGATTAATATTCCATCAAAGTGCCTCTTTTTGTTTGTGGTTAAATTTACCTGAACCGAGTGCACTGGAATGTGAGCTGGAATGCTAATTCTGGGCATAACGACATTTACTTAAAGTACAGACACACTCACACTCACACACATGCACACAAAATGTAAAACCGATGGAGATATTTTCCAAATCTACAATGTAATGGGGCACTAATGGGCCTCGGTCTCTGCAGGCCTAAACTCAGCTTCATTTTGGCATCGTGTGTGTGTGTGTGTGTTTTGGGGGGGTAGCAAAGTGTCCTTTGTTTCCTTTCTGAGTGTTTGTACAGGAACAGCAGCAGTGGAGAGTTAGGGCAGAAGTGTGTCCAGGATGTGTGCAAAAAATGAGCTGACTTGTGGGTTATTGTGTGAATTAACCAAACAAAACACACTGTACAGAACCGAACACGGGGCAAGTTTGAAGGACAGGACACACACACCGTTTAAAGTGTAATATATAAAGAGACTTTTTCTCTTTTTTCTCTTTCCCCACACCCTCCTTCTGTTACTTGGTCTCACTCGTTCTCTTTCTTCATCTTTTTGTATAATATATTCCCTTTGCTCTCTCTCTCTGTCTGTCTTTCTGTCTCTCATTTTCTGTTCTTTTTTTTCTCTCCCTTCCTCTCTCTCATTCTCTTATTTCTTGTTTTTTTCCCTTTTTCTCCCATCTTAGCAGTCATCATTTGACAATTCCTTTGAAAGCTTGGCATTAGCCCTCAGCGGTGCCCCCTGCACAAACAGAAACATCTGGCACCATAATGTGAAAAAAATTGCATAGCGTTTAGGCCGGGTTCCCTCCTCTACAGTTTGCACCACTGAACTCTCACTGGGGAGTGTGTGTGTGTGTGTGTGTGTGTGTGTGTGTGTAAGAGCGAGAGAGAGAGAGAGATTCATGAGCATGCTGACATCAGGCAGATTTCTGGTCCAAGGAATTGGATCCGAGGCTTACTGTTATTTAAAAATCCAGTTGTGGTTATTATTAGAAGCGTTTTTAACAACTCGGTAACATCAGTGTAGAAAGGGTCGAGTCATCAAATTTAAAGCATAACAAAAGGGTATTTTTCATCATAATACGCACATGAAGACGCTTATACAAACATTTTAGACTTTTAGGACAATTGGATGTTTATTCAAATCCTATACTTTAGCCTACATTTTACATGTGACCTTCATATCTGCATATGAGGATGCAGAGAAAGCAGGACCTCATTCCTCAGGACAAAGCAGTAATAATTGATAATTGTTGTCCTTTTTTATTTAATAGTTCACTAAATAGTTAACATTCTAGACAGTGTGGGTTTCAATAACCAGTGTAAAGCACTGACTGGGAAACACACGGTCAGAATTGACCCTATTCCCCTGTATGAGAGACCAAGCGGTAGTTCTATGGGGTTAGGGTCAGATACCACTTTAAACAAAGATTTTTCAGGTGCATAGTTCAAACTTAGAGGTATGATAAATTAGAAGATACATTAGCTACTGAGGCAACATGGCTGCCCATGCCACCTAGGAGATTTACAAATAGGTATTTTTTGACATCAATAAGGAATTTAAAGACCAACAATCATATGTTTAAGTACATTTAATGCTGTGTTGAACATTCAGAATGTTACACTGCTGCAAATCAGTAATAATTGATGATTGTTGTCTCTTTTTTTTAATTTCACTCACCTCTAAGATCGGTCAACTGATCATAATCCCTTTTATTTGTTTGCTAAATAGTTAAAGTTCTAGACCATTTGGTGTTCAATAGCTAGTATCATTTAAAACCCCAGTGTAAAGATTGGAATATTAACACCAATTCAGACAGAAGGTTGAGAAAATGGTCAACAGCGTGGTGGCGTGACACGCCACACTATACAGTTTTCAGTACATTTTAAACATTAAAGAAACATTTTTATAGCATGACAGTTGCATGTAATGTTAATATGTTTTTTTTTTTTTTATAGATTTTGGTAGCTTAAATAGAAAGGCCAGGTATCTCCTGGAAGCCATGCCAGCGATTTTGTGGAATAGACAACCGGCTCTGGTTTCAGTCAGAATAGTTTAAATTGTCTTTTATTTTGTGGAAAGAACAATAAGCGATGGAATGTCATTATAAAAACAATAAGTCGTTAATCAGTTATCAGTGCCACTGACATTCGTTCACCGGAAATCAACGCCTCGTTCTCACTCTGGCGCTTGTTTTCATCCAACAGGAAATGGCTGTCATTATGTGCATGCTGTGCGACTTTAATAAAAATAAAAAAAAATTACAAATCCTTCCTGCACTTTTGGACATATGAATGTTGGACGTCAAACAGTGCAAGTGGCAGGGGGTGGGGATGACGGGGGCTGTGATGGTCAAAGGAAGGGCGTTCACTTTTATTTTCTCTGGCATCTGAGGCACTGATTTTCTGGAGAGAGATAAAGGTTTTCTTAAGTGCATCAGTCGCTCGACTTTGTCTTTTATTCAGAGTTTAAAACGAGAAAGAATTAAGAATTAAAAATAAGATGTTTTTTTTATGTTTTCTTGTAGGACTTTATTAAGCAGATGCTTAAAAAAGCTTAATAAAGTGCAACCATAAATCAACACCAGTCCAAAGAGTCTAAACCAAGCATAAGCATTAATAGCAGAAGCTAAATAAAGCTTAACTAGCCTGTAAAACTCTCACTCCAGTTCTCTTAAGCTTTACAGACACACACTCAGACTTTCTTTTGTCCTTTTTACAGTTCTGCCAAAATGAGCGTCATCCCGTGCTGCTGGCTTAGCCGGCTATTTGTAATGGAAATCCTAAAGATCCTTGTGTTTGTGAGACACGATTTTAAAGAGTTTCGTTGGTTGGTTTGCACTTCACATCGAAGGATTGTGGTTGGCATTGCTGTTCTCTCCTTCTTAGAGAAAGGAAAAGACTTATTTGTTGTCATCGTCTTTCATGAAGTGCATTGCCTATGATGACCCAGAGCCATTTTCTTTTCCTTGCTGCCAAGCGATTGCATGTTAGCGCTTCATAAAGGTCAGCTTTCATCGCCAGATAACAGTAAAGAATAGCCAGTTTAAAGCCTGTCTTTCTACAGCACATGTCTTTGGACTAGGAGGAAACCCCTGAGGCACATGGATAAGATATACATACCACACACACACACAACAAACAAAATTGAATCAAACTCCTGACGCCAGAAGTGCAAAGAAGTTGGCTAAGCCTTCAATGCCACGTTCTTGCCCCAATCACGAGAAAGAAGAAAGAGCGGTGGCAACGGAAGTCACTTCTTTTGAACTTTTTCCACATTTTGTAGTGTTTTAGCGTCAACCAATCACCATCCGAAGGCACGTCGTTAGCCGAATAGCGTGCTATTAAAGTGTCAAGTGATCTCCATGGAAAAACATCTGTTCCTGTAAAACCTGAGGAGAATAGATCTGAAGCGACAACATCATAAAGACCTGAGAGTTTCCAAGATGTTTTGATACAGAATCAATCTGAATCTTGGTTCTGTAACTGACAGCAATAACCTAAACCCTGATGAAGAGACGGTAGCCTTTTTTTTTTTTAGAAATGTTTGTCCGTGAGACTATGTTCTGGTGCACACCGTCGGAATTGAAGGTAGGAGCCCTGTTCTGATGTATAAGAGATTCGTGCACAATCCCATTTCTTCCCCTTAGCCCTATTCCTCTGTTCCGAACATTTATGTAAAGGGTGTTTGTTTCTTTTTGGTGGAAGGTGTATAGGGTCGGGAAAAAAGATTTTTTTAGATCAACACTTCAAATATAGGGGTCTGAGAATTTTCCCAAGTTCATTAGCTCCAGCGGCAACATGGTGACCAAGGAGATTCACAAATAAGTATTTTCCTCTCTTGTTCTCTGTCTTTCTCTCTCTCTCTTCTCTTTTCCTTCTTTCTAAAAACTAGTCTCTCTTTTCATCATTTGTTTTCTGGTGTAGTATTGCTGTCCAATTTCTTACTGCAGGGGTGTCCCAACTCTGTCCTAGGGGGCAGAATTCAGCTCCAACCCTAATTAAACACACCTGAACCAACTAATCAAGGTGTTACTAGGTATACATGAAACGTACAGCTAGATGTGTTGAGGCACGTTGGAGCTAAAGTTCTGCAGTACCGAGTTTGGACACCCCTGCCTTAGGGGAATATTTTTATCCCTACCCCCAGTCACTCTGTTTTAAGGGTTAGGGGTATAAAATAGAATTGGGGTTTGAGTGGGTGAAAGAACTCCTGGAGTCCAGACCTCAATCCAAATCAGAAAATGAGAGAAAATTTAAAAAAATGACAAATTTTAAACATTTCTTTAAGATCTGTTTTTGTTTTTGGCAGGCAGGCGTGGGCACTGGTGTCGGTCGTTGGCGGAGGAAACGGGTCGTGCTCGGAGGACGTACGTGAACATGAGAATCACGACACCGGGGGAAAGGCGCTGGCTCGAAGAGAATTTATCACCGTGGATGGCGCGCGCTTCTTCGTGTCTGCCTACAGCGAGTGGTGGAACGGTATGGTGTCAAATCACAGCCTGATCAGATACACAGTCAAAAAACACTTCTTAAACAGAAGGTTTTTAAAAATGTAAAATTAAGTGTATATCAGCTGTAGATTTTAAAATGTTTACCTTTGCTACTAATTATAGATCTCTCACATTAGTGCTTTAAAAAGGAGGATCGTAAATCATCATAAACTTTTATTGACTTAAGCCTCAGGGTCTAACACACACACTTAAACACACATACTCGTTAAACGCCACTTCTTTTTTAAAGAAAAGGATTTATTATCACTGCTGTTTCTACTGTGTTCATGTTGTAAATTAAATTACCCAAAATGTAAAAAAAAAAAAACCCAAGCCTGGGGGTGAGCCGTTGAAGCAAAGCAATCAACATCAGGGTTTTAGTGAAACCAGGTCAAAGGGTGAGGTTTTCTATAACAGCATTCCTCTTATTCTAAAATTGTTTACTTGTTAATGTTTTTGCCTTAAATTGAGACATAGTAATAGACAGTTTATCTGTACTGGTAATAGTTGCAACTCATTTTCAAAGTGTTTCTTAATGAAACATAAAAAAAAAAAAACAAGCAGGTCCTTAGCTTCAGGGTTTAGAAAACCAGGTCAAAGGGTGAGGTTTTCTATAACAGCATTCCTCTTATTCTAAAATTGTTTACTTGTTAATGTTTTTGCCTTAACATTAGAGACACTAGTAAATTAGGTACAGTTTATAGACTGTAGCTTGGTAGTTATAGTGTTAAACTTCTTTACAATCAGCAGATCATGGGTTTAATTCCTGGCACCACCAGAGCAAAACCTGTTTATTGCAGATACAGAAACTTAATTCAACTGAGATACCATGTCCTTCTGTCTTTTTCGCTTTCTCTCTCTCTCTCTCTCTCTCTCTCTCTCTCTCTCTCTCCCCCCATGTTCTGTAAATAAACGAATGTCTCTCTTTGTCATTCTTATTATTTCGCTCTGTTTCTCTTTGTCTGTCTCTTTTTCTCTCTCTTACTCTCTCTCTCTGTCTGTCTCTCATGCTCTCCCTCTCTGTTAGTCTCTCTCTCTCAGCTCAGCTTTTCTTTGTCTTATTAACAAAATAATAATAAAAAGCATGTTTTGTTTTTCCAAATTATTCTTTTAATTGTATCAAATTTGTTAAATCATTAGGGATCTGATGATATATGGTAAGGTTGTGACGAGATCTCGTGCCATGATGCTCCAATGTATCTCATGAGATCCGACTGGTCTTATGAGAATGTATAGATAGACGATGCCCGCTACATTTAAATTGTTTGTGTGGCAACATTGGCTTTATTAACACGGCAGGACTTAATGCTCAAATCTGATTTTGTGACTATATCCAATTTTATTATTATTATTTTTTTTTTTTTTGGTTTTGCTTACATTATCTTTTAAAACTGACTCGTATCCGATATCTGCATTTACACTATACACGGCAAAACAACCCAATGCAGATGTACTGACCGGAAAAGAAAGTAAAAACACTTCGATATTCAGTGAAACGCAATGGACGAAAATGAAATGATTATTTAATATGTTGCTTTTGCATCATATTAAAACGTCTGCAAAACAACACTAGAGAGCCAAGTGTGTGTGTGTTTTTAATTACCGCATATTATTTATTAAACTTATAAGTTTAATTTCACACAAGTACAAGTTGATTTTTTTTACATGCATTGTGCATTTTGTGTTTTTCAGTTATTTATTTCATCATTGAGGGTTGCTTTTAAAAAGTCTAAAACTCTTGTCTTGTTCTCGTGAACGCAGAGACGTGTGATGTGTCTCATCACACCCCTAATATACAGCAGAGCCTAAATGAATAGTCAGCTGTTTTTTATCATTGATAAAGTCGTTCTGATAATTACTGATTAATCGACTTTAACAATAATCGCTTGTTACAGTCCTAATAAACAACACAGGATACTGCAGGCTGCCCCAAATGACTGCTCTTTGCTCAGAGAATATTGCTTGCACCATTAATTAGGTCATGTTGGAGCTATTATCGAGTTGCCCCAAGGGGGGTCCCACCCAGAGTAAAGACAGTATGCAATGTGACGTTTCTCTGATGTGTCCTACGGCAAAGCGGATGTGTGATTATTAACACACGGTTGAATTGTACAGGTTTCAGTGTTCTTGCTAAACACTAGCCTTGCTGGGCTAGCTGGTGTTACCGATGTTACACCGGTTATGTCACTTGTTCAACCCAACCCCCACCCTTATTTTTTTTTTTTTTTAAGTATACATTTTTTTAAAGTTATCTATTTATTTGAAGTAAGTATAAAAATCATGTTGTTCAGATGAGAACAGACACTACAATTAGGAATTCAGCCTGCCAGGCACATTATATCACATCGCAGATCAGCTGCAGGAGTCAAATCTCAGAGTAAGTTAAACAGACTGGAAAAAAATGGTGAAAAGTGGTGGAATGTAAAAGCAATTGTTTGAAAATTTTCGATTTATTTGCATTTACGTTACATTTACAGCATCTTATCCAAAGCGACTTACATTCATTTCTTGGCCTTGTTTAGGGGGCCTAGCAGTGGAAAGTTGATGAGGCTGGGAATCGAACCCTCGTTCAGCAACTACCCCATTTATTTAATTCATTTCATTTATTGAGTTAATTTATTTAGAATTTTCTTTTTTTTATCTGTAATAAAAAACTTCTAATACATGCCGCTAATTTGAAAGTAAAATTTGCACAGGCATTTATAACACCATCCAACCCGACACCAGTATTACCAGTGTTTCACATGTCGATTAAGCGCTGGAAAAATTTCTTTATCGGCACAGCTCTACAAAATAGTAAATAGGAACTTCACATTTAGTAATTAAATCATGGAGGACATTTGGTTATATAGATGAAAGGGTTTTATTGGAACAAAGGTCACAAATTTTCTCATTTTTGTTCAACAGACAGCTTAAAAAAACCCAAACAGTTCTGTAATTTTCCCCGTTAAAACTTACTGTTTGAGATGAGGAGCCCTTATTAAAGTGCAGTTATGATTCCTGAGAGCTTGTACTAGTTTACAGACATGTGTAGAAACGTGTAGAAGAACCCTGGCAGGGGAAGGAGCTAAGTGTTGGATACATGTGGAGTTAATACAGATGTTTCCTGAGAAACCAGAAGTTTCAGTTATACGTCACTTATATAATATAATTAGAATCGATATATTTTTTTCCCCCCTAGGTTACCCAATATCAGGCTTCCGGGTGGACGTGGTGGACCAGGTGATCCTGAACGTGCAGGACGATGTGAGCAGCTGGAAGCCAGGAGATAGGATTGTGGTTGCTAGTACTGATTATTCCATGCATCAGGCTGAAGAGTTCTCGTTGCTGCCCTGCCCACACTGCACCAAGACACAGCTCCGGATACAAGGTTGAGGGAACAGAGGGGTGTCTCTGCGTGTCGCCCTTAATGTATCTGTGTCTTAAATAATTTTTACAAACATGACAGCATTGAGGTAGATCACAGGCCAATATTCTGCTCCAGATGGCAGACATTTTACATCTTACTCCGAGCCGGGGTTGCCAGATTGGATTAAAAATTCCCATCCCAGCTACAACATAAAACCCTCCAATAAATAAAAATAATACCAGCACAAAATGCGTAGTGTTTGAACTGGTGTCTGTTGTATCAAATAGCTATAGATTTTGTGTGTGCGTGTGTGTTACAGGAAAGCCTCAGTTCACTCACATAGGAGAAATCGTGGACGGTGTGGACATGCGTGCTGAAGTGGCTCTGCTCTCTAGGAATATCCTTATCCATGGAGAACTGGAGAATTCCTGCTATAGCAACAACTGGTGTCAGTTCTACAACCATGACACGTTCGGAGGACATGTCAAGGTCTATCAATCACAACCAAATATGAGCAATATGAAATCACTGCATCACAGCATATTCTAGCTTAATATTTCATTCTGACGCTTATGCTGTGTTCACACCAAATGCAAAGCGAACATGTGTATCGTGTCACTTGCTCTGCTTTACTAGCTGGATGTTCTTTAATTCATTTATTAGCACATGGTTTTTATTTGTGAAACCTAAATTTTGAGCTGCAACAGACGCCTACAATAATGCTGATACGAAAGATGTGTCAATAAGCTCTTCACTGATTGGCTTGTGTAAAAACATGCCATGCGAATTTTCCGTTTGTGTTAAAGAATTTTTATAGTGCACTTAAGACGGGATCAGGGAGAATATCATGCGCTCTTGGCACACGCATCTCATGTTTTGATGGGGGGTACTCGGAATTGAACCCACAACCTTCCAATAAGCGGTTGAAACACCTTAACAACTGAGCTACCACTTCCCTATTTGTGTTAATTATCTTTTATTAGTAGTCCTCCTTTTTTTTTATTAATAATGTGTTTGTGTGTGTGTATAGATCCTGGGAAATGTCTCGTCAGTGCACATGTCTCATGTGGAGCTAAAGCACATGGGACAGCAGGCGGAGAGGGACAGCCACCCGGTTCACTTCCACATGTGCGGTGATGTGGACGAGCGCCGAGCCTACCTGGACTCGCTCTCCATCCACCACTCATTCTCCCGCTGTGTCTCCATCCACGCCACCAACGGCCTCCTGGTGGGTGAGACTGTGTGCGCAGTTAATATAAAAACTTTAACCAAATCGTTAACAGTGACAGTGTGACATGTTCTGTCTGTGAATTGTTTCTTCTCTGCTGTCTTTGGTGTCATCTCAGGTTCGAGACACGGTGGGATACGACACTCTGGGACACTGTTTTTTTCTGTCTGACGGAACGGAACAGAGGAACACCTTTTATCATAATTTGGGATTAGTGACTAGACCGGGAACCATCCTGCCCACAGAGCGCAATGACACCATGTGCACCAGAATACGGGACCGAGTTCACGGCACATACACACCCTCACCAGCCACCGAGTGCAAGTACTTACACCCTGTCTCTCTTTCTCTGTCTCTCTCTCCCTCTCTTTCAACCAACACAAATTGTCTATCTATCTATCTATCTATCTATCTATCTATCTATCTATCTATCTATCTATCTTTCTTTCTTTCTTTCTTTCTGTCTTTCGCTGTCTCATACTCTTTCTCATACTCAAAGTGAAAGTCTAAAAAGCTTTATTGGCATGACCATATATAGTTACAGTTTTGCCAAAGCACAAAGGAACAAATAACAAACATATTAAAGACAATAATATATAGATAAACAACAAAGAGCAAAATAAATAGAGATAAATGGGAAAAACAGGGCTGTGTGTGTGTATGTGTGTTACTGACTGTCCCTCATTGTGTGCCATGCGGAGACGTACTGCCCTGCTAGGACACAATTCTCCTTCTTTTTCCCTAGTAGGAGGGGCAGTTTGTGAGTGTGGATTAGGTTGATGGGGGTGAATTAATTCAAATTTATTAAAGAATATTTCCCGTTATTGATGATATTTTGTACACTTAGTGAGATAGTGCAGCTCTGTCTCTACGGCGTTTGTGTTGCAGTGTGTACACACACTCTGATCTATAGGGAGCCATGATGCCTTATAGCGTCCCGTCTCTATAGTCAGTGTGTGAGCGCTTAGTCTGTAGCGCGTCAGTGTGGATCTGTGTTTGGGATCAGTCGCTGTTTTTAGGTAATCCGCTACAGTGTACTGTTGATTTAGGGCTCGATAGCACTGCATTTTACTTTCTGCTTGTGTGTGTGTGTGTGTGTGTGTGTGTGTGTGTGTGTGTGTGTGTGTGTGTGTGTGTGTGTGTGTTCCAGTGTGTGATGAAGTTGTGTTTTTGTAGTGTTATAATGTCTCAGTGAGTGAGGTATCAGTATCATTTTGGTGAAGAGACTCTTCTCTCTGTTCATCTCTTGGCTCTGCAGGGTTTTGTACTGGTAGCTCTGGGGGTCACTGTGTTTTAGGGTTTTGTACTGGTAGCTCTGGGGTCACTGTGTTTTTAAAGGGGTTTTGTACCTGGGGTCTGGGGTACTGGGGGTCACTGTTTTAGGGTTTTTTTGTACTGGTAGCTCTGGGGGGTCACTGTTTTAGGGTTTTGTACTGGTAGCTCTGGGGGTCACTGTGTTTTAGGGTTTTGTACTGGTAGCTCTGGGGGTCACTGTGTTTTAGGGTTTTGTACTGGTAGCTCTGGGGGTCACTGTGTTTTAGGGTTTTGTACTGGTAGCTCTGGGGGTCACTGTGTTTTAGGGTTTTGTACTGGTAGCTCTGGGGGTCACTGTGTTTTGGCTCTGTTCATCTCCTGGCTATGGGCTTCTTTAATTGAGTGTCCATTTGTAAAGTTTTAATGTATCGCAGTAATGAAGGCAGTAATGAAGGCTTAACTCTGTGTTGTTTGGATCTCAATGTTTTAGGTTTGATAATTTTCTTAATTCTTTTCTAATAGTTTTGCATTCTGTGTCAAACCATTTGTTATTGGTTGGGTTTTTTGGTTTGTGTCCTAGTTGTTTTAATTGGCTAAATTGTGCAGTTCTAGTAAAGATTTGATTGATATTTTAAACTGCAAGGTTTATGCCTTCATTACTGTGGGGATGTGTTGGGACTAATAGTGTTTGGATTTCTTGGCTGTTGATTGCTTTCTGGAACTTCTTAGTGCTGTTTTGGGCCCATTTGTTTGGTCTCTGGATGTTCTACAACTTACTGGGCTGTGTGTGTGTAGTGGGTTTAGTTTCTGTCCTTTTAATGAACACAGTAATTTGGCTGTGATCAGACAGAAGGGTTAGTGGTTTAACAGTGAATGCACTGACACAGAAAGGGTCTAAATCTGTTAGCATATAATCGACTGTGCTGTTTCCAAGAGGTTAACAGAATGTATACCTTTAATACTCTCTCTCTCTGTCTTGTACTCTCTTTTTCTTTGTCTTGTATTCACTTTCTCTTGCTGTCTTGTACTCTCTTTTTCTGTCTTGTACTCTCTCTCTATCTCATACTTTCTCTTGCTGTCTCCTACTCTCTCTCCGTCTTGTACACTCTCTCTCTTTCTGTCTCATTCTCTCCCTCAGTCTCGTATTCTCTCTCTTTGTCTCGTACTCTCTCTGCCTTGCACTCTCTTGCTCATCTGTCATGCACTCTCTCTCTCTCTCTCTCTCTCTCTCTCTCTCTCTCTCTCTCTCTCTCTCTTGCTCGCGGTCTCATACTCTCTCTTTTTCTCCCTGTCTCATTTACCAGTCTGTAATATAATTCAAACCCACATCTGTTTTTTCCTTTATCTTTATTAAACCTGAAAGTTAAACATTCCGCTAATAAATAACTAAACATGAACATGAGCTCCATCAGTACAGACAAACGCTGCTCATAAATGTGTATATGAACAGACAGACACTTTTTAAACCTTACAAAGGTATTAGGATAAGAACTGATAAAAGTATTAACCGGAAAAGGCTGAACGGCTGCTAGCAGTAGAAACGATATGTTTATGTAGAATAAACTCTCCTGAAGATTAGGGTAAAATATTCGTCCTGGAGCAAAACCTACATGAATTTACTGTTTGGGTAAATGTCGAGATTAAATCGATATTATCTTAATTAATACATGCCTTAATAGTAGTGTATGTTTACGTGAAAGTTTTATTTTTGTGTTAATATTGTGGGTTTTTTTTAGAGCTGTGTCGACATTTTGGATCGCCAATCCAAACAACAATCTGATCAACAACGCAGCCGCTGGCTCCCAGGTAAACTAGTAAACCCGTCTATTAACCATCACTGTTGGTAGATTTGCTACTGCTATAAACTTCTGCTTTATTATTTAAAATGAACAGACAGTAGAAGATGAGTTTTAGTAATGTAGTTGGAGCTTTCTTTAAGTTTCTTTCCACTCCGTCTAGGGTCACTAATTTACTGTTAGAAACTGACAGGTACATAGGCCACGCCTCCTTCACTGAAACTGACAGGTACATAGGCCATGCCTCCTTCACTGAAACTAACAGGTTTATCGGCCACGCCTCCTTCACTAAAACTGACCGGTACATAGGCCACACCTCCTTCACTAAAACTGACTGGTTTATAGGCTACACCTTCTTGACTAAAACTAAAAGGTTTAAAGGCCATGCCTCCTTCACTTAAACATAGCAGGTACATAGGCCACACCCCCTTCACTGAAAATAGCAGGTAAATAGGCAATGCCTCTATTAATGAAAATAGCAGTTACGTAGGCCACACCTATGTAACTGCTATTATATGATGGGCGAAGTTATTTTTAGTGCAGAGGCCACACCTTCTGTGAATGCCATGCCTTCATTGAAATGAACAGATACCTAAGCCACACTCCTTCATGAAAACTGCTGGGTACCTTTACTAAAAATAACAGTGCTTTATCATGGATTAAATTTTTAATAAAGTGCAGTGGCCACACCTCCTGTAAAGGCCATGTCTTCTTGACTTAAACAGACAGATACCTAGGCCACACCCCTGCATAAAAACTGACAGGTACATAGAATTTTCTTCACTGAAATTAACATGCATTTTTACCTCCTTTACGGAGATGGGTTGGCCACACTCTTTTCCTGTAATATAGCACTGTCTTATCCTGATTCTAATAATGTTAGTAATTGGATTACAGCAGGGTTTGAAGTCCTGTGACTGTAATATAGCCTGCTATTCTGTGAGATTATGAAGCTGCTCACTACATTCCATTCACTTCATAAAACTTTATTCGCCAGTAAAAACCATTTTGCATTCCAGTGCCAATTTCTCAATCCTTTATGAGCAGCACATTGTGTAAACATGGGCATGTGGTATGGGTTTATCCCTCAGTTATGAGAGTGCTGAGACTCTGTGCTGGGAATAGGAGACAGATTCGGATAATAAAGAAACAGATAGAAACAGAGAGAAAACTCGAGAGTTTGCTGGAGTCATGTAATTATAATAAACCATGAGGCAGGGTTTTTGTTCCAGTTTGTCTATGTGTTTGGCTGTTGTGCTTAGCGATGTCATATTGATTTTTTTTCTTCTTTTTTTTTTTTTTTTAAGAAAGTGTGATCATGCCTTGCGCTTTCATCTCTTTTTCTAGGATGCAGGAATTTGGTACATCTTTCACAACACCTCGACTGGAGACTCTCATGGGCTTGTACCAGAGACAAAAGCGGAACTTACTCCTCTGGGGATTTTCTACAACAACCGAGTTCATTCCAACTTTAAGGTAAACGCTGGTCAAGAACCAACTAATGCAGCTCCGATTCTAGATCCTCTTTGCTGTGAGAACTGATTGAAGTTTGTCCTTTAGCTATTTGTGGGGTCATTTGTTGGAGACGTGCCACTGAAACATGGGTAAAGGTTTTTTACACACTTTTATAATAGGTTTCTGTTTTCAGTGTGTATTACTAGGTTAAGAAATACAAACAGTGTAACTAAGACTTCTTTGTCTTCAGATATTTAAATCGAAGCACAACCTGATGGACTGTGATTTTATTTCAGATTAGATCCTGACTTAATTGTAAATATAAATCAAAGCAGGCTGTAAAAGTAAAATTTTTTTGTCATTTTTTCATTATTTTTGACACTTTCTCCATTTTCCATTGAGAAATTAAATTAAAAAACATTGACTGGGTGTGACATGCTTAGTCATGGAGTTTTTCAGTGTAGTTTTTTTTTTTTCCAGCTGCTGTTCCTTTTTACTAAAATATCACCCCACCCTAGTTTTTCAGAGCAGGGGTAGTAAACATCTTACACTGATACCGATAAACTTTGTTGGAGGAAAAAAACACCCTTTTGTTTGCTTTCTTTTCCGCAGGCGGGTCTTTTTATCGACAAGGGAGTGAAGACAAGCAACTCCAGCGCTGCAGATCCTCGCGAGTATCTCTGCCTTGACAACAACGCCAGGTCTGACTCTGAAATGTGTTTCACACTACATGTACGCTATGATAGTAATGATGCAAAGCATGGCATTACAGTAACCATAAAAACTGCTGTAACAAACTGGAAGGATTGGATAAACCATTGAAGCCTGCAATCCATATTCCGCTGTGGTTATTCTCAACTCTTCATCTGATTGGCCAATAGAAAGAAGAGATTCAAAAATAAATATACAATTTTATCGTACATTACGGAACAGTGGAATTCTTTACTTGTATATCCCAGAAGTCGGGTTCAGAGCACAGGGTCAGCCATGATGCATCGTCCCTTTTTAGGTTTAAGTTTAAAAGCCTTGCTGAAGGGCCCAAATGTGGCAGCTTGGCGGCGGTGAGACTTCAACCCTGATTTTTTAAATTAAAACCAAAGTCTTAAATATTTTAGCCACGGCCTTAAACTGCATACTGCAAACTTTATTCACCAAAAAACATAAGTAACATTGTTTTTGACTAAAGATAGTTTTTTTTTTGGACCTTTTCTTTAAAATCATAAATCTGTATATTTAACCGCCTACACAACAAGTTTAACAAAGACAGTGGTAAAACCATCTCTTTTGAGCTTTAATTAACATTGCGGTGCATCCGCTTGAAAAATTTTCCTTTCATTCCTCCTGAAGGTTCATGCAATTGTCGCTGTATATGGAAATTATATAAGACAATGTGAGCAACTATATTTCATTGTAAAAGAGCTAAATTCCTTTTAAAACAGCTACAATTTCTGACTTCCTGCTTCCTATTGAGTCACCATAAAGCCACAGCATTCCATGCGTGGGCCTGGCACAAGAAGAAGAGGAGGCTTTGGAAGATGCTTACTGCCTGCACAGCTTCAGCTGTGCTGCCCACCGATGGATTTAGTTGGCATCCTCTGTTTTGGTCACGGCAGGAACGAGGACGTCTTGTCCAACAAAGATGACTGCTTCCAGACCTCAAAAGAGGTGTCTGTGAGGTACCCCACCAATGCCGTCCAGAAGCTAAAGCTCACCTGGAATCCCCCAGCTGAGCCAGCTAAAAAAACTTGGACTCTTGTTACTTGTCCTCCAGCTGCTGTCAGGCCATTTCCAGAGCATCTTAGTCTGCGCATCAACTCCGCTGCTTACATGCTTTCACTCACATTGAGGCGAGGTACTGCAGGAATATCTGGACACCTCCGTTAGAAGAAACTGTTGCAGAACACCTGTGTCCCTCCTCCGGCCTCTCGAGAGAGCGATGACTAAGGTGATGCCCAGGCAGACACTCTAGTTGCAGACTGTGAGGTCTCATTTGTCCTCAGCGTCAGGGGCCTCCCACCAGAAGGAGACCACCCTGTCCTCTACTTCTAATCATGAGCTAGAGGCAAGAACGAGGAAGTGGTCAGCTCCAGAAAAGACGTGGCGTGACCAGCGTCAGAGCCCTTGACTCGACCACAGCCCATCCTGCTCGACTGCCAAATCTTTTCCTGATGCCTGAGAAAGGAGTAAGGTTTCAGCTCCCAAGCACTGTGAGAGCTTAGCACATTGATTTAAAATATTCCGATATAATGTAAAAAACAAAAAATTTTGCTTCCTTACAAAATAGCTCACTCTTCTTTACATTTTCAGTACATTGCAGTAAACCCCTTCTCGCCTCAATGTAAAATATTTGGGAATGTTTTGACAGAAATGCCTTTCTAATTTGCACTGACAACACGTCTGTGGTTTGCTTCCAGACTCTACCTTTTTTTTTTGTTTGGCAAGCATGTGTTAATGATGAAATTTCTCAGAGGAGCTTGGAGGCTTCACTTGGGAGTGGTGTATGAAGCGCTCGTGTGAGCCCACATTAAGCCCCTGGCAGCGATTGCCATTAAGGCGTTGTCAGATAAGACCATGCTTCTGCTTTCTCTTATAAATGTTAAGCTTGTTGAAGACCCACTAGCATTCGCCTAAAGTGATGAGTGTGTTTACTTCAGGCCCGGTGACTGCAGCATGACGATACGGCTAAGGCCTTGCTTGTCTACTCCCTGGTTCTGCCTCTCTTGATGAGTCTCCAAAGCACAAACTGACATGCGTGGCTTTTTCTGCCGGGTCTGAGCATTAATGGTTGTTGTGCCAGTTTTTGTCAATATGACCAGCTCTCTGTGCTACGTTGGTTGTGCAAAAGGTCAACCTTTTTCCATGCAGAGGCTTTCCCACTGGATTGTAAATACAATCACATCTGCTTACATGAGCCAGGTTGTGGACTGCACGTTCAATGTCAAGGCAAGATATTTGCCTCGTAGCAGGCTGGCCTTCTCAGAATACTTTCGTCTTTATAGGCTGAAGAAACCCAGGTGCTTTCAGGTGCTTTACACTGCTGATCAGGTTTTTCACCATGTTTCACCATGATCTCATTTCCAATTTCCCTCTAGGTGCAGCTTTTTTTTTTTTTATTGTTATGTTTGCCCATTTAACAAGTAGTGTTCAGGCTTAGATACCGTAATATTGTCGCTCGCACTGCCTTACATAGTTTCAGAATGGTAGTTTTTGCATATAATTTGCATATGCAATGATAATAGGTCAGTTCAATTGCACTGGTGTGGAACAATTAGGCATCAGAACGAAATAAATGTAGGGGAAAATCTCAAAGCAGATGTTCTGCAATGTCTCATTCCTGCTTGCAGGTAACTGAGGTTATGAAAGTAACTGGACATTTTTTTTTCTATAGAGATCAAAAACCTTGCTAGTGAGGTGTGACTCAGTTGTTGAAAAGAGGTGTCAAAAAGCTCTGTGCTTAGGTAAAATGTACACAATCCTCATCAGTGGAGTCCTGAGGCAGGGTCAGGAGCAACAATCAGCAGAACTCAATCACCAACACTGGAAACAAACCGAGAGGAAGGCAAATAAATTTTACAGAAACCGAGTAAAAAGTAATGTTGTGAGAAGACACCTGAGAGACATCAAGAGAGTTCACTGAGTTTCCTCTGCACTCACTGTAAAGTGTGAGCAAGTAAACAAGAAAAAAAACCTAAGGCCTCATAAAACACTGACTTCTTTGTCTGTGTGTGTGTGAGAGAGATTGTGTCAGGGGTATCATATACGGTAAAACAGGTTTACATTTTGACTAGTTTGTATATTATGTGTGTGATTTTAGGTTTCGTCCCCATGAGAATTCGGACCCGAGCAGACCGCGTGTGGCCGCTCTTATCGACACACTGATCTCCTTTAAAAACAACGACCTTGGTGCCTGGATCCGTGGGGGTGACATCATAATAAAAAACTCTGGGTTGGTGATGTCATTGTCATCAAATAAAGAAAACGAGAATAATAGTGTATGAGCATTAAATCATACGAGAACTTTTTGTTTTTTTTTCTCAGATTTGCGGACAACGGTGTCGGACTGTCATTTGCAAGGTACTGTGTGTGTGTGTGTGTCTCCCCTCTGATGGTTGCTGTGATCTCATTATTTAAACACATAAGCATAGATTAAACTAATGATTATTTATGATGTTCTGGCTACCTTATTAATCCAATGGGGCAACTTCCTGGTGGGTGTGAGCAAGTCTGATTATTCAAAACAAATACTGCGAACTGCATGTTCTGTCACACAGAAGCAACATTATATTTTTTAGAAAGTAGTAATAAATTGTGTGTGTCAGTGATGGCAGTTACCCGAAAGACGTGGGCTCCAGCCAGGAGGTATCTGAGTCTCTGTTTGTGGGCGAGAGCAGAAACCGTGGCACCAACGGAGGACAGAATAAATACTGGGGAGTCGGAGGAGTGGACGGCAGTCTGAGGACTTTACCTCGAAACAAGTGAGAATCAAAGAGCTTTAACACTAAAAACTGAAACCATAAACATTCGTTTTGAACAAAGATTAAAGGATTTTTTTTAACTGTAATAATTAGGGTTCTTTCCAGTTCTGTAGATTAACCTGCACCAAGTGCAGTAACTGCAATATTTCAGGGTCATCCCTAATCGTGTACTTGAATTTTTTCTGTGTTTCCTGAAATCTGCTGTCCCTGAAAACTTTCCTGTAGAGGAATAAAACACAGCTATATCTTTTAACAGTTACAAAACCTTAATATTGAAGGCTCTTTCTCAGGATGTGATCATGCAATAATTTATGTTAAAACATGGAGTCATGTGGGGGTGTGTGTCTGCTTTGTGTACAGGACGTTCCCTATTCGGGGGTTTCAGATCTATGATGGACCGGTGCGGCTGATGAGGAGTACTTTCAGATCATACACACCGACTCCCGAGCGCTTCACCACTGCTGTGGGCTTCAGCCTCAAAAACGCCTGGCAGCTCACACCAAGGAACAATCTCTCCTCACTGTCCTTCCTGCCCAGTGTAAGTCACGTCCCAAATACACCTGGTTTTTAGAGGGTAAAAAAATTAGTAAACATTGGGTATAAAAGGAATCAACAACTCAGTTATTAAGTGGTGGCACAGTGGGTAATGTGTTGCACTGCTAATTTTAAGATAGGGGTTCGATCCCCAGCACCACCAATTTCCCAGTGTTGGGCCCCTGAGCAAGGCCCTTAACCCCCAATTGCTATGTTGTATAAAAGAGATAAATGTAAGTCATTCTGAATAAGGCCAAATACTGTACATGTAAATGTTATTAAACTGCACCAAAATGTTCACAAAAAACAGCAACCAAACTTAAAACCCCTAAAATTAAACATCTTTCTTTCAATTTGCAAGTACTGCAAGTTGAGTAGTCTAAAGTGTGAATCCTTAGATGCGAAATACAGTAGTGGAAAAAGTCCTGGATCCCAGCCGGATTCTGAAGTATTCATACATTGTACACTTTATTATCCCATAAGGCCGCAGGAATTTAGTAGTATACGATATTAGAAGGAGCCATAAACATTTTAACGTCCTTACAAAATTAACCCACAATGCCATCTGGTGGTTCTGTCTCAGTGTAGTAACAATACAAATAATTGTTTCTTCCTCTCCTTTCGGCTGTTCCCTTTTAGGGGTCGCCACAGCGAATCCTCTGTCTCCACCTAACCCTATTCTCTGCATCCTCTTCACTCACACCCACTAACTTCATGTCCTCGTTTATTGCATTTATATACAATACAAATAATTGATTAAGGAGTATTATTACTGTCTCGTTTACTTTTTACATTTGTAAACTATTACTGTAAGAATGTTTACAAAAATCTAGAAAAAAGACTTTTTTTTTTTATTCAGTAATTTTAGTGCTGATTTTTCTTAAATCCAAAATTGGCCAATCCATTAGCAGAACACAAAGCCAGCATCTTATTGTCCATTATTTTATTTTGACATTTCTATCTCTTCTTTTTATCAGTAACACATGCACACACAGACATGCGCACACACATACACTAGATTTGCTAAAACAGACAATTATAAATGATTCAGCGAAGTCATAATTTCTGTGCGCTGTGTTTATCCATATGGGCTTGTGAGTTTTTAATTTTTAACACTTTCTGTGTGTATTTAGGTGAACCTGAGGGCATTTTTTGGCCGTCCTGGTCAGTGGTTTGAGGACAACGACTTGGACGGAGACAAAAACTCAATTTTTCATGACCTGGATGGCTCAGTGAGTGGTTATCCCGACACGTACGTGGTGAGAGCGGACAACTTCCTGCTCCGCCACAGTGAGTGTATAAATAAACCGGAGTGGAACGGCTACGTCTGCAGCGGCCGCTACGCTCAGGTAAACAGAGAAACATGATCTCATTGCAGAAGATAGTGTAATATTTGTTGAATGTGATATTTAGGATTTTTTTAAATATTCTTTATTATTATTTAATTATAGAAATCAGCTTTTCTCTTAATGTCCACTATGTAAAATTCCGTTTTTGTCTGAATTTTCTTCTAGGTGTACATAAAGACCCAAGGCGTGCCCAATCTGAGCCTGTCAATCATCAAGGATGAGTATCCTAATAAGCCATTGGTTTTGAGGGGCATTAACAGTCAGACGGCGATCTCGCAGCAATACCAGCCCGTTCTGATGCTGAGTAAGAGCTACACACTGCACTGGAACGGACAGGCGCCCAAAGAGATTATCCTCCTACTTGCCAACTTTGACCCGTACGTACTACCACTAACTTCGATGTAGGTTTTGTGGTCAACAGGCTTCTGTTGTGTAGCACTGCAAGAAAAAACCCAAATGTTTGCAATCTAAGGAACCATTTTACAACTGAACAGAACACCATTTATTTACTTGTTCTAACTGCGCATTTTGATAAAGCATTGAAATCTAGCCTAAGCAGCTAAAATCATTAGGAATTTTCTTTGGCATGAAGAACAAAGTGTCCTGGAAGCTCTGACAAACCCTGAACTCAATAACAATACAAGTCTGTTTGAGGTTAGAGCTGTAGTTCCTTCAAAAAACATACCTAAAACAATTCGTATATAAAGTAAATTAATACAGCTTCTACAAACTCAACTTTTAAAAAAGAAAGTAAAATTTTTTTAAAAACTGCCTCTAAACATAAGATGAAAATCTGATGTTTTGTAGAGGTGACTGGGTGCTCGTTGGCCTCTGCTACCCTTCAGATGCGGTCTTCCAGGTGATGTCAGATATCTATGACCGTCAGAAGAACGTATTCGATGGTATGGAGGACTATGGCTCTGTCTCCTCTCTGGCTGATCTGGAAAAACGCAGACAGGACAGGAAGTACTATTTCGATCGGGATTCTGGGTAATTTTTTGAGAAACCTTTATATATAACATAGGCTGTCAGTTTCAGGCACTGCTGTGTAGAGTCAGTGTGTTACTAAGTCCAATTTGTTAACGAGGCTAAAGGAAAAAAAAACCCATTCTATATATATATTATACATACTATATCTATTTTGTGCCTAAACTGTTTAACAGTATCCCTAGCTAGAGAGATATGGATTATTATTAATGTATTGTTCTGTCAAAATTAGACATTGTGTATCTATCTTTTCATTTGTAAACTTGGGCTGTGAAGCCGTTTGTACCATTACACCTGCTTAAAAATTACACCATAAGGTGAGGTACTGGTGTAACTAGTTCAGGGTGTGAGTGTGTGAGTGCGTTAGGTACTGGTGAAACTATTTTAGGATGTGAGTGTGGTACTGGTGAAACTATTTCAGGATGTAAGTGAGTGAGTGCGGTACTGGTGGAACTATTTCAGGATGTAAGTGTTGTACTGGTGGAATTATGTTCAGGATATTCTAAGACACATACCCCCAACCTATAACAGACAAGCTGTGTTTTCACATTCTCTTTAGTTTGCTCTGGTTGTACACTCGAGCACGGCATCCTCGTAATGGCCACAGTTACTGCTCCACCCGCGGCTGTGAGCGGGTGAAGATCACTGTCAGCAGCAGCACCAAGCAAACATGTAACTGCACCGCTGCTGCCTACCCAAAGTACACCAAAGAGCCCAGCGCCCCGGTGCCCATGCCCACTCTAATCAAACAGCCCTGTAACAAATGTGGAGCATCTAAGGTAAATAACGTCAATAAACTTCACTACTTACATTACTCCACCAATTATATGTACTATGTATTTTATCTATAATTAGCTTTTGTATAATAAATCAGAGAGGTAACTTTTAATAAAAGTTTGAGGTGGTAACAATTTTCCACCAATCTGTTTCTAATTCTTTTCCTGACTTGTAACCTGAATTATTTGGTCTTTGTCTTTTTGTAGCTGGTCTTCTCCAGTGATCCATGGAACAGCTACCTAAAAACACAGATCAAATCCCTTAGTGTCGCCGATGAGCAGAAAAACGACACGCAAGCCTTCATCACTGTGAGTATGATAAGTTTATCCTGTAGTCTAGACAGAAAAACAGAAGTGTCTTTCTAAACAATTTTTTTAAATTTTAGGTGAACGCCAACCGATTTAACCTCAGCAGACCAGGTTTCCTCGCCGTCACCGTAGATGTATGCACCGGGAATATAATCAGGAACAGTTTTTTTCTAAAGCAGGACTCCACAATGGAGCAGTTTTTCAAAGCCGGAATTCAAACACGGTAAAGTTTATTCTGGTCTTTTCAAAGAAAGCCTTCTTACACTGAAATGGTTTTTAAATTACAAGTGTTGAGAATGAAATGTGCAACGTGATACAGCATTAAAGCAACTGGTGTAGGTGTGAGATGTAAGTATGTGCAGGGTCAAATGTTAAAGGTGCATTGGAAAATTGCACTACAATATATTAAAAAAAACTCATAATAGAGTTAGTAACACTACTAAAATACCAAACATTAAAATATTCCCTGATTACACACTGCTGCTGTAGTTAAACTAGTTCATAAGGATACACAAACTAAACAAACCGAGTTACTAGAAAACATACCAAAATCCTATCACACCATATTCCTACCTGTCCAGAAGAAATACTGTAACCAAGACATCATCTGTCAGACCCTTTAACTCCAGTAGTCGACTCCAGACTGGAAACATCTATCTTATTGCTTAGCAAGCAGTATAATCGTTTTTTTCTTATTCCTCAGAAAGTGGTTCCCAATCTACATCAGGAAATGTATTACAAAAATTATATTTTAAAACTGACACGTATCCGATATTTGCATTTACACCACATTTTTTATTTTATATTTTTTGTTCAAATCAGTTTCAGGCCTCGTTCGATTGTGGAAATAAATGGGATAAGCACTCGATATGTACATTAGTCTCTTCCATGTAAGCAGACAGATTGGATTTTTGTCAATGCCAGTCAGATGTTAATTGATAGTGATAATTTTCAATAGTGGCTCATGACAAGGGGACTTAGTTATCCAATTACTGTATTCCGTCTAAATCCTCCCTTTTCCGTTTATCAGTGCTACCTGTATTAATTTTGAAGAAAGAATATAAATCAGTCAGTGATAAACTAAAGGCCTCATTGGACAACAATGAGGTGTTTAATCTTCATTTGCTTTTCTGTCTTTGTCGGAGATCATCACAGCTGCGTGATCTGATAATACAATAGCATTTTTCTGCAGTTTGTGACATCCTTCATCATTGTGGTTGAGATCAGAAACATATCGATTCTGGAGTGGGATTTAAAACAATGTGAATAGAATGTGTATTTCCCCTTACATGGATTCACCAGACGCCTAATATCCTCTAATTCATTATCACTAATTCATTAGTTTATTTAGTCCTTCCTTTAGTCTAAAAAATGGGATACCCTGTATTTGAACAAAAGTTTGTTACATAGTACCACTGTGGTAACATTTATCTTGGCCTGTAAATAGATCATTCTCCCCTCACCATCCCTGACCTCAACAGTTCGAATAAAATTTAGATTCTTCTTCACTTATATAGTGACGCTATTCCAGTAGCAGGAACAGGAGGTATAAAATACATTTGTAACCCACCTGTACTTAATTTAAAAGCCTCTTCCACTTTAAAGTGTTTCCTGGATGAATGCGTTATCCACTTTATTATGTATAAATAAATATTTTTTTAAATAAATAATTATAAATAAATCTTAATACCCACTGTTGTGTATATGAGCATGTATAGACCTTGTGCAATGATTGTGCAACCCTACATGTCAGCATGTCAAAGGTTTGTGGTTGAACTGTTTTTAACAAATCTCACCCAGGTCAGTTGTCCTGCTGGCCTCGAGAGGACACCCTGATGGATTCAGCAGTGTAGCGCAGTACCTCGTCCCTCTGGGAGCATCTAAAGTGGCAGACCTTCAGGGAAAAGGTTTGTGTCTGAATAATTTTACAGTAATTTTTTTCATATGTTTAAAACAGCCCTATGTGGAGCTTAATCATTTATTACAAATGATAATATCCTGTAAGCTATAATACCCATAATGCACTGTACAGTTTAAGGAAGATGGTTTATATAGTGAATACAGTTGTTTAAACTGTAGTGGGGGTGGAGAGGTGGTAGCGCAGTGATTAAGGTGTATGACTGCTAATTAGAAGATCAGGGGTTTGATTTCCAGCACCACCAAGCTGCCACCTCTGGGCCCCCGAGCAAGACCCTCAAACCCCATCTGGTCAATTGTATAAAAAGGGATAAATGTAAGTTGCTCCTGATTAGGACGTCTGCCAAATGCTGTAAAATGTAGAGCAGAGCAGAAAATGTAATTTATCACAAAGTGTTCTCTTTTACTTTTATTTTTTTTTTTTTTTTTTGCTAGATCTGCTTCTCACTTGATTACGTTTACATACACCCTCTTAATGTGAAGTTGGCAATATTGTGATTAAACTTTACCTCATTTAAACGCAATACTTTTAAGCAAATAATGTGATTAAAATCATAATCGCAGCAAACTGAATCGTATTTATATAGGTGGCTGTTTGTACAGCGATATTAATTGAAATAACAGGCATGTAAACACCTTAATTGCATTATTACTGCTGTGACTGAACTGCAAGTGTGTTCATGGCAAACGTGAATGACTTGACGCTCAACACTTCTCAGCAAATAATCTGAATAATGGAACTTGCATGTAAATTGGAGTGAAGAGGAAAGCGAGGAGGTGGTTAAGGGTGTTGGACGCTAACCTGAAGATTGTTGGTTTGATTCCCAACACCACCAAGTCACCACCGTTGGGCCCCTGTGCAATGCCCTTAACCCCCAACTGCTCAAGTCGTACTAAAAACACCAGATTTTTTAAACCCCCATATGACAAGATCTGATGAGTGGATTATTTTCTCTTAAAGAAATGTGTTGGCTCGCTGCGGATGACTCTGATAATTCTCTAGTGTAAAGAAGGGGAAAAAATTTGCTTAATTTTCTGACCTATCTGTGATTTTCTTTCAGGAAGTCTTTCGTTTTTTGGCTTCCGGGGAGCATCATCACCTCCATCATGGGTCTCTCTGCTGATAAATAAGGGTCAAGAGGTGGTGGAAAAATATATACCGCTCTCTCTAGGTGAGTATTCATGCCCTCCAAACACGGAACAGGCGGAACGGAAAGATCTCGAGCTGCTGAGGAAAACGCGGAGCTAAACGCGTACAATGTAAAAAACCTCAGGCAAAAGATTGAATGTGAATTTAGAGACTTATATTTATTTATGGCAAACAAAACACCTTCGGGGCGTTGGGTTGGGTCTAAAACTACACTGTGTGTTTGTGTGCGTGAGTGAAAATGCTTCGTCTCGCAGTTGTTTTATGATTGTAATATTTTTTATTCTAAGGAACCTGTTTTTTTTTTTTATCTGTCAGATTAAAGTGACAGAGGAATGGATAAAAGAATAAAGTTAGCAGTGTTATCTGTAACATGTCGCTAAAGAGTATTAATTTACCACCATAATCACAGAGGTTTCTGCATAGAGCGCATTCTTACCGTGTAATAATACTTATTCCAAACACACTAACTTCCCTGAATTATTCGTCTGAGTGGTTATACTGAGATAGCTGTACAGAGTAGATTGATATGAATGCGACTGCTGCTGATGATTGATTATCTGACAGGCTGAAGAAAATAAACTAAAACTCTGTAGAGCCGTTATTAAGAATGTTCAGTTCGCAATAATATCTCACAATCCTCCTGATAACGTTATGATGAAAGATGCTGATCTATAACCGAAAGTGAGGCAGTAGAACTGATCTGTAAACAGGTGAATTTTGCCAAATCTTTCTTTTATAATACAGCAGATTGTGTTAAACCCGGAACCCTGAACATATTTAATTGTAGGTCTTTTGCATCGTTTCTAAAGATTAGTTTAGCAGTTTTCAAAACCATAAGTGTCTAAACTTGGTCCTGGAGGGCCGGTGTCCTGCAGACTTTAGCTTCAACTCTAATCAAACACACCTGAACTATCTAATCAAGATCTTGCTAGGTATACTTGAAACTTACAGGTAGGTGTGTTAAGGCAATTTGGAGCTAAACTCTGCAGGCGCTTCAGGACCGAGTTTGGACACCCCTGATCTAAATTAACCAGCTGACAACAACGAATATGATGTTCATTTGTGATCAGTAACCACAGTGTGTCCAACAGTATTGAATTAAATAGATTCAATTAATAAATTTCTAAACACTTTGCACAAACATCCCCTGAACGTCGTTACCGTATCTGTACGTGACGTTGCTGCAGTGGTCAGGTGTTTTTTTGTTTATTGTTTTTTTTTTTCCTGATTTATTCATCTCTTTACATTATTTATTCTGTCTGTCATTTCTACAGTACATAACTGCTGCTTCAAATAAATAAACTATAGCACAGTTTATTGATGATAGTATGTGCTGGTAAGTTTTAGATCCTGATTGTTGCCAAAATTTTTCATTTCAAAATTTTCATCTGTTTTTAATTTAAAGAAAATTGAATTTTATCCGTTATTAGAAAATGTCGATCTTACACTTGTGATAAATTGTGGAATTTTAGGAGACTCTGCTAACTTTATGATTTTTATTTAAAAAAAAAAAGTCTCAAATTGCAATATAACTTTGTTAAATATGTTTACACCACAGCCATTTTATATAATTAAATAAGGTGTGGTAGCACTTATATACATTCTACCAAATACAGTTGAACAGCTTTTTATTTCTTGTTGCTGAAGTAAAAGCATTTATGACCTTCACCTTACTGAGAAACTCAACAGATACAGTTTATCCTCCGTGCTGGCACTGGAGACTCCTTACCCGGTAAATAAATGTCTCCTAACCCTAAAAAAGCGCCCAAGCATCAAATATACATTTTCTTTAATAAAATGTATTAAACACCTGAAAGGGACTTCATCAGTGATGTATAAGGAGTTATATTCTACAACTGATATTTATTTTATGCTCGATTGAAATCTAACATTATATATACACGTCGTGTTTCTGAAATCATCCTGTTTGTACTTTTAAGAGAAATCTGTTTGTTAACCACTGTACTGTAAAGAGTTTAGAGTTGTTGGTGTTTTTCCTGTGTGTGCTTGTTCTAGTATTACATGTGCCTTTTACCTTTTATAAGTATTATTTTATACATGTTTGTTTTTTCTATAGCACTGCTTGTGTGCTGCAATTTTAATAAAACATTTATACATCCTTACGGGTGGCATTTTTCTGTGTGTTATATATTGAAATAATTTTCACACATTGAAGTTGGGTTTTTTGGTTGGTTTTTTACATTTTGTTTCTTAAATATACATAATGTAAGGAAAATCCATTAGATTCTGTAGTTTGTGAACTAAAACTCTTTTACAAAATAGATTAAAAATAGCTGAAAATAAAAAATACATTATAACACTGACCAAGTTCCCACTGTTGGGCCCCTGAGCAAGGCCCTTAACCCTCATTTGCTCGGTTGTATAAAAGAGACAAATGTAAGATGCTCTGAATAAGGGCGTCTGCCAATTGCTGTAAATGTAGATGCAAAAAGAAAAAGTTCAGTTGTCATTTTGGACTTGAGTTTCACTGGGATCGACTGATATTTTGATTCTAACACTGTTAGCACTGGTACTAGTCAGTAGTAATGCTGATGTGTATGACTGCCAGAGTGAGCTGGAAATTAAAAAAAAGGGAATGTTTCCGGTCCATCTTCAGAAATTTTGTTTTACCTCACTTATTTACACACACAGGCTAGAACAAGTCAGATGGATGAACAAGACACTGAGGCAAAAAACGCTATAGGAACGCTTTTAGTGACTGTGGTCGGAAGCATGTTTGTAATCCGTCCGATCGAATAGCAACACGTCCATGGCCATGTGATGCAAGCGACCAGGAAGCATAAAGGTAGCATCCAGCAGCAGTACAGTAGACAACAGGGGTACTGGTGACTAGGTGCTGCAGCATCTCGTTCCACATTTTGATGATACCTTCCAGGAACACAAGCTATTTAAAAAAATGCTACAGGAACTGGAATGTCCATGTAATCATACCGCTCATCTGGTCTGGTCTGAGTTTGCTTGGTAGCTGGAAAATTCTTCCTGGGTGCACCAAAGCAAACGAATAGTTGTTCTGACCTTGTCCACTAGGCAGCTCTATGGACATGAGGCTTACCTGGTCTGTATTCCAAAGGAAAAAAGAACTGAAAGCCTTATTTAGGTTGGGGATGGAGGAAGACCTTGACAGAAACTAACCCAAATTCTGTATGTAGATGATTAGTTACAATGTTTTAAGATAATTTTCGGTTGCATTTAGCTTAAAACCAGTTTTAAACTACTACAATGTTTCAGTTGTAAAAACGAGATAAATGTAGGTCGCTTTGAATAAGGATAATCCAGCCTGTTTTTCGTAGCCTTTGTTGTGGGAAGACGACTTTCTGTAGGCCTGTGAATATTACTGAACTGCAATAAAACTCTCAACCCACGACTAGAGACTTTTTTTTTTTTTCCTCTACATTCCGGCATTGACAATTGAAGAATTACCCACTCAATTCTGACAATGTTTAAATAAGTTATTTTTAATTGTGTGGCGGTTTCTACAGCCACAAGCAGCACACAAATCAGATATGCGGCATTTAGGTTATTTATGTCTATGGTTTTGCCCGCCGGGTTGCTGCACAGGTCACATGACTGAAAGCTATTAATAGGTCTGTCTGAAATGTCTGTTCTCAGTCATGCTTATATGTTTTCTTTTTTCTTTATGGAAATTTATACTGTTCTTAATTTCTGTAGTGTTGATCTGTTATCCAAAACTGAAATAGTCAGATTGTTTTTATATGCTGTTGAACTAGTAAACCAGGTGAAGCATATGTTGTTCTTGCATTCTAATTCATTTTTAATTTTTTATGGTAAAGATTTGTTTTCTTAGTCTTTTCTCTGTTTTTTTTTGTATTAATGTGTCAATATGATAAGGTCCAGTTACCAGTGTGACACTAAAATAAATAGTAGGTGAGCAATTATTTCACTTGGGTATATGTTAGAGCTCATAGGTCAGTATTTTAACCGTAGTAAAAACGCAGGGTCAGTATGTCAATATTTATAAGAGTCTGTATCTTTACTTCTACTTGAGTAAAAAATGTTTATACTTTTGTTTTTCTGGCAGTAGTCAAGTCCCCTTTATTTATAAAGCTTTCAATAATAGAAACTGTCTCAATGTAGCTTTACAGACATAAATAAGAGAATAGTAAACACTCACTGAAACACTCAGTTTAATTTACATCATTAAATTAAGACTCCCCAACTAAGCAAGTCAGAAGCGACAGCAGCAAAGAACCAAATCTCCATCGGTGACAAAAAAACTTGGGAGAAACCAGGCTCAGTCGGGAGGTCAGTTCTCCTCTGACGAAACAAACCAGCGGGTTGTTCCATGCTGCAGCAAAGTTAGATTGTGTAGATGACTCATCTGCTTTCCGTTGTCTTGTCCAGATGGCCTTCTAGGAGACACAGTTTTCACTGTGGCTCTGCCTCTGGGGCTAGTTGTCCTGATTTCCGCTGAAATTTAGGGCTGTAGAGACCACTGTGATCCACTATCTGGGCTAGATCTGGAACTGGATCTGGTGGCAACGGTCACCTCGGAATAAGATAAGATAAGATAATCTTTATTGATCCCACAGTGGGGAAATAAGTTTCGTAAATAAGAAAGAAGACTAATATTAGCAAAGATGCTGTTCTTCTTGCAATGTCACAAGTGCATTGTGTGTAGCTAGCTATTTTATTATAGCTAACAATTATAAAAATAACAATAAAAATATAAGACCTTTTTTTGGAGATAATAGGAAATCTGTTGCCACTGGGTTATCATTTGTGCTGACGGCTTGTGCCCTTATCACTGCTTACAGCTATGTATATTAGGGTCAATTTTATTTATTCTACCTATTCAACCTATTTAATATTTGGGACAGCCAAGTCATTTAACATATTTAAACATTTTTTAAAAAAGTAACTTTTCATGGTCATTAGTTACATTTATAATGATGTAACTCGGCTACAGAAGTAACTAGTGACTATAACTGATTACTTTTTTAAAGTCACATGCCCAACACTGATGATCACTACTCAGATTTTGCTTGTAAAAAAAAACAGAACTGATGTTTGCATCAACTGACTTATGACAACACTGTTTTGCTGAGTTTATAAGCTGCTTTTCAGATAAGCTTAAAGAACAGGCAGCGAGATTGTTTCAGAAAGCTAATTACATCACCATTATCACTGACAGTCATCCATTTCTGCACACAGAGTATTAAATCAAATAAAATCCTGATCCATAAATGTTTCTCCTCAAAGCAAACTAAATTATATTTACAATAAAATATTAGTATTAGAATTTTCTAGATCAAATCATTTAATTTTGCTTCACCTGAACAATCAGAAAAAGAACTCCCCAATGCTGGGGTATAAACGTTAATAAAAACAAATGATCATGTACTCTTCCTACTCTTGTATGTACAAGTGTACGGGCGAAGGATTTGTCAATATTTGGAAAATATTACCACCAAATGTGTTTTATTGTATAGCTTAAATGCTTTGGTTAAGGTAATCTCTCGTGATCTTTAGAAGAGCCGCACTTGCTAAGGCATTTTGGATTGGCTTAATTACAACTGATCATAATTGCTCATACCCTTAGCTGAAGGTTTAAGTGTTTGTTAATTACTATCACGATTTACGATCTGGAAGAAATATTTCACTGCCGTGCAGGATGACCACTGGGGGGCAGAGTGGTGTCTTTCTCGAATAAAGTGTCCTCTCTGTTCCTGTTGATTCCAAGCTTTCTCTTTTTCTCAGTCGTGCATGACACAACAGGTTCTCAATTCTGACCAAATTATCCTTTTGTATTACCTGCCATGCATGAGTCGACTGCAGAGCGAGTTATTAATTTGATTTATTAATTTTTGAATAGATGCTGACAGGCGGTCCTCTGTGGCTACATCAGGCCTTGTTGCTTACATTTCGCCTGCTGATGGTGGGCTGCTTTCGACAGCTACATTCCCCTACATGTGGACTAAATGGCTGGTGTTCTCGACATGCAACTGGAAATTCCTAAGACCCTCGACCTTCAGACTATAATGTCACAAATTTAGAGTACCTGTGTCTAGGGTTGTATTATGTTCTTTGATTCTTACAGCATCTCTGACATACAGTAAAATCTGTCATACGTTGTTATTTTATAAGATAAAAAAACCCATAAAAAAGCAATTTTGTAGCATCAATTCTTAGTTTTAAATTCAGAATTGATGCTACAGAATTGCTTCTTCACCAGACCCCCCCACTCCAAACTCATTCAAAATAGACTCAATTGTTTATTTTTTATGATTAGTTTTAAATTAAATACATTTTTTAGCTTTAAACACTAAAGAATTATTGAATCTCATAAATTCCCTCCTAAAAGGTTAAGATACAAACTAAAGATTGAGATACTATCGAGCATGTAGGTGCACAAGTGCGCATTTTCTGGACACTTCACTTTTTTTGCTAGAAGTGCTCCAATATGAAGCATTGATTTTCCCACCCTTCCTTTCCCTGGACAGCATTAATTAAATTGTACATCTGTATAAAAAGAGCTTTTGACACAACTAGCCTTCTGTGGGTTACAGATAAATATAGGCTTTTGTTAAAATTTTGTTTCTAAAGTGTAAAATTTCACTTTCATTTCTGTATAAAGCCTGGTCGCTGCTCTGATAAAACCCAACTACCGGTTCACTTCCCAGCACGAATATATTTACTGTAATTAAAGCTTAACACAAGGCTCTACAGGAACTGATATTAAAGCAAAAAGCACACCGTGTCTTTTAGGGATTAGGGGCTTTGTTGTCAAGTAAAAGGCTTTAAGTTGGCTCAAACTTTAATAACGCTAAAACCTGCTAAAAAATGTGCTATTAAATAGTGTGCTAATGTAAACATCTGGCTCCTGTACATCCCCTAACCCTACTACCACTACTACTACTGATAATAATAATAATTATTATATTACAAAATTTTTATACTCAAGTTTATTCTAAATCATGCAAAACGTTTCTTCCACGTTCAGCCAGATTGAACAAAACCAGGTTGTAATAGCGTCTATGTTACACCCCTGAAAAATGCAAACTTTATATAATGAAGAAATACCCATGTTCTCCCCCTAGTGTTCTAATGAATAGATTGCACACCTAATTATACCTTTGTGAAGTTGGCCCCCACCCATTGCAAAACGTGGCAGAAATAGTCTTAATCGTTTGTACTCTGTTTGTGCTGGTTTGTGCCGATTTAAGTGCTGCTTTGGTTTTTAAAATATGAGACATCATATTACAGGCAATGTCATCACCAGCCCCCCCCTCACACACACACACACATGCTCCAAACTCATTCAAAATAGACTCAATCGTTTGTTTTATTATTGTTTGCTAGCCATTCCTTCTCCTTAATTACATTTTATTTGTATATATTTTTTAACAACAGACATTGTCTCAAAGCAGCTTTACACAGAATGCAATAACAGTGAAATATGTAAGTTTGTGCCTAATGGGGAAGCCATCCTCATCTGGGTTACACCACATGTTATTGTTAATTACAGCATATTGTAATGGTAAAATGTAATGTAAATTGTAGCCTTGGGCCAGTGGAGCAGAGTAAGTCCCAGTCCATCCTCTAAGCTCTTTGAAATCGAGGAAAGGAGCAGAAACCTGGTTACTGGTGCTTCAGGATCCTCGCAGGGTTTACATCTTTTCCCTGCAGGCACTGGCTAATAATGTGCCTTTAATTAGATATACTGGAGCATAATGTGGGATATTTTATGTGTATGCCTGGCTAAACAGATGTCTTTAATCCATGTTTAAACTGAACATTGTCAGGTAGGCCATTTCAAAGTTTACCTCCTTTTGTGGTCTTCTGGGGACTACCAGAAGTCCAGAAGATTAAGATCTCAAGGAGCATGATGGAATGTAAGTACGTTAGAGCCAAACTATTTAGTGCCTTATAAGTAAACAGCAATATTTTGTAATCAATCCTAAATTTAACTGGTAGCCAGTGCAGGGATGATAATATTGGAGGTATGTGTTAATATTTTCTAGACCTGGTAAGAACTCAGGCAGCTAGTAGGGCACCTAGTAATGCATTACAGTAGTCTAGTATAGAAATTATGAATTCATGAACCACCTTTCTGCATCCGATACATATAAAATGTTTCTAATCTTAGCAATATTTCTAAGGTGGAAAAGGCTGTTTTAGTAATATCGAAAATATGGCTCTCAAACGATGTGCTAGTAGTGATAGTACATGCTTCTAAGTTTAAGTTGAAATTTGAGTGCTCCTGTATGTTTTTGGACCAATAAGTAATATTTTAGTCTTATCTGGCTTTAATAATAAAAAATGATTAGCCAATCTGTTATGTCTTTTATACACACTATAATTTATCAGGTTTTGAGAAGATATATAACTGGGTGTTGTCAGCATAACAGTGCAAACTAATCCCATGTCTTCTAATTATGTCACCCAAAGAAAGCATGTATAATGAGAAAAGCAGAGTTCCTAAGACTGATTTGTGGGACCCAATATTTTACTGGCTTTACACTGGATAGTTCTCCATTTAAATTCAAAATGGTATCAATCAGACGCGTATGATTTAAACTATTGCAATGCTTGTTCCTGGATACCTGCGTAATTATGTAAGTGGTCTGGTAGAATGTCATTATCTATAGTACCAAATGCAGCACTGAGATCCAGTAAAACTAATATAGAGATGCAGCATTGGTCCGATGCAAAGAACAGGTCAATTGATATTTTAACTTGCCCAGTTTCTGTACTATGATGAGACCTGACTGAAATTCTTCAAGGATATTGTTTTCATGTAGGGAGAAGCATATTTAAGCAGATACAACCTTTTCTAGTATTTTAGACATAAATGGAAGGTTAAAAATCGGTTATAATTTAATAATTCATTTGGATTGAGATTGGGTTTTTTTAATTAGAGGCTTGATAACTGCCAATTTGTGAGGTTTTGGGACCTGACCTAAATCTAAATCTAGCATTAATAATGTTAAGAAGAGGCTTTCCAGCTGTATGCATTACATCTTTCAGTAATTTAATTGGGATTGGATCTAACAGACATGTTGTTGATTTGGCCGCAGTAATAAGTTTATATATCTTTGTCTGTCCTATACTTTTAAGGAATTGCAGCTTTAACTGTGGGGCTTTAAGTGGGATTGGCTAACAATATGCTATCAAAGGTTGAACATCCACAACATCCTCAACATCTATTTTTGGTGGAGAAAATCATAAAGTCCTTGCTACTAAATTGTGATGTTCTTTTCAAATACCTGATTTTTTGTTAGTCTTGCTACTGTACCAAATAAGAATCTGGGGTTGTTTTGTTGGTTTTCTATCAGTTTACTATCAGTTTGGATGTTCGGCCATACTGTTTTTATACGCAATTCTAAAAACTTCTAATTTTGTTTTTCTCCACTTTCGCTCGAGGTTACAAGTTGCTCTCTTAAAGCCATGGATATGACTATTGTACCATGGTGTAGGTGATTTATCTCTGACCCTTTTCAATCATAAGGGGGCAACCGTGTTTAATGTCCTAGTAAAGATAGTGCCTATGCAATTGGTCACTTTGTCTAGATCACACATGTTTAGGGGTGTGAAATTGAGACAGATCAGGCAGATTACTTTTGAATCTGTCTTCAGTGCTCTATTCTACAGGTAGTCTGCACAATATACGGTAATGGTCTGTAATATTATGGCTTTATGGTAGAATATCTATATCGGTGACATCTACTCTATGTGATATTATTAAGGCTAGTGTATGAATAAAAAGGTGAGTAGTTGTAGTGACGTTTTGTTTAATCCAAGAGACGTTTAGTATGCAAGTCCTAACGAATCATTAGCATCATCTATGTGAATGTTAAAGTCTCCTACAATCAACATTTTATCAAAATAAATAAATCGTGTTGATTAATTTTGATTAATGTTAGACAATATGCAAATTCTTTATAAATATCAGCATACTACCCCGTAGTTTAATAACTTTGTCTCTGAAAACTAATTTATCCCGATTCTAAAATACATTAATACTTATAGAATAGAATTTGGCAGACGCCCTTATTTAGTGCGACTTACATTTATCCTATTTGAGGTTGAAGGGCCTTTCTCGGGTGCCCAGCAACAGCAGCTCGGTTGTGCTGGGAATTGAACCCACATTCTTCCAATCAGTAATAAAACATCTTAAACACTGAGCTTCTATTTAAGCTTCTTTCCCATTTACTGATTTATATTGCGTAATCAATTTTTTGGGTCCTGTGACGTTGCCCTTTATTGTAAGTCCCACATTTTGCATACATGCAAACATCAGTGATATCAGGAAGCTTGTTAAGTCTGTTTGTTCTATTATGCTGGTGAATATAAGTGACTTTGTACTAATGTATGTGTGTGGTGCAGCGGTCGAGGATGTTCCCGCATAGCCCAGGCATGGGGTTGTGAATAATTAAGCAGCCCTAAAAGCAGCATAAGGGGGCGCTGCCATGGCGACAACCTCCTACAGCCCTGCCTCTTGGTGGGGTAATGTAAATGCCGCCACCTCTAATGTCAGCGGAGGATTTAATACAACACAAATATGACAAAATAATTTGGAATAATCCATCTAAGGATCTCGAGATTCCTAAATATCTTGGAGGATTTTTTTCCCGCATGTGCTGATTTATCTGTTTAAAAATATATAAAACACAGAAACAAATAAGCAAGAAAATGTAAAATAATTAAAAAGGCCATTATTTACTCAAAGACCAAGTTAAAAGACAAACACATATATAAAAAAAAGGGTTTTTTTTAACTTCAGTTTTAGTTAAATAATAAACAATAGAGTGGTGTGATGCAACACAAAATCAAGTGGACTCGTTATAATAATGATAATTATAATGACTAAAAATGTTAAATTCTGCTGTACAAATCTGGCTCTCGAACGTAAAGCCAAACAATTTGAAAGAGTGTATTAATATCTATCTGTGATCTAATCTATTACTATATAAAACATATTTTTTCTCTAGAATGTCTGATTTGGGTAGAGTTTTCAGTTTTACCTCGTTGAATTTGTAGTATATCTACTACAGCTGGATTCTGATTCATTGATTATTGATCAATACTTAAGAATTTTGGGTTATTATGTAATTTAATTGATTGAACTTCAACAACTGTAGAAAGAATGGATTTAGGATTCCCAGGTTGCCCAAGTTAGCACCTCAAATGAGGAGAAGTGTTAGCTCAGTGGTTAAGGTGTTGGACTACTAACTGTAAGATCAGGGTTTGATTCCCAGCCCCACCAAGCTACCACTGCTGTGCCTCTGAGCAAGACCCTTAACCCCAAATTTTCCAATTGTTGTATAAAAGAGATATATATGGGTTGCTCTGGATAAGTGTATCTGCCAAATAATGTAAATGCAATATTTTAGAAAACCTGCAGTAAAACCTGAAACTATCACAAAAAGAGCCTTTTTAGAGGAACTGTATGAAGGTGTCATTGTGGAAAAAACATGCTTTTCCTTGTGTATTCTACCAGAAAATTTAAAAACGTTTTGGTATTGCTTAATCGATAAAAGAAATCTAATAAAAATTCCCTTTCCCGATGCTTACTTCATAAATGCATTTTTATGGCAGAAAATATTAATTATGCAAATAAATTATTTTATTCATATAAGAGACCCTTAGCGCTACATTAGTCTACCAACACTATTTATTATATGGATCCTGTGCCAGTTTTGGTTGTCTTGCAAGTCAGTACCACAATGCAGGAAATGCAGACCCAGCTGAAGATGATCACATCACCTGGTGATGCTCTAAACAGAGGCAGTATTTATTACCATTTATTTAATTGACTATTTGTTGATGATCTGCTCAGTGATGAGGTTTATAGATGATGAATTTTATTGCTTGTTGCCATGGAGCCATTTGTTTTGTATGAATTCGGCATTGCTTCCTTCAGTCCTTAGATGGATTATGGATTTTTTAGGTGGTTAGAAAAACACCCTTGCCTGGTATTGATTAGATTTTAGCATCGTTTATTTCTTTAACGCAGCCGCATTCACACTGACTCTCTTGATTCATTTCATTTAAGTATCTGAGTCATCCAATTATGGATATCTCTAGACACAATCAGTACCAGTTTCACTCTCTGTGGCATCTGGAAAATGCTTTAGGACAAAAGTGTTTTTAAAAATGATATCATAGTAGACACATTTTCCTTTTTGCATTATTGTGTCTCACAGCATTCTTGGACTGGTACAAAAAATGACCATGGTATTTTGGTACAGATCGGCCCATTAAATACAATCACAAATACTACCCATCTTTGCACGCCACTGCAATGTCTGTCTGAAGGGATTGTGTCTTTTCTTGCACAATTTCTCTGTTCATTTTGAGAGATACACATTGACTCTACATGCTCCCACACAGCCCATAAAAAAGATGTTTAGAGACAGAAGCAATGGGGTGCTGATTAAACGTCTCATGGGATGGTCTGTCTGGGCGGGGGGAATCCTACACTAACTTTTTTGACAAATACATTACACCGCCGCAAAGCCCTAGCGCCATCAAATAATTAAGCAGAGAAGTGAGAGCCTTATGTGCCAATCAGCCAAAAACAGTATGAGATGTATCAGTTAAAAAAAGAAGTTGGTCCAATGCCTTGTCTGCTAGATAGCCAGTCTGCCTCTGGTTCACAGTTATGTGAGGTTTTTGTTTTTAATTCATGATTTGATTTGAATAAAAATAAAGTTGATATACAGACACCTTGCAATTGTAAGGCACATTTCAACAATATATAGATTGACATCTTACAAGGAAACACACACTTTGTAAAAGCTATTCATTTTACCCTAATGAATTAACTGCAGCTGTAAAAAATAATAAACCATAGTAGTTTCAAATTTATAAGTTTAAAATTAGTCAGAAGGAACCGATTCATTATCAGTAAAACACACCGTAATTGATATATCAATAGAGAGATACAGTGATGGATAGTACAAGAACTTTTGTTTTGTAACTGTAAGATGCAGGCCATTTTATTCTTTGAGATTTTACTAAGGTTTTTATTGTTGTAGTGTTTATTCCACCCAGCATTGCACTGTAGAACTGTAATGATGAGAAGGCGCTTAGATTCTGTGTACTCCATGGGGTTATTAGCAATCAGCTGAATGCTCAACCCGAAGGACTCGTTATCATCGGGGGAGATTTTAACCATGCAAATCTCAAATCAGCAAGTACATTGATTAGGTGACTGTCACCAAAACCATTATTACATGCTTGACCTTAGATGATCACAAGGATATGTGCGCTGCTAAGGTCCAGAGACTTTAGAGCTAGAAACAAGATGGCTCTAAAAACAGCAAAGGAGAAACTGTCCTGAGCCATCAGTGAGGCTAAGCGTGCATGCGCCAAGAGAATCTAGGGCCACTTTCAGAACAGCAGACACACCCGGCGCATGCGGCAGGGCATCCAGATGATCGTAGCTACAAGACAACATTACCTGCTTGTGTTATTGATGCTCCCTCTCAGATATGCTGAATGAATTCTTTTCCAGTTTTGAGACCATTCCCCCTCCCAAAGACCAGGTGCTCTGTATAACCTCTGCTGATCTTGAAAGAATAACTCTAATCAGAGTCAACCCACGGAAGTATGCTAGACCGGACAACATCCCCGGTAGAGTGCTCAGGGATTTTGCAGAAGATGTCTTCATTAATCTTTTTAACATTCCCTGAGCAGCGCTGTTGATCCTACTTGTCACAAAACCACTACAATTGTTGACCACCTCCTGGCTCAATGACTGCAATCCAGTTGCACTTACACCTATCATGATGAAATGCATTAAGAAGCTCATAATGAAACACATTAAACCCTGGTGTCACCTTCATAGGACCCCTTACAGATTGCATATCATTCAAACTGCTTCATGGGCAATGCAATTGCCATGACCCTCCATCTGGCCCACACACAGTTTAGCATTTATCATAATCATTCCTTAGCATCTGATAGAAAAGCTGAGCCTGCTGGGCCTAAACACCTCCTGGATACTGGACTTTCTGACTAGGAGACCTCAGTCAGTCCAGATTGAAACAGGGAGCACTGGGGCCGTTTGTTCAGCCCACTGCTGTTCACTGCTTACACATGACTGTGTAACAATGCATGCCTAGAATTACATTGTTAATTTCGACAATGACATTACCGTGGTGGGTCTCATCAGCAAGAAAAATCAGTCAACATACAGAACAACTTGAAACTAAGAGATATTTGTTTAGAGTAAACATTTTCTTGTGAGAAGCTCCATCCGCAAAAAAAAACAGCAGCATCTCTACTTCCTGTGAAGGCTGAGGAAAGCTCAGAATAGGAAGTAATAAATGAGGCTTTCTTAGTCTTCACAGAAAATACAGATGCCTGTTTTGGGAAGTGCAATTTTTTGGACCGCAGATAACCACATAGTTGATAACCACAACAGATAACCACATTGTTGTTTTGTATTGTTTCATGTAGCACCGTCAAAGCATTAACCCCAAAAGTTACTACTCACAACTAATAGTACCGTGCAGATCAGAAAAAAATACATCATCTGAGGTAATTTTTGTTTTAGCTTTCTTTTCCTTTCTGTTTAAAATAAATCAATCTTCTCCATTTGTAACAATTTCGTTTTATTTATGTTGATGATGTCCCATGACTTTAGAGTCAAAAAAGGCCAAATGTGCTCATAAGACATTTACGAATTGACTGTTTTGTTTTTTCCTTGCAAATTAACAAATACTTAGGTGGCTCGTCAAACATCTTTGCTTACTGATTTGACTTACCTAGCCTGCTCTTTTTAATGGCCCATCATTCTCGATCTTCCTCTATCCTCCTCCTTGTCCGCCAGCAGGGCGCTCATCATTCATTCATTACCCAAAGCAAATTAGCACTTGTTAGCCTCCAACTGTTTGCTTTATTTTATTTGACATCATTAGCCTGTCCTCCTCTAAACAGGAGTGCTTATAGCTCTCTTGCCTAGCAACCTATAGCAAGGTTGTGATTTTGCCCCCCCCCCCCTTTTTTGCCGGTTTCTCTTGCAACCTCTCTGGGTGTTAAAAACCCATGTGCTGCCCAGGTGCCACCTCCTAATGACGTGTGACACACTGTCCCTGCTTCATCCCTCCTTTTTTGTCTCTCTTCTTTGCTCGCCGTCTCTGGCTTGACTTTTGCGGCCTTCTCTGCACGCTCTTTGTAGAATGGGCCAGTTGTGGTGGACGTGAAGAGAAGGAGTCTACTCTTTCAACACACCCCTTTAGTACTTGATTAAGATTAGTTGCAGTTGGATGTGACATCCAACCAGGAAAACAAATTGTAGAAAAAGCTGCTAGGGTCATGGGGTCAGCGTGAACCTTTTTATCAGTTTGAGACGCCACACCGAGGCTGTCACGTGCGGCCTATAAACCAATTTGCTCACCTTTCTGCTTGCTCTGTTCTGGGATTTTTGGAATTCGCCAGAGATTCTGAAGCAAATCAGGTTGCTGATTCCGGTATGTGTTCTAAATTTGACTATTAAAAAAATATTTTTCATGCATAGATATAATAAATTGTGCTATTCTGATTCGATTTATTAATTTATTTTAAAATTTTTGCATTGGGCTACTACAGAAACGGGCCTCAGATGAGTCACGTTTTATGTTGACTTCACAGTTGGGTCAAAATAAAATCTGCTCCTGCTAATGAACCGGCGCCGATCTTGCCTGTTGTGTGTGTGGTAAATAAATGATAGCTGTTATTCATCCACCATCTGTGGCGACGTGCTATGCACTTGGTAAGAGGGTTTCGCTACCATATGCTACTTCTCCAAAAGAAATCACTCCATCATCAGACTTTCACTTTAAGCTTCCTAAAGGAATAAATGTTGAAAAAAATTATACAAGCTGCTGATACACACATGCAGATTGTTTTTCTTCTGTATGTTGTAAAGGTTTCCCAATGGTTAGAAATGTATGTAAATGTCAAAATTTAAAACCATAATTTTGTTTAAGAAATATGTTCAAAAAACCCTGGTATTGAATCTTTTTTAGCACTATTGCATTGCTGCTGTTATCAGTTCAACAATCCTGTTGCAAAAACTGTAATACCAAACAAATTATCTTTTTAAAATCCAAGGACCTTGGGGCACGATTTTGTCGCCATGACAACTTATTTAAGCCAGAAGTTGAAACTGTAAAATTATTTTTGCTGTGCATCCTTATCAGAATGTCTAGATCTTTCAAAAGTGATCTGGTCATTACAGTTGAGTTTGTGAGAAGTGTGTGTTATGACTGTATAAAAGGAATCAAACTGAAAATGTAGGTTGTGGTTAAGAGTTTAATATTATATTAAATCAGATAATATAATTATAAAAAAATAAAAATCTTGATAAAATATTTTTTTATACTCTGTTTTACAATAAAAATCAAAAAGAGCTTAGGAGAAGATGGCAGGAAGTCATTTGGGAGCTCAAAGAGTCAATTTAAATGATTTGACTCACTTGAAAGATCCATAATGATCATTATTATAATCTTTATTTATTTTAAAATCAGATTTTCTGCATAAAATTACCTTATAGACCATTTATTTAATTTGTGTCTGGATTTTAAATAGAAATTTCATTTGTTTAGTATTAATAAAAAAGCTGTAAGGCAATTATTCTTGTAGAGTCCCCAATGTCCCTTAATGTTAACTCAAATATATAAGGATGCTTAATTGCTGAATGTTTGTTAGAAGTGTGTTAGGGTGTCAGGAAATTCGGGTCGTGGATACTTTTTTGTTGAAATAATTATACTTGCAAACATGAAAAAAAAAAAAACACTAAAAGACAATCGGCATATGACTGATGGGAAGCGGCGAATGAGACAAACAACTGTGTCCAATTTCATTTTCACTGGAACGAGCTTCATTACAGGCTTGTGTGAACACGCCGACTAGTCGATTCGGCTCTTGAATTATTGATGGCTGTTCACTGTTAAAAATGCAGCTCCAACCTTTTTAGTGTTCATCAAAAGGACAATCCAATTAGACAGGCTGGTAAAAAAAAAAGAAATATCCCATTAGGAAATAATGGTTAATCTTAAGGAAACAAATTTCACACACAACAACTTTTAGTTTTTCCAGTTTTCCAGTCTGTAATTAATGTCATTGCAAATCGGTCGAAGTGATTGTCTGAGTTCTGACAGATAGATCTGTAATATAGATCAGATAGATAGAGCTGAAAAGTGAGGGTTAAGTCGGAGAGGATAAATGATAGAGAAAGAGGAAATATTGGGCCCAATATCTCCTCTTTCTCTAGGCGTACCCAAATGCTGTAAATGTAAATCTAATGAGAGAAGAGGCTGAGGAAAAAGAGCAGACAGAAAGGTTGAGGGCTATGTGACTAACAAAAAGAGAGAGAAAAAGAGACAGAGAGAGAGAGAGAGAGAGAGAGAAAGAGAGAGAGAGAAATAAATAGAGAGAGAAAAATAAAGAGGAAGAGAGAGAGAAATGCAAAGAATTGAGGTGTGAAAAGAGAATGAAAAGTAAAGGGTATGTGTGAATATCAGTTAATCCCAAGTGTAAAACCCACACTGTTCACATTCTGAAGCACAATTCTACAAATTTAAAGGGAGTGAAAGATGGCCAAACACACACACACACACACACACACGCACACACCTGCAATGAAATTGTTAAATATTAAATATTTTAATCAATGTTTTTATTTAAAAAGACAAAAATGAAAGTGGTAGTGCAGTAGTTATCTTGTATAAAATTCGATAAAAAATGAAACCAAACCTGACAAGCAAAGCTAATTATCTCCAGTATTAAGTTAGAGAATCTTTATTAATGAGATTTTAATTGTAGGTTAGAGTTCTTGCATAAGTATATGCAATATCTTGAAAATGTTCGGATTGAAGTTTCTTTAGTCTCAAAAAAATGTCAAAATGTTATTTAAAACTTATCCTTCATTTTTTTCTTAATGTTTGTTTTTTATAATGCAGTTAATGACAAACATTTTTTTTTAGAAATTGTAAAAAAAACAAAAAACCTCTTCAAACAATATATATGGGTACTAGTCAAAAAATATCGACAGGCTTTATTATTTATATATTGAAAATATTCAGCTAGAATTGCTCAAATGTGGCATTGACTTTTCACACTTTTTTGCACTTTGTCGCACTTTTTTATGCATTAAATCATTAACACTCAGTTTTTCTGCACGATACCTTTATATTTATATTTTTAGTAGTGTTAGTAGATGTATTTTCTATTTAGATTTTTTTATAATACATTTTTGTTTGTAAATAATGCTGTACATTTCCCTTTGAGATAAATAAAGTATTTATCTATCTCTATATATCTATTAAAAGAAAATTAAATATATTTTTGTCGAATAATTAATCTAAATTTTATCCTTTTACAACTAAAAATGATCACGTTTGTGCTTGCGTACGTTAACAGATGCAGTACATTAGGCCATAATTAAGAGACCCTTAATAAAAGAACAGTTACTCAAAGTTATTCTTGAAAATTTTAAAAACTAAATTTTAAATCAAGATTTAATTAGCTTACAGATTGCAATTTCATCTGCTGTGTCTGCTGTGTTAATAACTTTGGCCTTTTGAAGAAAAACTAAATCAATTTCTATTATTTCGTTTCTTGTTCCACCAGGAAAAAAAAGATCCAATGAAAAGAAAATCACAAAGTCGAAGAGTTCTGCAGTCCCACGGCGCCGACATGAAGGTAGGAAAATAAATGGTTTGAAGGTTGGATGACCAGCTCCATATTGGGTTTGTTCCTCCTACAGAACTGACTTAGGCTAAAAGAAAAGTCTTCTATATGGACTTACCATCACACCCACACAAAGTCAGTAGCACACAGGTGTCCAGAATGTCTTTGTATGCTGTAGCCTTAGACTTTTCCGCCACTGGAACTAAAAGACTCAAACATAGTTTCCCCTGTGCACAAAGTACCTAAAAGTATTCTGCGTGGAGTGACAGAACTGGAGTGTCCTGCACAGAGCCCAGACTCCAGTGAACACCTTTGTGATGAACTGGAACACCAACTGCAACCCAGACCTCCAACATTTCATAACACACAGAACAATTAACCGAAAAGCCATTCTTAAATGTGAAATTGGCGCATGAGTGCCGCTAAAGGAGGGAAGTAGTAGCCTAGTGGCTAAGCTGTTGGACTGTTAACTGGAAGATTGTGGGCTTGATTCCCAGTGCAACTAATCCACCACGTAAATGGAAAGTTAGGATGATTGTATGGAGCCATGTATTTTGAGGGCCTCACAGAAATCTTTTTTTATTATTAGTAACAGTGTGAAACAGGTATAGGAGGAGCCCAACATCATATTCTTTAATAGGGCCAAAAAATTGATAACGGCGACTCTAAGGAAGAGTCAGACTAAATCTGGATGCCACAGTCGAGGGGCAGGTGTGACAATGCTTTGTTCTATTTGTTCATTTGCCAGGTTAAAACAAGATATAACAGTAATTAATTTTTTTAATGAGCTAGCCCAGCACACCTCAGGCAAGTTTGGTTATTAAATTAAAATCAATGCTTTTTTAGATTGAATCGATTTAAAATAATTGTAATTAAAATATTTGAAATACATTAGTTTTTATGCTTAACTAAGGCTGGAGATCTAAAAAAACTAGCAATATTTTCAAAATACTTTTTAGAACATTTTAGTTAAATCGTAGATTATTCTTTTTTGCAGCTGAACCGCATTCCCCCAGGGAGTTTAACTGTTCAGCGTTTTGTTTTTTTGGCTCTGGCAACCAGAGTGGTTTTCTTTTAAGTGAAATGACTTTGTTACTTTATAGTGGGATGAATTAGGCCGTCGTCGGGGGATTAGCAGCGGGTTACCAGCACAGATCTTTTCTTTGCTTTTATTTTTTGCTTTAAAAAACAATTGTTTAAAGTCTTTAGGCACACACACACACAAACACACACGTACCACACTCCCAGAGCTAAGGCAAGATGAAGCGTGACGCAATACTTTATTGCCAATGCCTTATGAGTCTTATTGAATTTCACATCATGATCTGATTTCAGAGGAGAAATGGTTTTATTTTTCGAGTTACTATGGCTTCCTGACATTTGCAAAGAATCTCTGGTAGACTTGAGAGTTATTGTGTCAAAGGGTTTATTGGATAATCTTTTAAAGGTTAACTTTAATCAACTCTTGATCTACCTAAAATACTAAAGTTTTGGTGAAACTATAAGTGTAGCATCATGCCAAGTCAAGGCAAGTCCCTTTTATTTACATACTGCTTTCTAACAATAAAGATCGTGTTAAAGCAGCGTTTCCGAATCAAATACGACTATAGTGAAAACCCACTGAAAACCAAAGAAACCAAAACTTGGTGACAAAATGGAGAAAAAAAACAGGCTCAGTCGGAGGGGTCCGTTTTTCTTTTGACCAGACAAACCAGCAGGTTATTCCATGCTACAGCAAAGTTTCGGTGGTCTTGTCCAAATGGCCCTCTAGAAGATTCTGCCTCTGGTGCATCAGATTACTGCTTTTCTGTTGTTGTAGTCTTCAGTTTTGATGGCTTGTGCTGGAATGCTATTCTTCATACCATGGCAAATATGAATTTAAGTTACTGTAGCCTGCCTGTTGGCTCAAAGCAGTTTGATGATTTCCTTCTGATCTATCACCAAGACATTTTAGCCCACAGAACTTATACTCATTTGATGTTTTTTTTAGATAAGTCAGAGTAAGATGTAAAGAGTTTTTGTGTGTAAAAATCCTAGATCTGCATCACACCATCCATGTCCATGGAGATCTGTTTCATTCTTCACAACTTTGTCACACTAAAAGCATATAATTAGCTGATACAATTGCTTGCCTATATTCTCTTGCCATATTTTGGCAGCAGATTAAATGGCTGGTTGCAGATTCTTAGTCAAGAGGTGAGGAAAACCCTCTTAGCCCACATCTTGCTTTTCTATTCATTGAAATCTAAGACCACAGTAACAACTCTCAAAGGAGTGAATTGTCTCTGTTTTCAAAATGTAATGCTGTGAAGTCTTAAGAGACCCGCTCTGTAAAAATAGCAGCCGGCAGGCGAATTTTGGACAACATCAGATGACTTAAATGTCCTACTTGCCTCAAAAACCTGACGGTAGATGAGTACATATCAGTATGGGGAGAATCTGGGGTTAGAACAGCTTTTGTATAGGGCAACGTCACACAAAGGGTCCTTAATCAGGTGCTTAATTTTTTTTTTTTTGTTCAAGGCTTTTTAATGAAGGGAAAGCCTTGCTAGGCTTTGTCAACGTTTGGATTGCATTCCTGGAGCGATTAAAAGCAATAGAGACACAGGAGCAAAGAAAGGAGACCGTTAAAGCCTAAATAAAGCTGGAAACCTTCTGGAATTTTTTTACATTTTGAAACTTGCATAATTTGTTCTGTACGATTCTTGGATGCGAACAAGAAACAGCCGAGTGATATGCGGGCTGAGAACAATACAGAGGAAGAGATTTAGTGACACGGATGGAAACCAGGGAAAAAGATAGAGAGAGCATAAATAGGGGTGGGTAGAGAGAGAAAAAGAGAGAGAGAGAGAAAGAGAAAGCGGGGGATGCTGCATTTGGATCACGAGTGACTTGCTCAAACGTGGAGATTGCCTTTGCCCGCTCAATTTGAAGCCATCGGGAGGCTGAGAGAGAAATTTCACCAACCTGGCGAGCCTGCAAACACACACACACAGTTTTAGAGCTATCGCTCGCTCTCTCTTTCTCTCTCTCTCACTTTCTCTCTCTCACACACACACTCTCTCTCTCAAATGCTCCCTTCTCTCTCTCTTCTTTCCCTCGCCGAATGAAACGATAACTAAGGGAGCACCAACACATGCAACAGGGTGCGAGAGAAAAACTCATCTCGTATTTTACCCCTTGTTTGAGAAGAGGAGGACAATGAAAAGAGGAAAGAGAAGCAAAAGCATGATGCTTTAACAGTTTTGGAGAGAGAATTAACAGCTACTGCGTTTCAAAACAATTTTTAGGTTGCGGTTACAACTGTTCAAGGCCATGACCAAGCGCAAGTGGGAAGGGAGAAGAGAGGGCTTCAGGGTGAACACCACCCGTGAGGAGGTGCAAGGTCCAGGCCGCCCCACCAGCAGGGGGCGCTTCTCTGAGTCCTGGAAGAGGCTGAGCTCCAGACAGGGGTCCACCAAGAGGTCAGGACTGGCAGCGCAACAGGCAGCGGTAAGAACCGGAATGGCATCTGTTTGTTGCTCCACAGGTGGCTGTAATGGATTGGCAGGGGAATGGCAAGTGGATGAATGAGGAAAGGGAGGAGGTGGAGAGCAAGGGTTTGGGTTGCCACATGGAGTGAAAATGGCACTGGGGCATAGAGGAAAGAATCTAGTTAGGCTCACCTCAGGCTTCCTGATCATATCTGATTGGTTTACTGCCAGTGTTTTGTCTGTTTTCAAATACTGACAGGTCCAGAATGTACACGGATCTGTAGGAAGATCAAACAGGGACACACGTTAGAATGAAAAAAAACTATTGCATAGAGTTAGACTTTCTTGCTTCAGGGGTTGGTGCAGTGACATCTGATGGGTTTTTCTTAGAAATCCATACTTAGAAGATGATTTAGATTTCAGTTGAACTAGTGCAGCAGCACTAGTCCCTCCCTTTGACATCCCACTGGAAGTTTTCCTTCCTGTAGCACATGTTGCACATCTTGTGTGGATCCTTTAAAGAATTGTTAGAGAATTATCTGTATTGCCTATCATTTTAATTAGACATTAGAGATCTCCGTTTTCTTTTTCTTTACACCTTTTTGGATGCATGATTGTGGCTGATTTAAAAAATGGTATGCCCCCCTCTCTCCTCTCTCTCTTTTTCTCTTCTTTTCCTTCCTCTTCTCTCTTACTCTCTCTCCCTCTCTCCCTCCCTCTCTCTCTTCCTCCCCTCTTTCTCTCTCGTTGTACTAAAGGGTTTTTTTTTTAAATCCAGCTACATATCTATGACCTAACTTGTTGCTTTGACTCTTTTTTTTTATTTGCCCATGCCAATAAATCAATCTAAACTAGAACAGACTGTTATTGTCAAAGTTAACTCTCAAATAATTACCTCAATTCTAGGACAATTATGTAAATGGTCTAGACGCATCGACAGTTCTTAAGTTTTAGCCGAGACTTAGAACAAGTGATGCTTTACAAGTCTAAAACTCTGATTTTAGGCTAATGTCACTCTGTTCTTATTACTGGAACACTAGATTTTTAGCACTTAAACGTTTCCCAAATTAAATCTTTATATGTAAGTGATAGTATGTGTCATTTTTGTTTGTCATTATTGACTGTCTTTGTCAGAAACGTCCAATATTTTTTTTTTAGCTTGTCACACATGTTTTTGCCAAGATTACAGTATCAAATGGGGTGAAGTGTTAACCCAGTGGATAAGGTATTGGGCTGCTAATTTGAAAACTGGGGTTCGATTCCCAGCTCCAAAAAGTTACCCGTGAGCAAGGCTCCTAACCTCCAATTGCTCAGTTGCATAAAAGAGATAAATGTAAGTCACTCTGGATAAGAGCGTCTGCCAAAATGCTATAAATTTAAATGTCGAATGGTAAATAACAAAATTTGGATAAACTGAACAAATTAAACATCACCCAATTTTCACATCACCCAATTTTCTTTGTCATTGTTGTTTTGAAATAGTAGGAATAGTCTGGAGTGCGTTCACTGAATTTGCTGATTTAAAAAAAATATGCCACAATGCAAACAATTCTGTTTGAAAGCATCACAATTTCACTGAGGAGTTAAGCTTTAAAACTAATCGCAATTGCAAAACAATCACAATCGCAAAATTTGAATCTGTTCATCAAGCAGATACTACACTACTATACTGTATATTATTTCATTGTGAAACAACAGTTTAGAAGTTTATTTATTGTTAAGATTGAAATTTCATTTAGGTAACCTTAATTTTATTATGCCGTTTTTTTAAAGACAGTTTATTACAGTTTTGTTTATTAACTGCTATTATTTTATTGTAAGATGTTTTGTTATGCACTGTTTGCATTTAGAATATAGCTAATTGAAAAAGCAAAAAGAATTGCCAAAATCACAAGTAAAATCACAACTGCAACATTCATTAAAAAGAATTGCAACATGATTATTTTGTCTATATTGCACAGTCCCACTCAGGAGTGCCATCTTTAAATAGTATCTTAAGACATATTTTACAGAAATACTATAATTAAGATAAAACATTTCCAAGGTTTTAAATTTATCTCCAGTAAGCAACAACAGTGGCAAAGAAAACCCTCCTGCGAGTTCTCTATAATAAACACTTTTAGCCAAGAATGTTCGTCACAACTAGATAACACTGACAAGCCGCCACACCATAAAGCTTCTAGAGTTACACCGTTTACAAGCGACAGTTTAGATGAATATCACTGATGAGAATAAAAATAAAAGTAATAAGAATCAATTTAAGTTAACAAACTGGTAGCTGTTTCTGGAAGACTAAACTATGCTCCATTCAGTACGTAAGTAACGGACAGATTAAAAAAAAGTTTTAAAGTTCATTTTTTGCATTACATTTCTGACATTTGGCAGACACTCTTATCCAGATACTAAGAGATTAAGCGCCTTGCTCACGAGCCCAACAGTGGTAACTTGGTGGTGCTGGGAATCGAATCCACAATCCTTGACTACGCTAAAGCTTCCCCATCCACCTTGCCTTATTATGAAAAGATACAAATGCATACTTCCACATACATTCCTAAGCAAATAAGATTTTTTTTTACTTAACACCCCCCCCCATTTTTTTTATAGCCTTTTAAATTGAAGCCCTTGTTAGAATGGTATCAATATACCAGTGTGACCATAAGCGAGTATAAAGATAAACGATGGAAGAGGGCAACTGTGACTTTTTTTTTTGCAGGAAGGGAAGTGTGATTTAATGCTCGATAGACCGAAAGCAAAGTCATAAGTGTTCAAGTAAACAGCAAAAAAAGGGAAAAGGAGAAAACATCAGCATGCCAACACAGCTATGCTCAAACATGAGAACACACAAGCCCCGCTAGTGTGTATTTGTGTGACACACTTCTAGAATGGGAGGAATCTGTGTCAGTCTGTGTGTACATACGTGTGCTTATAACGACCTTAGCAACTGTAACTTGGAAACTAGAATTTTCCATGTACTCATTGTTCCTTTGTATTAGTGTAGCAGCACATCGTGTTGCATCGTGGGATGGTGTTATAGCGAGCAGCAAATATAAGAACATTCTGTCTTAATGGTGGTCACCTTTCCTACCAGACAAAAAACAGCATTTAGAGATATTTGCCTTCTAGCTAATTCTCTAGAATTTAATTATTTCTTCTACTTAATAGAATTCTTTATCAGTTAATTAAATGGTTTTTGTTGAGTTTAGTACAGTAGTAATCATAGCTGTGGAAAAGATTTATTGCGCAGTTGGGCCTGAAGAAATAAAAGGGCTCTGGTCTCCAAGCCAGAGCTGCTGTAGGACCCTCAGTCTCCCATGGTAATATTTGTTGATCGCTTTGGGGGAGCTGTTGCAGCCGTTGCTGGTTGGCTGCTCACTAGTCCCTATGTCTGCTTCCTTCTTCAACCCAAGACTCAATCTTCTTTTATTTTGTTTGGGATACCAAAGCAATCAGAAATGCGTTTTTGTGCCCTTTGACTTGTTTAAGGGGTGCACTGCGTACGTTGTGGCATGATGTCTAGGCATTTTTCCTAAATAAATTTAACTAGCTATTTAAATTTATGAAATTAAAACAATATAATAAACATATTTACATAAAACATTTTATTTATTTAATTTTCACCCCACCCGCATTTTTTTTACTCCAAACCAGGGATGCTGAGGGTGTTGGAGTATTTAGCAATACTTCCCGCTGTAATAATAGTAATGGTAGTAATTCTACTCACTGTGATCCACATAGCATTGAGTACAAGGGGCGGAGATTTATTAGTAAGCCCACAGAAAAGTTCAGCCCAGACTTTTGGACCTGGAAACTGATTGAGCAAATATACCTTATGTAATAACATATGACTAGCTAGGTGACAAGCTTAGTACAAAAATTAGGTTAAATTTATATATACATTTACAGCATTTGGCAGACGCTCTTATCCAGAGCAACTTAAATTTATCTCATTTATACAACTAAATATTTGGCTATATGGAGTAAGCTTGAAATTGGTGTTAACAGGATACATAGTAAATGTTAGTGACAGAAGGATAGTCATGTACGGACTGGATCTGAGGGTCCAGGGTTCAAGCCCCTGTTCAGGCGTTTATACCTGTTTGTCTTGCACTAGCAATACATTGGGAAGTGGTAGCGCAGTGGTTAAGGTGTTGGACTGCTATCTGGAAGATTGGGGTTCGATTTCCTGCACCACCAAGTTGTCGCTGGGCCCCTGAGCAAGGCCCTTAACCCCCAATTGCTCAGTTGTATAAAGAAGAAATGTAAGTGCGTCTGCCAAATGCTGTAAATGTGAATGTACATTCACTATAAACATGCACATTTCAATTCAAGAGGGCCCACAAAACCCGGAACCTGCTTTATCTCCCCTCATGTTCTCTTTATCTTTCTCTTTAAGTTATTTTGTTCCGTAATCCCTCTTAGTTTGCTCACAGCCGGGGGGCAAAAAGATCATTCCGGAATTAGCTGCAAGTACCCCCTGGAAGTTGGGCAAACTTTAAACCGCTGCCTCAAGGCATTAAGCCTGGTTTGGATGTAGGTTACTTTTCATTATGGAGACTGCGTGGATTATTACCTAACACTACACAATATTATCAAAAGACGTTGTGCAAAGGTTTCGCGAAACCAGGTAATGACCTTGTCGCAATAATAATGTCAGAAAGGTTGCTATAGCAGCAATGCTTTGTAAACTTTTTGTCGTTTTTTTTTCTGCTGGTGTTGAACCGTCTTTATTTTATTTATCAGCACCTGAATAATTCATTGCACTCAAAACACAAATACACTGATTTTCCACAGATTTGTTTTATTTTTATTTATTTTACTTAGTTTATTCTTCGAATCTATGCAAAAAAAAATCTTAAGCCATCATATTTGTAGTTCAGGCTTTCAGACTTGCTTTCAGATAGTGCACCATAGGTTTTCAACCTGTGGAGCAGCACAGTTAACACAGTTAACAGTTAAGGGAAGCTTAAGAACCTGTTTATTCAAAGGTGTACACCCAAGTAATAAAAAAGCTAGAATTGTTTTGCAACCACTAGGGGCAATCTGGTTACTCCTGCGGCTAATTATTAGGCAGCCGTTAGAGCAGAGTCTGTACTGTAGCTTCCAATCTCCTGTCTGGAATTTTTTTTTATTTTAGTTGCCATATTGCTTTAATGAAGTAAACTTATTTGTTTTTTGGTGTTTCAGTAGCTTTTTAGATTTCCTACCTAGCTAGCTGGCCCACTTTAATCAAGCATGTTTTCTGCTATATGGGTTAAATATCTAGCAAAGTTCACCACTGTAAAGTCTCGTTACCATGGCCTGTAGTCTGTACACAACCGACAGTTACCACTAAATCTCAACAGGTCATCTGTCATACTGGGAAAATACAATTCGGCAAACGATCTGACTTAGCCGGTTTGCTAACTCAGGGAGCTAATGGTTTCTTTGGACACATTTTCATTTGTTTTATGTTGTAAGTAATAGTTCTGGATCTGTCTCTATTGTAACAAAAAAGATCAGGCAATTGGTCGTCTTTATCAAACTGTTATTACAGGAAATCATTTGTCCAAGTCCTTTTTTTCTATGCTGACTCTGATGATGTCCTTACATCACAGCAACTTTCCCAATTAGCCCTTGGATTTGATCAAACAGCGAACTAAACTAATCTGAGGTGGATTTAACCATCTTGGTTAGGGATTAATCTTTAATCAAAGACAAAGCTCAACCTAAACAACAGACGTGCTGCAGGTCTCCTGGTATCTAAGGATGAAGAATGTGCCAGATAAGCAGGTCCACGAGGATGCAAAAAAAAAACTTTAGTATTCTAATGAGCTTCCACCCCCTGTTGATTAAAGTCTAATTTAAATGTCTGGGATTCAGCACCAGTGAAAGAAATGTATCTGTAATTGACTGTGGCCATATAGACACAAAGTAAGAAAACTTAAAAATAGTAAATAAAAAAATTAAAAGAGATACAATGCAAAACATAAATAAATCTGATCACCACAATCCAAGCGATACATCGAAGGGAAAAGGTAGCAGAAAGGTTAAGGTGTTAAACTACCTGGTTGAAGTGACCTTATTCATGCATAATTAAAAAAACAATTAATTCTTAAATATATGTCCTATTCCTATCTATGTTAGACTTATCTGGATGGTGCTAAAGGCATCCTCTGGATCCAAACATTCCTACAATTGTTTATAAATAATGTTTTATCAGAAAGTAAGTGTTGCTCAGTAAAGGGCAAATCTGAAATCTTAGGATAGGTTTTTTTCATTGACCCTTAAATGACACTTTGGTTGGAATACCTGCTCTTTGTAATTATCCAACCAGCCAACCATGTCTTTCTCTATATTGCATAAAATCATGCTGATACAAAAGTCTTGAAAAAAATCTGTAGCCTAAAATTTCTTGACTGACAGGATGTACTCTTCTGAGAGGCTTTTCAGTGCACTATGGATAAACAAAGTGGTTATTTGACTGTACATATACAGTACCTCGTCAACTCAAACTATTTTTGTTTATTTTGTTCATCCGTCTTTGTTGTCTCTCAGCAGCAAGACATTTCCACCCGCCAAATGAATTACAAATCCAAACTTGATGATATGACGCTCCACCACAGATGGCATGGCCCATGCGCACTCTATCAGTCTGTTGCTATACAGACAGTTGATGTCATGTATGTTAAACAGGTCGAACAGGTCAAGTGCACATAATTCCAGCAAATTTCATGAATAACTAAAATACGTTTGCATATTTTTTCCGCTCATACTAATTGCACACAATGCTAGACATCATGAAGAAAATTTGCATTGATTTAGCAAGGTCAAAGCTTATTTCCATGCGCCTCTTTCAATTTTATCATACCAATTAAATCAGAGGAAACGGCTAATGACTTCTATCCTGACAGGTTTTAAATAAACACGCAGGTAATAAAATTCCACTTACAGAGCAGTCTGGTGACAATGGCAGGATAATTTGGCTTTTAGAGCTTGATTTAAATTTGTAAAAAATATTAATATAAAAATATGATATAATTTTATTTATATATATATTTTATATAATAATTTACAGTATATTAACATACTCTCAATATAACGTGATTTTTTTCCCCACAGTAGTAAAAGAATCAAATCTGGATCTTATTTCCAATCAATGGTAGATGATTGAGCAATTTGTGCAGAAATGATTGGCTGCTGTGCTGATACCACTGCCAACTTAATACAGCAAAGATGGGAAATCTGAAGAAGCCCCTAAAGGAATGTCTCAAATCTTCTTTAGCAAACTAGTGCTACAGAATTTAAGTCACAGTTCTATATCACAATAAGCTAAACTAAATCTGCTCAATATGCTAAACTAAATCCACTCAGTAAGATAAATTAATCCCTACATTATTTTAGAATTAATACACCTGGTCCAGCTAATAGGAAATCCAGCATCGGAGACATCCCTGTGTGAATACATCTGCTGACGCCTCTGGTTACATCATCAGTGATGTTCCTTGAATCATTGGGTGTTTCAGGCTCAACATCATATACCTTCATCAAGGTGGTAGCTAGCTAGCCATCTGGACACAAGCTAATCAGACCCCAGCTTGTGTCCAGATGGCTTGCTAGCTACCATGACGCCATAGTTTTCCTCTCTATTTAGCCACAGCCATCTTGATGCCCACTTTGCCACTTTAGTGGTACTACGGATGGCTCTTCTTTTTCGTTCTCCCTCGTTGCCTTAAATGCTGAAATCTCTGGCCAAGAAACGGGCCGCTAAATCTCTGCATCCAACCTTGCTCTCCACCCAGCCTGCTGACAGTCGCTGACCAGTCCCGCATACTTGGAGAGCTTTATTCACTCTGGTCTGCTAAATTATCTGCGTCAACACACTGGTATGCTCCACACAGCCCGGCATTCCTAAAATGCCACCCTTCTGGATTGATGTGGTGATGTTGGTGTTTTTAGTTAGGTAGGAGCACAGCCGCTTGGAAATGACACTAAAAAAGTTCTTCGCCTCAATGCTCTTTCATCTCCTTCCTGATATTGTGGATCTTCGCAGCTCTCTGGTTCTTTGAGTAAGTTGTTCCAGAGCTTTTTTTTTCTCCTTGCCAAATCGTTCAGCTGCGATGCTGACAATGATCGTTGTCATGGCTTGACTTTCCGATTGGCCTCTCCCGTCATTATTGCCTCCAGAATTTGCTTGACATCATTGTCAAACTGCTTCCACAAAGAAGTCATGGTAGCTGCAGGCCATTTAATCTGCTTCCAGTCTAACTTGATGCTCGAGGGATTCATCAACAACCCTTGGAGGTTCCAGGCACTATGGGATGACTGGCTACTCCTGCATCTCACTAGGTTGAACACCTGTGCATTGTGTTGCTCCTGCACCCAATGAACACTTTATCTTCGCTTGGTGTATTTTCAAGCCATGTATGTTTTTGCAGAATGTCCCACATGTACACTGCTTGCTCGTAGTCGTTTGTAGCCGTTGCCTGGGTCTGTTGCCGTTGTGTTCTGCCGTTGTGACTAGGATGCTTTTCCTCTTCCCCTCTCTGGCACCCCTGGGGGTACCTTTCCATTGAGTTTTTTGTAGCTTGGTTGGGTGTCCTCCTCTAGAAGGGGCACAGATTGGGTTGCCAGCCTGTTCTGCCCTGGTTGCTGTCTCTCTGAGCTGTCACTGTCTCTCCAGTAGTCATCACACTATTCCTGGTTGTCATCCAGTTTTTCCTGGCTTGATTAGAGAACAAACGATATTTACTTTTAAAACCAATACAGATGATGATTATTTGCATAGTTTATCTGACTGATAACCTGTATGTAGTACTGATATGTATTAATCGTTTTACTTTTATCTTTACTGTCATAACAAAAGTACTAAACTGAACAAGGATTTTTATTTATAACACTGACAATACTATTCTTCTACTCTCTCACAGCATTTAAAAACACATCTAATAAATACCCTGCCATTAAAATGTCTTTGATATATTAATGAAGTATATAAATTAAAGCAACATAAAAAATTATAATTAAAATTCATTGTAATGCCAAAATGGCGCGCTTGCACGCAATTCTCAATATGGTCACAAAATGGTGCCATCTTTTGGGGGATGTGATATGACCAATGTGATATGTAATAATAAAAAAACTTTTAAATATCAATACCAATCAAAACATTTAAATGTTAACAAATTGTGGAATAAATCTTTATCGTTGTTAGGACTAACTTCGATTTGTTTCGGGCCATGGCACCTTCTTTACAGTTATTTTGTAATGTTGTCATGTTCAAGTATTATACAAAGTAAGCGTTGCGCAAATCTCTGATTTTTTTAATGGCTTATGATTTAAAAATATATTAATTTTATACAGATCTGATTAAATACCTTATCTTAAAGTAAAATTCAATTTCATGTTATACTGCACAGTTGCATTGACTGCAGTCACTGTTTGCTGTAAAATGAATATCTGTTCCAGGGAAGAAAGAAAATGAGAAAGTAAATTAGAGTGACACTCATATATCTGTAGCAAAACCATTACAAAATATAGACAAAAAAAACTTTTTTGATTTCTTTTTTGGAGTTCCAAAACATTTCTGCAAATGTTATATTAAAATGCCACAAAATAGTTCTGAATAAAATAGACACTTCAGTAAAATTAGTACAGCCTTAGTTAGTACTATTACTGTGAAGTATTTTGTTAAAACAAACTCTAAACAGTCAATCTACTTTAAATTCTACTCTACATTTTTTTTGTAAATTTGCTAATTGATGTGCACTAGTTTTATCTATTTGCTTGTATTTTGCTTAATTTTTTGTATTTTGTTAATTTGTTTTGTTTATTTAAAATTAAATTTATTAAATTTTATTTTAATTTATTTTGTTAATTGTTTTGTTACCAACACTCAACCAGCATTTACCTTTTTTTGCCCGGCAAAACAAAGGATGACTAGCATCATACGTAGTTGTAAGAGGACCAAGGTATGGGGAAAGTGGTAGTGCAGTGGTCAAGGTTGTTGGACTGTTATCTGGAAGATTGTGGTTTCGATTTCCAGCACCACCAAGTTGCCAATTCTTGGACTCTGTGCTTTGATGTATAAAAAGAGGTAACTGTAACTCACTTTGGATAAGGACGTCCGCCAAATGCAGCAAATGTAAATATAAATGTTTTCTGAACTGCCCCAGAATTAGAACTCTTTGGAGTAATGATCCACAGTCTAGAGTTTTCAATGAATTGTCTTAAATTGAATTCTGCTAGGATAAAGGTTACCAGGACCAATCCATGTGGCCATAACAGGAGGTAATCTAATGCCTGATGATCAGGCCACCTTATATCTCCGAATTGGTAAGGAGTTGCCAACTTGTAGACTCACTACCTGTGAGTTTTTAACAAATGAAATTGTGTCAAAGCAACTTTACAAATTAAATAAGACAATATTAAAACTCACTAAAACACTCAGTTTAATTATATAGCCTCCAACTAAGCAAGCCAGAGGCGACAGCGGCAAGAAACTAGAACTCCATCAGTGACAGAATGGAGAAAAAAACGTAGGGGGACCGGTTCATGGGAGGTCAGTTCTCCTCTGATCAGACAAACCAACAGGTTGATTCCATGCTGCAGCAAAGTTTCTGTGGTTTTGTCTGGATGGCTGTCTAGAAGACAATGTTATCTCTGGGAAACTGCCACTTGGGGCTTATTGTTTCTTTGCCGATCCACCAACTGGGCTGGATACGGACTGGATCTGGTGGCGACGGTGAGCTAAAGAAAACAAAAGAAACAGACTTATGTTAGTGTAGATGTCATTCACGATAGACAAGTACATTGTGTGTTATCAGTAGTTTTCCCTGTTCCAGTTGACCTGATTATTGCAGCCTAACAATTCTTTAACAGATTTGGTTAATGAAAATGTGTAGTTAGTTGTAGGCCAGGTTAAAGAGGTGGGCTTTAATCTAATTTTAAATTGACAAAATGTGTCTGCCTTCTGAACAGTGTTGGGTAAAAGATTTGTTGCACAGACTGGACCCTGCATTTGAATCACTTTCACAGTTCTTTTACAGGGGTACAACCAAATGTTTTATTCTATTTACAGTAAGATCAGCCTAATTACTGGGTTGATATTTGGTACAACCTTTCAAAAACTATTTCATCCTGCTGCATGTGATTACATTTAGTCGATGACATTCACTTGGCTTAAAAGCCTGAACAACCCAGATGCTTATGACATCACTGTATTGGTGCCTGCATGGCAACTAAAATGGCCATCATAAACATCATTACATTAACCCATAGGTGCTGCAGGGGCTGAGTTTATTGCCCCTTGCCTAGTTGCTTTAGCAACACGGTTGATGCAGGGAATATGATGTGAAACTGATGCTAGTGGAAAGTGGTATTTTTCCCACCAGCATGCATGCGACAGGGTGGATAGTTCTACTGGTGAGGGTCACAACACCATAATAATGTTTCTCTTACAGAGGGTCGAGTGTTAAATTGTTGAAGCAGGGTGAGAATTAGAGCGTTGCAGCAGAGGTGCACTCTGGGATTGGGAGGGGGGATCTGACTGCATTATGGTGGGGATTGACCAATTATGTCATTTTCTCTGGGATATATAATACAACAGCTATATTCAGAGCTGGCACTGCATTTCAACAAACGCTACAAGTCCTTTCTTGCTTTTCTTTCTTTCTTTTATTCTTTCTTTTTATTCTTTCTTTCCTTCCCCTTCCCTTCCCTTTTTTGCACTTCTTCCTTTGCCTTTCCTTTCCCTTCCTTTTCTTCTCTTCCCTCCGTTCTGTTCATTCTGTTACTTTTTACAAGGTTTAAACAAGATTTAATGTTGCTTTAAGTACCTAATTAACTCAGCGCTTGTTATTAAATATGAGCAGCTCTCATACTCATGTTTTTATTGAATCTATATTCAATACTAATTTCTATGGAAGATGTCACATTATGTAGCATTGCACACTGGTCACTGCAGGCATCATTAGTAAATGGTATTAAACAGATTTATTTAACACTTACTGAGGAAATTGGAAATTGGTGCTGGATGACAAAACAGTTTGGGTGCATCTAAGGCTCGGGAAAGCTGATTGTTTTAAAATTCCCTCTCGTTAGGTCTGATTAGATTTATTTTTTACCTAGCAAAGCAGAAGCCATAATTAACCCCTTTTTTCACCAGTAACAATAGCTTTGGCTGTTTTAGTCATGTTTATGACATTTTTCTTTAGAGAGAGAATTTTCTTTAGAAAGACTACACAAGAAATATAAGCTGTGTACTATATGTAGCATAGCATCAGGCTGACTAATCAAAGTCACATTTTGATGCTTAAAAATGTTTAATCTCACTGAGGTAAAAATAACTATAATAGGTCATAACATGCTAAGATCATAGCTAAATCTGCATAAACCAGGATTAAAAGGCAAGTGGTTAAATTGTTGGGGTTCTGATTGGCATATCATGACTTCAAATCCCAGCAACACCAAACTGCTACTGCAAGGCCCCTAACCCTGAACTGCTATGTTGGATACATGAGATAAATTGAACTCACATTGGATAATGTGCATCTAACGAAAGCTATAAAAGTCAAAAAATGTAATTTTTGCTAGGGGCTCCTACGTTGCTCTTTCTGTGGGCCCCCTTTAATGGGTCACTGGATGTTATCTGCACATTTACAAGTTATTTGTACTGAAATGTGTGCTGGTGGTGTGTACACATTTACATTATAATGATAATTCCTTTTTTTAATTTTTAATTCCATTAAATCATTTCCCCTTTTTCAAATCAAGCCGATTTAAGATGCCTGTTTTTGTGACATCACACAGACCAAGCCACTCCCATGATTGTTGATTGACAATGTCGATTTAGAGTTCCCCTAACTTTGCTTCTTTTAATCATGTCAGACCAAGAAAAAAGAATTTGGTTCGTTTATAAAATTTGGACTGTTATTTAATATGGACAGGAGTTTATATATTCCTTTTTTAATTTTTTCCAGTTCAAACAATAAACATTTTGAACCTGTAGTTGGTCTTTCTATCCAATCTATAAAATGGCCCTGAGTTATATAGTTGTATTTATTCGTACTTTAAAATTGAAAACTACAATTACAAAAAGAACTGCCTAATTTTTTGCTCGCATAGTCTGTATGTAGCACTGTTTGCAAAAGATTTGCATTAATCTACACGATAGCCTATACATCCGACACTGCTGATGCCTCCAAAACAAAGAGCATATTCTGTTCTTTACACCATGTGACTATAGTCATTTATTTGGAGCAAGAATCTACCAAACTTCTCAATTCGAGTTATATTTTTGGAAATTCCTAAACTCACCTACTACCAGGCGCTGTGGTATGTGTAATAGGTGCACAATCACTACACTACACGCGTACTATGAGAATAGTGTCTAATATGGTAACAATAGATACTGATAACATTAGAATACTTAATAACTGAAATGTTTACTAATCATGTGGTTAACATGCATGAAGTAACGAATCTACAACTTTTTACCATGAAATATTTATTATAGTTCGTTAGTCACCGTCTACAAACATTACACTAACTTTGTGTAGGTGTATGCCATGCTATCTATTGAAACCAGCAACATTACCTTATATATCGACTACATTAGGGCTATAAATTGCGATCCAGTAGTGAATAAGCCAATGAACAACCTGAACACAGATTAATAGCAAATAACCTCAAAAGTCCAGGACAGAAAGTAAATATAAGACTTACAAATACAGTAGAAGAAAGGCTCTTTTCTACACTTCCTCTGACAAAACGGTCTTTGATTTCCTCACTGACTCTGTCATTATGTTGGTTTTGAGGCCTGCATATAAGATTGTTTTGTCTTATAGTTAGCAGGTGGTGAAGTCTATCCAGGCTGGCAGTCAAATATGTGACTTTGCCATAAAGCAAGGTACCCTCTTCTGCTGAGAGGGGATGGGAGAGGCTGTGTGTACGAACCCAAAAACTAAACTTACAGATCTGTTAAGAAGCTGCTTAGGTAACAGAAGCAATAATATTCATCTGGTTAAGAGTTGTTTTACCACTGAAATCATTTTAAAAACCTAAAACTTGTAGGTCCAGAAACTACATTGTTTACATTTCTTTAAAATCCTTCGATTTTTATAACTTAGACCACAACTATTTGTTGGTTTAATATTCAAACACCATTTGGTCAGACACAATGGAGTATTAAATATGAATTTTGGGTGTAAGTCATTTGGCAGGACATTTCAAAAAAAGCACGTTGAAATATAGATTTTTCTTATTAATAGGGCGAATATTTCTGCGGTCGGTAGTAGAAACTTGGCTTAAACAGTTCCTGTTGCTTCCAACTAAAGGTTTACTGGGCAAATATCACAGATTTAGTTTTCAGTAAATCAGTCTTTCAGAATCTTGTTGATGGCACACCTGTCACTTGGCAGAGGGTAAGTCTGTGTGAGTGTGTGACAAGGATTTGCATAAAATATCTGGAGCTTGTGTGACAGATTGTGCAAGTGTATCCTCCAGAGATGACAGCTAGCCGGGGAAAGCCTGTTTCTGTGAGCTCATGTTAGGAATGACATCTGTTGATTCTGTGTATTCGGGTAAAATAGAAAGAGAGAAATGAGAGAAAGGAGAGAATGAGAAATTGAGACAGAGAGAGAGAGAAAGAGAGAGATTCACAGGCTTCCTCTCATCCCTCTGTATTACACAGCTGCTACCCACCTTCACACACACACACACACACACAGGTTTCCATTTTGCTGTCATGCTTTTACCTGCTAATTTATTGCCCTTTGTACTTTCCCGCCTTTTCCTTTCTATTATATTTTTTCCGACATTTCGTCTTTTTTTGTGCGCCTCTCCATTCTTTTATCTTTTATCGACTCTGATATGATTCAGCTCAGGCTGCTTTCACCACCACCCACACCCACTCCACCACACCCATCGTCCTTGTTTTTCCTCACATCCCTCCTTAAAAAATTAATGATCTGTTTTCTCCTCACACATTTCTTTTTGATCATGTTAGCGAATGCTGCTGTGCGGTAAAAATATTTTCCACACAGTGCTCAGAATCAGTTCCGCAATAATAAGACGGGTCCAGGTCGTGTCACTGGAGGACAAATAGGACAGAGTTCTAACAGGCTGCAACTGGCCCAATATTTTAGACACCGAGATTCTTCTTCATTATTCTCAGGCACAATCATCAAGTCCTTGCTGTTCACATGGAAACGGATTAACAACTTAATTTCAGCTTTATTGAAAAGCTTGTTTTCTCTGTAGGACATGAGTGCAAAGATCAGGCAAGGACTATTAATTGGAACGCTGATTGGACAAACCAGAACTGTGCACTGCGCTGTGTATGTGTGTGAAACTGCAGATAAGTCAATGTGAAGTTTAACAGAACTGTAATGAAGTGGGTTAGAGAGTAAGAAAAAAAGTCATGGTTCTTTTATACCAGCACCTCGCTACAGGACGCGTTGAGATGCTGATAATAGCTTAGCTTAAAAAAAAAGGTTTCTCAGTGACCTTTGTGCCTCTGTTGGGAGGTGGTGGCTCAGTGGTTGAGGCGTTGCACTGCTAACTAGAGGATTGTGAGTTCGATCCCCATCAAGTTAACACTTCCGGCCCTCAACCCCACTACTCAGCTGTATAAATGAAATAAAAGTAACTCGCTTTGGATAAGGATGTCTGTCAAAAATATCTGTAAAATGTTTTATTTCCCAACTTTTCCCTGATTTTTCTCTGTTTTGACATCCTAATGTTTTAATGTTTAATGTCCTAGTAATTAGCTTTTTTAAAGAAATGACAAAATGCTTTTGGCATTAAAACTGAGCTGTGTTTACTTTTGAGCACGTACTTCATCTTATAGTCCGTTCATTCCTCCATCCATTTATCTATTCATCCATCCATCCATCCATCCATCTATCGTCTATAACCGCTTATTCATAATCAGGGTCATGGAGATCTGCTGGAGTCTATTCTAGCAGAGATCACCAGTCCATCACAGGGCCACATACAGACAAACATGAGATGAGGTAAAAGTAGGTCACTTTAAATAAAAGGCTGCCATTTTTAGGGAATCCCATGGAAATCCCACTGGATAAGAAACAAACTAATAATCATGTGATTGGAATGGGACAGGAAAAAATGTTAATCAAGTAGACGGTAGACCAGGAATCATAATAACTCTATGATACCCAACTTTATACACAAATATACATTTAATGTATATTAAATAGTTGCGTTTGTCTTATTTTTTTTTTAATTGTGCAGCAAACGATTCCAATAGCATTTTATCAAGGCCCACTATTTCTCTGACTGGGTAATACTTGTTGGCATCAAACAGGGTCAAGGGGCGGGTCACTTGGCAGTAATTCTCTGGCAAAAGTGTTGATTTAAAATGTTGGAGGAGCTTTTAGCGCGTGGCTCCGAAAGTTTCAGAGATGAAACACAAACGAATGCAGAACGAGAGTAAGAGTCATAAAATACAAGTCAGCGGAAATGAGTATCAAGCTAAACGTGCAATTTGTCTGAGTATTTTTTGTATCGCAACATTACTGCCATGATAAAGTTTACCTTTATCTTCCGTTTTCTAATCACCCCAATAATTTTCTGATTGTTTTATTGGCTTTTATATCCTACCTATTTGTTTAAAACATTGGGTATAAATTCTATTGGTCAAAAATCATTGAATTGTATAAAAGCAATAAGAAAAATAATGTAATAAGGTAATAGAACTTGGTAAGTAGATAAGTTAAAAGCATTTGGTATATGTCAGTATCCAGAAAAACCAACATACAACTGCTGGGCCTTGGAGAAGGGCTCCTAACCCTTGTATGCTTAGTTGGATTAAAAACATTACATAAATATATGTTGCTTTGGATTAAAGTGTTTACCTTAGCTCTGACCCACCACTCCCCCAAACACAGCAGGAGAGCAGAATCTCCTTTTGTCTAGATGAAAAGCTGATGCGACATCTGAACTAACAATCCTCTGAAAACCTCATTATCCTTGAATTTCTAGCACAAGTCTAACCAATCTGCACCTCAGGAGCCTTTTCTTTGTCCTGCTAAAGGCCTTCTTCAAACTTTACTGAGTGCTGCACTGACAAAAGGGACAAGAAATAAATGAAAAGGCTGGAGATAATGGATGGGTAGAGGAAAGAAAAAAAAGGGTTAATAAAAAGGCTGGCATGGCCAGAAGATTGAGGGAAGACTGAAAGGTTGAAAGGATTTTTTTTCCTATTTTTTTCCGGTTTTCTAAAGACGTTTTAAGCCAAGGGAACATTGTGACCTAATGCTGACCTAATAAGTCAAAAGACTTTTCCAAAAGCATGTCACCATGTAATGAGTTCCTCACTAGAAAACCCAAGAGATCTTCTTTAAAGATATTGGCACCCCTGATAGAAATAACTGCTTAAACATCTGCAAAATTATACATAAGAAATGCTACTTTGGAGACGAGAAAAGGACCTAAACTTTTCTTGGAATGTTTGTGTAACTGCTGCCCTATAATGATTTCTATCTATTTTCAGAATGCTTCAGTATAAATGAACCCAGTTTTTACTTGGTTGCACCAAGATCTGCTTAGGGTTAGCGTCTACAGGTGATGTCATTGCCAGGAAGTAATGCTATATAAAAGGCAAACACGGTAAGCTCACATGTGTATGTGTGTTTAAGAGAAAAAAGAATATCTCAGAAATGTTAAGAGAAAGCTAAAAACAGGAACATGCCAAGCCAATGCATTTAGGGCAGTGTGTTTATCCATGCCAAAGATATATTTTGGGCTTGGTTACACACTTGCACTGTGTTGCATGCTTGGGGCACTGTATAAGACTCCCAATGTGTTTGCTCCGCTCCTGTTGGTTATTGTATGGGGACAATTGTTAGGCATGTGGCTCAGTTCCCCTATGATGTCATAGGGCTCTCAGGTCGACCTAGTGGTAGAGAGCTAATTCTTTACCTGGCTGAGGAAGCCCAAGGTGTTGATGTACTGAACTCTGTGAGAGAAGTGAATGCATTTGGAGTCCTCTATTTAAACATAGTAGATGCTAGTGAGTAATGCACAGGGTTGAACAGATGCTAATGGGCTATCCGTTCAAGGTGCTAAGAAACACCTCTGCATTGGTGGGTAAAGCCTATGTGGCAGCAGATCAGGCTGATTTGTGTCTGCACACTATGGCTCTAATGCAGGTGTACCAGGCCAACTTGATAAGAGATCTGGATGAGGGTTGGGTGGCGGATCCTGACACAGTACAAGAACTGTGTCAAAAGAACCTTATTAGGCCTGTTTGGTGATACAGTTCATTCTGTTGTCAAAAGGTTCAGGGGCAAAGAAGCAATCTGCAACATTCCACAAGTACCCATCCTGCCTTATTCCAGTTCAGGCGGGGATATCCTCAACCATCATTGCTTAGAACAAAAACCAAGCATCACTAATGGAAGAGGTCCTAATATCAACAGAGGGCCCTAACAGACAGGGAGGGAACGATTACACCTGAGTATACAGTAACCAACCATCTTTGGTTTTCCTAGGGAAATACCTTACCACCCAGCCATCGGTGGTGCTTCGAAGGTGTAAGGTTTTCAATGGAGCTTTAACCACATGGCCTGCCTCGGGGCTCTGAGCTACTGGCTTTAGAAAACCAGCCTCGAGTGACTGGTTCCCTTAGTAGACTTTGTGGCAGTGAAAGGCTTTGGTCATAGAACCAGAAAAAAAAACTTTCTCCAGAAAAGGAGAGATAGAGAAGGTTCCTCCTCACCAAGTGCAGTCTGGCCTTTACAGCCAATACTTTATGGTTCCAAGAAGATGGGGGGTAGACCTATGCCAATTAAATCAGGCTATCAGACATCTCGGGTTAACCATAAAGAAGTTCACATCACAGATCAGATCCAGGGACTGGTTTGTCACAATAGACCTCAGGAATGCATACTATCATATATCTACCCTTCCCCAGCAAAGAAAGTTTCTAAGGGTTGCTTTCAGGGGAGTTCTGATACTGAGTTTTTTTATTCTGCCTCTCCCTCACCTTGTACATTCACGAAGTATGTGGATGACATTAGAACATTTTAAATTACAAAGCTGACTGGCTAATATTAGGTCAGTTGCATCATCAAATAGTTCAGTATCTGGATGCCGTTCTCGCACAAAACCAGAGGCTGGGGCTTACTCAATTCCAAAAAGAGCATTTTATCCCCAGCTCAGACCATAACCTACTTAGAGGTCATTTGAAATTCATTCACAATATGAGCCAGTCTTACGCAAACCATAATTCAACACTCGCAATCGAGAGGAAATTGAAAAAGAGGAACTCATTCACAGGCAGTTTCAGAGGCTATTGGCCTAATGGCAGCAGTGTCAAATGTGATAACTTTTGGCCTGCTGCATATGAGACTGCTACAGTGGTGGCTCAAAACCAAGGGGAAATCTACTCGCTGTTGATGCCTTTGAGCCTTAAACATATGATATTGCATCATTGCAGTCCTCTGGCAGATGTGTTTGCTTCGTGCTCCTAATACTAGCGTAATTTTGTCTGTGTTTTAATGTTGCACAGATTGCACAAATTGCAAACACCATTATTATATTTACACTAAAGAAGAACTTTGGAATGCCAGTGAAGTTTATCACAACTTAGTATTGTACTAACGTATTGTAATTGTCTGCTATGCCTGGACTAACCAGCACCAGCTGGCAAGACACAGCAGCAGACATCTCACAACAGCAGTTGGAACCAGCACCCAGCCCACCCAATAATGTGATTGAGGGTAAAAAAGGAAGGCTACATGCTAGGCTAAAGGCTAGAGATATGCGGCCACCGATACCTAGCTTGTTACTAACAAATGTTCGCTCACTTGAAAACAAGATGGATGAGCTAAGGAGCAGAGTTACTACCCAGCATGAGATAAGGGTATGTTGTGCTTTTATTTACACAGAAACTCAGCTATCGAACAGGACACTCTCCTGCACTATGGAGACTGTACATCAGCCTTGGACAAGACAAAAGGTGGCGTATGTGTGTATGTGAACAACAGGTGGTGTAGGGATGTACATCACTGCTCTGGAAATGGTTCATTTTTAATGGCAAGGTGTCAACCTTTCGATCTACCAAGGAAGTTAAATCTGGTGTTTTTGCAAGCTGTTTGGATTTTGCCTGAGGCCGTTGACTTGAATGTGTTGGGAACTTTGTTTGACATCATCAAAAGACATGAGACGGCAAATCCAGATGCTGTGGTCATTATAGCTGGTGATTTTAACCAATCACCAATATGTGAGTGTTCCAACAAGGGAAGAAACATTCTAGAGAAAATATACAGGAATATGAAATTGAAAACTTACTAGAGGAACTAAAAGTGTTAAGTCATGGAATGAAGAATCTGAGCTTGTTTTTCAGGACTACTTTGAGAGTACCAACTGGGATGTGTTTAAAATGGCTGCTATGAGAAAAGATTCTTATATGGACCTCAATGAGGGTGCTGCAGCTGTGGTTACTTTAGCACATGCACGGTGGCAAGTCACATAATATGACATAATCCCTACAAGACACTTCATAACATATCCTAATGATAAACTCTGGATCAACTGTTACAGGCTTGCTTTATCGAATTTGCCTCTGGTGACAGGGAGGAATATAAAAAGGCCAGATATAAGCTACAAAAGTCAATAAGGAAGTCAAAGGGACAGAACAGCTGCAGCCAGTACAAACTATCAGCACGGTCACTCAGGGTTTGCTTCACAGAGCTAGTTGGTGTGCTCAGTGCTATCGAAAATCTGTACCTTGCGCAATGGCCATATGCTTTAAGTCCACCACCATTGTGCCCTTCTCTAAAAAATATACTGTACCCTTCCTGAATGTCTACCACCCAGTCGCACTCACCTCAAATGCTTTGAAAGGATAATTATGTTCCACATAAAAAGGACCATCCCAGCCTCCAAAGACCATTTTCAACAAACTTTCAGAAAAGATCTTTACCCTTGGCCTGTCAACCTCTCTCTGGGTGCTCAACTAATAATTTGTCTAAATAACTAAACAATTACATTTACAGCATTTGGCAGATGCCCTAATCCAGAGTGATTAACATTTATTTGTGGCTTGGTGTAGCTGGAAATCGAACCCACAATCTTTGGATTGGTAGTCCAACAACTTAACCATGAGCCGCCACTTCCCAATAATTTGTCTCATGTTGCAGACAAAAACAGCAGGGCCCAGTTAACTGCCCGATTGGCCCAGTTCTAAACTTTCTGCAGGAACACTTATCTGCACAGCTAAACCCTCCACCTTTAAAGGTGTATATAATGCTTCTCGAAAGGATAAATTACACATGTGCTTTAGGCCAAAGGTTATAAAAGGGCATTCCGCTCTGCTGTTTGCCGAGTCCTCACAATAATATATATTATTAATATATATATATATATATATATATATATATATATATATATATATATATATATATATATATATATATATATATATATATATAGATTATTATTTTATATGACTTGAGGTATAGTTCCCTTCTCTATACAGCATGCAGCCAACCACGTATTTACCATGTTATTTACTTTGCTGTATATGCTTGTTGAAAGTACTGTTTTTAACTGTGTTCTGTTTTCACGGAGGAAACCCTGTGCATGAACCATTTGACGTATGGACGTATGGTACCATATAGCAAAATCCTTAAAGGTTGTACATTTGTATCTTCAGGTTTCTTGTTGTCACTAAAGAAAAACAAAAAATAATATACTTGCTTTAATCCAGATGCTGCATTGGACACTCTGATTTAGGTGCAACATATGCACTAGAACATGTTAAAGTACCCCGAGAACACTTAAAGTATATAGTGGAATCATAAGTAAAGCAGCCATTTGATTTGTGGTCTTTTCGCAGATTAAGATCTTCCTAGTTTAAATAATAGCTTTAGAAGTGTTTTCTCCTGTTTAAGCATGATGACGTGCCCGCTACATAACATTTACCAACATGACTGGAATTGATAAGCAGAGCCTGACTCAAAATTTTGCATGAATGACTACAAATCTTTGCCAAATATTGATGGTTTTGGTGTATCACAGTGTCTGCTAACCAGATAAACCAAAACAATTACACAGTGTCTGTCTAAATTTTATATACTTCAAATTTACTTCTTATTTGTCAGCCAGACTGTGTGATTTAAATAACCGACAAATTATCTAATTGAGTAATGTGCCAGACTGGTTAACAGACTAAAAGGCTGTCTAACTCTGTCTCATTGCCTGATATTTTTGAGTTGTCTGATTGTCTGTTGACTTATAATCACACACACACACACACACACACACCACCTGTAAAGTAATGATATACTAATGACAAATTATTATGCTTATACAGGGTAATAAACACACACATACATACACAATACCTTCAGAAAAGGGCATGAGTATGCATGTTCATGGAGATCTTCTTGCAGCTTCCGATTAATGTACGGTCACATTCCTGCTTAGTGACAAAACTCACACACAGTGCAAAAGTCTTTTGTGATTTAGAGGTCCAAGACCCGTGCATGTGTATCCAGTACATTTCTATACGTGCTGATGTGGCCACTCATCTGCTGACGATAACACACGCTTGGACTTAACATCAGAACATACACTGTCGCACATCTGAGATAAACAAATGAGACGATTTACCATTTTTCTTCCTTTCAACAAAACAAAAAAAACCCTTCATTTATTCCACCTCACACACGCTCGCAGCACCGAATATGAGTCGCCAGAAATTGATTTCTTTTCAAAGGCGCTTCGCTCTGAGCCTCTGTGAATGGCAGGTGGGAATTGCTTTTCAAATTCACACTTTGTTATCTGCAAGTCTGAGTGGCATCGTCTCTGACAGAGTTGAGTTAGTATTTCCCCAGGATATAAAGTAGAACTGTTGAAGGAGGAGTGCGTATTGTGATTCATCAGAAGATCTGTGGCCAATGCCCCACCACTTTTATTTAACATCCATAAATACATTTTTAAAACCTGTTATGATACACAGGGTCAAACCTGGACTCAGGGCATAGGGCAAGATCCCCCTGGACATGGGACATCCTATCACAATTTAGAGATGCCAGTCATCCTACAACATTTACATTAACATTCTATACCTTATTCAGAAAAACATATCTCACTTAGATTAATTTAAAAATATAATAAAGCAGTTGAAGGTTGGGGGCCTTACTCAAAAGCCCAACAATGGCAGCTTGGAGTTGCCAATGTTGGGAATTAAACCCATAATCCTCTTAACTGTCTTAACCACTGAACTACCACTTTCTTTAACTGTAAATAATGTAATGTCAGCTTATATATTTAAAATAACCATAATGCATTGGCTATTTTATTTTTCTTCTATAGTCTAAAAACATGTACGTTAGATTGATTGGTGATTCTAATTTGTCCATAAGGGTGAGTGTGAGTGTGTGTGGTTGTTTGTTTGTATATGGCCCTGTGATGAATTGGTGATCTGTCCAGGGTGACCCCTGCCTTTTACCCAATGACAGCTGGGATAGACTTCAGCAGACCCCTGTGACCCTAGTTAATACTATATAAAATGCATGTATTACAGTGTGTCATTAACGAGAGAGAGGCATTTCGCGTATTAAGGGTGAAAACCATTTTTAATAAAGCAAGAGACCAGTGCCACGTACATCATTTACATTTAAATTTACTGCATTGTCCAGAGCGACGTACAAAAGTGCTTTGAGTCACATCATTGATTTTTTTTTTCAAATGTCGAGAGCTAGGTATTTAAAAAGAGGTGGGTTTTCAATTGTCTCTTAAAGACAGCCAATGACATAATCTGGAGCGGAATCAATATTTATTTAATAACATGACATAAACATAAAAATTTGAATAAAATACATCATACATTAGAAGGCTGTAAGCCAGCGTTACCGCTCAAAGGAACTGGTAGGAAGTGAAGAAAAAAATCTCTTTCCCGGGCTAAGAAAAGCTAGTTAACTTTGGGGTTTGCCAACCTCTTCTAACAATGTGTAGCTTTTCCTGAAAATTCTGCCTTGGCAATATCTGAGAACAAGTTAATTTCTCCTCCATCAGCCATTGACGGAAAAATTCTAATTCGAATGTATTAATGTTTGCAGTTTGCTACAGGTGTGTTTTGCTAGTTAAACTTGGCTGTAACAGTTTTGCTTTGATCAACCAATCAGAGGATGGAAAAATGCTGACGTTATTGTGGGCCAGCTAGCTAGAGCGAATTTTATTTCTGATGGTTAAGCCAGCACTACTGATTCTGAGGGCCCTGGACAGATTAGATTAACATGGCAGCACACAGAGGCTGAAATCTAATTGAATGAAAAACTGAACATTTACAAACTGGTACTGAAAGAAGTGCAGCAAGAGAAACGCTACAAAATGAAGAATATGGACTGTTGGGAATAAATTAATACAATTTCATATAACAAATATTAGAATTTAGGTTGTAAATGTAGGTCAGCGCTTCTGATAGTGTTTAGGCAGCAGAGAAGAACTTTCTGGCCCTGACTGCACACCACTGGAGTAAGGAGAATAAATGGATGAATAATAGAAATCCTTAGGCTGTTTACGAGTTTTGCTGCAGTAATTAGGATCAAGGCAGATAAGAGTCCTCCATGGGCCCGGTGATGAGCTTCATGAATATTAAGCCATAATCAGGAACTGCTCTTAATTTGAACATAAAAATGACTTGAAGTGAAAGTCGTTTGAATTATTTTTATTCCAATTATTTATGTTAACTTTGATTTCAAATCCAAAAAGTTATGTCGATAAAGTTCAATGTTAAATACAGCTAAATTAAGAAATATACAAGAAAAATAATTATGTTTTTTGTGACATTTATATAGCAATATATAACAGCAATCCATTCATTTCACCCAATTTTAATTTCAAGTCGTCCTGCTATTAAACTAAAAAAAAGGTTTTTCATCGGAATCATCTTTTTTCTTGTCCTGGAAGATGATTTTTGTTTTAAATCTATGCTGGAAAATGAATACGCCCCTTTATATATAGGCAATCAAACAGATGGCAGCACAAAAAGACTGTTTTCCCTGCAACTATGTGCGCTGCTATCTGTTAGTGTGTCTTGAAACTTTTTGATACAGATTCATATAATACGATTTCTATTATCAATTACATTTATTTTTAAACATTACTGTACAGTGTGTTAAATGTGCTTTACAGTAAGGTTAAAGTGCCTATAGATACCAAATAATTTTTAAATATCAGTTAACAAAATTTAAGTTCTAAAAGTGAACTTTTTTGTAGATTTGCACTTTGTTTAACTGTTGTGTGAATCTTGTAGTGACTGTTAGTCAAATTTGTTATTTATTATTACAATTTATTCAGCACTTATGCTTAATGCTTTTTTGTTTATGTATTTGTTTAGTATTTCTGTTATGTTATAGTAAAGATTTTTAATGTCTGTTTTCTAGATTTTTTTGTGGTGTACGTGTGCGAAGGGGTGGGTGGGTGCTTTATGGTATCTACAATCTCGCCCAGGTTGCCCTGGGTAATTTGTCACCCCAAAAAAATACTCAAGTAAATGTAACAAAGTAAATTTAATTTGTTACTACTTACATCTGTATATCACAGATAAGTAAGGTTGGGGTCAGCTAAAAAATCCCTAGATCAGAGAGGGTTAAAGGCTTTGATCAAGAGCCCACCAGTGTCAGCTTGGCAATGCTGGTTCTTAAACTCCAATCCTTCAATTCCTATTCTTGACCATTTGAGCTACCGCTTCGCTGTATTTATTCAAATACTTAAATAGTGTGGGTGTCAGCGAATCCCTACAAGAATATATATAAAGGCCAATTATATTAATAAGAAGCTGTTCCGCAGCCTCTAAAAGCTTTTCCTTTCAAACAGAAGTGAAAGCTAAACATAATTTGAGGTTTCCTTTTTTTACGAACCATTAAAGCTTTCGAAAATCAAACACGGTTCACTCAGCTTTTGATCACAGTAATACTAAATGGCGGCTGTAATATGAATTACAGCTGTTTGTGTTCAGTTGCTTGAGTGATTTCAGATGTGATGCTGATTAAAGATTTCTGCACTCAATGATCCAATATTGGTAGCCACCCGAAACCTGGTAATTCCCATGAACTATGATTCCACATATGGTAATTGCAGATTTGTACCTTATGTGCTTCTCGAAGGATTCTTATAGTGTCCAATGTCAACTAAGGTTGCTTTTAAGTAATTCCTTTTAGTCTGGTCTTAGGGTTCGAATAGGCTTGTATTGCTTATCTGGGTAATTATTTGGTTTACATTGAGTTTCCTAATTTTTAAGTAGAAGTACCAGTATATAAGATTTTTTATAGTCGCTCCTAAATGCAGTAGATCCCTAGAGTAACAGAACTCCACTGAGGCGAGACAAATGATAGAACCCAAGGTGCAGTTTATTTACAGATTGAACCAACAAAAAAAAATAAACTCAACTTGACTACATAAACACTTGATATAAACACTAAACAAAACAACAAACATTAACTAAACTAGACTAGACTTGACTTGGCTTGGCTTGGCTTGGCTTGACTAAACATGAACACTTAGCAGGAATACTAACATAAACCTGAACATAATAGAAACAAAAAACATGGAACAAACATAAACAAGAAAACTTGAAATATACACAAACCCTAAACCTTTCATATAGTTTCCTAAAACCCTGTTCACTTTTGTACTGGCCAAAAATGTTATTCCACTGTTTTTTTTAGTGTATTTACAGCCTAAAACACAAACTGATTATTTTCTTTTGCTTGTAACCTGCCAAGAAAATTTAAGTCCATGAATTTGTTTCACCGCTCTGTCTTTTACAATTGAAAGACTTTTTCCATGTCCATGTCTTGTTTTTTCTCTTGTTTGTTACTATCACTTTAGATTTGTTTTTTAAGATCTCAGTCTACATCTGGATTTTTGTAAAACTACTTTGTGACAAAATCAGAAATAAAAAATAAGCAAATGAACATGTGGGAAATGTTTCTTATTAAAGATTTAAGGATTGAGGATGCTTTTGTAAGAGCTTTAAACCAGTGCTGTGTTTAGAACTGGAACATTGATAGTGGCTATTTAGAGGGTAAAAAAAACTTTCAACAGGTCATTTGAAGCAGTTTCTGAGATACATCCACAAACCAATCAGATCATTTGTTTAGGTGAATAAAAACTGTAGAATGCTCCAACTTCTCTTGTTTTGGTAGCTTCAATATTTTAAAAGCTTTAAGCATCATTATCATCATCGTGATGAGTTGATAGAGGATTCAGTGTAGCATTAGGCATGTTTGCAGATGGGAGGTGTAAGTCTGACTGTGTTTGTGTAGGAGCCGGAATTGTTTCAGATGATTGCCATCTAGTGTTAGAAAAGAAGCAGCACACTTTCTAAAAATCACTAGGAGAGATCACGACTAAGAGACATAAATAAAGGGTAGTGAAACTATAAAGAGCACATGAAAGGTTTTAAAGTATAGTATAGTAACAAAGAACTGGCATGTGTCCATGCCTTTGCATATAGTATAAAGTTTATAGATTACGTTTCCTATCTTTTTGACACCACAAAGAAATTCAACATTAAATGTAACTACAGTGTTATGAATTGACAGTGTTACAGGGGGCAGTGTTGAGGTGCTGCACCATTTTTATTTGTCACATATACGTTACTACGCAGACTTTTTCCCCCTCAGTCATTGTGGTCAGATAGTGAGGTCACATATGATACCATTTCCCTGAAACAGAGAGGGTTAAGGGCTCAACAGTGGTAGCTTACATTTACATGCCCTTATTCAGAGCGACTTACATTTATTTACTTCATACAACTTAGCAATTGGGGGTTGAGGGCTTTGCTCAGGAGGCCCAGCAGTAGAAACTTGGTGGTGCTGGGAATCTTTTCCAAATAGCAGTCAACATTTTAACCACTGTGCAACCTTTTTGGCAGTGTTGGGGCTTGAACTGTGATTCTCTGATCAACAACCCAGAGCGCTAACTACCAATCCTTGATGGATTGTCTATATCCAGATGTACACATGGTTTAAGTTCACACAATTTGGCAGACTCCCTTATCTAGAGTGACTTACAATTATCTTGTTTACACAACTGAGCAGTTAAGATTTAAGATTGAGAGCCTTGATCAAGAGCCCAGCAGTGGTAGTTTGATGCTCCTGGTAAATCAGCAGTCCATATTAACCACTTGACTACCACTTGACGTTTTTTTTGGTTAATTTCCTGTAGCTATTCTTTGAATTTATTAGCATTTCAATTAGCCATGACAGTGATTTTGTCGTCTCTCTGTGGCAATTTCAGAAAAAAAAAAGTTAAAAAAAATCTTTTTAAACAAAAAAACACGTTTGGTCTGCTGAAACAAGCTTTATCTTGATTTAAAGAAAAAACAGTTTTTAACAGTTCTTTGCATACTAAACAGGCTCCTGCTTTGGAAATGCCCTTTTATAATACCCTTAGCCTGAAGCATGTGTGCAATCCATTCAATCAAAAAGCATTAGTCTTTATTCCTATTGGACAGTCGGATCTGTGGCATATTCCCAGAAACACTTTTATTCAGACTGGCTTTTTAAAATAAGCTGATACCTTCAACATACACTCCCAGGCTCTGGAGTAACCCTAGAAGCCAGAAGAACAGGAAAAACATCTCTCCAATATGCCTCATGCTAAACAATTAGATTACCTGGACATATTACAAGTGTTTCAAGATTTGAGCCCCAAAACACACGTTGTCAACGCCGAACACATCCATCTCAGTGACAGGCGCTCTGCCTCCTTAATGAGTGAACTTATGAGATTTATACAACTTCTAATGAACACAGATGTACATGTATCACAGCTGGTACAATGTCAAGAACAATTCTTATAATCAGGCGGGTTACTTCATGCTTACTATACGTTTTAATTGCGAATTTTTAATTTTATTACAACTTTGTCAACAACAACAACAACAACAACAATCATTTTCTATTGATTGGATACACATGTGCATTGATTGGATACACATGTGCACCGGCTTTCTTACGCCTTAAACAAAGGTGTTCATTCCTCCTCCATTATCTCTCTGTGCCGAGAAACACAGCGTTACAGATCGATACGGTGAGATCGAGTCGTCAGGGGCGTTTCATTAGAAATCCCAAGGACAAACTAAACTAAATAACCATGTATATTTTATGTGCTTATAAAAAACCTAAATATACTGAATATAATCAACTGGTCATATTTTATAACTGTTATTTAAAAAAAAAAACATTTTTACATCTACTTTTACGACATTTTGGCAGACGTCCTTATCAGGAGCGACTTACATTAATCTCTTTTATACAACTGAGCAATTAAGGGGTTTAGGGCCTTGTTCTGGGGCCCAGCAGTGGCAACTTGGTGGTGCTGGGAATTGAACCCGAATCCCCAGTTAACAGTCCATCACCTTAACCACCATTAAAGTATTAAAAAAATGTAAATACATAAACTCTACAGCATAGTAAAATTAGTTTTTTCACATATCCCATCTTAGAAAGTTGTGGTCAACTATGATACAGCGCCAATGGAGCAGGAATAATTAAGGGTCTTGCTCAAGGACCCGATACCGGCAGTCTGAAGGCTGAGGGGCTCGAAGCCAGGTCTTCCAATCAACAACTTATCACCTTAAGCATTTGAGCCACCACTGCCCTGACCAAGCAACATAAAAGAGTGTTACCTTTTAATATTATAATAAAATAATGATAATTTTTCATTTAAAAATGTTAACCTTTTTAGTTTCTTTTTATACCCAATTTTTTTTCCACCACTTGTCGAATATGTTTTTTTTTTTTTTTTCCTTTTTTTTTTTAGATTTTCAGATTTATTATTTTTTCATGCTAATAACCTTAAATCATTCTCCATATTGTCAGCTGCTGATAAGGAAGTGAATGCAAGCACAGGAGCAAACATAGTGTTTTAAAAGCAGATTTTAAATGAAAAAGAAGAAGTAAAAAAAATATATATTCTATGTATTAGCATTAACTTAAATGCTACAAAATCCAACCATAAAAAAATAATTTTTGTAGTGCAGGTAATTAAAGCTTAATAAAGTCTTTATTTTATGCTTATTAAAAAACCTGCAGATTATGCAAAATTTCAAACTATCATTTTTTCTATAAAAGTCTATAATAATCTTTGATTAAAAATTCTCATTGGAAGTGTAAAAAAAACATTATTTTACCTTTCTATAATCAGTTCTGTTTACAGTGACCTGTTTCAGTGCATGTTTCTTTAAATGCTTATGAGCTCTGCTGGACCCACCATTATTATTAACAGACATTTTTGTTAATAATTTTTAAATTAAGACTTGTTCATAAATGTGCTGCTTTGGCTCACTCAAAGATAATCCATGTGAGTTTCTTTCAGCCAGCAATACAACCGATTTAAAATATATATTTTTTAACACTTTATTTTATCAGTAAGTAAAGAATTACCTTTTTACTTTTTGTTTCTATTAAAAACCTTTATACCAGACAAGTTTATCTTCATACTTTATACTGTGGATATTTGCTTTGGACCTGTTTAACCTACAGACATAAAGGAGTATAAATAAACCAATTAAGAAAGTTAGTTTGTTAGAGGTTTGCTGCAAAAGCAGAAAAAGAGAGGCTTGTAACTGCTGGCTTATTGGGACAGTTGGGTCTCCCATTATTTCTATTCTGCAAATACCCTTTGATCATCAAACGAGTGGGGCCATCAGTGACAACAATCAAAGTATGGTCAGACAAGACAGTTACTATACTGCAAAACCAATTTAATACAGGAACTAGAGTATGTTTGCCTCTTAAGCTATTAAGGACTCCCACATCAACTTCCTTGTTCTGGATCACACTAATGGCACTGTTACTAGCCAAAAACAAATCACCTCATACCCTAATCAAACATCATGGAGGAATAGGAAGGTCTGTCTCACGCTTAAGCCCTGAAATTCTGCCTATGGTGCATCCAGTCTGAATGTGGATTTGAAAAGACTTGAAGACTTGACTTGAAAAGAGGCATCAAAAGAGCCATGCAAAGCTACAAGCTAAGGATCGAAGATCACTTTTCCAACTCCAAACCAGCGTATGTGGCAGGGCATACAGACCATTATTGACTACAAGTTCACCTACTCTGCCCCGTCATCCACTGACATCTTCCTTCTCAGCAAGCTAAATGACTTTAATGCTGACTTTGAGCAGGAAACCCAGGAGACAGTCATTATGATCAAACTGTGGGAAGTGGTGGCTCATGGTTAAGGTGTTGGATTACCAACCCGAAGGTTGTGGGTTCGATTCCCAGCTCCACCAAGCCACCACTGTTGAGCCCCTGAGCAAGGCCCTTAACCCCCAATTGCTCAGTTGTGTAAGTTGCTCTGGATAAGGGCGTCTGCCAAATGCTGCAAATGTAAATGTAAATGGAAGGCTGAACTTTCAGCCCCTCGCACTTTCAGCCCCTCACACCAAAAATCAGGGCAGTGATGGCTCAAAAGGTTAGGGCGCTGAGTTGCTGATCTGGAGACCAAAAAGACCACTGCCAGCTGTTGATCTGAAGTTCAAGCCGGCAAGCCAACCACTGTTGGGTATTTGAGCAAGAGACCCTTAACCCTTCCTGCTCCAGGGGCACTGTATCATAGTTGACCCTGTGTTCTGACCCCAACTTACTAAGATGGGTTATGCGAAAAAAGAAATTCACTCTGCTGTAAAAAAGTATATGTGACAAACTAAATGCATTTGCATTTACATTTACAATTCTGAAATACATTTACAATACCTGACATGGACGTGTGCTCAGGACCTGTGCTGGACAGCTTTCAAATGGACAAAAAGAACAAAATGGTTTTGACTGATCTCAAGTAATTGTGCCAAAATCACCTCCATGGTGCCAGTGCCTAAGCACTCAAAGCCAGTGTACCTGAATGGCAACCGCCCTGTAGCATTTACAAAGCCTTAAATCCACATTGGACCCTCACCAATTTTTCAACCACTGAGAATGCTTTGCATAGCATTACACACCATCCTAACTCACCTGGATAACAGGAACACAATACAGTAATCCCTTCAAGCTGATTACCAAACTGACTGATCTTAGCATCAAACCATTCTGTGTAATTGGATACTGGATTTTCTGACCAACAGACCACAGAATGTTAAAACAAACATTCTTTCCTTAACCACCATATCGCTTTTCACACGGCTATGTGCTAAATCCCATCCTATTCTCTCTCTACACCCACAACTGCATTGTTTATGACCGTTCACGGTTCTAATACCATAATCAAGTTTGCAGATAACACCACAGTGATTGGCCTAATTAAACCTCTATGATTGTCATTCTACAGGAAAGATGTAAAGCACTTGGCTAAATGTTGCGCTGACAATAACTGTCAATACTAATGAGTTTATTGTGGACTTCACAAAATGAAGAGGCAACACACACACCCCTATTTATATTATTGGGTCGATGGTTGAACAAGTTACCATCTGCAAGTTCTTGGGGATCCACATCTCTGAGGACTTCAATTGGTTCCTCCTGTCTGATTAAGAAGGCATCCCAGTGCCTCTTCTTCCTGAGGCCATGGAAAAAAAAATCACTCTCTAGCAATACAGAATAACTGCAACTGTTGCTGGACTAGCTGAGAAGGGTTTTGTCGGTATATAGTGCCAGAGCCAACATATCTATGGTGAGAGCTGCCTCTAAAGGTGAAAATCACTGACAGCACCTGCATTTGTTTTTTTGTCTTGTAATACTGCGCACTTCAAAGAGCACAGACTGCCTTTTCACTATGTTCGGCACGCAAAGTGATTTGAGATGCTGTGTTCTTTTCCCATATGTAGAGTTTCGGATGCAAGAAAAAAATTGAGATATACAGCTGGTCACATACAATAGCCAGTGTTAGGTGTTTTGTTTAATTTAGTATCCTTTTTTGAACCTGGGTTAATTAATTAGTTATCTGCAATTATGATCCAAACTAACTATTGGTATTAGTAAAATCAGTGTTAAACAGTCACGTAACAGTCAAGTATAATATTTGTTTTATGAAATTGTATTAATTTCATAATGTTCTTGTGCACTGTTTCCAGTATGTGTATGTGGACGTTAGATCTTTTGTCCAATCAGATTTTAGTCTCTATGTGCTGCCATGTTAATCTAATCTGCCCAGGGCCTTCAGAATCAGTAGTGCTGGCCCATATAACCTAAACAATATTAGCAACGGGATTGTTTCTTTTAACCAATCAAATTTCAAATTCACCTCACACAATAATATCTGCATTTTTTTCATTCTCTGATTGGTTGATCAGAGCAAAACTGTAAGAGACAAGTTCGACTAGCAAAACACATCTCTAGCGATCTGCACATATTAATACAGTTGAGTTTTGAGAATTTTGTACACCACTCATATAATGTTTTTACTGCACTGCTAATTTTCTGTTTTTATGCTAACTGCATTTCGTTGCCTTGTAACCATGTGCAGTGACAATAAAGTTGAATCTTATGTAATTTAACAAGAGAACACATTACTAAACGTGTCGCAAATTGATGGTGTAAAACTCTGGACAAGTCTTCTTGTGTGGTTTTGTTTTTGACATGTCTTGACCTTCATACAGTCTGAAATGATGACCACTGATATCTTTCAGTATGACATAAGGATCATGTTTGTACAGTCTGACAAGCAACAATAGTTAAGTTTAAGACCGGCTTAAGTCAGAATTACCTCCAAGAGATTGGAAATGGTCTTTAGCTGTACTACTTTTATCTTTAATGATCTGGGACTGTTTTTGACTAGAGTTTTCCTCGAATTTGATTCTCTGCCTCTTTGATTAAAAAACATTACATCAATTATTTATATTTAATTAACCTAATTTGATGAATCTGTCAGTCCTATCGGGAAACTGAAAAATATATTCAGATATTTTTAAAACGTGTTTTTTTAGATTTTTTGGATCAGATGCAATGATATATGTCGCCATCTTGTGGTTGCTATAAGAATTGCACACAATGCCGACTTTCCAGCACTGCAATGCAAGAAAACAGAGTTAGTAGTAAAAGTAACCAGTTATGATCCATCTTTCAGAGATGGATCTCTGAGAGATGGATCATGGCTACCATTCTGCTGCTTATTCCCTTAGGCCGTCCCACACACATCTGCCAGCTGCAGTCCATCACTCTGTCCAACATCACCTGTAATTGTTTCACACTGAATTCGACCTTCCTACCATGGAAACGTGTGCTTACTTCAGTCTCAGCTGGATTCACACACACATACTGCGGTTCTTTCTCTTTCAGCTCCTCTCACTGTCCTTATTATTTCATACTGCTCCCGGGCACCTAAGGGATCACTTCTCCTAGTACACTTCAGAAAAAGTGAAAATAGAAAATGCAGTGTGTTTGAGAATTGTTGCTTCGGGTGAGCAGGTGGAAGCTGTTCCTCACATTGCTAGCATGTTTTTTATTTCTTCAGAAAAAAGCAATGCAGCATATGCTTTAAGAAGATAAACTGTGTGTTTGTGTGTAGGTGGATAGAAATGATCAGAGAGGAAGAAGATACAGCAGGGGCTAAAAGTCAGAGTGAACAAAACTTTATTTGATTTGAATATGTTATGTAACACCGTCGCTGTTTTATCTGTTTGGAAAAAACATGGTTCATAAAATTTAACAATCCCAATCTTTCGCTAGTTGTATCACCATACAATAAATTAAGGTTTATGTTCTCCAGAAATCTGACTGCATCATGTGGTATTGATGCGACAATCGATTGAGAATGTTTTTCCCCTCAGTGTACCAGCTTCAGGAAACTGATGAGATTCCGCTTCGTCTAGTCATCTTTAAATGCTTTTATGCTTCATTACAAACCAAAGTTAACTGCTGGGTTTTTTCCTGCCAGTTAATAAAAAAACCTGAATATATGAACACATAGGCTGCGTCTAAAATCACACACATTCCCACTATAGTAAGCAAAAAAAGTTTGAGAGGCTAGTTGTATAAAACAGTATGTGAAAACTTTCAGTTGGATTCTGATTTATGCATACAATGGACTCGTTTCATGAACTACAGCATGGAACAACCTGCTGGTTTGTCTGGTCAGAAGAGAACTGACCCCCTCACTTGCCGGGTTATCCCTAGGTTTTTCTTCTACATTCTGTCATCATGGAGTTTTGGTTCCTTGTCACTGTCGCCTTCTGCTTGCTTAGTTGGGACTTACAATTTACAGATACTAGTTACACAACTTGTATTTCCTTTTTTTAAAAAAATTTGTATTTATGTAAAGCTGCTTGGAGATGGTGTTTATTGTTCTAATTTTAATGTTTAATGTTCTAAATTCTAAACAATGAAATGAAAGCTAATTCTTACTTCCAATAAATTATAATTATTATAGGCATTTTTAAATACTGCTTAAATTGTATATATATATATATATATATATATATATATATATATATATATATATATTATATATATATATATATATATATATTAATATAAAACTATATAATATTTGTTTTACCTTATTTAAATTCAAATTTATAATGCTATAATAATAGTACTATAAAAATTGATAATACTATGATACATAAATAATTAAATAAATCCAATAATAATAATACAATTTTCAATGATAATAATTTTAATCATTATCATCATCATTATTATTATTATTATTATTATTATTATTATGTATTTATTGTACTTATAGTTAGGGTTTATGTGTTTCCTCTTACATGGAATCACCGTCGAAGATCGTTGCAGCTGATTGGGACCCTACAGAAAGCGGATCAACAGATCAGAGACTGGCAGGGAGGGTTAAAAGAGCACCAGAAAAAAAGAGAGAAATAAAAAGAATGGCGGGGGTGTAAAGGTGCAAGGGAGTGAAAGCAGGCAAGTCCCATCCTTTAATCTGTGACCTCAAAGGCACTGAGGTGGAAAAGGTCTATGATGAGATAAAGCGAGGGAGAGAACACAGGGGATTTCAAACACTGTCCTGAACCAAATATTCACGGGTTATTTTATTATTTATATGAAATAAAACTACAAAAGGAATAGCTTTTATCTGCATTTCATCTGTCAGAACTGCCTTCCTTTTTCTTCTTCACAATCTCTATCTCTCTCTTTCTCACACGCTCACGCTCCCTCCTCTTCTCCCTCTCCGCTCACACACCGTTCATGGAAAGAGCGCTCTGCTGCTCTACATTACAACTGCTCTCCTCTTTCTCATCGCTTTCGTTCACACTTCCTCTCTGCATTTCGCTCTCTACTGGCTCTTTTCCTCTTTTTCTTATCCTTTTCTTTTGTTTTCTTCCAAATAAAAAAAAAATCACGCATGCTTTCATTTGACTCTGGAATCAAGACGCTCCACTGGGATTCAGCGCTTCTTCAGTATCTGACGCTCGTTACGGATCTTTCCGTCTTTGGGCTGGGGAGGGTCATGCTCCTTGAGCCGAGTGGGATTATCGGGATTAGGTTGGAGCGATGTGGGGCCCTTTTCCGGATGCCGGGAACGGCCAACTGGACGCTCCGCGCCCGCTTAACTGGACCATCCGAAAACTGTGTCACGCTGCCTTCCTGCCTTCCGTGCGCCTCCTGAAGGTATGCGTGAGCTCCGGGGGTGGTGGAGGGGGCAGTGGAGGCTGCTAATTGGTCCTTTTACAGCTGTTTTTTTATTAAGCATCTATTTTATTAACATAATTTTATTCGGGTTAAAAAGTTGCTTTTTGTAATTCCTAACCAACAGTTGTTATGATTAAGGTTTCTGAAGGTTTTAATCAACCAAACCATCTTGATTATCTTGTGTATTTGGGGCTCCGTAAGAATATTTCAGTCTCGCCGTAACAACTTCAAGATAATTGAAGAAAAAACGTCTGTCTGACCCATTGTACTTCTTTCATACATGCTAAAAGTAAACCAGCATCTCTGACAGTATCTCCCTATCAGAATGAGAAATTTCCAGGTAAAGGACAGGCAGAACCAGTAGGTGAAATAATTATTACTCTAGGCGTCCATTAGAAGTGTCTTTACATTCTGTCAGGTTTACACACCTCTCCGTGTTCCATCACACGTGCCTATTTTTGTCTTTGCACGTTGCAACAGCAAAGTTACACCACAAACAAAACGTTATTTATAGATAGATATCTCAGAATCAAGATTTACAGAACCAAATGATTAACGTAGTTACTTCTCTAGAGGGAGGTGAGAAAATTAAATATAACTGCCACAATGCAATTCAGATTGCATCTGAGGGGGAGGGGGTGTTAGAAAGCAGTGATGCAGCTGTTGGGTGAATGAAGAATGGTGGAGGAATACAGAAAATCATCAGGATATCAGAGGTTTAACAGTGTCGTTCATTTAGAGTAAAAAAAACAATGTTTATAATTATGAAACGTGAAATATTGTAAGAATTGATACATTAATAACATCTACATGAGGGTATCGCAGCCCTGGTGGTGTAATGCAACACACTTCAGTCAGCATACAAGTCAAATTAATTAACAATGCCTGCTTTGTTATTTGAATCAATTAAGTATTAGAATATTGGGAATAAAATTTTAATAATGAAAAAAAAACCCAATATGTAAAACCTAATACAAATGCCTAATTATATTTGCTTCGATAGCACGAGACATTGGCTTACTCAGAATGAATGAGTAACAATTTCTTATTTGATAAGCAGGAAATAATTGGGAACAATTACCAGGTTTGGCCTTCCAGATGACTTCTGACTGATCCCAATGACCCAAGAACTGTTTGAGCTAAACATAACGTGAGTCGCATTGTAAATAAGGTGTGATGTCCCAATGAAAATCACCAAGTGGACACATACACCTTCATTTGCTAATTAAAATGCTAATGAAGATATAAGTGAGGAAATTAAAGTTAAGGACCTGTTTGGAGGTGACCATCAAGGGCTTGTTTAATCTAACATACAGCATCCTCAATTATTAATTACTCATTGCTTGCAATAAAACAGTTGTGCTTACGGTACAGGGTCTGCACAAGTACAAATATACCCAAGCTAATTTTCAAGCTAGTACCAAAACGTCTTAAAATTTGGGATCGCAACTTAAGTTCTGACACACGGGTGCAACAGGGAATTAAATGGTTCATGGACCATTTCAAAAGAGAAGTATCTGATTGTTCACATATAAATGTAAGATCAAAAGTGTGATCACCAGAATTAATGACCAATGTTCTGATCATCTCAGAATCACACCTCTTAATCCTCAAACCAAGAGGCATAGCCATTTTTTTACAGGTATGTTTTGCATAATAAGTGTGTTACATGAGTATACAAAACTTGCATCAGATTCCATCATCTATAATATAATTGACAGCATGAGAGCGTTAGCCCAAATAGCCGTGGGTTAGATAAGTCTGTCACTTCAGCGATAATCAAGATGAATGAGATACGTGTGCATACCTAGATGGTGCCAGGACCCACAAGGTGGAAAAAAAGAAAAGCTGTTGTAAGAGGAAAAGAATGTGATATTGTTTACAAGTTTACAGATTTATGAGAGTGAAAAAGAGAGAGCGATGGCTGAAGTATGAAGCGGGTTGGTGAATGAAAGTGTGGGTGAAATAACAGATGAACGGATAGATAGGGGGATGGGTGGAAGGGGTAGAGGATGGATAGATGGGGAATGATTGGAAAAATGTATGAAAATTTAGGGGACAGATAGATAGATGGATAGATAGTTTGTTTGGTGGAAGTGTGGATAATGGATGTGTTAATGGATGTATAAAAATATAGCCAGATGGATAGACAGATGGGAGGATGGATGTAAAACTGATATTTGAATTTGATTGAGCAAAAGGTTGAATTAGACTAACAACAGCACAGAAGTAAATAAATAATTCTATCTGCATTGAAAATTCTTTTGGCAAAAAAAATTAAATTGTGGACCGTATTTTTATTCATCTGAACCAGTATATACTTCAGCATGGGAATTTGGATACATGCTTCTTTGTGTTTTGTCCTTTTACTTGCCGTTACATCCAGTCACAAGAATCCACTTATCTTTCTATTTCTCTCTTCTTTCTTCCCCAGAACCTTCTAGACTTGCACTCATTTTGTATAATTGCTCTGGAGATAATTTAATTTGACAGTCACTTTCTCCCAGGCATTTAAATGTTTTTGAAAATGTTCAGTTTTTTTGCATTCAGTGGAGTGCTATTTCAAATTTGCCTGATTAATAATTAAGACTGCTTTTGAATGTAAGCCTTGTTTATTTAAATTATTAATTAGCTCTCAAAGCGAATGAAGAACTGATGGAAATGTCTTAAACATCAAGCTGATAAAACCTCAGCTGACGATATCTGCTCTATAGTAAATATTTATCTCGAATAATAGCATATTCTTTCTGAAAGCTATTGGATGTTAAGTTACACACACAGTTCTTGAGTTGTGTAATAGTTATATTTAAGATTCTGATTCTTTTATTTCTGCTTACAGTCAAATACAACATAATTATTTTCGTGCAAAGCCAACATCATTAAAAAAAAAGTGGTTGGAGCATAATGTTTAACATTTTAGTTATACTTCCTGGGAGGGGGTAAATACTTATACACGCTATTGCAGTCATATAAATAGGCAGGTTATATGTCCTCAAATTACATTGTTATGGTGATATTATTGTTAACATTGCACAGTGTTCCCTCAGATCCACAAGCACCACTCAACTAGTCCTATTATCCCCTAGGACACAAGGTAGGTCTGCCTCTCTGTTCTGGCAAAAACATTGTGAAATGAACTTCCTGTCAAATGTCACAGACTGTCTTTAAGTCAAGTCAAGTCAGCTTAATTACTATAGTGCTTTTAACATTCGAGATTGTGTCAAAGTAGATTTACAGAATCACATTAAAAAAGCCAATACAGTGAACACTCATTAAATGATTTCAGTTCAGTTTAATCAATATCTGTAAATTAAGCATCCCCGACTAAGCAAGCCAGAGGCAAAAATGGCAAGAAACCAAAAGTCCATCTGTGATAGAATAGAGAAAAGAAAACCTTGGGAGAAACCAGGCTCAGTCAGGGGGTCAGTTCTATTCTGACCAGACAGGTTATCTATGTTGCATTAAAGTTTTTATAGTCTTGTCCGGATAGCCATCCAGTGGACATGATTATCACTGGGAAACTGCTTATTGTCTCCAAGTGCTGATCCACTAACTTGGCTGGATACAGACTGGATCTGGTGGCGAGCTCTGAATAACGAAAGAAACAGAAGTATGTTATTAAAGATGCCAATTATATTGTGTGTTATTGGTGGTGTTACAATCCCTTAACAGATGTGAACAATGAACATGTGTGTATTATGTGTAGGGCAGTTGATTTTGATATTCTAGGTATTTCGAAATTGCCAGAGATTTGAAAGCGCAGTGTTCGTGAAGGACTATAACAGGATGAGAGCTCACTTAAATACTGAGGTGCTAAACCATTTAGGGATTTATAATTAATTAACAAGATTTAAAATTTTGTTTAATAGGATGTTTAATAATGTTTTTCTAGTTGTTTCAAGAGACGATTGAAGACCGAACTCTTTTTTAAATACCGAGCACTCGAAGTTTAAATTTTTTACAGATACAGTAAAGGGAAGTGCTTACAGTAAAAAGTATCTTTGTTGCTCTTTCTCGACAGTTTTTTGTGGGTTTTTACACTTTGATTTGTCTTTTAATGTACCAGTATTGAGCTGTGACTTAATGCACTTTTGTAAATGCTGTAAATGTAATTATAATTCCTAGTATTAGTTTAGCTTTTTTTGTGGGTTTTTAAAACAAGGCAACCTCCAGCACCAACTCATTTTAGCCCCAGAATCTGTCAGTATGAATTTACACTACAGGCACTGAGGCAAAACGTTCCCTAAAAATCAGGTAGAAAATAAAAATGCAGGAATTGGACAGGGTGAATGTGTCGATTGCGTGCGGTTTTGGCTTGAAAGTCTACTTGTTGTCATGACTGACAGTGAGGTTCAAAGGTTAAAAAAATAAGCCAATAATTTGATGGAGGCAGTTAGATATACAAGCAAAGTATCTTTCCATTTTAGAGTGTATTCCAGTGGGTTATTTTTGAAAACACGGTGCTCTGATAATGCACAGACTTATAAACAGAGGCAAGAGTCAAGAAGTTCAATCGCTAAACAAAAGTCACCTTAACTTTTTCACATTATTTTGCAACGAAGATCTGGATCATAGTATCCATCAGTAAATTCTTTTAATAAACAACTAAAGCTATTCGAAGCAATTGTTTTCCAACAAAAATTACAGCCCTGGGAGCCCTGGGATTCCTCCTTAAAAAACCAATGTGAAGCATTCTATTCTTTTGTTGGGCACACCTGACATGAAACGGGTTTATACACAGGTTAACAAGATAAATTTTCAAGATACCCAGCGATAAAAGCCTTCACCCTACTGTCAATATAGTGCAGGTTCCAATACCAATTATAGGATAGCCATAGCAAGAGAGCTTTTAATTAGCTTTGCTTTAATGGCTATCTTCACAAGCTGAGCTGAGCAGAGAACATGTGAGCGAGAAACAAACACGAGCGAAATCATATGAAGGAAAAAATTAGTGCAGGAATATCTGGTTAAAAACATTTTATTTAATATTTTATAGTACAGGGTGTTGTTTAAGAGTCTTTTAGTCTAAAGTATTTATAGACTTTCAAATGAGGCTCATAAGTAGATTGCAGTAACATCAGAGATGTTTTAGAAGTAAAAAAAAAGAAGTTAAAAAGCCTTACAAAACTTATGCTTAAAGGGAAACACAATTAACACAAGTCTTGACACAGATGCTCAATGGGATTTAGGTCTGGACTTTGACTGGTCAATTCTAACACATGAATATTCTTTGAGCCAAACCATTCTATTGTAGCTCTGGCTGTATGTTTAGGGTCATTGTCTTGCTGGAAGGTGAATTTCCTTCCGTCTCAAGTGTTTTGCAGCCTCCACCAAGTTTTCTTCCAGGATTCCCATCAACTCTGACCAGCTTCCCTGTCCCTGCTGAAAAAAATCATCCCTACAGCATGATGCTGCCACCATCACGTTTTACAGTGATGATGGTGTGTTTAGGGTGAAGAGCAGCCACACATGGCGCTTTGCATTTAGGACAAAAAGTTTAATTTTGGTCTCATCTGACCAGAGCACACATGTTTGCTGTGTCCCCTGCATGGCTTGTGGCAAACTGCAAACGGGACTTCTTATTTCTTTCTTTCAACAATGGCTTACCTTTTGCCACTCTTCCATAAAGGCCAGATTTGTGGAGTAAATGACATGGTTGTCCTGTGGGCAGATTCTCCCACCTGAGTTGTGGATCTCTGCAGCTCCTTCAGGCCTCTTGGCTGCTTTTCTGACCAGTGCTCTCTTTGCTTGGTCTGCTAGTATAGGTGGACGCCTATGTCTTTAGTAGGTTTGCAGTTGTGGCATACTTTTTCCATCTTTGGATGATGGATTAAACCTGCTTTAAACTTCTCCACCACTTTATCCCTGACCTGTCTGGTGAGTTCCTTGGTGTTCATGATGCTGTTTATTTACTAGTGTTCTCTAACAAATCAATGAGGCCTTCACAGAACAGGTGTATTTATCCTGAGACCAAATTACACACAGGTGGACTCAATTAATTAGGTGACTTCTGAAAGCAATTGATTGCACTAGATTTTATTTAGAGGGTATCAGAGTACAGGGGGCTGAATACAAATGCACGCCACACTTTTTTGGCTTTTTTTTTTTATTTGCCTAAAATTTTGTAAATCATTTTCAATCCACTTTACAATTATGTGCTACTTTGTGTTGGTCTATTACATAAAATCTCAATAAAATACATTTAAGTTTGTGGTTGTAAGGTGACAAAATGTGAAAAAGTGGTGGAAGTGGTGGCTCATGGTTAAGGTGTTGGATTACCAACCTGAAGGTTGTGGGTTCAGCTCCGGCAAGCCACCACTGTTGGACCCCTGATCAAGGCCCTTAACCCCCAATTGCTCAGTTGTATAACAAGGAATATTGTAAGTCGCTCTGGATAAGGGTGTCTGCCAAATGCTGCAAATGTAAAACGTTGTAAAAGGTGTATGAATACTTTTTCAAGGCACTGTATGTATCAAAAATTGTTTTTTAGCAATTGAAAATACCTGTCACGATTCTGCCCGCCAAACACCTGAGGACGACATCACCCGATTACTAGTCTGTTCAGCGTGTCTCCGCTAGGACTTCCTGTCTGGTTAGCTTCATAAGTATTGGTTTGTGATGCAAACCGCATATACTTGCGATATGATGAAGAGGAGCCATCCTGCAGTCCAACATCCAATAAACAATTACGCAACATGTAGGCGTTTCGTTTTCCTACAAAACCTACAAATTTTAAACTAAATTCTGTAATGTCCAACGTCTACAGTAGGCTGTGCCAACTAATTCGTTTCCTAGGCTGGGTTTACCTCATTTTATATTTAGATTTACGGCATTTATGGCATTTGGCTGACGTCTGCTTTAAGCTGGAAGAATTATATAATTGTCTGGTTTCCTCTGTGATCTAGTGTATTTTGCTTGGTTTTTGGCTCTGGAGGCAGTACTGGGTGTATCGTTGATCAGCAATGTCCTAGTAGGCTTTTTAGTGTGGCCCGGCAAACTTCATTAAAAAAAAGAATTAATTTGTCGTTATGAATTCAGCTTTGTTTAATAAAATAAAGGCAACCCTGGAGTGATATCAATTGCTTTTTCAAAAATTGTTCCCCAGCATCACTTCACCGGTGCAATGTTGATTCTCTGTGATTTTTAGAAACCTGTTATATGTCCTCTACGAAGCTCAAATCATCCCCAAACGGGCATCTAATATGGTACATCATCCCACCTGTCGTCCCCTCCCAACTTCAGCCCCGTAAAAGAACAAGGGAATGCGGTGTGACTAATTCTATTTCCCCGCTGCTTTCTAGAATAAACCAGTGTGTCTGCTTTTATTGCACATCAAGAGCATGAAATGAGGAAATGAAAGGCAGGCTGTCCCATCCTCTTAATCGATTCCAGTTACGAGTGCAAAATTACTAATTTAGAGAAAATCTCTCCTGTTCCAGCTTTATTTTTTAACGGATAATTTCCTTCCCTCTCTTTTCAAGATGTTTAATGGAGGATTCAAAATCAACTCAAGTCAGTCGACTCTTTGAAATCTCTTCAGAACACTTCTTAAACAACCATGTCACAGATTGTTCTCACTGTTTCCTCCTTTCTGTGTCTCCATGTCTGGGGCCAGTGAATAAGATCCATCAGAAATGTGATGCTCTGCCAAGTGTGTGTGTGTGTGTGTTAGGGGTGTTCCTGTTCATAGGCGGTGAATATTGCACCATTTGTGTGCTGAGGGCAAATAGGATGTGTGAGCATGGATAACTACACAGGGAGGTGGACACTGTGTGTGAGTGTGTTCAAATAAGACTTTCATTCAGGCAGGCTTCTACATGCCTGCAGCTTTTCCCTACATGGTCACATTTTGTTCTTTACTACAAAACTACAGCATACATGCACATACTTTCTCACCTACCCATTCACCAATCTATCCTGCCGTTTATATATTTACTTATGCAGCTTTTAAAAGCTGATCATCTTTCTATACATTGAAACTATACACTTTCTAGACAACCGTCCATATATTAAACCATCTACACCATCTAAGCACTTACATTAGCATTCACCACTTCTAATGATCAGTCTATTCATCTATCTATCTATCCATCCGCCTGCAAATCTTTGCATGTTGGTGTAAGCAATATCCGATATGCAGAACCCATATATTTTTAATTATTTTATTATAACAACAGTACTGAACCCAACAAACATTTTTATTAATAACACTATTAATACTGTCATTTTACTCCCTCACAGCAAACACAACCCTTAATTCTATCTGCATAAATAAAGGAAAACAAATAAAGAACATGAAAAATTTTTAACAATCTGATCTGTGTATTTACTTTATTTCTGTATATACTTTATTTGTAAGCATTGTTGTTGACTCTGTAATTAAGGTTTTTCATGCAATTTTATATATATCAGCAGATCTGATATGACAAAATTAATATTAACATTTACACGTACAGCGTTCGACTGTACTTTACCCAGAGGTAAGGGCATCCCTTATCTCCTTTATACAATTGAGCAATTGGGGTTAATGGCCTTGCTCAGGGGCTCAGCAGTGGTAACTTGGTTGCGTTGGGAATCAAACCCTGATCTTCCAGTAAGCTGTCTCAACACCACTGCGCTACTACTTTAAATATTTACATTTCTGGCGTTTGGCCGATGTCCTTTTCCAAAGTGACTTAAATTTATCCATTTTTTTCAACTGAGCAGTTGATGTTTGAGGGCATTGCTCAGGGTCCTAGCTTGGTGCTGCTGGAACGCTGCTGTGCAACAAAGACTTATACATCAGCAAAAATATCAGTAAACCCTATTATTGCTTGATCTACAATAATAACCTAGCCATCCACTTATATTTTTATCCATCTGTTTCCCTACCTACTCAACCAGCATATTATTCCAACCAATCAATCCAACTATATATTCATTTATCCATGCATCCAATGATTCATGTATTAATTCATCTATGTATTAACACGTATTTCTTAATCTATTCATCCTTCTATCTATTCACCCATCCATCTATCTATTCACCCATCCATTCATCTATATACACTGCTCAAAAAAATAAAGGGAACACTTAAACAACACAATGTAACTCCAAGTCAATCACACTTCTGTAAAATCAAACTGCCCACTTAGGAAGTAACACTGATTGACAATCAATTTCACATGCTGTTGTGCAAATGGAATAGACAACAGGTGGAAATTATAGTCAATTAGCAAGACACCCCCAATAAAGGAGTGGTTCTGCAGGTGGTGACCACAGACCACTTCTCAGTTCCTATGCTTTCTGGCTGATGTTTTGGTCACTTTTGAATGCTGGCAGTGCTTTCACTCTAGTGGTAGCATGAGACGGAGTCTACAAATCACACAAGTGGCTCAGGTAGTGCAGCTCATCCAGGATGGCACATCAATGCGAGCTGTGGCAAGAAGGTTTGCTGTGTCTGTCAGCGTAGTGTCAGAGCATGGAGGCGCTAGCAGGAGACAGGCCAGTACATCAGGAGACGTGGAGGAGGCCGTAGGAGGGCAACAACCCAGCAGCAGGACCGCTACCGCCGCCTTTGTGCAAGGAGGAACAGGAGGAGCACTGCCAGAGCCCTGCAATATGACCTCCAGCAGGCCACAAATGTGCATGTGTCTGCTCAAACGGTCAGAAACAGACTCCATGAGGGTGGTATGAGGGCCCGACGTCCACAGGTGGGGGTTGTGCTAACAGCCCAACACCATGCAGGACGTTTGGCATTTGCCAGAGAACACCAAGATTGGCAAATTCACCACTGGCACCCTGTGCTCTTCACAGATGAAAGCAGGTTCACACTGAGTACATGTGACAGATGTGACAGAGTCTGGAGACGCCGTAGAGAACATTCTGCTGCCTGCAACATCCTCCAGCATGACCTCCAGCATGGCAGTGGGTCAGTAATGGTGTGGGGTGGCATTTCTTTGGAGGGCCGCACAGCCCTCCATGTGCTCGCCAGAGGTAGCCTGACTGCCATAGGTACCGAGATGAGATCCTCAGACCCTTGTGAGACCAATCTGGTGCGGGTTGCCTCTGGGTTCCTCCTAATGCAAGACAATGCTACACCTCATGTGGCTGGAGTGTGTCAGCAGTCCTGCAAGACGAAGGCATTGATGCTATGGACTGGCCCGCCCATTCCCCAGACCTGAATCCAATTGAGCACATCTGGGACATCATGTCTTGCTCCATCCACCAATGCCACGTTGCACCACAGACTGTCCAGGAGTTGGCGGATGCTTTAGTCCAGGTCTGGGAGGAGATCCCTCAGGAGATCATCCGCCACCTCATCAGGAGCATGCCCAGGCGTTGTAGGGAGGTCATACAGGCATGTGGAGGCCACACACACTACTGAGCCTCATTTTGACTTGTTTTAAGAACATCAAGTTGGATCAGCCTGTATTGTGTTTTTCCACTTCAATTTTGAGTGTGACTCCAAATCCAGCCTTCCATGGGTTAATAAATTCGATTTTCATGTATAATTTTTGTGTGATTTTGTAAAGAACAAAGTATTTGATAAGAATATTTCATTCATTCAGATCTAGGATGTGTTATTTTAGTGTTCACTTTATTTTTTTGAGCAGTGTATTTATCCATCTATTCATCCATCCATCTATTCACCCTTCCACCTATCTGTCCATCTATTTATCCATCCATCTATTTACTTTTCTGTCCATCCACCCATCCCCATCTATTCACCCATCCAATGACCCATCTATTCACCCATCCATCCATCCATCCATCCATCCATCCATCCATTTATCCCCCTTCTTCGAACAGCTATCCAGAGATTCATTTATCAACCTCTACTTTTATCCCTAAAGCTATCTATCCATCTGCTTGTGCAAGTTCCAGAACATATTTATACTGCACGACACTTCTCTTTTTTCCCATAAGCCCTGACGGAACGGCTAACAAAAAGCCATCAGGTCTTGACACAATCCATTACCTGCATTCATTTGATTTGTTTTATGCTGGAACGGACTTGTGTGCAATCCGTCAGGAAGCTGCTGCCGTTTGAAAGGGAACAGCCTACATGTGAACACGCTCTCACACAGCGCTACATAAATATTCGCTTTGTCAAAAACCTCTTCATTATTTATTCAATTCTCCCAGACACGCGCCCATTTCAAAAGCAACACGAACTAATGAGCCAATGAAATGCTCTCTGCTACTATAGCAAAAGGTGATGTAGGGCATGGAGACGGTTCCCAGTTCTCATTATTCTCTTGTCGTAAATGTTCGACTCTGACAGATGTCAGGTTTTAATTATAGACTAAACTATTTTTTTAAATTACTGATGAAACAATGATCCCAGATGTCTTTGTACCAGCTGTGATGCAGTTCACATCCCATATCCCTGATCCTTCAGTATTTTTTGCCCAAAAATTCATACTTAGAGCAGTACTTGGAGTTGAGTTGTACTTAATACTGCAATTCCTTGTCATTATCTAACTTACATACCCACCTCGTGCTGCCCAGGCATCTATAAGCCTTCGAAGCTTGGACTTCACAAGAGTTCTGAAGCTGTGCTGTGATTTCTAACACCAAGACTTTAGCAGCAGATCCTATAAGTCTTTTAAAGTGTGAGGTAAAGTCTTGATGGAACGGAATTGTTTGTCCAGCAAATACCAGCAGATGTAACATGGGATCAGAATTGCTGCTAAGTCCACACATTGAAAACTATTTTGTACTGGCCACAGTTTGGATTTACAAAGAGTTGTTTTGAAGTAAATAGCTTTTTAAAGAGCTGTAAATGCACTCACTGTAAAACACATTACACGAACAGTTAGATTTTTTGCTACAAAGTTGGAACATTAGGCCATTTTGCTAGAGTCTTTATTTGGAGAGCCATTTTATGTAAAGCATTTTACAGAACAATTTTGCAGTGAGTTGTTTTGCAGTTAGTCATTTTGCAGCGGGTTGTTTTATAATAAATCATTTTGCAACTGGTCATTGTTTAGTGAGTCGTCTTGCAATGAATTGTTTTGAAGTGAGATGTTTTGCAGTGAGTCGTTTTGCAGTGAGTCCTTTTGTGGTGAGTTGTTTTGCAGTGGGTTGTTTTCCAATGAGTCATTTTGCAGCGAGTAATTTTTCAATTAGTCATTTTGCAGTAAGTCATTGTTCAGTTAGTTGTTTTTCAATGAGTCATTTTGCAGTCAGTTGTTTTGTAATGAGTTCTTTTGCAGTGTATCATTTTGCAGTGAGTCATTTTGCAAGGAGTCGTTTTGCAGTGAGTCAATTTGCAACATTTAATTTGTAGAAAGTTGCTTTGCAGCAAGTCATTTTGCAGTGGGTTCTTTAGCAGTGAGTTGCTTTGCACAATAGATTTTACAGCAAATCATATTACCGTGGACATGCTTACAGTAAGCCATATAATTATATTGTGCTGTTTAATAGAAAAGATTACAGTATATTAACAGTGAGCCATTTAGCTGTGAGCTATTTTACACCAAGCTATTTTTACAGTGACCTGTTTTTACGCTGAATATATCTGCATACTGAATGTCTGTGAATACGTTCTCACTGCTGCTGGTATTCTCCTGGCAGAGTCAAGGCACTGCTAAATGTTTAAAAGATCGATTAAAACATTAAAACCTACTGAATAAAATAGCCAAAGAAATTTTAACATGATTTGATCAAAAAAACTAATGTGAACATAATTGTTAGTTATAATTGATCTTTTATATTATACTTATAAGTACTTATATTATCCTACTCTAAGCAATTCCTACAGCAATAAATAAATAAATGTTTCTCCAATGCTGCAATGTCAACACATTTATTTCTATTTTTAAGGATGATAGAAGCATGCTGCTGACACATACAAGCGATAATTAATCAGCCACTACGTCCCCCGTGCACACACCCTTTCCTGATTGTTGATTGTGTGTGCATGATGTCACTAAGCAGTAAACAGCCAGGTTTAGCAGCCACTGTTTAGAACCGAAGAAGTCATCTCAGTCTTTCCCTGAGCAAACTAACACATACACAAGAAGCAGCGACAACCAGGAAAATAGTCAATGAATCCAAAAATTTTCTGCTGGAAGGTTTCCTAAACTCACAAAGTCTCCTAGGCTCAAAAGAATAATAATCTATAAAACACTCTCAATACGCTGCAGGGTTTACGTTTTTATTATATTTCTGTTTCTATAGCAACAGTGACCTGTATAGGATGCATTGCACATATGTAAGAATTGATTAGGAATTTTTTCTAGTCTGTATAGCTTTGTAATTGTAATTACTTAACAGTTAAAAAAGTATTTATTAGAACAAACTGGTCAATTATTAATTAACACATTTGTTAATTGTAACACAATTACACAAAATACTGGCGTCTGTGATCAGATACTGTTTTTAAAATACATAGAATTTAGGTTTTTCCTTCAGGAACTCATGCTGCATTCCGACGTGTTATAAGCTTTGGCCTGAAGCACATGTGTAATCCATCCTATCAAGAAGCATTATGTCATGGGTGGGTGGCATCATCGACCAGAATGTAATGCTATATGAACACACTTTCTTCTTTAGTGCATGTGTGAATGAAGAAAATTTAGGCCTAGGGTAAGCAAAAAAATGGAGGCTAAAACAGTCCAAACAGTGTACTTATACATGCCACAGATATACATCGGGCTCAGTTACTCACTCACAGTGTGTTTAGTGCTTAAGAGGAGCCTCTAAACTAAGCTCAATCCAAAGACTTTTCCCTGAGTGGAAATCCACACCAGAAAATCAAGGTTATTCGGCAATAACTTCAACCAGAGAATTATGGCGGGACCCTTGGTTCCTGGTGCAAGATTTGAAATTATATAATAATTTTAGTAGAGATGTGTCAAATCAGCTTTACAGAATCAAATAGTGGCAGCTAAAGTGCCTGGGGATGCTCTCAGTGTTTTGAGCATTTCTGCCAGACCTTACATCAATTACCAAAAGGGACTGCATTTACAGACTTTACTTTATAACTTGGCATGCCAGTTCCTTAAGTGGACGCAGGGAAACTTTGCCTGCTGAGAGCTGTCAACATAGCTGGGTTCCCGAATTCAAAGACCAGATGTCGTATTGAGGCAGGGGCTAAGGACTAGAAAATAAAGATTCTTATCAAGATCTGCTTGCTTCACAGGAGATAACACACTGCACGCTCTGGTTCCCCTTGGAAAATTCAGCCTCTCTGGTACAAGTATGGAAGTTACACCTGTATGTGTATGTGTTTGATTATGATGCTCCCAAATGTTTCGGCGTGAGTTCTGCTTCCAAGCGAGCTGGCGCAATCCAGGATAGGGTCACAATAGCTGAGCATGACTCTTCGATTTAGTGTCCCTTTTGGATGGCCACCCATTCCAAAATACTTATCGGGGGATCAACTGCCTTTGTGTACTCCTATCAACAGATCTCCTGGCCAAGGTTGTTGAGATGATACTCCAATTCTGGAATTTCTGCAGGAATGCCTTTCTGCAGGGCTAGCAACCTACACACTGAAAGTATACATGTTGGCCATAGCTGCCATGCCCCTCTGGGTGGCCCCTCTATAACACACGCTATAAGATTTTAAATTAACATTTAAAAAAAAATCCTGTCTACTCATTTTGTGTATAAAGCGTAATTTCAAGAAATTTCTTTCAGTAAAAAATGAAATAAACTAGGCACAAATCTGAGCATGTTTCCGCTGTAGTTTTAGTGCATTGGTTCCACTTGTTCTGCTACTGCAAGGCTAATGTAGTATCTGCAGCAGGCCTTTGTGCTGGTTAGTGTATGCGCACGAGCGCCTGTGTGTGTGACACAGTGCAGTGGTAAACCCTAGGTCTTTGGCGTCATGTCTCTTCAGATAATCCTCTCTCACCGTAGGAACCTAATGCACTTCCCTGTGTTAGACTCACTCACATTCACACTCTCTCACACACACTCACCCGCACTCACAATGGGGCTGGAGCTAGGCTTGACTAGTCACAATCTGCCAAGGCTGATATAGGACAGAAAAGTGTTGCGAGATAAGGAGTAAAAGAGGAGGATAGATGAAAGAGGTAGCAACTTCATATGCATGGCAATCTATAGTAAACCCAAAAACACACATTAAGTTGGCATATGTTTTATTTTGTGCTTTATCTAATCAGGGCAGCACAGTGGTGCAGCAGGTTGTATTATCGGCTCACAGCTTCAGGATCTGGGGTTTAAACCTGAGTTTGCTGTTTAGGCTTCTTATTTAATTAGTAAATCTCACAATCAATTTTACAGTTTTAAACTACAAGTATCTTGATAAAAGCCTACAGTAAAGGGTGTTTGGTAGAAGGTAGTTGCAAATTTGAATACCAGTTGATGAACCATCAAGGCTCTTCAAGTTTCTTAAAGAAGGGTTATGGAATTTGGCAGCACCACCTTTCTCCATGGGGTTTTCCTGATAAAGAACATCTGGTTGTGGATTTAAGGAAAGTCTTTGAAGGTGTAAAGGTTCTTCAATGGTTCTTAAAATAATCAAAGTCGTTTTTGGGTATGACAGGTACAAATTTAGCTTTAGTGTTCTCCAAACGAGCTTTTAAGGTTCTACAGATCCAAAAAAATACCAGGTTGTACATTTAAAAAGTTGTTTAAAGGAATGTTGAGTTTTTAATGTTGTAACCCTTAACAACCAGTGTTTTGGATGGTCCACATTTGCTTCTAGAGGTTCCTGCTGACCAAAATAATTCATTGGCTCTTCAAAGTTTTTTTTAAATATCAACGTGTTTTTCAGCATTTTCTAATTGGACTTTTGTATGACAAACACACAGTTGTAGGTTTCCTAATACACCTCTTGGGATTCTACAAAGTGTCTTTTAAAGAGGATGTTAACGGTTCTTCAGGATTTCCTAGAATAGTTTAAAGGCTTTTATCCTTCTAAAATAATCCATTTGTATTCCTTAATAGGTTTTTCCAAAGACACAACAATTTAGCATTTGCCAGGCGCCTTTATGCTGAACGACATTTATTTCATTTACATAACTAAACACTTGAGAGCCAAAGACTCAGCAGTGGCAGCTGGTGGGACTGGAAATTAAATTCACAATTTTCTTATCAATAGAACAACACTGTAATCATTTAGTTACCAATTGTCAACCAAAGAGATGTTTAGGGTTGTGTTATTGATGTAGGTCTTTAAACACGTAATGGTTCTTTGGATAAGACAAAAAATAATGTAAAAAAAAGAAGCTTGTAATGCAGCACATGACAGCAACCAACAACCAAAGCTGCAAATCTAATGTAAGAAGTTTTTAACTGCATTTACATTTACAGCATTTGGCAGACATCCTTATTCAAAGCGACACAACTGAGCAAGTGGGGGTTCCGGGTCTTGCTCAGGGGCAGTCAGTGGCAACTTGGTGGTGCTTGAAATCGAACACCGAACTCCCAAATTAGTAGTCCAACACCTAAACCACTGCGCTCCCCCTGATTGCTTTAGATTTTGGAACATTGTCTAGTATATTAACTTCTCAGGTGTAGATAACCAATTGCCAACCAGAGACTTTTAGGATTGTAGATTTTAAGTAGGTCTTTGAATAAGACAGAAAATAATGTGAACATCTCTGAAAAGAAAAAGGCACATGAAAAAAATAATTAAAGAGGGAAGAACTTTTGAAAATTAATGAACAGGGAGCTGTTTGTGTGGGATTGCTGATTATTTGCAATTATTTTGACTTAAGGTTTGGTGAGAATATTCTTTTTAACAGTTATGCAATAACTTTAGTTTGTTTAATGTAATAGACCTTCTGGGATTGTGGAAATTAACAATTAAAAGGGTCTTGACTAAGTCATGAGACATCGCTTGCTATAAAGCTTTTATAAAGTTTTTGTAATAATCAAAACTAACTAATACAAAACACTGACTCTATTTCTTTTGCATTTTCCTTCAAAACGGTTTTCCGACAATCCCCTTTTCAAAGATACATGAAAATAAATTAAATAATTTATGGATAATTAATCTGAGGCACAAACACAATCACAGGGTTAGGTTAGGTTAATTATCTCTCCAACAGCCTGGTGTTTTTACTTGTCTATTATTTATGTCTAATCTCAAGGTGTGTTTATGATAAAAAGTATGGATATATAATTGCTGATCGGGTGCTGATGTAAGGATTATGCTTCATGTTCTTGTTTTATGTTTGTTTTGTTCATGTTTTATGTTTATATTATGTTTGTTTTTATATAGTTCATGTTTATTAGATCATGTTTTGAGTCCACATTTGTTTTTGTTCATGCTTGTATTTACTTCCTGTTCTCATTCTTGTCATGTAATTCTTGTGCCCTATGCGTTCCTGTCAAGTGATCCCCTTGTCCATGTGTCATGTTCCCATTGGTTCGTCTAGTGTTAATATACCCCATTTTCGTCTTGTGTCTTTTTGGGTTATTGTTAGCGTATTGCTGTGGTAAGTATGTCTATGTTTATGGTTATGTCAAATTTAAGTCAAGTCAAGTCATGTAAAGTTATGTTCCTTGTTTTTTGTCAATGCACCTTTGGGTTTTAAAATACTACTCCCCTCCGTGAATTTGTTAAAGCTGATTTATTCATACTGTTAAAAATATGCCTTGATACTAACATCTGATACCATGTGACCAGCAACATGATGTAAGCATACTGTTGCATTGATAAACAAACAACAGGAAATTACAGCAATCTGCTCGATTAATGGCGGCAATCAAAGCTTAGTAGATTGCAAACTGCAAAAACACAGGAGGGAAGGAAGCAAGACATTTAAATGCTTATGCTGTAAAATGAGTTTGTACACATCAGTGAAGCGAGAGAAATCACAGAGACACACATGCTTTCTTATCTACAAGTGATTTTTATAACGACTCTAGTAATAAGAAATTTAACACTTGTATTACAGAACATGACTGCAACCAACAACCAGAGCTGAAAACATAGACAACCCTGACTGTAGTTACATTTTCATTTACTGCATTTGGCAGACACACTTATCCAGAGTGACGTAACTGAGCAAATGGGGCTTAAGGGCCTTGCTCAGGGGCCCAACAATGGCAACTTTGTGGTGCTGAGAATAAAAATCTGATCTTCCAAATTAATAGTCCAACACCTAAACCACTGAGCTACCATTTCCACATGATTGTTATAGATTTTTCAGGTGTATATATTGTTTCTGGTGTCCCTGCAGCACTAATCTGGATGTAGACTCACTGACTCTCATCTTTCCTTTTATGGTTCTTGTTGCATACCTCTTCCACTAATGGTAGACGTGTGTTGTGGAATTTATTGTTAACTTTGGGTGAATTTAAAACACAAATGCACAGTTTACTTCCCGAACCAGCAAGTTCAATGGCAACCAAATACAAATACTATTATTTGGCGCATCCTGACCCAATCCTTATTATTCTAATTTATTCTAAATTATGTCCAGTAAATGTAGCACAGTGGTTAGGGTGGCACAGTGGTGGCTGAAATGGTTAAGACGTTGAGTGGGTTCTCACCAGCAAGCAAAACACTGTTGGGTTCTTGAGCAAGACCCTTAACCTGTATCATAGCTGACCCTGCGCTCTGACCCCAACTTACTAAGATGGGATATGCGAAAAACTTAATTTTTTGTGCTGTAATAAAGTATATGTGACAAAACAAAGACTGCTAATTGGAGGATTAGGGTTCAATCCCAGTGCCACCAACTTGCCCTGAGCTAGACCAAATGATGTAAATGTAAATACCATTGTAAAAACAAAAACTTACAGAGCAAACATTTAGATGAAATCATTTAGAAAAAAAGATGTCTAAAAAGACCCTTCTCCACACACAATCCTTATAGGCTTTCCTTCTGAAAAGGTCATTATTAAAATTTGTATTGGTTTGCTTGCATGGCAGCTTATGACCAAAACACTTATATTTTGTTTGTATGTACATTTTAAATGAATTTCTAAATTCAAATAACGATACATCAAGATCCTCACCTTCCTTTCACCAGCACCAGAGAACTAATTAGTCTCACCTGCCACTCATTTCCCACTCAATTGCGCTCACTTTTCTTCAGTTCCCTTTTTAAAGAACATACTTTGTGTTCTATCGTCACTCGTTTACATTTACATATGCTAGACTCAAGTTTGTTTCCAGTGACCACAGCCTCTCCCTACCTGTTTCCCGCTTTCCTGGATTCAGAGCCGGCGTCCTCTGTTACGGTTTTCTCCACTTCTGATTTGGTTTGTCCTCTCAATCACTCTTACCATATCCTTTGGTTTCCAATCTCCTGCTGATCTCTGCCAAGTCTACACTACTAACAAACCTATCTGGGTTTTAGCGCCCAACAAATCACTTTACTCTGGTTGTGTTGGATCAGAAGTCTAAATTTGAAATGGTCAAAAAAGTGGTAATAAAAGAATACATGCTTCAGCGCCAAATATGGAGGAAACCACTAGGAATACATATATCTGGTTTTGCTTAAGATGGTTTAAAAATTTGATCAAATTTCTTGTTTTTTCTTGAATAGTTTGCTTTTAACTTATAATTTAAATACTAGTTATACGGACAGGTCATATGATTTATTTTTTCCATATTTTTGAAAAATTTACATCAATGTTAACAGGAAGGTTTGGAAAATCAGCCACTAATAAAGTATTTAAGGTTTTCACTTTATTAATGTGACATGTTTACACCTAGGTTTAATTTACATTTACGGAATTTGGCAGACACCCTTATCCAGAGCGACTTTCATTTATTTCTTTTATACAACTAAGCAATTAGAGGTTAAGGTCTTTGCAACAGTGGTAACTTGGTGGTGCTGGAAATCGAACCTGAATTTCACAATTAGAAGTCCAACACCTTAGCCCAAGGGTTTCCAAACTCGGTCCTACAGTTTAGCTCCAACTTGTCTCAACACATCTACCTGTAAGTTTCAGGTATACCTAGAAACACCTTGATTAGTTGGTTTAAGTTTGATGTTTGATTCAATGTTTGATTAGGGTCGGAGGTAAACACTTTAGGACACCAGCCCACCAGGACCGAGTTTGGACACCTCTTCCTTAACCACAAATTTCCCCTATTTCTTACCCCTAATTTCTTGCTGTCATCATTGTTAGCTCTAAAAAAAAGGGTAGAGGACACACAATATTTACAGCTTATTGGGTGCATTGTTTTCAAAGAGGGACCTATAATCGATTTTATCAATATTTTACCACGATATTTATTTCGGTTTTGTAGTATTGGATCCTCGGATATGCGGCCATTTTAACAATTGCACACAAGTCCCCTATTAGGCATTGCGCGGCAAGAAGAAATAGGTCAACTACAGTGCTAGAAGTAACTTAATTTTCCTTAATTGGTATATATGGTATTTTATGACAATTGTGACCACAGACTGCATAAAAGAACATAATCATCTTAACAATCCAAAATAACAAAATGGAAATCAAGAACAATGGTGTACAGTATCATGGCAATTTTTTCACCCAACAATAGGTAACAGCTTTTGATATAAACCCTTCTATTCCATCAGGCTTACTAATGTAACCGCCGCGCAATCTTCTGCATGCTGTTGAACTCACCCATGTGTGCAAATGCAATTTGGCATGACACCCGCAAGAACGAGGGATTTGCAAGCATGGTATGAGAGCCTGTATTGTCCGACATCTCATTTTAGGGAATCTCATAAATAGGTGTGTGCAGAATTTCATTTTAAATTTTATTTTACACCATTTTAAATGCATTGCTGTGAATTAGGCTTGGGTCAAGAAGGGATTTGTGCTATATAATGCCTGATCTCCATGTATTGTATGACATGTAATGATATAAGTGTCAGTGTATGGCTTTAGGTTGCAATTAGGCATTATAACATTCTTCTTAGTTATAAATATAAACTATAATACATTATTCTATTATTGTATGTACAAAACAATTAAAACGTGCTGTAGCATAAGGTATGTTTAAAAATGGCAAATGTCATGCAGATAAAAAAAAACTTTCTACATTTTAAAGATTTACAAATAATCATATTATTCAATAGTAACGGCAGACATTTAATCTTTTTTTAATATCAGATATCACTTTTGCAAAACTAAAGTAAAATAGTAATAATAATAAATTTTAGATCACTGAAGGTTACTTACATCAATAGAATAATAGTACAATAAAAAATAACAACAAAGGGAGAACACATACACAGATGAACAAACAATAGGGTGCAGACAGCAATCGTGTAGGGTAAGCCATTCTGAATAAGTGAGTTTTGAATTCAGGTAACGAGTCTAATTGAGGGATGTAAGATGAGAGAGAGAATTCCAGAGGTAAGGATAAGCACAGCTAAAGGCTCTATGGCCCATAGTTTTAAAATGAGCAGAGAATGTATAGAGGAAACCCAGTGAAGAGAAGGGAAGAGTTGGAGAGGGGGCATAGGGCTGTATGAAAGGTAAGGAAGAGCAAGGTTATGAAGAGTTTTGTTGGTGAGAATGGGAAGCTGTTAAAGAGATCATTTAACGTGTGGTGAACCAAATAACAAAGAGTTACGAGAGATGACAAGCGAGTGAACAAGAATGGCAGTACTGTGACGGAGGTCAGCAATATTACAAAGATACAAGTAGCAAGACCGGGTTATCCTATCGATGTGGGCTCCAAATAAGTGCTGTCAAAGTTGACCGCCAAGTTCCTAAGCTGGAACAGAAGAACGGAAGAAACGCCAATGTTTAAAGAAAAACCACAGGACATAAAAAAAAGAGTTAGTCCTATAAAAAGTACCTTAGTCTTGCTGCTATTAAGTTTAAAAAGATTGTCAGATGGACAGGTGGAAGAATTAAGTCAGGTCTAGAGGAAACATAGAGTTGTGTATCATCAGCATAGCAATGAAATTTTTTAGCAGTTTCAGAAAAGACTTTCCCAAGTGGAATAAGCTAAATTAGGAACAATAGGGGACCTAGGACAGAAACCTGAGGGACACCACAACTAACAGAGGAAGGTTGGGAATTAAATTTATTTGAACAAACTGGGTGGAAACATATAAAGTAAACCATGCAAAAGGAATACCAAAGAGGCCAATAGCAGATAAGCGGTTCAATAAAATATATTGATGTAAAAAGCTTTACTTACTGTAGTGACGCAAGAATAGTTGAAGAACCTGCTGTCAGCAGCCATTAGATGATCATTAATTACTAGATTAGAAACAATAAATAAATATAGTTCTGCATATCGGTTACCACTCACTTAATCATGCAAATAGTCAATTTATTGTGCTATAATGACCTGAAAGGTCAAAAAAGATTGATTAAGAAAGTAATATATACAGTATAAATATTATGCATTCTAACTTTTTGTATAATATTTTTGAGCTGATGCTGTAAGGTATTTTGTTGGCCAGTATGTGCGTTTGATGTGTTATTTAATTCAATTTAATTTTATTTGTTTAGCACTTTTAACAATAGACATTGTCTCTAAGCAGCTTTAAAATATCCTCCAGGCGCATTGTGAGTGATAGTGAGTGCTTGAAAAGTTTAAATTTGTTCTCAATGAGCAAGCAGGAGGCGAGGAAAACCTTGAGAGTAACCAGACTCAATAAGGAATCCATCCTCATTTGGGTGACACCACATGTTATTGTTTATTGCAGCAGATTGTAATGATCAAATGTAGTGTAAATTTTAGCCTTGGGTCAGCATAGCAGAGTGAGCCCCAGTCCATCCTTGAAGCTCCTCAAAATTGAGAGATAGAGAAAATGGAAAAGAGAAAGATATGAATTATTAAGCATATTGTTGTGTAAGAGTTGTGTAAGAGTTAAGGTCATATTTCTTAGATTAGGGAGTCCGGCAAGACTAGCTATGGCAGCATAACTAAAATTTAGAGCCAGAAGGTAAAGACATAAGGGATCTCTGGAATAAAGGCCAGCCCCACACCACCATCAACAAACCTGAGTAAACGTGTACGAGTGGAGGAAAGACAGAATACAAATATCCCTGTACACCAAACACTCTGTATTCATGATCCCTTTGGTATTGCTCCTTTACTTAAGAAAAACTACAAATTAAAAGCTTGACTAAACAAATGCCTTTTCAGCCTCGACTTGAACACTGAGACCGGAACACTAATTAGAAGGTTGTTCTATGCTGTGGGGCTTTATAAGAGAAAGCTCTGCTCTCTGCTGTCGTCTAAGGGACCAATAAATAGCCTGCACCTTTTGATTTAAGTAGGCGTGGAGAATCATAACACAGAAGTTCGCTCAGATACTGAGGCGCGAGACCATGCTTTATAGGTCAGTAGTAATATTTTATAATCAATGCAAGATTTAATGGGAAGCCGTATAAACTGATTGAAACAGGGGTGATGTGGTTATATTTTCTAAATCTAGAAAGTACTCTTACCACTGCATTATAGACTGAGTTTATTTATACACTTACACTTATACACTATTTATACACTTTATTTATACACTTAACACCCAGACAGTAGAGTGTTACAGTAGTCAAATCGAGACGTAACAAAAGCATGACCTAGTTTTTTGCATCCTGGCAAAAATTTTGAAGTTAAAAGAAGGCTATACTGGTAATGTTATTTACATGAGCCTCAAAGGAAAGACTATAGTCAACATTTGCCACCAACATTCATCCAAGGTCTCTGACTGCTGTACACACAGAGACAGAAAGACCATCTAGTGATAATACATAATCTGAAAGTTTACGTCTAGCTGCATGTGGTCTTCATAAAAGAACTTCTGTCTTATCAGAATTGAGTAGTAGGAAATTATCTAATATTCTTTACACACTCCCCAACATTGTAATGATGACCTTTCTCATCTGGCTTTGCTGATATCATGAGCATAGCAGTGAACGCTAATACCATGGTTACGTATTATTTATTATTACGTATACCTAAGGGAAGCATATATAAAGAAACAAGCAGAGGGCCTAAGACAGATCCTTGTGGAACACCAAACTTTACCTCTGAGAGTGCTGAAAACTCACCCTTTAAATCAACACACTAATAATGAGAGTGCTGAATCACCCTAATCAACCCCTAAAATGATCAGTTAAATAAGACCCAAGCAAGAAGACATTTTCTAGTCTGTCAAGAAGGATATTGTAAACAATGGTTTTAAAAGCTGCACTAAGATCAAGAAACACTAGCAAGAAAAAACACAGCCCTGATCAGAGGTCAATAACAGGTAATTTACAACTTTAACCAGTGCTGTCTCTATGCTATGGTGAGGCCTAATCCTATCCTAAAATTTTCTAATTAATACATTTTTAAAATGTTATTCCTAAGTAGGTGTAAGCGTAAGCGTGCCACCACTGCTGTGCCACCACATTTGCTAGAATCTTTGCGGTAAAGGAAGGTTGAATATTTGGCCTAATGTTGTAAAGCTGACAAGGGTCAAGGTAAGACTTTTTAATTAGTAATTTATAACTGCCAGTTTGAAAGATTTAGTAAACTTTGGAAAGATTTAGGTACATAACCAATTCTAATAAAAGTGTTTATTAGTTCTAGAACAGGTTTAATTACTTATGGGATTACCTGTTTAAAGAAACTTGTGGGATCTAGAACACAAGTTGATGGTTTTAATGAAGAAATAAGTGAAATTAATTCATTTTCTTGTAATTGATTATCCTCTCTAATTACAGTTCTATCTATGTTTTTTTTTATATAAAATAACCTGGATTTATATTAGTAGTTTGGATTTTGTGCCTTATATTTTTAATTTTATTATTGAAAAACAGCATAAAATCATCACTACCTATTGATAGTGTGCATGTTACTGATTAGCTTTATTTGCTATGGTACTGAATAAAAATCTAGGATATTGTTTGTTTCTATGAGATTGAAAAAATATGCAGATCAAGCAGCACTACAAGCTTTTTTATAATTCAGAAGGCTCTCTTTCCAGGTTATTAGAAATACTGACAATTTGGTTTGACGCCAGTTAAGTTCTAATTTTCATTGATTGATTTTAGCAAGTCTCTACTGGCCTAAACACTATCAGAAGCTACATTTACAACCTAAATTCTAATATTTGTTTCATCAAATTGTAGTAATTTATTTCCAACAGTTTATTCTCTTAACTTCGTAGCATTTCTATCGGCTGCACTTCTTCCAGTACATGTATGTTAGGTTTTTGTACAATCAAATTTCAGTTTCTATTTGCTGCCATGTTAATATAATCTGTCAAAGCCTTTAGAATCAGTAGTGCTGCCCATGTAACTTAAACCATATTAGTAGTGGAAGATTTGCCTCCTTTGCCATTTAGCCGAGGCTGATTTATGTAACTATAGCCAAGAGGACATAGCTTCATTTTATGCGATGCATATATTTATTCGGTCTAATCCATGTTTTTGTCAGACACAATACTCCTGATCTGTAATAATTTCATTTATAATCATTGCTTTTGACATTATCTAACAGACTTATCAGAGGTTCTGGCTGTGTATTAACTTATTTTATTTAATGTTAATCAAATTACTTTTTATGTTTAGGAGACAGACACAGTCTTGGTATAGTAAACCCTGGCTAATAGTTCTATGCAGCTAGCAGACAGTTTGGCCTATTTGTCTGCTCCCTGGCCCTGATTCCGGGTAGTCACTTTTTAACTAGTCCTGTTCTAAGTCTTTTAGTAACCTTGATAGATTTAAAGCCTTAACAGAGGTGGAGCAGATTCCTAACTGCTGGGTTTATTTTTTTGGGTCTTGCAGTCTTGAATCCCCACTGAGGCAAGTATAAATTAAAACCCAAAAGTGCAGTTTATTAACAATAGTAAAAACAATGCATAAATACTTGACCTAACAAAACAACAAACATGAACTAGATCACTAACTTGACTTGACTTAAATTTAACCAGTCTTAGCTTGACATTAACATTAAGATTTACATTGACTTGGCTTACTGCAGTGGTAAGGGACAAGCCGAAATCCAACACCAAGACAAATGAAAACAAAAAGGTTATATATACAAGACTAAGAGGGAACACATTAATCAAATGAGAGACACCTGAAAACAATAAGAAACACATTACCAAACTAACCAATGAAAACATGACACAAGGACAGGGGGATCATGTGACAGGAACACATAAGAAACAAAGATCACATGACAAGGTTAAAACAAGGCATACACAATAAACAAGAACTATTTTAAACATAAAGCATTAACAAAACATGAAACAAAAAACCTAAACCATAAATCTTACAAGTTATGATTTAACGAGAGCAATATTCAACTCAGAATGAAAACATTCACAGTGGATTAATGTTTAGCACTTTTGCCCCACAGCAAGAAGATTCTAGATTCGTATTTCCAGCAGGGGTCTTTCTGTGTGGAGTTCTCAATGTGCTTCCTGTGTTTGTGTGTGTTCACTCTGGGTACTCCTCCCACAGTCCAAAAAACGTTTGTTTGGTTGATTGCCTATAGGACTGAGTGTAGGTGTGTGTGGTTATTTGTCTGTATGTGGCCCTGTGATGGACTGGTGACCTGTTCAGGTGACCTCTGACTTTGACCCATTGACAGCTGGGATAGACTTCACCATATCCCTGTGACCCTGTTTAGGAATAAGCAAGTATAGACAATGGATGGATGGATGAAAACATACATATTTCAAAAATTTTTAGGGCTATTCCTTGATGGTTGCAAAATGTTTCCTAACGGCTTCAAGCAAGGTAGTTTTTATACCGGTGTCCTAGCTCTCCAGAGCAAGTAGCTGTTTTAGAACTGAGAGGATGACCCTCACTACATACAAGGTGGAGGAGCTAATCAGTATGTCAAATATTGGCAAAACAGTAACAGTTTTGTTCAGCAAAGCCCACTTGGATGGCTGTCGATGTGTCTTGATTGTGATCAAAAAAGGCCACTTCTGTTCAAGTAAACTCTCTACCATTTAAAAAGTTATTTCAACTTGTCACCAGGTCTTGTTGCAATCTGAATATCCTCCAGGCGCATTGTGAGTGATAGTAAGTGCTTGAAATGGCTGACTATGTTTCTTCAGTTCGCTAGCACATCACTCACACTTCTCTGTGATAATAGGCCTTTGTGTAACACTAATCGGAGTCAGAGTGTGAAGACAAACCCATCTTGCTCACAGCCTTTTTCGTGTTTCCTGCGATGCCGTGCAAAATAATGTGAACATGGGACTTAAAGATGTTTCACTTAACAAGCATCCCCAGATTTAATTCAGCTATGGACGTGCCGTTGTATGACCCATGAAACTTATCACTGTGTCCACCCAGTATGCCAGCAAACTTACTAAAGACAGCGGCTTTGCGTCATAGCTCTCAATGTAAATCAGTGAATCTAATTGCACATCTTTTAGTTTACACGGAATGTGTTCATGCACTGTTTTACTGTTTTTGTGTACCATTGTGCTCTTCATAGTGACACATCTTCAAATGCTTTATTAGGTGTTTCAGTTGCTTATGTTTGTGCCACCTAATGCCATATGTCAACATGCCACATGACACATTTTTTTACCGATTTACTGAAATACTGCCGCTTTTTCATTGCTCTACACAGTGGTCTCTTGTGGCACCACAGCACAATTTTATATGTTTGCATTCTAAGCAGCGAAGACGAATTGATTTCCGATTATCATTGTTAAACAAAGCTAGCGGAAAAAAACTAGCTCTTGTTTAAGTAGATGGTATAAGCTTGGTACACGGGTTCAAGTACTTGACTTTTTGTTATACTGGTATCAGAATCGTAACAACTCTAGTTATGGGTAGTTGTATGAACATACCATATTCGCCATGAATTTTTTAAAAGATATTTTTGGGGCATTTTTTGCCTCTACTGAGAGGACAGAACCAGGGGCACCGGCCACTTCAGCCATGATGATATTGTCACATGACATATGTTTTTACAACAGCACAAGTGTAACATTGGATGATGACAAACAAGTTCGATTTAACTTGAATTTTAAATATATTTTTGCCTGAAGTACTTGAAGCCATGGCCGTGGGAACAGGTTTTATCAGGGTGTGTTAAAAGACAAGTTTTTTTATTATAGAAGACTGTAGTTGTGTGGCTTTCTGCCATTTTTACGTACCAAATGTTGTATGTTCTTGCGTACTGTATGTCGCCTACTATATAGTAGGTAAGAGTGCTATTTTAGATGCACATGTTTCCTGCTAGTCTTTAATTACTCGAGTCTGTGTTTAGTACACTTTGCTTTTTATATTTATTAATGTATCATTCTCTTTTTTTAAGTTTTTTAAAGCTATGCTTTTCACCGCTTTTTAAATCTTGCCGATGTTTTTACTACGACTTCGATTACGAATTATTTGTTTTAATTTAACTGCCTGCTGTGTGGCTTCAGACAGCTCAGTAAAAGCTCAGTTGGTTGCGGTTTTAAACTGCTGTTTAAAAATTTGTTCCCAGGACCACCACTGCTCAGTTGGGTAAATAATACATAATAATTAATGTAAATCGCTTTGGATAAAAGAGTCGGCAAATGCCAGCTTTCTGGATAACGTTAATGATTCAGTCGCATATTAGTCAACGTTGTGCTGATTAAAGTGTCTTGCTGTGTGCACTATTCAGCTTATTTAAAAGAAGAAGCTTATTTAACAGCAACATTAGCATCTTGCTTCCTTGTCTTAGCAAATGTTTAGCAAATACAGCAAACTCTTATTTTTAAATGATGGAAAAATTATATTTCTGAACACAATTTTGAAATTCAATCATGTAGGCATTTTCCAGCAGGCGACTTCATTTTCGCATTCCAGCACAGCTCTAGCCTCCTGCCTGTTGTTCGAGCATCTCTCCCACTGACAATTCATTATCAGCCTATCAGGTGACAGCATGACAGTCTAATATTAGCCAATCAAGACAGCTGGCAATTATTTTCCTGGAGGAGGTGAATAAAAGAAACAAGCCCCTATCTGCCAGGATTTATCTGGCTTCCTCAACAGTGCGGTAAACCCCTCAGTGATTATGGGAAAGAAAAACGTTGTGCGAAATTCATGTCTGATAAAGCACCTTTTATTTGGGTTTGAAAAAGAAATCTGTTTTAAGGTTCTTTAATGCTTAATAGGGCTTTTTGAAGGAAAAAATTAGGCATTACTTTGGGCACCAGTGTCAGCACTTTAACCCAAACAGCAATTAAATTCTCAACAGCATCCTAATTAAAATCATTAGGGAATTAAACCAAGCAAGTCCTAATGCAAAAGAAGTGCAAGTACAGTGTAACTACATACCAACACCAAGCTAAATGTTGATCTATTTCCTAAGAATGATATTTCTGGCAGTCTAAAACTGGTTTTACACTTTGATCACATGGTATGAGATGATCCCAATTAAATTTTGGCTAGTAACACCACTTTACTTCATGGCTAAGAAAATGGCTTTAAAAATGTTTCTGATAATAATCTTCCAAGAGTGCCATAATATACTATTCAGCTTACTGTCTCTTTTCTGTGCATTTTGCTTTGATTTTTCTTGCCGCTTAACACTCAAGCGCTTCTAGCATTTCAGCCCCATGCCACTCATATCAGTAAATGTATTATAAGCGGTCAGCTTCGGAAGGATGTTTTCAATTTAGCCGGGAGGTCTGGGCGGATAATGGCTGTCACAGGAAAAATGAGCATTCGTCTTTTCAAAGATGAAGGCTAATTGATTTTAATTTTAATGGAGGCTGCATTTAGCTAATGAGAGGTCTAAAAGAAATGTTTAAAAAAAAACCCACATTCACCCCACATTCACATTCTCAGTGTTAATCTGAGATGGATTTATGCTGGTGGTACGTGGTACGAATTTCCTAGGTAATTAACAGATAAGAAAAAAAAGAAAAACAAGATGGTGGTAGGCGATTAAAAGGAATAAAAGAATGTTTTTTGCTGCAAATTTTAAAATAATAATTTTGTTCCAGAATGGCTGAAAATTGTTTGAGTAACTGACTTGTTTAGAGTCGTTCCAAGTTCGTTTCATGTACTAATGTTATTTCATTATATTAATGATCTGCACTGATGCATTTGCTGCTAATGGATTTCTCAGCCCACATGTAGGGCTATGTTTCTTATCATGCTACAGAATACAACTGTGAAATTTGAAAAAGTTTTTAAGAATCTAGATTTGTGGTACATTTTCTGAGCTAAAATAAGGCACAGTGAATATAAATGATTAAACTTCCACCTAAAGCAGGGTCCCCATACATTTTTTTTGTGGGGGCCACATATGAACATGATCCACTGTAGGCGAATAGTTAAGAACCCAGCTATTATTAACATCTAACAGTGATTAAACAATAAACACATGTGACTAGACTAAACTTGACTTGCTTTGCTTGCACCTATAGACGCATTTATACTTGTCCTGGCCCAAGTTTTCTGGCAGTGGAGATCTGCCTGAGGCTCTGCACGCAATGACGTGAGCAGGCTCTGGCTAGGCAGGTACTGTCTGTTTGCAGAGTTCCTTGTCCGCTAAACCCACAGTAAATGAGGAGCCACTTAGCAGCAGGGCATAGTCCATGTATTGATAAGAGAAAAGGGAATCTTACCCACTTACAAACACATAAGGAACAAATAAACAGGTAACAAATAAACGAACAAACAACAATACCTGCAAAACCCAACCTTGACAACATTATTGTACCTTTTTTCTAATAGTGGAAGTGTTGGTCTGTAACAGAAAATGACACAGGCCAGAGCGAGAGCTAGTATCATTGGGGAATTTATAATGATTTTAAATGCATTTCATTTTCATCCTAATATTAAATTCGATTTTTTTTTAGAATATTAAAAGATTAATGATGACAGATAAGACAAGTGTCTTTTGCAAAAAAAACAGTTTTGGTTACGCATTCTGCAGTCAGTTTTTCTTTTTTACAACCGTCTGGTAATTTTGTTGTCAATGTATTTTCTTTATGGCTAATAATTAGACTAATTAGTACTATTGGGATGTTCAACTCATTTTACTGACTCGGACTTTTGAGACCTTTGAGTCTCGTTCGAATCAATCTGTCATTTCATTCATTTTAGCAAAATATAATGAAAATGTTACATGTTACTTCCCTAACACAGCCACTACTTACCCAAGACTTGATCACACTACAAACAATACAAAACTATAATGTTATAAGAAACAAAAAAGATTAATCCATTGTTTACCTAGATCTTCAGTGTATGATTAGCTCACCTCACCTCATATCTTTCGTGCATCATATGACAAACCAATATGCTTAACCAATGCAGTCTGAACATGGGTGACTAAACGAATCACTCTCCCTGTTCACATTAAAGATTCATTTAATATAAACGAATTGTTCAAGAACAACCCATCACTACTAATTAGGCAAATAATTAGGTAACAAAATAAGTAAGGTTATATAACTTTGAAATAGTAAAAAAATTATAACTGTACACTCGCTTAAGTATTTAATTTTATTGTCAAGGTTTTGGCATGAAAGCCTTGGTCAGGATTATATACATGATGATAAGATGAAATTCATGTTTTTACATTTTATCGTGCTGCAGTGTTCCGCAATCCGTGTTTTAAGTTCTCTCTTTGTTTTCTTACATAAGATATTCCACAGGGCCATGTAATAAGATAAATCACCGCTTTTGTTTTACAATTATTATTCCTTTAATAAGAATAGATTTTTCCGTGTGGATGTGTTTAAAGGATGTGCAACATCCAAATGTGGAGGTGGGCCATAGTTTGGGTACCCCTGACCTAAAGAATCTTAAATGTTATCTTGCTTCTTTTTTTTTGTCGAACCCACTAAAATCTCTAAAATGTTTTGGTTGGTATATGCTACAAATTTGCGGTTAGAAAAAATTGGGGTAATAACTTGTCAAACTATAAACATGTTATATTGTAATTATAAGATGTTAACAAATTCCTGTATTAGACTCATTATTATTTGAGAGTTAAGATCTTATGTCTTGTTAACTAAGTAAAAAATTAACAAAAATTATCTGAGTTTTAGTTTTCATGTTTAATATTGCAAAAAAAAAGAGTCAAAAACTGATGGCTCCTGGACCAAACCAAACTTCAAATCTCTCAATGTTGGCTTTCATTGAGTTCTTTTCATTTCTGCAGTTTTGCTAGCTTTGCTCTCAACAGGGATTATGTTTTTTGTGGATTGAATTAAACAGTGGCAACTTGTTGCCACATGTTTATGAAAGTCAAATGTAACAAAAGAGGTGAACAGCAGTTTACACTTATGCATAAAGAGAAATTACTTTATTGGATAATTAAGGTAAAAACAGGTTAAAGCTTTAAAGTCAATGAATGCATTTAATTAAAGCAGAAATATCCACTTTTCAATCCAATCTTAAGTAGGCAAGGCTTAAACTCAAAACCTCAGCTGTATGCTGATCAACATAAGTTTACCAATTATGATTTAAACTCATTTACAGTAAATGGCGCTACATCCTAAAATATGCAATACTTATGTAAGAAAACAACCAGAAGCTGAACCAGGTCAGTTACTGAAGAAAGATGAATAAATTACTGCTCATATGTCATTTGTTCTGCAAGTGTATACAGTAAGAACCTCAAGTATTGCAGGATGCAGTTTTGGCACACACCCCTAGTCCCTAGAGAGAAAAACATGTTGTGAAAAAGTGGTTTCTGCTAGTCAGTATATGCTGTATATAACAAACACTGTTAAGATTTTTTCTACACAAGGGGTTAAATGGTTTAGGGCAGGAAATGCAAAACACATGCTTCCACGACATGCTGATTTAGGCATATTAGAATCGCTCCAGTGATACATAATCTGGCCAAAACCTGAGCACCTGCTGATTAATGAGAGGTTGTCATCAGCTAATAACCGCATCATCTGCTTGGAGCTTGTAGTTGTCTGAAATATCCTGCTGTCCACTTGAGTTATAGCAATCCTCTTACAGGATTGTGAGCTGTAAATAAAAAGAAGAATTGATTTGCTGTATGTTGTCTAAACACAAACACTAGCTTTAGCAATGCACAAAAAGAAGCTATAAAACATCCCGGTTTGTCTAAATAGACACGTCTAGTCACTCTGTAACAGAAGCTTTTTAATTTGCACTGACAGAACGTTATTTTAAAAGCAGCAAACCGAAAAAAGAAACTAAAAAAAAGAACTAAATGTTTAAATACTTTTACACTTCAAGCATTTTGTCATTTATTTTAATTCAGCTGAGCAGTTGAGGGTTAACGGCCTCTCTCAGGGACCCAGCAGTGGCAAATTGGTGGTACTGAGAATTGAACCCAACAATCAGCAGTCCAACACCTAACCATTGAGCTACCACTTTTTCTAAATATGTCTAAATGGTGTCTGAGGGGCTTTTGGGTAATATTTACTATGCAGATTTAGAAATAAATTAGAGCAGTTGAAAGGAATTCTGTAGTGTTGCTTATAACTTTTCCATATATGGCCATCTCCGAGGGTATGTCCGAAATTGCATACTTCGGATACAGCTACAAAAAATTTGTGTCATTGAAAAAACCTTTTTATCGCTATCTGCCGCAGAATGGCACACCAAGACATGACATAGAAGTAAATGGCACATAACATACATTACCAGCAGGGGCAGTTGTGTTTCATTCCCAGTTTCACGCTGCTTTTACTGACGGTGGAGTGACTCCATAATTTGTTTTCAAGACACATTATAACTGAAAACGCAACAATAAACTGAAACACAGCATTTTTTTCACAGTATTTTGGCATTACAAATAAGGGGCTAGTTTACTTTTGTCAATATTTTCTTACCTTTAATTACAAAGCGTTCAGTGTATTTTAACAATCAGTGACTATTTAAGTCAAGTCAAGTCACCTTTATTTATATAGTGCTTTTATCAATCGAGATTGTTTCAATACAGCTTTACAGAATCACATTAAAAAAGACAATATTAAATACTTCCTAAAACACTTAATTTAATGGAGATCTATAAATCAAAAGTCCCTTTAATCTATCCAATTTAAATCTAATTTGACGAAACTGTTCTGTTTACAATTGGCCACTTGAACGCATCTTAGCGAACCGGGTATGAATCTGATTCTAATTTTGTGCAAAAAGTAAATACATATTTCCAGCACCCACCGTTATTTTGCTCTATTTAGGTTTGCGAATGCAGTCAAAAAGAACAGAAAGCTTGCAGCACTTATGCACCAAAAGGCAGTAATTATTTCAGTATGTTGGTAAAATGTAATTCTGGCTTCTTTTACGAAACAAGACTGGCTATCCTGTTTATGTGTAGGGTATTGGACCGTGAAATTTCTTTGTGTCCAAATTAATTAAATGAAAAGGCTCCTTCTTCATCAGGCTACGTTCAACAAGCGTACTAAGGTGGGCACCGTATCTCTCTGTGAGAGAAGACAAGCGCTGTTGTATGAACAGACAGATGTATTTAGACTTGTCCAGTTTAATCTAAAATGCGACTTAGACCATCTCCTGAAGTGGTTTGAGCAATCGGATTTATATCTGTCTTGAATGCGTTTCAGGGGGCAAGTAATTTCAATTTCAATTTTATTTGTAAAGCGCTTTTAACAATAGACATTGTCTGAAAGCAGCTTTAGAATGCAGTAACAGTGAAAAGTGTAGGTTTGTCCCTAATAAACAAGCCGTAGGGGACTGTGGCAAGGAAAAACTTCCTGAGATGAAGTCGGAAGAAACCTTGAGAGGAACCAGACTCAACTGGGAACCCATCCTTATTTGGGTTACACCACACATTATTGTTAACTACAACATATGGTTATAATCGAATGTAATGTAAATTGTAGCCTTGAGCCAGTGGAGCAGAGTGAGTCCCAGAATGTCCTTGAAGCTCCTTAAAATCGAGGAAATGGAGAAGGAACCTGGTCACTGGTCCCTCAGGATCCTTGCAAGGTTGGCATCTTCTTTCTAAAGGTCTACCAGTAATCACTTAGTGAAATTAGTGTAGCTTCTGTTCATAGTATTAGCAGGCACTAACTGATTATATACCTAACCTTTCGATGATCGGAGAGCTATCGCCCATCAGTGACCCATGAAGTAACCAGGCTTCTGCAAACATGGCAGTACATGAACGCGCTGATGACGTATCCTGTCTGCATGAACAGGGTGCACAAAGATATGAACATACATATGTTGACAGGCAGGTAGGCAAGACCAAACATTTGGACCAATATTTTTCGTCCTACAGAATATCTAAATACATACAAATACATTTACATGCATACAGATACTATTTAACTTTATGATTGCTATCAGGATGTAAAGACACTTTTAACAAGCAGAACAAAAAATGTTTCTGATGACAATCACCTATTGTACTTTTACGTATACTAGCTTGTGGTTAAATTACACTTGTTTCCTGGCAACTTTACATTTTCATGCTGTTGTGACGTATGCCATGTGACTATTATCAACATAGTATGTTCAGATTTCATTCATACTATTCATAAATTCATAAAAAACTGAAAAAAACTGAGAATGTATGGTATGGCATGTGTGGTCCATGGAAGCTATATTAGTAGGCCAGCTTTTCTGAAGAAGTGTTTTTTCCTAAAAAGCAGAGAGACTATTAAATGACAGCCTTTTCGAAAATTTTATTATACCAACTATAATAATATAAGACGGCTGTCCATAGTTGTAATAAAACCTAGTGTGAGTATATTTTAGTGTAGGGGATTATTTTCCGGTTATCTCCCTAACCACTGGCTTGTGTTTTATAGTTGGAGTGTAACTAAGCAAAATCAATAGAATTAATCGAAATTGACAAAACTTTCAACAAATCTGCTTTCATGTGTAAAGCCTAATCTCGGATCCATTCTTTTTATCCTTTGCTTCTAATTGAATACTTCAGTATGAGCAAGCAGATTAATGGTAAATCTTAATAGTGAATACAATAAGCAACATAAATAATGAACTAAATACCGATGGAAGTAATATATAAATAGAAATATAATAAATCCAAAACCTTTTTTTTTTCAAACTTTTTTTTATACAACCTGAATTTTGATTATTTTTTTAACACTTTTATTCACTAAATGAGCTCATTTCAAAATTGATGCCTGGTACAGGTCTCAAAATAGTTGGCACGGGGCAATAAAAATTAATACATTTTCAAAAGATTTAGCTGTGGAGAAATCTCTGTGTGTAACGTTGGATGACCCTTTGCATCAATCATCAGCATGATTCTGGAGTGACATTATTAAATAGGCATGAAATTGTAACTTGTAAATTGTTAGTTAGTATATGTCCTTCTTTAACTTAATACGTAATAATAATTTTTAAAGCCTGTTGATTAATCGTTAAAAAGCTTGAAACCCAATTTTAAAGGAAATGTTTAGAATCTAAAGTGATTTTTATTTATTTGTTTCGATAGCCAGGGAAACAAATTGATAAATCGGTCAAACAATCACTGATTTTTTTAAGTATATTATTTACAATGTGTAAGTGGTGATCAGTGTAATGGATAGATGGCCAACAACCAAAAAATGACAAATAGAAGCCCATGCTTGAGCATTTTATTAGGAGTTAGTGGGTAAACAATATGCATTGCTGCACATACCAAACCAAATAAAGGCAATCATCAGCCATATTTTCCAGGAGCGAGTAGCCTGGTGGGATTTGGTCTTTGGCTCAGGTGGAGTTGAAGCAAGCTGTAATGGAGTGTCTGAAAAAAAAAAAAAAAAACAGCCTACCTTCTGGCAATTCATGTGTTTTCATTTATTTTACGCCAACTGTTTTCTTTTGTTGTTTTTTTTTGCATTGTAGTGTTCTAACCTTAGCTGTTATGGGCAGATACTATCAAAGATTTTTTTTATTAGTGAAACTGATCTGGATTTTTATTGCTGAAACTTTATTGCTCTTTATTTCATTTTCTTTAATCCTAGAATTCCCAAGGGCTCCCAAAAGCTTATCACAGGTCGTAATATCACACTAGCGTAAAATTTTCATTCCATCGCATTGCAGCTGATGAGTCACTAGTCTGTACAGGACAAGACTGATGTATCCATCAAGCTGGTGAGTGAATGATTGACAGGGCCCCTCAGCTTGTTGATGAATCTAAAGCTGTGTGTGTGAGTGTGTGTGGGGGGGTTTGATCCATTTGGATTCATGCCGTTTTTATCCGTTTATGGTTTTCGATGATTTAGTTAGGATACATTACTCAGGATAGAGGATAAAAAAATTAGAATCAAATTCCTTTTTTTTGTTTGCTCATAAAAATCTAAATATGAATTCTTTTTTTTATTACTTTTTTTGCCCTACTAGTATTTTTTGTACATAACCAGATAAGCTTCACAAATTGTACCCTGAGGGAATTTTTCAAAGAAAACCAAAAAAGCACCATTTTATCTTGTGGAAACAGAAGCGGGAGGCAATTGTTTCTTTTCAGGTGAACAGTCTTTAGCACGGATGGAGCGGTTTGCCTGAAGACAGAAATATTGCGCAAAAAGGTAAGATTTTGGAAGACAGTAACAAATTTAGACACACGGTCACCGGTTTGTTCATCAGCGGGTATACAGTATGTCACAGAAGTGAGTACAACCCTTACATTTCTTGTAAATATTTATTATATCTTTTTATGTGAAAACACTAAAGAAATGAAACTCTGCTACAATGTAAAGTAGTGAATGTACAGCTTGTGTAACAGTGTAAATTTGCTGCCCCATTAAAAAAACTTAACACACGGCCATTAATGTCTAAACCCCTGGCAACAAAAGTGAGTACACCCCTAAGAGGAAATGTCCAAATTGGGTCCAAAATGTCAATATTTTGTAAGGCCACCATTATTTTCCAGCACTGTCTTAACCCTCTTGGACATGGAGTTCACCAGAGCTTCACAGGTTGACACTGGAATCCTCTTCCACTCCTCCATGACGACATCACGGAGCTGGTGGATGTTGGAGACCTTGCTTTCCTCCACTTTCCGTTTGAGGATGCCCCACAGATTCTCAATAGGGTTTAGGTCTGGAGACATGCTTAGCCAGTCAATCACCTTTACCCTCAGCTTCTTTAGCAAGGCAGTGGTCGTCTTGGAGGTGTGTTTGGGGTCGTTATCATGTTGGAATACTGCCAGTCTCCGAAGGGAGGGGATCATGCTCTGGCTTCAGTATGTCACAGTACATGTTGGCATTCATGGTTCCCTCAATGAAGTGTAGCTCCCCAGTGCCGGCAGCACTCATGCAGCCCCAGACCATGACACTCCCACCACCATGCTTGACCGTAGGCAAGACACACTTGTCTTTGTACTCCTCACCTGGTTTCCGCCACACACGCTTGACACCATCTGAAACAAACAAGTTTATCTTGGTCTCATCAGACCACAGGACATGGTCCCAGTAATCCTTGTCCTTAGCCTGCTTGTCTTCAGCAAACTGTTTGCGGGCTTTCTTGTGCATCATCTTTAGAAGAGGCTTCCTTCTGGGACGACAGCCATGCAGACCAATTTGATGCAGTGTGCGGCGTATGGTCTGAGCACTGACAGACTGACCCGCCACCCCTTCAACCTCTGCAGCAATGCTGGCAGCAATCATACGTCTATTTCCCAAAGACAACCTCTGGAAATGACGCTGAGCATGTGCACTCAAATTCTTTGTTCGACCATGGCGAGTCCTGTTCTCAGTGCAACCTGTCCTGTTAAATCGCTGTATGGTCTTGGCCACCATGCTACAGCTCAGTATCAGGGTCTTGGCAATCTTCTTGTAGCCTAGGCCATCTTTATATAGAGCAACAATTCTTTTTTTCAGATCCTCAGAGAGTTCTTTGCCATGAGGTGCCATGCTGAACTTCCATTGACCAGTATGAGAGAGTGAGAGCAATAACACCAAATTTAACACACCTGCTCCCTATTCACACCTGAGACCTTGTAACACTAACAAGTTTCATGACAACATGGAGGGAAAATGGCTACTTGGACCCAATTTGGACATTTCCTCTTATGGGTGTACTCACTTTTGTTGCCAGGGGTTTAGACATTAATGGCGGTGTGATGAGTTTTTTTGATGGGACAGCAAATTTACACTGTTACACAAGCTGTGCATTCAGCAGAGTTTCATTTCTTTAGTGTTTTCACATAAAAAGATATAATAAATATTTACAAAAAATGTAAGGGGTGTACTTACTTCTGTGACATACTGTAAATGAAGAAGAAACATCCATGTTTGTAAAATGGGTGATAATTTTAACTAGTCACATGACCCAGATGAGGAATCACAAGCAAATGATTGTGGTGTCTCTGGATAGTCTAATAACTTTTCTAATGATTGCTGTTTAATGTGTTGTGTCCAGAGGGAAATTTCCAAACTACCATATGTGGAGTGTATTTTAGTACAATTTTTTTATTTACAGAGTCCACTCGCTTAGTTGTGAAGTGTCTTGTCATTTCAAGACTGTGGCAACTCATTTCAATCAGTCCTGTGCAGATGATGCACTGACTTCTGGTAGCTGCTTAAATCAGATTCAAAACACTGATGCCTGCCAAAAAACGAGCAGAATAAGCTATTATTACTCCAACCACTGCACCATTTTTTTAAAGAAAAACTTAACATAAAAGTACAGTGATTTAAACTTGGTTTGCCCTTACAGTCAACTGTGACATCTTAACAGTTTAACAGCATTTAGATAAAAATAAAATCTGATTCATTCACTGGGATCTGCTGGAGCCTATTTCAGCTGTCTCTGAAAGGGCGAAAGACAGGAGAGGTACACCCTGGACAGGTCGCCAGTCCATCACAGGGCCAAACACACACTCACACCCACTCCTATGAGCAACTTAGAATTACCAATCAACCTAACATCCATATTTTTAAACTGTGGAAGGAAACCGGAGTACTCAGAGTAAACCTACGCAAACATGGGGAGAACATGCAAAACTCACACAACAGAAAAACCCTTGCCCGGGAATTCGAACTGCCTGGGCCTTCTTGCTGTTAGGCTTTTAGGATGGACCCGCTTAGAAGACAATAGAAACTGCCTTATTGTCCCCAAGTGATGGTGGCGAATAAGAAAGAACAGACATATGTTAGAGTAGATGCAATTCGACTGGTGATAAACAAATATATTATGTGTCATTGGTGGTGTTTTTCCGGTTCTGGTTGACCTGACTATTGCAGCCTGATAATACTTTAACGGATTTGAATAATAAAAATGTGCGTATTATGTGTAGGACAGGTTAAAGAGATGTATTTTTAATCTAGTTTTAAACTGAACGCATGAACTAAAATTTCTGCATTTGTATATGATAGGATTTAATCCCAGGATTTTTTACAATTGTTGTTGGAAATGTGGCTCTCAAAGGAAAGATTATTGTCAGAAAGAACACCTAAGTTTCTAACTAACAATGAAGGGTTGACAGAGCAGCCATCAAGTGTTAGGCAGTGATTTAGATTATTAGAGGCAGAGGCTTTATTGCCAATAATTAACACCTCTGTTTTTTTTTCAGGATTCAGCAATAGAGAAATTATTTGTCTCATGCAATTTTTATGTCAGCTATACATTCAGTTAGTTTTTCAAATTGGTAAGTTTCACCAGGTTGCTGAGTGTCATGAGCATAGTAGCAGTAAAAGCTAACACCATGTTTACTAATAATATCTCTTAAGGGTAACATGTAAAGTGTACAAAGTAACGGTTCTAGAACTGAGCCTTGGGGTACTCCATATATATTACTACTCGCGAGCGATATGTATGATACCAATTCGTTCACTGCTATAACTGGTTGGCAGTCAGATAAGTAGGATTTAAACCATGCTAACGCACTTCCACTGATGCCAACAAGGCTTTCTAATCTATTTAAAAGAATGTTGTAGTTGACAGTGTCAAATGCAGCACTGAGGTCCGGTCCCATAGCACTAATAGAGAGACAACCATTATCAGCTGATAGCAGCAGGTCATTGTAACTCTTATTAGAGCAGTCTCAGTACTGTGACAGGATCTAAATCCTGACTGGAATCTTCATAAAAATCAGTTTTCTCTAAGAAAAAGATTTAGTTATAAAGATATAACCTTTTCAAGTATCTTAGACAGAAAATGGGGAGGTTTGAGATCAGTCTGTAATTAACTGGATCTTTGGGATGAAGTTGTGGTTTTTTAATGAGCGGCTCAATAACAGCTAGTTTAAATGTTTTGGGAACGTATCCTAATGACAACGATGAATTAATTATATTCAGAGCTTAGCTAGCCGGAATCGGGTCTAACATACATGTGGTTAGTTTAGATGATTTAATAAGTTTGTAAAGTTCTTCCTCTCCTATAGTAATGAAATGAGTGGGAATTGTTCCTTGGGGGGATCTATGGCGCACTATCTGATGCGATACTGCGGCTGTCTGCTGCATGTTGACAATTTTATCTCTAATAGTATCGATCTTAGAATTAAAGTAATTCATAAATTCATCACCGCTGTGCTGATGTGAATGTCAACACCTGTTGATGCTTTGTTATTAGTTAATTCAGCCACTGTATTAAATAAAATGACGTAGGGTTATGTTTGTTCTCTAATAAAAGAGATGAAAAGTAATCAGATCTAGCAGTTTTTAAATGAATTTCTGTAGGACAGGTTACTACCCACCCGCCATGCAATACGAAATACCTCTAGTTTAGTTTTTCTCCAGACTTGGACCAGCCTCAATATCATCAGAATTTACCTGAAAATGAGGACAATTTGAAATGAGGGAATTTCATATAGTCTGGGAACAAGCTGGCACGGCTGCAAAAGTTGACATACTGCTGTCGTTACAAGCGGTGTTACTGTTGCTACAAGAAAACTTGTATGTGTAAATGGAGGATACACTTTTAAACAAGGAATGGTTTCTTTATTTGGAAAAAGCTACTTTCTAATATTTAAGTTTTCTTTTTGAAAATAAAATAGAATTTTTTTTGCATTTTAAGAATTTTTTATCCAGCAAAAATGTATTTAAATTTATACCAACGCTAAATGCCGAGTTAAACATTTCAGCAGCAGTTTAAAAGCCAATTCTCTCATATTGGTAGGCATGGTAGGATCACACACACACCATAGGCAGATGAAGTGAGTGTTTATTGCTGATAATCTGAGATGATTAAGGCAGAGCGGGTTCAACTGTATGACTGTGAAAAACTGATATAAAGGCAGAACCTTTCAAATAATAATGCTGTACTTAAAGATGGTCTATGTGCCCACACTTCTGTTCTGGCAATTTGTGTTGAGATATTGATTAAAGTTTTCTCAGGAGTGGCTGGGCCACGTTGATTCGATTTCTCTGTTGAAATTGAAACTGCATTTGCGCCGTCCTGACTGAACAGGGCCTGGTGAAGACGGTTGGCCTTCTCATCACCCCCTCTTGACCAATCAGAATAGAGAATTTAACCGTGCATCAGAGTAAATTAAACAGAGATAAAGAAAGATCCAAAAGCATCTGTCAACTCCCACGTTTAGGGTTCTAAAATGATGGCTCTACTTTTGTTACCAGTACACAGCTAGCATTGCTAGCAGGAAGAATCAGAATAGCATATAACCGAAATAATGTTTTCCTATACCTGGAGCTACGGCGCTAACTTTAAAAACTGCAGTAGTGTGTCCAAAAATAAGGTTTAGCATCCATGATTAGTATTGTTTATTCTTTTTTCCTGTAGCTATCAGCTATGTTTGCTAAAATTCATCGGATGGTTATAGCATTCATAATGAGAATAGTTTTTTACACTAGTGGATTGTTGCTTCCTGTAATAATGAGGCCAAATTTGCTAATATAAAATAATACATAGAGAAAATTTTACTAAAAATAATTTTTTTAATGTGACAATTTTATATGTAAATTGACAAAATTTCTTCATTTTAAAAATAAATTAGACTAATTTACCACCATTTATAGAGGTGTAAGTCCTCTAGAAGTGTTTATGATCAGCCAGTGCAAACAGCTTAAGGTTTAGTTTGAAAGCTAAAAATTGAACTAGGAATAGATTTCAGAGCTTAATCGAGTGCCTTAAAAATCATCTTCATGAGGTGGAACATTTGCTTTTATTGAAGTTTGGTTGCTAAAAGCTTTCTGTTAGACAGAAAAGTGGCTCCATTAGACATGTCAACACATCAGGCCAGAATTGGATGTCATACCCGAAAGAACGGACGGATCCTGAGAGAGACGGAATGTAAGAGACCATAAGGCAAGACAAAATTTGGCAGCCACTTTTATGCATATTAAGCATGATTATACTGAATCATGACAGGTTATCTGACAGGTTAAAGGAATGAGCCATGTAAACATTTAGAATAGTAGAATACTTTAATTGATTTAATGGACAAGAAATGAAGTAGAAAACTGGGGGCCACTATTAAGTTTAATGAATATACGTAATTTCTGGGAGTTCATCATCAAGTCCTGAAAAAAGTCTAATGTAGGGAATATCTGAATAGAAGGTTTTATACACTCACAGCAGCCACCAAAAAAAATACATCCAACATCCATCTATCCATCCATCTATTCATTGTGTATACTTGCTTGTTCTTAATCAGGGTAACAGAGATCTGCTGAAGCCTATCCCAACTGTCTTGGGTGAAAGGCAGGGGTCACCCTGAACAGATCACGAGTCTATTACAGGGCCACATACAGACAAATAATCACACTTACACTTACACTCACTCCTATGGGCAATTCAGAATCACCAATCAATCTAACATACATGTTTTACATACAAAGCAAACACGGGAAGAACATGCAAATTCCATGAGCAAAGACCCCTTGCTGGGTATACAAACCTGGGACCTTCTTGCTGTGAGGTAACAGTACTAACAACTAATCCAAACAAAACCGCACTATTAAAATAGTAATTAATTTTTAGTGTGCCACTCCAATATTTGCTGTGTCCTCTTTTGGCCACCCATTCAAATTTTTTGTTGATGCCACCGTGTGCCGTTCAAATACCAAATATTAGGAAATTGAACACCAATTTAGACCACGCCAACTCCCAGGTTAAATTAAAAACGGCAAACATTTTGTAAAGATACAGCTGCCGTGTTGGACTTTTCCTTTCTTCTGGTACTCAGAGCAGAGAAATCAAGAAGGCAAGACTGGATGACTGACAAGCAAATAAACTCATTGGGAGGAGGACGAGGTAATCTGGGGAAAAAAAAGGAATTGGTGAGAAAGAAGAGGATAAGCTAGAGGTTATCAGTGACACAGGTTCCTTTTTTTATATCTGTTTTATTCTGGGGAACGAAGTCACACCAGCATTATGAGAGGCAATTTCACAGTCTTTGGCTTTTGACACGCCAACTTCCCAATCACATAGAAAAAGAGATGTAGGAGTGAGAAAGGAAGAGGACGAGATGGGTGTTTTTTGTGTGAAAGAATAAGAGAGAGAGAAAGAGATAGTAAATAATATGTGAGAGATTGGAGTGATCAGATGTGTCTTCCCTAAGGAAAATGCTCAGATGGGTTTAAACCTTGTTGAAGCAAGGTTTTCTTAGCAATAGAAAAGCTTGGCGGTTCTGGGACTGGAAACATTTTTATTTTCATTATGTTTTATTTCATACATAGTACAAATGTTATCAACGGTTTAAATTCGGGTAATTAGGGTGATAGTCAAGGCTGGTCAGTCAATCACTTTATCCTCATCTGGAAAGGTATCTTCCAGTTTCTGATTGACTAAACACACCTGAACCAGGTAGTCAGCAGTGGGTGTAGCAAAGGTAGCATTGATGTTCCCGTGTTTCTTAAGTTTCTTAACATAGGATGTTTCAAAGTTCTTTAGGTTCTTTAACTTAAGGAACATGGGAACAACTTATTGAACAGTTAAAGGTTAAAGTCCTTGCTCAGGGGTCCCATAGGTACATTGAAAACCTTTTCTTCCATTTCTTTACAAATGCTTGCTTTAATAAATAATAAAAATATCCTAATATAAAAAAATATTTTGATTTCCCCACTATGTTTTCATACTCCAGACCTGATGCACCATGTGCAGCTTTTCCGGTGCAAAAGAATGATGTTGTACATTATTATTCGCCTGCGGGACACTGTTACGTGGAAGATTAGGGTTTTGTTCCACATTCGAAAGCAGAGAACATTTTAGATAACTTATATTTAATTTAATGTTTATCGTCTATGAGAAATGCTGCAATAATCACAACCCTGAGAAGCTTGTTATATTCTTACATACCCCCCCATCCCCGTCTTTCTTTTTTCTTTCTGTGCCATAGGCAGATAGAATTAGACTCTTGAAATTTTGTGGGCAAACTTGACACAGAGATGTCTTACCATATGTGATTTCTGAGAGCTGTACTAGTGTTTAGTTTATCCCAAAAGAGTGACTCATCAAAACATCCTACAAACTAACACACAATAAGATAACTGTGACATTAGGATCCCTGTAGGATGAATATGTAGGATTTCAGCAAAGTCAAGCATGCAATTGAGTCAATAAAACTGAATAATGGATTCTGGTGATCAAACCAGTGGCATTTATTTAAGGGCTTTTTCTAAGCAACTGTAAACCACATACACATTTTACAAAAACAATAGAAGACAAGATGCACACATCTTACATTTCTGTAACAGCTAAGGCAGCTATATAAAAAATAATGCACATATTAAACATGACTGATGTTATACAGTCGGATACTTGACCGGATTAAGAGGTGCTTTTGTGAAGCTGTTTAGATTGTCAAAGCCAAAATAATTTCATGTCCCGTTATGTGTTTTAAAAGGTAAACTACAGCATTGCCCAACTACATAGCTTGTTGTACTTGTTGCTAGCTGTTAGCCACTCATAGCATTCGTGCATGCAAGCACAAAAACGTTACTGACCTTTGCTAGTGAATCCAGTTTGTGTGTAGGAATTTCTCTCATTTCATTCTCTTTTGTCTGCAAAAGTGCTCTTTGTAAATGCATTTTCAGTAGATGTGCAACAATATCTGGTGTAGCGGTGTCGGTAACTATTGCTGTCATATTTATTATTAAATTTTACCTTCATACCCCTGGAAATTCCTTATGAACACTGGTGGTAGTATTGGGCATGTTGCTAGACCTAGAGGGCGGGCTGTTCACTAAACAGCCACATTTGATTAGCTGATTCTGTCACTAATCAGATGTGATAGCATTTAAACTAACGGGTATTACTATCTGCAGTTCAACATCAATAAACGTAATCTCAGGCAATTTTGTGGACATAACACTATTGAAAAACAATAACTAAATAATTACATTTTTTATAGGGCCATCAGAAAACAGTAAGTACTGTTTCGAATGCTAAAGGTACTGAATCAAATGCACTGGATACTAAAATAAATGCTGAAGGTACTGAATCAAATGCTGAATCAGATGCTCTATGTGCAGAATCAAAAGCTCTAGGTACAGAATCAAATGCAATAGGTATTGCATCAAAGGTAGTAGGTACAGAATCAAATGCTTTAGGTAGTGAATCAAATGCTGTAGGTATTGACTCAAATGCAGTAGGTACAGAATCAAATGCTGTGGGTATTGAATCAAATGTAGTAGGTACAGAATTGAATGCTGTAAGTATCGAATCTTTGTGAGGCCATCTTTTTTTAGTTATTCAGGCAGGTGGTGCATTATAAAATTTTTTTGAAAACACACTTCTATATAAGTCACAAAATGAATTATAAACACTAACCCTGTCCCCAATGCTAGCTTTTTAATATTCTTCCAACTTGATTAATGCAAATTTATGCGTCCGCTTATCCTCATCTCCACTACAGATGCCATTAACAGTTGTTATCTCACATGATTTTCTTTCAGTACGTTAATTTAAAAAAAAATATCATAAAAGTTGCAGGAACAATATCTGATGTAAGAAAAAATAATAATTATGGGGTATGGACTGAATCAAATCCAGTAGTATGGATGGCTCAATACCTTCATTTTGGCTTCAGAAGAATATCAGAATGTAATACCTCGGCATACCTCGGGATAATTAACAAGCTTTAAAAGGTAAGTGAAATAAAAAATGGTTTATAATAGTTTATAATACTAATAGTCATCGGTAGTCCTTCTGAAAAAGTACGATGGCTACCTGAAGATGTTTTTTTTGTGCTTTACTGTGGGTGTTACAAGAATAATAGAAGTTATTATAAATAAAAGAAATTATATGTAACACATTAGACGTGTATCAACAATGTGAATGATGGTCATATATAATTTATCAATCTTGGTTAAAGTTAGTTATGTGTTTAATGTATAAACTGATATTAGCATTCTAAACATGTATTAGTAAATTTATTATCAATTAATAATTTACTATTTGCCCCATAGGTTTTTAGTTCAAAGGGGGTGGGGTGGGGTGGTGTCACGGACATCGACACAAACACCTACATGAATCATGACGTTCATTTGTTTCTTTAATGACAGCAGTCAGTATAATAACTGAACTACTGTATAATTTAAACTGTACATTGTCCACTGAGAGTGTTTTGTTTAATAAAAAAACATTTATGGCCAGGGAAATTCTGAACTAATTGACTCAATTTACCCAATGAATTTAAATAAATTTTGATTCATATTTATTCATATTAATATTGTTATTATTCAAAATCATGCTATTTTATTTTTCCCTCACTCTCAGATAGCCAAAGAAAAAGCATTAAATATGAACCTTTCGCTCTGTTAGCTGCATCATATTAGCAGTTGGTAGCAGTTTCTGAAGTAGTGTTACCTACAGGTAAATTCTGAAACAGCAGTGTAAAAATACAGAATTTAGCAAAACTGAGATATTGTACTATTTGAAATATAATATATGCAGGGTGTCCCATACGTTTCCATAAATAGGAAAACTAAATTTTTATGAAAACGATTTCCCAGATCCCCAGATCTCACCCACTTGATTTTTATCTTTGGGGGCATTTGAAGACCATGGTGTTTGGAAAAAGATACAAAACAAATTATTTCAAGAAAAGTATCACCAACTCCAATTGTAAGCATAACTACAGCTGTGCTTATATGTGTTTTTCAGCAGTGGGCGACACATATCAAAATGTGTTTTTAAAACAAACAACACTAGTCATGTATAGCATCTTATATAAATAAAAATGGTTTTCATAAAAAATGCTGTTGTTTTTTTTTCGATGTATGGAAACTTATAGGATACCTAGTATATGTAATATGTAGATACTCAATGGAATGTAGTAGGTACTAAATCAAATACAGTAGGTGCTGAATCAAATCCAGAGGTTCTGAATGGAATGCAGTAGGTACTAAATTGAATGCAGTTGATATTGAATCCAATGCAATAGGTAATGAATTAAATGCAGAGACACTAATAAAATAGAATGCAGTAAGTACTGAATGGAATGCATGAGGTACTGACTCAAATGCAATAGTTATTAAATCAATTGTAGTTGGTATTTAATGGAATGCTGTATTTACTGAAACTAAAGATTCTGTATAATTTAGTCAATTAGTTTTCCTTTGAAACTTATATGTTCCTCACACCTCATAACCTGCGCACTAACTTCTTTTGGTTTCATGATTTAAATTGCATTTAAAATCCCAGCAGTCACTGTTTGCAGATGTCATACATTTTGAAACAATATGTAATTTAACCATGTGTAAACATGGTTTTAATGTATTTTAGCTCATCTCCATTTTTGGAGACATGATTAGGTGTTTTATGACTAAGGTTATGTCTGAAATTGCATACTTTTCTATTATATAGTACACAAAAACATTGTAAGTAGATGAAACGTTCCTGGTTGAACTACTACTTCTGCTCAGACTCTAGAGTGCACATATGATGGACACTTTACTATCTATCTGTTACTTTACGTGTAATGTGCTGTGCTGGGATCCATTGATGTAATCGATGACTCGTTTACCTGTCGCTCCTGTTGTGTATTATTAAGATTATGGTGAGTTAGCCATTACTTGCATTTGTTCATTTACTTGGCCGACTCTTTCATCCAAAACAACTTAAATAAGAAACAGAATTCAATCTTAACATGCTGCCATTAAAGGAAGCAGTTCCGCTGCAAATGAATTTTCGATGTAGTCGATTAGCTGAGATGTGTTCGCCGTGTACAGACCGCTCCTTTCATTTCGCCAAGAGGCTTTTGAAGAAAAGGGTAGCCCTGGTTCAACATCCCCAGATGTTCCGTCGACTTAGCCAAAAATCTTCTTTCTCTTTTGACTGTTCCCTTTTAGGGGTCACCACAGCAAATCATCTGGCTCCACCTAACCCTATTCTCTACATCCTCTTAACTCACACCCACTAACTTCATGTCCTCGTTTATCACATCCATATACCTTTTTGGTCTTCTCTTTGCCTTCTGCCTGGTAGCTTTATTTCTAACATCCTTCTACCAATATATATTTACTATCCCTCCTCTGTATATCTGTACAAACCACCTCAATCTGGCTTCTCTAACTTCCTCCCCAAAACATCTAACATGAGCTGTCCCCCTAATGAACTTGTCCAACCTCGTCACTTCCAAAGAAAACCTCAACATCTTCAGCTCTGCTATTACTATCTATCTATCTATCTATCTATCTATCTATCTATCTATCTATCTATTATGTCTGTCTATAATTAAAATAACCTTATTTTGATCAGAAATCTTAACCACCTGAATGGAATGCAGTAGTACTGAAGGAATGCAGTAGGTACTGAAGGAAATGCAGTAGGTACTGAATGAAATGCAGAAGGTATTGCAGAGAAATGCAGTAGGTACTGAAGGGAAGGGAATGCAGTAGGTACTGAATGAAATGCAGAGGTACTGATTGGAATGAATGCGGTAGGTACTGAATGGAATGCAGTAGGCACCGAATCAAATGCAGTAGGTACTAAATGCAATGCAGGTAGGTACTGATTAAAAAAATGCAGTAGGTAAGTAATGGAATGCAGATGTACTGAATGGAATGAACGCAGTAAGTACTGAATGGAATGCAGTAGGCACTGAATCAAATGCAGATGTACTGAATGCAATGCAGTGGGCACTAAATGCAATGCAGTAGGTACTGAATACGATGCAGTTGATACTGATAGCAGTGCAGTAGTTACTGAATGCAATGTAGTAGCGACTGAAATTAATGCAGAAGTTCTGAATGGAATGCATTAGACGTATTACTCGTCATGAAGCAGTGCTTCAGTTGCTAGTTGCTATCTATCTATCTATCTATCTATCTATCTATCTATCTATCTATCTATCTATCTGTCTGTCTTTCTGTCTGTCTGTCTGTCTGTATGTTTATCTATCTGTCTGTATGTATGTCTATCTATATGTCTATCTGTCTGCCTGCCTATCTGTCTGTCCCTTTGGGTGGTGGGAGGGTTTAGGCATGTGCTGAGGTGTATTTAATTCAGAATCATAAGCGGTCCCATCCATCATTAAAGCATTAAAATGACTGTGATATGTAGCCAAATATAAGTTTAGGAAAGCTATTAAATATTGGTGCAGATGGTGTATTTGAATTTGGGGAAGGCGTTGTTTCTGATACGGAAGCTGAGCATCCTTTCAATCAGCAGGCCATCATCTCACTTACCTAACCTCCACTGCCAGATGTTTATTCAGCATTTATGGATGATGTCACTGCTTTAGGACCTGTCATAGAAAGTATAGAAAAGCTTGAAAAATCTCTGAACCTTTCGGAACTGCATTCTATAAATATTTATAGTTGTAAATATTTATGTTGAGTCAAGAAACATGGACGAAGTTCCCATGAGCAGGAAAAATCTTACTAAGCATGTGCACACAGTCACAGGTACTTGCACACACATACGCACACATAAATCAAGTTAAGCCCTAGTGAGCCACTGGGAGAAATTCAGGATGTGTGTGTGTGTGTGTGTGTGTGTGTGTGTTTTCAGTAACTGTGTACATTTCAATTTAGAGAGTTTACCTATGCTTCAATTATATTTTACTATAATGTAGGATGGATATTATAGAAATAATAGATTCTGTAAATATTGGGAAATGTAAGTGTATTGTATCACATGAAACTCTGTAATCTGTCTATTACAATACTGTACCAGTTCTAGAAGTAATTTGATAAGTGTACTGTATCCTGCATTGTTTTTAATGGGATCCAATATAATGCAATATAATGGCGTGGACAAATGTATGCAGAGAGGACCAGGCCACCTCCTTACACATGTCTGGCAGGGCGACATACCTGGTCAAGTGTGCTCGGATCCTGAGACAGGGACTTTGAAGGTCTAATAAGCTAGAGAAATAGTCTGAACCACATATCTGCTTATTGTCTGTTTGGTGGTCGCCACCCCTTTCTTGAGCATGCCAAAACAGTCCAATAGTCTGAACTTCTCCATGGGAAAAGGAAGAAAAAAAAGAAGAAGAGAGAGAAAAAGATGAGAGCAGAGGGAGAGAAGAGAGAAAAAGAAAAAGCAAAAGAGCAGAGAGAGAAGACAAGAGTGAGAAAAGGGAAGAGAGAAGGGAGCAGAGAAAGAAAAGAAAAAGAGAAAAGAGAAGAGAGAAGAGAAAAGAAAAGAGACTACTTTTTACACAATTTTTTTACAGAAGTCACATATCTTAAAAAAACAGTCAATAAATTAAATAAATATGTATTAAATAATGTCAATAAATTAGTTTAAACAAAAAAGAAAGCAGAACTTCCTCTGCCAAATCGATGCCAATGTTGTAGTATTCCATCAGCTGAAAATGCTCCTCTGATGTCAGAGAGGACTTTCAGCGATGAAGAAGCTGATTGACAACACTCAGGGACTGTAGTCCCATATGTGTTGCCACATTCCCTGCCTGTGACAGGTCTGTCCCTGTGATGTTCACCTGTGATGTGTCACGATCCCTGATGAGATCAGGACTCCTGACAATGCAGGGGTGATTATACCAGCAATGTCCAGCCGCCTGCCATACACCAGAGGCTCCTCCAGAAGCTAGTCTAGTGCTCTGCAGCCCTTTCTTTATTTCTTAAAAAAGTTTCAGATTTTAAAAAAGTCTGCGTCCAAAAAAAGTTAATCCAAAAAGTTCAGCGCTTTGGTGTCCATTAAAAACAGAAAAAAAGTTCTGTCCAGACCCAGTCCTCCAACTTTGTGCAGCAGTAAATAGGCTGCTGCCCTTCAGACTAAGTCCCTGGGTCCAGTGAGGAGTCTCTGGATGAACTGGAGATGAAAGGCTGCAGTTTGGCTCGTTAGGTGGACCAGTCCCTGTCCTCCTTCCTCTATCGGCAGGTAAAGGACCTTTTGTGGAACCCAGTAAAAACCGTCCCAGAAGAAGTCCACCAGCCTGGCCTGGATGTTTGCCAGCATGTTTGGTTGTGGAACCAGGCAGGCCAGCTTGTGCCAAAGGAACGACGCTGCTAGGTTGTTGATGACCAGCACCCACCCTCTGTAAGGCAGTTTCTGGACCAGTCGCTTCCACCTGCCCTTCCAAGTCTGCCCTTCACATGCTCTACAGTTTTTATTTCAAAACTCATTATTGCCAAGGTAGACACCTCTGTACACTTTAAAAGGGGCTCATAAAAAACATTACCCTCAATACACTCTTAATTTTACTGTACAACACCTTAATCATGGCTATGAAACCTGGGTTGAACCCAAAGGTTTCCAGCACCTTCCAAAAATTATTCATGTTCAACCCGGTCAAAAGCCTTTACCTGATCTATAAAAATCAGACCAGTCTTTAACCCCAATAGCCTAGAGACGTACAAAATGTCTCGAATTAAATGTACATTGTCAAACATAGACCTGTCAAGCACACAGTTTGTCTGGCCATGGTAGATGATCTGCTCCATAACCTTCGACAGTCTCGAGGCTAATTGAAAGCTTTGATGTTGAAAGCAGATTGCCATCATTGCACAATAGTGACACTGGGCACCAGTTTCTCTTTTTTGGCAAGAGGTGTTAGGACAGCCCTCCTGAAGCTCAACAAAAGCTGACCACTGTTCACACTTTCCTGCAGGACTTTTAGCACGTCCTGCCCTATACAGTAAATGCCCAGAAAGCTTTGTAGAACTTAATAGGGATACCATCAATGCCTGGTGCCCGCCCATTCTTCATGCCTTAAAAAGCATTCTGGAGTTCTGCCATTGTTAGCTCCTTGTCCAGATCCCTGGCTGTTTGATTTGAGAGCTTTGGCAGGTCTTTTAAAAAGCTCTCCTCCACTACCCGTGCCCTGAACGCTTACTGCTGTATAACTTTGAGTAGAAGCTTACTGTCTGCTTGCGAATTTCAGCGGGCTCTGATACGAGATCCCCTAATTCTGTTTGCACAGCACGTATTACTATGTATTAATACATATTAAATAATGTCAATAAATTAGTTTCAACAGAGAAGAAAAGAGAGATCATAAAAAATATCAAAAATGAATGAATAAATTTATGGGGTTTTTATTGATTGTGAAATGTCTCTAGAGACAGTGAGTGTGTACTGATGGCACAGTTGCTATATTTCTATTTTACCACAGTCTCACTATTGTGCATGTGTCTGCTCAAACGGTCAAAAACAGACTCCATGAGGGTGGTATGAGGGCCCGAAGTCCACAGGTGGGGGTTGTGCTTACAGCCCAACAACGTGCAGGACGTTTGGCATTTGCCAGAGATCACCAAGATTGGCAAATTCGCCACTGGCGCCCTGTGCTCTTCACAGATGAAAGCAGGTTCACACTGAGCACATGTGACAGACGTGACAGTCTGGAGACGCCGTGGAGAACGTTCTGCTGCCTGAAACATCCTCCAGAATGACCGGTTTGGCAGTGGGTCAGTAATGGTGTGGGGTGGCATTTCTTTGGAGGGCCGCACAGCCCTCCATGTGCTCGCCAGAGGTAGCCTGACTGCCATTAGGTACCGAGATGAGGCATTGATGCTATGGACTGGCCCGCCCGTTCCCCAGACCTGAATCCAATTGAGCACATCTGGGACATCATGTCTTGCTCCATCCACCAATGCCACGTTGCACCACAGACTGTCCAGGAGTTGGCGGATGCTTTAGTCCAGGTCTGGGAGGAGATCCCTCAGGAGACCATCCGCCACCTCATCAGGAGCATGCCCAGGCATTGTAGAGAGGTCATACAGGCACGTGGAGGCCACAGACACTACTGAGCGTCGTTTTGACTTGTTTTAAGGATATTACATCAAAGTTGGATCAGCCTGTAGTATGTTTTTCCACTTCAATTTTGAGTGACTCCAATTTTGAGTGACTCCAAATCCAGACCTCCATGGGATAATAAATTTGATTTTCATTGATAATTTTTGTGTGATTTTGTTGTCAGCACATTCAACTATGTAAAGAACAAAGTATTTAATAAGAATATTTCATTCATTCAGATCTAGGATGTGTTATTTTAGTGTTCCCTTTATTTTTTTGAGCAGTGTATTTTTCTTTAACCTCTTCATGGTAAATTGTCTTTTTTTCTTCATCCTCCCACATTTTAAATACTGCTGCTTGACGGTGGCAGGGGTTCACAAAGTTAATGAAAGAAAGAGAGTCGTGGGCAGAAGTGAAATAATATCAAGGAAAGTATGTTCCATCTAGCTGACACTTCTCGTGATGAGGTGATAATAATAACAATAAGATTATAGAAACAGATGATTATTTAGAAGAGAGAGAGAAAATGTGATGAAAAGAGAGATAAAAAAAGGATGCTGTCTAATTTCTGTAGCACCATAACAGTGTGCAGCTTTAGCTGAAAGGAGTGAGAAAATAAATCGATGAATGTGATCTGCATAACGACATAAAATATTAAAACCGCAACACCACTTATTTATATCGGCAGGTCGGTTTTTCAGATGTCAAACTTCAGATCAGTGCATCCACAGGGCTGTCAGCAAGGATCTGTCTTCCTCTGTGTTTATCTTCTGTTCTCCTTTTATCGACTCAGCATTCGTTTAATGCTTTGTTCGATGAATCCTGACAGGTGGAATCTGGAGACAGAATCGTTCTGCTTGAAGAAAATATCAACTATTGAACACACTTTTTAAGTGTCTCTGTAAAGCGTCTACCTCTGAATGTACTTACTATAAAAAAAATCATTATACTAGCTATAATAAACTCTAGAAACAGACAGATAGATGCTAAAAAAATAGGGTCGTTTTAAAAAAACTGTAAATAATGCAGGACTGTAAATAGCCGATTACTGCTAGCTAAAATATTGTCAATTGTAAAAGATTTTAATAAATGTAGCATAAATCATTTAATTTTACTCAATCATATTTTACATAACTACATCTATTTCATCATGCAGATTAAATCCAGCTATGTTGTGTACTGAGATATATATTTTTTTCATAATCAGATACTTTTGAAAGCCAACTTACATTATAATTTATTGTAAATATTTAATTAGCGCTGTCTCACCATCACTTATGGGAGCGCAGGAGGAGGAGATGAACCGACAGGATGGAGTACAGGATAGAATCGAATACACAATACCTAAAGTTTACAGGTTTACATAACAATTTTACACACACACAGTTGTTTATTTTTATTTGTCTTAATAAATCTATTGTCTATATAATCCTTATTTTTAAATATAACCACTGCAGGGTTACAGCTAGATTTACCTAATTCACCTTCAGAAATTGGAGCTGTGCTAAAATGGTTTGGGAATTTCCTTTATATATATATATATTCAACTTCATTGTCATTGTGCGAGGTACATGTACAGTGCCAATAAAATGCATTTTTCGCATATCCCATCTTAGTAAGTTGGGGTCAGAGCGCAGGGTCAGCTATGATGCAGCGCCACTGGAGCAGGAGGGGTTAAAGATCTTGCTCAAGGACCCAACAGTGGTTGACTTGCCACTCTGCCAATTCTTTCCCCCAGAGAGGGGTCCAACTACAAATTTTCTCCTCATAGAAGGTAAAAAACATAAGTGTAAAGGGAAGTGTGGAGTTGCCACCAGGTGCTGCAGCCAATAGCAATATAGATTAGCCACTCGAGAATAAAGATGTTCAGTCAAATAGTAAAGAGCCGCTTCCTTGACACTAAGGGAGCAGAGTATCCAGGGACACTTAATATGAGAAATTGTATGCCCTAAAAAGCAATGTCTTTGTTTCATGGTGCAGAGAGATACAGCAGGATCCAGTTAACTGCTGGGTTGGTCCAGTTCTGGCCCCTAGGTATATGTGGTGGAGCAGCTCATAATATGGTTTTCTTTGTGGCATCCAGAGGCTGAGGCCTTCACAGTGACTGAGATTCCCTTCAGGCAATGATGTTGGGAAAGTTATGTGACCTCTTTATGAAGAAGCATCCAATTAGCACCTAATACTGAGAAAGAGAGAAAGAGAGAGAGAGAAAGATTCATTAAGGAATATGTTGTTCTGTTGATTTGAGTAAATTTGTTTTATTTGTAGCGTGATTATTTAAGGATTTGGTTTTTGAGGATTACAAATTGTCCTTTACATCTTTCTAAGAGTGATGTTAGGCAAAAGCTGGATCTGTAGTGAAAAGGAAAAGCTAAAAATGTGTGTGCATTTGTGTGTGTGTGTGTGTGTGTGTGTGTGTTGCCTAGAAACATTGTGTAATGTAAAATCGCGCCTTACTTGTTACACATTATAACACAGTTGAGCAAGAAACACACAGAGACAAAAAGAAAGAGAGACAATGTGACAGTGTGTGAGTAAAAGTAAATTATATTTATGTCTTTGTGCATGAATAAAAAGTGAATTCATAGATTTTTTTAAATTTATGGTTATAAAAAGTCTTGTGATTGTTATATTTTAAAAGGTTGTGATTTAATTAAATAAGTGTGAAACCTGTTTAATAATTAGAATGTTGGTCTATTGCGGTTCTACAGGTTTACTGTTTTAAAACATTTTACATTCAATTGTTGATCAGAGATTGTTCTGGATCAATATAATCAATACAGTCTAAATTCACTAATGTTGTTCCTGAATTAATATCAATTATTCTAATATAGTTTGACTAATTTAATGTTGTGATTCAATGGAATTGTCATTGTCAGTAAACTGTTCCAGAATTGAACACGAGAACATGAATTTTTAGCTAATAAACAATTTTTCAGCATTTACTTAGTAATATATATTAAGTTTGTAGACAAAAAAGGGAAAGATTCAAAAATGGATAGAGGCGGGTTTGGTCGACACACACTGATGACATCAAAAGGTTATGATCAGACAGAGAGAGAGGGAGGAAAAGAGAGAGAGAGTGAAAGACAGAGAAAGTGCACATTGGCAATTACTCCAAGAACTTTTATTTCTTGCACAGCTCCAAATTCCATTCAGGTACTTTACCTTTTTTGCTTGCATTTACTGTATGTACTTTCATCGATTTTTAAAATAATTCTAATAATTACAAAACTTAAATTAGGTTTTACTAAGAATAAATTACTTACTATCCGAACACATCAGCTAAGAAAGATCCTCTCTTTATTGAAGATAAACTTTGTCTAACACCAAGTGAAATTTGTGGAGAATTAACAATAAAACAATATATATTTATATTTATGGTATTTATACTGTTGTGTACTTTATTCTCTGACTTATTTTCCTATAAATTTTGTTATTATAGTTCATCTTGATTATTCTTCTAATTATGTTTTTCGTTAATCTTATCTTATTTAACTGTTAATTTCCCGAAATGTTTATTTATTTACTTTTATTTACTAAAACTTAGGACTGAATTACAAAATTTTATATTGAAAAAAACGTTTTGTTTTCTTTTTTTACCCAAAGCCTGCGGAATCTTTGTATAAAATTAAAAATATGCCTTATGATTACTATTTTACTATTTATATCAGCATTTGATAGGAAAAATTGTAGAGGTACATAACTGGACCAAAGCCACGCAATGTATATTATTTTAATGTTAATTTCTTTTATTTTTTATTCTTAATTTTTTTATGTACCATGTTTATCTATCATTTTATGCATGACTAAAAAAATTGGAATGTAATTTTTGTTTCTTATGGTGGAATTTAAAAGTCAGTTTCTCTTATCGAATTTTATTCATTTCATTGATTAACTAAATTTTCTATATTCTGAATTTTTGTAATTTGTAATTTTTGTAATATATGTTACTAAGGGTTTAATAAACCTTAGTACTAGTGACAAGAAACTTTTTATTCACAGCTTGATACCCTTCACTTTCTCTTAAAGCAGACTTTTTTTTTCCCCTGATTCCTTTTTTATCCTTTCTTCAAGAAAGCCAGAGCTCTTGTTGTGTTAATACATCTCACCTGTCACAGCAAATGAGCATCTCTTCAGCTTTTCCCAATAAGTCTGTCACTGAGCATCTTGTTCGCTTCAGGATCTACTTTGTGTGTGCTTACGGTGGCGTGATGGCAGGACGCTGTTGATTCTTCTGATCTGTTGCACCAGGGTTTTCCCTGTACAAGCTAACACACAGGGCAGGTTTTTTTAAGAGATGAGGTTGACTGTGGGAAAGTTGGGAACAGGAGGAATAACCTAAGCATTAAAACGGTCAAATGTTGGCTGGCAATTTGGGGTTTTTGGGGTGTATTTGAAATAATGTGTTTTTGCCACCCAAACAGTTTTCTGTGTCTTTTCAGGCTCAGAAATCGTGGATCGAGCGAGCCTTTAGCAAGAGGGAATGTGTGCACATCATCGTCAGTGCCAAAGACAGCCACAGGTGAGCCTTCTTATATAACAGCATCTATTTCCAGACCTCAAACAATCCTTTAAGAACACCAAAGTCTAAATTCAGAACTGTGACAGGTGTGTAGTTTGAATTTCTACATGTAACTAGTTTGACACCTGATCATCAATTATAACATCATCACAATTTTAAGCTCTACTTTTCTTGAATAGGTTTTCCACTGGTTTGTGGTTTGTGACTGTGGAGATATGATCATTCAGTCACAATAAAAATAAATTGGGGAAGTTGTATGAATATGTATCCAATGTTGAGGTTTCCACAGCACTGACATTTTCTCACTAGACTGCTTTTTTTTAAATGAGGGTCAGTATAAAACAGGTTTTGGTTAGAATGTACTCCTGAAAAATAGATAGATACTAATTATTCGTGTCCCTGCTTCAATTCAATTCAATTTTATTTGTATAGCGCTTTTCACAATGGTCACTGTCACAAAGCAGCTTTACACAATCGAAGAAATTATAAGATGAAAAGGTGAAGATGCTTTACCTCCAAAAGAAAAGTGTGTATGTTTTTTTATCAATCTTTGCACATTAGCTTCTCTAATACAGTTAGCAGTAATACAGCTACAGCTACAGTTAGCAAGTGTTATCGTAAATACAGCTAAAGTTTAAACTCTTAGAAAATATTATTATATTATTATGTCATCTTTTCTATCGAAAACCTTCTTAATATAATTAAAAATCGCACGTTTATAATAAACAACGCATTAGGGTGATTGTCTTATTATAAACTGCAATAAAACTGGTCACTGTCAACAGAACTTATTTTAACAAGCTAAAATTTGGGTTTTTATACAGTAACAATGAAAATCAAAGTATATTATATACTTTTCATTAAGACCCTGAAGAATCATATTATCTTGTGGAGAAATAGGCATCTGATGACCGCTTTATGTTCCTGCAACTGAGAATAGGACTTTTTTATTATTATACCCTGTATATTATTATATAGTTTTACAAAAAAATTATTAATTAAGTATTTTTTAGTATAATTTTTTATATGTTTAAGTTATTTTAACCATCTGAATATAGTATTAGATCTGGCTGCCAAAAAAGATGTTAAAAACTATATAAAAATATCTATTTTATAATTTAAGGCAACATTCCAATTTTGAACCAGGTGACGCAAGGGTGAAAATTTTTTTAAAATTAGTTTATTTGAACAAAAGAGACAAAGGATCAGTACGGATCAGTACGAATCAGTACTTTCTGGCCAAGAGGCTGCTGTGAAATGTGAAAAACATTTTTAATTCTGCCTTTTTGGCAGACACTAATATCCAGATTGGTTTATATTTATCTTGTTTGTCCAATGGGCCAGTTGAGGGTTAAGGGCTTTGCTTAGAGGTTCAGCAATGACAGTTTGGTTGTGCTGGGAATTGCAGCAGTCCAACACCTTAACTACCATCTTCTCAGAGAACCTGTGCACTCCTTTAAGGAACATGTAATTAGCTGTAAAATAAAGAAAAAATGACTGCTGTCTGGATGATAAATATCTCGTCTAGGGCCCCTAGGTGCAGCCCTTAACCCCTAGCTGCTCAGTTAGGATAAGGACATTGTAAATGGTGCGAGGTCAAATGGAGGTTAGGTGAAGCTATTTTTTTTAGGCAGTTTGATCAAATAAATGAACATTGAAATAGAAATAAATGAGGTACAGGTACATTGGTGTAGATGATCCTGAGCTTGGTGTTTAGTTTTGTAATCTCTCTACATTTACATTTACAGCATTTTGGCAGACACCCTTACATTAATCTCCTTAAAACAACTAAATAATTGGGGGTTAGGGGCCTTGCTCAGGGGACCTACAGTGGTGGCTTAATGGTGCTGGAAATCGAACCCCGGTCTTTCTGGTATCCGACCAATACCTTAGCCACTACGCCACCATTTCCCTATGGTTCTTAGGTCTCCCAAAAACATGCCAGCAGCTTGGTTGGCTAGGATAAATAAGCCTAGTTGGTAATGGTTGTATGAATTATTTCAGTGTAGGCTTCAGATCCACCATAACTCTTCCAGACAGTTTGGCTCTGGAATAAAGGATAAAGCCGATTAAATAACCGTCCAACTGTTTTCCTTTATTTCATGTTACATGTCCAGGTGCTGTTGTGGACGTCTCATTGGCCAGCATGTGGGCCTGCCTCCAAGCATTTCGACCAATCAGAATGACAAATCGGACCGTGCTGTCAAGAGTGACAGCCTTTCTGAAAAATGGTCTATCAACAAACACACCCAACTGAGTCCCACCGATGCATTCGGCACAATCGAGTTCCAGGGAGGAGGCCATTCCAACAAAGCCATGGTAGCTGTATATGCACATTAAGCAAAATAAATGAATTAAATCTATGATGTTCACCAATGCAATGTTTTGTGCTTTGTATTTGGTCAGTATGTGCGTGTGTCGTACGACAGCAAAGCCGACCTGCTTCTGCACCTCATGACAAAAGAGTGGCAGCTGGAGCTTCCCAAACTACTTATCTCCGTGCATGGCGGTTTGCAGAACTTCGAGCTGCAGCCCAAACTTAAGCAAGTGTTCGGTAAGGGCCTCATCAAAGCCGCCATGACCACCGGAGCCTGGATCTTTACTGGCGGCGTCAACACTGGTATGTTTCTACTTCCACTTCACTGTGAATACAGGTTCCCTTAAAAAGTCTTTAACTCACACCACTGATGACACATTAGTTCATCCTGAAACAAACTGTCAGGTAGAATAAGCTGGATTAGATCTGACTCAACCCAAATGGGCTTTTTTTTTCTGCCCATATGTCTCTTGCAGGTGTTATCAGACATGTAGGTGATGCTTTAAAAGACCATGCCTCCAAATCCCGAGGAAAAATCTGCACCATTGGTATTGCCCCCTGGGGCATAGTGGAAAACCAGGAGGACCTTGTAGGCAAAGACGTACGTATCTACATAAAGACAAAATGCAATTCTTACAAGCCCATATTTTTACTAACAGGAGTTTTTTGCAAACAAGTAGGTTCATTTGCAACAGCTCAGTAACATGACTGGGGATTATTAGAACATCTTAGAGACTATAGGCAGAGGGACACCAATCTGTGTCCTCAGTGATAAAATACAGATTACAATGTAATGTTTTATATAATTCATTTTATGTATATTCATATATACATTTGTTTTCGTGTTAATAATAATACAACCAAAAAGACTATAATGTGGTTGACTGTAACTATTAAATGCCAACGCTGCTCTATAATAGCTAAATGCAAGGGGTGTCCAAAACTCTCCGAGTCTAGTTTTTAACTGATGTAGCTTTTACTATATTCACCCTGCTGTCAGTAGTGATGACAGTAGTGGCAGTAGTGGCAGGAACAGCACTCATTTTGCAGTTGTTTTGACGTCACATGCAGATGAGGCAACCAAACGTGAGTGCAACGCAACAGTGTTTAAAGATGTTATTGGCTGTTTGCTTGTCACTAGCGGCAGACTCAGCATTAAAACATCGGATAGGCTGTTTAATTTGGAGTTGCACGCACATTTTAATGAATATAGCGAGCATTATATTGAACTTTTCTTACCGTTACTGACAATGGTGCACCGTTACATTCACACAAGACCAGTCAGATCTTGCGAGATACATTGGATCCTGCGAGATCTCATGAGAGCTGGGCACACCCCTAGTAAAAAGCTTTGTCTACAAATTGTTAAACAATGAGGTAGAATTATAGTAGCTACTGTGAATGGTTACTGTGTTAAGCTGCTATTGACAGATCATGGGTTGACTGAAACACAGTACTTGTGATATTCAGGCCCTCGGATACCACAGCATTACAAACATACATGATTGTGTGGTTGATATCACTGCATGGGTCCAGGAACACTGTCTGTGCCCTGCCCTTCAAAAATGCATGTTAAAGCTATTTCTTGAACTTAAGATGCCATTTATGAACATGATCATGTAACCTTGCAGAAGACAGTTCTGAGGTCTAATGAAATGTATATACAGTAGATATTGGGCAGTGGTAGCTCAAATGGCTAAGGTGCTGAGTTGTTATCCAGAAATTTCAGGGTTCAAGCTTCCATTGTCAGGCCCCTGAGCAATGCCCTTAACCTTCCACATGCTCCAGAGGCGCTCTATCTTGGCTGACCCTGCACCTTGACCCCTATCTAAGCTCTCTTAACTGAGATATGTGAAGAAACCCATTTTACTGTGCTGTACCGTATGTGTGGCAAAATATATTCTGTATACATATTTATTTTTGTATAAGTCTCAAAGGCAAGTGTACTGAATAACCCTGTTTTAGACACTGTTCTACTTAGGAAAGACAAAAATGTGATGAATAATTTACACCAACTGCTGTGAGCTATGATCTTAGAGAAAAAACACACACTTATCGGTTATTTATGCCTTCCCACTTCCGTGCTTGCTTTCAGTTCAGACTCTTTTCTTGAGGTCATCTATTATGCTGTTTTAAACAGTGATGAAAAAGAGTCAGCATGAATTCTCTTTCCTTTCTCACTGCCAGTTACTCTGAAATCACAGACAGGAAAACATTCTGGTATCAGAACAACTGGCTTTGTAGACAAACTTTGGGTTGTTTTTTAAATTTATATAAAATGAAAACTAAAAATTTTTAAACCACAATAGATCATAGATAACATAAATGTTCACAAATGTTTACAATTTATATACAAAATAACCTTATTTCAAATTTGATTTCTGCTACAGGTCTGTAAATAGTTGGGACGGAGCATGTGTAGCATCTCTTCTTTTCAAAAAAGTTTGAAGAGGTCTGGACATTGAGGTTGAGTTTCTGGAGTTTTGCTGTTGGAATTTATTCAATTTTTGCCTGATTCATTTTTCCAGCTGCTGAAGAGTTTGTGGTCGTCTTTGACGTATTTTTCCTTTAATGATGCCCCAAATGTTGTCTATAGGTGAAAGTTCTGGACTGAAGGCAGGTTAATTCAGCACCCAGACTCTTTTACTTAGAAGCTATGCTGTTGTAATAGCTGCAATATATAGTTTTGTCCTGCTGAAAATACACAAGGTTTTCAATGAAAAAGATATCGTCTGGAGGGAAGCATATGTTACTTTAAAATCTTTATATGCCTTTTAGCATTCCAAGTGCCTTACAAAACATTCAAGCTGCCCAAACCGTAAGCACTTATTCACACCCATACCACCAGAAATGCTGGCTTTTGAATTAAACACACTGAAAGGTCTCCCTCTGGAGGACACGGCATCTGTAATTTCCAACAAGAATAGCAAATCTGGACTCGTCTGACCATAGAACACTTTTCCACTTTGAATCAGTCCATTTGCCCAACAGGACACAACGTGACTTCTGGACCATGTTCACGTATGACTTTGTTATTGCATGATAGAGCTTTAGTTGGTAACTGTAGCTAACACAGCGGATTGTGTTTACTGACAATGGCTTCTGTAAGTTTTTCTGGACCCATTTAGTAATGTCAATCACGGAATCATGTCGATAAGTGATGCAGTGCCCAAAGACCACGGGCGTCCAATAAAGGTTCTCAGCCTTTTTTTCCCCATACACGCAGAGATTTCTCCAATTTGATAATGTTATGAATTGTAGTAGATCTGACGTTAATGAAAGTTGTTTTTAAAGTTTTCCACAATCTTTTCACACTCTTCTTTACAGATAATAGCCTCTGCTCATCGTTACTTCTGAGAGACTCTAAGACATAGACTTTACTTCTAAGACCTTCAGCCCTTTGTTTTCCCCGTGTGCCAACATTTTGAAGACCTGTAGCAGGGATCAAATTTAAAATAAGATTATTTAGTGGATAAAAGTGTAAAAGTCTCTTAGTTTTTATTTTATTGAAATTTAAAAAACATCCCAACTTTTCCAGAAGTCAGGTTGTAGTATTGTGATTTTATAGCATTAATTAAAAATAAATAAATAAATAAGGGAATACTGCCATAAATGTAAATGTAAATAATAATAATAATCTATGAGGCAACCCATTTAATCCTACATAATAATAGAACCTTTAACTATTGTTTCTAACTCACCTCTCATCAACACTTACTACCACAATGCTTAACAGCTTTTAGGACTCACTTAATATGACTCAAACCTTTCGGTACCTACTGACGTTCTAAGCATTGCATTGTGTCTGGTTTGTTAACCGACTGTTATGTGTTAAAATCATTGCCAGTCAACCAGCACCTCTAACCATCAATCAAAATAATAACCATCACAGTTCACACGCTCAGTTAACCTCTTTCACCATCGCTAATTGGCCACTCGTAACCCAAACCGCTGGCCATTACAACCTTTGGTGTTTTCTGTGTACTTCAGGTGGTCCGTCCATACCAGACCATGTCAAATCCTCTGAGTAAGTTGACTGTCCTGAACAGCCTGCACTCACACTTTATCCTAGCCGACAACGGCACCACGGGCAAGTACGGTGCAGAAGTTAAGCTTCGCCGCCAGCTGGAGAAACACATCTCTCTGCAGAAGATCAACACACGTGAGTCTCTTTCCTCGCTGCCAGTTTTTAGTGCACTCAGACAAACGGTATGCTCGAAAAAAGTCATTACGCTCTCCATGGATTCATGGTGAATTATCTCTCTTGGGACAGGGAATCTTTTAATTGTGTTGTTTGTTAAGGCTTGAGATTTCTTGATGCATTTCAGCTAATGACTTGAAGTAAGAGAAGTAATTTCATCTAGTAGAATAAATAAAGTTGTAATAGAAAACCTCACTATAGTGTATGTATATGGATTATGTCATGGCACCTTTTACAGCCAGTAATCAATCTAGCCAGTAAATCTGTGATAAAATGACCCAGAGAGAGCTCAATAAATACATTGAAATGCATTATTTAGTGAATGGACTTCCATTGGAAAGGTGTGTTTCGTCCCTTGGTGCAGGTAGTTTGGGCAGTTTTACATTTCCATGATGCTATTATCCAGACCGACTTACATTTATTTCTTTTTTTTAATTCAATTGAGCATTTGAGAACTATAGTTAAAAGGTGGAGGTTTGCTCTGGAGAGAAGAGGAATGAAAGTCAGTCGTAGCAAGACAGAGTACATGTCTTTTAATAAAAGAGAGGGAGGTGAAACCGTGAGATTGCAGGGTAAATAGGTAAAGAAGGGTTAGGGTTAAGGTTTTAAGGAATTAAGGAGTTTCAGTACTTGGGGTCGAAAGTCCAGAGCAATGGAGAGTGTGTAAATGAGGTAAAGAAGCAAGGACATGCAGGTTGATGTGTGACAGGAGGATATCAGCTAGAATCAAGGGGAAGGTGTACAACACAGTGGTGAGACCAGCTATGATGTATGATTTAGAGACAGTGGCACTGAGAAAGAAGCAGATGGCAGAGCTGGAAGTAGCAGAGCTGAAGATGTTGAGGTTTTCTTTGGGAGTGACGAGGTTGGACAGGATTAGGAACGAGTTCTTTGGGGACAGCTCATGTTAGATGTTTTGGGGAGAAAGTCAGGAAAGCCAGATTGAGGTGGTTTGGACATGTACAGAGGAAGGATAGTGAATATATTGCTAGGAGGATGTTAGAAATGAAACTACCAAGAAGAAGGCAAAGAGGAAGAACAGAGAGGAGGTATATGGATGCGATAAACAAGGACATGAAGTTAGTTGGTGTAAGTGAAGAGGATGCAGAGAATAGGGTTAGGTGAAGACAGATGATTCGCTGTGGTGACCCCTAAAGGGGAACAGCCGAAAGAAAAAGAAGATTTAAGGGCTAAGAACCACGCTCAGGTGCTTGAAACTGTTAACTTGAGGGTCCTGAAAATTGAACCCACGATCTTTCGAACAGTAGTCCAACATCTTAACCACTGAGCTACCTCTTACTAAGGGAGACCACAAGTGTGAACCGACCAATTCAACCAAATACTGATCTTAATCATCTTCAAACAAAAGAGAACAAATTTCTGCACAGTGTGAAACTAAAAACAAACATCCAAACAATCAAGACACTAGCCTCTGCATGTGAAATAATAGGTGTGAAAGCAGCAGTGGTGTAAAATATGCATAAAATATGTGCTTTATCCGAAAACCCATACTTCTGCACTATAAACTATAGTATGCAAAAACTATATATGCAAAGTGAGAAGTATGTCTAAATCCTTAGTATGCTAAAAACAGGAAAGTAAAAAGTTTCTGGATAAGCTACTATTTTCACCTGAATTTGTTTATTTAGATGTTATGGTATTGGTGGAAATACTATAGGGGGCAGTGGTGGCTCAAATGGTCAAGGTGCTGAGTTGTTGATTGGAAGACCAGGAAGACCTGGGTTCAAGCTCCACCACCACCAGTGTGTCACTGTTGGGTCCTTGAGCAAGACCCCTAAAACTTACTGCTCCAGGGGCGCTGCATCATAGCTGACCCTGCTCCCTGACACCAACATTTTAAGATAGGATATGCAAAGAAACACATTTTACTGTGCTGTATAGTTTATGTAACAAATAAAGACATTTATTATTTATAAGCATTATGACATGTTTATGTTTAAACTGGCTGGGTTTGAGAGAATTCAGATCTTAAATATTCAGTAAAAGCAGGTGATCATCTTCATATAATAGATTTGTTACGGGCGGTTTGTATTAGCTGTGTGTTATTTTGGGACAGTTGTAGAGGTATTAAGACTTTTATTGTTGGGCTTTAGATTTAGTTAAATGAGGTTTGAATAGCTTTAATGTACAGTTTAGCATAATTCAGTTTGGAGGGTGTCATTAAGCTTCAGGCTGAGTGTATAAAGTAAGTGGCTGTTGTGGAGCTTAAGCCATTATTTATTGAATAAGACCTAGATTTGGTTGGCTTTGTGCATACTAGTTACATTTATACATAGGCATACTAGTTACATATTGCAGGGGGGTCCAGCAAAAAAAAATCTGGTCCTGGGAATGCCACTAATATCTGATGCCTTTTTAGGCCACCAAAAGTAGCTATAAGGAATTGAGGCAGTGTATGACCCCATACGCCCTCTCCAACTTTGTATGACTCGTGGACTTCCCTTTGTCATCCTATGCCTGGGATTATAGAGAGGGCTGGGAAGGCAAAGGGACGTCCAATTGTCATCAAGAGCATCTATTTCCAGGTAACAATCTAGAATGTGATCTGTTGATAAAAATTCTAGATGAAAGCAGACCATTAATTATTTTAGGTGCAGACTTTCAGATGAATGTGTTCCCGATAAGTTCTCGATAATGGAAAGTTTGCTAAAGCTAATTTTCTGTGATGAGCAGAGGTACAGGCTATTACAAATTTTCATCGCAGTGCTCATTCCATGCTATGGAAAACAAATGCAGTAAAAAAAAAAAAAAAAAAGTAGTTCAATATAATGTTTTATAGTTGTTTTTAATTCTGACATCAACAAATATTTTTAATATTTTTTTTACTTTATTTATCCTCTTAGACATACAGAAAGCAGATGACAGGGTGCAGGGTGGTGCTGAGAAAAGAGATGTGGTATTACAGTATATGAGAATGTCAGGGATAGCATAAAAGAATGTTAGATTGGTGCAGAATATGTACTAGAGTAGCCTGACGGTGGTAAGGTCGGTCAGACTGAGGAGTTTAATGTGGAGGTGGGAATGCATCAGGGATTGGCTCTGAGCCCCTTCTTTTTTGCTATAGTGATGGACCCGTTGACTGAGGAGGTCAGACAGAAATTTCCTTGGACAGTGATGTTTCCTTAGCAGATGATATTGTGGTAATGAGAGAAGAGAGCAGGTAAAGAACAACTTAGAAAGGTGGAGGTTTGCTTTGCATTTACATTTACAGCATTTAGCAGACCCTCTTGTCCAGAGCGACGTACAAAAAATTGCTTAATACTGATACAATAATTCACAAATCGGTGTAACAACAACAAAAAACTGTTGGAAGAGTAAGTTTTTTTTTTGTTTTAAAAAAAGGTCAAGAGCAAGGTATTTAAACAAGAGATGAGTTTTTAAACGCCTCTTGAAGATGGCTAGTGACTCTGCTGTTCCAACATTGATGGGAAGTTTATTCCACCATCTTGGTGCCAGAACAGAGAAAAGTCTTGAGGCAGACCTACCTTGTGACCTAGGGGATGGTGGAACAAGCCGAGCAGTACTTGTGGACCTGAGAGAGTGTGGTGCTATGCGAGGTGTGATAAGTGCTTGTAGGTAGGAGGGCGCAGCTCCATTTCTGGCTTTGTAAGCAAGCATCAGTGTTTTGAATCTAATGCATGCAGCTACTGGGAGTCAATGGAGGGAGCGCAGCAGTGGAGTAGTGTGTAAAAACAACACGTGCAGCTGCATTCTGAATCATCTGCCGAGAACAAATTGCACTCAGAGGTAGGCCTGCCATGAGCGAGCTGCAGTAGTCTAGTTTAGAAATTACAAGAGACTGCACAAGCAACTGAGTGGCCTAAGTAGTTAAGAATGGTAGAATCCTCTGGATGTTATGCAGGATAAACCTGCAGGATCGTGTTATGTTGGCAACATGTAAGGAAAAGGATAATTGATTGTCCATAGTTACCCCAAGGTTGCGAGCACTGGTTGAAAAGGAGACATGCGAATTTTCCAGGGTGATTGCAAGATCTTGGCATAGGGATAAGTCAGCTGGGATAAAAAGTAGTTTAGTTTTGCAAGGGTTGAGTTTCAGCTGGTGAGCTGCCATCCATAATGATATGTCTGCCAGGCAATTTGAGATCCTTGTAGAAGCTGTGGTGTCTGATGGAGAAAAAGAAAAGACAAGTTGAGTGTCATCAGCGTAACAATGGTATGTGAACCCATGTGAGGAAATAACTTTGCCAAGTGAGTGAGTATAGAGGGAGAAAAGAAGAGGACCAAGTACTGAGCCTTGTGGGACACCCGTGGAAAGTCTGCGTGGGGCAGATGTTGTTCCTCTCCATGGAGAGAAGAGGAATAAAAGTCAGTCATATAAAGACAGAACAGTAAGTTTAGAGAGTGAAGGTGTAAAGTACAGGAGTTTAAGTACTTGAGGTTAACAGTCCTGAGCAACAAAGTGTTGAAAAGAGGTGAAAAAGTAAGTGCAGGCAGGTTGGGATGGAAAATATGTGTCAGGAGTGATGTGTGACAGAAGCATATCAGCAAAAATTAAAAGGAAGGTTTGCAATGGTGAAGCCAGTTATGTTGTATGGTTTGGAGACATTGGCACTGAGGAAGAGACAGAGGTAAAAAATTTTTAGGTTCTCTTTGGGGTGGCGAAATTGGACAGGATTAGGAACAAGCATAAGCTCAAAGGGACCGCTCTTGTTATACATTTCAGGGAAAAATTCTGAACGATCAGAGTGAGATGGTTTGGACATTTGTAGAGGAGGGATTGTGAAAATATCAGTAGGGGGATGTTGTAGATGGAGCTGCACGCAGAAGGCAAATAGGAAGACGTTTCGGTTACGTATTGGTAACCCTCGTTCCCTGATGGAGGGAACGGAGACGTTGTGTCGAGTGACGACACTAGGGGTCATGTTTTGGGAGCCTGAATACCTTTGATCTAATTTGAAAAGGCCAATGAAATTGGACGAGCAGAATTCGCATAGCCGGTAACGCCCCCGTACTTCTATAAAAAGCCAGCTGCGATACTGTTCATCGTTCTGTCCTGAGGAGCCGAATGACGATTCCCCAGGAGTAGCCCAGCGCAGTGGCATGAAGGACACAACGTCTCCGTTCCCTCCATCACGGAACGAGGGTTACCATACATAACCGAGACGTTCCCTTTCTGTCACTCGGTGACGACACTAAGGGTCCCTATCCAACACGCCACTGCTGCCGGGCTGCGTCAGGGGTCTACCGAAGATAAGTGCCAACAGGAACCAGCGTGTCAAAGCGCAGCCTTGCTCAACCTCATGACCTACCAGCAGCCTGGGAGCCTACCCCCCTCCCACAAGGGGGAGGGCTAACGTAGGCAAAATCCACAGCATTAGCCTTTTCATAACACTCACCTTATATGTGCATATCACGCTGGAAACCGTGTGCTGGGACCTACGGAGATCACATCCCGCCAGCTGGGGGGGGGGATATATGTGAAGAGTCACCCAAGGACTGACACAAGGCAGTTCTACTTAGGAAAGGCCCCGGGGTGGGCTCCGCACCAGGGGGAGACAACCAGACCCGGGGACTCAAGACCTAGAAGCTTCCAGGGGGAGGGGAACACTTACCTTAGTGGAAAAACACACATGGGGCCGACAGAGGAGCCACTACATGTGGATTAACCCAGCTAGGGTTCCAGGAAGAACCACCTAGTTCTGGTCTCCCCCGGCTAGTCCCTCCGCTGCACTGGCTAGGGGGGGCAGCTTGATGGAAGGATAAGAGGCAGTCCTGCATCAGGAACAGACCCATACAGGACCCAAGTGGCACAATCCTACCCCAGAGGGGAGGGGCCCCAAAGGGGAGGGGTGCCGGTGGCAAGCACTACACCCTACCCGTCCCCAGAATCTAGGGCACCGCACAAGACTCTGGAAGAGACGGGTTCCATCCGTAGGTTGTGTTGTGAGTAGCCCAACCTGCAGCTCTACATATGTCCGCTAATGAAGCCCCATTTGCCAGGGCTGATGTGGCGGCAACCCCCCTGGTGGAGTGAGCATTCACTCCCAGGGGGCAGGGTAGGCCCCTGGTCTTGTAGGCCTCAAGGATCGCTTCCACTATCCAGTGGGAGATCCTTTGTCTGGTGACGGCGTCCCCTTTCCGCCTTCCTCCATAGCAGTTGAAGAGCTGATCGGAGCATCTAAAGCTCTGTGTGCGGTCCAAGTACGCCCTCAGGGCCCGTACCAGACACAACAAAGGCAGGTCGGGATTCCCCTGCTAAGGGGGGAATAGCTTGCAAGGTCACCACCTGATCCCGAAAGGGAGTGGTGGGTACCTTGGGCACGTAGCCCGGCCTAGGTCTCAGGACAACGTGAGAGTCTGCCGGGCCAAATTCCAGGCACGTTCTGTCGACAGAGAAGGCGTGCAGGTCCCCTACCCTCTTGATTGAGGTGAGTGCGGTCAGCAAGGCCGTCTTCAGAGAGAGGGCTCTAAGTTCTGCTGACTGCAAGGGCTCGAAAGGGTCTCCCTGTAGTCCCTGGAGGACCACAGATAGATCCCAAGAGGGATCGAGGTGCTGTGCCGGAGGGCACAACCTCCTTCAGCCTCTGAGGAACCTGATCACCAGATCATGCCTCCCCACCGATCTGCCCCCTATTGTGTCGTGGCCCGCTGAGATGGCAGCGACGTACACTTTGAGGGTAGAGGCAGAAAGGCGCTTATCCAGCCCTGCTTGCAGGAAGGAGAGAACCGATCTGATGCCACATCTCCGTGGGTCTTCCCCACAGGAGGCACACCAATCGACAAAGATACGCCACTTCAGGTCATACAGCCGCCTCGTTGAGGGGGCTCTAGCCTGGATGATGGTATTCACCACAGAGGGTGACAGATCTCTTAAGTCCTCCTGGTCGCGTTCAGGGACCGTACATGGAGCATCCAGAGATCCGGGCGTGGGTGCCATAACGTGCCCCTGCCCTGGGAGAGAAGGTCTCTCCTCAGGGGAATTGGCCAGGGGGGCGCTACTGCCAGCAGGACTAGTTCGGAGAACCAAGTCTTGCTGGGCCAGTAAGGTGCCACGAGCAGCAGCTGCTCCTGGTCCTTCCTGACCTTGCACAGGACCTGTGCCAAGAGGCTCACTGGGGGAAAAGCGTACTTGCGCAGTCCCTTGGGCCAGCTGTGTGCCAGTGCATCCGTGCCAAGGGGGGCCTCGGACAGGGAATACCACAACTGGCAGTGAGTCGATTATGACGAGGCAAACAGATCCACCTGCGCCTGGCCAAACCGCCTCCAAATCAGCTGGACTGTCTGTGGGTGAAGCCTCCACTCACCCCCAAGGGGTCTCTGTCGTAAGATCATATCTGCCACACGATTGAGGTCGCCTGGAACGTGAGTGGCCCGCACAGATTTGAGCCTGTGCTTGCTCCACACCAAGAGATGGCGGGCAAGCTGTGAAATGCGACAGGAGCGTACTCCACCTTGATGGTTGATGTAGGCCACTGTCGCAGTATTGTCCGACCAGATCAACACGTGTTTGCCCTGAATCATGGGCCGAAACCTCCTCAGGGCTAACCACACTGCCAATAGCTTGAGGCGGTTGATATGCCACTGCCGGCGGGGGCCCGTCCACATCCCCGCGGCTGCCTGCCCCTTGCATACGGCGCCCCAGCCCGGGGTCGATGCATCTGTCGTAATGACAACACGCCCGGACACCTGCTCTAGGGGCACACCTGCCCGTAGGAATGAGATGTCCTCCCACTGTCTGAGAGTCCAGCGACACATCATGGTTACCTGCACCCGGTGTGTGCCATGACGCCATGCCCATCTCGGCACCCGGTCGTGAAGCCAGTGCTGAAGCGGTCTCGTGCATTAGGCCGAGCGGAACCACCGCGGCTGAAGATGCTAAATGCCCCAGGAGCCTCTGGAATTGATTTAAGGGGAACGCCGAGCTGCGTTTGAGAGAGCTCACACATCTCAGCACCGCCTGGGCCCGCTCCGGGGAGAGCCGAGCCCTCATCACGACCGAATCCAAATGGATACCGAGAAAAGCAATACTCTGCACGGGGGAGAGTTTGCTCTTTTCCCAGTTGACCTGAAGCCCCAACTGGGCAAGGTGGTGGAGCACCCTGTCCCTGTGCGCAACCACAATGTCTCGTGAGTGAGCTAGGATTAGCCAGTCGTCGAGATAATTGAGGATGCGTATACCCGCCTCTCGGAGGGGGGCTAAGGCAGCCTCCGCGAGCTTCGTGAAGACACGCGGAGACAGGGACAGCCCAAAGGGGAGGACCTTGTACTGGTATGCACGACCTTTGAAGGCAAACCGCAGTAAGGGTCTGTGTCTTGGAAGGATCGAAACATGGAAGTATGCATCCTTCAGGTCTACAGCCACGAACCAATCCTGGTGCCTTACACACGTTAAAATGTGTTTGAGGGTTAGCATCCTGAACGGGAACCTGTGAAGAGCCCGGTTCAGCGTCCTCAAATCCAGGATTGGCCTGCTCCCTCCCCCCTTCTTGGGTACAATGAAATAGGGGCTGTAAAGCCAGGGGAGCATCCAAACTGGTCCGCAACCTTCTCCCTGGGTCGCCCGTCTCAGGAACACCTCGAAGCCTTGCGAGGGTTCTTAGTGTCCTGACAACGGGCCTGCGATACCACCTTCCTGCGAGTAGCCTGGTGGACTGGCTTGGCTGTCGGTCCCGACTGCCTCAGTGCCGCTGCAGCTCTCGCAGGCGGCTGTCTTTGGGATGGAGCAGACTGGGCCTGCTGGTAAGGGGAAGCGGTGCTTGCCCTTGCCCTTCGCCAAGGCAGGATGTGACTAATCGCCTCCGTCTGCTTCTTCACTGTGGAGAATTGCTGGGAGAATTCCTCCACAGTGTCACCGAGAGAGGCCACCCGGTGAGATGGAGGCGTCAAGAAAGCGAACCTTCTCAGCCTCCCGCATCTCGGCCAGGTTAAGCCACAGGTGGGCGTTCCTGGACCACAAGTGTGGCCATCGCCCTTCCCAGAGCCTGCGCAGTGGCCTTCGTAGCCCAAAGTGCATAGTCAGCCACAGAGCACAGTTCCTGCAGGAGCTCTGGGTTGGGCCCTAACCCTCCCTCGTGCAGCTGTTGCAACGCCTGAGCCTGGTATACCTGCAGGGTGGCCACAGGGGCAGAAGAAAACTTACATGCCCTGGACGGGAGTCTAGGGCGACCCCTCCAGGTGGCGGCTGTCTGCGGGCACAAGTGTACCGCGATAGCCCGCTCCACCTGAAGGACATCCTCATACCCCCTCGCTGGTCCCCCCTCGAGGGAGGTGGAGCCGAGGAGCCGGTGTACCGGGATCTGGCCAAAAACGGTGATTTCCACGATTTCGTCAGCTCCTCGTGTACCTCCGGGAAAAAAAAGGAACCGGGGGCAGGTGCGGCTTAGCATCGCGACCGGCACCCAAGAACCAATTATCCAGCCTTGACTTCTCGGGACCGGGTGGAGGAGACCACCGCAGCCCGATGGCCTTGGCTGCCCGGACCAGTTCGGCTGCCATCTCGGCCTCACGCTCTGACTGACGCCCGGCCCTGGCCGGCGCCGGCTCAGCAGAGTCGTCAGCCTCAATGGACTCGAGCCCACTCTCAGATGCTGCGATCAACATCTCGTCAGGTTCGAGGGAGCAACTGGGTAACCCCTGATGTCCCTCCAGTGTCCCAACTGGCAGGCCCAGGGTGCATGCAGGTACTGGCCCGGCAGTGCTGCCCCACCTCCCTGCTCCTCCCCAGCACCCACCACTACGGCCTCAGGCCCAGAGGCAGGAGGAGTCGAGTGATAAGTGGCTGGGGAGGCTGGGGATTTTTGCTGTGCAAAAACCTCCAACCGAGCACGCAACGTGCCTGTGGGCAGTGCCTCACAAGAGGGGCACGTCCCATGCATGAAAGCATTTCTTGTGTGGGAATAACCCAAACACAAAAAACAGCAATCATGCCGGTCATCGAACGCGATAGACCGACCGCACCCAGAAACATACGGCCGAGAAGTCATGATAAATCATGTTCTCGCTGTAAAACGCCCTTAACGAGGAAAAAAATCGCTGTAGGATTTTTTTTTGCTCAGGCACTGCTGCGGATGCCGCCAATGCACCCAGGGGTCCTCCCACACTTCCTAGTTGGATGCTGCCGCGAGAGGGACCGCTGATCGCGCTCCTGATCCAGCGACGCTTTTTTTTTTTTTTTTTTTTTTTTTTTTTTTAAGGTAATCGTTCCTAATCGCTTCTTCTCCGGCTTGCTGCTCGCTCGCTCGCTCGCGCTGAGAAGACGCACATACGGCTCCGAAAAACAGAACGATGAGCAGTATCGCAGCCGGCTTTTTATACCGGAAGTACGGGGCGTTACCGGCTATGCAAATTCTGCTCGTCCAATTTCATTGGCCTTTTCAAATTAGATCAAAGGTATTCGGGCTCCCAAAACATGACCCCTAGTGTCGTCACTCAACACAACGTCGGAGTGAGCGACAGAAAGGGAACTAAAAAATTTTATGGTTAAAAAAAAAAAAACAATAAACTAATTCTTATATTTAATCACATGTAAAAAGAGTGAAACATTTTAATTAGTACAATACATGCATTTTATTGAGTGTTCATTCTGTAGGACACTGTAAAGTGTCCTAATTTTGACCATCATCCCCAGGGGAATCGATGGTTTAATTTGAGCCGCCGATTATAATTTTAATTTTATGGTATCACCACCAATTTTCGTTTCACTTCTTCAGTTCAACATTTTCTTGGGTTAAAACTTGGGTTATAATTTATTAACACAACATCATTACTAATTGAGGATTTTTTTTGTTTGGTTAGTTTTCAAAAAGATTCATTCTTTCAACCCAATTAAAATTCCAGTTGTTGTGAGCAGTTTTATTCTGATTGAGGTGTTTACATAGAGTATTTTTTAACCAATTACAAACTGAATACAATTTTCCTTGTAAACACAATTCCTGTCATGTGTATATTGCTGTGTGTATCAATAGAGTAATAATGCATATACCAGTAAACTAAAGTTTTCAAGTATTGTTTCTTTTTTGTGATACACTTTTCCTTATCAATAATATGTACAGTTTATTCATGTAATAGTGCTGATTAAACATTAATTTAATACTAAGTTGTATTACAAATAAAGTGTCGCCCTCAATTAACTGGAAATATTTTATCCTAGGGCTGGTATTTTAGTGCAACTAAAGCTTGGCCCTTGAATGTTTTTTCATCCAACTAGTTTCAGCACCTTGGACAGCAACAGCAGATTTAATATCTAACAATGTTTTTTTTTAAAAAAACAATTCCTTTTGTTAATATCTTTTTCACATTTCTTACTAATATTTACATCAAATAGTATGAAAAACTGGTTCTAGAGTTGTTGCTGTATATTAGGCACAAGTCGTTTTAGCCTAAACCTGCTTTAGGGCTACGTCTGATGGTGGCATCTGTTGCTCCCTTTGCTTTACTGGACTATTTCTGGATATAATTTCCTGCCACCTCCTTTGAAAGTCTCCTTAGGCATATTGGCTTAATTCCCATTGTACCATATGGGGATAGCCTTCTGGGTACTTTCTCTCTTTATCTCTCTTTCTCTCTCTCTCTCTCTCTCTCTCTCTCTCTCTCTCTCTCTCTCTCTTTAACACTTAATTTTAATTTCTAAATGGAAATGATTAGCACACCTATTTAACCTAGACAAAGCAAAAACTGTCTCTCTTAACCAGGATGATTTAGAGAGTTGTCCACTTTCATTGCACTTATTTTATGTAAGGCTTGACACAAAATATAAATAACATTATCTGCAGCACCAGGCAGGAATACACCCTGAACAGGATGGATTATGGACAATGAAATGACAAACAAATCGTTGGTTTATAGCAACAGCGCTCCCATAAGACTGATCAATACACTTCATGCAGTGTTTTTTAGAAAACATCAATCATCCTATTTATTTGCTGTTGTTTGACTGTTCCAGTTATGTAGGGTGTCTTGATTGTTGATGATATTTTACCTGCCACAAGACAGTATGGAATTTGGTAGATTTTTATGTCAGAGTAAGGTGAAACGTTCAATCTAATAAATGGGGTCTGATCCTCAGTGGATGAAGAATATGGAAGATAAATAATGACAAATCTTTTTGGAAAAAAAAAGGATTAACAGCGCTTGCATTTATAGGTTTAATTAAGAGGCTTATTTACTATGACTATTTCAATTTTACACATATTTTTATAACAAATATTCAATAGTTCATATTTACTCTTTAAAATTCACTTTCACAACATTTAACCTCTTAAAAAATACGACGGATAAAATTTGACAGGCAATTATCGGTGCATTTTATTTTACTTTACAAATCCGCTTTTACAAATTAAGTGGTTCAAATTCAACTGAATTGCCTGGGAAATGCCTTAATCTCCATCTGATGTTAAGCTCTTACCAGCAGCTGGTGCAATCTATAGAGTTATAAATACACAGACGCCTTGTTGGGTGCTGGACGTATGTCAAAGGCCACCGCCATCTTGATCCGGGCAAGTTTTTCATCACTCTCATATAACTGACTCAGAAAAAAATGCCTTGTGTGCAGCTTGTGGATGTACACAATGCCACACACATAAAAATAGGTCTTATTTGTACAGGTGAGACTAAAAAGTTGTTTCTGGTTTTATTTGGTCATTATAACATTTTGTTGACAGTAATTACTCAGACTATTAGTAGCTAGCAATATCGCTATTTAGCTGAGACTAGACCTTATAGGAAATCAAAAAGTTTATTCTTTATGAAAATTCCAGACATCAAAATGCAAGCACTGTTGATGTAATGTAATATTTTTTTACTTACTGTAGTTCAACAGTTTTTTGTCATAATTTTCCTTTTATATATGTATCAAGATATTAGCTTGTCATGGTGAAATTTGGAGCTAACAAATCCTTATGTAGAAGCCTGTATAATTTTGCCTTGGGCTTCATAATAACACAACCTCTGTTTAGGATATTTCAGCGCAGATGTGTTGCACTGTACCGCTTTGTAATTACTGGGGATATTAAAATAGGTTTGTCAGCAGTATGATTTTAGGTTTGGAAGAATCAGAGTTTAAAAAAATAAATAAACAAACAAAAAAGTATTAAATACATCCTGTGGCTATGATTCTGCAGTTACCCTCCAGTGATTTTGTTTATTGTGGTCGTAATTTCCTTCCATTATGCTGCTGCTCGATGTTTCTCATATTGCTCATTGGTTTGTCAGGATCATGCTGTTTGCTAATTGACTGAACATAAGCCTTATTGAGCTCTAAGTCTGTTTTTAATTAATCCCACAATGTCTGATTCTTGTTTCTTTTCTTGCTTCTTAATCCGAGACCAACAGGGTTTTTTAAAAAATCACAGGAATCTTTTACATTTATTTGCATACATAAAAAATGTATAATGATCAATGATTATACAGCTTTTCAAGCTAATTATCTATTTACAATTAATAGTAATGGAATTTTTTATTGGTTGGTATCACTTCTAATTTCAACTTCCAATAATAAAACATTTATTTAGATTTTCTTTTGGATTTATAACCCAATATGGTTATAACAATGAGTAAATTATAATAACCCTCAATTTGTGCCACTGTAGATGAGATGTTTGTAACATCTACTGTGGCTACATTTCCAGTTATAGGTAGGAGTGGATATTTATAATGTTTTTAAAAATCTAGACCTAGGGTATAAAAGTCAAAATAAAGGTTTTAAAGAAATGGTGTTCGAAATCTAACAAAAATAGAAAATTTAACACCCACCATGTCAATATTAAAGATACAAATAAGACATAAAGAGACAGATAGCATATATTCTAGTCTCTGCCTAAAAAAAGGGAGGCTTTGTCGCACCTTATTGCACAGTAAAATTTTATTCATGAGTTAGGAAATTAAGTTCAGAATACAAGCCATGAAATAAAGAGTAAAAAGAGCTTATTCGTCACATATACTCTACCACAGAGTGAAATGTGTTTCTTTCCATATCCCAGCTTAAGTTAGGGTCAGAGCACAGGGTCAACTATGATACAGCATCCCGGAGCAGGATTAATGATCTTGCTCAAGAAACCAACAGTGGCTGACTGGTGGTGGTGGTGCTTGAATCCTGGTTTCCTCAGCATCAAAACAACAACTTAGCGCCTTGACATTTTGAGCCACCACTGCCCTATGGTGATGATATGCCCTTTGATTTGGTACCCCTGGAGCACAGAAGATTAAGGGCTCAATAGTGCCAACTTGGCAATGGTGAGGTTTAAACCCTGATCGACAACCCATAGCTTTAACCGCTATTTAAAAAAAAATCTAAGGTCAGAGCACAAGCTCAGCCAGTGCCTGGAGCAAGAGTAGTTTGGGGACTTGCTCAGCAGCCCAATGATGGGAGCTTGAAGCTCAAACCTTGAACCAGTGCCTTAACTGTTGAGCCACCCTGTCCCTAAAAGTCCCTACAAGGAAAGAAGTGGTAGTGCAGTGGTTAAGGTGTTAGACTGTTACTTGGAAGATCGGTGTTTGATTCCCAGCACCACCAAGCTCCCGCCATTGGGCCCCTAAGCAAGGCCCTTAACCCTCTAACTGCTCTGTTGTGTAAAAGAGAAAAATGTATGTCGCTTTGGATAAGAGAGTCTGCTAAATTATGTAAATGTACAAGCCATTTGATAAACTCCAGGTGCGTATGGCACACAAAACTGGACACAATATCAGAGGTGTCAACTAATTTTTAAGAGATGTGTGCTATGTTTTTAAAGTGTTTAGAAATACCGGCTAAACATTGGATTTTCCAACTGTTGTGACATTCAAGATATATGCTTGTCAAACCAAACACTCTGATTCGTTGCTTTACATGAAAGTCCAATGCCCCCTTGGCCAGTAAAATTTTCTATGGAGTTCAGATCTCCTGCTGGTAGTCTGCATCAGTCAGACTAGGTTCTGTCTAACATTTAGCATGGATTTGTTTTTGCTTGAAGTCGTTATTTAGATTTTTTTTAAAAAGTATTAAAATTTTTTAAAAAATCCACAAAAGTTTTCCTGAAGGATTTTTGGTCCTTTGTCTTGCCCTTTCATTTGACAACTGACAATCTGAAGTTGCCAATTTATTAAGTGGTCTATCGAATGTTGAATCCAGGTTAAATAAAAAGCTCAAAACAAGCGTTCATAAATATTTTTTTTTATACTTACAGCTTGACGAATTCTTTTCATACAAATATTATACATGATCCATTTATACAAACTTAAAAATTTATTTTTAATGTGTGTGCCCTGGCTTGTCTCACACTGGCTTTATGATTTTTTACAGTCTCTTTTGCTTTGCCTTTCTGCAGTGAAGTAAATGGATTATTAGTTCTAACAGAGTGATTTCTTATACAACTCCTGCTCACAGTTGGTATCAGATTACTAAGATTGCCAGGAAAATATTTTCCATTGTGTTTCAATATAGTGAATTTTTTAAACATCTTTTACATTTGGATAGGACACATGAACAGACACAACCACATTAGTGTCTGTTTTTGTGCCCTTGTGTTAGAAAAGCTTTCAAATTTTCCCCAAACAGCTGTTATTTTTATTCTATAAATTTGTTTTATTTTTTTGTATGTTTTATAGTAATTTTGGATGCATTTACACTGCATATCTTGATACCCAGTTCAGATTTTATGACTATATTGGATTTGAATGATGACCTGGAGACCTTGGTGATGGGAAGGCTAATCCAGAGGCGGTTCTGGCACTCCAGGCTACTAAGGAGATGTCCAGGGCTACAGGCCACTCTATGGCAGCCCTAGTGGCAGGGTGGGTTCTCTACAGCGTCTCCTTGTGGAGAGGTTATTTACAGGACCCCCATGCTTCTAAGCCGCGAGAAGTGTTGAACTAGTATATGGGCACTGCCTGTCTGTATGGCAAAGCAACTAATCCCCCACAATTGTGGAGGCTCCAGAGCCCTAGGGCCGGCCTGGTGCGACCATGTGGCATGGCAGGCGGTTCCCGTTCATGTCTCGTACACAAGGGTTTAAACCCACATGGCATGGTATGCATCACTGGGGGCCTAGCAATGCTCAGGCCCCCAGTGATGCATACTGGGGGGCATACTGCATAATGCCAGTGGAGTTCTTCGGCAGGAAACCAAGTAGAAAGGTAAGTATTGTGGCCTATTATCCCGGTAGGAATCAGGTTAGCCACCAGGACAGCAACTTAGCGGTATGGCGTCAGTGGCAACTCTTTTTCATAGCACCTTATTGCACAGTAAAATTTTATTCATGAGTTAGGAAATTAAGTTCAGAATACAAGCCATGAAATAAAGAGTAAAAAGAGCTTATTCGTCACATATACTCTTCCACAGAGTGAAATGTGTTTCTTTCCATATCCCAGCTTATGTTAGGGTCAGAGCACAGGGTCAACTATGATACAGCATCCTGGAGCAGGATTAATGTGGCAACTCTTTTTCATAGCATTTGACACCGCTTGAGGGAACAAAATGGGAACGATGGCATTTCTGTCTACGCGCCTCAGGTCGAACTTATCGTAGCTTGGTTTTCGCCTTTGTACTTCTTGTTCGATGATGTCACCCTGCCCATGATGTGCCATGCTCATGACATATCGCTTTCCAGTTGGTGATTTCACATGTGCTTCAAGGGGTAGTGGTAGTGCAGTGGTTAAAGTGTCGGACTGCTAACTGGAAGATCGTGGTTCAATTCCCAGCACCACTAAGTTACCACTTCTGGGCCCCTAGGCAAGGCTCCTAACCCCCAATTGCTCAATTTTTTAAAGAAATATATAAAAAAAGTTTGACAAATACCATAAATGTAAATGAAAACTGCGGTCATGCAGGAAGCGTGTGTCTCATTCCCTCAAGAAAACAAGGCGGCATGAATTATCTTAAAGATGTTCTGTAGCATCTTTAAACACATTTTTCCAGTTTTAATGTTTGAGCCACAAGGATCCTAAGCTGTAGCTGCATGTTTTTATAATAATAATTAGGCATATGGATGTTTCTATTAAAAGGTCCTTAGAATGCATTTAGTACAGCAATACTTGAATATGTGTTAAGACTGGCAGTATTTCTTAATTCACTAAACTAGGCAGTCCTCCTAAGACAGTAGGATAGAAAAAAGGCTTTTTTTCTGCACCAGTTGAGTCTTGTAATGACAGCTCTTTGAAAAAAAAAAAACTATAAATAGAGCCACTTTATGTAACTGAACCCATTTTAGACACACTGACAGCACATGTGGGAGCCTCAGTCTTCCCTCCCTGCTGTCTTTCTCTATGTCTTTCTTTTTTTTCCTTGTCTGTCCAAGTCATCATTTTTTCTATCACCTTTTCCTTCTTCTACTATAGACCCTCTTTGCTTTTTTCCCTCTCTCTGAATCGTATTGCTCTCCTGTTTTCCTGAATAATTCATGCGCTTGGAGTGGGATCCCACTGTGGCATGCTGTTCCAACTGCAGCCCCGATATTACATCCTGACAGTCGACGGATTAAAGCAAAAGAGAGAGGAAGGAATAGAGAGTGAAAGCTGCCAAAGATCTGATGAATTCATTTTTTTTCCTTGGACCCAGGTGTTTAATGTGCCACCTGTTAATCAACACACAATCGCAGCTAATTGTTCACAAAGTCAGTGAGAGGAAGTGTTTGTGCTGCATTCACAAGGCAGATGAGAAGCTGCCTAATGTAGGCTCTGACTGAGTGAAAGGGTGTGTGTATGTGTATATGTGTGTGTACATGCATGGCGCCCTGACAGCAGGATCCCATGAAACCATGTGAAAGGCCAGTCACCCACAGAAAACTGGCCAAATGTCAATCTGTGTGTGCCAGGGCTCTCTCTCTCTCTCTCTCTCTCTCTCACTCTTTGTCTCTAATCTTTCTGCTCTCTGACAGGAGCAGGAGTGCCAACAAAAAGGAAAAGACGAATTAACCAAGTTATTAATCATCTACTTATCATAATAGTTCAAAAATGGAACAATTGAGTTGCTTCATAGACATTTATCAGATTCTGGTAGGAGCACATTATTCTCTCTCTCTCTCTCTCCCTCTCTCTCTCTCTCTCTCTATCTTTATGTTTCTCTCTCTCTATCTTTATGTTTCTCTCTCTCTCTCTCTCTCCCTCTCTCTTTCTGCAAATATAGATTAGATGGTATAGAACAGTGAAGAAATTTGAGGCTTACTTAATAAATCAATAAAACACAGAGCAAAACGATTAATTATGATGTAAACACTATGCCTGTTATATTAATCTTACCAATTAGGCCTAGGCCTAAGCTAATGCTGTGGTATATTAAATCATAATTAGATTTTTTATACTATAGTAAAAAATACTTTTACTGATATGTTTTATGACAGTGTTTGAGTGAAAAACGGTGTGTGTGTTTGTGTGTGTGTAGGGATCGGACAGGGGGTGCCTGTGGTGGCGCTGATTGTCGAGGGCGGCCCTAATGTCATCTCTATAGTACTGGAGTACCTGAGGGACACACCGCCGGTGCCTGTGGTGGTATGTGATGGCAGCGGTCGAGCATCTGACATCCTAGCATTTGGCCACAAATACTCTGAGGAGGGAGGGTAAGTGAATGAGGCAACCTTTTGGTAAAAACTATTATTTGAATTAAAAAATGCTATTCATACATAAATATATATTGACATGTATATATTACATTTACGTTTCTGGCATTTGGCAGATGTCCTTTTCTCATTTTTTGTCCAGCTGAGCAGTTAAGGGTTAAGATCCTTGCAGAGTCCATGCAGCAACAAATTGGTGCTGCTGGGCATAAAACCCATGATCATCTTATCAGCATTCCAACACCTCAACTACCAAATAATAAGATTAATAGAGAATAATATACTACTACTACTACTACATTATTTTTTGCAGGCACATCTGATACAGACAATTCGAGGCGCCATCAAATCTTTTTTTAGATTTAGCTGCGACAGGAAGCTTGTTTGATTTTAATTAAAAGCTCTCTTGTCCTCGGGTCAAATTTAAACCATTTATTTATTTTAGAAATAAAAGTAGACCCGGCACAACATTATGGCCATTTGAGAGGTGACATGAATAACATTATTTCTCCGTCATGGCAACTGGTAGTCTGATAGTGGGATATATTAGGCAAAAAAATTAACAATGTCTTTTTTAAGTTGATGTGATAGAAGCAGGAAAAATGGACAAGAAAGGCCCCAGGCCTCAATCCAATGGGGCAATTGTGGAATGTGCTGGACCAGAGGTAACCAAACTCTGTCCTGGAGGGCCAGTGTCACGCAGTGAGTTTATCTCCAACACTAATCAGACACTCCTCAACTAGCTAACCAAGTTCTTGCTAGGTATACTTAAAACTTACAGGCAGGTGTGTGTGGAGGACTGAGTTTGGTGACCCCTAAGATGGACAAACAATCCTAATCTATGGAGGCTCCACCACTCAACTTCTTAAAGCTAGATACAGAGCTAGGTTCAGGGCTGTTTTGGCAGCAAAAGTGGGAACAAGGGGGTCAAAATGTTAAGCCTGATCAATGTAGTTTTATCTTTATGTAATTGCTAAAAATCAACATGGTGTAACTTTGAATTGCGGGATCATTTTATATTTTATGCTTTCCAAATTTGCATGGTTAAATACCTAAAGAGAACAAAACATCGGTATCAATAAATAGAGTGTCAGGACTATTGATTAATCCACTAATCTATAAAGAAAAAATTATAGCTGGCACACATTCTCCAGGTCTCTGTCAGAGAGACGAGATGTGATGTGCTTAGAAGCCGAGGCGGAGATTTACTCTGCTTTCTGGACAGCAGATTAGTGGCCCAAGAGCCCACCTGGGACCAGCGAGATGGATGTGGTGGCTAGATGAGATTAACGGTGTGGTGGTTTCTATGGAGGACGTGACTTATTGCTATGGGAAGGGTGTGTGCAGGGGTGCAAACATCTAGGAAGAGAAGAAAGTAATGTAAAAAAAATCAATCATTTTTAATTAGAGACATTACATTGCAGTGAAAGAGACGAATCACTTTTTACATAAAAAGTTAAACTAAGTTTTTTTTTTTTACTAAAAAATGTTGACAAAGACAGGAATAAATGTAAATGAAAACCCAATTAAGTAAAGTGTAGGTGCAAAAATGACCTGGTATTTTCACCCATTATTTCATCCACTGAGACAAACATTGTATTTATTTCTTTTTTTTGTCATTTATAAAGTTGAATCCAGGAAATTCAAAGATGTTTATTTTCATCTTGCAGATATTATTCTTCTTGAATTTGATGCAGTTTCATAACTTTAAAAATATTTCAACTTAAAATAAGGTTAATAACATTAACAATTACCTCAGCCATTTTTGCATTCAATCGCCACAACAATATATTTTTTGTAACAACTGAGGACAGTTCAACTTTCAATTAGCAGAGACAGCTCACTAGCTTATGGGAAACTTCCACGTACAAATAAGAAACTATTGCAGCCTCACAAGAAACTTCTACCAGAGAAACTTTCGTGTACATCACAGAAACTTTATGTATTATAATAAAACTTTCATGCGCTCACGAGAAACTTTTAGGATCTCACGAGAAACAGTCACAAGCTCCCAGGAAACTTCTACGCGCTCACAGAAATTTTTTTGCAGACTGACAAAAAAACTTTTGCAAGCTAACAAGAAACTTTTGTATGCGCATGTGTTTCAGCAAAAATCTGCGTATTATTATTTTTTACAATTTTTTACAGATGTTTGTTTTTTTAACGTTAAGGCTTGTTTTTGTGTTTTTACAGGCTTATAAATGAGTCTCTGCGGGACCAGCTGCTCGTCACCATCCAAAAGACCTTCACGTACAGTCGTACGCAGGCTCAGCACCTCTTTATCATCCTCATGGAGTGTATGAAGAAGAAAGAGCTGGTGAGTGTAGAGCCACACACTGACGCAAAAACACAAGTGTACAAATCAAATAAATAGTCTTGGAGCAGTAGAGGTAGTTGGGTAGTCTTTAAACAAAAAGGTGTACTTATTTGTTTCACTTATGTGTGCAATTAGCAGCGTGGGGTGGTGTGATGTAGATGAGTTACCGCTACTACCCTGATGTTTGATTATTTTTGTATATTATGCCATCGGTGTGTATTATTCCTCTCAAACAACAGCAATTTGCCAAAAATTGCTTTTTGACAGATATATATATTTATGTACAATATATGCTTGGCATACAAATGTCCTCCCTTACAAATTTTCCTCTTAGAAATTAAAATATTGCAAGAATTTTTTCATCAACATATAAAATAATTTTGGCATCCCAACAAACCGAAATGAACGCCGGTCAGTGAGTCAGTGTACTTCTGGTAGCCATTTACGATTTTTGGTGCATTTTTCTGTTGCCAGATTTATGGCGTGTGTCTATGTATGTTATATTTTACTTCAGTTACATGTCTTTTCGAAATGCTTAAATTGTTTTTATATGGGAAAAATATGATAATAGTGTTGAGAAATGATATAATAAATTTTCACCCTGAGAACTTATGCTGAGATTTCACTGTATCTTTCACTATAGTTAATGTAAATGCTAATATTATGGCAAGTCATAACCCATGAATTTAGCCTTGCTGTGGTATATAATTGCCTAACATCCTGTCATTTAAACAATGTATACTGTGTTTGTGTCTATTTTTTTCCAGCTAGTCATTTCATTAGTTTGCATTCAATTCTTGCTGGGATTTTTTTTGTTTGCTGGATTCTCTTCGGTTTTAAACACTTCTGTTGTGTTTTTTAAATTGGTGTTAAATGTGAATTCAACATGAAATAAGGCACAATAGTTGTACTGAAAATGTTGGGTTTTGTAGTGATGAATTAGAATAGAATAGAATTTGTTTTCAGTCAGTCATGAAATTTTATGCAATTGGACACATTTGAATTAAATCTGTGGTTTTATAACAATGTCTAGGAAATAATTAATAGTCAAATGTTTACATCTTATAGACACTTTAGAGAAGAACTTGGGGAGTTTTCGTATTCCTTGTATCCCTAATGAAAGCACTTACATATGGTGGGTGTGATATTTCCAAGTAGGATGTGATCCTGGATTAACATTTTAATCAACCGGTCATAACTATTTAATGTTCCATTTCTGATCTACAAAAATTCCCTTTTTGATCTACAAAAAACTTTAAAAATGCTGAAAATTATCTGATTGTCTAAGACGGAAAATGTATTGATTTGGTAACAATGTCCTGACAATTACAATTCCTAGATTAACATTTAATTACAACATAAAATTAGACAAACTATAATAAAATAATTGATGTTAATCAGGAACAACATAAGTAAATTTAGACTGTATAATCCAAAATAAACATTAATGAATTTAGACAGCGAATCATAAACAATCACTAATGAACAATTAGATGTGAAATGTTCTGAAACAGTAAGACAGATTTTTATAAACATGAAAGCAAAAAATCTATAAAAAATCATTTTTATTCATGCACACACACCTAAATACATTTTACTGCACATCTATTTTTGGTCCTGAAGGTGGGGAAAATGTTCACACATTAACTACATGTTGTATGTGATTGTTAAGTACAGCATGTAATTTATCTCATATGTCATTTGGTAGTTCATGTTTTTTATTTATTAAGTACATTTATAATATTACATTTTGATTGACAAGAAGGGAAAATTCAATAAAAAATGGATTGAGGCAGGTTTGGTTGACATACGCTGATGACATCAGATGTTTATGATTGGTTATTGAAATGTTGATTCAGTATTAACACAGGATCACGTCCACCAACATTTACAGCATTTGGCAGACACTCTTATCCAGAGCGACTTACATTTATCTCATTTATACAACTGAGCAATTGGGGGTTAAGGGCCTTGCTCAGGGGCCCAACAGTGGTGGCTTGGTGAAGCTGGGAATCGAACCCCCAATCTTCGGGTTGGCAATCCAACACCTTAACCATGAGCCACCACTTCCCACAACATATCCATGAAGAAACATTTCTGTCTTTGTGTAAAATACCATCCAAAAAAAATAATATATACTTATATCACAAATTTTATCTTCGCTTCCGGTTTCACTTCCGGAGTTTAGCGCTTATCAGTTAACCTATGCTCTAAGTATTGTTGCTAGGTATCATACTAAGCGTTTCTCTAGTTTATGTATTGTGTGCTCTATTACCGATCTTTGCCACTTTTTGGATTTCGATTTCTGTCAGTGCCCTTTGGATTTGTTTGCCTCGTCTATCTGTGTTTCCATGTACCAAACCTTGCTTGGATTTGCATCATGTTTATTTCTCTGTCTTGTGGATTTAATAAAGCCATTCTTAGCATTATGGATTCTTCCCAGTCGGCTTCCTCACAGAATACTTCGCCAACACAGAATCCAGCGAGTCTGGCACGTTTGCAAGCTACTGTATATTATCATGCTCAAGCTCTCCAGGCTTTCCAAACTCAGCTTGCGTCTCTACAAACAGCACAACAAGAGTGTCCTCTACAGCCTCAGCCACAACGCAGCACTGGATCTACCGACGTTCAGTTTGCTTTTCCTGATAAGTTCTCCAGAGCGGTTTAAAGGATTTCTGCACCAGTACCAAATTTTTGCTATGAACCAAGATGATGCTTTTCCATCTGAAAGTAAGAAATGCTCTTTTATTTTGTCTTTGCTTACTGGGAGAGCATTAGACCAGGCAGCTGCTGTATGGGACTCTGATCCACAAATTCAGTTGTCTCTGGATTACTTCATTAATCAAATTCGTGAGGTTTTTGAATTTCCTGCTGGGGGGTTAGATATTCATACCCAATCACTGAGATTACGCCAAGGTGAAACTCCCACTGTGTGATATGTCATTAAGTTTCGTACCCTAGCTGCTCAAAGTGGGTGGAAAAATTTTTCTCTTAAGGCAGTCTGCAAGGATGGACTAAATACTCGCCTTAAAGCGGAATTAGCCTGTCGTGACGACACTGGCTCCTTCTCCCAGCATGTGGGTATGGCTGTTCAGGTGGACAATCTCTTAAGAAACAGTGCTTGTGAGGGGGGAGAAGGGGCCGTTCCCAACCCACACACTGTGTTATCTTCACAAGGATACCCCTAAACCTATGCAAGTAGGTTGTGCAAAGATCTCCTACCAAGAACGACACTGACGTCAATAGGAGAAGCTTTGCTTCTACTGTGGGGGTTCCAATCATTACAGAACTGAATGCCCTAAGAAACCTTCTTTACGTCCAGTACGTAAGCCACTCAATTAATACACTCATGTCTACCTTCTGCTTTATGTTTCAGATCTGGTTAATTATTGACTGTTTGCCTCATGTGTTTTCAGCGCTAATTAATTCCAGGGCAGCTCTTAATCTCATTGATCAGCACCTTGTTCAACAACTTCAGGTCCACACCACTACATGTTCACCACCACTTTCGACAGTGGATGTTCAACCCATTGGGTCCGGTATTACTCAACAAACTGCTCCCATTACCATGCGAAAAGGGGCACTTCATGAGGAAAGCATATCTTTTTCCATCATTCATTCCCCCAATAATCCTATTATCTTGGGCTTCCCGTGGCTACACACCCACAACCCTGTCATGTCTTGGACAGACAAGGATATTATTCATCTTGGTCATCTTTGTGTCAAGAAAAATGTTTACATCAGGTATCTATGTTTCCATGTTTGTCTATGCAAATCTCCTCTAAGACGAAAACAGTTGCTCCCTGTATTCCTTCAGAATACTTAGAATTCTCGAATGTTTTTTGTAAAGTCAAGGAAGCGCAATCACCACCACATCGGCCTTGGGCCATTATTTATTATCTAATTCAGTTCCTCCCAAAAGCCGAATATATCCACTCTTACAACCAGAGAATCAAGCTATGGAAGAGTACATCGAAGAGGCTTTGCTGAATTCACCTACCCAGTAGCCTCTGGTTTCTTCTTTGTGGAGAAGAAGGATGATGGCCTCCGTCCTTACATAGATCACTGTGGGTTGAATGCAGTCACGGTACCTGCAGCTTTAGAGCAATTTCGAGAAGCCCATGTGTCCACGAAGCTGGACCTCAGAAGTGCATATAACCTGAAGAATCAGGGCAGGGGATGAGTGGAAAACAGCGTTTATTACCAGCAAGGTCCATTATGAGTACCTGGTCATGCCATATGGACTAGCCAATGCGCCTGCTGTTTTCCAATCCTTCGTCAATTATATTTTCAAGGATCTCTTGAACCACTGTGTTATAGTATATTGACGATATCCTTATATATTCTCGGAATCTTTCACAACACGTTCAACAGGTGCATACAGTTCTTTCACGCTTACAGAAACATCAACTACAAAAATATGAATTTCATCAGGATAACATCAAGTTCTTAGGCTATCATATCAGTTCACAAGCCGTCACCATGGATCTCACAAAAATAGAGGCAGTTACTGATTGGCCCGTACCCCACACAGTCAAAAAATTACAGAGATTTCTTGGTTTTGCTCATTTTTACCGACGATTTATTCGAAACTATAGCATGACTTCAGCCCCTCTTACAGCTCTTTTAAAAAGGAAAGCCAGCTAAACTTTGATGGACAGAGGCAGGCTACGAAGGCTTTTAACAACCTTAAAACTAAGTTCACTTCGGCACCTATTTTAAAACATCCAGATACTCTGCTGCCTTTCATAGTAGAGTAAACGCTTCCGATTGTGGAACCGGTGCTGTATTGTCACAATGGTATGGAAGCCCGTCCAAGCTGCACCCATGTGCTTTCTATTTTCGAAAACTAACGCCTGCTGAATGCAACTATGATGTGGGCAATAAGGAAGTGCTGGCCATGAAGGAGGCATTGTCAGAATGGAGACACTGGTTGGAGGGAAGCACACACACTTCCAGGTGATTACTGATCATAAAAAAATTGAAATATCTTCTTAAAACAGCAAGACATCTCAATTCCAGACAACAGCACATTGTTTTTTACACGCTTCCAGCTTACAGTCACATATAAACCTGGTTCGAAAAATTGTAGGGCCTACACCCTTTCTAGGAGACATGACCCTCCACGGGACGATTTGTGTCTCTAGCACTATCTTGGATCCTCAAGTTATAGTGGGTCCCATACACTGGGATATTGAACAAGAGGTGGGGAAGTGGTGGCTCATGGTTAAGGTGTTGGATTGATTACCAACCCGAAGGGTTGTGGGTTCGATTCCCAGCTCGAGCAAGCCACCACTGTTGGACCCCTGAGCAAGGCCCTTAACCCCCAATTGCTCAGTTGTATAAAACAAGGAATATTGTAAGTCGCTCTGGATAAGGGCGTCTGCCAAATGCTGCAAATGTAAATGTAAGAGGTAGCCCACGAGCAACGAAGCGATCCGCCTCCAGACTCCTGTCCTGCTAATAAAACAGAGTACTATGTACTCTTCGAACTTGAATCATATCATGGGTGCATTCTTCTTCTAGTTTAGGTCACCCAATGAGCGCAGTGTGTGCACTCAGGGCCAAAACCACCTCGACACCAATACCACAACGACCATGGTCCCACCTTGATTTTGTTACAGACCTACCTTGCTCTAATGGCTTCACGGCAGTACACTCACGATCATTGATCGCTTTTCTGAAGTGTGCCGGCTAGTGCCGCTCAAAGGTCTTTCCAGTGCTATGGAAACTGCCACTCATCTGTTTTTCACCATGTTTTTAGAAATGTTGGCATTCCTGAGGATATTGTGTCTGATCGTGGCCCTCAATTCATGTCTCGTTTATGGATAGAATTTTTGCAAATGTCTTGACATTAACATCAGTCTCACGTCAGGGTACCACCCTCAGTCTAATGCCAAGTGCAAAAGCTCAACCACGAACTGGGTCGATACTTACGTACGATCTTACTGTAGCCGTGAAACAAGATCAGTGGAGGGAATTCCTCCCCTGGGCTGAGTAAGCGCAGAATTCACTAATCCATTCTTCCACGGGCCTTACCCCCTTTTAGTGTGTGTTTGGGGTATCAAAACTCCCATGTTTCTGTGGTCTGGGGGAGCCTTCTGACATTCCCGCTGTGAGGATTGGATGCAGCGCAGTGCTCGGGTATGGGAGAGCGCGCATGTACGGTTACAAAGAGCAATCAGAAACCAACGTATTTAGGCTAACCGACGAAGACGTCCCCACTCTGATTATCAACCAGGACAGTTAGTGTGGCTTTCCACCAAAGATCTATGCTTACGTCTGCCCAGCAGAAACCTAAGCCCTAAGTATGTTGGTCCATTTAAGATTGTACGGCAAATTAATCCTGTTACCTTTCAACTATCCCTCCCACCATCATATCGAATCTCCACGTCATTTCATGTATCGCTACTCAAACCATATTACTCCAGTCAAGCTGAACGGCCTTTAACTCCAGAACCGCCTGCTCCTATTGAAGTGACAGGAGCACCCATCTATCATGTCCATGAAATTCTGGACTCCAGAATGAGGGAATCCATGCCAGTATCCATGCCAGGATCTTGCAATCATCCTGGACAATTCACAGATCTTCTTTTCTACCAGTGCTCACAACCTTGGGGTAACTATGGACAATCAATTATCCTTTTCCTTACATGCTGCCAACATAACACGATCCTGCAGGTTTATCCTCCATAACATCCGGAGAATTCGACCATTCTTAACTTATCAGGACACTCAGTTGCTTGTGCAGTCTCTTGTAATTTCTAAACTAGACTACTGCAACTCACTCCTGGCAGGCCTATCTCTGAGTGCAATTTGTCCCCTGCAGATGATTCAGAATGCATCTGCACGTGTTGTTTTTTACCTACCTCCCCACTGCTGCGCTCCCTCCATTGGCTCCCAGTAGCTGCACGCATCAGATTCAAAACACTGATGCTTGCCTACAAAGCCAGAAATGGAGCTGCACCCTCCTACCTACAAACACTACCATGCTCTTTCAGATCGACAAGTACTGCTCGGCTTGTTCCACCATCCCATCGGTTACAAGGTAGGTCTGCCTCAAGACTTTTCTCGGTTCTGGCACCAAGATGGTGAAATGAACTTCCCATCAATGTCAGAACAGCAGGGGCACTAGCCATCTTCAAGAGGTGTTTGAAAACTCATTTCTTTGTTGAAAATCTTGCTCTTGACATAAAAAAACCCCTTACTCTTTCAAGTTTTTTAATGTTGTTACACCAATTTGTGAACTTTTGTATCAGTATTGAGCTGTTTAATGATGTGACTCAAAGCATCTCAAATGCCGTAAATGTAAATTTAAATGAAATCAAATGGAGTATTTGGTGGACTGGGTTTGTATCACGTTTGTTTCTCTGCCCTGTGGATTTAATAAAGCCATTCTCAGAAATATAGATGGGCTTCTTAGTCGGCTTCCTCACAACGTATCTTTTAGAATTTTGGGCTGATGTGTTTTTAAATGAGCAGGTTTTACTCTGTAGTAGGTCTGGAGACTGTGTTTAGGTAAAAGAACAAAATGTACATTAATAGTATTGTGCATTTTAATTCATTATAAAGTGTGTACTCTTAAAGTTACTTTTGATAACATTATTTGTTGCTGCTTATCTAGAATCCTGTAATATATTTAATGTATATCTAATTTCTATATTGTTGCTTTTCTTTTCTATACCTTCTCCAACCATAGTTTTCGATTTATGGTATTCTTAGTCTGTAATCTTGCAAATCTTTGTAAATGTAAAGGTAAACTTTACTTTACAACTTAAGAACGCCTGGATGCACTGATTTTACTGCCACAGTTTACACCACAGAATTTGAGCTTTTTGAAACACATCCAGGAAAACAGATGGAAATGCTGTCAAGTTAATTGCACTCAGACTAAACACTTGAAACAAGCATTGGCACCTATTTTGAAATCAGAGCCACTTTAAGAGAAACACTGTGACATTTGTACGATGTACCAAAACATTCACTTTGGGTAATTACAATTAATTAAATGTTTGCGATTGACTCCTATAATACAATTTGTGAAATATTTATTGAAAGAATGTAAATCAACTTTTAGTCCTTCATTTACATCCACATACAATTCTGTTGACATACTTATTACTAATTATTTAAAAATTAGGAAGAAGATAGTAAATAATGATTGTACTTCTACCTTGCAAATGCGAGTGCAGTTTTAGTGACCTTAAATTCCTTACAGAAATGCTAAAAACAAAATTAGGCCCTGTCCCAATACCCACATTTGCCCTCCTATGCTGCTGTTTGTGTGTTCCCGCTGAAGGTTGCAAGTGTGTAGTGTGTCCCAATTTGCTGGTGAGCTTCTCCGCCCCACACTTTGCTTAAGGGTATTACCTATAATTCTTCTGGTGGTGTGACGTTTCAAGGAAAGGTTTTGGCTAACTTGTAAAAAGAGCATAACAAAATAGACAAGAATAGTAAAGTTAAGTGTGATTAAAAGTTTATTCATGTAATTATCATTTTTAACAGTAATACTGCCAACAGCAAGACTACCGGCACCAGCATTTTTGTCCGAGGGGTGTTGTGAGGATGACATATCAATAACAATTGTCGCAGATGAATGACGCTCCTTTATCCTTCCTAATTATATACGTCAGCGCACTTGTTCCCTTGTGCACTTCCAAAATTGCGCACATTGGGGAAGACCTTAAGGCGCAGTGTGGGTACTAGAACAGAGCTTTAGTTTTCTCTTTTGTTGTTTTTCTCTTTGTTCTGGTTTCAAGTCTTTTTTGTTTTTTTAGAAATCAGTTGGCCTGGAAATTCTTGTGAAAACCTTTAAATTGAATTTTTTTTTTGTTTACTGGTCTGATGATGTAAATTACACTTCCGGGGTTGCCAGATGAAGTAAAAATATCTAGAATAGGCTTTCTGTCTTTGGACTTGTGATTCTCAGCGGGGGAAGTAGAGTCTCCCAGTGGGCGTTCAATGTGGTGGGGGATGCGCCATGTAGAAATTTCCCTAAAAAGTTAACAACACAGCTGAAAAAATGTGCTAATATAACATGGATTATTTTTGGCTCTATTACTTTTATTTATTTATTTTTACCGTCTATTAAAAATAGCAGCATATCAACTCATTTTACTAAAATCTCACTAATTTCATTTATAATTATTTTTATTTAAATAATGCAATAACTTTTACTTGTAACAATTGGTGGTTGGATTAAATGATTGCCTTTAAGACAGAAAATGTGCATAAGATCTGGGTTGGGGCAAGGGGGGGCAGTAAGGGGTTTTAACTTGACTTTGTTGGTCTAAAATAGGTTGAGATATGATCTCCTCTTAAAATCAAATGAAAAATCTACTGTGCCTTAGCAAATCTAAGCTTTATCTGTTTAGAATTCATAGCTACATTATATTAAATTTTATAACTTTATCTGACTTCTGTATACAAAACTGAAGGTAGACCCTAAATAAAATTAAAATGGATCGCAGAGCTTCAAACTCAGCAAATCCAGTTAGAAATGATATCAACCAAGGGCAGATTTGATTAACACTGAAGTAGTACGATCAGTGAGTACAATAAAAAGCAGAAAATCTATAGAAGTGCTGACAGTACAGCTTGAAGCTGTAGAAGTATTACACCACTGCAAAGCCACGGCGCATGTGGCAAAACCTGCAGTGCATTACAGACTATCGGCAGAGGAGCCTGGGAACCAAAGCAAATGAGATCTCACTCACAGGTTGTCTGAATAAATTCTACACTTGCTTTGAGGCCCTACATGTCAGCCAAAACATAGGACCCCATCCTCAGTAATCAGGCCAGATATGCCACTGTGTCATCAACAGAGGTGGACAAGGTTCAGATGAGAATAAAGCCACAAAAAGCGGTAGGCCCAGATAATTTCCTGGGTGGGCACTCATGGTTCGCTTGTCCGAGCTAGCTGGTGTGCTCACTGACTCTACACTCTGTCCCTTGCATGGCCACATGCTTTAAGTTTACCACCATTGTGCTCCTCCCTAAAAAAATACCATAACCTGCCTGAATGACTACCGCCAGTCGCACTCACCTCTAATGCTATAAAGTGCCTTGAAAGGATAGTTATGTCCCACATAAAAAGGACCAACTTTGATTTGCATATAGACAAACCTGGCTACCGACAATGCCGTTAACACTGCCATTCATACAGTTCTTACACAATTGGAAGAAAAGGATACATATGCGAGAATACTTTTAATCTATTACAGCTCTGCATTCAACACAGTCATCCTATACAAACTTTCAGAAAACCTCTTTACCCTTGAACTGTCACCCTCTCTGGGTGCACAACTTCCTAACAAATAGACACTCAGGGTAGGGCAGTGAACATCTGGTATGAGGACTATGTATACGGGGGCAATGCAATTCTGTACACTTCCCAGATTAACATCAGGATCATAATGTTTGCATATGACACAACGGTCATATGCAGGACATCAGTTATGCCACCTCATTTCTGTAAGATGTTTCCTCACTTCCAATGAACAGTCTGTTCAGTCTGATCAGACTGTTTATTGGAAGTGAGGAAACATCTTACAGAAATGAGATGGCATAACTGATGTCCTGGTGCCAGGATGGAACTCTATAATAATAATAATAATAATAATAATAATAATATGATATAATAATAATAATAATAATAATAATATCAATGTTTTTTAAAAACAATAGCACCATAAAATTAAAATTAAACATTTTTTAAATTGCTACATATAAAGTAACTGATTTAAATGTGCTTTTTATGTCATAAAGTCAAGAGGTTTCTGTCAAAGCTGTGTCCCATACAGACTCAAGTTCCTGGTAAACACCACAAACTACAACTGCGGCCTACAAAACAAAATAAAAAAAACTTACACACTCCTCATCAACTGGATAACACAACATGTATTTAGGAACAAACAAATCTAGTAGTCAGTGGTTGTTGTTACTGAGCCTGATTACAGACTTACCCTTGAACTGTACTGGATTTGTCCATTTGTGTTAATAAACTGTTGGTTGTCACACTTATATATCACAGACAAACTAATTGTTAAAACGTGCAACCTGAAGGAAGAGATACAGAAATAAATATAAAAAGAACTACCATGACAATTTCTTAACAATGACAGGAAATACTATTACAGAAAATGAGAATAGTTCTTGTGCTATAGGGTCTTTCTAGCTAACTCTGTGGTTCTTGGGTTTCAGATGTTGCCAGATTTGGCAGCATCAGAGAGGGGTTTACTCTCACGTATATAACCCCTATGAATGTCTGAAGTCTAAACTGGATCGATATTAGGTCAAAAACAAGCGAAAGACAAAACAAGAAAAAGTGATAGAAATTGTCTTTTTATTATAAGTGCATTACAGTTACATTACTGGCATTAAACAGACGCTCAGGGCCTTGCTTATGGGCCCCGTATAGGCAGCTTGGTAGTATGGGGTACTAAACCTATGATCTTTCGGTTAGTAGGCCAACACCTTAACCACTGAACTATCACTTCCCCTTATGGGTAAAAACTTTAACAACTTGAATGCATTCCGGCTTCATAGCTTGTATTTTATAGTTCTGAAGAAGGATAAAGGGCTGCCCCTCGACTTACGCCTGTTAAACCAGGGCATCAGGTAGCTTCAGTACAAAATGCTGACCATTAGGTATGTTGCATAACCAATCAAGCCTGGACTGGTTTGTCACAATAGAGCCTAAGGACAGTCTGTCAGTTTAGGTGGACAGCCATGACTTGGTAGGTTTGCAATAATGACATACTTTTTCCATTTTTGGATGATGGATTGAACAGTGCTCCTTGAGATGTTCAAAGAATGGGATATTTTTTATAACCTAACCCTGCTTTAAACTTCTCCACTGTACACTTTCTAAACTTTATCCCTGACCTGTCTTTATCCCAGAGGTGATGTAGCTCCTATAAAAACGCTTTGGCTGAGCAGAAGTAAATATGTTTGTCACAAAAGACGAAACACTGTCTGTTCTGGTCTTCTTTGGCGCATCCAGCCCCTGGTGCAGGCATAGCCAGGGCTATGGCGTTTCCCAGTTGCCTTGCAAGCGAGCTTAGGAGCTCTGGAGCGAGTGCATCAGGAGTAGTCAGGCTGCTGCAGTCAGACTGTTGATCTTACAATAACCTTCACTGCTGTTTTTACATGTTCAATAATGTGAACATGTATGATATGTGTGATATGTCATGGCGAAAATGTCACATTGGAATATAATTTAAAATTGTTTGTAGTTTACAATATACTATGATTGGTGGTGTTACTGGGATAAATATTCCTCTTTTTTACATGAATGATGTAGCGCATTACAATCAGCTCTGTTTGTTTATTACAATCAGCTCTAAATTTCGTCCTTAAGCTGTCTCTCTGTGCAAAGAAACAGAAAGAAAGCGACAATTCGATTCATCAAGCTGTCAGGAGAGGATGAGAGTCCTGTTTCTTTCTCTCTCTCTCTTTCTCTCTCCCTTTCTCTCCTTTTCTCTCTATTTTTCTATAGTCACACCAGTTCATTAAAAAATAACAAAGCAGATTTAACTGTATGTATTTTTTTAATGCAAGCACTTAGTGCATGTTCTTTAATCCAAAGTATGTTTTAAATCATTTCTATAACGAGCCATTACTACACTGTATTGTTCGGGTTAAAAGCGCTTGAGCATCCAACCGTGATAGCGTTCATCATTACAGACGAATAAGGATTTGTTTCAGATACCATTTTTTTTTCCCATTTGTAAGCTGGCATTAAATGCGTAATTTTTCATAGCAATGTAAAGTGTTGAATATGGTTTAATTGGGATATTTGCGTAAAAACACTGCACAAATTAACAATAAATCAAGTGAAAGATTAGAAGATATGAGGATATGCTTGCATGCATATACTGCAAGTGTATCTATGCATGTTGGTGCAATTATCTGCTGGCAAATGAAGATGAATCGTCCTCTGAAAACCGTTGCTGAGCCTTGGTCTAATAAATGACAAATGCATTAAAGAGAACCCCAACAACACATCTTACTGCACCTCATACCGCACTGCACCATTTACTGCACCACACTGCACCATGCACCACACTGCTGCGCAGCCTCTCGCAGACAAATGCACGTCTGCTTTTAAATCAACAGTCTGAATATATATTGACTTCAAAATCCTGCTATTTCCTCTTCTTCTATTTCCTTGTCATTCCTTCCTTCTTTAATTTTTATCAGCTGTCTTTTCATCCATCTATCTGTCCATTCCTGTTCCATCCACCTTCCTATGCATGTATGTGTTTAAATGCAACCTTACGCATCCTTTCTTTTCCTCCATATTCTTTTTTTTCCATTTATTCTTTTAAATGAGCCTCTGAGCAAGACCAATAACTGCTCAGTTAGATAAATGATGAGATAAATATTAGTCAGTCGAGATAAGGAAATCTGCTAAATACAGTATATGTAGATGTAGTTTATAACAATATAGCAGTATATGTGGAATACCAGTTTATGGTTCTTTCTTGATCCTGCCCCCTTTCTCTCGCTCTGCTTTGCTTTCTGTCTACTTACTGTCCTGTCTACTCAATAAATGCCAAAGGAAATTTAAGATGGGTGGAACTTTAGCCAGTATTTCTAATCTGCACATTTTCTACAGTGTCTTATTTCCCACACACATGTTCTAATTCGTTTTTCACTTCCGCTCTTTCTCAAATACACACGCACACTCACTTATTCTTCTCATTTTCTTCCTTCCAAGTACTCATACCCCTCTCTCAATCTGCTTTCATTTCATGCTGCATTTGGAGACTGAATATTCCTCAGTTCACAGCGGCGCCTCGCCAATTCGGCCTTCCACGCTCCCCCTCATTAGTTTTAAGCAAGAACGAGACCATCAAATTTTTGCATGCTAAGAATTCTGGGATACTGTCCCTACAAAGTGCCCTTCAACAGCACACGGACCGCTATGCATGTGCTGAATCCACCATGATTATTATTCTACATAGAAACTGTGAGTGTTTAAATAACTTCATCTGCAAATTATATGGTCAATTATGAACAATATATAAGAGTGCAGCATCATTTGGTGGACACCGCTCAAATCCACGGAATATAATCTCAGTTGCATCTCAAAATTATTATTAATGGGTAATTTAGTTCACTCCTAACAAGTTTGCTATTTTAATTAATATAAGGGAAATAGGAGATATGCCTTTTAGTATTTTGTCCATGTATAGACCGCAAAGTAGAAAAACAAATCATTCAAACTGTAACAAAACACAGCAACAAGGCTACATCTTAAGAGTACGGTGCATCACAGTTTTAACAGCAATATTAGGAAATGTCTAATTGCAAGACAGGAGTAAAACTGTAATGCCAGTAAGGGAAGCCCATAAAAACACTTGTTACATGGTTGCCTCCTGGTGGCCTGAAGGGTAAAGTCTCACATATCCCTAACAACGTAAACCATTTCTGTTTAATAAGGGTTTTCCATAAGGGATAACTTAGTTGACGTTGAATTTTCAGTCAAATTAAATAAGGTATAGTACAATAAAGACTTATTATTTTTTTAGAACACACCCAAATGTATTAATTATCTCTTATCTATTAGGATTGTATGTAATAAGAATCTTTCTTTCCACATGTATTAGCGAAAGTGGGAAAAATATATATCTCCTTTCTTTTTAGATCACAGTGTTTCGGATGGGTTCAGAGGGACACCAGGATATTGACTTGGCTATCCTCACAGCTTTATTAAAAGGTAACATGCTTATCCAACTAACTTAATCAATAAACACATCATTTGTTGTTATTTCAGTGCAAATTTAAACAGTGCACCTATCAATCTTTATGACCTTTGTTTGGGCTATCTATCTGTCTTGCTTACCTGGTGTTTTCTTTACAACCTGGTATTGAAATGAACTTAAAAATTAATTTCTTTTTGAGGTCACATAATTACTAAGTGTTAGCTTAGGGTACATTCCAAACACCATCAAGCTGCCATTGCTGGGGCCCTAAGCAAGGCCCTCAACAATTCACTTTTTACTTGATACTTAAAATGAGAAAATGTACGTCACTTTGGATAAAGGCATCTGCCAAGCCCAGAAATTAAAGTGTCACTAGCACTGTGTATGTAAAATTTATTACTGTATAAATGTAACAAATACACCCTAAAAAGATTAATTTTCTACATATTTAATACTCCTCTGACCTGTTTTGTAACCAATATTTTTAGTGAGCAAAGTCTGTTCTCTGTGTTTGTTTCTTCTCCCAGGTGCCAATGCTTCAGCCCCTGACCAGCTGAGCCTGGCGTTGGCCTGGAACCGTGTGGACATCGCCCGTAGTCAGATATTCATCTATGGACAGCAATGGCCCGTGAGGATACATGATGCTGCTTTTAGAGTGCACTGAATCCAAACATGTTTTAAACCAGAAATTAGAACAATATAGAAAAATGAGGGCAGCATGCTGGTTTAGTGTTTAGCACTGTTGCCTTACAGCAAAAAGGTTCCAGGTTTGTATCCAAGGATCTTTCTGTGTGGAGTTTGCTGTTCTCCCCGTGTTTGTGTGGGTTTACTTCGGGTACTCTGGTTTCCTCCCACAGCCCAAAAACATGTATGTTTACATGTAAGACAGATAATCGATTTCACCGATATTTTTTGATATTTTATTTATTATCGGATATCGGTTTTATGATACCAGAGCCACCAAACTTGTGGCTAATTATGAGAACTGCATTTTCACAATTATAGCACTGAATCATTATTAAAACTAATTTTAAACGAATATTAGTATAGGTGTGCCATAGGAAGTGTAGAGTAGTGCAGAGGTGTCTAAGCTGAAATGGTTTTCATAGCACTAATAACATTAGCATGTAACCTTATATCTAATTTTTCTTAACCAACTGAGCAACTGAGGGTTAGGGGCCTTGCTCAGGAGCCCAGCAGTGGAGACTTGATCCTGGCAATTGAACCAACAATTCTCTGCGAGGCAGTCGTACATTTTACACCCTTGGCTATCACTTCCCATTGACTTGACAAAAATGTTTATATTTATAACAACAATATTTTTGCTATATAAACATTTAAGTTGTTTTTGTGACATCCTGCATTTTAGTGCGCATTTTTAGAGGAACTGCTATATATACATACACTTAGGTAGTGTGTGAGGCAGTATGTGTGCTGTGTTCCAGGTGGGTTCTCTCGAGCAGGCTATGCTGGATGCCTTGGTGCTGGACCGAGTAGACTTTGTAAAGCTGCTGATAGAGAATGGTGTGAGCATGCACCGGTTTCTCACACTCTCACGGCTAGAGGAGCTCTACAACACGGTAATGCGCTCAGAGCCTCCCTTTACAAATCAGATACTGCTGGTGTAAAGCTGTATTCCAACATTTTTTGCTGAAATAGGCAAAAAATTTAATTGGTCAGTGTTTAAAGAAAGATACATTGGTGATATGACCCTTTTTCTTGTAATAACTTCTTCCATAATATGTTTTTTTCTTGCCTTCAACAGAGGCATGGACCATCCAACACACTTTATCATCTTGTCAGAGATGTTAAAAAGGTAAGACTCATGTTTAATGCATGGCTGTGTTTGTGTTAAAAGAAAGAAGGAATTGTAATAATACCCGTTTGTGTGACTGGGTGTGTGTGTGTGTGTGTTGGTAGAAAATTAAACAGCACAGACTAGATTTGTGTGTCTTGAGTGCACTAGCCAGCTTGCTGAGTTTACTTCCCAGTAGTGTTGCCTGAGTAGACACCTTGATTGTCAATGTCAGTTCCATCTGATTTTCAGTCATGTTTTTGTTGCTATGGAAGTCTGGTTAGTTTCTTATTTCTGTCTTTTGCCTTAACAAGCTGGAGAAAAAGGTTTTAATGTTGGTCCAAGTTACATCTTTTATTTGTCTGTAGTTGTATATTTGCATGAAAAGTGTATTGTAATCATAATTCCTTATTTGCTACCTTCTAAGTATTAGTATTTGTATCTTTGTTTAGAGTTAAACCTTTTTCAGAACCAATTTTAAAAAACAGTCACAATGCTCCAAAATTTCAATTTGGCAGCACTGGTGTGTAGGTTCCATCAATTAAATAAATACATAATTATTTGCATTAAATTTGTTGTGTCCTGTGGGATCATAGTTAGCATGACTGGCTGATATACAGTGTGTACTGTGTAAGTGACCTTGAGCAATGGAAAGGCACCATATAAACTTCTTCTTCTTCTACTGGAGACCAGGTGACAGGGCAAGAATTTTTATCAAGATGTGGATGGGAAGAGAAATAGGGTAGACGCAATCCTAAAGGCGGAGTTTTTGAGGAATGTTAAATGTTGTTTGTGGTTATGTCCTACAAGGAGGTTGTGAGTTAGAAGAGAAAGGGAGATTCTGGAGTAAGTTAGATAAGGTAATGGGAGTATGTCAGACTGAGTTTAATGTGGAGATTGGACTGCATCGGGAATCGGCTCTGTGCCTCTACTTGTTTGCTATGGTGATGAACTAGTTGACAAGGGAGGTCAGACAGAAATCTCTAGGTCCAGATGCAGACTCTTAAGCATACAAAGCTTTTTAAAAGCCAGTGATGTAGATATACATTGAGGTCGAAACTGTAGAGGCATTTACATATCTGGTACCATCTGGTGGTATAGCCAAGTGTCAGTAAGCATTGAAGCTGTAAATCAGTCACCTTAGCACACGTAGATTTTTCCTTCTAGGTTCTACTTAGCCAGCAGCAACAAGAAGGGGCTCGGAGCCGATTCCTGATGCAGTCCAACCTCCACATTAAACTCAGTCTGACATACTCCCCATCACCTAATCTAACTCTAAATCTAACCCTTCCCCCAGTCAGTTAGATTCCCAGCACACTGTTTTCAAGCTAAAGATGCAGGGGTCTACAGATGCTAGTGGTAATTTGATTGGCTGGGCAGGTCTTTCTGACTATATAGTCAAAACAAAATGCTGAAATTAAAATCCTAAGCACTTTCAAAAATTTTTACATTAATTTTGAATATTTTTCAGCATGCTGCAACAGACACAATTTTTGTGCTTTTAGTGTTTCAGTTTGTCCTTAAATGAGGGCTTTGTTTTATAGCTTGGTGTGTATCAGTGGGGCTTTTCTCAACTTTTGTGTATTTTAGGCATTATTGGCATAGCAATGCTTTCGTGTGTGTCCCTTTCCGAAACCGTCCTGAGCAATCCTGTCTTACTTACCTTGTGTGTTCTTTCCAAGCAAGAATATCCAGGGTTCAGTTGGATCTACCTCAAGGTGAATCAGCCAGTCACTTCTCTCTATAGTCCATTTAGCATTGCGTCAGTGTCTGTGTATGTTTGTAGGTGAGAATGTATGTGTGTAGTGTGAATGTACAAATTCTGTATGACATTCTTAAAAATTTTAGCCAACATTTTTTTAAAGTATTTACAAGTAACAATATTACTACCAACTTTCCCCATTAGGGCAACCTGCCACCTGACTATCGCATTAGTCTGATTGACATTGGATTGGTCATTGAATACCTAATGGGTGGAGCCTATCGATGCAACTACACAAGAAAAAGATTCCGAACGCTCTACCACAACTTGTTTGGGCCTAAGAGGGTAGGTTTTTTTTTACCTGCAGCATGAATGTAAACTATAAATCACAGTGACAGTAGTCCATGGGCCTTTTTTGAGCATTTAAATAAAATGAATTTATCACTCTCTGTTACATCTCTGGCACTGGGCAGATATGTACTTATCCAAAGGAACTTACAATTTTTTTCTTTTTTGTATCCAACTCAGCAGTTCAGGCTAAGGGTCTTGCTTAGGGGCCCAGCAGTAGCAACTTTATCTTCCTATCAGTGGTCCAACACCTTAACCACTGCGCTACCACTTCCCTTTACTCTTGGTAGCTGTTATACGACAGAAGGAATCTGGCTGGTGTGCAAAAATTAACAGGGGATTAACAGGGGAACAAAATAAAAAAAAATAAAAAAAGGTGGAAATTGTCAAAATATTTGCGCTATTTGTCACTGTGTTGTATAGTAATATTGATTCTGTTGTGACTGTTGGTCTAATTAGTCCTTTTGGGTGGTTAATCAAAAGGAGTTTTAGTCTCATTAAATTGTAAAATATATGTGTAGAGCTTACTAACTAAAACTTTCCCCAGCTGAGGCACGGATGGTCTTTAACAAAGTACATTACATTTACAGTATTTGGCAGACGCCCTTATCCAGAGCGACTTACAATATTCCTTGTTATACAACTGAGCAATTGGGGGTTAACGGCCTTGCTCGGGGGTCCAACAGTGGTGGCTTGCCGGAGCTGAGAATCGAACCCACAACCTTCGGGTTGGTAATCCAACACCTTAACCATGAGACACACTTTTTCCCACAAGAAAAAGTAAATGCTAGTAGACTTTCCAAGCTAGCATTTCAAAATTTCACCTCACAACAGAGTTCTTACACCGCCAGAATTTACAGCCAGTTAAACAGTTCATATCCATGGAGTCTTTTCAAAGCACTTCTGTAAGTGGATAATTGCATCTGCCATATGCTATAAATATGATGTAATGTTTATGGTTTAGTCTAAAAGTTTTGCCAAAGTAAATCATGAAAACAAGCTGAAATTTCTATTAAAACTTTGTATCAAAAACCAAAGGATTAATGTGTGTTCTTTGTTGGTGTCAGGACTGCATTAACCCAGCAACAAAGAGACTTTCTTGTTGTAGTCCATGTGCTCTATGTCTATGTCATGTTATGTTTTATATTTAAGTTCATGTTTATGTTCCAGTTATGCCAGGTCAGGTTCTGATAGATTATGTTTTATGTTTGTGTGTTTTTATGTTCTTTGTTTGTCTTTTTCATTTGTAATTTCTTGATAAGCTGAATTTGCATACAAACCTCATCTTATAAGTTGTGACAGAAAGCAAGACCGAACAGTGGATGCAGCAGAATTTTTTCTTTCTCTTATCTCGCCATGTCTATTATAGATTATTTCAAGGGAGCGCAACTACTCATGCTCCAGAAGCAAGATCGTTTGCTGGAGCACCACACACAAAATGCTGCCACAAGGGCTAAGCTGCCTGGTCTAGGAAAGAGTAGACTTTCTGGCCTATGTGGAAAGGGTGCTGGTGAACAGTAGCTCTCCACTTATCCTGGGCCTAGCATATGAGTACTCAACCTGCTCCAGCCAGCCAGAACCTGCTCACATCATGTCTGCCAAGCCAGAGCCTGTTCACTTCATGCCTGCCAAACCGGAGCCTGTTCACTTTAAGTCTGCCGAGTCAAAGCCTGTTTGCATCATGCGTGCCAAACTGGGGTCTGTTTATGCCAAGCCTGCCAAGCCAGAGACGGCTCAGGCCAAGCATACCAAGCCAAAGACAACCCACATTGATCCTACCAAGTTGGAGATGGTCACGCCGAGTCCGCCAAGCCAAATATGTCTCACATGGAGATACAGCTGGAATCAAGACTAAGGGTCAGGAGCAGCCCATAGAGTGGGGGAGAGTGGTCAGGTTGCCGGGTGCGTTGCCTTGCCTGGTCACTAAAGGGCAACAGAAAGACTTTCTTTGTCATTGTTGTCCATGTGCTCAATGTTTGTTTATGTTGTATGCCGCTCATCACGGTCAGTGTCTGTCATGTTATGCTTCAAATTCAAGTCCATGTTTCATGTTCCAGTTATGTCAGGTCAGGTTCTGTTAGAGAGTTTTATGTTTTTGTGTTTTCAAGTTCTTTAATTTGTTTGTCTTTTTTATTTGTAATTTCTTTTTAAGCTGTATTTGCATCCAAACCTCATCTTGAGACTTGTTACAGATGGTTTGTGTTGCCAAAAGTAGAAAGAGATATAAAGATTGTCAACAAATGCAAGGGGCTATAGATCTACAGGTAGTCCCATAAGTTTCCATTAATAGAAAAAAATTAAATTTTTTCCATACATAGGAAAAATAAACATCGAAAAAAACATGGTAAAAGCAGTCAGAATCCCTGCTGACTCAAAATACTTGCAAGTGCAATGAATAAATCAAATCGATCTGAATCCGTAAATAGATTCAGGTCTCGCCTCATAATTGTGTATTAATGCTGTAGAAGCCTAAAACAGATGGGATTTATAGTGGGAGAGCTGTTTCATATTTCCATTTATAAATCACCTGCTTAACAGCTGTTTATGATCCTAACTCCATAACAACAGACACACACCTGTTCCTGCCCTAAGAGAGGGTAGAGCGAAACGTGTTTATGTGAATGTCAGAGATTTACAATTTAAAAGGCTAAAAAGTAAAGTTGCTTATTTGTCACATACACTTTACAGCACAGTGAAGATCTCTGCATATCCCTCTTAGAAAGTTGGGGTCAGAGCCCGGGGTCAGCTATGATACAGCGCCACTGGAGCAGGAAGGTTTAAGGGTCTTGTGGAAGGACCCAAGGGTTCGAACCCAGGTCTTCCTGGTCATCCAACCAACAACTCAGAGTCTTAACCTTTTTAAACCACCATTGTAGAAAGCATTTCATGTGGTTCCTAACCCTTAACTATTTTTTTTCTGATTATTTACAGCCAAAGGCCCTGAAGCTACTTGGAATGGAGGTTAGTGTGTAACTTTTATAGAGCATTGGCAACTTCAATCCAAAGCCACATCATTCTTTCACAAGGAACAATGTGTGTATTTAGATAAGGTTAAATACCTGGATAAGAAGATGTTCTGTAAGCAGCATTGTTTAAATTACCGGTTTGTAATTATTTCAGTCAAAAAAATATTTTAATAATAGAAAAAACCATAATTATAGAATTTCAGTATATCATAAGTAGGCAGCTCGGTGGCTTAGTGCTAAGCATTGTTGTCTCACACCAAGAAGGTTTCAGTTTCGTATCCCCAGAAGGGGTCTTTCTGTTTGGAGTTCGCATGTTCTACCTGTGTTGTGTGGGTTAACTCTTGGTACACTGGTTTTCTCTCACAGTCCAAAAACATGTGTTGGGTTAAATGGTGATTCTAAATTGCCTATAGAAGTGAGTGTGAGTGTGTGTAGTTGTTTGTCTGTTTGTGGCCCAGTGATGGACTGGTGACCTGCCCAGGGTGACCCCTGCCTTTTACCCAATGACAGCTGGGATAGACTCCAGCAGATCCCTTAGACTCTTATTAGGAATAACTGGGTGTAGACATTGAATGGATAATCTAGCCACAGGGGTCACAAGCCAGTGATGTTGGTGCCTGTCCCAAGTTTGGATAAATAGAAAGGGTTGTGTCAGGAATGACATCCGATGTAAAACTTTGCCAAATCTAAATATGCGAATCATCCATCAGAATTTCATACTGGATCAGTCAAGGCCGGGTTAACAACGACAGCCACCCGCGCCGTTGACTTACAGGGTGCCGGTGGAAATTGGGCTACTGTTGGTCAAAGGAGGAGAGGAGGAGGATGCGTGAAAAGACAGAAAGAGAGGAGGAAAGTGTAGGACTGAGAAAGGGGACGCTGAATGTTTGAACAATGACAGGGAAAGGTAGAGAGAAGGAAGGTAAATATATTGTGTGTACAGGAGACCAGGTGGAAGGGTAGCAGTAGGCTCGTAGTATTGAATCGGGATTTAAGTTGTTTTATTATGGTGTGGATAGGAAGAGAATTAGGGTAGGAGTGATCCTGAAAGAGGAGTTTGTGAAGAATGTTCTGGAGGTAAAAAGAGTGTCAGACAGGGTGATGAGGCTGAAATTAGAAATTGAAGGGTTGATGGTGAATGTTTTAAGTGGTTATGCCTCACAAGTAGGTTGTGACTTAGAAGAGAAAGAGAGGTCCTAGCGTGAGTTAGATGAGGCAATGGTGAGTATTCCCAGAAGAGAGAGAGTAGTGATGGGCCCAAAATTTAATGGACATCTTGGTGAGGGAAACAGAGGTGATGAGGAAGTGTTGGGCAGGTTTGGAGTCAGGGAAAGGAACAGTGAAGGACACATGATAGTAGACTTTGCTAAAAGGATGAGAATGGCTGTGATAAATTCTTTTTTCCCAGAAGAGGGGGGAGCATATAGTAAATAGTTTGAAGTGTTGATGAATGAGAAAAATGAGAGGGAGAAAAGGGTAGAGTAGGTAAACAGTGTGGAGCAGGAAGTTTAAAAGATTAGTACAAATGAATTTGGATGGCTTTGAAGAGGATGAAAAGAGGAAAGGCGAATGGTCCTGATGAAATACCGGTGGAGGTGTAAAAAAATCTAGGAGAGGCAGCAGTGGAATTTCTTATTCGATTGTTTATTGGGAGTTTAGTGAGTGAGAAGATGCCTGGGGAATGGAGAAGGGGTGTAATGGTGCCTATCTGTAAGACCAAGGGTGATGTGCACAGTTGCAACAATTACAGAGGAATAAAGTTGATGAGTCATTATAATGAATGTATGGGAAAGAGTAATGGAAGCTTGGTTAAGGAGGGTAGTAAATATTTGTGAGCAGAGTATGGCTTTATGCCCAGAAAGAGCACTACAGATGCAATCTTTGCTCTGAGAATTCTGATGAAGAAGTACAGAGATGGTCGTAGGGAGCTGCATTGTGTTTTTGTAGACCTGGAGAAAGCATATGACAGGGTATCAGAAGAAGAGCTGTGGTATTGTATGAGGAAGTCAGGAATACCAGAGAAGTATGTCAGGGGGGTGCAGGATATGTATGAGGGAAGCAGGACAGTAGTGAGTTGTGCGGTGGGTCAGACAGAGGAGTTCAAAGTGGAGGTGGGACAGCTCTGTTTGACAGATAAGGTCAGACAGGAATCTCCTTGGACAATGTTTGCAGATGACATTGTTATCTGTAATGAGAGCTGGAGAGGTGGAGGTTTTAAGGTTTTAAGTAGCAGAGCTGAAAATGTTGACGTTTTCTTTAGGAGTGACGAGGTTGGACAAGATTAGGAACGGGTTTATCAGGGGGACGGCTCATGTTAGATGTTTTGGGGAAAAAGTCAGGGAAGCCAGGTTAAGATGGTTTGAAGACGTACAGAGAAGGGATAGCAAATATATTGGTAGGAGGATGTCAAAAATGAAGCTACCAGGCAGAAGGCAAAGAGGAGGACCAAAGAGGAGGTATATGGATACGATAAACGAGGACATGAAGTTGACAGATGATTCGCTGTGGCAGCCCATAAAAGGGAACAGCCAAAAGGAGAAGAAGAGGAGACATTGAATGGATATATTATTAGTATCTTGTTCACACAGGAACTATTAATTATCTGACTAATTACTCTTAATTAATATTACAAACAATTATCAATAAGCAACAGCATGGCTTCCAATCTCAGTATTTAGAAACGTAAAAGTATTTTAATCCATCATATTCTTTTATGTTGTATTTCTTATATCAGGTGTTTACAGGTAAATAGGTAACATAATGAGTTCCTAGTAATTAAGTTTAATATAGTACACACTGTCTGAGCAGGATGACATGCCAATCCGACGAGGACGGCAAAAGACAACAAGGAAAAAAGAGGAGGAGGTGGACATAGATCTGGATGACCCTGAAATCAACCATTTCCCATTCCCCTTCCATGAGCTAATGGTGTGGGCAGTGCTGATGAAGAGGCAGAAAATGGCACTGTTCTTTTGGCAGCATGGCGAGGAGGCAATGGCCAAGGCTTTGGTGGCATGCAAGCTTTGCAAGGCCATGGCTCACGAAGCGTCTGAAAATGACATGGTGGAGGACATCTCTCAGGAGCTCAACTATAACTCGAGGTGCCAGAGTAGATTTGCATTAGCTGACAATTTGGTCTGTTGGTTTTTTGTCCCTTTTTGACATAGTAGTCAGCTTTTTGTACCAATAACACAGCTATAGTTTCCTGTGTTTTTTGCAAACCTTTTCTCCACAATTTCTGGGTCAGTTTGCAAAATATTCCCACTCAAATTTGCTTTCTGCATACTTTATTTTTAAATAAACCATTCTATTATTTGGCAACACCCTTTTTTACCCACAGTAGACTAAAATAACTAAGGGTATTGTATCCAGTTTATATTTTTCAACTATATTTTGCCAGATATTATCATTTTACCCCAAATCGTCCACATTTTTACTATGCCCACATGATCCCAGGACAACACTCTGCCAATCAAGGGCCATATTTCTGCATGTCATTATACAGTACATATGTTTACATGACTTTTCTTTTTGTTTCAGAGCTTGTCTGATTTTGTCTAACCCTATGGATTTATAATCCATTTTTAATTTAATTTGGAACTTTGGCCGCCACCTCGTTATTAATCTACTTTTCTTCTATAACAACAATGGCTCATAGGGAGTTTGGGCAGCTGGCAGTAGAGCTTCTGGACCAGTCCTACAAGCAGGATGAGCAGATGGCCATGAAGCTTTTAACCTATGAGCTAAAAAACTGGAGCAATGCCACCTGCTTGCAGCTGGCTGTAGCTGCCAAGCATCGCGACTTTATTGCCCATACCTGCAGCCAGATGTTGCTCACCGACATGTGGATGGGACGGCTTCGCATGCGCAAAAACTCTGGCCTCAAGGTTGCAGTTTTACATGTTTTAAGTGGTCATAACAACTAACTTTCCTAAGTTTCCTAACAAATTATTGTTAAAGTGTTTAAATACTGTGTTTACGGTCACCGGTAGGGGACATGTTTGGTTCACCTAATTTAGATTTTTTTTTTTATTTACAGTCAGCGCATTGTTGATGGTTGTTGATTAGGGTCAGTGTGTTTATTACATTTCATTAGCTGTTCCTTTAACATAAAACTCCTGGCCACGAGAAAAGGATGCCATTCCCTCAACATAAGAAGTTGTAGCCAAGAGTAAAGTATGTAGTTTCCTTAACAAAGCATCTTGAGGCCAAGACTTAACATTGCATGGTCACTACATAAGAATGTCGTTACCTCGACAAAATCATACCGTGACCACAACATAATTTCACGTTCTCATGAATTAATATCTTGTGGCCACAACATTATATCACATTATATCACAGTCCCCAAGGCTATGAAATATGATGGCCATGAAAATGTCCCCTCCTGGTCCCGTAAATAATACTATTAAATAGCATTTATATATATATATATATATATATATATATATAATATATATATATATAAATATATATATATATATATATATATATATATATAATATATTTAACCAAAACAATTTATATATTTTATGTTTGTGGTAAAATCCTACATTTAGCTTTAGCATTTGATTTTTTTACCTCTTAATTTGTTGATATGACACCTTAGTTAAAGCAGATGTTAGACAATTGAAACCAGAGAACAAGCTATCAGGTATTCCATATTAGGGAATTTTTTATGTCGCAAGATGGAAACCATTTTTACCCAATTTATTTAACAGGGATTTAATATTGATAAACTGTTTCTTGGGAAAGAGACCACCTGCGAGTCAGGTAGAATACAGACACAGCATAACTCTAATGCTTATGCACAATAATTAAACCATTCTTATAAATATGATATTTAATTTTATCTATTTGTCAGTTGCACAATGAAAGCTGTTATACAAGAAAGTGCCAAAGCATATTCCTAAGCTTGTCAAACTCATTTTTAAGATCTGGATTTCAAAATATTAATATATATTGTGTTGTTAGAAATGTTGTACTACTTTGCAATACAGATGGCTTATTGCATATGGTGTGTGCTTTTATTCCTTCAGGTGATCCTGGGCCTACTGCTACCTCCCTCTATCCTGAGTCTGGAGTTTAAGAACAAGGATGAAATGTCGTACATGCCTCAGGAGCAGGAGGCCTACCTGCAAGAGAAGGATTCGGATGAGGCTGACAAGCCAGCCAAGGACAAGGAAGAGGAGGACATGGAGTTCACCGTAAGAGCATACTGTGAGGCGCAGTACAACTCCGTGGTGAGAGCACCCACCTTAGCTCCGTTCTTTAGCCTGTAGTCCAGCACACACACACACACACACACACACACACAAAACATGATTCTTCTCAGGAAATCCTGTCCCCATAATTTGGCTTTCAATTCTTTGCTACACTACCTGCCTTTAAAAATTACTCTACCTCTCAACCGTTTGTTTCCCCAACGCTTTGCCACTTTTCCTCGTTGTCCTAGCAAAGACGTGTGGTCTTGGAGTTGTAGCGTGTCTCTGTGTCTATCTTTCTGCCTCTTGGTTTGTCTTTGTCTCTTCCTTTTAGCGACCGTCTCGTCTAAAGTACGGTACTGTGACAGATTGTTTCCTTTTTTTTCTCATTTACACAATCCTGCTTTTTCTTGCATGTTATTGGACCCAATGCTTTATTGCTTGTTTGGTGCCTTCATAGCTAAAAACCACTTTCGTTCAAGTTTCTGTATAAAGAGCACTCTTCCCTTTTCTTTTCATTCACATAAGCAGCTGTCATTTGATCTTTTCATGATTGCATTAGAAGAACAAACCATCATAAAGATGAATGCAGACACTATGAATGACAGTCTTTTAACTTGGTAGTACCTAGCTTCAGCCAACACTACGAAGCCCTGGGTCAGGTGAAAGAAAACTTTAAATGGACCAAAGTTAAGTATAAAATCTCACATGTATTAAAACATTTATCTTAACATGCCACTTGCTAAACCTGATAAAGACAATGGAGAATTGGAGGACTAGCCCGAGTTTGATCCAGCTGGTCTCTGCAACACAGGGCTTGGTATAAGTGGCTGAAGCCAGATGTTACACCAAGGACATTTTTTTGCCCTGTTGTATATTTCTATCTCAATGACATTGCTCTGCAGTTTATATCTCTACTTGAATCTACTATGAATCTACCACAGATTTATATGATTTTGCAACAATTGTATTGCAAATTAAATGGATAAAAACTGTATACTAAAGGCATAGAAATAAAAATTGCGATACAATTGAGAAACATCTAAGAGTTTGCCATTTTGCACATCCTTCTAAGTCCCCACAGCAGTTTCTCAGACACATAAACATTGCATCAATCTGTTCAACCGCAGTATCATTAAGCTACCACATGTGCCACCTGCCTGAATGATCAGAATTGACTGGCAGTTTTTTTTTGTAACTGCCGTATACAATTCTGGATGATAAAAAATGTTTCTTTTTCTACATACTTTATGTAAAATGTGTCCTCTGTCTTGCCTTGCTGTTTCATTTCTCATGTTCCAGGCTATGTTGGGGAACGTCAACTCCGAGGTGTCTCGGAAGAAGGAAGTGGAGGAGGCCCAGAATCGCCATCGGCTAATTCCAGTCGGTCGCAAGATATACGAGTTTTACAACGCTCCGATTGTAAAGTTCTGGTTTCATACGGTGAGAGTCAAGTTTTACTTTTTTAAAGCTGATGGTTTTTTAATTATAGACCAGGCATTTTAATATTTATGAGTGGCTTGTTCTAATGTATTCTAATGTAAAATAATTTATATTCAATAATTTGATCACAAAAATAAATAAAGATTAGGAGTAGAACACAACACCATCACACCACTATGATCTGTGCTAACCCACCAAAGCTGTTGGGCAGAAGCCATTAAACAAAATAACTTGTGTTTACTGCAAGATCTTTTACAAAATCCATCAGAAGCGATATGCACTTTTACAAATTGTTTTAACTGAAATGTGTGTTGAAAGTGTGCGTACTCAACCCCCCCTTTAATGATAAAGATCCACTTTTAAATAACGTTAAACCATTTCTTCTTTCTCAAATTAAGCTATTTTCAAGTTCAAGTTCAAGAAGCTTTATTGTCATTTCAACCATATATAGCAGATGCACAAAACATTCAAATAGCAGCAACCAGATTATAAAAATGTGCAGGTAAGACAGGAATGGGCAAGTAAACAGCAAGATTTTGTGCAATCACCATTGTAAAGTGACTGTGCTTAACAAAAATGTGTTGTTTTTTTGTGTTTCCATCTATTTGTGTTGTTTGGGTGTGTGTTTGTGTGCGTGTGTGTGTAAGTTGAGTTCTATGTTGAGCAGCCTGATGGCTTGAGGGTTGAGTCTATGTGCATATGTGTACGGTGAGGTAGTTTAGTTCAGTGTGTAGAGGAGCCTAATGGCTTGAGGAAAGAAACCGTTACACATTCTGGTTGGGAGGGCCCTAATGCTACGGTATTTTTTCCAGAGGGCAGGAGTGTAACAAGTGAGTGTGAGGGGTGTGTGGGGTCCTCCACAATTCTCTTGGCTTTGCAGATGCAGCATGTGGTGTAGATGTCCGTTATGGAGGTAGAGACTCCGATGATCTTCTCAGCTGTTCTCACTATACTCTGTCTTACGATCTGAAACGGTGCAGTTCTCAAACCAGGCCGTGATGCAGCTGCTCAGAATGCTCTCAATGGTGTAGAACATGGTCAGGATGGTAGGTGAAAGATGGGCTTTCCTCAGTCTTCGCAGGAAGTAGAGGCGCTGCTGGCCTTTTTAACTAAAAGAGCTGGTGTTAAGTGACCAGGTGAGGTTCTCTGTCAGGTGAACACCAAGAAATTTGGTGCTCTTGACGATCTATACCGAGGATCCGGCAATGTTCAGCGGCGAATGGTCGCTCTCTGCTTTTCTGAAGTCAACAACTATCTCCTTGTCAACGTTCAGAGACAAGTTATTAGCTTTACACCAGGCTGTTAGCTATTTCACCTCCTTTCTGTTTTCTGTTTGTTTCTGTTTGACTCGTCGTTCTTGCTGATGAGACCCACCACGGCTGTGTCATCAGTAAACTTGCCAATGTAATTTGAGCTGTGCATTGCTACACAGTCATGAGTCAGCAGTGTAAACAGCTGTGGGCTAAGCACACAGCCCTGCAGGGCCCCAGTGCAGTGTGGTGGTGCTGAAAATGCTGCCTCCAATCTGGACTGACTGAGCTCTTCCCTGTCAGAAAGTCCAGGATCCAGTTGCAGATGGAGGTGTTTGAGCCCAGCAGGCTCAGCTTCTCGATCAGATGCTGAGGGATGATATGTGTTAAATGCTGAACTAAAGTCTATGAACAGCTTTCGTATGTATTTGTCTTTATTGTCAAGGTGTGTGAGGGCCAGATGGAGGGTTTTGGCAATGGCATCATCCGTGGAACGGTTCAGATGGTATGCAAACTGTAATGGATCCAGTGTGCCTTATGATAAGCCTTTCGAAGTATTTCATCACGATGGGTATGAGTGCGACAGGACGGTAGTTATTGAGGCAAGGGACTTCTGACTTTTTGGCACAGGGATGATGGTAGCGGTTTTGAGGCACGTGGGAACGACAGCAGTGCACAGGAAAGTGTTGAAGATGTCAGTGAAAACATCTGCTAGTTGTGCTGCATAGTATGTGAGCACTCTGCCGGGGATGTTGTCCAGTCCAGCAGACTTCCGTGGCTTAACTTTGCTTTAAGTTTTCCTCACATCGGCCGTGGTTAGAGACAGAGCACCTGGTCATTGGGAGAGAGGGTGGGTCTTCCTCGCTGCCACATTGTTCTGCACCTCAAACCGGTAATAAAATTCGTTCAGCACATCTGGGAGGGAGGCGTCACTGTTACAAGCAGGTGGCGTTGTCTTGTAGTTAGTGATCATCTGGAGTGTCTCCGCTGTCCTGAAAGTGGCCATGGATTTTCTTGCTGTATGCGCGCTTTGCCTCAATGATAGCTCTAGACAGTTTGGCCCTGGATGTTTTTAGGGCCGTCTTGTCCTTTGTCCCTGGACTTTAGCAGCGCACGCACCTCTGTGATCATCCACGGTTTCTAGTTGGAGCGTGTTGTGATGCTTTTGGAGACAGTGACAACAATGCACTTACTGATATAGCTGATCACTGATGTCGTTTAGTCCCCCAGGTTAACAGAGTCACCATTGGTTGCAGCCTCCCTAAACACCATTAGTCAGCGCACTCAAAACAGCCCTGAAGAGCAGAAAGTAGCTCCTGTTGTCCACGTTCTCACCATCTTTAAAACTGGTTTAGAGCATCTGACAAGCGGTCTGTATGCTGGAATTAGCATAACAGAGATGTGGTCTGAGTATCTGAGATGGGGGCGGGGCTCCGCTCGGGATGTTTGTGTAAACATCCCGCAAAGTCCACATGTTGGTAGCATTAAGAAAGCACTGTTTTGAGATTTGCATGGTTGAAATCTCCGGTAATAATAAAGAGTCTGTCGGTGTGTGCATTCTGCAGATAGCTAATAGTTGAGTACAGTACATAAAGCGTAATATGTAAACACACATGCCACCACCCAGAGTCTTACCGCACAGAGCTGCATTTCTGTCTGCACGAAACGATGTGTTAGCCCATCTAGCTGAATGGCGGCGTCTGAAACTCTGTCGCTGAGCTATGTTTCCGTGAAAACGTGGGATGTGGTGGGCTCATGGTTAAGGTGTTGGGACTACCAACCTGAAGATTTGGGGTTCGATTCCCACCTTCACCAAGCCACCACAGCATGGTAGGTTGCAGCATGATTATTTATTTTAAAAGTATGGCCGTTGTATACATGGACACCAATGGCCGTTGTTTACACGGACACCAATGCTTTCAGTGTCCATGTGCCGTTTTTGGTTGGGCTAAAAACATAAATAGCACCATTTTGGATCCGGAGTGGCCGCAGCGTGCTACTGCCACGCCGCCATCGTGGATCAGATGCCTGTATTTGTGATGTCATGCAGACCAAGGCCACGCCCACGATTGTTAATTAACACCGCCGTTTTGTCATAGACCCGCCCCAAGCAGTGTTGCCAGATTAGCCAGGTTCCCACCAGATTGGGCTTCTTTTGATCACATACTACGACCAAAAAAGAAAAAAAGAAGGATTTGTTGGTTGATCAAATTTGGGCTGGTATTTAAAAGTTTTGTGCTTATATACAGTATCTATGTTTCTCCAGTTCAAACACAATGCATTTGGGTATTTATTTATTAGGCTGGTTTTACTTGTTTACTCTGTAGTTGGGATGGGAAATTTTTAAAATGTCCACCATTGTTTAGACGTTGTAGCAGAATTTTGCCCCCAATCCACCTAAACGCATGAAGTATTCTTACGTGAATTATTTCTCACTAGACTGCTTTACAAATGAGAGCGTTTTTTAAACAGGTTTTGCTGAAAAGTTCCTAATAAAAAATTGATTGGCACCAACAATTCGTGTTGTTGCTTCATCTCCAGTAGAAGTGATTTAATGAAGTGAGTGTATTTTTTTCTATAAATCTTTGGCAAATCGCCTTTTCTAATAATGTGCTACAGTTAGCAGAATTCATGCTAAATACGGTGTAAACTCTCAGAGAACGGTTTTTGTAAACTCTCAGGGAACAATGTTATGTTGTTTTTCCTATGTACAACCTTCTAAATATAATTGTCATGGAGAGAAACCAGACAGGAGACAAAGATAATGATAAGACCCAGCGAGTCAAGAGAAAGAAGAGAAGAGAAGAGAAGAGAAGAGAAGAGAAGAGAAGAGAGAAGAAAGAAAGAGAGAGAGAAGAGAAAGAGAGAAGAGAAAGAGAGAGAAGAGAAAGAGAAGAAGAGAAGAGAAGAGAAGAGAAGAGATCGCTTTGGTGCTAGGAGAACTGGAGAATCAGGCAAGCAGGTCAGCAGGATGCTACTGATTAGCGGCCATGGCAATAAGTCAGAATCACGTAATAAACAATGCATTATTGTGATTGTCTCATTATAAACTATGTATGTTGTGGGCAATGTTAACATGGGCATCTGATGACCCCTTTAAATGATTTACTATCAAGAAGTGTTGTAACAAACAGTTCATCACAGCTTGTCTATGCCTACAATGTGTACATGAGCATCAAAACTGGAGAATGGAGAAAAATGAATGAATGATGAATTAAAATTTCTTTTACAATTTATGGCTAGCCAAGTCAACATCACTTAACTGTGAAAGAGATAAGAGGGGGCCTACAAAATCAGATGGTTATTATTGTTATTGCTAATCACTGTACATACATCAAATCTAGCTGGGGTACTATGGCTATACATGATTCTACACCTACATTGTATTTAAATTGAATATAAACTTGGTATTGGTTATTAAGTCTCTAAATGTTACTGTGATTATGGAAAAAAGTTTTTTTTAGCTTTAGTGATAAGCTGAAGCTGTTTTTTTTTAAAGTAATATACCATTCCCTTTCTTTAATCATCTGCATTACCACACCTCACTAAAAAATCCACTTTGCCTTGTGAAGTGCTTTTATTCTTAGTGTGGAAAACACCCTGAGGGCAGATGTGGGTGATTTAACTCTGATTTCCGAACAAACATCAAATTAATCAACATTGTGACTGAAGAAATTCTGCATCTATGAAAAGGCCATGCAGAGGGTGAAAGGGAGACAGAATGAAAAAGTGTAAATATAAATTAGCTGCAGTATGAAATATAGCAGGAGAACTTCTTTGGTTTTACTGAGATTTAAGTTATTCTTACATTTTTAGGGACCAAAACTCAAGTGCAGTTAGATAAACAAAAGTAAAATAAACCAATAAACTAAACTAGACTTACCTTGACTTGACTTAGCTTGGCATAAACACTAACATCAGCATAGACATAAACTCACCAATAGTACATGGACAATTACTCACAAACACAGGGCAACAGACACTCTAAATGGTTTTTTCTGTTGAGTGCACTGACTGGCAGATGTTCAGGGAGGCTGCAACCAACGACGACTCTGTTAACCTGGAGGAGTACACGACATCAGTGATCAGCTATATTGGCATGTGCATTGATGACGTGGCTGTCTCCAAAACCATCACAACACGGTCCAACCAGAAACCGTGGATGACCACAGAGGTGCGAGCACTGCTGAAGTCCAGGGACTCCGTCTTTAGGGCAAAGGACAAGACAGCCTTAAAAACAGCCAAGGCCAAACTGTCTAGAGCCATCAGAAAGGCAAAGTGCACATACACCAAGAAAATCCATGGCCACTTCCAGGACAGCGAAGACACTCACCGCATGTGGCAGGGCATCCAGACGATCATTAACTACAAGACAACTCCACCTGCTTGTAACAATGACGCCCCCCTCCCAGATGCGCTGAACGACTTCTACGCCTGGTTTGAGGTGCAGCAAGGAAGACTATCCCTCCGCCCAGCGACCAGGTCTAACCACAGCCAATGTGAGGAGAAGTGCTTCAAAAGGCTTGTCATGAGGCACATTAAGACCCTGCTGCCTCCCACACTGGACCCACTACAGTTTGCATATTGTCTGAATCTGGCCGATATGGGGCCATCTGGCCCTCACACACCTGAACAATAAAGACACATACATACGAATGCTGTTCATAGACTTCAGTTCAGCATTTAACACAATCGTCTCTCAGCACCTGATCAAGAACCTGAGCCTGCTGGGCCTGAACACCTCACGCTGCAACTGGATCCTGGACTTTCTGACTAAAACACCTTAGTCAGTCCGGATAGGAAACAGCATCTCCAGTACCATGACACTGAGCACTGGGGCCCCTCAGGGCTGTGTGCTCAGCCCACTGCTGTTCACACTGCTGACTTATGACTGTGTAGCAATGCACAGCTCAAATCACATCATCAAGTTCGCTGATGACACGACCGCAAAAATGACAGGTCAGCATACAGAGAGGAGTTGCAACAGCTAACAGCCTGGTGTAAAGCCAACAACCTGTCTCTGAACATTGACAAGACTAAGGAGATAGTTGTTGACTTTAGAAGTTCAAAGAGCGACCACACTCTTAGTAGATCCTTAGTAGAGATCATCAAGAGCACCAAATTCCTGTTTACCTGGCAGAGAACCTCACCTGGTCACTCAACACCAGCTTCAACAGCAAAAAAGCCCAGCAGCGCCTCTACTTCCTGAGAAGGCTGAGGAAAGCCCATCTTCCACCTTTCATCCTGACCATGTTCTACAGAGGGACCATTGAGAGCATCCTGAGCAGCTGCATCAATGTCTGGTTTGGGAACTGCACCGCTTCGGATTGCAAGACCCTGCAGAGGATAGTGAGAACAGCTGAGAAGATCCTCGGAGTCTCCCTTCCCTCCATAACGAACATTTACACCACACGCTGCATAAAAGGACATTTACACCACACGCTGCACAAAAGGTATTATAGCATTCAGACCCTCACAACCCGAATGTGTAACAGTTTCTTTCCTTAAGCCGTCAGGCTCCCTAACACACTAAACTGACTAAAACTACCTCAACTCACACACACACACATACTCAATACAATCGATGTTTACAGCAACACATAAACACAAAAATACATTGTTAAGCATGGTCACGTTAAATGGAGTTTGCACATTAACCTTGCTTTTTTACTTTTTACATTTCTATTTGCATGATTTTATAACCTGGTCAGCCATGTTTAGTTTTAACATTCCGCACAGCATCCTGTTTTTTGTACTGTATAGTCTGGTTCAATGTTTGTACTGTTTATTGTACTGTCTGCCTTGCACTGTTTACACCAGGTTGCACACATGCACTTTGTGTTGCTAAGACAATTTACTTTTAGTCTTTAGCTCTGTGTTGTTTTGTTAAGTGGCTCTTTGTTGTTAATGTTTTGTGTAATTTTGTGCTGTTTTGTGTAGCACCATGGGTTCTTGGAGAAACGTTGTTTCATTTCACTGTACAGCGTCTGTTATATATGGTTGAAATGACAATAAAGCTTCTTAAACTTGAACTTAAACTTGAACAACAAATATATACACTGAACTGAGAGCAAACACACTAATTAAAGGAGAGACACATGGACACAATAAGAAACACATGACCTGTAAGGTTTTCATGTTGTTTTATGTTGTTCTTGTTTGATGTTTATTGTTTTGTGTCTAGGCTATGCTATGTGTCCTCATGTCCTGTCATGTGTTTCCCTTTGTCCTTGTGTCTTGTTTTCATTGGTTGTTCTGTCCTGTAATTGTGTTCAGGGGTGTCTTGTCTTTGATAATGATTTCCTTGTGAATACAAACATAAAACTCGAAACATAATATAAACAGGAAACATATAAAACATTAAACTTCACAATAATGAATAAAATGTATTATATCAATGTATTGATTATAATATTTTATATTATTCATTTGATTATTCAGTAAAGTTTATTGTAAAAAATAGTGAACGCATGACATCAAGACATATGCAGCACACCCGTCACTGATGTTTAAAAATACACCAGTACAAAAACCACTAACAACATTTTTTTGGAGAATCTCAACAACATAAAAAAGAAATTGAATCTTGAGCTGAAGAATCAATCAGAGAAGAAAGCAGATCTCGAGACTAATGGGGCAGCCAACCAACAGCGACTGCAACATTAAACATTTACATTTACGGCATTAGGCAGACGCCCTTATGCAGAGCGACCTACATTTGTGTTTTCTATACAACTGAGCAATTGGGGCTTAGTGGCCTTGTTTAGGGCCCTAGCTGGGAATTGAACCCTGATCTTTCAATTAGCATTCCAACAACTTAACAACAGCTCCCCCAAAGCGACTATCACACATGACCAAAGCAGGGGTGCTGAGGGTGCTACAGCAGCCCTGATTTGAAGTCCAGTGCCCTTTTATTTCTTTCACTGCCATGCGCAAAATACGTTTGCATGGCTGTTTGCCACTTAATTAAGAGACATACGAGTATCTGTCACCAAAACAGGACTCTAGTGCAATTATCTATATTGCAGTTAAGCGGAAAGAAAAATTTCAATGTATTTCATCATTGACACTGTTCGTGATCTCAACTGTTTGCATAATGCTGTCAGTCTAATAGCGGGGACATAAATGTAATAAATTGGTGGCTCTTTTAAAAGCATTGTAAATGCTATGATGCTACTGTAATGTAAGTGTAATGAGTAGTCTTAAGTACATATATGATGTATTGTAATTACCTGCTCACATTATCAAATCTTAGACAAATGAAAACTTTCTTTTTTTACCCAGATGGCCTATGTGGGCTACCTTATGCTCTTCAACTACATCGTCCTGGTAAAAATGGACCTCTGGCCTTCTCCTCAGGAGTGGATCGTGATCGCCTACATTTTTACCAATGGTATAGAGAAAATGAGGGAGGTGAGGTAAAACGCTGGATGAAATTTAGTGGATGTTTTTTTTTTCAGAAATGACCCTAGACCATAGAATTTGAACAAAACACATCAAAAGTACTAAAAAAAAGCCAACTTGAAAACTGGACAGGGATTTCTTTTTCTAATTTTTTAATAAGTCTTGGGTTTAAAAGAGTGAGTAATCCTCTTTATTAAAGTCCAACAACGTTCACAATCTTGCAGAAAGCCGTCTTCCCTTAACAAAGGCCACCAAGAACACGAAAACTGGGTTATCTGAGATAAACTGCTAACCTAAATAGGTTTTGCGTCGTTGAAATTTAATTGTCCATTTAAAAAGGTCTCTCACCTTGTTGGCTAAAACATTTGCTTCAAAATTAAGTGTCTAACGCCTCCAAGTGCTGGTCGAAGTTAGCTTGTTAAGCTTTCTTTAGTTCACCCTAGGTTCTTCTGACTGGCCTTTGCTTCTCTATCCCCAATTTATACTCCAGTATGTTTTTTTCAGCACTATAGCTTCGCTTGTGACTTTATCATTTCGTCAATTTGTCAACATGGTTTTATTTTGTGACATTTAATTTTTCAAAATGACAACATATTTTTTTTATTTTTATACATACCCCGCTTCCCTTGCTAGTTATTATTATGCAATTTCAACTCCCCTTAATTTACACTCCTTTATAGCGTTACATTATGATGTATCGCTATTTTTCTTTTAATTAAAGTAGATTCCCTTTATAATCAGATGGCTTGTAAAACTATTACCAGTGGCACTTAAACCTGTCATTATCACATGTATATTGCGACAAATTTTTCAACATTTTCTTGTAAGCTCAAACCAACCTAGACATTCTCCTCTTAATTAACCAGACATTTTCTATACAGTTCTGCATAAACTCTAGTAGCTTTTGTGCGTTATATTTCTAAAATACCAGCTTGTCCAACCATACGAATGATATAACAGTGATTACATTTTCCCCCCACTGGTTTAGTTTGTACAATACATAAAACTGATGGCCTCAATCTGCAAGATTTTGCATAATTGGCTGGATACAACTTCATGCGCTGTCACAAGTGTTCACATTCCCCTTTTGGGTTTTTTAAATAGGACAGGCCTCAATGGGAGAGATCAGAGAAGCTCCGCTTTTGAAAGTTATTAATTCCTCAATATTAATACTATCTTAACTCCACGGTGATGATGTCAATACATCAATAATGTTGTTTTGTGCTTTTTATGTCCCTTACAAAGATAGTTATCTTTTTCTTACAAGCCCTGTGGCCATAAGAGGCCATATTTATACTAAGTACCAATTTTCTGTTGTTTAATAATTGAACTTTTAGCCGATCTATTTGTATTTTACAGAGAATTGTGAAATCCCTTAGCTAGTTTTTCTATATATCTTTGCCTCAGATACTGGACATTTTTCTGTTTTGATCTTTCAAGTAATAAAATCAATCTCATACATATAAGAAGGCTTATACTGCCCCATAAGGGCCATTAAGGTTATGTGCAATCTGATTGCATCTTATAAACCATTTTTGTGAAATATGTCTAGTTAGTTGAGATAACAAACTGGAATCTACAACTTTTTAACTTAACTTTCAACTTTTTGCCATATTTCAACTTTTTTTTCAGTTTTTGCAAACATACATCACATAGATTTTTACTAATTGAAATAAAATATTTGTATTTGCTATTGCTGTATTGCATTCAAAGTCACTTATAAAACGTAGCGATCAACTAAGCCTAAAAGCCAAATGCCAGAGTAATAAAATACCTAAATGAGACATTAAGCCTAAAATGTCAAAACATCACTAATACATTTCATTTTTCTCAGATCCTGATGTCAGAGCCTGGCAAACTTCTTCAGAAAGTGAAAGTATGGCTACAGGAGTATTGGAACATAACAGACCTCATGGCTATACTTATCTTCTCCATTGGCATGGTACTCCGTCTTCAGGAGCCACCACTTATGAGCTACGGTCGGGTCATCTACTGTGTCAACATCATCTACTGGTACATCCGCCTGCTCGACATCTTTGGTGTTAACAAATATCTCGGGCCCTACGTAATGATGATTGGCAAAATGGTAAGAAATTCCGTTTTATTAAATAACTAACACAATAAAAACAAATTTAATTAATAGTAATATTCTCTTTCTCGCAGATGATTGACATGATGTATTTTGTAATCATCATGCTGGTGGTATTGATGAGTTTCGGTGTAGCACGTCAAGCCATCTTGAACCCTAACGAGGACCCATCATGGATGCTGGCTCGCAACATCTTTTTCATGCCCTACTGGATGATATACGGCGAGGTCTTTGCTGATCAAATTGACCGTAAGATATATATTTTTTTTTATTTACATATTTTTATGCCAATTTAAAGAAGTCATCATTTTTGGAAGGTTTTCAATCCACAATTTTACTAATTATGAAATTAAGAAAACTTCCAATTTTCCAACACAAAATTCAGGTACAAAAATCTTTTTAAAGCTAAAACTTATTTACAATGTGGGAAAAAAACATGAAACATTTGTTAACAGACCAGAAACGTCATACTTACGATTAAAAAAGAAAAATTGCATATAGTTTGTTTGTTGAATTATAGTAAATATGGAGGTGAAAAGGTTAAAAGGAAAATTGGTTAAGGTGGACTGCTAATTTGAAGATCAGGGTTTGATATCCAGCACCAATTTCTTAGTTGTATAAAAGTGATAAAAGTTGCTCTGTATAAGCCAAATTCTGTATATGTTAATGTAAAATCAAATATGTAAGACTCAGTTTGACCTAAAACAACTATATGCTGGTCCCCAGGAGACCGTATTAACAGGCATATAGTTGTTTTAGGTCAAACTGAGTGCAGCCAATGGCCTTGCAGTTTTATCAAATGTCAGGAGCACGGATCGCACTCTATAAAGAAGTGTAAAAGCTATATAAAAACACATTAAGTGCAGCTTAAGCATTTCAAACAAGTTGTAATAAATGTATGTACTTAAATGAATGCAAAAGCTGACCTGCCGAAATCAGAACATTGTTGCACTTAAATTTTAGCTTTAAAGCTGCTGCAGAATATATATATATATATATAAGATAATAACACCATGTTTTCCCACTTATATATATATCTACACCACTAATTTTAAAATAACAACAGTTGCAGATAGTATAAGATCCTAAGGTTTAATAATATAAAGCAATGGTAACAAACTATAAAGAGCAAATCAATATATCAGGCATATGGTAAATGATTAGAAAATTAAATTAGTCTGATAAGTAAGATCTGGTGATTGTAAATGTTAGCAGTAAACATTTAAAAAAACACAATCAAAGTTTTATTTTTAAAGTATGGTTATGGATAATATTTGACACACAGCTGTGACTAGTTGGCATTGACACAAGCATGGTAAAAATTATACCGTGGTAAAGGTAAAGAAGGGCACAGATTATGTTAAGCTCATTGCCCCCATGCACTTTCTTTCCCCTTCGTTTAAACTTTTTTTTTTTTTACTGTTTTTGTTGATACAAGTTCAAACATATATAGACTTATTATATATTTTACATCCTATGGCCAAAAAAAATTGGACAACTCACTATCAGAACCCAAAGCACACAATGTTCTGGAATAGCTTTTTACTTGTAAAATGTTCTTTAACTAAAAAGGAAGGGACTTTTCCGAACCTGTTTTTGTTGCATGACAGTGTTCCTGTGCACAAACTGCCCATGAATGTCTACAGCCCAATCCCATTTCTACACCTTAGCCCTACCCCTTTTCCCTTACCCCTATGTAAAGGAGTAGCGGTGTCTCAATTCTCTTTTGGTTGAAGGTATAGGGGAAAGGGACTAATTTTTTTAAGGACTACACTTCAAACGTAGGGGTATGAGAAATTTACCAAGATACATTTGACAAGATGACAAAATTTGACAAATAATGACAGTCATCTGTTTTTTTACATTCAATGCTGTGTTCAACTTACAATATTGCTAAAGTACACTAATATAACACTGCTACAGGATCGTACCACAACATATTTTTATTTCTGATAACATTACCTGATGACTTGACAGAGCCATGTTTGTCTCTCAATTTTGTAATATCTCTATCTCAAATGGCCTCTTTTTTCTCTGTCAATGACTTACTTACGTGGGTCTTCAGTAAAGATTTATTGTTGTGCCATATTGTGTTTATTTTTTAAATGCAAGATTCGCTAGAACTTTCTGAGATGATATTTTTATATACAAGGCCAGTTATAGCATAAAACATTTGGGCTCTGGGTTATAAACAGGGTTTGGGCTGCATCACATTTATGCAGCTACTGTTGGGCCCTTAGATGAGGATTTTGGCTCTCTCACTACTCCATGGGCACTGTATTATGTCCTGCGTTGTGACCTCAGAAAGAAACTTCATTGTGCTGTAATATATGTGACATCATCTCATTGGGCTAATTCTTTTATAGATTTCTCACAAACACCAATATAAATGCATTTTCATCTTTTTAGTTCTAGGTTATAACACTACGAAATGGAAAAAAACTTCATTGGGGTTTGGATTTCTGCAAAGCACTATATAATTTGCTTGTGTGTATACATTTTGGGAGTTTGTGTGTGTTTGTTTGCTCATAGGTGGTTAGCCCAAAGCCAAGAGAGCTGAAATAACACTGTCATTTTTTGTTGCAGATGTGAATAGTAGGAAGCTACAGAACAGACTGAATGAAAAACTCTGGCTGGTCGAAAATTACGTTCGATTTCAAGGAAGTGGGCGTAACAGTGTTCCATCCCATATAGGCAAATCCTAATATATATTTATATATGTATAATGAAATACAAATTATTGAACAAGAGCTCGAGTTTCACTATCATGCCATCTACTTCACCATAATCCTTTAGTAGCTAAGACCAGTATGTTATTCGAATTTACACTGAAATGTTTCCATGACAGGGTTCGAGTTAATATTATTTTTCTTTTAAACCTATTCATAACAAATTGTGGGACAAAAATCCTGTAGCCTTTTTGAACCACTACTACTTTACTCTGCTAACAAGCCCGCTGGTTTGCTTGTAGCAAAACTTTTTAAAGCAAAACAACTTTAAAAACTAGCCGTTTAACATTCTGGCTTCCAGAATGAAATGTATGTTTTGCTGACTTGTCTTCGTCTCCCCCGTTGGGGTGGCATAAATCATGCAAATACTTTATTGTGAAATTAGAAAATGGGTGGAAAATTAAAGGTCAGCTGTTCTGTTTTTATAAACTCTGTCATGGAAACCATGCCAAATGCGTGCACCATTGCCCATCCATGCTAACGTCTGTGGCATTGCATGGTACACCAACAAGCCTGGCATATGCAATGCTACCGTCATTCATTCTGAAGCACAGAAAAAGGATGGATAAACATCCACCAAAACGTAGAGAAAAATTTTGAGATGCTAGTTTTTACTGTAAAAAGACATTGGATCTTAAACCTTTTTCCTGTTGTAAAAAGATTTACAGACAAATACACTGTGTGTATTGATACAAATAATAAAATTGTCACACATTCGCCACCTTTCCTCATCACCGAATGTTTTTTTCATGTGGTTCAGTTGTCAGAGTTTTTTTATTATTTAAAATATAGTCCGGATACAAATTGGTGTTAGTTCAGTTCTCTTTCTTTGGGCTTCCACATAAAAATTGATTACAGCAAACAAAGGCTATCCACAAACAGCTCCAAGAGTCATGACTGTCTTTTTGTTGAAATCCACAGCAACTGAACCATCTCTTCTGGAAAAAAACGAACAATGTATTTTTGATACATTCTACACAATCATCTCGTATGAGTTTGCTACCCTCGTACATATCAATATATTTTAAACATTGAAGGCATGTTTAAATATATTGGGAAATGCGACTGTATGTGAATTTAATGGTTCTACAACTTTTGACATTTGGCTTTTTCTTCCTTACTGCTCTTCATTTTTTTGTTTCTATACTAGTCAAGGTTAGAGCAACAAGGACTGTTTTTCAGATTTGCTTATCAGTGTCATGAACACAACGAATTTAATCATCTATGACAACTAATGCAATCTTTTCGTAGCACCATGTGGGCAGAACATCACCACTGAGGATGGTGCAGTTGTGCCACAGCCCCCATGTAAGACCGGAGCATGGATTGTCCCCGCCATCATGGCCTGCTATTTGCTGGTTGCCAACATTCTACTGGTCAATCTTCTCATTGCTGTCTTCAAGTATGGCCTGTTATGACCTATCTAATTAATTTTTACACAATCATTAAATAGTTATCTGTCAATAAGCTATAGTGTGTACAGTTTAGAGTTGTTGACACGTTTGACATAGCCATTTTTTTTTGGAGGTAATGATCGAATCATTATTTTTGTTGTGGACTGTCTTTACAGTAATACATTCTTCGAGGTAAAGTCCATCTCCAACCAGGTGTGGAAATTTCAGCGCTATCAGCTAATTATGACCTTTCATGAACGTCCTGTTCTACCTCCTCCACTCATCATCTTTAGTCACATGACCATGGTCCTAAAACATCTCTGCTGTCGCTGGAAAAAGCATGATGATGATGAACGGGACTTTGGATTAAGTGAGTGACCAATATTATAACATGTCATTACATGTTTTATAGGTGACTACATTTATACATGGCCCATGGACCTGTTGGTTGCATGCATGCAAGCTTGGGGATTTTAACTGCATAAGACTTACTTTATGCAAATATGAACTATTAAATGAAATAAACTGCTTTTTTTACACTACCAGAGCTCTTTATCACAGAGGATGAGCTGAAAAAAGTCCATGATTTCGAAGAGCAGTGCATCGAAGAGTACTTCAGAGAAAAGGATGATCGCTTTAACTCTTCCAACGATGAAAGGATCCGAGTAACATCTGAAAGGTTCACAGAACTTACACAAACTTTAGACAAATGTTATTAGGTTAGTTGTAGTGGTAAAATACATTGTAATCATTTCAAGCCATAGATCAGTTTTAAAAACTCCTTTGAAAATAATTTTCCAGTCTTTTTGAACAAAGTTCAGGCTACTTGAATTTTGTCCTCAACAGGGTCGAAAACATGGCAATGAGATTGGAGGAGGTAAATGAGCGGGAACACTTCATGAAGGCCTCACTTCAGACAGTAGACATTCGTTTGGCACAGATGGAGGAACTAATAGGCCGTATGGCTTTAGCGCTGGAACGGGTTACGGGTGTAGAGAGGAGCGAGGTGAACAAGGCACGCTCAAGGACATCGTCAGACTGCACTGACACAAACTATATCCTCCGCCAAAGCAGTTTTAACAGCCAAGAGGGCAACACCTACCGGCTGCAGGAGTCTATTGAACATGGTGGGGAGGAGTCAATTTCTCCTACATCACCCACTGCACTGGCACCACGGGTAAGGAGCCACTCATTTTACATAGGCCATTCATCCCGAGACCGGTGTGGGACAGACCGAGTTGAGGGATTCTTTAAGGAGCGCTCTTTGAGCTTACATCGTGCCAACAGCTCACAGTCAGTTGCATCGGGAGCTGCCCCAAAAGAATGCAAACCTGCCCCACTGAACACCCTGTCTGTTCAACAGCAGCACCGCCCCTCATCCTGCATTGATATATACGTATCTACAACCGAGGAGGTACAGCATGAAGAAAGCTTTCTGGAACCTATTAGAATGACTCAGGGTCTGGCTCGAGACTCTTCCCCACACACAGATATCATGGAGGCAATGCTATCCGGTGAACGAGACTACCATGGTAGGACCGGGGTTAGTGAACGACAGCCAGAGGGCACTGTTTTATTTGATGATAGAGCTGCTGCTGACCTGTCACTGTGCACCACCCATCTACCACCAGATACCCTGCCCCCATGGGACACAGAGCCGTCCCCTCCACCCTCTGCAGGCATCCTTGAACGCTCCAAAAGCAGTCGATTTTTATCAGCCGGACCCTTGTTTATGGATGAGGCACCAATAGTAAAGTCTCATAGCCTGATGTTCATGCCACGTACCTATTATGGTGGCATGAGCATGCAAGTTAAGGCAGCTGAGTACACCAGCATAACAGACTGTATTGACACACGCTGTGTCACAACAGCCTACCCAGTGCCAGAGCGCTCAGATTCACCAGGGGGTTCGTTTACCTTCGACAAGCCCCAGGAACTGTGCGCCTCACACCCAGAGCGTGATGCTGAGCTGACCCATGCTGAGTCTGACCCTGAGGAGCACACTGAGGGCTCAGCTGTTACCAGCAAGCCCAGTTTCAGTGGAGGTGGTGGAATTGGAGTTGATTTGGCTCTGGGCTTGGCACTGGGCCCCTTCTGTTCTCCAGCCTCCAGACTGGAACGAGCCAATAGCTGCTCCTCATCAGAAGACACTTATTCCAACGTCTATGCCAGAAAGAGCTTCTCCATCAGTGAACGCATGGACAAGGGACGTCCCAGGAATCCATTCCAGAGAAGCAAGTCTGGTATAAGGCCTGACAGCAAGACTGACACACTATCCTTGAGGCGGATGGCCAAACCATCAGCCTTTCAAAGCTTTGATAGCAGGCACAACTACACGTGATAGTGGAACTGCTTCGGAAGATAGGCCAGACAACATTGATGATCTACTGTAGTATGCATAGGGTGAAAAAGGAATCTTAAAACCTATTCGATGTCCAAAACGTCTATTAAGCAATTAGCACTGTCTGGGTTAATAATGTGTGCTTTACATTGTAATGGTCTGTCCTGGCTAGAACTAGAAAATTACACCTTTAATATCATAGTACAAATCTGGACTACAACCTTGCAATTCGGCAAAAAAAAAAGTTTGCAGCTCTTGAACTGGTAATGCCAAATTTTTATTCTTTTCTGTAAGTTCAGGTGGAAATAGAATAGGAAATAATGTATTTAATGAACAGACTTGAAATCTATAGACAAAAGAGCATTTTCATCAAAGAGTGTGTAAACAAATCATGTTTTAAACAAAATGAGTTGCCTGCTCTCAGTTTTAATCACCCCAAACTATTTGTATAAAACTAAAAGTCTGACACTTCGTGTTATGTTCACCAACCAGTTTAAACCTGAATCGGATTAAAAACAAAGGGAAATATTTAGGATGCAGACCTTCCATATTTTTGTACATAATTAGCTTTTATCTTGGATACACATGCATGATTATACAAAATTGCATATATTTTCTTGGATGTCAATTTTAGAAAGACAGCTTTTATCACGAATATATACATTTTATTTAACCCTTAATAGATTTTTTCTAGATACCCATATGTAGCAACCAGTGCTTTACCAATGTGCATTTGTCGGATTTAAAGGACCTAACCCTTTTTCATTTCATATGCACTACTTATTCCAGTGTCAAGGGCCAGTCAAACAGACTTTATTGCAGGGTATATTATTTTAAATGATGTATGTACTCTACATAGTGCATTACATTACACCAGATTTGACCTTTAGTTTAAACTATTTTACCAGCTCAAGTCTGACTGTACCAATGACATGACTCATAACTCATGATTCCTTTTAAATTTAAAAATAAGCCGAAAATGTACTAATTAGAGAACCAAACAGAATAATGATGGGGAAAAAGGCAGAACAATTCATGTTTATTCCACCACCACCATGATTATTGATGTAGACTTGCTATGCAAGAGGCCAGGGCAGCAGGTGATGAAGTGGTTCTTATGCACTTTAGAACATGTGTTGATTTCAGGTATGCACGTCAGTCAGCACTGTAATTTAACCTGGCTGAGGGATCGAATCATATTCCGAATCATATAATTATTATTATGTAAAAGTATTAGGATAAATGCAGTATATTGATACATGTATATATAAAATTCAACCAAATCACATTATGTAACAAATCTTTTTAATTCACCAATAACAAATTTTACGACACAAATGGAAACAGTAGCACCCCTAAAAATGCTAATGAAAGAAAGAGAAAGGCGTGGAAATAAAGATATTAAAGCAATACAAAATAACAGGAACCAACAAAGATTTATTAGTCAGTATAAATGTAGAAAATATGCAGCCTGATTTAAAAGAAAAAGATACAAAAGGCAATCGTTTTTTCATAAGCAGATCGCTTTGGGTTTTATCAAATTGATAAACATACAATTCTTGCATCATAGCTTGATACATGGCATCCTATTTAACACAACATTTGCATAGCAAACAAAGACCAGGCAGAATTGTGTTCTAGAGCTTGTGAAGAACCCTCAAATACTAGAATTACATACTTCAATCTGATCCTGATTCCCCCTTTACAATTTCATCTTATAATACAGCTTTTAAATCAACAGATATTTTAAAGTAATTTCAGTATCAGATATACTGAGGGGCAGAAAGGAATCTTTATATCAGGTTCTAGCTATCATTTTTCCTGATAAAAATAATACTACAACAATTTTAGACAGCAGATTTTGACAAAATGTTGGGCACAAAGAGTTCTATTCCTAAAGGCAATGTTAGGTAAGATTTACTTCAAAACATAGCTCAATGGATTGAATGGCAAGATTGCAACAGTTCTGCCTTTTTTTTTACCAGGGTCTAGACATTTTAGCTAAATATAGCTGTATAATATCCTAAAGGTTAATTGAGAATCACATGACCTGATTTGTCACGTGTAAAAGTTCCGTCTGTGTTTTATAAATGTTGCTGTGGTTGTTTAAAGGTCTTTACGGTTAGCAGAAAGGATTACAAGAAGGCGAAGGACATGTACAGTGCCCAATCAATGATGAAACTATCAATGATGTAAAGTATTTTCTATTTTTCCTATACTTATATAGGTTTGTGAGTTATATTTAACCGCCTCCCCTTTTAACTTTTAATTTGTAAAAACGTGTTTGCTAATAAGTCCAAGCACATGTTTTCCTTTTTTTGGAAGGATCATAGTTAAGTTAGTGTTATAAAGATTCTTGCATGTAGTTCTTCCAATGAGGATGTACAATAAATTCTGGAAACTAACAGAAAATTGTTGAGTCCCATCCTCTCTCTGTAGTAGGTGGATGTAAGTATTTGGATGCAATTACCAACTTACATTCTGTTATATTTCTCAGTGTGAATAGAATGTTTGGCATGTATTATCAAATAAATGAACATTTAAGTGAATTAGGACTGAACTGTTTTTCTTTTTTTTGGTGTACCATATGACACACTTGAGTATTGATAAATTTTCCAAACAAAGGACATAGCTACTTGCTAAGTGGAAGATTGTGGGTTCGATACCCAGCATAGGCTAAAACCCCGGAGGGTTGGGGGGCACAGGAACCACCCACACCCACCGCTGTCTGCCCCCCCTAAAAATAATATGATTATAAACTATGCAGATACTGTGTATTGTAAATAATAATAAGCTGTGTAAGTAAAACAACACAAACAGGGCAATGATTAGTAATTCCCCCCTTTCTTGCCTCACAGTGCTTTGGTCCAAATTATAGACTGGCTGTTTTCCTCTGTTACATCACCACACACACAAACCCGGTGAGAGAGAACTCACTGGAGGTTCAGGTGTCAATGCTATTTTATTTACTCAAACGCAGAAAAAAGTGATTTTCTCTTTAATGTATTTTTCTGCTATGTTTGCAGTAATAACATTAAGCTGTTTGACGGATAATTATGTCTATAATACGGGTAATCCATTTCCTGTCCTGGGATTTGTAATGGCACTCCACTGAAGCGAGATGTATTTAAACACAAGTGCAGTTTCATTTACAAGTGACTATATACATAAACACCAAACAAACAATGAACATTAACTAAACTTAACCAAACTAGACACAAACAATAATCCACAAACACAAGGCAAAACACAAGGGCTATAAATTCACAGGAAACTCAGACAAAGACAAGACACACCTGAACACAATCACAGGACTGAAAAACCAATGAAAACATGGCATGGCATGGCATGAGCAGGCTTGGCAGACGTGCGGCCATCTTGGAGCTAGGCTTGGCAGACGTGCGGCCATCTTGGAGCTAGGCTTGGCAGACGTGCGGCCATCTTGGAGCTAGGCTTGGCAGACGTGCGGCCATCTTGGAGCTAGGCTTGGCAGACGTGCGGCCATCTTGGAGCTAGGCTTGGCAGACGTGCGGCCATCTTGGAGCTAGGCTTGGCAGACGTGCGGCCATCTTGGAGCAAGGCTGTGGAGCAGTGACCTTAATGGAGCTGGGATGTTGAGCGGCAAAATGTGTTGAGTTGCAGGGTTCCTCATCTGCTAACCCCACTATGAACGAAGACCCGCTGAGCAGCAAAGCAAAGTCTATATATTTCGCGAAAGACCAGGAAATTTTTTCCACTGGCCTCTTAGACTGAAGCCAGTCATTAAGTCCAAAGCGAAAAAAGTATTTAAGTGTTACCTCATTTAAACCAGTGAGGTCCCATAATCCACAAAACTCCTCAACGTAATCCTTTATGAAGAAATTGCCTTGCAATAGACAAAGAAGATGCTTAACTGCTGGGTTCATTAAACAGGGTGAATTATTCTGTAACGGTACTCCACTGAGGTGAGATTTATTTGAACCCAAGTGCAATTTTATTTACAAGTGACTATATACATAAAAACCAAACAAACACACTAAACATGAACTAGACTAAAAACTTAACTGAACAAGAACAGAAACAGAAACATAGAATAACCAGAAGCATGAATAGACTCTTTTCACAGTGGTACACAGACAAACAATAGTCCACAAACACAAGGCAAACACACAAGGGCTTATAAATACACAAGAAACTCATTAACAAAGTCAAGACACACCTGAACACAATCAAAGGACTGAACAACCAATGAAAACATGACATGGCGTGAGCTTGGAGCTAGGCTTGGCAGACATGCGGCCATCTTGGAGCTCACATGATAGGAGGACATGAGAAAAAAAAACAGGAAGTAAAACAAAACACTGCCTAAGATAGCTTAGCTAGCATTGCATATCTTAGCTAGCATAGCTAGCCTAGCTTAGAGCTAGCATAGCCTAGCTTAGCTAGCATAGCATAGCCTAGCATAGCCTAGCTTTAGCTAGCATATCATAGCCTAGCTAATAGCTAGCATAGCCTAGCATAGCCTAGCTAGCATATATCGCTAGCTAGCATAGCATAGCGCAGCTAGCATAGCCTAGCTTAGCTAGCATAGCATAGCCTAGCTTAGCTAGCATAGCATAGCCTAGTTTTAGCTAGCATAGCATATCATAGCCTATCTTAGCTAGCATAGCATAGCATAGCCTAGCTTAGCTAGCATAGCCTAGCTAGCTAGATAGCATAGCTAGCATAGCTTAGCCTAGACATAAAACAAAAAACAAGAAACATGAAACATTAGGGCGATAAGACTGCGTGTGAACTGATTGAGTATTATTAGAATAATATTTACCTAGTTGCTCATTATGATATTAGATGGGAGATCAGTGGACTTTTTTCAAATGGGGAAACTTTTACAATAACAGTCTAAATGTAAGTTCTAATTTTATTGTTTTATTGCTTTGGTGGCTTTTATTGTAAACTATTTCAGACATTGGCATAAATAAATGGTTTTAAAGAAAAATATTTTGGTCAATTTAGTCAGCATTTCTATTGAACCTGAGTAAAATTCTGAAAGGAGGATAATGGCTGGTCTTCCTGTTGCACTAGTGTTAAAGCTTTCTTCTGTGTATACATAATCTTACAAATACAATTTTAACTGGGCTATTTGTGTCCCCTTCAAAAAGTGTTCTTAAGAAATTTTATGTGTATTGTCCTCTCCAAACTGTTTGCCGCTGATTCCCATCACCACCAAGTTGCCACCACTGGGCCCCTGAGTAAGGCCGTTAACCTCCAATTGCTCAGTTGTAGAAAAAATATAAATGTAAGTCACTCTGAATAAGAGAGTTTTTCAAATGCTGTAAATGTAAATATAGTGGTGGAAAATGTATATTCACTTAAAGCAGTTGGGTTCTGTGATGTTGTGCAGGTCGATCGTTAAAATTTTCATTTTAACCCTACTGGTTGCATCAGTATACAAACAACCCAATGAAAGTTTGAAATAACCCAACATGTTTAACCCAGATATTGGGTACAGTGAATAACCCAACGTTTTTATAGTGTACTGAACTAACCAAATTACTGAATTGATTTGAGTCGTATCGTCTGGAACCAATTCCGCTAAAAAAATTCACAGAGATTTAAGTGAACTGAAAGGCTACTGTTTTTTTATTACTGTATTGCATTATAATCAAAATTAGAACTATTACATTTTAGACAGTTTGTCTCTTTGGTCATAACTGCACCGAGTTCACAATTTCGGGTATTTATGTGTGGATACATGTCTAAATCACCATCCTGTATTTTTCGATTGTGGCAAAACAATATTTTTAAGTGAAATTGTCCCCATCTATTTTGAACATTTTGGCGTTCCAAGGCGGCGTCGGAGAGTGAACGTTTCAATCATCATCATCATCATCATCATCATAAAATGATGTAGTGATATAATTCTGCCTATAGATGGCAATACTGAATTACTTTTACACTGAAACGGAACCGCTTGCTTAAAGTAGTAAATGGTGGCATTTTGTTTTGTTTTGTTTGTTTGTCTTTGAAGATTTGATTTTCTCTTTCCATGTATTTTTGGTATTGTAGGTGTTTCAAACAAGTGGTCCAGCTCAAAAATTTTTACTTTATCATCCTTAACAACAGAAACAAGTAATACACATTATAATAAAAGGGTTTTCTTAAATGTCGCTTAATAAAAAAACAAAACTATATAATACAGATTTTAAAAATTCTAATCAGTTACAAATTTACCAAAGTTTAAAACAGTGTGAAAAACAGCAATAGGGAAAGAAAAAGCTTAGACCAATGAGAGAACAGCGTTGCATTTAAAATAATAATAAAGAACTATTGCTACCATTAGAGAAAAAATAAAATATTGCAACAGTAGAGAAATTAGGAAATGTGTTGGCTGGTTTAGTGGAATAATAAAGAACATGGGAAATCACCTGTCACCTTTTTTTTATTAATTTATTACAAAGATAAATTAATAGCACACTGACTAGGTAATTGTTTTACCTCCAAGAAGTAACACATTCAGCACACACATACCAGGCAACGCTAAAGAACAATAGCTGTATTTACACTCCACGTATCAATTGACGCAATTCAAATTTTTTTCCTCCAGTGTGGCACAGATCAGATTTACCTTTTTACCATGTAAGCAGGAAAACAACACGTGAATTCTGATATTTTTAGATCGAATTTAGGCCTCATTCGAATGTGGTAATAAATCGTGTGCATTGTAAGCAGGCAGATCAGATTTTCACCTGTTAATGCGAGTCAACCGTCACTGAATAAGCAAAGATTGTTCCAGACATCAACTCCGATTTAGTACCACATACCGATGAGGCCTGAATCCAATCTGAAAATATCGGAATCCACCTGCTTTTTTCCTGCTTACACTGTCATAAGTCGATCTGTGCCAAATTGGAGGTAAAAATCAGAATTGGGTCACTTGATACGTGCAGTGTACAGTGCATGCATCTCAATAAATTACAATGTTCCGGAAAAGTTTATATTTATGTTCATTTACTGTATATGTACTCAATACTTGGTACTTGATACTTGTTTCTTATGTTCCTCTTGACAATATCCCATAGATTCTCGATGAGGTTCAGGTCTAGTGAGTTTACTGGTCAGTCAAGCACACCAACACCATTATCATTGGTAAACGGGCGCAGTGACTTTGGTTTTCAAAAAACACAGTGGACCAACACCAGCAGATGACATTGCACACCAAATCATCACAGACTGTGTAAGCCTAACACTGGACTCCAAGCAACTTGGGCTATGAGCTTCTCCACCCTTCCTCCAGACTCTAGGGCCTTGGTTTTCAAATAAAATGCAAAACTTACTCTCATCTGAAAAGAGGACTTTGGACCACTGGGCAACAGTCCAGTTCTTCTTTTCCTTAGCCCAGGTAAGATGCCACCGACGTCTGTGAATAATTTCTTGACACGTCTGTGTTTGGTGGCTTTTGATGCCTCAGTCCATTTCTTGTGAAGTTTTTCGATTTCGCTTGACAAGTCTCTTAAGGTAGCGGTTCTCTCGGTTGGTTGTGCATAATTTTTTTGGTTGTTGTTATCAGTTGGTTGTGCTTCTTTTTCTTCCACATTTTTTCCTTACACTTAACTTTCTGTTAACAAGCCTGGATACAGCACTCTGTGAACAGCCAGTTCTTTTTGGCAATGAATGTCTGTGACTTACCATCCTTTGTGAAGGGTGTCAATAAATGTCTTCTGGACAACTGTCAGATCAGCAGTCTTCCCCATGATTGTGTAGCCTAGTCAACCAAACTGAGAGACTATTTTGAAGGTTCCTTTGCAGGTGTTTTGAGTTGATTAGCTGTTTGGCATGTCATCACAATCTAATTTATTGACTGAGTGAATTGGTGGGTTTTTGTTAAATGTGAGCCAAAATTATAACAATTTAAGAGCCAAAGACGTAAACTACTTCAGTCTGTATGCATTGAATACACGAGTTTCACAATTTGAGTTGAATTACTAAAAAAAATTAATTTTCCAGGACATTCTAATTTATTGAAATGCACCTGTAAATGCAGCCTAAAGAGATAAATGGAAGTCGCGTTGGATAGGTCGCGCCTACAGTACTTGACTCCACCGCTCGATGCCGCTCGAGTTCCCCTCAGTCGAATTTAGGGAACATTCTGTTCCACAGACCTGCACCATAGGACGCGTGACCCGCATGTGCCCTGTGAACTAGTTACTGCTGGAATCTAAATAAACGATCGTTTTTTTAAGGGCTGCGTGTGTGGTTTTATTAATGCTGCGTTAAAAGAGAGAGAGAGAGAGAGAGAGAGAGAGATTGCTTAATTAGTTTACAAATATAAATGTCTGTGCGCTACCACTTATAGGTGGCTGCTTTATACAATAAATTGAATAATCGATTATGATCAGCATCATGATTATAATCGTATTATAGCGAAGTTAAAACGCTACGTCCTGTCTCACGTCTTGGATGTCAATAATTTCACTTTCTAGGAAAAGTGTTTTGGTGAATTACTGTGAACAGGGTCGGGTTGCACTTATTCCCCTCGGTTTTCCCTCTCACACGTGCACGCTTAGTAACCTATTGAACTATTCTTCCAGCTGACAGGGAAACATTCCCACAACATTCTGCTAACGTTCTTTAAAATATATATATAAAGTTTAAAACCACGGTTTTCATAATTAATGTTGGTAGGATTTTCTTCCAAAATGTCATCAATCTCTTGTGATGTTGAAAGAAAACGTTTTTAGAAGAATGTTTTTGGAACGTCCTTATAATGTAATGCATTTCTAATGCGTTCTTGGAACAACACCGTCAAATGCTGTTCTACCAACACCCAAATGTTCTTGGAACATTTTTCTTTCAAGACGGACCTTTAAAATAATGTTTTTTAGAACATTTTTGTTATCCGTGTTAGGATACAGCATCGTGTATGGTATATTTTCCGGCTGCTCGCTGGTCCGACTCCACTCGCCCCGCCCAGATAGGACATGATTGGACAACAGAAGCCACATTTCCGCCGTTTGCTTGGGGATTCCTGGTAGCGCCTGAGACAGCGTTCCGGAAGTGACCAATCAGAGCGCACTGTGACGATGACGCCCTGGGATTCCGCGAAATTGTTGCTTTTGAGAAAGCTAACAGCGAAAACACTGCGGAGGCGCGCGCACGCACAAGTTTTGACGCAGTTATGAGGAAAACTATCAAGGCAACGACACGATTTGGGGGTTTGTCCGATATTCTGCAGCCGTCACCTTTTTTTAACGTGAACAAACAGACTTTAAGATTACCGTGATAATCACGGACACGCGTGGAAAGGACACCACGTTTCTTTGAGCTAAAGGAGTTGCACAAAAGCTCCATACGAAATAAAAGGAAAGAGTTTTTCCCTCCTTTCTTTCCCGGACACCTGATAACTTATCGGCATATATCTTTGTTAAAACCCTCCAGACGCCAATGGCGGACCTGGACCTGACCTCGACGCGCTCCATGTCTTCCACGGATGGAGCGGATATGGAGAGTCAGGAGAGCCGCACGCTGCTGATGGTGGCTATGATACTGTTAGATTTGAACCGGTGCGGCGAAGTTTGTCCTAAAGGCTCAGTAGAAAGCGCCACAAACGGCCAAACCAGTTCAAGAGAGAAGTGCCGAGCGGCTGCGAGCGTGCGGCGGGGGCGCATCCGGCTGAGCGCCGAGAAGAAGCACCGCTGCCCCTACACAGGATGTGGCAAAATCTACGGCAAGTCATCGCACCTGAAAGCACACTGCCGTGTACACACAGGTACGTACAGAGTTATAAATACAATTCCATTATACGAAACTAATGTCTTATATTATTTAGGGTGGCGGAAGAGTACACAAAACTATTAAGGTAGTTAGACCTGTGTGTCATCCATAAGGACAAGTGATTAAACGCAATTAAAATTAATAATGCTGTTGAGGTAGTCTTGCACAATCTGGCAACAGTAAAACATGCTCTAAAATGTTTAGATATTAATGCCTCTGTGTGTGTTTTTCTTTGTGCAAGTATATAATTAACGTGTGTGTCATTTATAAGGTAAGAAACCAACGCACTTAAAAAGAATACTGTTGGGGTAGTCTCGCACAATTTGGCAACACGGTACAGGTCACACGTGCTAAAAGCGTGGCTTGTCCCGAGGTTCTCTGGTTAATAACAGTACAGAAACAAAGTCTGAAAATGTGCTCAATGTTTTATTTTAAACGTTATAAACGGTTAGGTAGTTTTAGTTTCCTACATTAAGACGTAAAAATGACAAATTAATGTTATAACATCGTGTATATACACGCGTCCTGCCGTATCTCTCATCGGAAAAGGGGCGTAACCACAGTCTGAAGGACGTAACAATGAGGGAAGGAGGCGTGGCCGAACCCGGAAACGGCGTGGCCTCAAGCAGCAAGGGGCGTAACCGTAGATGTACAGAGTGCCACGTGAGATTGTGAGGGGACAAAATGTTACTCCAAGAACACAACAAGTGTTTCATAAGCGATGTGTTGTGGCAGGACAGCAGGATGGAGTAATTGAGGATTGCATCACGGTGTATCATTATAGTGACAAAACAACCTGCAGGTCTGTTCCTGAACGGAGCTGATGATGATAATGATATTAGTATACTCAAGTAATTGATGAAAGAATGAGGTTGGGCCTCCTATCTCACCCATTCCAAGCTGTTACTACTAATAAAACCAATTTCTGGGGTCCCAAAAAGTTGCATGACCTTAAAATCATTCTAACCTTTAGTGGTGCCACCATTTCCTGGTACAGATGGTAAATGTAAGCATGAACACTAAGATGAAAAAACATAAATCAGTTTAAAATGCACTTTAAATATGTATCAATAACAGAGGTTAAAATATTAAACAGTATCAGTACAAAATTTCTATCACTCGCCCAGTCCGTCTCCTTCACTCTTTCTCTCTTCCTCTCTCTCTCTCTCTCTCTCTCTCTCTCTCTTTCTCTCTCTTTTTCTGTCTCCCCCCCCACACACTCTCACTCTTCATCACTCTCTCACTCTGTTGCTCTCTTTAGGTGAGAGACCGTTTCAGTGCACATGGCCCAGCTGCATCAAGCGTTTTTCCCGGTCAGACGAGCTAACTCGCCACTTCCGTACGCACACAGGCGAGAAGCGCTTCGCCTGTCCCCTCTGCACCAAGTGTTTTATGCGCAGCGACCACTTGACTAAGCATGCGCGCCGCCACGAAGGCTTCCATCCCAGCATGCTTTGCAATTCCAAAAGCAGGCGGCGCCGCTCCTCAGCCTCCACGTCGTCCTCGGGTTCTGGAGATCCTGAGTGATGCATGGAAAAAAAAATTCTGACGTGGACATTGCCAGACCATCGGTCTCCAGTGCTTTTACACATCTACACATAATCCAGTGATTGAGTGCGGGTGAATGTATACTTATCAATGGATAAAGTGTAGTTGTGTACTGATATCAAATCTTGTCACGGTTTACAGTATTTCTAATATCAAAGCATAAGAATGTTCTATATTTCAAAAACAGTTAGTGTATTAGCACAGCAGTTCTTATACATTTTTATACAAAAAAGTAATTGATTATTCAGGTCAAGTACAAAGAATCCGTTGCAGTGGGGTTGATATGATGTTCCTTTTTTTGTTGTTTATAAAAATTCAAAATCTAAAACCAATCGAAGTTATTCAATTTCCCCTCCATAAACCACTGTCAATCAGCTGCAGACTTTAACCACTAATTAAACCACAAGTTTTATTTAACGGCTGATGTAATATAGGACAGCATAGGTTTAATCTATAAACATAAATACACAGCGTAGCTAAATATTGCGTTTTCGTGAAGGCGGCCATTTCGGAAAACAGACATTAAGGTGGCTTTTTGTGGGTTCTTTTTAACTTTGTGGCATTTGTGTTTAGGCTAAAAATTTTACTTATTTATTGACTTACGTACAGATTTCTTATTAAAGCTTTGATCTATAATTAAAAACAGTAAGTAAATAAATAAACATATGTGGTTAGTGTGAGATAAATTACCTAAAGGTAGTTAAGTCCGATGACTAACGTGAAAAAGTCATAACTGTATTGCATGTCACTCTCTTCAGGATTAAAAGCGATTTGTGTAGCCTATCCCATTTATTGTGGTGTTTTTTTACCAGCTATTTATATGACTGTATGATGTGTACCAGTTTATGGCTAAAATATAAGACGTGTTCATGTATAATTCACATTTCAATTCTTCTATTTCTTTTCATTGTTATTAGTTCTAGAAGGAAACGATGAGATATATTTAAATCTTGGTTTTTTTTGACAAATACATAATTCTTCTGGCTTGTTGGTTAAAAAAAAGTCTCCATCTTAAGCCATTTAAAGTTTGGATACAGTATTAATTTGTCGAGCCCTTAAGAGTCAAATTTATTTACATCATAGAATTTAGGAGTAAGTGTACCAGGAAATGGTGAATGTAGCCGGCAAATGTAAGCATAAACACTAAAATGATTAATTATTTTAAAAATATCTATAACTTTAATGATTTTAAAATGTAAGAATTCTTAGCCAGTAAAAAAAAAAACGCTAATAAGCAAGCTAGCAGTTCTCTGTTTGCTCGTTGGCTACCTAGACCATTAAGCAGTTCCTGTAAACACACACCGAGTCTGTTTAAAAAACTGAAAACAACTACATTTTCCTAGTTTTAGATTCCAAGGTACTGTACACCCCCTCCTCCCTCAGTTTATATAAAAAGGTTGTCCTTTTTTTGGATTTCAGTAAAAACTAACTTATGTTGCACAAAAGGCAAAACAACTTAATTAAAACTTGAATTCTTCAGCGCTGTAATTTTATCCTTGATCTACTGTCTAAGCAGCATACAAACCGCGTAATTAACAACAGCAGTTATGACTAATTTAGTGTTTTGGGTTAGTTACTACGGCATAGTACCCCCCACTTCTGCGCCGCTGGACTGGGGCTTTTGATTTATAAGCACTTTTGAAAGTATTTTTTATATACAGAATGGTAGAATTTCCAGGATTTTTACACTGATAATTTTAACAGGATTTTTCTTTCTTTAAATGAAATCAGAACGGACTGAATTAACCACTGACATGTGCTATATTTGTTTTTGTTTTTTTGTTGTTGTTCATGCATAAATACACCATCTGTACATATGACACGAATGTGAAAACATTTTCCTGTTAAATTTTGCTGTATTGTTTTCAACAGAACTTATTTGGAGTTTGTGTTTTTTGCTAAAAATACAAAAAATAAAACAAATCAAAACATGAGTGAAAGAAAATGCTTTGACTTTTTTAGCCAAAGAATGATGCCTGATAATACTTTGCCTGATAATAATTAATTATATACACACACACCAAAGCCCAAAATTTACATTTTAATGTAAAACAATACAAAACTGTCATTCAATAAGAAATAAAATGTGCAGTTTTAGGGGTTCCTCTTTGCCTTCTGCCTGGTAGTTTCATTTCTAACATCCTCCAATATATTCGTTTCTCTGTGCATGTTCAAACCACCTTAATCTGGCTTCCCTGGCTTTTTCCCCAAAACATCTAACATCCCCCTGATGAACTCGATCTTAATCTTGTCCAACCTCGTCACTCCCAAAGAAAGCCTCAACATATTCAGTTCTGCTACCTCCAGCTCTGCCACCTGTCTCTTCCTTAGCACCACTGTCTCTAAACCATACATCATAGCTGGTTTCACCACTGTCTTGTACACCTTCCCCTTAATGCTATCTGATATTCTCCTGTCACACATCACTCCTGAGACGTTTCTCCACCCATTCCAACCTGCCTGCACTCGCTTCTTTACCTCTTTTACACATTCTCCATTGCTCTGGACTGTCGACCCCAAGTACTTAAACTCCTGTACTTTCTTTGCCTTTTCACCCTGTAATCTCACTGTTCCACTTCCCTCTCTTTCATTCAAACACATGTACTCTCCTCCACCTCTCTAGGTTTTCCTCCACCAACTCCCTACTCTACAGATCACAATGTCATCTGCAAACATCATTGTCCAGGGAGATTCCTGTCTGACCTCGTATGTCAAACGATTGATCACCACATCAAACAAGAAGGGGCTCAGAGCTAATCCCTGATGCAGTCCCACCCCCACTTTGAACCCCTCTGTCTGACCTACTGCACACCTCACTACTGTCCTGCTTCCCTCATACATATCCTGCACCACCCTGACATACATTTCTGCTATATGACTTCTTTTTGGCCTTCAATTCTATACTTTTGCCTCTCCGCTTCTCTGTCTATTCACGCGGCCTCCTCCTCTCCTACTTTGACCAACAGTAGCCCAATTTCCGCCAGCACCCTGAAGGTTAATGGCGTCGGTCATTGTTAGGCCTCGACCGACGGTTCGATCCGATCATTCTGACGGATGATTCACATATTTAGATTTGAAGTTTTACAGCGGATGCTCTTACTGACACAACCCTCTCTATTTATCCAGGCTTGGGACTGGCACCAAAATCACTAGCTTGTGACCCCTGTGGCTAGATTTAGGTAGACTTTTATGAAGTAATTAAAACATTACTTTAAATTGGGTAGTTTTGTTTTTATCTATTTATTTTTGTTTTATATAACTGTTATTTATTTCATCATAGAAAGTTTACCTATGCTGAAATTATATATTTTTTAAAAATGCCCAAATGAGTGTTATCATGGTCACGGTAAAGTGTCCCCCTAGGACCACAAGATAGTAACAGAACTGTGGGTTTTGTGTTTGTTTTCCTAGCCATATGCTTTGTTTGTTCGTCCCCTGTCCTGTCATTGGTCTTGTTTTCCCTTGTCTGCATGTATAAATTCCCCTGTGTTTCTCTCTGAATTTGTCTGGTGTTGATGTTGTAATGGGCTCCTCCTTGGTTTTCTAGGCTCCTGTCATTTCCTTGATTAGCCTTGTGCCTTATGCTAAATGCTATGGCTGTATGCTAATTGATTGGTTGTCTCTAGTTCCCCTAGTTACTCAACGCTGTGCGGCTGGTCAAAATGGACCAGGGCGAAAGGTCCTTGGAGAAACACACCTGCCAATTCCTTAACCTGGCCCACCTGACGAAATTCTCTGACTCTGGCTTCTGCATGTTTTTCTTTGGTTTGAATTCTGCCACAAAGGCCAAGCTCTCTGTACTGTATACTGCATTGTTTGTCATGGGATTCACTAGTAGTTAAAAAGGCTAAACATTAAGATATAATTATGTTGTGATTTGGTTATTAAAGTATTGTTATGAATTAAAACACGTTTACACTTGAAATAAATGCACAACAAGAAGTTTTGAATAAAAAACTGGTTCAAGTGTGATTTTTTTTTAGAGGCGTGATTTAGGAGATGAGGAATTAAATGATGGAACAGCAAAGATATTGTTGTACTAATATTTTTGCTTGGGTTTGTTAAGACATTACATTAAGGTATATATTAAGGTTATATATTCGGTAAAACATTAAGTTAATATAGGCACAATTGTTTTTAAAATGTTAAACGAAGGATTATTTTGAACGTTCAGAATGACTAATGACTGGACTAATAAGCACAAATTCAGGCAATATTATAATATCTTTTAAGTTAAAGTGAAGTTTGGGCCAACTAAAAATTAAATATTTAAGTAATATTTCGAAGAGGGAAATTAAGTAAACATGGGGAAAAAAACAGAACTATTTGATGTGTAGATAGATAGAAAAATACAGCCAATCAAAGACAGGAAACTGTTTGGTTTTGCTTTGTGATTGATCAGGGCTTTCTACACACCTCCTTCAAACTTATCATCAAATCACAAATCATACAAAAGAAAATAAAAATGTATTTGTATACCGCTGTCTTCATCAAATTTTGATACCCATGCCTGCCCATGCCTAGAGCCAGCCCTGTGCATCGGCACACACAAATTACATGGTCATGAACCACCGGGCTGCACGTCTGATCTATAAAGTGCACAAAACTGGAAGTGCTCTTAGCCACTCTAATTGGTTGGTTTTTAAAACCTGTATGAGAATCACAATATAGTTTAAGATGTAAACTCATTTATCCACTCCAGCTTTTCTATATAAACATCTATGACTGCACACAAGTCTGTTGTTGCATGGAGAAATAAAACAGTGATTTAGAACTTATTTAGAAGTCCATTTGAACAAAGCCTGAAACTCTGGCTATTAGAAAGTACAAAGTGTTTTGGCAGTTAGTTAAATTTACAAGCTTTGTTGTTAAGATGTAAATTTTAAATGTTTTTCTAACACTTTGTAACTGTTTCTTGCCAGCTTTAAGCTTTTTGCATGACTCACAGTGGTGAAATCATTTTCCTTAAGGTCTGTAGTCCTGCATGCTTTCCATGTATTTCTGCTGTTTCCACTGCTGATTATCTGGATCAGGTGCATTTAGTCAATCAGAAGCTGGAAGATACCATCTCAAATAAGGGTGGACTAGGTAGACCCAGGCCCCATTCAAAATCACATACTACTTAAATATGTAGTACATTTCAGTTAATACATATTTCCCAACCGTTAACCCTTAGATGCATGAGTGATTGGACCCTGCACACGTCTATAAGTGAGTCAATAAGGATCCATAGAATTAATGTTTTTATGCATTTTTTTGACATTTGGTGTAGAGAAGCATTTGTATTACATTTTGGTTACAAGAATGATTTCATGTTTGTAATATTTTTTATATTCAATCTAATGTGTGTGTGTGTGAGAGAGAGAGAGAGAGAGTGTGTGCATGTGTATGTGTGAATGACACACATATCTGAGTTAAAAAATAAGACATAACTTGCATGTATCAGATTTTGCTGTGTTAAATAATCTTTATAAGGTGTGACATTTATGATATAGTTAAAAATTCAAGTAGCATGATAACAATGTACAATGTGCATCTTTTCTGTGGGATCATGGGATAGTAATGAATACTTGGATAGTAATGAATACTTTAAAATCCAGGTGGGTCGTAGGTCATCTGAAAACTTTACGCATACTGTAATTCGCATACAAAGGATTCGAACATACTAGTCACCTTGTATACTTAGCATACTATATAGTATGAAAGGTATGCGATTTCAGACATAGTCCAAGTAAGTTAGTGTCATCCACCTTCTAATTGATTGGTAATTAGAAGTGGGTAATTAGAATAGTTGGACAACAAGCAGGACCTTAAGGAACTTAAGGAACATAGCATCCGAAGAGTCTATTCAAACTATTTGCAGATTTATCTAATTTGAATGATGGAGCAGCTTAAGCATTATAACTTAAGTTTATGAACATATTTTGACATCACTTATACATAAATACTTTACATTCACCTTCCCAGATTTTGTCCACTATTTTAAAAGGTTGCCATCCTTAACCAGTCTAAAAAGGTCAAAGGATTATTAAAATTTTTTTACTTAATTTAATTGTAGTTATACCCTTAAAATGGTGTCAGAAATTTAAATTTTCACATGGATGCATTTACAATCCAAATAACACAAGTAATCAGCCATATTTTATTACCATAGTCATGAAAGTTTACTTCCTGTTTGACCCCACTGTGGTCAAAAATGACAGAACACAGCACTTTAAAGAAAAACGAGAAACAGTCCGTGTCATGGACGCACTTCAGGTAGCATTTCACAGCACACTGAGAGATTAGGTGTGTAGATTAACATCACATAATTAATCAAATCGACCAAACAATGCTGACTAAGTGGCCGTTTTGTATAATATAGGCTATATTGCATTGTAGAAGCCAGCTGGATATGCTTTTTCTAATGGATACATTCATCTCCAGATCATTTTTGATGAAATGTAAACAAAACCGTAGACAAAAAAAAACGTTTTCCGTACATGCTACACCGCGCTGCGTTTAAGTGCCGCAAATGAGCAACTAGCACAAGAAAGGAAAATCGACAATGTCTTTGCAACATTCTTAATCGCGTACAATACCGTTCCAAAAAAAAGGTAACAAATAAAAAAAGAAGACAAATAAATACGACAAAATTGTTAAATACAACATGAACACGGGCACTAGTGTACAGTTATTGGTGATAGCATCAACAAAGTATTTTACACACAGTTAAATCAGTGTTTTTAACCTCTGCACGTACATTCACTACACAAGGAGGGGTTACACATAATCTCCTCCCAGCTAACATACAGAGCGCCCTACCATAGGAGGACACTCCCAATAATAATACTACTACTAATAATAATAATAATAATTTTCATAACATTTATTATGTATATATGCGTGAGAGTGTATGTGTTTTTGTTTAGGATTTTCTATACATCATATGGATTATAACATTTTGCTGTACATTTCGTGCCATAATGTGGATTAAATGTCTTTAGAAGAATAAAGAGAGAGAAAGGTAAAGAGCGAGAGACAGACAGAATGTGAAAGCATCTGAAAAAAGGAGATTTTACTGAATCACTGAATCTGGCAGGCGGATGAAGACGTAGCTTGGCAGCACATGCAGGTTGGGTTGACCGATTTTGGTGGGATAAGGTCCAGGTCTTCATCATCAGGAATCTCGTCCAGCCTGTATCCGTCCTTTAGCAACTGAATGTTCAGGTCCTGGTTTATTTGCTAAGGAGGAAAAGCCAACAATGCTAAGCTTTTGCTACGTTTTTTATAGATATATTATTTTTAAAATATATAACACGTTGAACAGGCTACGTTAGAGCTGGATAATATTGCCAAATTTTATATTACGATATAGTTTCTAATTACGGTCTATACGATATATTTCTGATATCGATATGAACAATATTAAAACAAACTGTCAATGGATATCTGCTTACACCACAGAATTAATGACTTATTCAGTAACTCAGTTTAAACCTCAGTTTAAACGTCTCGGTTACGTATGGTAACCCTCGTTCCCTGATAGAGGGAATGGAGAAGTTGTGTCGAGTGACGACACTAGGGGTCACATTTTGGGAGCCTGAATACCTCTGATGTATTTTAAAAATAGCAATGACATCGGACGAGCAGAATTTGCATAGCCGGTTCCGCCCCGGACTTCCGGGTATTCAAGACCGGCCGCAAAACTGCTGATCGTTCAGCAGTAGGGCGGGGGCCCTACGGAGATCACATCCTGCCATCTGGGGAGTAGTATGTGAAGAATCACCTAGAACTGACAAAAAAAGGCAGTACAACATAGGGAAAGGGCCCTGGGGTGGGACGAGATGAGGAGAGACGCCAGGCCCAGGGACACACATTGTTTCTACTTACGGAGATGGGAACCCTGCGTCGGAAGCCTCTTCCACAGTGAAGGATACACACATGGGGCCACCTCAGGAGCCACTACATACAGAGCACAACCTAGCAAGGGTTCCTCAAAGGAAACCACCTTGCCTGGTCTCCCCAGCTGGTCCCTCCGCTGGATCGGCTGGGGGTGGAGTGTGCTGTTGATGGAAAAATAGGGTGGAACCCGGGGTCAGACAACAGAACCTTCACGGACCAAAAAGGTGTATCCCTACCCCGGAGGGGAGGAATGCCGGGGATAAGCTCTACTCCTACCCTTCTCCAGAGTCCCGGGCACCACAAAAGACTCTAGAGAAAACGGGTTCCATTCACAGGTTGTAGAACCTGGCAAATGTGTTGGAAGTAGTTGCTAGTAAGCCTCCATTCACCAGGACTGTTGCGGCGGCCATCCCCCTACGTAGCCAGTGGGAGATCCTCTGTTTGGAGACGGCTTCCCCCTTCCGCTGTCCTCCATAGCAGACAAAGAGCTGATCAGATCGTCTGAAGCTCTGAGTGCGGTAGTGGTACACCCAGAGGTCCCGCACTGGACACAACAAGAGCAGGTCAGGATTCCCCTGTTGAGGGGGAATAGCTTGCAAGGTCACCACCTGATCCCTGAAGGGAGTGGTGGGTACCTTGGGCATGTATCCTGGCCTAGGCTTCAAGACAACGTGAGAGTCTGCCGGACCAAACTCTAGGCATGCCTTGTTGACAGAGAAGGCTTGGAGGTCCCCCACCCTCTTAATCGAGGTGAGTGCAGTGAGTAGAGCAATCTTCCAGGAGACGGCTCTGAGTTCCACAGACTGCAAAGGCTTGAATGGGTTTCTCTGTAAAGCCTGTAGGACCACAGAGATCCCCAGAGGGAATAAGGCGTGGTGCTGGAGGGCGCAGCCTCCTGCAGCCTTTAAGGAACCTGACCACCAGCTTGTGTCTCCACACCGATCTGCTCCTAAGATGTCATGGTAAGCCGAGATGGCAGCCACATACACCATAATAATGGAGGCGGAAAGGTTTCCTTCAAGCAGGGCTTGAGTATTGGTCTAATGCCACACATCTGAGGGTCCTCCCCACGGGAGGTACACCAGTCAACGAACAGTCGTGAAAGCACGTCCACTGCAAAGTTGAGGTCGCCTAGGTTGTGAGTGGCCTGTGCTGGCCCCACAGCAGGTGATGGCGGGCAAGTTGTGACATACGACAGGAGCGTACACCGGCCTGATGGTTGATATATGCAACCGTCGCAGTGTTGTCCGAACAGACCAACGTGTGCTTGCCCTGAACCATGGACCAGAACCTCTTCAGGGCTAACCACACTTCCAACAACTCGAGGCAATTAATATGCCAGTGCAGCCGTGGGCCTGACCACACCCCAGCGGCTGCCTGCCCGTTGCACATCGCTCCCCAGACTGTGGAAGACGCATTTGTCGTGATGACAATGCATCTGGACACCTGTCCTATGGGCACCCCTGCCTGTAGGAACGCTGTGTCCCCCAAAGGACTGAGAGTTCGGCGACACAACGGGGTGACGTGCACCCTGTGTGAGCCATTGCGCCATGCCCATCTCGGGACCCAGTCGCGGAGCCAGTGCTGAAGTGGCCTTATGTGCATCAGGCCCAACGGAACCACTGCGGCCGAAGATGCAAAATGCCCCAGCAGCCTCTGAAAGTTTTTGAGAGGGACCGCTGTGCTGAGCTTGATGGAGCTCACACATTTCAGCACTGTCTGGGCTCTCTCAGGAGATCGTTGCCATCATTGCGACTGAGTCCAGGTGGATACCGAGAAAAGAGATACTCTGCACGGGGGAGAATCTGCTCTTTTCCCAGTTGACCTGGGAAAAGAGCAGACTCTCCCCCATGCAGAGTATCTCTTTCTCTGCAAGGTGGTGGAGCACTTTGTCCCTGTGTGAAACCACAATTTCTTGAGATTGAGCTAGAATTAGCCAATCGTCAAGATAGTTGAGGATGCGCACGCCCGTCTCCCAAAGTGGAGCTAAGGCGGCTACTGCAAGCTTGGTAAAGACCCGCAGGGACAGGGACAGCCCGAAGGGGAGAACCTTGTACTGATATGCCCGTCCTTCGAAGGCCTGTGCCTTGGGAGGATCAAGACATGAAAGTACACGTCCCTCAGGTCCTTCAGGTCTACATGCCTGAGGATCAGCATCTTGAACGGGAACCTGTGAAGGGCCCAGTTCAGCCTCCTCAAATCCAGGATAGGCCTGCCCCCCCCCCTTTCTTGGGTACAATGAAGTAGGGGCTGTAAAACCCCTGCTTTATCTCGACCAAGGGGAACGGACTCGATTGTGTGCTTTCGGAGAAGGGATGCAACCTCCACCCGCAGGACAGCAGCGCTCTCATCTCGGACAAAGGTCTTGAGAATGCCGCTGAACCTGGGCGGGCGTCTGGCGAACTGAATCGCGTAGCCGAGCCAAATGGTCTTGAGGAGCCACTGGGAGGCACTGAGAAGCCTTCCCCAAGCTTCCAGATACCTCACCAGCGGCTTCCGCAAGAACGCACTCGGAGTACCCCGGGTGGGATCGCTGTGGCTGACTGGGGAAGGTGCAGTGGTCAGAGGTAGACCGTCCTTCCAACTGCATGACTTGCCCATGGAGCCAGCTGCTGGCGCCGCTGATGGATGTTTCAGCTCCTGTTTTAGCTGGCTGTACTCCATGCATCACTCGAGGTGATCTGCTGGGCACCAGCAGTTGTATGGTGAGCCTCATACAGAGACTGGACATTTCACCAAAATCCAGAGTGGACCGACCCAGTGGAGAAGGAATTTTCTCTTTCTGTGACCAGATGGTGGTCGGCAAGCGGCAAGCGGCCAAGGTGACATGGGCACTTGACTCCGTCCCTCCTGAGGGAGCCGCCAACCCGGTCCAAAACCTTCGCCTTGGGCCCCCCGTGTCAGGAGCGCTTTGAAGCCTTATGCGGGTTCTTAGCGCTCTGTCGGCGGGCCGGTGTTGCCACCTTTCTGCGAGTGGCTGGTGGTTCTGGCCTGGCTGACGGGCCTGGGTGCGCCGGGGCCGCTGCAGCCTTTGCAAGGGGAATGTCTCTGGGAGGAAGCAGATGGGGCCTGTCGACTGGAGGAGGAAACAGCAGGGAGAGAGGTGAGAACCGAGGTTCCAACGCTCCGGGACCTTGCCGAAAACAGCGCGTTCCATGATTTTGTTAGAGCCTCATGTACCTCCGGTAAAAAAGGAACTGGGGCAGGCATGGCTTAGAGTCACGGCCGGCACCCATGAACCAATTGTCCAGCCTAGACCGTTCGGGGCAGAGTGGAGGACACCACTGCAGCCCTATGGCTTTGGCTGCCCGGGTCAGTGCGGCTGCCATCTTGGCATCAAGCTCTCTCAGATGCTGCGATCGACATAGCCTCGGGTTCTACGCTTTGACTGGGGAACCCCTCTCGTTCCTCCAGCAACCTGACCAACGTGCATGTTGCCAAGGAAGGTTGGGAGGCCTGCGGGGAAAGATCCGGCATGTCTACTGTCCCTTCCTGATGCTCCCAGACAACCCCCACTGCGGCCTCGTACCCGAGGGTAGGAGAATCCGAGCAAAGAGAGGCCGGGGCGGCTGAAGCTTTTCGCTGAGCGAAAACCACCTGCCTAGCATGCAACATGCTGATGGGAAGTGCCTTCGCAAGCAAGTTTAATTGGTAAGAAATAAGTCCAGCCTTCCCACTCACGCTTGAAAATTCCAGGAACTCCACGATTTACACTCTCGAGACAGTGCTATGATGTATATCGAAATATCAGAAATGTGTTTAAAAAGTTCCAGCGCGATATATACTGCTCAAAAAAATAAAGGGCACACTAAAATAACACATCCTAGATCTGAATGAATGAAATATTCTTATTAAATACTTTGTTCTTTACATAGTTGAATGTGCTGACAACAAAATCACACAAAAATTATCAATGAAAATCAAATTTATTAACCCATGGAGGTCTGGATTTGGAGTCACACTCAAAATTGAAGTGGAAAAACACACTATAGGCTGATCCAACTTTGACGTAATGTCCTTAAAACAAGTCAAAATGAGGCTCAGTAGTGTGTGTGGCCTCCACATGCCTGTATGACCTCCCTACAATGCCTGGGCATGCTCCTGATAAGGTGGCAGATGGTCTCCTAAGGGATCTCCTCCCAGACCTTGACTAAAGCATACGCCAACTCCTGGACAGTCTGTGGTGCAATGTGGCATTGGTGGATGGAGCGAGACATGATGGCCCAGATGTGCTCAATTGGATTCAGGTCTGGGGAACAGGCGGGCCAGTCCATAGCATCAATGCCTTCGTCTTGCAGGAACTGCTGACACACTCCAGCCACATGAGGTCTAGCATTGTCTTGCATTAGGAGGAACCCAGGGGCAACCGCACCGGCATATGGTCTCACAAGGGGTCTGAGGATCTTATCTCGGTACCTAATGGTAGTCAGGCTACCTCTGGCGAGCACATGGACGGCTGTGCGGCCCTCCAAAGAAATGCCACCCCACACCATTACTGACCCACTGCCAAACCGGTCATGCTGGAGGATGTTGCAGGCAGCAGAACGTTCTCCACGGCGTCTCCAGACTCTGTCATGTCTGTCACATGTGCTCAGTGTGAACCTGCTTTTATCTGTGAAGAGCACAGGGCGCCAGTGGTGAATTTGCCAATCTTGGTGTTTTCTGGCAAATGCCAAACATCCTGCACGTTGTTGGGCTGTAAGCACAACCCCCACCTGTGGACGTCAGGCCCTCATACCACCCTCATGGAGTCTGTTTCTGACCGTTTGAGCAGACACATGCACATTTGTGGCCTGCTGGAGGTCATTTTGCAGGGCTCTGGCAGTGCTCCTCCTGTTCCTCCTTGCACAAAGGCGGAGGTAGCGGTCCTGCTGCTGGGTTGTTGCCCTCCTACGGCCTCCTCCACGTCTCCTGATGTACTGGCCTGTCTCCTGCTAGCGCCTCCATGCTCTGGACACTACATGCTCTGGACACTACACTGACAGACACAGCAAACCTTTTTGCCACAGCTCGCATTGATGTGCCATCCTGGATGAGCTGCACTACCTGAGCCACTTGTGTGGGTTGTAGACTCCGTCTCATGCTACCACTAGAGTGAAAGCACCGCCAGCATTCAAAAGTGACCAAAACATCAGCCAGAAAGCATAGGAAGTGAGAAGTGGTCTCTGGTCACCACCTGCAGAACCACTCCTTTATTGGGGGTGTCTTGCTAATTGCCTATAATTTCCACCTGTTGTCTATTCCATTTGCACAACAGCATGTGAAATTGATTGTCAACCAGTGTTGCTTCCTAAGTGGGCAGTTTGATTTCACAGAAGTGTGATTTACTTGGAGTTACATTGTGTTGTTTAAGTGTTTCCTTTATTTTTTTGAGCAGTGTATATTGATATTAAATTATTGTCCAGTCCTAGGATATGTTAATGCATGATGACTTATTTATTTCTGTCTTATGGTACTATTTATACACACCAATTAGGCAGTGGGGACTTAACTAGCTGCCAACGTTGGGCATTCGTGTGCATAGTACATGTTTTTTTCCAAAAGAAAACTAAAGAAATAGACACTCTTAGCATTATCAAAGACATTATTACGGACTTAAATGTTTACTTATTTATGTCACATTATTATACCATTTATGCTTTCCTAAATTATCTGCTGTTTTTTAAATTTGGTATAGATGTGGGGGAGTAGTAAGTCAGTGCTTAAGGTTGGACTGCTAATTGAAAAATTGTGAGTTCTAATCTTAGTACCACGAAGTTACCACTGCTGGGACCCTGAGCAAGGCCCTTAACCCCCAATTTCTCACATGTATCTGCTCTGGAAAAGGGCGTCTGCCAAATGCCATAAATGAAAATGTACTGTGAATATTTATTATATAAGGCTTCTTGGCCAAAGTTAAAACTGACCAAGATTGTATGGAATTTAATCAGTATGTAAGGATTAGACATTTTAAACTACTTAATTAAAACTACTACCTAATTAAAACTGACACTTTAGACTGCTTCTTGCTCACAGTGGTTATCTAAATCTTCAGTTTTTGTGTGTTGTTGTGATGTGATGTTCTTATCCAACATTAATCAAAGGTTTTATAAAATTTGAGAGATATTAATGATTATTAAATGACTGATTTCTCTAAAAGAGCTCACCTCTGCTGATGAGTATCCTGATGAAGAGTATCTGGACACATCAAAGTCATCATCACTGAGAAAAAAAATCAAAAAAAGAGAAAGAGAAAGAGAGAGAGAGAGAGAGAGAGAGGGAAGAGAGAGGAAAAAAGTGAAGATCACCCAAAATGACCAGAAACAGTTAACAGGTGATTATGAGGGAAGACTTGTGAGTGACGTACCTGTCTGTGTCTAAAGCAACTAACGGTTTTTCATCTGGGCTTTGGTCTAAGGACGAGTAGCCTTTGTTGGGAACCACCAGCCTGGAAAGAAAAAGACAAGAGACATACAACAAGTTAGGATCATTTCCAGAAAGACTTGGTGTAGTAGATAGAGCCATAACAGATGGATGTCATAATAGTTTACCAGTTTTATTGGAACATTATTTAAAATAAAATTCCAGGACTCTCTTAGAGTCTAAAATGTTAACCTGACAGCACACAAATTTACTGGGAGAAAGTGTTAATCTCGTCCTTGGCTCTAATTGGCCACTGGTCATTACAGTAAAAGAGAGAGAGAGAGATTAAGAGAGAAAGAAAGAGACAGAGAAAGAGAGAGAGAAAGAGAGACAACAAGAGGCAAGAGAGAGAAAGAAAGTGAGAAAGAGATTGAGACAAAGAGAGACAACAAGAGCAAAAAAAAGAGTGTGTTTGTGAGAGAGAGAGGGAGAGAGAGAGTTAGTAAAAGAGTGAGACAAAGAGAGAGAGACAACAAGAGATAGAGAAAGAGACAGAATGAAAGATAGATGCTAAAAACTGCCAGTATTAGTAAATATTTTTCAGCATCTGACTACCCAGTTATCTCTGCTTGACTCGTCTATCGTGTGAGCGATTGTTTGTTTTTTATATAGTTCATATTGGATATGACCTTCTCACATACATATGTGCATTCGAAGATCAACAGGAATCCAAATTTATACTGTTTCATGTTCATATCATTTTCGGAGATAGCATTCGATGTTTCCCCTGCCGGCAATTATGGCATATCAGGGGTTGTGACATTTTATTTCAATGTTACAAGATTACCATAGTTTTCAAATTCAAAATTATGTAAAAAAAGCAAACAAACTAAAATAGATATGAATTCTTTTTTTCCAAAGCCACAGGAAGCGGCAGCTGAGGGATGAAAGTGCCACATGTGGCTCCGGAGTCGCGGGTTGCCGGCCCCTGCCCTATATAGTAAAAAAAATTCAGAACAGAATATATTTGGAATATATGTGTCTATATGCAATGCTTAGTGAAATATATATTTAAAATTGTAAATATATTGAAATATAATATATTTCAACCAAAATATATTTTAGGGTCAAGAAAATAAATTTCCAATCAATCACTTAATATGAAGAATAGAATTAATTTAGTTTATGTACGTTTATCTCAACATAAACTTCAAACATCAAAAATTAACAGAAGATCAAACGTACTTGCTTGATGTGCGGGGGGAAGTGGTGGCTCATGGTTAAGGTGTTAGACTACCCAATTGCTCAGTTGTATAAATGATATAAATTTAAGTCGCTCTGGATAAGCGCGTCTGCTAAGTGCTGTAAATGTAAATGTGCGAGAACAAAGTTCACTGGTTTTTACGGAAGCTCTATCATGATGTGTATCAACAAAGACTGAACATCTACATAAAGGGTCCTCATACTTCATACCTTAATGTTTATATGAGGATAGACCACATATGTTTGTACAATATTTTCACCCCTGGTCTGTATCTACAGTATGATTGTGTTTTTCTTGTTCCAATCTGTCCTGCATCTCTGTCCAACTTCATTTTCGTACTTTTTATTGTATACCACATCATTACATGAAGGACTCTCTTGACTCTCTGTTCTTACCGTGTTCTGGCCATGACGTTGTTCTTCTTGGGCTGCTGGTTTACAGGACTCCCCACTGTGCCGTTTTTTAAAGATCCCTTCCTGGCCAGCTCTCGCTGTTTTTCTACAAAAAAATACAAAGTGCCCTGTCAAGCATTTCACCAGTTTAGCTGATAGTTATTTAAAACCGTCTTGTTCCATAGAAGTAACCCATTCTTTGCTACTGGAACGTTCGTAAAAGTCAATTGAAGCATTTCAGTCTTAACTTTTACTCGTCCATACAAGAAGTATGTAGAAATATTGCCTGTATCTATCAACACACGACAAATATCAGGAAACCACGGGGACCCCCAACCCTAAAGTACCTTAAAATGTATGTATAGACTGTACAACATTTTAGTTTCCTATCATATTGTGTAATGTCATAATGTAACCATTAAACATTATTATTACATCTGCGAGAATTTGCCTCCCCCCAAGTTATGGTTTAGTGAAGCTTTTCATTAACTCTGTGACTGAAGTTAGAGAGAGTTACAGCAGATGGGCAGAGATGGTTAGAGCGAGAGAACATTTGTATGCAGAAGATTAAGTATATAATAAAACACAGCTACACCAGCAGGGCCAAAAAAGGAAAGTGTAATGAATGGCCAAAATTTCTAAAAGTCTCTTGTTTTTTCACACAAACTCCACTGATAGCCAACGCACTCAGTGCTGCTTTCGCAGCAGCTGCAGCAGCCTCTCTTCCATCTGATACAGGGGGGGAATGTCAACAAAGAATAAACATCTAAATAAACGGTCCTCATACCTCATACATTAATGTTATGTTTGTACAATATTTTGAATCTCCCATGATTGAAATTGCAAGGTGCCCCAAATCAAGTCCATCCCTGCTAATAACCACATTTGTTATTTATTTATTGCTTTTAAAAAGTCATCCATTTTGGAGTCTGAAAGGGCTGAAAGTGGTATAAAACATAAACACATGATTAAAAGTTTACAGCATTTAGGGGACATTTTTCCGTCAGAATAAATTACATACACAAAAGTTCAGGTTTCAATAATTTGTGGAATAACACATTAACAGCTGAACTACCTTTCCCCAAATTCTCTATTCTAAAATGAAATCATTAACAATCAATTTACAACTGACTGAAATTGGATTTTATCAGCACCATGATGGTTCTTTAAACGTGACAAAGAGTCGATGATGTTATTCTAGTCTTCCAGACTGCGTACCTATTTTCCTCTGCAGTGGTGATGGTTTGTAGTTTAGGGTGGCCGGCTCACTCTCTCTCGTGTCCGAGTCTCCCTCAGAGGCAGTGGAGGATGCCGGATCCTTAGGAATGAATGATTAATTAGACAATAAACAAAACCCATTATCAAGATTTCTTGGAATAATCTAAAAAAAAGGGTAGACAGTAGCTACATGAACACTAAAAAAGTCATTAATTACTCTTTATCTATTTTATTTGTGGGTCTGTGTGAACACTGTGTTAGTATAAAAACAGTTATGTATTAAACCAGTGCAATAATATAAAAATAAATCCCCAGCTTTTAATGTTTTATAACAAAACAAATTACAATACATACACTATCCGGTATAAATCCCAATTTATTGGGACATCACATGTTATTCCACACATGTCTGCAAACTTTTTCTATTACATTGTATGGAAATTTTATCACTCAAACATAAAAAAAATGTTGTAGTGGGTGCAGTTGGTGTACTAGTTCATTCCAAAAAGGGTTGATGATAGTTGCAAGACACTTAAGGGTTGCGATTAACCAGAATACAGCATGTTTTCATGGAGCTCAGGGAGTTTGTGCACAGGGACATTGGCAAGCTGGAACAGTAATTGGGTCTCTTAGTTCTAGATAAGAAATAATGTAATGCTACAACATACAAAGACATTCTAGACAATAGTGTGCTTTAGACTTTGTGGCAACAGTTCGAAAAAGACTGTGTGCTGATAAGGTGTGCACAAACATTTAGCTATATAGTGTAGTCAAAATAAACTAAGAACACAAAACTTTAATTCTGGCATCTGATAATTTATTGGACGTTGATTACACAATGTGTATTTAAGCTCTTGGCCAAAATGACAAACAATTCTATTGAAGAGTTTCACTCTGAATAATAACCTGACTCTCACCAAAAGCTGCATAAACCTACAGTCTGGTCTTTAAAGAAATCAGCCCCTCTTGCAAAAAATATCCTTTAAGAGGTTAAACATTAATCTGATAACAAAAACTAAATTTTTGGGATATCTTAATTTGAATTATAAAAGGAGGGGACGTGAGAGTGGTGTCGTGGAAAATTCACCATATAAAAACCCTATTACACTATAAAACCCCTTAAAATCAAGCTACTTTAAGTGTTGGATTTCTGATCAGAAGTCCCAATATCACCAAACTGCCACTGTTGGGCTCCCTCGACTGCTCAGTTGAATAGATAAATTTACATTTATGGCATTTGGCAGATGCCCGTATCCACATGGACTTACATTTATCTGGGGGGTTAAGGGCCTTGCCCAGAGGCCCATTAGTGGCAACTTGGTGGTGTTATGAATCAAACACTGATGTTCCAATTCGAAGTCCAAGACCTTAACCACTGCACTACTATTTTTAAGAGATAAATGTAAGTCGGTTGTGAATAAAGACGTATACCAAATGCCAGAGATGTAAATGTAAGTCTTAAAAACTGTTTAATTTGTTGTGATGTTAGTGCAGTTTCTTGCTTTACAGAAAAGTTCACTATTTCAACAAAACCTATTGCCTTCCATTGACCCCCCTTCAGATTAGTCTCACTTCCCAACTTCAGTGCCCAGTTGATCAGAGAAGGGATTTACATAAGAAAGGTTGGCAAAAGTCTAAATGTCTTAGCTTTTAGTTTTATGTATTTTGGTGATAGACCAGCAAACTGAATGTTGTCTCTATAAAAATAGTTTATGGAGGTTCTTTGTGTTGTGGTGATGCGGCTCTAACACAAATCCTACACTCAAGCCCACCAGATCACTACAAACATGAACAAAGTACAAAAATTCAAAAATGAAAGGCAACAGCTAACAATTGGGTATTAATGCTGAGCATTTTATTGGCTGCTGCTTATATCATTTAATATCTGTTTATAAAAGTCAAAGGGTTTGTATTTACAAACGGTAACGGTAACATTTCAGGCTTTTAGTAGATACCCTTTCTATAGCTACGCTGTTCCAGCATTACAATGCCTTTGTGCACATTTCCCCTGAGCCCTGTGTAGTCATGCTGTGTTGATTGAAGTGGAAGAACTCTCGTGTCCTGTACAGAGTCCGGATTCTGACCCACCCCTTTTAAACTAAACACCTTTGGGATGAATTGGAACCCAGACTGAACCCCAAACCTCCTCACCTCAATGTAAGTGCTCAAACTTTTTTGCTTGATTGGGCATGGTTTTGAGATATGTTCAGTAATACGGTGTCCACATACTTTTACTTATATTTATTTTCTCATTTGGCAACACTGGATACAGATGATCTAATGCAAGTAGCTGAGGGTTATTGACCTCATGATCCTTAGTTTTGGTTAGCCAGACATTCAGACTGATGACAGAAGGTTTGGAAACCTTGGTTACTTTAAATGTTTAAGACCCGCCCAAAAGGATATATGACGGACAGTTTACAATTTTTGCCACGTCATGTTTGGGGCCATTACTAGGTGCCTCATCTATGCTTGCAATCGATATAAATAAGACGGATTTGGGTTGTTTCCAAGTGGACCATCAAACAACATCACACACTATTCCCCGTCAACACTGTCAAGTCAAATAATCACAGGATGGCCTCGAAACACCTGTAGCTAAGTTTGCCTTATGCATCAGACGTTCAGCCAGCGGTACGTGGGCATTGATGTATAAGGCTGAAACTACACAATCACTAACCCAAAGACCGCCTTAACTTTTAACTAACTTTTAAAAAATCCACATGGCAGGATTTTATTATTAAATTAAAATTCTGCACTGTGAAAGTTTACTCCACAGATTAATATTAAAAGTAAAAGCATCTTTGCTGTTCTCCATGGACAATTTAAGAGCTGGGATATAAATAAATTTATTTCAGTATGCAGGCGCTTTTAGTCACGTCACTTAGTCACTTTTAGTTGTTAGAGCTTACTCTAATGGTGCATCCATTCATTTTATCATTGAAGGAAAGCATCAAGCCTGCGGTTTAAATGGCAGCAGCTAAAAGAAGCCAGAGGAGAAACACAGTAGTAAAGTGACGAGATGAAGTCAGAAAGATTGAAGACAATCGTCCTAAGCCTAAAAAGCCACATAATGAAGCTACACTGCAGACACTCTGTGTGTGTGGAGAGGGGGGTGGGGGTGGTGGGTTGCAGACAGTAACAATACACTCCCAGTCTGGCCTAAATGAGAAGCTGGGTGCTGAAGCATCAGAAGACGGAAGCATCACGTTTTATGGCTGTCGCATCCCAGCATCAGCACCGGCAGTGCCATAGATCTCCTGATCTAATCCAATCCTCACATTATTCGGATCAGACGTTTATAAATATATATATATATATATATATATATATATATATATATATATATATATATATATATATATCATAGAAATTAATGATCGGATTAATGATAATCGAAATCATTAATCGGTAAGATGTCTGCCGCATGCTGTGCGTTTACAAACATCGACAGCTGTGATCAGATTCTGGAGATTGGATAACGATCGGATTTTATGTCTCATAATCCAATAAAAATAAACTTTAAACATTAATCAAATCTAAAATCTCAAGTCGAGGCACTGATCTTACACTCACCAAGGCCTGCATCTCCGCCTCGGTCGGCACTTGGAATCGATCGATCTCCTCCATCATTTTGGCTCAGATGCTCCTCTTGATCAACAATTCAAACCAACAAACCAAAACAAACACACACACACACACCACACACACACCTAGAGAGAAAAACAAACTGAATCCTATTGGCGTCGATTTTTTTCTTTTAAGATGAGCTCAGACCAAAGGATGCCCCCGTCTCTCCTTCATCCCAGCGATCGGTTAATAAAACGGCGATCGCGTACTAAATGTCTCCTCGCTCCCTGAGTAGGGAGTCAAACCGCCTGATTTAACACGTTACCTAGTGCGCAGTGCAGAGGAAGATGTTCAGGATTCGACCCACCCACTTCCGGTTTCCTAGAGCGGTGCTTTCCTGATACGTAGTTTTACAGCTTAACACGCACTTACTTATGTTTATGCTTTATTTCACAGCTTAGTATTAATAACTATTTGTTTATGGTTTTAATGGCCACCTGCTATTATGTAAAGTGCATATGTGTGTTTACATCACATTTCTGGAAAATACCCTTTTTTTAGATGGTCTTACAGAGTCTTGCCTAGACGGTGTCAGCTTGGTGGTGCTGGGAATTAAACCCATGACCTTCCAATTAGCCGTCCAATACCTTAAACACCAAGCTACCACTTCCACAATCAATCCTTTATCAGTCCTATAATTAAAGGTATATACACACCTTACCAGCATGCTGGTCCTTGGAATTAAACTTGACATGTCCGATCAGCAGTGCAACCGATCTTATTTACTCATCACTTGACTACCCATTAATTTGTGATGAATAAGCTACAAGAATATCATTGAGTTTGGAGTTTGGAATGTTTGGAGGCTTAGGGTGCAGTGAGTGCTCCAGTTCATCATAGTCGGGTTGAGTCAGAGTCGGGGCACTGTGCAGGACACTAGAGTTCTTACACTCGAACCAGAACACAGCATGTCTTCATAGAGCTCAGGGGCTTTGTGCGCAGCGACATTGACATTCAGGTCTCTTAGTTTTGGTAAAGGAAAATATGAATGCTATAGCATGTAGAGATATTTTAGACAATCATTAAGCCCACAATTTGTTTATTATCAGTATGACTCAATGTTTTGTGATACTGTAAGGAATCTGTTTGGCTTGCCGGGTGTGTTAGTTTGTTTTAGTAATTTGTAATGTAACCCAGTTAGGTTTAGTATGTATACCCCTGTGTTTCAGTCTTGCTTTGTTGTGTCACAGTGAGTGTTTTTGTGAAATTTAAGTTCATGTTCCAGTTTGTTTGTGTGTTTTAAATAAAACTGCATTTGCATCCAACCTCACCCTACGACTCATGACAGATACTATAAAATATTATTTCTATTTTAAAGCCTCCAATCAATACATGTCACACTTTGTTTAGAAAATGCACTATTCACACTGTTGACCTACAAGTGATAATCACACAAAGGCTATCATATTGCCATGCTGGATTATTTAAACATTTATTTTAAAAATTGTGAAATTTTTTACATATCAATTGTCTGTCTTTCTGGCAATAATATTCGAGTTACAGATGTTTTAGTGGTTACCTTTTTACTAACAGTTCATTAAGTTCATGCATAATTTTGGTGCATATTCAAGAAAAAGGGTCCTTGTATTATATCCTTTTTTGTTATTGTTTTTATACAGTCAAGATGACATCCTTTGTATTGTAGCAATAACGTTTTGTCAAAATATTTATACTATATCTTTTTTCCCCCTCTCTTAAATAAAAAATTGATTATAATAGAGCGGGTGTAGTTTTATCATAATGTGCGTCATGCTCAGATTTCTGCAACACTCTCAAGTTATTAATGTGTCAGTTACAACATAAAATAGGTGCAGGTTTTGTGTCTGCCATGTTGCATTGCACCTTTACGTTCCACACATTCCTTTTACCTAACCGGATGTTTCATATCATATAAGTCTGAATGTGGATTGTAAGTAAATATATAATAAAAGAGACAGATCTGTTGTTATTATTACTTAAAGCTGAAATATTATTTGTCATGGATCATGGCTAAAAGATCAATGGTTTTGTAGCTCTATTAGAATAAAAAAAATGACACACATGTGCAGCATGAAATCGATTCAGGACCTTGGACAGCGTCTTCCATGCCTACTCACGTTTAATCCAGGTACAGGTCATTAATCATTTAAAGTAATATTTAGACCAGTCACCTGGTGTCCACATGGACCATGGTCACATATAGAGGTTTTTCTTTTAATGGACATTTTATCATATAGTCTTTATTATACTGTATATCATTCCTGATATTTAGGCATATATCCTACTCCTGCTTCAGTGAATTATCTCAGATGTTTGCTGTTGAGTTATATATTAAAATGGTCTGCGTAAAGACTTAAATTATTTAACACACTTAGTAATAAGTCAGAATTTAAAGAGTTGAGAGGAAAAAAAGAAAGTAAAGTTCTCTTTAATTTGTCACCCCGCTTATTAAAAGTCCAGAAAAAAAAATTCTGGAGTAAACCACTAACAGTAGCGGGTTGGAATTGCTGGGTATTAAATACATGATCTTCTGATCAGCAGTCCACTACCCTAATCAAAAAAACAAGCACCTCCATTACAAACATCGTTTTGATGTTTTACGAAATCAGTCAGCAGATGGAGCTAGAGGCATTCCTACAGATTGGATCCCATATTTCTTTAACATTCCAGGTGGATATTGGAAATAACTCATTTTGTACTATGCAAATTTAAATCCTGGAAAATGTTACCGATGGTACTGATCTAATGGATCGCCAGTCTGTCTGGATTTAATAAAATCAGAACTATTAGAACATTTTAGAAGATTATTAGTCACATATACATTTCTGCACAGTGAAATCAGCTTAGTAAATAAGGATCAGATCCTCATCCATGATACGGGACCCTAGGCCAAAGTGGGTTGAGGATTGAATCAGGATCTACTGGTCGGCAATCCAGAGCCTTAATGGTTAGCACTAACACTGCCCGTCTGGAATGCCACAGGTATGAATTAAACACTGATGACTTTAGATGTACCAGTTTAAAGGAAAATTTAAAATAACATAATCAATAAAACCCCCAAGGTGTCAAAAAATCCACAGTCACGTATTTTTCATGTGGTTCCAAAGGCAATGTTATTAATAAAATTGTGTCTTACAGTTTTATAATTTTGATGAATTGTTGATAAGTGAACATTAAAAGATGACAAAGTTTTTTAAATTGTTCATTTAGGCTTTCAATTTCTTTTTCCAGATGTTTGTCCTTAGTTGAACACTTTCCTGAAAAATGAAGTCTGTCAGGATTTATATTTAAAATCAGTTCTCTTGAAGAACTGTGAAACATCGTTCAGATGTTCTCTTCCAGGTGTGCAGAAAAGCTTGCAAATTTCCAAAAATATAACTAAACTGCAGCTGCCATTTTACAAAAAGATAAATCTGAACACAACACCTAGAACAAACACTGGCCTTTTGTAGATTAATACTGTTTAAAGCTCCTAATATGAGCTTATATTTCAATGTGTAATTCTGTGCAATTCATATTACAATATAAAAATTCCCCTAGAAAGGTTTAGACAGGTTAAAAACAGATGTCGTGGACGTGTACATTAATTGGCTGTTAACAATGGCACATTGCTAGAGTGTTGGAGGAACACTACAGTGTGTGTGTGTGTGTGTGTGTGTGTGTGTGTGTGTGTGTGTGTGTGCTTATGCTTATGTATCACAACAGCATCGCTGCTACTTTCACAAAAAAGGAAAGTAGATATGAAATTAGAGTGCTGATTTAAACTTAAATTAAGTGAACACAAAAACAACAAAACAAACAAGGAAGTGAAGAAAGCGGTAGCTCAATGGTTAAGGTGTTGTACTGCTTATTGGAGGGTTGTAGGTTTAATACCCAATACCACCAATATTCCTGTTGCTGGGCCCCTGAGCAAGACCATCAAACTGAATGACGCCAAATTAAACGTTAAACTCAACTTTTTACTTGAATGACAAATTTAGGTTGATCTGGATAAGGGCATTTGCCAATATAGCCTAGATATACAGCTAGACAGGGGCGCTGCTACGCGTGGAAATTTTAGGAAGGTTCTATACATTTTGGGCCCCCCCTCTGTTTTATTAGTAGTAACAGTGCGGAATTGGTGTGGTAGGAGGCCCAACCTCATATTCTTTTAAAATTGCTAGCGGGACTGGGTAACAACAAAAGCAAAAAAAAAACCTGAATGTAATGATGAACATAAGTACAAAACCAAGGAACAAAAGAGTAGTTTTAGAAAATTGCCCTTTAATGGGCAAACAGTATAAAGTTTTACATATCTCTGATATACACCTGTCATCGGTTATTTACTCTAAGAATCTGACGCTGCCCTACCCAATTTACAACACTTCTGGGTCACGAACTTTATAAGAATGATGCAGACATGACAAATATTATCAGTTTAACTATTACACTGGCATTTGTGTCATTTTCCACCGTTTGCTTTTCTGTTGTGACCTTTTTGATTTTTGTTTTTGGAAAATGACTTTGGTAGAAAGTAAAGTCACCATTCCGAATATCACTTGAGTTATTCAAATGTATTAATTCTTTTCTATTAATCAATGGTGAGTGTTTATGTTTATATATTAATAACAACAACAACAACAATAATTTTATTTAAAAAACACGCTGTTTAATTTGAATAATATATCTACTCACTATTAAACAATTTAAATGACTTGGAAACATCTGTCCTCCAAAAACATCTGCTTAATGATGTGATTCCCAAATTTCTTCAGACAGACCACTTTTTTTGCAATAAAAAAATATCATTGCCTATTGTATTTATTTTCTCTGTTATAGACTCTGTGATTCCACAGATTTGACAGGTTTGTCTGGGATTTAATAATTATACATCTAATGTGTGAGATCGGATTTTGATGGCTGAGAATGAAGTTTGTTTATCAAGTCTTACCTCCCTCAGACTCATCATCTCTCATTTCTGCTTTTCTGTGTCTGTTACATACAAATAAATCCAATAATGTTTTAGTCAAAATAAGATCATCATATTATTTAGTAACAAATGTTAGTTTTGTCCAGTATTTAAAGTAAAAAGGGTATTCCCGATGCGTGAAGGAAACCGCGTTCCATGAAACCGCGTTCAACTGAAACCCTGTTATATTTTTTCCATACAATGAAAATAAATGGACAATAGTAAAGTATCACATGTAAACTTTACTGTGATTAAAAAGTCTTTTTTTAGTCACTGTACGTGTTGTTAAAGATACAAAATGGTCACTTTAACCCCAAACACTTATGGTGTGCTACATTTTCAATAATGGAATGGTATTAAACGTAATCAAGTATTTTACAGCACATAGGCTCTCAATCTCGAGTTCTTCTCCTGTTGTACTCCCAATCACTCTCGTCTTAATGTAGAAAACCAGCTCCACTTTGTACCTGTAAGTTGAAAGTTGTAGTTCAGGCTGTCATCGTTCAAACAACACTGCATCACTACGCAAAGAGACAAGCTAACGTTACCCTAAAGAAACAAGCTAACGTTACCCTGAGGACACAAACTAGTGAAATACTGTAAGTTTTCTGTTGTTCATCATGGGAATAGTCTCTGAACAATTTGATCACCTATTGTGTGTTTGATAGCACAACTAGTGTGGCTTGTAGCATACATTTATAATAGCGAGCACAGTGCATGGCAATAGCCTATACCAGGGGTGTCAAACTCAAATTCACATTGGCCAAAATTAAAAACTGGGCCGAAGCCAAACTCAATATTTATTGAAAAACTGACTGCAATTGTGCATTTTTTTTCTTCTCAAGTTTAAGGAGCTTTATTGTAATTTCAGCCATATATAGCAGATGCAGTACACAGTGAAATGAGATAACGTTTCTCCAGGACCCCCTGGTGCTACACAAAACACAGAATTTCACAAAACAACAAAGAGCCACTGAACAGATAGACATAAGCTGCATGTGTGCAACCTAGCACAGACAGTACAGGAACAGACAGTGCAATAAACAATACAAACATTACAAAGACGACAATAGAGAACGGAACATAACGCAATAGCGCCAACCATATTGTAAAATGAGGTAAGACATGGAATGTGCAAATTAACAACAATATTGTGCAAATAGCATTGTAAAGTGACTGTGCTTAACAAAAAAATGTTTTTTGCTGGAGGCTCAACTTCTTGATCAAATGCTGAGGGATGATTGTGTTAAATGCTGAACTAAAGTCTATGAACAGCATTTGTACATATGTGTCTTTAATGTCCAGGTGTGTGAGGGCCAGATAGAGGGTTGTGGCAATAGCATCGTCCATGGAACGGTTCGGACGGTACGCAAACTGTAATGGGTCCAGTGTGAGAGGCAAAAGGGTCTTAATGTGCCTAATGACGAGCCTTTCAAAGCATTTCATAACAATGGGTGTGAGTGTGACGGGACGGTAGTCATTGAGGCAGGAGACTGCTGACTTTTTCTGCACAGGGATGATGGTAGCAGTTTTGAGGCACGTGGGAACGACAGCGGTGCACAGGGAAGTGTTGAAGATGTCAGTGAAGACATCTGCTATTTGTGTTGCACAGTCCCTGAGCACTCTGCCGGGGATGTTGTCCGGTCCAGCAGACTTACGTGGGTTAACTTTGCTTAAAGTTCTCCTCACATCAGCCATGGTTAGACAGAGCACCTGGTCATTGGGAGGAGGGGTGATCTTTCTCGCTGCCAGGTTGTTTTGCACCTCAAACCAGGCGTAGAAATTCAGGGCATCACTGTTACAAGCAGGTGGAGTTGTCTTGTAGTTAGTGATCGCCTGGATGCCCTGCCACATGCGCCGAGTGTCTCCGCTGTCCTGAAAGTGGCTGTGAATTTTCTTGTCGTACGCGCGCTTTGCCTCTCTGATGGCTCTAGACAGTTTGGCCCTGGCTGTTTTTAGGGCTGTCTTGTCCTTTGCCCTTAAGGCGGAGTCCGAGGTGACTGGTAGAATGGATGCTAATGATTGTTAACAGAAAAGGAGGGGCCGCTTGGCAGTCTCGACTGACGTGCCAACGCACTAACAAAGCATTCTGGGATTTAGTATTAGTGGTGTATATGCTATATACTGCCGGCCAGCTCTAATACACATTTGATATGATCTCACAGGCCAAATATAGTTTGACACCTGTGGCCTATACCTTCATTTGACAACTCCTTAAGTGATGTAATAGGACAGAAATTCATTCATTCATCTTCTATTCCCGCTTATTCCCTAATTCAGGGTCACAGTAATCTACTAAAGCCTATTCCAGCCATCTCTGAAAGGGCGAAAGGCAGGACAGGTCACCAGTCTATCACAGGGCCACACTCACACTTATGGGCAATTTAGAGTCACCAATTGACATAATATACAGGTTTTTGGACTGTGGAAGGAAACCGGAGAACCTGAAGTAAACCCACGCAAGCACAGGAAAAACATGCAAACGCCACACAAAAAGGACCCTGCCCGGGAATTGAACCCAGGCTGTGGGGCAACAGTGTTAACCACTAAGCCACCGTTCTGCCCAAAGAACAAAAATTTAAAATGAAATCAATTCTATTAAACTTAAATTGAATGTTAGAACTACTCTTATCTTTCAAGAGAGTTCAATCAGTTTTTCAAGTAAACACTGCGTAATTTTTTTAGTGCAACCAGTTTCCTCAATTTGTTTAAAGTAAATTCAACTTATTTAGGCTTGGAGTGTATGAGCAATTTTTATTGCCATGTTCTTACACATAAATTTGCACCAAACAAGTGTATTATGCCCAGATATTTTTAGAGATGATAGACAAGATTTTATAGAATAATAATGTTAGAAAAACCCAATCGCCCCCCCCCAAAAAGAAAAACATTTTACATTTTATAATTTTTTTAACAGCTAGACAGCAAATAAAAGATAAAAATCAGAAAATTATAAAGGTTTTAAAAAACTGTTCTATACTGGTGGATATGTGCCTCAGGAGATGCTTGAATACCTGTAAAATGGTGCTCTGATTTCTGAAAGGCTCTAGAATTGTGGGGATTTTGCTCTCTCGATGCATGCTGTCAGACTCTGAACCAGGGAACATACGCCAACGCCAACAAACTGTCTCGTTGTAGAGGGAAACGTTCAGGCCCAGCAGGCTCAGGGCGATCCGGACAAGACCACGGAAACGTTACTGCAGCATGGAATAACCTGCTGGTTTGTCTGGTCAGAGGAGAACTGGCCTCCCGACTGAGTTTGGTTTCTCCCAAGATTTTTTTCTCTCCATTTTGTCACCAATGGAGTTTTGGTTCTTTGCCGCTGTCACCTCTGGCTTACTTAGTTTGGGGACTTAATTTGGGGACTACAAGTTAAACTTAACTTAATGAGAGTTCACTATTGTCTTATTTGATTTTGTAAAGCTGCTTTAACACAGTCATTATTGTTAAATAGTGCTATATGAATAAAGGTGACTCGGCTTGACTTATTGTCCAGATGTTTGAGGGTCAGATGGATAGTTGTGGCAAGGGCATCATCCGTGGAGCAGTTTGTATGATAGCAAACGGTTAGGGCTTAGTTTAAGTTGGCATCATGGTCTCAAGGTGCCTCATGACAAGCACCCTCAAACAGTGCTACTCAGAGATATGTAGAAGATGTCAGTTAAGACATTTGCTAGCTGTTCTGCACAATCCTTGAACATTATACTGTGATGTTGTCTGGTCCAGCAGACTTTGGGGAGTTACTCTGTTTAGATAAGCCATGGTTATAAAAAGGGCCTGGTCTATGGGAGAAGTCTTCCTTGCCAACCCAATGTTCTGCACTTTAAACCAAACATCAAAATCTTTCAGCACATCTGGCAGGCACCACTGACACAAGTTGTCTTGTATTAATTGTCTGGATGCCCTGCCACATGTGTCGGATGTCTACTCTGTCCTGTGAAGCATGCTTGCATGCTTTGCATCTCTAAATACACAGGACATTTGCTGTTTGTAGGGCCGTCTTTCCCCTTGTTCTGAAGTCTCTAGACACACACCTTTATGGTCATTCACGGCTTTTGGTTTGGTGTGTTGATAGTTTTGGACATGGTCACATCACCGTGCACTTTGTGTACTCAATGGGGACTCAATTAGCGATCTGCAGAAATCTCATCTGGACTGACTGTCCAGATCTCTTCAGAACTGTTTTGTTCTGTTTTAAGTGCACTGGCAGATGTTTAGGACGACTGCTTTAACCAAGTCCATCTGTCTGCTTTAAAACTGCAAAAAAAACAAACAGTCAATTGAATTACCACTTCTCTGTTCCGAGTTGCGAATGGTAAAGGGGCTGCGATGTCTGAACTCTCTAGTGTGGTTGTCTCTTCCTCCAGAAATTGTGACAAGGCTCAAAATCCCTCCATGTGCCTTTTATGTTTGTTTGGGCTGCTTTATCAAGCAGACTTCAGTAGAATTGAGAGAAGAAGTTATACCATAACAGCCACAACACATACTAATAACGCTGGTATGACGAAGTGTGTAAAAATGACTTGGCACATATCCTTCTCTGTCTTGAGTCGCATTTCGCATATTTTATCTAACTTCAATGAAACTCTTCTACAAGGGTGGACTGGTGCGAGTGTGTGTAAGGCAGTGTGTGTGTGTCTGTAAGGGTGGGTTGGTGTGCAAGGGTATGTGTGTAAGGGTGGGTTGATGTGCAAGAGTATGGCAGGCAGTGTGTGTGTGGGAGTGGGTTGGTGTGTGAGGGTGTGCATGAGACAAGCATATTTGTTATTAATGTGCTAATTTGTATATCATAAAACAGCCAATAGATAGGTGCAGACTCGGGATGTTTGTGTGTGCGAGTGTTTAATATAGGCAAATGACGTCTCTGGTATTGTGTGTGTGTGTGTGGTGTGTGTGTATGTGGTGAGTGGATAATGCAATGATCCCCTGGGATTATTTAATCATTGTCTGCAGTGTTTTTTCAGCCAAACATGGTGAAAATTTCACGCAAGACAAAATCTGGTACACATGAATCCTTAGCTTCATGTTTCATTAGCGTTTAAATTAGAAAGTGGAGGCAGGGAGGTAGCTGGCAAATCAAGTTCTGTATGCTCCCTTGTGTAAAATAACAGATATTACTGAAAGAATGTAATAAAGTGAAGTAAGGAAGTGCATCTTCAGCACTTTACATTTTAAAGCACAAAGTAATTCAAGATGGAACTTCATAAGAGTACTGGAAAGAGTGTGAGAAAGAATTTAAATAATAATATTAATAAATATTGTGGGTTGGTCAGCAATGTTTTTTTGTGTATCTCTATTACAGTGTGTGCAGGAAAAGGGTGTTTTATTAAGTAAATACTTAAAGAAATACTGTAGTATTTCAGCTAGTGACAGATTAGGTTTTATCCAAACCTGGCAGCCCTATCCTGTAGCTTCACACTTTTGTTTGGCTTCGAGTCGTCGCAGCAGCAGACATTTTGTCTTGTATTTGATTACTGATGTAATCCTTCAATATTCATTTGCAGTTGCATCATCAGGTTTTGCATAATACTACCTACAACAAGCTTAACCAATTAGGTCATCCTTCTCAATTCTTCTTTATGCACAAATTAGAAACCTAGTTAGATTAAATTGTAATGTATATATTTTTTTACTTGTGGCACTTAGTAACTTAGTCAATGGATGGGGATTATGGTGGATGAAGTCTGTAGTGAAAATCTTACACTTAATAACCTTTAATATATATATATATATATATATATATATATATATATATATATATATATATATATATATTATATATATATTTCATAGTAACTATGGCAGTTTCCGATCTAGTTGTATTCTTTATGTCAACATCCGTCCCTGCCTCAGGGTTGCACTTGTCTGTTTCCTGTGAGACACTGAAGTATTCCAATCCAATTGTCTATCCAAGGTCAGAGTTCTTAGACTGCTGGTCGATAACTGCGCTGAAGATTACGTTTCAGCAATCTGATCCTGGATCAGACCTTATCCTGAACACAAAGCTGCAGTGAAGCTGGCAGATGTACACTGTCGGGGAAAAAAGGCTGAGCATATAAGAGGCTTTATCTGATTTGTGTAATGATCGTCTTTTATCCTTTAAAGTCTGCAGGCACAAGAGACAAATTGTTTTTCCAACTGTCCCAACTTTATCTGGCAGTTTTGTTTATTAGGATATTTATTCATATACTCAAAGTATATACACTAAATAATGTTAGAAATCGGTACCAAAAGTGTGAATTATGTCATCAATTGTTACAAAATATCTCATAATAATAAAAAGGGTATTGAAGAATAAATATACTTTAAACAGTTGTGATTACACTACCCGCTTATTCCTAATCAGGGTCACATGGATCTGATGATGTTTATCCCAGCTGTCACTGGGCGAAAGGTTGCCGGTGTACTGGTCTTAATAATTACTAATATTAATTCCCAAAATCATATCTGGTTTAACTGGTTGCCATCAAAAGTTCTACCAGATCACATGCTACCACTCATATGTGTGACTGTTAATTTTCCATTAAATGTGAGCCAGTTTTTCTTTTAATTGGCAGATTGTTCATCGTAATGTCTGTTTTTTCAGCTGAATCTGAGGCATTTATTCAAATGAACTCACACTTGAATAATAACACACATGATAAGGCACTAACAGCACAGCAGGAGTCGCATCCATAACTTGTTTTTATGCAATAAGTTCAAATACACCTTACAGTAATAGCCATGCATTGACATTTACATTCCTAATGATATTTGGCAGCTGCCACTATCCAGAGCGACTTACATATATCTCATTATCTCATTGATAACCTGGCAGTGGCAGGTTGATGGTGCTGGAAATTGAACCCACAATGTTATCGAGGTAAATGGACTTGCAAGACATCATCAGCAACTTTAGCCCAAATTTTCAATGTCCTTTTTCATCTAAATCCACACGTCAGCAGACATGTTGACTGATTGGAGTTAGAATCCCAAATTGCCAGTTTTGAAGACTTTTAACGGCTCTGTTGTGTCATGTCCTAGTTCTAATTAGCTTTGTATGCATAATCAAGCCAAATAAGGAAATTTGAATGTTCAATAAACCTTTAAGGGTTCCCCGTCTGAAGACAAACCTTCTATTTACAGGGAGACTTGATTATAACACTGCACAGATGGAATATATTGTGTTTTTTTATCTCCCTGAAATTTTTGAACTCAGCACTCATGGTTCAGAAGTCAGAAACGTACTTTACCTACTCCCCAGTGTAATACATGATGTAATATAAAACCAGAACAATAACTTTATTATAGTGCGCTTTCCTTTATGATCACTGTCTACGTTTGAACATTTTTACAAATTTTAATAGCATTTTACATTTCAAACTATGATGTATGGTTTAGAGACAGTGGCAGAGCTCGAAGTAGCTCAAAGTAGCAGAGCTGAAGATGTTGAGGTTTTCTTTGGGAGTGTCGAGGCTTATGTTAGATGTTTTGGGGAGAAAGGCAGAAAAGCCAGATTGAGGTGGTTTGGACATGTACAGAGGAGGAATAGTGAATATATTGGTAGGAGGATGTTAGAAATGAAGATACCAGGCAGAAGGCAAAAAGGAAGACCAAAGAGGAGGTATATGGATATGATAAATGAGGACATGAAGTAAGGGGGTGGGGGTAAAGAGGTTGTAGAGAATAGGGTTAGGTGGCGACAAATGGTTCGCTGTGGCGACCCCTGAAAGGGAACCGCCAAAAGGAGAAGAAGTAGTTACATCATTCCAACATTTCCATACAGTTCATTCTGGTAAATTTTTCCCATGTTTGAATTGGTACCTTATCAAAACATTTTTAGGCTGCAGTCAATAGATATTTGTGCCCACTCTTTTTGTTATCCTGAGTCTGTGTCAGCACTGATGCCCTCTCTGGACTGGAGGGCACCTTGCAGGCCTTGCAAATAATAACAAAGAGGAGAAGGATAAGAACGGCGAGTACTGAGTTGCACATGATGGCCACCACAGCGGCAGGAGAAAGGCCTGTTCTAATCTCGGTTTCCATTCTGGTTCTTCCTCCCGAGCTCAGCTGTTTAAAGCAACCAAACACGATCCTATGGTGATGGTGAAGCACATTTTTTTCTGAAGGTGTAGAGTCATGAAGAGTCGAGATTACGCTAAGTTCAGCTTGTTTTGGAAGATGCCATCTGAGCTTGAGTTTGTTCCTAAAAAGCAAAACGTCCATGTGGCATTTTATTAGACAAAATAACGAAGACATAATAATGTTACTAATATATTTAATATAAATAAAGATAAATATGAAATATTTAAACATAAATATTAGCAAATCTGATCTGCTGTTTACAATATTTGAATAAATAGTCAAATAAAAGCCAGTGATTTAATACACACACATCTTTCTACTTACAATGGGGTAACGTTCCAGAAAACCCATTAAATTATCATCAAGTGAACCCCATGATGCGTGTTCAAGTAGCCCACGATAGTTTACAAGAGTACTGTATGCAAGGTTATACAGTATAGGATGTTACTTTAAAACAAAAATGAGGTATTATTATAGAAAGACCGTTGCAGAAAAGTCACATTAAAGTCAATGAATTATTATTATTATGCATTTTATTTATAGGAGCCTTTCATGGCACTTAAGCACACTTTACAAAGATTGACACAAATGTTAAACACTAATCTAACTAAATCACATAAAAGCCTGCTTAAACAAATATGTTTTAAGATGAGATTTTAAAACAACGCAAGAATTTAACTATTTCGAAAGACTACATGAAGTGAAAGTCAAATTGTTGATTGTGGTTTTTTTTTTTTATTATTTACACCAAATTTAACTGGGTGCCGATGCAAATTTTTTTTAAAACAGGCGAGAAATTTATTTTATATTATTATGTATAGCGCTTTTAACCATTGTCTATAAGCAGCTTTACACAGAATGCAATAAATTGGCAAGGAAAAACTCCCTAAAATGAAATAAGTAAGAAACCTTGAGAAAAATCTGACTCAAGAAGGAACCCATGCTCATCCGGGTGACACAGAATGTCAGTTAATTACAGTTTATGTTAATAGTCATCAAATGTAATGTGAACTTCTTAAACTTAAGGAAAAGGGGCAGGAAACTGGTCACTAGTACCTTATGGTCCCTAAGAAAGAGAGTAGAGAGAGCGAGAGTGAGGGAGAGAAAGAAAAAGAGAGAGAGAGAGAGAGAGAGAGAGAGAGAGAGATATTCAGAGATGGAAATTTAAGCATTAAATTGAGCAGTGGCATTTTGTACCAACTGTAATTTGTAAAGTGATTATAATAAAATAATATCACGCCGTTATCACATTTTCTTTTCGGGAGCAAATATTACTTATTAGGTCACAACGTCGTATCATAATTCAGAAAAAAAACTTAGGTGTCTTTAAAAACGTGGGTTGTCTTTATTACAATACTTTTAGCTTCTGTATTTGAATTTTGTACAATTTGTTATTTTTTAGCTACGGGAGGCTCAGACTCAGAGGACACTTATCTAATAATACAGACAGACCCAAAGGCCTGAGACCTTTATTAAGACTGACAGGTGAAAGCCCATGCTTTCTATGCTGGAGTAACCGTCTCCTGTATTGAGACTGACGTAGCAGAGGACAGATTCATGCCTCCTACACTACGAATCAATGTCATAGAGGCCACGACCTCTTTACTGGGACTGACTTAACCCTAAAGTAATAATAAATCACTTTTTTGTTTTCAGGAATAACAATCATCTTCTGTTTTTAAGGTGCAATGCGGCAGAGAAACATTTTCCAGTAACCGAAGCTGATGGTTGTGCTGTTCATAGCCCACTCTCATAAAGCCTTTGCTGAAGTGAGAGTGTAGATCCGCTCGAATTGCCATTAAACATTTGTTACACGGTTGGACACTAAACTTCGTCCTGCGCTAAATGAAGACGAATGGACTTTTGACACTGAATGTTTTTTCACTACTGGTTAATGTGCGCGTCAAGAATTTTTTTCTGCTTACAATGTGCCAATAAGATGTAACCACAGACGTTGCACCAGGTCTCGGGGCGATTCCCCTCTCGCCCCCGCGTCAATTTCACAGCCGGCATCGTTATTACCAAGTCTGAAATGAGATGAAGCGAGAGGAAGATTGAAGATGGTCTGAAGTGAAGCAAGATGCATGGCTATTGTGTAATTTCAGTTTGATGAGAATCTGCGCAAAATGAAGCCCAATTTAAAAAACAGCAGTATATTACCGTTTTTTATATCGACTTGACTGTAGTCATAATAATTGCTACGAATATCGAAGCATGAATCATGACACCACATTCCAGCAAGGCGTTCCGAATAAAAGGTGGCATTTGCGTAACATATTTAAGCTGAAAAAAAGCTTGTTCAGCCAGTTGTACTGGTGTGGGTTGGTCAGTTAGTCGGGTGAATTTTTACATGCAAATAATATATTTTAGATTAGTGGTCATTTGTACTGCAACCCAAAGTGCAAGTGATTTAGGACCACAGTAATATTTACAGAAACTTTAGATATAGGCGAATGACAGAGTGTCCTAACCTGAAAACCTGTATCGTTTTGCTAAACAAGCATTCCTTTTTTTTACATATACGTCATGAAAATGCCTTCAAGCACCACTCAGATGCGCACAGGAAAATGAGCTCTCGCTCGTCAACGTTTACAGTATATTAGTTTCCGTCTCATTGTCTAAGCTGAATTTAAATACGCATTTGTTGTCATCTCTTTGCTCGACTGTTGACTGTGCTGGACTCTTATTTGCAGGTTTACTTTGCACTTTCAAGATTGGTGGATCCAATCATTTAATTAAGACATGGGATCCTCTAATCCAACGGTCCCCAACCTTTTTTGTAGCAGGGACCAGTTTCATGCATTAAAATTTTTCCATGGACCGGGTTATAGGTCCAGGCAGTTCAGTTCATAGTATGAATGCAAGTATGAATCTAAATGTGAATGCAATAATTACATATATTTACATTTACAGCACTTAGTAGATGCTCTTGTGCAGAGCGACATACAAAAAGTGCTTTGACATCATTGTACAGCTTAATACTGGTACATTATATCACAAAACAAAGTGTAACAAACACTGTTGAAAGATTAGCATGGATACTTGTTAAATGTCGAGTGCTAGGTATTTAAGAAAGAGGTGGGTTTTCAATCATCTCTTAAAGACAGCTCTGACTAAGTTCAATAATTTCCCCCCGTATATTAGGCAAATACAATAACAGGTAGGAATCTTGGTATTTTCTGTTATATGCAGCTTTCTTTTTGCTGGCAGTCTGTGAGCCTTCTGCTGTCCCATCGTTTGCTTGTTCCCTCCTGTAAAAGCCCTTCAGTAAATTTTGTTTTCGGCTCATTTCTTTCAAGGGTTAGCTTGTGTTGCTGATGCATAAAAAAAGTGTGCCAGAGTCAAGTGCAGTAGTGAGGCGAGGGAGGAAACAGTAGTTTTTTAACATAAGATCCGAAAGACTAATGAATGAAAAATAACTACGATTTTAACCAGGGGTTGGACACCTTTGCTCTAATATTAAAATCAAAAATCACCTAAAATACCAGAGATTACAAAAAAACCACTGATGACATACATCCTATAGCCATCTTGGACTATGACACATGATTATCACTTTAAAGGGCTGTTCACATATCACACCTAAAATACTTTTCAAATCACTCGTTTCGTCCAGGTCAGTGACAGTTGAAGACTGAGGGCTTTGTACTGTTTGTAGCTGGTCATGTCTGTGGGGCTGAATACTAATTAGGATGTAAACAAATTCAGAAGTGCTGAATGGACTGCAGGATTTGTCACAAATTGTAGTCTACTTGGTGTAGGAATGTAACAATGACTTGAATTGAAACATTTAAGTTTTACATTTCTGCAGGGTTTAACTAGGGCAATAAAATTTTGGCCCCAGACCGACCCACTACATACAGTACGATCACAAATACTACCATCATTTCATGCCCATTCAGCATCAGGCCTGTTTCTTTCCCATCTCTCTTTTTGACTATTTTAAGATATGCTACATGCCTACACAGAGCCTAAATAGAGTTGTTTCAAAGATGTCATTGGATCAGATATTTACTTTTAACACACGAAATATTCTGTCTTTATTTATATAATATTATTTTAATAATTTACAGTACACTCCACTGACACCCCTAAAGAAGGTGGGTTTTACTCGAGGTTTACTGCTTATGTCATTTCAGGGCGATTTACGTCTAAGTTACTCATTATGAACAAACTTTTACATAGTTTTAAAGGGTTTTTTTATTTAAAAGAAAATCTAAAACCTAAAAATTTGATTTTAATTTTGAATTAAACTTAAAACCCGTCACACGCACAGACACATAGACGTGTGCATATACGCACAAAAAAAGGTTTTAACAAGCGATTCAATTTCTCAGAAAATATTTAATCAAACTCATAAAGCATTTAAGAATAAAAAAGTAAAGTATAATATGGACTGACCCACTTACTCGGAAACTTCTCTCTGTGTTTATTAGCCAGGACCGGATAGTCAGCTTCTCCAAAGATTTGTAAGCAAGTTTCATAAGAAGGCGGTGGAATGTGTGTGTGTGTGTGTGTGTGTGTGTGTGTGTGTTTCCTTTCAGAACACGAGAATAAAGGGTCGAGGTGAATAACGGAACGGTTTCCAAGTGCACGCCAGCACACTGAGGAGTGTGTGTCCTAGGGGGCGTGGCTTCGACCCGCGACACTGAGAAGCCTTCAGCCAAAACAAAGAGCTGGTTTGTGGGGGGAAAGCAGAGACAATGCGCATCTGCAGGAGCGCAAACTGCTGAGAGCTTCCTTTATTACACATACTTAGAGAGAGAGAGAGAGAGAGAGAGAGAGACAGAGACAGAGAATGTGTGTGTGGTGTGTGTGTGTGTGTGTGTGTGAGAGAGAGAGAGAGAGAGAGAGAGAGAGAAAGAAAGAGAGAGAGAGATACAGGCGGAGAGAGAAAGAGAGGGTGGGGGTACAGACAGAGAGAAATACAGAGAGAAAGTAAGAGAGTAAGTTACAGACAGAGAGAAAGGACGAAAGAGAGAGAGAGACAGAGACTGAGAAAGAGAGAGAGAAAGGAAGATGGGAAAGAGGGGTGGTGGACTAAAAAATTGAAAAAAAAATTCATATGGATTTAGTAAAAGTTTACAAAATCATTGTAATGGTATTTAATCCACAATGTGAACCAGATGTTTTACTATTTTTATAATTATTTAGAAATAAAGGTGTGGCTTACTTGTATGATATAATACATCCTATATTGCAAATATATAAAAATGTGTACCTGTTGTCACAACATTAACAGTTATTAGTTGTTTGTTTATTGTTTAGTACTTGTGTATCTATGTAATAACGAAAATCTTTACAATCTCATCTACCAATTTGCTATCAACTACTGTTATTAATCATTTTTACTAGTAGTACATAAATATATCTTTGCACTATTTAATATTGTGTATTAAAAGATAATGGGAAATGAACTCATGGCAAATCGAAAACAGATGCCAGGATGGCAGACATCCTTATTCAGAGCGGCTTGCATTCATCTCATTTATACAACTGAGCAATTGGGGGTTAGGGGCCTTGCTCAGGGGCCCAGCAGTGGTGGCTTGGTGGAGCTGGAAAGCGAACCCATGATCTTCGGGTTGGTAGTCCAACACCTTAAACATGAGCCACCACTTACTTCTTTCTGCTCATTAAGGTGGACAAACATGTGTCTCTCTATGTCTGTTGTTCTTCAGGGTTCTGACATGATCGGAATTTACAGGCATCAAGTGATCAGAAGAAATTAGAATGACAGATTTATAAATATGGTGTGGGTGTGTGGGTGGGGGGGCGAATGAACAAGAGAGACATGAATGAGCACAACCTGATTTATTGAAGTGAGTTCATCACCTTAGTTATTAATCATAACCTGAAAACAAAGAGGAAAAAAAGGTTAATCGCTGATCACTAGATTAAGATAGAAAGTTATTAATGTAATATCAGTTACTTATAATAACTATATAATAATTATTTGTAAAAATGATGAATAAATGTTTCATCTTTAGCTTGGATGACATTCCAAAAAATGACAGTATTGTACAATAATATAACTGTATAATGTATATTTTCATTGAATATTAATAAATTAATAAATTATGTGTCTATGAATGTTATTGTTCTATTTCAGTTTGTTCTTAACTGGCAATAAATAACAACAATAATAATTCAACATTTGTTCAATCTTTAAATTTAAGGGGTGGAAGTGATTTTGCCAAGTATGATGTAAGCCTGAATCAACATTTCAGTCAACCAATCATAACCATCTGATGTCATTAGCGTGTGTAAACCAAATCCGCTATAATCATTTTTTTTATCTGGCCCACAACTATGACATACTTTAATGACATCTGCGATACAACACATTCTGTACTGAACAATTGTATACAATGTGTATGTGCAGTTAAGTTAATGTGTAAACATTTCCCTCACCTTCAGGACCGCAAAAAATGTGTGTTCAGTAAAATTCCCTCCTGAGGATCAACCAACCAAGGCAGCCGGACCAGACAACATACATGGTCGTGTCAAAAATTGTGCTGAGGTACTCAAGGATGTACTAACTGACATCTTTAACATCTTGCTGAGTTATGTAGTTGTCCCTAAGTGTTTCAAGGCCACCACAATAATCCCAGCCCCAAAAAAGCTGCAGCCTTTAACATAATTATCCCCCAGCAGCTAATTAACAAAATGAGACTAAGGTCTGTAACTGGGTGCTGGACTTCTTGTTGGTAAGAACACAAAATGTACAGGTTGGCCAAAAAAACATCTTAGACTGTCACACTTAGCACAGGGTCCCCACAGGGGTGCTCAACCCGCTGCTATTCACCCTGTTCACCAATGATTGTGTACCTAGTTATAGTACCAACCATATTGTCAAGTTTGCAGATGACACGACTGTAGTGGGCCTCATACTTTCGGATTTGATCGGCACACATTGATGACATCAGATGGTTATGAGTGGTTGATTGAAATGTTGATTCAGAGTCAACAAAAGTTGTTAATCCAGGATCACATCCTACTTGGCAAAATCACATCTACTTAAGAAGTACTAGAGGTGGTTGTGGTGGTGGTGGAATACTAGTAGTATACAGACATTTATGTCAACTAAATAAATAAATTGTTTTTAGATACATAGTTGTAGCAGTAAGTGTGGTATTAGAAGCAACAGGGATTGTGCTAATAGTTGAAGTAGTAGTAGTGGTTTTATCCAAAGTGGATAACAGTCATTGTAGATAAATGCAGTAGTAGCAGAGGTGGTGTAAGTACTAGTAGTAGTAGTCTTAGTAGTGAAAGCAGTAAGAATAGTATTCATAACAGTAGTAGTTGTAATAATATTAGAAGTAGTAAGTAGTAGTATTTTTTTTTTTATTTAGAGAGGATTACTTTGGATAAAAGTGTCTACTAAAGAAATAAATGTAAATAATCAAAGCAGTAGTAGCCTAATGAGTCTGAGTGCAGTAGTAATATTAAAAGTGTTAAACATAGTAGCAATAATAGTAATAGAACTAGTTACAGAAGTATGAGAAGTAGTAGTATTAGTGCTAGTGGTCGACATACTAATAGCAGTATGACTGTGAGTGCGGTAGTAAAATCAGTAGCAATAAAAGTTGCACTAGTGTAAATAGTGACTGTAGTACTACAGCTAGTTAGTTAGTTACAGCTAGTATTAATTATAGCTGTAGTGGCTTGCAATATCTCTATATCTCAATATAGATAAAAGTAAAAGTAATAAAAAGTTCTAGTCATAGACACCCCTCAGACAAAAATTATGGTGCTGTACGCAGTATTGATGCTAAAAAGATAATTAGATAAGTCAATTGGGACACCATGCACTCGCACCCCTCAGCAGGATCGCGCAAATAAGGGGCATAAGGGCATTAGGACAGGGCCTTAATAGTAGTAGTAGTAGTTGTAGTAATAAAAGAGGTAGAAGTATGAACAGTAGTACTAGTCGCAATTAAGGATTTGACAGTATCAGCAGAAGTATTAGTAGTATTAGTGACAGTAACAGTGGTGTCAGTTTACTTGGTTACCTGGTCGATCCAGTCGTTGTACGCAGACACGCGGGTAAAGACGGTGGGTTTCTTCTCATAGTTGCAGCCCAGGCCTGAGACAAAGCTGGCGATGCCGTGCACTTCCCACACACCCTCTGCGTTCTTACAGTTGAGTGGTCCACCGGAGTCTCCCTGCAACACAGAGAGAGAACTTCAAAACCAGCTTATGATCCCCAAACGACGGGTTGTTTCTCAGCAGTTGCATCATTGGTTGATTAATAACACTGAATCTAGATGCGACAGTTTACATCAGTTTATGAGCTGAAAATTCAACGACGCAGAAAATTACAGGACTAGATGGTCAGAATGTGTAAATGTTAGAATGGAGATGTTTGTGGAATGGAAAAAAAATCTTTTACCAAGTATTTGTGACGAGCAACCTAACATATTTAATGAGACATAACTTATTTATGAATCAGCAAAGGATTATCGGAAAGGCCATCGGCAAAACCAATGAAAAAATTTGGTGTTGTAAATAAGCCCTGCAGTAATAATAGATAATGGAACATTTGCATAGATAGTTACACACACCCTGTCTGATGTTAAACATTACACAGCACAACAACTGAAAAGATCAAACAGAGATTAACTTACGTTGCAGCCAGCAACAATGCCATCACCGCCTGCGCACAGCAGTGTTTTCTTCAGAGTAGGTCCCCACCAGTCCGGTTTGGAGCAGGTGGCGTGGTCCACGACAGGCATCAGAGCCTGCTGCAGTTTATCGGCAATAGGACCTCCAGCTAAAAAAAAAAAACATTAGTCACTCTAACAGACTATTCTTAATGATTTGTGAAAGGCACATTTAGCCACAAACACCTACTGGAAATTCTGCCCCAACCAGTGATGTAACAGGGGTTGTTGTTGGGGAGGATGGTATCCGGGGCAGGCAAGCAGCCCAACTGCACAGTGTCGCTCAGAGTCACATGCTCAGTGAGTTTGATCAGAGCAACATCAAACCTGAATTTGTGATCAAACAAGAGTCTCCACGTACGTCAATCAAATCGTTTCCACTGGGTATAAGTCAGACGGAACTATTAGTCTATGACCTCCTTCTCACCCGAAAGCAACGAAGATGGGGTTCCACTTCTCGTGAACGATGATCTTTTCAGGAGTCATGGCTTTGGATCCAGCCTCCTCCTCCACCAGGTTGTATTTCCCCACATACACACGGTAGGTGTTCTTTTGGCTGCAATCAAAGAAGGTGAACGTTTGCAATCGGGTAGCTTTGCTATCTTACAGAAGTCGGCTATACTAGAAACTACACCAGAGACCGTCATACTTGATGCAATGAGCAGCGGTCATCACCCAATTGCTGGCAATCAGCGATCCTCCGCAGGTGTGTCTCCATTCAGAATCTTTCAGGTACTGCAGGGAGATCTGTGCGAAAACACAGAGTTTGCAGATACTGGGACAAAGAATAAAAGAAAAAGAGAGAACTACAAAGAAGGACAGGATGGTTTACCTGCCAGGGCCAGCTGTGAGGAATGGCATCCACTCCATTGACCACACGGCTGGTGAGGGGCTGGATGGGGGGAACACCGCACCCCAAAGCTAAAGCATCAACACAATCATCAGTCAGCATCAACACAATCATCAGCATAGCAATGGATTGGATCATAAACACCTGTCCAGATGTTAAGACTGCTTACCGCTAGCGATGAGCACCGATGCCAAAACGATTGGGAGCATGTTGTCTTAATTTTGCTGACACTCTACATGTCTAGTTGATATATATTTCCCCCATCCCCATTTTATCGCAGCCCATTTGGGCAAAAAAGTTCTAATTTGGCGATCATCCATCAGATAAAAATGTTGAAAATAGTGTGTAAGGCCATGTCAGAGTTTGGGCAGCTGATTTCCAGATATGAATTCTCATGACCTTCAGTTTTTACACACACACACACACACACACACACACACACACACACAAGCCTTGTGAGGATTTTGCATCAGCTTAATTATTAATGCATCAAATTTTGGCTCATATATTTATACATTTTTAATCGACTCTCAGGTATTCTTTAAAGGGACTGTATCACAGTATTTCGTATTATACATATACTACTGCATATGGCCAAAAGACCTCATTATCTAATCAGTTTGATCAGTTCAAATCCTCTGATGTCCATGAAGACATGCTGTGTTCTGGATCTTTTAGAGTTAAAGATCCTAATTTTGACTCCAACCATTTGAACTAACAGCTTTGGGATGAACTGGAACCACAACCGAACCCCAGACCTCCTAACCTTAACATTAGTGTCTGATTTTACCACCACTAATAATAAAGTTTATTGAGGATGCCTTTCAGATCACATTAGCAACAAAGGGAAAACACATACACAGATGAACAAACAATCAAGTGCAGACAGTATTAATGGGGAGTAAGATCATCTAAATAAATGAGTTTTAAGTAATTTTGAATTCAGTTAATGAGTCGATTAACTGGTCAGGTTAATGACAGGTGTCAGGTAGGAGAGAATTCCAAAGATGAGGAGCAGCACAGCTAAAAGGCTCTATGGCCCATGTTTTTTAAGCAAGCAGAGGGTGTATGAAAGATAACGCACCAATGAAGTTGTTAAAGAGATGGTCTATGAAAGGTAAGGGGGCGCCAATGAAGCTGTTGAATAGATGGTGTAGCGTGTTGTATAGATGGCGTGCAGGTTTTCAAACGAGCAGCAGAATTCTGGATTAAATGTTTATAAAGAAGCTTATGTGGTAAACCATATTTAAAAAGAGTTGCGAGAGATGATAAGTGAATTAACAAGAATGGCATTAGGAGCAAGAGATGGATGTGGACTTTAAATGAAAGAGTACTGTAGGTAAAATTATTGTAGCTAAGTAAAGAATTTAGAATAAGTTGTTCGAAATCACGCATTTTCACTTAGAAAGCCATTCTGGGCTGACGACTGAGGTTTGATTCCGGCTTGGGTCTTTACCGGTCCCAACCCCTTTGTCTCCCTTGTTTCGTGTCCCCTCCCCTCTAAAAAAATCTAAGAAAGATACCTTATGTGCCTTACCTTTGGTACCTTATCTCGGTTACAGCAGGTCAACACCTGCTGTATGGTCCTTTCCCATGCCATGTCAGGTGAAACGTATTTGTGTCAAGTTATTTAAAGATATATCTTAAGCAGCTGTTTACATGTTGACTCCACATTAAATGTTTTTTTTATAATTAGTTAGTTTTTCTCAGAATTCTATAGACTATTCGAAATTTAAATAGAGAGTTTTTGGTTGTTAATGGACTGTTGCTTCACCAAAAAGACCAGACATGCAAAGACAGAAATGTGCATGAAGGATAAATTAAATCAATAAACTTTACCATGCTGTTGATCCAAACATTCTGTATTTAATTAACTTTTAGTCCTACAGTAATTTCTGATGACAATTTGGCTCAATAACAATGAGATAAATAGGAACTCAACTTTTAGTTGTTTTTTTTTCAATAATTCACATCATAACCAGCTGATTCATATAAAAAATAATTTTATACCAAAATCCGGAAATACATAAAATGATTCATACATAGACCTATAAAATATAGTTCAATCATGCACACTTATAAAATTGCTTTTATCTTCATTTGTATTATTTGTAGTATTCTCTTGGTTAGGACTCTCTCCTGCTTGTCAGGTGGGTTGCCCTCCCAGGGCCACTGGAGGGCAACCGCGAGAATTTTTGTCTATGTTTTAGACCATCTGCTCCTTGTTTATTTATGTTGTTTGTGGTTTGTCATTTTTCCCCCATGGGTTTTCCCGTCTTGCCATTGGTTGATTGGTCCCTGATTGTTTTCAGGTGTTTCTTGTTTAGTTGATTGTTTCCCCAATAGGTTTGTGCATTTATATCCCTTTGTTTCAGTTTGTCCTGTTTTTGCTTGTCATGGTCCATGTTGCTTGCTATTTTTTTTTTCTTTTCTCTTCTCGGTTTTGTTTGTCTGTTAGAAAACGCTGCAGTTGCATTCCAACCAACCTATGACTGTGATGCTTTTAAATGTATTATTATTTTTGTTGGTAAGTGGATCTCTTGCTGCTATGTTTCATTCACATGAGGCCTGATTCAGAGTAGAAAAAAGAATTTTGGCCTTAATTTTGCACACCAAAACGGCACATCAGAACTTATTTTTAATGTTTTATACCTTAAGTTAACATATTACATCTTTTAATAATTAAAAGCTTTTTAAAGTAAAAGCATTTAAGTATTACATTTCTGGGAAAAGTAGTGTTACTTTATTAGTACAATTTATTAATGTTTGCTTTATAACAAATTTTTAGATACTTGAAATTAAATTATGAACAATAAAAGGTGTTACACAAACATTTAAACGTTATTTAAACAGACACAAAGCGAGCGTAGAAAAAGTCAGGAACTGGCACTGAAAAGGACGTAGTGCTTTTTCAGATTAGATAGTCTGACCTCTAGTGGTCATAGGCCCCATTTACACCACATGCATCATGATATTTTCCCGCTAATGTGTGGCCCAGATATTATTAATGCCAGACGTACGTCATTTAATAAGCGACGGTGGTTCATGACGTCAACTCGGGTGGACACTGACAGCAAGATACAGTATATAATTTGGTACAACAGTGTATTTTCATATTTATTTTGGTCCATTTTAAATCTGCTTTGTCTGTAAACAATTTTTTTTTTAAATTATAATTTATCAATGCTACATTTCTACCCGACTGCATTAAGGACTCTCCTCTTTTTTTCCTCCCCTTAAGAGCACATTTAAATATGATGCAGAAACAAAATGATAGATAATCGTTTAGTCTTTGTTCATTGCATCTATTGATTATCCCAATGCAGTAACCATTGTAAAGAAAAAAACTTTCCTGAACTGCAGAATGACAAAGTAAAGCTACATTCACAACATAAGCACTGTTACTATTACAATTTGAAGTCAGAACACGGAATGGTGACTTTTTTTTAATTAATTAAACAATTGGAAGGCACGTCAAGTCAACAAGTACTGTTTTCAATTTACATTTATTCTTTCACTAGACTAAAACTTGAGAATTCTTTTAGGCATGTTATAAAAAAATCATTTTGTAAATAAATGATGCATTTTGCAATGTTTGTTTGCATAAGATTGAAAGCATAAATAGAAATCTGGGATTTGCATTTTTCTCTATGAAAACAGAATAAACAGCACTGATCTGCATATTAGACACTTACAGACTGTTAACATTATTAAACTATAGTACATTTTTACAAAAACATAAGACTGCCATGTACAGTGCTACAATTAGGGACAAATTGGCATTTATGTATTACAATTAATATTATTTTTGTTTTGTTTTTTACAAAAAAGCTGTGCTGCCAAATTCATTGAAAATCTGTATCAAAAGGTATTAATACTGTTTTATCCACTTGATTGATGAAATTTTAATATATGCAAATACAAAGAGGCTGTTTACTGAGAGGCAAAAAAGCATTGGCAATATGAGTGTGTGCTACGGTCTTTTATCGCCTGGATCTTCTTAAAAAGTCACCTTCACGATAACAGTCTTTAGAAATCTAAAGATGAATAGACCTGAGCTAGTACCGGGTCTATTAAAGGCACCCAGTGTGTTTGTTAGTACTGCCCTACGTAACCCTGCTTAAATATTAATGCTGAGGTCTCATTTCCGGATGGATGTGAGGTAGGCGTTCCAGAACAAGGCGATCAGGTTGGCAAACAACACCCGAAACTGTAGGGAAAACAAATACAGGACACCGTTATTGCTAGTGTATGACATAAACAATAATTTTTTTTGACATCTTGGACGCCTGGGGGTTTAACGTAATTGTAGATTTGCACCAAGCCACTAGAAGAAACTGAAAGTTTGACCCCCAATTCCTTTGACTCTGACTCACCTGCACAGGAACGTAGTTGATGTTTATAAACTGAAACGGTGTCCAGACTTTCCAGTTCATTTTTAAAGCAGGCCAGTATCTTGCTCGGAGCTTATCCCGAAGCTCTGCGTTCGTCTTCCCCTTCGAAGAAAAGTGCCAGGATATTTAAGGCATGTTTGGAGACTTTTAAAGGCGACAGCATAGAGAAATATGGTGGATCTACCTCTAATGTGTTCATCACCACAAAGAAGAGGAGAAGGAAAGCGGGGGCGAAGATAAGCCGCTCCAGAAGGAGGCGCTTCAACGTGGAGAACGGAGCCGTGGTGGGAAACAGCAGCTCCAGAAGATGGTAGAAGTAATGACTCACTGGACCGGTGATGACGAGGCTAAAAAAAAATTAACAGCAAATTAAAGAACGATGGGGTAATTTCACCAAGCTGCCCCTGAGCAAGGCCCTTAACTGCTTAGTTGGATAAATAAACGTTAGGCGCACTGGATGAGGGTGTGTGCTAAATGTTTATATATTTATGATCTAACGCCATGTCAGCAATAATGACTATATTCATGACAAGAAAAATATTTTTGTTTTAATTAATTTCTATACATTTATATTTTAATATAATTTACTATTTTAGTTAAATATGTATGCATGGATAAGTAATACAAAATATACAAAAAACATACCTATAATAAAATAAAAACAATAAAGTAATCAGGACAATTATGTCTAGTCTTTCAACTTAATATTTGACAAAACATTTAAGATTGTCCAAGGCGGATTCTCGGATTGTTTTCTATTCATTCGTTCCACTCCATTTGCTATTAATGAACTTGGTTCATTAAGGGTTTTGCATTGTGTCATATTACCCTGGATTGCTTCTTTTGCTGTTTTATTGGCCTGTTCGTTGCCCGTAAATCAGATATGGCCAACAAAAAAACTCATTTCTTTAAAAGGGCACTTGCTGCTCCTCTGTTTTCCTTCATGACTAAATGCAGTGCAAAAGCTTCAGCTGTAAAGATCGTACATTGTATGTGTATATATACGTGTATGCTGAAATGTTTTGGACTGATTGCTACCGCTGCGCTAAATGTAATGTAACGATTTGAATATGATTGGCTGATTGTTGTACCCATATACGGCGAAGCGGATGGGTCCATTAACCTCCAACTCTTTCCTGGACTGACCATCTTTCAGCTTTTTCTTGGACTCTAGAACTTGAGCAAGTAGGTTTCCCAATGCAGACAGAACAGCACTGAAAAACAACACACAAGCCATACATTTTACATTAAGCAGAATTTCTGTCTGGTCTAGCAAACCATTGTCAAAAACTATAGACTGGGATAAAACTAATTTTTGACAGGGCTTTAGGTCTGTAGTTTTAAATGTTGCCTTTTATGGCAACACACAATCGTACTAACAATCCGACCAGCTAAGTGGACTCAAAGCTGTTTAAACAAATTTAATCGAAATCGCAGACTGACTTTGAGGAAGTAAATTGTTTAGATAAGGGAGAAAAAAATGAAAAGATTTGTTTAAAAGTGATATATTAATTCTATAGAAGTAACAGTTTTATCCAATTTGACAGCTAATCCCTGATACATATTTGAATCCAGACCCTCTGTTTGATTGATATATATATATTATATACACAACACACCTACTATATTTATATATATATATATATATAGAGAGAGAGAGAGAGAGAGAGAGAGAGAGAGGAGAGAGAGAGAGAGAGAGAGAGAGAGAGAGAGAGAGAGAGAGAGAGAGAGAGAGAGAGAGTGAGAGAGAGAGAGAGAGAGAGAGAGAGAGAGAGAGAGAGAGAGAGAGAGAGAGAGAGAGAGAGAGAGAGAGAGAGAGAGAGAGAGAGAGAGAGAGAGAGAGAGAGAGAGAGAGAGAGAGAGAGAGAGAGAGAGAGAGAGAGAGAGAGAGAGAGAGAGAGAGAGAGAGAGAGAGAGAGAGAGAGAGAGAGAGAGAGAGAGAGAGAGAGAGGAGGAGTAGAGAGAGAGAGAGAGAGAGAGAGATTTGCTGTGTCTGTCAGCGTAGTGTCCAGAGCATGGAGGCGCTACATCAGGAGACGTTGAGGAGGCCGTAGGAGGGCAACAACCCAGCAGCAGGACCGCTACCTCCGCCTTTGTGCAAGGAGGAACAGGAGGAGCACTGCCAGAGCCCTGCAAAATGACCTCCAGCAGGCCACAAATGTGCATGGTGTCTGCTCAAGAGCACGTGACAGAGTCTGGAGACGCCGTGGAGAACGTTCTGCTGCCTGCAACATCCTCCAGCATGACCCGATGACCGGTTTTGGCAGTGGGTCAGTAATGGTGTGTGGGGTGGCATTTCTTTGGAGGGCCGCACAGCCCTCCATGTGCTCGCCAGAGGTAGCCTGACTGCCATTAGGTACCGAGATGAGATCCTCAGACCCCTTGTGAGACCATATGCCGGTGCGGTTGCCCCTGGGTTCCTCCTAATGCAAAAAAACAATGCTAGAACTCATGTGGCTGGAGTGTGTCAGCAGTTCCTGCAAGACGAAGGCATTGATGCTATGGACTGGCCCGCCCATTCCCCAGACCGGAATCCAATTGAGCACATCTGGGACATCATGTCTCGCTCCATCCACCAACGCCACGTTGCACCACAGACTGTCCAGGAGTTGGCGGATGCTTTAGTCCAGGCCTGGGAGGAGATCCCTCAGGAGACCATCCGCCACCTCATCAGGAGCATGCCCAGGCGTTGTAGGGAGGTCATACAGGCACGTGGAGGCCACACACACACTACTGAGCCTCATTTTGACTTGTTTTAAGGACATTACATCAAAGTTAGATCAGCCTGTAGTGTGTTTTTTTTTTCCACTTCAATTTTAAGTGTGACTCCAAATCCAGACCTTCATGGGTTAATAAATTTGATTTTCATTGATAATTTTTGTGTGATTTTGTTGTCAGCACATTCAACTATGTAAAGAACAAAGTATTTAATAAGAATATTTCATTCATTCAGATCTAGGATGTTATTTTAGTGTTCCCTTTATTTTTTTGAGCAGTGTGTGTGTGTGTGTGTGTGTGTGTGAATATATATATATATATATATATATATATATATATATATATATATATATATATGACTGTTTAAGACAGACTAGAAACTTTACAAAGTTTGATTCAATATTTTTATTCACAAATAAAAAATGTAAAATAGCTGAAAAAGCCAGCAGCAAACGAATATGGTTAGTTGTGTGTTGCCTCAGGTGCTGGCTAGTTTAAAAGCTAATGCTAGCTTGTATTTGAAAGTTAAACAAACATATAGGACACATTTATTAAAACAATAAAAAGAGCAAAGTTTAAGCACTTTTAAGTTATATTAATAGTCTATGATGTTTAGCTATAATTATTTGTATTATTTTTTAATTAATATTTTTATAATAAACAGGTAAAAATATACAAACACTGTCAGGACAATATTAACATAAAACAGATAAGAATAATAATGTGTGAACTGCGTAATAAAATATATAATTTTTTTTAGTTTTATATATGATATTCATAATTCAGAGCAGTAATTAATGCAACCAGTGTCATATGGACGGTGACGTCACCTGGAACGTGATTGAACAGCGATTGCGCGAATCAGATTTACATTTACTTTATTTTTATTATTATTTTTTTCAATCCTTGAGAATGTTTTTTTTTTTTTTTTTAAAAAGCAAATCTGGTTTTGCTTTTCAGTGCTACGTTGTTTTAATTATAAACTTGAATAAAACCTTTTTTGCGCTAATCCAAAAAGGGTCATTTACCCCAAAAAAAAGCGCAAATAATCCTGGAGTACAAAGATCTTTTTGCTCGCATGGTGGAAAAGTAAATATATAACAAATCCCACACGAATGTTCCAAAGTTTGAAAGATTGAGCTGATCTGTGCCATGTTTTTTAATGCATTAACTCTGATTATCGTTACTAATTCATTATTCTTATAATAAAAAAAGTATAGACTAATAAATGATATGGTTTTAATATTTGATTTCCAATCCAAACGTAAGATGTTTTATATATCAGGCAATCCACACTTTAAATAAACATTACATTAAAGTTAGATTCTAAACATATCGACTGACCTTGTAACAGACTTGGTGATGATCGGATATTTCTTTAACAGGTGTAAATACTGTTGTAATAATCTAGTGAGTAAAGCCGGGTCTCGGACTGGTAAACTTTGCGTCGGCATTGTTGTTATTATTCTTTATTAACTCAGTCTGTGGCTCAAACTGCTAAAACAGTGGCTCGGCTAATGAAGGCTACATCTGAGGCAGAAGCGGGGGTTGCCATGTATGGACACAAATACTCAACCATACTGAATATGCAATAGTTCAGTATTGTTACTATATTATACATAGTAATTCCTTAATATGTATAAGAATTATACGTATATATTATATAACTACTAAAAATAGTCGAATAGTCTATAAAAAAAATACAATAATCTAACAAATAAAATAATGTATCGTATGTATTTATTATACAAATTAAAAGAAACTTAAAAGTGCACACCCAACAGTTTCGGGTTGACTATTTTTTTAGGTTATCTTAATGGAACGGTCTACAGCATGTGATATTAAATTTTATAAAAACCTAATTAAAGTATTTAGTTAATGTAATAATTCGAACGACTAAACTGCAGTAAAATACTTGGCACAAAATCTTCTGATCTGGCAACAGCGAGGCGTAGTTAAAGATTTGTTCCTTGTTTTTAGCTGTGTTTTGATTGGTTTAAAACAAGTGTCGCGTCTGGTTCGAGAGACGGAGTCTATTTAAAATTGCTTTAAAATATTTGCGTTAAAATGTACTTTTATATATATATATATATATATATATATATATAAATCGTGGGTTTATATGTCCAGTGTGCGTTCATGAAAGAATTTCAAAGGAAGTCGTAATAGGAGCAAAATAAAGTCGAACCCTCAAAAATGTTTAACCAATTTCTGAATCTATCCTAAGTTTATAAAAATAACTTATTTTTTAAATTTCAAAAAAATCTATTTGACATCTATTGATACCGTCGTTTTTAAGACCTTTTCAATCGAATGCAATGCAAAGTTTTCTGTCCATTAAAAGCTTAAATATTTAATCAAAACAATTTAAACCATAATTAATACCAACAAAAAAAATCAGGTATTTAAAAATACATTAAACATGCCATCTGAGACAGGAATCGATTCAAATGAGTCAAATAATCTGATTCACTGAACACATACGTGAAGTGCACGCCCACAGTAAACACGTGATGATAAAAACACCACCTGGATTGGCTTGTTAAAAAAAAAAAAAAAAAAAAAAGAGAGAGAGACTTTAAATTTTGCAGCAATGTATTAAACATAATTTCAAAAAAAACAAAAAAAACATTACAATTGATACAATACCAGAAGGTAAAAATACCACCTCGGTTACACAATCAAACATGCCTTTGGTTTATTGTCTAACATTTGACAGAGCAAGAATCAAGAAGTTTCAACAATTAGAAACAAAAAACCCTAAAACAGCTATTGGTTGAATCAGAGGTGCATCCAGACAAAGACTGACACTCGGGTCTCTCAGGAGTTAAGCGACATGTCGGCGACTGCAGCTGCGTGTTCAACAATATAGTCTGAATGAATTAAGGATAATAAATAAATGACATTTCAGATCCAGAAAGCACCACACACTTATTAGCAGCTTATAATGGTGGTTTCACAATCATTTCCAGGCAGAATCCATTAAAAAATATTAACCATCCGTTTAAAAGCATCATGCTTTATTTAGTTCCTCTCGTTTATTATTTTTATTATTAGGATTGTAATGTAAAATTAAAAACATGTTGCCTGCATTACGTATCAAAGTACAATCGGATCATGAGACTTACAAAAAAAGCAGACTCGGCGTAACACAAGACATTTACAAACAAGTGGTTGAAAAAATATTGTGTTTTTTCCCTAAAAAAAGGAGATTTGCTTTAGACAGCTAGAACTTTTAAATCATCCAAAGATCACTTCTATATTCCTCTATATTTATTTTAAAGGAAGAAGAGCTGATCCAGGGTCAGTTCATGTCTGATTACAGAACAATTTTCCTTAGAGGTTCTTTAAAAATAGAAAAACAAACTACTTGCAGGGGAGTTTTCTGAGTTCAAGATCTTCAGTTCAGGTTCAAGAACCATTCCTGTTCTCGCTTAAATATCATTCCGACTCCCACGCTTCTGTTCAGGGTTTTAGGTGGAGCTCTGTGTTATAGTTCAGCTTCTAGCCTGCTTTAATATTAACACTCAGCTCTCCGTCTAGGTTTACCTGCGCACTCTCTCATAGAACAGCAGGTACGCGCTGGACGAGAGGACTTCCTGCATACTTGCCTTGCGCACAGACTCATCCGAAACCCAGAGCCACTGCGAGCTGCTGAATGACGCCGGGCTTCGCCGGTAGGTGACGAAGTGACCAGAGTGTGTGTCGCCGTGGTGGACGAGCACCGCCGTTAGCCGAAACAGGTACTCTGACGAGCTGCGGGAACATTACACACACAAACATGACAATACGTTATGTGGCCAAAATAAAGAAGCTGAAATGAACACAAATCCCTAGTCACATGACACAATCAAGAAAGCTTATCCAGATGTGTGGAGGATTATTATTATTATTATCATCATCATCATCATCATTAGAGGAGAAAGAGTGAAACAGCAGCTGAAGTGCGATGGTTTGTGTTACCTGAAGTCGTGTGTGAGGTTGAGCTGAGTGCCGAGTGCTGACGGACAGAGAAACGCAGTTGAGATGCTGCCGTTTGCCAGCGGCTTGTTGTTGTTATGATGCTCTGGGTCTCCACAGGAAAAAACAAACTGTGAGGTTAAGTTAAAACAGAAGTTTCCTGAACACTAATTCCTTGACTGAAGCACTTTTCTTACCGACTCCATTGGTGATGTTTCTAGGGGTTATTTTGTCCCTGCTGGGCTTTTGTAGTGTGTGTGTAACGCTGCTGTGTTTGTAGCGATCCATGTTGAGATACTCTGAGAACTTAACATGCTCGTGTCGCTTAATGGGAGCGCCCTCTGGTGACCAGGTGAGTCTCTGCAGGTGGATACACAGACATCGGGGAAGCTGGGTGGACATACACACAGAAAAAAAAAAACACGTGGATAAAGCAAATATTTCATTAAAGAACGAAAAAAGAAAAAAACAAAATGACCATCTGTTCCGCCATTTTTCTGATGAGGTTTCAGTTTAACGGAAAAGACAAGGAAGCTGATTGGTTGTTTTTAATCACATGACCCATGATGTGTTTGCGCCTTTTTTGATAGGTTAAGATGTTTCTATCTAGCTGCCAGGAAAACAAGTCACTCACTATTTGCACGGGTCTACATTTGAAGTAACAAAAATGAGTGTGCAAATGTCACAATGTGTGAACGGCCCGTTAGTCTTCTCTGTCTGTCAGTAATTTCTAATCCTTTTTCTTACTATTCAAAATTAGCATGTGTGTGTTATGAATGTAACAATTAGACACACCCACCTTTCCGAGTTTGAGCTGCTTTATGAACGTCGTCCTCTGACTCTCAATGGCCCGACTGTCCGCAGACCCTGCTTGTTTCTGCACACACACACACACTAACCTGTTTACTTTTGACTAATTAGAAAGGCCTATACAGCAGGGTCGTTGTATAACATACTCAAAATGAAGCGCTTACCTTGGTGCAGTTCTCACACACCACCTCTTTAATGGTTTCCGAGGAGATGAAGTGCTGAAGACACTGATCCAGAGTGATGGGCCGACCCTGAATGACAAATCGGTTCAAACGATGGCTAAATCAGCCGAGTTTTGTTTTATTAAATATACGCAAACTTTTTACTACTTCATGTAAGACCATACCCACTGAACTGCAGGAATGGACAGTGAGAGGCTGTCAAAGGAATCGTAGCGCACCGGACTCTGCAACAAAGATGAATGTGTGATGAATGCCTTTTATACTTTAACCCTAACTGAGATTTTACATTTACAGCATTTGGTAGACGTCGGTAACGAGAGAAACTTACATGTATTTCTCTTATACAACTGAGCAATTGGGGTTAAGGCCCTTGTTCAGTGGCCCAGCAGTGGTAACTTGGTAGTGCTGGGAATCAAACCAACAATCGTCCAACACCTTAACCACTGAGCTACCGACCCCTCCTCTATCTATTTATCCATCCATTCATATTTTATACACACAGCTATATACTCTATACACTGATGTATTGGGGCACCTGACCATCACATCTATGTGTTTTTTAACATCCTATTCCAGATTTAATATTATTATTATTATTATAACCCCCACACAGCTTTCCATGTGATTATGTCATGTGACTGAGGATTTGTGTTCATTCAGTTAAGTATTAGTGAGATCAGACAGTAATGTTGGTGAAGTAAGGAGGTCTGGGGTTCAGTCAGGGATCTGTGCAGGACATGAGAGTTCTTCTACTCCAATCAAAACACAGCATGTCTTCAAATAGATCAGGGGATTTACAGCAATTGGCAGCTCAGCAAATAGAGGCCTCGCTCAGGGGCCTAGCAGTGACAAATTGGTTGTGCTAGGAATAGAACCTTGATCCTCCAATTAGCAATCCCACCTTTAACACTGCGCTACCACTTCCCCAGTGAAAGACTAATATAATGCTACATCATACAAAGACATTCTAGACAAACTTGTGCTTCACATAATATAAAATAACACTGTGTAAAGACCTGGTGCTCGCAGCGTTTGCAGGCCATGTAGCTAGTCAGGCGTCCGTGAAATGGGTGCTGCGTCCTCCACAGGTCGGGGATGGGGTGCAAAGGCCCTGGACCAGAAAACAATTTAGTAAAAAAAGTTAACAACAAAAACAAAACAAAACACAGATTTAGTGGCTTGCTAGATATTAATTAGAACTTCTGCAAGCTCATGTCTCACCTCGGCTCCAACAGCTAACGGAGATCTCACTCTTCTCTGCTGATTTCTGCAAAATAGAAATTAGCGGTAAAGGGAACGGTTTAAGAGTTCTGTTCGTTAAATGGCAGTGACTCACCTCCAGCGTCTCCATGTCAAACAGGTGAGGGACTCTGGGCTGCTGCTCACGCTCCTCCTCCAGAGACGAGGTGAGAACGTGGAACAGCTCGTGAGCGTCCTGAAGACGGAGGGAAAGTTTTGCAGACTACCGTGAATAATCAAACATGAATAAATCATGTGAAGCAGAGTCTAGCAGTGGGTTGCCAGGAAGAGCGGGACTGATGCCACACGACTCACCTGTTCCTCGAAGGAGCTGATGTGCCACCGATACAGACGGAGAGCTTCTAACAGACTTCCTGCGTCCAGGACGTCGTCTAATCCGGGATCAAGACTGGACAGCGCTGTGTTTAATTGAACAAAAGAAAAAAAAGGAAATAAAGTAACACAGACTTCCTGAAGAGACGAAAGACAGACTGGATAAATAATTACCTGTAAGCAGCTCCAGCAGGGTTTTGGAAACCCGTGTGTCCTGCAGCGAAGCGCTTTGCATGCCTGACTGTGCATCCGATGGGAGACAGGAGCTGCGGGAGTGTGTGGTGAACTCCTGGAGCCAGCTGACGAGAGATGGACACGCGGCCAGACCCTGCAGCAGGGCGTTCAGGAAGCAGGTGTTCCCCAAGTTCAACAACCCCGGGACCATCCCTACACACACATGGACACACATATTTAGACTTGAGGATGCATTTCCTTAAAACATTATAATAGTATACTTGTCTGCTTTACCTCTCCTTCTCTTTTTCCTGCCTGCACTGGGCCCCCAGAGCACATACACCCCCACTGCCATGGCAGCAGCGATGCCTCCCATCACACCCCAGTTTTTCATCATCCTGTTCCTGAAAGACAATATCGTGACCTCACTTGCTATTTATTCAATGACATATATATATATATACACACACACACACACAGTGCAGGAGGCAATATGCTGATATAATTACCAAAAGCACAATGCAATACATTTTTCTGCCATATAGTTCAAATATATTTTTTTATACCAAAGAAATAAGTTTCTAAGTAGGGCACGAAAGAAGCCACACAAAAAATGAAGAAAGGTCCAGTGTAGGTGGAAGACTCTCTATAAGGTGTGTTAGAACAAGCTTCTCAAAGCACCTCCTACTGCAACAGGGTCGGAAATCATTCAGACACTCTGCAGAGGAACACTTGGGCACTGGTTGTAGTCTGGGGACATTGGCCTGGGCCAGTGACAGGTTAAAAATGTCAATGAAGAGACTTCAGCACAAGTCCTGAGCACACGTCCGGGTTTGCTATTAGGACCAGCTGACTTGCATGGATCTACTCTGCTCAGTGCTGAGTGTACTTCTGTTGTGGAGAGTAATACTGGATGAATAGTCCATGGAGGAGTCAGCATTTCCGGTGTGATGTAGAACACCTTGGTCGAAGCGAGCAAAAAAGTGGTCGAAGTCGTCTCAGAGGAAGGCACTGCTGGTTGGTGGAGGCTTTATAGATGGTTTGTGGTCATTGATGGTCTGGATGCCCTTTCACATGCGTCTGGGGTCAGAGTTGCTGTCAAAGTGCTCATCAATGTGCAGTTTATGTGCATGCCTGGCTTTCCTAATGCCCCTTTTCAGGTTGGCCCTGGCTCTGCAGTATTCCTCTGCCATGCCACATTTAAAAGCAGAGTCTCTAACTTTTAGCAAGAGGCAGACCTCAAAGTTCATTCATGGCTTCTGATTTGTAAAAGTGTATCACATGTTTGACAGTGTTGACACTGTTAATACACTTGTTGATATGGTCCAGTACAGATGATGTATAGATGTTGATGTCTGTCTGTGAGTCAGAGGTGGCCTGTGAGGCAAATATGTTCCAGTCAATGCCTGTAGTAAGGAAATGCCCTCTCTGGCTATACCTCCGCCGCCCTCATTGATGGGTTCACACATTTGATGAGTGGTGTGTATTCGGGTAGCATGAACAAAGAAAGGTGATCGGACTGACCCAAGTGAGGGAGGGTAATGGCACTGTATGCCTCAGCAATGTTACTGTAAACATGGTCCAGTATGTTGTTCTCTCTAGTAGCACAGGAAAGATGCTGATATAATTTGGGAGATACAGATTTTAAGTTGGATTGGTTGAAGTCCCCAGCAACAATAAAAGCTCCACCGGGATGTGCAGCCAAGATACATGCAGTTTTTCTATGGCTGATTACAACTATTTATATTGTTATCATCTATTCAGTTATGACCAAAGTGAGATACTTTAAAAATAGATAAAATTTAAAAAAAATACCTAAATACACCCAAGTGCTAGCATGAACACAAATATTATATACGCATATATACATATATGTATATATACTGCGGAAAACAAACAATAACCTTTGTTGTTAGCAAAACGGGCTAATCATAGCATGCGTAACAGGAGAAAGACTTCCGCGTTATAACTCCGCATCTATATCATCATGAAAACAGCGGTTAAAATGAAATAAAAACACTTCTACACACCTGACAGACGACCGTGTGCGGAGAAACTCTCGGAGCAACTCGCCTGTAGCCTCCGGGCCGCACCAAGACATCGTCCATCCAGCGGAACTAAAAAGCGCTAGCGATTGATTCCGGTCGGACAAAAGTACAAGAACGTATGATCAGCTGACAGCACTGGCTCGATTTCGATACGACATCTTATATGGCATAAAGTGCGCTATAAAGCGAGTGAATGCCCTTCTTACACTCCCTAGAGAGTGTGCATAGAATGGAACAAGAGCGCTATTTGCGATGTCAACGCAAAACTATGCAGATAACAAGCGATTTATTTGTTTATAAAACTGTTTTAAAATGATTTCGCATTTGTATTATTATTAATTTACTTATTTACATGACCAAAAATATATTTTATTTAATATTGCTTTAAGATTTAATAGAAAGAGGTTTATTATGGCGTCGTTCTTTATTGTATTCCTGTCTTTTCAAAATTAAATGTAACAGCATACCGCTGAAACAAAGCATTGGGAATTTGTATATCGTTGATCTTAAAATGGGCACTATTTAAATATATAGATTAAAAATTCATTTATTTATGAATAATTTATGATAAACATAAAAAGGAAGCTACATATCCGCGTTTCTTTTATTGTATATAAGTATTGAAGTATTTCTATTTTAAAATGAATAGTGCGAATTGTCTTCACTATATAGCAAATTGTATAGTTTTGTATTTTAATGTGTGTATTATTATTTTAAAAAGCCAAATCATTCCAACATGAACGATGCTCTCGTCTCCCTTGACAGGAAACACGTTTTTTTTTTAAGTCGACGTCTATTTTATGCAAAATGTTCTCTAGTTACATAGTTTAAAGCATTGATTCGATAAGCGATCTTAAATTATATCTTTACGTTTATTGATAATACAATTTTTTTTAAAGTTATTCTAAATGTTTAATCAGCACTGTTTCAGCATCACTTCCAGGAGCGCAGGAGGAGGAGATGACCGACCCGCAGGATAGCATTAATTAAATCCACAGTACCTTACATTTCAAACCAACTTGGCAAAAAAGCTCTTTTTGATTTTCTGATTTATTATAATTCTACAGATGTACATCGAAATTTTATACGCACACACACACCAGATGTTGTTTATTTGTCTCAATACATCTGTTATCTGTTTAATCTTTATTTAAACCACAAAAATATGTAATATTATGAAAACGCCTAACATTTATTTATATTCAGAATGCTGTATTTGCTCTACTGCCATGTATGTAAAAGTGTTATGTTATTTTCAACATTCGGAATAGCTAATGACTGGACTAATAAGCACATATTCGGGCAGTATTTCAATATATCTTTGTTTGGGCAAATACAAATTAAATATTCAAGTAATATTTTAAAGAAAGAAATTGAGTAAACATTAAAAAAGATAGAAGATAGATAGGCGGACGGACGGGAAGGAAGGAAGATAGATAGATAGATAGATAGATAGTCTGACGGGGGGGGGGGGGGGGGTGATAGATTGTGCTGAGGCAACAGCAGCAACATTATGGTGATTTTTTGCTGGAGTCACTAACAGGCTTTGTTAAAGGCACCAAAAATTGATGCATTGCATTCGTAAGCAAATATTTCCACACTTTATAAATTGTGTGACTGTCCGCCTCGCCTCGCGAGTGTAGACTTACATCAAAAACACAGGAAATTGATGGGGGCTTTCAGCATCCCTCCCTCAAACTTTCTAACACAGAGCCCACTACAGACTGATTTAATGAAATCATAAATCATACAAAGTCATAAATCATACAAAAGAAAATAAAAATGTATTTATATACCGCTGGTTTAAAAACGTTTAAAAGTTTTGGTTGAGTCACTTAGTATCAATATCAATTTCTTCAATTGTGTAAAGCTCCTTTGTGACAATCATCATTGTAAAAAGCGCTATACAAATAAAACTGTATTGAACTGAACTTAGTGATGCTCCCAACATGACGCGACACAAAATGAAACTTCATTGGTTGCGGCGCGATCTTGAGACTTTCAAAGCGACCAGTGTTGATCATGATGAACATCTACTTACTTTGCCCTCTGGTGGTGGTTAATTGAAATCGCAGTCACTTCTAGCTGAAAACTGTCAGAGGCATTCGTATTTAATAACCACCAAGCGCAATGTGACTTTTTAAAAATGTGTTATTTATTAGTGTATTATTCAGCAACATCATACAAAGTAGGGCCATTTAAATCAACAATACCAATATAATACCAATAAGTAATCAAATAAATCAATCAAATAACAATTTTAATTTTTATAAGTAGCCACAAAACAACACATAATTAATTAATCATATAAAAAGTAATAATAATATCAAAGATCTATGCCACCAAATTATAAAAAACAATAATAATAATAAATACATAAATTGGATAAAGGTTTAAATACTTCAATCTATGTCTTCTTTAACACCTTTTTGTCACGTCCCAATCTTTTTTGATTGGCCCGCAACGATCCACCAATCAAAGAGGCGATTTGTAAAAACGGACCAATCACAGCCCGCAGTGTACATGTTCCGCTTTCCGCACAATCATTCGCTGCTTCGACTTCAGATTGAGAGAATTCAAGATGGCCGCCGCCTCAGGTGAGTATTTACTTTAGAAACAAAATAAGCAAAGCGTAACTTTCGCAGGTAACCTTATTTATTTAAATCGAAACGGAAAAAAAAGTCTCGGCGTGTTAAATCACGGTTACTTAGCGTGAAGTATGTGAACTTGTTTGCACTTGTTTTTTACTCAATAGAACGCTAGGCTGCATTGCTATCATGAGTAATGCTATTCACTTAGCCTTAGCCGTTTTAGCGGGTCAAGATAGCGGTCAAGTGAATCCCATAACGGTTCGCGAAAATATATATCTATTTTCCTGTGTAACAGTAGTTGACTAGTCCTGAACATAGAATAGCGGCTGTGTGTCGGTGCTGTGAGCCGCGGCGTAGGGGTGAATCCACGGCTTAGTGATTGGCTGAATCCCAAACGACTCCCTGTTGGACGTGTAATTCACTAACTAGGATGCGGAAGTCACTGATTCGTTTTTAATGAGATGTAGTGCGCTGGTGTAGGGAGTGGAGGGCAATTTAAATTAAAGCCCTGTCAGATTGAAAAGTGTGTTTATTAACGTTGTTATAATTTCCGCTTTAACATGACCAGTGTCAATATATATTATTGGGGTTATTAGATTGTGTGATATTGTAGGGGAATTTTGTTTATGCTTGTGTGTGTTAGTCGCTGATGGATAATTGATCGTTTTGAACTTGAGCACAAGTCGGGATCCACAAGCCCGCGTTTAAACTCTTTAACAAATAAACCGTTTTGTTTCTGGTTGTTTTGTGTATTTAATCATAAAGCGCTTTAGCTTCTCTTGTTTTGGGTCAGAGGAGCAGCTGAGATTATCGTGAAATAATCAGGTCCCTCCCAGGATTACTCAATTCCCGAACGCAATTGCTGTATTTACACAAATTGTGCAACTTTATCCAATCACAGCGCCTTTTTTTCTGCAAAGTTGACTAATCGTTGTAAAACTCCGCCCTAAAAGGAACGACTATGTGAGCAATTGTGCTTCCTTGTTTTGTGTTTTGAAGGTGCAGGGGTAAAGGGGATGTAGTTTAGCTCCATCTTGTCACCACACCTGCCTGTAAGTTTTGAGTATAGTTCAGGGTGTTTGATTAGAGGTGGCGCTAAACTCTGTGGTAAACCCACCTTCCAGGACCATTTACTACAAGAGATCGTGTAAAGCATTTCCGCACTGATCTTCACCAAAGTGGTTTACGCAGCGTGCACTGTGCTGCTGAAAGTTATGCAGAATCCCACAATCTTGTTCTATAAAACACCCCCAAAAAATCGCAGCATGTATCACATTGTTTTTGTTTTTAATATAATAATATATATTATTATATAATATAATATAATAATATTATATTAATATAATAGTATTATATTAATATAATAATAATATATATTATAAGTGGTGACTCGTGGTTAAGTTGTTGAACTACTAACCTGAAGATTGTAGGTTCATTTCCCAGCTCTACCAAGGCACCACTGCTGGGCCCCTGAGCAAGGCTCTTATCCCCTTAGTTGTATAAATAACACAAATGTAAGTTGCTCTGGATAAGGGCGTCTGGCAAATGTAAATAATATTCAACTTCATTGTGCAAGGTACATGTACAGAGCCAATAAAATGCATTTTTCGCATATCCCATCTTAGTAAGTTGGGGGTCAGGGCGCAGGGTCAGCTATGATACAGCGCCCCTGGAGCAGGAAGGGTGTACAGTCTTGCTCAAGGACCCAACAGTGGTTGGCTTGCCGGTAGTGGGGCTTGAACCCAGCTGTTTCTGGTCTTCAGATCAGCAACTCAGCACCTTAACCATTTGAGCCACCACTGCCCCTTTCTCTGATCATGCACTCTTCCTCTAGTAAGGAAAAGCAAAGAACGTTCATCAATGATTCAAACCATGAAAACAAACACTAGTTCGAAGCAGATTCACGCTCAGAAGAACACATCAAAACTCGTCATCGAGTTTAGGGAGACAAAGCACTTTCAAATCACATTTCCTAGTTAGTGACTATAGAAATGATCCCTGATTAAGTTGTTATGCTTCCTGTTATCACGTGACTGGAAGCGGGTCATCGATAAGTGTATATAGCTCTAAGTCTGTGTTGAGACCCCTATACACGTCCCTGTGTATAAAACACAAGTTCAAACAGATACATGTTTATAAACATGCAAGGAAAAAAAGATCCATTATGCAAGTGCTGATTTTTTCAAGCCTCTAGTTTATCAGAACTGTCTCTAAAACAAGGGGCACATTTTTTAGGAGTTTAAATTCAGATTTTGGCTCAGTTACACATGATGCATCTTTTTTTTTTTTAACAGTAAGCTTCCAGGAATGTTGAAAGTTTTTTATTTATTTATTTATTTGAATGAATGCTTGAACTCTTTAATTAGACCTTTCGGGCCACTTCATTTAAAACCTCTGTGAAAAAATTGTACAGTACCTTGTGTTTCGGTTGTGTAACATGGAGAAGGAGGTCAGACTGCATCTGCCCTTGACAGCAAGAATAACAACTTGTAATATAAACTGTGGCAGTTTGTTCACTCTGTTTAAGACTCTGTTTTAGACTCGCAGCTGTGTTTCTTTCACACTTTTTATGTCAAATATCCAGTTTAGGCTTGGACTTGCATGCAGTCCGCTAATTGGACGCCCACAAAGTTTGTTTGCATGAAAATAGTAATCCAGATGGTGGAATTTTGGAAAAGTCACATTTTTGCTATAAACCAAAACTTTTAAAAGTGCAAATGTTGTGACTCTGTGATCAGGGGGAAAAACGTATCACAGCATCTGTGTACTTTCTTACAGTCGGTATGAAGGAGGCGTGTCCTCTGTATCTGTGTGAAGAATTTTTTTTTGCAGTTGATTTGGTTTAAACTCTAATCGCAGAGATTTTAGTTAGGATTCATGTCGTAGTGTCTCAGTTGCTTGTGCCAAGGCTTCCTGCGATAGTTGGTGTTGCCTGCTGTGGCGAAGTATTTGTTTTTTTATTAAATATTTATCCAGAGTAAGTAAAAAAGTGAGGTAATTTAAATCGAGAAAAAAAGAAAAACTACAATAAACGTACCCAGCAGATGCAACAAATGTGTGTTTTAACAGCTTGGGAACTAGGCACTAATGATTCAGTGTGAAATGCGAAGACACACCAGATTTGAAAGGGCTGCAGAAAAATTGCTGAATTAATTTACATAGAATAATTTGGTTTAACATTAAAATCTGGTGGTGTAATTGTGATTCATTGTCCAAATTGTATTATATCTTATTAGTTATGCTGGTTTATTGGCTATTTATGAGAAATGTGCTATAAATGTGGAACTTTGGACGGTCTGACGTGCGTGCACTTTTTTGTAGGTAAAAAAAACAGGTCTATCCTGTTAAGTTTTATAATTACCTATTTTATTTAATGATTCTTTTCAGATTATTTAAAAGGATCCATCTTTTTGTTCCTTTTTTTAATTTGTTGGCTGTTTCCGCAGGCTCCGGGTGAGGGCGCCACTCTTTCTCTCTTTCTCTCTCTCTCTCTTTTCCTCCCTTTCTCTTTCTCTGTCTCTGTTGCGGCTTACTGAATCTCAGTGCTGCATCTTTACCGTGGAGACACCATGTCCTCCACGTCGTCCTGCTCCTCGTCGGGAGAGACGAGTCCAGAGGACGTACCCCGAGGAGGAGGTACCATTCGTGTCTACCTCCCCAACAAACAGCGCACAGTGGTGAGTGCAGCCTGAGAAAAACAACTTCATACAACATAATACTTCCGTAACGTCACACGCTGATGTTGTCGTGTTTAGGTTAACGTGCGACCAGGGCAGACGGTGTATGACAGTTTGGACAAAGCGCTCAAGGTGCGAGGCCTCACTCAGGACTGTTGCGCTGTTTTCCGCCTTCTCGAAGGGTGAGTGCGTGTTCTCACACAATGTTTGCACACTGTTTAAAATGTAGTTTGTTAACTTCACGCTTATTTTTTATACGTGTTAAATCTGTTTGAGTATCACCTTACCATTTAACCTTATTTGTCGTCCTGTGCTCAGTCGTAAAAGGCTGACAGAATGGAACACTGACATCACACCGCTTGTCGGGGAGGAGCTTCTTGTTGAGGTGCTGGACGACGTCCCTCTCACCATGCACAACTTTGTAAGTGTTTATGAATGATTACTGAAAATAAAGGATCCTTGTGAGTTTCTCTAAACATTAAACAAACAAGAGGTTCCTGCAATGAGCTAGCATTTAACATGGTCACTATGGCAGATTCACACTGTTGATTCATGCAACCTATTACATAGTGGAACTTCGGTATGCGAAGAACAGGATGTCTTCAGGTCCTTAAAAATCTCAGGTCTTAAAATTCTGATTTGGTAGGTCATAACTGCTTTAGTGATATTGTCCCCTGTAGCCGTCTGAGTGAAGGAGGCATGTTCCCTGTAGCCGTCTGAGTGAAGGTAGCATGTCCTCTGTAGGTGTCTGAGCGAAGGAAGCGTGTTTCCTGTAGCTGACTAAGTGAAGTAGGCGTGTCCCCTGTAGCTGACTGAGTAAATAAGGCGCGTGCCCCTTGTAGCTGTCTGAGTAAAGGAGGCCTGTCCCCTGTAGGCGTCTGAGTGAGTGAAGGAGGCATGTCCCCTGTAGCTGTCTGAGTGAAGGAGGCATGTCCCCTATAGCTGACTGAGTTAAGAAGGTGTGTCCCTTGTAGCTGACCGAGTGAATAAGGCATGTCCCTTGTAGCTGACTTAGTGAAGGAGGTGTGTCCTCTGTAGCTCTGTGAGTGAAGGAGGCGTGTCCCCTGTAGCTGCCTGAATGAAGGAGGGGTATCCCCTGTAGGTGTCTGTGTGAAGGAGGCATGTCCCCCTGTAGGTGTCTGAGGGAAGGAGGCATGTCCCCTTTTAGCTGACTGAGTGAAGGCGGTGTGTCCCCTGTAGGTGTCTGAATGAAAAAGGCGTGTCCCCTGTAGGTGTCTGAATGAAAAAGGAGTGTCCCCAGTAGCTGACTGAGTGAAGGAGGCGTTTTTAAATTTAGATTAAAAAAATTTGTTAGTGCATGCAATTGCTGAGGTTCCACTGTGGTTATTGGATTTTAGGGTATTATTAATTATAATATTATAATATTTGTAATATTATTGTGAATCCTATGGCACCGATGACTAGCTGTAACGTCTTGCTTTAAAAAACTTTTTTTTTTCAGGTTCGTAAAACCTTCTTTAAGTTAGCATACTGTGACTTCTGCCACAAGTTCCTGTTCAACGGCTTCCGGTGTCAGACGTGCGGCTACAAGTTCCACCAGCACTGCAGCAGCAAAGTGCCCACTGTCTGCGTGGACATGGACACCATGAAACGGTGTGTGTGTGTGTGTGTGTGTGTGTGTGTGTGTGTGTGTGCGTGTGTGTGTAAGAGAGAGAGAGGTGGAATCACTATCAGCTTGGAATCACTTACACCCTGTAGCACAGGAAAGAAACAATATTTGTAATGACTTTTTTTAAGAATAAAATGTCAGTGTGTGTTGTTTTTTTTTCCTCTCAGGTGTGCAGGTGAAGTTGTCTCTGGTGAAATCGTGTCCATTCCTATCCCCACCGATATCCCTTTAACACCCCAGCCTACTGGGTACATAAACACGTCTTTGATTTTCCTTTTAAGACATTTATATTTCTGGTGTTTTTCAGATGCCCTAATTAATATTTTCGAATCCAGCTAAACACAGGGTTAAGGGCCCAAAGTTGGCAGTTTTGGGACACAGTGGAATCAAATCTGCCGCTTAAACTACTGAGTGTGGACGTCCTCTGATCGGTTCGTTTGTGTGTCTTTTTGCAGTTCAGCACTGCTCTCTCCAGCCTCAGCATTTCACTTTCCCATCCCAGGAGGCGACGGTCAGTCTCTGCAGAGGCTTCGCTCCACCTCAACGCCTAACGTCCACATGGTCAGCACGCTGGGGCCTGGAGCGGCCAACGTCATCGAGGTCGGACACACAAACTTAAAGCCGGCATAAGCAAAGTTTGAGTAAACACACAGGTCCAAAAGTCTGAGTCCTTACCCAGGGGCCGCTTATCAAATAAACTTCAGTCTGACTTCACCCAGACATCAAAACCCACTGTTTATTAACAAATGATTCAGTGTCGTAGATTCTGATGTAGTTTAATTGTGTAATTAAAATTGCCTTCAATTGATAAGATTGATCTAAATGATCTTCAGGAAAAAAGGATAACTTTTTATAGGAATTTATCAAAAGCAGTAGTTATCAGCGGTTGTCTCAACCGCTTTGTTTTGTGCCCGTTAGTAGAGATTTGCTGTCATTGGTGAAACACTGGCATCATTTAAGATGCATCTGGTAAATAGAATTTTTAAACCCTGGTACCAGACTCTGACTTTTCCACCTGCACCTGCCACCATTTAGGTTTCCGCCATCATTTTATTTATATATTTTTCCCCCCACTCTCATTTAGGAGGCATTAAAATCCAACAGCCCAATGGGTGAGTGTAAAAAAAAAAAAAAAAAAAAAAAAAGTCATGACCGCATTCTATTTTTTTGATTGTTACCATCATATGACATGCTTTTATTTTCTACACTCATTATCTTCCAAGTTTACACACTTTTTGTTAAAAATAAATCCGATTTAAAAAAAACCACATTGTTGCTTAAGAAAACGTTCTGCCACAGGGCCAGAATCCTCTCCCAAACCCTCAACCAGTCCGCCTCATCTGGGCTCTCCAGGTCGGAAACCACCCAAATCGCCCCCGGAGCGCAAACCTGCCCACCTCATCCTGGATGGAAAAAAGGAAAGAAATCAGGTAGAAGGAAGGTTTAAGGCAATGATTGTTGTTTGGATATTAGGAATAGAAACCTTCAGAATCAGTACTAATAAAATATCTATAAAGCGGATTTGGATTGTTTTGGCTTTCACAGCGTTACAGAGACTCAAGCTACTACTGGGAAGTGCCCTCACACCAAGTGACCCGGCAGAAGCGCATCGGCACTGGCTCCTTTGGCACCGTCTTCAAAGGCAAGTGGCACGGAGACGTGGCCATCAAGATTCTGAAAGTGACCGAGCCCACGCCAGAGCAGCTGCAGGCCTTCAGGAATGAAATGCAGGTTCTGCGGTGAGTATTTCTCAATACACTACAGCACTTGGGCTGCGCGATATTGGGGAAAAATAAAATTGCCATATTTTGTTTGTCTGCGTTATATATTTCCATATGGAAAAAAAATTAACCAGATGAGTTACCTTTATTTGGAAAGAATTCATCATTTTTAAATAATTGTGGGAATTTTGTAGGAGTGTGTATTTGTGTAAAATGTAATACACAAATTATAATCATAGATAAATACAATAGAACAAAGCTGATAAACAGTGATTTTTATGTTTTCATTTTATGATTCAGATACAGAAATTGAATAATTAGATGTAAAATCACACTGCAGAGTCTTCAACATATAAATTAACTATAATTAATCTTTGTTAAAGCTACAAAAGTAATTGTTTCTTGCGCCTGAATAAATTAAACTTGTTTAAAGTGTTCACACTTTACTTATAAAGTAACTTATAAGTGTACAAACATTAATAAACTTTCGCTCTATTAATAAACATTCAAATTAATCCACAGATCGCATGTGTTCTGAACTGTTTTTTAGTCAAGTATAATCCCTACTTGAAATTGTGCTTCCTGTCATGTCACTATGACAAATGCACAAATTGCAGTGTTGATGCTGAAACGATAGATTGTGCAGCCTTATACAGCTCTGCTGAATTTCTCTGTCAGATAGTGCTGAATAAGTCTGCAGTCTGCTAAACAAGATAACACTTGACCTTGTTAAACACAATTACAAAGTATGTGTTGTTTTACTTTGTAACCAGATGTTTTTTGTCTTTCTAAACGTTTTGTCTTGCTTTCTTGCAGGAAGACACGTCACGTCAATATCCTGCTGTTCATGGGGTTCATGACGAAGCCGAACTTCGCTATAATCACACAGTGGTGCGAAGGCAGCAGCCTCTACCGCCATCTGCACGTTACAGAGACCAAATTCGACACCATGAGACGCATCGATGTGGCGCGTCAGACGGCACAAGGCATGGAGTATGTGAATCGACACTGATCGATAGGATCATTAATGCCGAAATAGCGGAAACAGAATGCAAATTTGGTGTGCGCTAAAGAGAAATGCATTTTAAATCCAATTTTTATTAGTTACTAGCTGGCCAATCATTTTTAACAGTACTTGAACCTGGAATCGTACCCGGGTTAACTACCTTAACCTACTACACCACAGTGCCGGTCACTGCTTTTGTTTTTATTCCGTGTATATAGTATATAATTTTTGATCTTTAACAGATGCTTCTTTCATCAAACTGAGCAGTTGTTGGTTGAGGGCCTTGCTCAGGGGCCCAGCAATACCAGTTCTGTAGTGTTGGGAATTAAACCCACAACTTTCTGACTTTCCTTTTTTCTTTTTTTTGCAGCTACCTTCATGCCAAGAATATTATCCATCGGGACCTGAAGTCCAACAGTATCCTTACTTTAATTAAAAATAAAAATTTAATTCATTAAAAAGGAATTAAAACAAACATTTCACATTAAAAAACTATAGACTAGAACAGGCTTTTAAAAAAAAAACTTTTAATAACGTTATACACACAGCCACATTATTGGGATTCAACTGTTAGTCACATGATCAACTCTAGTGTCAGGTTTGTAATACGTCGGTGTAGTTCCTTATCCCCGGTGTGAGATATCTTCCTGCACGAGGGTTGGACAGTGAAGATCGGCGATTTTGGCTTGGCCACGGTAAAGTATCGATGGAGCGGCTCACAGCAAGTTGAACAGCCCAGCGGATCCATACTTTGGATGGTGAGCAGTTAGACTTAGTGTTTGTTTGTAATATGTGTTGGTTGCTGGGATAATATTAATCTTTTTCCCTTCTCAAGGCTCCAGAAGTGATCCGCATGCAGGACCCAAACCCATACACCTCTCAGTCAGACGTGTACGGCTACGGCGTGGTGCTGTTCGAGCTAATGTCTGGCACGCTGCCTTACTCCAATATCAGCAACCGCGACCAGGTTGGATTGTCAGATAAGATTATATATGCAAGAATGTTTTTTAAATCCGTTTCAGCAGTTGAAGGTTATGGGCCTTGCTCTAAACGTAGCCGCAAACAATCTCAATTATAGCACATGCACATAAGGCATAGCACATAAGGCTGTCACAATTACCGCTATTGTTGAATCCAACCGCAATTATTAGACAATTTTATCAACCACAAGGGGAGCTGTAGTACCTGCAACATCCTATGTTCAACCAGAGTAAGTGAGTGGAGCGGCGTGATTTAAAAGTTGGAGCATTGTAGTTTTCTTACGTTCCAAGTGCGCTTCTATAACGTCCCATCACCAGTTCAACTCATGTTAATATGAATTTCCTTAGATACTATTATCTTTAATAAAATATTTACAGTAGAGCATTTATAAGGCACAAATTGTCTCAATTACAAAATGCTTTAAGTTGCTTTTTTTGAATGCTTAATTGTTTTTTTTTTGTTTTTTTTTTACAAATTATTAATCATCAAAGCTCTAAAACAAACAATTAATTGCTAAAGCCTGATAATGAAACGTCATATCGCAATTCTTTCTTTGACAATTAATCGTAGTGCTCTTACAGACAATGCCTGTAATATGGATGTGGCTGTGCGAGAAACAAAGCCGCACATCAAATGCTTTGCACACACACAATAAACCTTGCTACACAGGCTGGACTTGTTGGTGTTGTGCGTGTCCATCTTTCGCTCAGTCGGGTGAGACTCGTCACTGTTTTTTTTTTCACCAGAGTTCAACAACTGCCACCACACAAATTAATGGCAAAAAAAAGTTTGTGCAAAAACATTTTGTGTTTTTGTTGTTAATTACTGCATATAATTCATTAAAATAGAATGTAGCATGTTTGAAAAAGAAAAAACAATAGTCAAAATTGTAAATTGTAATATTTATGAAAAAAATCCATATTGCACAGCACTGTTAGTGGGTCTGAAAGTTTCGATCACCTTAATCATTAAGCTATCCCTTCCCACTTCACAGTCATAAACCTTTTACCAGAAACAAAAGTCTCCTGGTGAAAGTTCTTGACATGCTTTCTGATCTGATTTCTTTCTCTTTTTTTGTTTTATTTCCAGATCATTTTCATGGTGGGTCGAGGCTACCTGTCACCAGACCTCAGCAAGCTGTACAGTAACTGCCCCAAATCCATGAAACGTCTCATCGTCGACTGTCTGAAATTCAAACCGGACGAAAGGCCACTCTTTCCTCAGGTTATTTATTTTATCCCTTTTGATGATAACTAGAAAGAGGCCTCATGATACAATACATATCACGATAGATAGGTCACAATATATTGCAATACAGTACATATTGCAAAACAAACAGCCAAAAATACAACAAAGGTTGGAATATCGATACAGTATTGTGAAAAAAATATCGTGAAAATTAGCTGTATCAATATTTTTGTAAAGCTTCACTACTTATCTTTCACGTTCTATATAGGATAGAAGTATGCGAATGTTATAGGCGTTTTATGTCCCTTTTTGCAGCTCAGGTCGTCTAACTTGTGTGTTTTTTGGATGCCACCAGGGATGAAAAAATACTTTTAACATTGTTACAATGATTTTATTGTTTAAATCGTTTTGACAATTTATCACAGCTTTTACTGTTATACCTTTTGATCTGTTCTATTTTTATGAAATATATGTCCTGTCATATCCTGTATTACAGCAGCTTCATATCAGTGTGTCAAATATGTCTTTCTATTCCAATTTAAGCTTTAGTATGCATGTGTTTGTGTTTTGTTTAGATCCTGGTGTCTATCGAGCAGGTGCAGGATCTCCTGCCCAAGATTGAGCGCAGTGCCTCGGAGCCGTCATTGCACCGTGCTGTTCATGCCGAGGACCTGAACCCGCTGCTGCTACACACCACGCGCTTTCTGCCTCTGTGAAACCAGGCAATTCTGCACGGGATTCTGTCCTCCGCACTTACCCACACACACACACCCACACACACACACACACACACACACACACACACACATTCCTGCTGTGCATTCCTCAGCGAAACCTTCTGGTCATTCCATTTCTCTGTTTGATCACATGCTTCTCTGATTGGATGTTATTGCCACCCGGGCCAATTGCTGAGATTTTTGTTTTTAATTCAAAGCTTTTAATCACATAACGAAACTTATTTTAGTCTTGATTTAGTGATCGTGTTGCGTGAAATTCTAAACCTGCCTTTAGAAACACCAATCGGTTTGCACTTATTAAAAGTCCATACATGGCAAGCGAACACTACACCTCACCTAAAGCACCAGGACCTTAACTTAAACTAATGCTGTGTCCAAAATCAAATACTATTTAAATTTAGTTAGCATGTGCTTCCTGACTGGAAACCAAGAGTGCTATATATATCATTGATTATAAACGAAATTTGAATGTACTACATCTGCCATATTGATATTGTCATATGACATACGACATCATAGAAGCGAAATTGAAGTTGATTATTATTGGTTGATGATAAACGATATAATGATAAGTATATTTTAACCATAAAGAACTATTTTTTGCTGAAGCTACTTCAGACACTGTTGCTGCTTTCCGCTATTTTGAATTATGACAAGCCGTCTCTACCATGGCCTCATGGTAGAGTCTCCTGTCTGTTGTATGCCTACTTTATAAAGTAATGGATCACCCAGGAAGTTTTTGCATACTAAAAATTCAGACATACTGCTTGCTAGGACTTTGTGTTGGCACAGGCCTCACGATACGATACACATCACGATAAATGGGTAACAATACAATATATCACGATATACAATACATATTGCAAATCAAACAGCTAGAAATACAAGGCTGAAGATGCCCTACTTTTTCCATCATGTTTGCTTTGGAAAAAGTAGGGCATCTGCCTATATGTCAGTGACAACTACAGGAGCGGAGGAGGAAGCCATTTGATACAGAGTTTAAATTAAATAAAATAAACATAAACAAGTTCATGCATAGTTTAAATATGTACCAATACTATATCAATATAGAATTGCTGATTCTTACACAGCTCTACTACTAGTCTTTTGTTAACTAGTCCTAGTTATCCTAATTTTATCCCAATAACTATCATGCAGCATTTTGTTACTGTCATAACGGCGCATTTTATCCTTGCACATTCTATTACACTGCGCCGAAGCAGCCAAGTTTCATGTACCTAGCATTGTGCAGGCGTCTGTGCTGGCATGGTACGCAATAGTTAGCAAGGTTAGGAATAGGTGCTGGGGTTTTTTATTTTAGTTAACAGGAAGTTGTTGTGTTTAAAGGGAAAAGGAACAAAAAAAACTGTCCTTATCCCTCCTTTCTAAGTCCTGTTCGCCATGGGCACAGCGATAATAACTTTCCCATAAGCAGTCTGTACAGTGTGTGTTTCACAGGCTTTGCAAATCCAATCTGGACTGCTAAGCGTCACAGCGTGGTGGCCCAGGAGCGCAGATGGCTGCAGTGAGCAATCGCTTATGGAGTGTGTGCACAGATGGGAAAGGAACTAGACATTTGTCAGCTCCAAAATTATTGGCACCCTCAGTATAAATGATACAATTTTAGATATAGGGTCTTTGTGGATTATGAACTTAATCTAACTCATATACATGTTCTTTATCCTAATCATCGTGCAGTGAACCTAGAGTCAATTTCGGGAACGAGAAACTAGATCCTGAGGTGAGGTGGAAGTACACTCTGGATAGAGTTTTGAAGCTAAGCTATGTATACTGTACACGCACCAGTCTGTTTGGTGTGTAACAGTCCAGCAATAATAACGTCGAACCCAGGAACCACATTCCTTTAGTTTACTCAAGTGTTTAGAAACTCTTAACCATCATCCACAACTTCCTGTTTTTTCTAAGGTATAAATAACACTAGTTTGCTACATTGCAGTCATGTCTATAAATCTGGCACGTAGGTTTTTAAAAAGTTGTGCACTTTTAGATCTTAATTTTATGCTAAAAGTCATTATTTTAATATGTAGTTTGTGTTTTTTACAGTATACATTGGCCAAAATCAGTAATTGGCTGTTTAGTAGAAGGTGGTTTAGTTAGTTAATTTAGGTTTTTTTAACTGGTGTCTATTCTATCGTATGTACGATGTGAATATTGGTCGTAAATTTCTCATGCAAATTCGTAGCAAAATATTTGAGAACATTTTCATACAGTTTAATCTCACCTAGAACACAACCGATGCATACCTTGTAAATCCAAGTTGTGACATTTTGCTAGAATGAATTTGCACTTACAACAACTTATTCAGAACACAAGAGGGCAGTGGACAGCACACTGATCACCACCTTTTTAGCAGCTGTATATTTATTTGCTGTTTTTGGATGCCTGCGAACAAGTGGTTACCATAGCAACAAGATTGTTTTGGAACCACCGCTTGTTTTGTAAACATACATTTTTTTTTCTCAGCTTTAAAACAGTCAGAGGTGACCGATAATTTGCCAACCTTGTTGACTAATCGGATGCTAGAATTGTACAGATGGGGTTGCATATCAAAGGGTGACAAATGTCATGTGACTTAATCCCTCAAAACTCCATTTAACGTTTTGCCAGCTTTTTATCGCTGACAATAGGTCAAGATAGAGTCGCAAAAGTCACATTTCGTGTTGTCGGGGTTTTTTTTGCAAAGCATATTGGTGTATATTGTGCATACATTCAACGTTCAAGTAAATTGCTAGGTACTTTCGGCAGGTCAAAAAAAACTAGCTTTTTAACTGATAATATCTGAATGCTGCAAATCAACTGGTGTACATTTCTAATTAACAAATAACTCGCTTTCACAAATCATACCTGTCGTTACGGAATCACCTGCTTACTGGGTTCGGCTGCAGTAGTTTGTGTGTAAGATATGTTTTTAGTAATATTCAATTCTGGAAGGTTTGTGGGATTTGTTGAAGAAGAACAAAAAACTAATTTTATCGGTTATCAGTAAATAATAGGCTGTTTTCCTTGATGCAGAAGAATCAGTGACTTTTTATGTGAGTTGAAAATTGCGAAATTCAATCAGTCGCAATTTGACAAAATAGACATTTTTCTGATAACTGATGAAAATCGCAATGGACTGTTTGACTCGACTAAATTTCCTGCTAGACATAGTTTTTATTCCGGTAGCTTTTATTAATATGATTAGTGTTAAAAATAATTTTAATTTTAGTTATTGTGTGGGATTATTTTTATCATTTCAGCGCTCTATTCTTCAGACGTTGATTTTCTCAATTGGTTATTTGACTATTTTGTGCCTTTATGTTTAGGCCTTAAAGTCGTTGGTTTAAAACATCGCCGGAAACGAGACTGGATCACACAATAGAAAGCGTTATTTAAATCCGGAAATCTAAATCGAATCTTTAATTTGAAATGAATACAACAAAAAAATGCATTCTAAACTAAAAAGCTTTTGTAGAATTGCACTATTAAAAAAATATAGGCTCAGTTAAAACTACACATTTCTTCCATGTGGGTGTGGCTTAATCTGAAGTAGGTTTTTATTTGAGGGCTCCAGTTTAACAACTAGATATCTAAAGCACAATGGTTAAAATGCAATACAGTCTCAGACATTTTACAAAAGGCTTCAAACTCTATTTTTAGGCATCTGCTGTCAGGAATCGCAGAGGGAAAACGGGTCAAACTCTAAACTCAATCCACAGTTGGCAGTAGATTAATCACACACATTAAACAAATTCTGTTTTAGTTATTTTAATTATTCTTTTGTTGCATATTTTAGGTGAATTGTTTTTTTTCTGTGTATAGTTGGAGGTATAAGGGGGTCTTTTAAAGTTTGCAATAAATGTACTCTGCTGTGTACAGTTACATTTCCTTTTTTTTGTTTTGTTTTACTTTGTTTTCCTTTTAAATGTATTGTTTCTATTTTTGTGTAGTGATTTCCAAAAGAACAAAATTATTTTAAAAAGATAAAAGGAAATCTTGAGTATTTTTTAGGGTTATTATTTTTATTTGGTCTTAAAAATATGGAGGAGACATGACTTTTATTCTTAAAATAAAACAGTGGAATTGTGGCGAATTACCGTCGTTTTCTTTTATCAGACTTTCTCTCTTTTCTCTTTTTTTGAAAAAAGCTAAAAATAATGTTGATTGTGTAATTTTTGTAGTCAAGCTGTTAGCATGAAAGAAATTTTAAAAACTTTCTATAATAGATAACTAATAATTAAGTTATAGTTACTGTTTCTATATTGTAGAATGTAGCTATAACCAGCCTGTATTTCTTTTGTTTTATAAAAGTTAATACAAAAAATGCAGCTTGACATGTAACAAGGACTTAAAAAGCAGTCTGAAGACTTTCTAGTGTTTAAACAAAAAAGCAAATCACATAACTTGGAGTTTTTGGAGCATCCAGTCTCCATCACAAGTCCTGTGAATGAACTGTTACTAAAAAAATGATAATTACTAAAAATCTATCATTTGATTTATAGTCTTCACTACTGTCTATATAGAAAATTGATCCGAATCAAACATTTTACATTGCTAGCAAGACAGTGAAGGAAAACATTGGCATGTACAGAAGGTTATGTGAGTACAAGATATATACGTCTGCTGCTAAAAGTAAAAACTTGTTTTTAAGAATCTAATTTTTTAAACGAGTTGCTTAAGAATTGGTCTGCTAACAGACCCTATTGTGACTGGAGGAAAATGTTTTAGGTCATAATTGTAACCACGGGTCTGCAAGTAAACAAGTTGTTGCATCAAAACGCTATGCTAACAATTTTATTGACTGCTGTCTGAAGCACGTGTGTAATCAGTCCAAACAAAGAGTGACATAGTGACCAGGAAGCATAAATGCAGCATGCAGTAGCACTACAGTAGAATTTAATCTGAAGCGCACTGACAGGGATGCCTACGACTAAGAGATGCAGTATGTCATTCCCTCTGGAGACCATAGTTACATTTGTAACTTTCCCCTTCAAGAAATTTGAGCTGCTTCAAAATGTTATGGGGACAAAATGCCAACACCATCATAGCACCAAATATGGCACAACAGGATGACCTTCTCCACAGGGCAGTTTGTGGATATACAGATCTGTTTCTTGGCTGATTTTTTTTTTTTTGCTTTGAGTTGCAAGCTAAATTTCGGGTTACGAGCCAGCTTTAAACACCCAACCGCTAGTTGGTGTAACGAACACCACAATGTTTTTGTTTTTTTTTCTCTTATCCCATCAATGCTTCACACTCCAGTCCAGTTGGTGGCAGTAATACACAATAAGTTGGCTTGTACATCCGCCCAGCATCCCGTGTCATCCCTTGTCAGAAATGTGCAATAGCAAGTGCATTAGTAAGTGGAATGGTCTGCTGTCCAAGGCAAATGCTGTACATTATATTTAATAAAACCAGTTTATTGCAGTACATTCTATTGTATTGTTTTTATACAATATTCAGTATGTGTAAGTATATTGTTCTTATTTAAAAAACGTAACAAAAAATAGGGGTTTAGGGATTAAAAAAAAATATACAAAAAATAGGGATTTTAGTTCATTTCAATTGGAAAAATTTGATTTGACATACAAGTAATTTGAGTTACGAGCTCCGTCACGGAATGAATTAAGCCCAAGGCACCACTGTATGTGTGAACACTGGCCACAAAAGGCCCCACCTGGTCTGGACCCTGAAGGAGAGGAGGACAGAAAACTCAGTATTACAAGGGTGAATCCATGGGCACTTTGTATACGCAGGTTGGGATGGAGGCAGACTTGCCATGCCTGGTACAAGGTCCAGGTACAATGACAGGGTAGAGAGGGCTTGAAGGTCCCAAATTCTAGGAAAGAAGGAGAACAACAGAAGAAATTCTGTCTTAGTCAAGAACTTAACTGATACTTCCTGTGGATGTTTAAATGGTGAGGCACAGAGCCCAGTTGAATTCATCATGTCGGCAACATGATGCCCAGTCCACAGAGTACAGGCTGCACAAATTCGCAGGAGCTGCATCACAAAAGGGTGGGGGTCTTCACTCCCCAGACTCCGGCCCCTGTCTCAACCAGGCATCTGTGGCCAAATTCAGGAACCTCTGGACAGGCTTGCCCAGATTCCAATGTGGGTTTTGGTGTACCCACATATAGAGTGGGTAAATCTCCATTTTGAGTCACCACAGTGGGGTAGCAATTGCTGAGCTTTAAGTAAGGACCTTACAGGATTATGGGCAATGGCCAAACTACACACCTGCTTTTATGGTCAATGTTTTAATGTTTGTGACCAGCTGCTTCCAGGTAATCAGAATTCCGGTGACCCTTTTACATGTGGACGCAGGAGTTTGTCATGGACACCTGGAAGAGCGAGTTGAAGATGATACATGATAAAGCGGCCATCAACAAGTCATTGCCTAGATTTTAAACAGTCTGAAACTTCGCCACCTGCTTTTCTTTATACTATTTTTTATTTTATTTTTGACAAACAAAAAAAGTCACAAGGTGAGACACAAGGAAACAGAAAAAATTAATCATGTCCAAAGCTTAACTAATGTCAGATTTGTGAAATTAATATTTCTATGTACTATTAATAACTATTCCAAAAAAAATACATCAAATATATTACATAAAGTTAAACTAAATTAGTAAAACTAAATGCATATATTTACTTAAGTAAAGGTGTTTTGGATCTTTTAAGGGATTTTTCTTACCCCAAAATGTTAACAGTTTGTATTTAAACTGCTCATTTCTCTTATAAAAGTGCCTATGTTATACATAAGTAAGTTTATTATTCATCCTAGTTCAATTTACCTAAAAGCATGAAACAACGTAACAAAAACTTTGCTTTTCAACTACAAAAAAAAAACAAAAAACGCTGCAGCCTAAAAGTGCAAAACATTCTGTCTCTATTGTATTTATTGTACATGCAAATTCATAACCTTTTTGTTGAACAAAACATATAAATATATATGCATTAATAAAGCTGTGTACCAGTACACACACATTACATTTACATTAATATATGTCAGAATATTAATCTAGACATGTGTTACCAGTTTTGATGATGAAATTATATAAGCACAATAAAAATTTAAAAAAATTTGTCTGATTGTACTTTTTGTGCACTCTGGGAAAACCCAAAATTCCGTTCACTTGTAGCCGAGACCGGATTTACTGATGTGGCAGACCAGCGTCATGGCGAAGCACATGCCCAAAACCTACAAGCAAAGAGAGCAAATGATTTATATACCACAATATTTAGTTTTAAAGTGGTTAGAATTGTTGATTTATTATGCTATTAGCAACATGAACAACTTTCTATTAGGGCCAGATGATATTGAAAAAAAACTGACATTGCAATATTGTTTTTCTGCGATATATATTGCAATATAAAAAAATCATTTCCATTTGCATATATGATTGTTGATGCTAAAATGATAGACTGGTTTAGCCCTAGTTCTTATATTAGGCAGTAACTGTAAATGAACATTCATTCGCTTAAACCTGCACCTCTACACCACAAGTCCTAAACATTTTTTTAAATGTTTTATGTTTCCTTATAAAAGACCTTAAAAAATATTGCAAAAAAAAGACTGTTTACAATCATTGGACAGACAGAAGTTCTTTTTCCTTCTGTAGTTATTGCATCATTAGAGAATTGAGGTAGTCACTAAGACGAACTACGGGAAGCTGTAATTGATAGATGTAATTTTAATGAGAATTGAGAAGTTGAAGGGAAATGAGGAGTTTAATAAAAACTGGCTTGAAAATGATGAATTTTTGTAATGTTTAAAACAGGTGCCTGAAAATGTTTAGGAGGCAATTATATATATATATATATATATATATATATATATATATATATATATATATATCTTCTCTTCTCTCGACTTTCTCCTGGTGCTTCTCCTAAATTGAATGTGTTAACTCCACAAAAACCTTTCATCCTGTATAAGCATTTTCCCAGCAACAATTGTGGAAAGGAACCCAAACAGCGGTCCCAGACTTCCTGTTTGCTTGAAAACTGTAAAATGCCTTTAAACGTCTTACTCCAAGCAACTCTTTTCACTCGCTTAGATACATGTTTCTAAAACAATTCTACTGATAAATAAGTCATAATAGCAATATGGCGGATTGTTAATTGCATGTCCTAAAAGGTGATGTATGATGGTCTGTACCTCAATGCTGCATATGATAATGACTGCGATTCCAGTTCCGAGCAGGTTGTTTTCGAACCATTTCTTCAATTTCGAATAACATCCCTACAAACACACAATTGTTTTGTTTTTACTAAGGTCAATGTATTTGCTTCATTTCTTTTAGAAAGTTCTCATACCGACTGCTGAGTTTTGTCTCGACATGATTCACAACAAGAACTCGGTATTGAAGATCCCCAATCTGATGCGTCATTAACACCACAGCAACTGAACTAAAGGCAAACGTAACAAAAGACCAAAAGTTCTCAGTAGAGCCTCATTATGCATACAGCCTTTTGAATACCAATGTCAAATGTTACCATTATAACTCACCGTTCTCTGAATAAAGTTCCAGTCGATGGTTGAGTTCTTTTCCCCTTCCAGTTTGGTCATATTCAGGCTTGTCCTCAATTCGTTCTCAATAAACTTGTCAATCTACAAGTAGTACAAAGTCTACAATAAGCACCTTAAAAGGGATTCTGACTCCGTATTTGTCTTTTTATAGCATTTATATCCATCATGTAATTCTGAAGAAATCATCTTAAGCTAATTAACACAACAACAGACAGCATATTTGATGGTATAGTGGGATAATACAATAATTCAGATTATGGTTTCAATAAGGGCTCTTAAACCTTCATATTTCTCGGATGTATAGCAATTTGCCCCCCCAAAAAGATGCAAAAGTGTTAAGTGTACCCAACTTTGTACAATCGTACACAAAATACACAAACAAACAGCAACTATTAACTGGGACTAAAATAACTGATGCAAAATTCTTACAGCCCACTTAATATTTTCATAATGCGATGACATGTATTCCGGATTCACATTATTAATCTGATATCTTCAATAATTCTGTTTTTCTTTAAATCAAATTTCCTATCTGAATATCTGAATCTGAAAAATCCTATGGTTTAGCTCAGGGGCCCAATGGTAGCAACTTGGTGGTGCTGGGAATTGAACCCCAATCTAAAAATTAACAGTCCAACACCTTAACCACTGCACTACCACTTCCCCCTAGTTAACGTTGCATTATATGTTAAAAAGTGGTCTTCTTACGTCTTTCTCGTAGAAGAGCAGAAGGCAGGCCACAGTCAGCTCAGCCAACATCAGCAGGAACAAGAGGATGAAGAACTGAAGAGTTCAGACAAACATCCAATAACATTTTTAATAATATAGTTTAAAGTGTATTTATAAGTATTTATTATTCCATATTAAAAGTTTTCAAGTAATAGATTTAGCTACACAACATTTCAGTCTTCTAATAGCTTTATGCCAACATTGTTTGGTTGTAAACATTTTTTTCCATAGTGTTGTGCGACATTTAGAATTTTAATTAAATTTAATTAATTAGTCTGACGTCTATTTTTAGAGGTTAATTCAGGCCGTGTCATTTTTTTTAAAGATTCACTAACAATTTTAGTCATGTGATATTGAGATTTCCCTGTTACCTTTGACATAACTACTTTGACATTGTTGCCTTGTGCTAATTTTCAGCAAAATGTTTGCAAACGGTTTTGTGTTTTTTGCTGTTTCCTTTTTGGACTTTTGCATGAAATAAAGTTAGGCAAGTAAAAAATGCAAATTTTCTGACTGAACGTAACATATTGTATTTTGTAAAATTACTTGTGATTACAATTAATTTAGCTATTGACTATTGTGCTAGCTTCCATTTGAGGAAATTTGTATAAAAGTCTTTTTAATTAGCACTAAACCTTTTAGCGTTCAGCTGGGTCTCCCCGCGGGACAGTGATCTACACAGCTGCTAGGAGATTGAATAATTTAGTTGAGCCAGATTGACTAGTTTTCAGATGTACAATATTTGTATTTTATTGTAGTGAGGCTATTTACCTCAACTAACCACATTATTTTTTTAAACATTTTTCTTTTCAGACTTTACGACTTACAGAAATCAATAAGCAGCGGTTTTCTTTTAGAGCCCCCAGAAACCCTAGAAAGGACACGCAGGTTACAAATATGCCGATGATGTAGAGAGCACTGGCCAGGTTAACGATGGACAGGGATGGGAAGATGGACAGGTACTTGGATGTGGTGCTCATGTAAATCCCCAGTCCAAACAATACAGCTCCGCAAAGCTGGAATTAAAAAGACATAATACATGGGATATATTCACTAAAAAGTCTTCAGCTTTCACTTTTACTAAATACCTATATAAACAATAAAACACCTACAGAATAATTTCCAATGATGTAATGTGATGATGTCATTTGCAATATTATTCGTTAAATATTAATGTTGGTTGATTAGTAAAAAAACTAAAACGATTGACTTCATCAATGTGAATTAAATATCTTATATCTCCTTACGGTATCATCATTAAATTATTCCGTTCATTAGAGCTGGGTGGGATTAATTCGAATTGTGTTGATGATAATTGATTGAATTGAGTGATTGACGAATTTTTATCATTGTTTTATAAACTGGAGAAAATTAATGTAAAAAATAATAATATATATTGCATGTGGTGCATGGTGACGTATTATATATCCAGATGCAGATACGCATGTTTAAATTGTGTTACGACGGTCGCAAAAGGGCGCACTTCTGACAAAATAATCTCGTGTGGCGCCCCCTGTCATTTTGGCCCTAGACGGGCGCCTTAAACCCCAGAGATCTGCGTGTGTTTGGGAGTGTGTGTTCCGGTAATCACTCTGAATGAATAAATGAATAAAAGAATGAGTGGATTAATTAATTAATTATGAACGAGGGAATAAATGAGTGAATGAACGAACGAACGAATAAATAAATGTAAAAGTAAAAAAATCAGAGTTCGGGAATTCTCAATGTCTGAAAGCAGCTATTAACACAAATTCATTCAATCCCTGTCTGTTCTGCTCCATCGTACAACTTTATCCATAGAGATAATAATTTTATAAACTCCCATTTACTAACAAAAAATTACAGCAAAGGAGAGTGTAAAACATTTTGAACTTAATCCCGCAATTTATTGCAATAACAACAAAACACATTTAAAAAATTCAACGCGCATCACGTTTTTTTAAACATTTTTTTATTTTTAGAGAAATTGCCAAAAAGTCCTGGAATCCTGGAAGGACTGAATGGAGGTTTCATTAGACAAAGTGCACACTGATGCAAACTATTGCGCAAAAGCTTAGTTTCATTTAAACCTGCGGAGTCGGTGTAAATCTGTAGCAAACAAATCAACACCTTTGCGCTGAGTTTTAAATAAATGTGAAAGCAATGTAAATTGATAAAAAATATTATAAATATGAGGTTATTATTGAAAATATAAATAATACGAAAAGACTCCATCTATTAGAGTCGATCATTTTTTGACTGCTCTCTTTTTGTGTATGTGTAAATATTTTTTGTGTATGTGTAAATATTAGAACTGATACATACAAAGAAGATGAAGTTCACCACACACATGGTGTATTTTAGGCACTTAAGGCACGACATCTTTCCTTTTCTAGAGACAGAGAGAGAGAGAGAGAGAGAGAGAGAGACAGGAGGTAGGTTTAGTCAAAACAGACACATATTTCTTAACAACTTTACTAAAAATATTAAAAGAGCCACCAACAGTATTGGCACCCTTTGCTCTTTTTATTTCAGGTTTTTTTTTGTGATATAACTATGACGCGTGGAGCACAACAGCGAACATTTTGCTCACGCTGCCCCCATGTGGTTGATAAGCGAAATTGTCTGTTACCAGCGCCTTAAAACTGTCACTTATATTATATTTTCACCTACGTTACGTTGCGTTACGTTACCCGTATGCGCGTCCATATTGGAGATCCGTTCACTTTAGTGCAATGGTTTTACGTTCTCTATCACCAATATGACCCACTTCCGGATTGATGACGTATTGGGAACATAGTCAACACACGTGAATTTGTTGACTAAGCTGATGGAACCGGTAAAAGCAGAAACCTCGTTTGGAAACCATGTTCACCAAGCAGGTAAAGCAGCCCGTATTACACTATGTTTTATAAAAAAAAAAAAAACAAACACGAATGTTACATAGTTTTATTTTTGTTACTTCAGAATTAAAACTAAAATGATTGTAGTGTGTTAGCCATAATGTCCATAATAGTCTAAACACAGAGGTGGGTGGAGTATCCAAAATCTGTACTCAAGTATAAGTGCAAGTATTTATGGCAAAATTTAATTAAGTAAGAGTCAAAGTAACAATCTAAATAGTTACTCAATTAATCAGTTACTAGTTACTTCTGATCTGATTGACACAAAACAAAAACCCCGAACTTTAAGCTACGCCATGAGTTTTCACATCCCTCTCCTCCAAAGTCTCTCTGTTCTGCTTATTTAAACCAGGGTAAAGTAAAGTAAAGTCAATCTCAATCCTGTAATGGACATTAACATCACATCACCTGTCATTTACTTCTTCTCCTTTCGGCTGTTCCCTTTTAGGGGTCGCCACATCTGTCTCCACCCAACCCTAGTGCCTGGTAGCTTTATTTCTAACATCCTTCTACCAATATATTCACTATCCTTTCTCTGTACATGTCCAAACCACCTCAGTCTGGCTTCCCTGAGTTTCTCCCCAAAACATCTAACATGAGCCGTCGCCCTAATGAAGTCGTCATTTACAATTAAATCTTAAACACACTGAGATATTTATCTATTTTTTCCTTTTTTTTGAGAGCTGTTCCTTGAAAAACATACTTTCACATTTTATAAGTACATGTATTATTTAGGTCCAAAAAAAAAATACAATCCTGTTTTGATTTTGTGTGGATGTTCTACACTTGAGTGAGATGATTAAAAAAACCCTCTTTGTATAAATGTAGGATGTCCCAGTTTGCTGTTGAGATTCTTTAGTTTTGTGTTAAATGGATATGAAAATGTGCAGATGTTTAGAATGAATGTGTTTGTTTGTAGGTTCACCAGATATTTGTCATTGCTTGCCACAGAGCGCATATGAGGAAAACTATTCAGACAGTGTGTGAAATGTGGTTTTATAATAAGGTCAAAGTGCCAATAGATACCAAATTATTATTAAAAGGATTCAAATAGGCTTCATTTTGACACTCACCGCTACGTGTTTTGTTCAGGTTGGAGCTGGAATTCTTGTACGCTGTGATGTCAGATCTGTTAAACACAGCATGCATTGCATTATGAAACTATTCTTTTTGACATCTTGGAGTAAAAACATAGACTGAACTTGACACCATAGCTGACCTGCCTCCGATAACACACACACACGTCTTCCTTTGCTTCATCTTCCAACTAAACATGCGCTAAGTTTAAGCGGAGACTCGCGAGACTTGAGAACAATTCATATAAACTAATAATTTTTAAAAATGTCATACTCTAAAAGTAAAAGTCACCCAAAAATTTTACTTACTACTCACCTTTGACTATAGATCGGACATTGTTTATAAGGCTGTAAAATAACAGTCTCTTTATTTAAAACAAAGATCATATTCTGTTTTTGACAACATTTGACTGTAGCCATTAATTCAGAGCAAAAATTCTACTTGGCCTCTTAGAGTTATATTTTTGGAATTTAATAAACAAACTCATAACCAGGCATTGTGTTTTGTGTAAAAGGTCTAATCATCACACTCATTCTCAACGACTGAAACGCTTAATAATTACATAGATTACAGTAATAAAGTAACGAATCAGCAACTTTTCACCATAAAACATTAAGCGTGGTTTGTTAGTCATCCTTTAAAAAGAATTAAGCTTAATTTGTGAGAAGGTACAACATGCTAACTATCAAAAGATCGTAATGTGAAAGCGATCGAAACCATCAACATTACCTTATCACTCGGCTACATTACGGTTATAAATTGTGATCCAGTAGTGAAGGAGCCAATAAGCAACTTGAACACGGACTAATAACAAATAAGCTCAAAAGTCCACGACAGAAAGAACAAATGTACATAGAAAACTTACAAATTTAGTAGCAGGAAGACTCACTGTTGGGTCAGTTTTACAAACCGTTGACAGTACCATTTACATTTACAGTATTTGACCCCCCCCAACACCAGAGCGACTTACATCTATCTCTTTTATACAACTGTTACAGCAATTGGGGGTTAAGGGCCTTACTCAGGGGCCAAACAGTGGTAACTTGTTGGTGCTGGGAATCAAATCAGCTGGGCTTGCAGCTGATCTCTCTCGCTTTCTTTTCAATTCAATTCAGGTTTATTTCTATAGCGCTTTTAACAATGGACATTGTCTCAAAGCAGCATTACAGAACATAAGAAACAATACAAAAGTCCATGATTAGTGTTAGAAAAAAATTTAAAAATGTTCATTGTCAAGCAAAAATCATTCCTAGTAAGCAAGCCTGGGGTGACCAAAGCAAGGAAAAACTCCTTTAGATGGAACGAGGAAGAAACCTTTAGAGGAACCAGACTCAAAAGGGAACTCATCGTCATTTGAGTGACTCTTTACTGAGGTGTATTTTATGAATTATTTTAATTTTGAACAGCGGGTAATGTGATTACAAGCAGTGTTTTTTCTATCATCATATACAGTCAGTGGGAGTTGGATGATGGAAGTACATCCTGCTTGTTGCTTTAAATACCCAAAATCTTCACAAGGCAAATCCAACTATAGCCAGAAATTTCTGTAAGGCTCAGAATCCTTGCAGGGTTGGCCTCTTCTCACTGAAAGTCTCTGGATGTTTCGGGATGGGTATATTTTTACACTTCTGACAAAACCCTCTTTGGTTTCCTTTCTGACTCTTTCATGGTGTTGGTTTTAAAATTGCACATTAGATTGTTTTGTCTTATAGTTAACTTTTGGCTAATTCCACCCAGGCTTTCAATCAAATATGTAACCTTTGCCATAAAGCAAGTTGCATTATTCTGCTAGCAGGGGATAAAAACTACATAGTGTTGCTTTAATACAGTATAAATTTAGTATAAATTTAATGTGGAATAAAACTTGATCGACTACACAGGGAACTATGAGTGCTCAAAGAGGTTGTGAAAGTATTGATAACAACAGAGGATAAAATTAAACCGGCTCATGCAAATAAAAAAAGGGTTGCGGCATGTGTTAAATGTGACCAAAACAGACACCCGACTTCCTTTTTTCAGATAGAATGCTGTCTCAAAAACCAATGACACACACTTCCTGTGTGCGTTTCCGAGAAGCAAGCGTGTGGTTTTCATCATTATAAAAAATATATGTGTCTGTTTTATTATCAAGAGAATGTCCATTATAATTATTTTTGTTAGTTAAAAAAATGTATTTATTTACTTGTTTTTAATTGCCGTAATAATCAAATCAAAATCGACATGACTTTTAGTTGTATCCGTTATTAAAATGTACACATACACTGATTAGAGCAACAATTGTACCAGTAATTTTTTGTCAATCTCTTTCATTATCTAATTTTTAAAAGAACAACATTGTAAGTAAACTTTACAAAATTGGTTAATTTATATATATATATATATATATATATATATATATATATATATATATATATATATATATATATATGTATATAATAATTAAATGGAATATATGTAGCTATAGCGCTAATTTCTCTTCTATGTTCTCTTACCTTTGCCTGACTGAAAACACTTGTTCGTCCTTGCGATCGCTTAGTCTCTGTCCAGCTGTGTGGAGGAACACATAAGTTTTCTGCACTTCCTCCTTCTAAAGCTCTCTGCCGTCTGATGTGGAGTCAGTTCCTCTTTAACGCAGCAAATTGTGTTCCAAGAAGCTGAAACTGACCTTAGATCAGTTTTTAAAAAACACACACACGCACATCTGCACTAAAATATACAGAGTGACGCATAAAAAAACACCACGTAACATGTGAATCACGGCCCCTGAGAGTGTCCGTGTACATCAGGGTTATGATATTAGACCGTTTCTGTTCAGAGTATTTAAATAGTGATATAAGCACTGTGCTTTAAGACACACACACACATATCCGGTGTGAAAAACTGCAGCACTACCATATGCTGTAGTGTAAATTCGAGCTGTGAAAGCATTGTTGTATTTGTGTCAGAACTAATTTGCATTGGCAGCTGGGTGGTGGCAGCTGGGTGGTGCTGGAAATTTATCCCAATTATCCTAATTATTTAAACATCAATACAACACATTAATCACTGTGCTACCACGACCATGTTTTAGACATGTAGGTATCACAACAGTGGTTTAGGTGTTTAGGGTTTAGCACCACCAAGTTACCACCACTGGGCCCCTGAGCAAGGCCCTTAACCTCCAATTGCTCGGTTGTATATGAGGGATAAATGTAAGTCACTCTGAATAGGGATGTCTGCCAAATACTGTAAATGTATTAATTTCTGATGACTTTTGATATTTTTAAAAAGGAATTTAATGATAATCCAGAAGAACGACTGACTATTTCTAACAGAAACAGACCAGCTAAACTTTAAACTAGTGATTGTAGTTTAAACATACAGTCTGAATTTATGATAACGAGTCATTTTAACACATATGCCAAAATCCTAAGAGGGCGGCAGGGCACCCCTGTCTGAGAGTTGCCCCCCCGCCCCGAAATAATATGATTAAAAACTACTTTGACGATGTGTATTGTTAATAATAATGTTATTTAACAATGTATGTATGCTGTGTAAGTAAAACAACGCAAACTGGGCAAAAATGCGTCTTGGGTTTAGAAACCTGGTAAAAGAGAACAAAGTGAGTTCGGGTGTCAATGCTATTTTATTGACACAGTGAAATGATTTTATCTTAAATACAGATGATGATGATGATGTATTTTTCAATGATTCCACTATGTTTGCAGTAATAACGTTATGCTGTTTGAAGGCCACCAATGTCAATAATGGACATGACCGTGACATGTTCTGGCACGACTATAACTGCTTAAAGTATTTGGCATAGTAGCCCTTGCAAAGAGCTTCACACTAAAATTCAGAAAAAAGTCAGAAATTGTACAGGGAAAAATCCATTTCCTGTCCGGGATCAGCCATATTGTAAATTGTAAATACCAGGCAAATATCAATGATTTAATGGGCTTTATTGTTGCGTCTCGCCACCCCACTTATGTTTGGTGTAAACTAAACACTAGAACAGAGTGATTAGCCTGCCTGCAAACTGATACAGTATATTATTATTAGGGGTGGCTCATGTGCTGGTACATGATAAAGGTATTGGACTACCAACCCGAAGATTGTGGGTTCGATTCTCAGCTCCACCAAGCCATCACTGTTAGGCCCCTGAGCAAGGCCCTTAACCCTCTAATTGATCAGTTGCATTGGAGAAGGGCGTCTGCCAAATGCTGTAAATGTATTATTAGAATAATATTCACATGGTTTGTTTTTACTCGTTATGATTTTTAGTCAGAGATCAGTGGAGAAATATGGAGAAACATTTTTACAATAACAGTCATTATGTTTAAATTTAGGTTCTAATTTTATTGTATTTTTGGTGGCTTTTATTGTAAACTATTTCAAAGACATTGCAATAAATAAATGGTTTTAAAGGAAAATATTTTGGTTAATTTAGTCAGCATTTTTATTTAACCAGAGTAAAATTCTGAAATGAGTATAACTGCTGGTCTTTCTGCTACACTAGTAGTAAAGCTTTCGTCTGTGAATACATATTTTTTACAGATACAATTTTAATTTAACTGTATTATTAAAATTGTTTTTTGAGAAATTTTATGTTTATTGTCCTCCCCAAACTGTTAGACAAAATTTACGCCCCTGTTCTGACATATCGTTCAAGCAGGATACGTACGGATTCATTCGTAAATTGTTCTAAAGAGCAATTACAAAAAACAAGTAATTTTTTTATACATTCTTACTGTCATCAGAGTGTAAATATACACGCAGAATTTTAAGACTAACTAAAGCTCAGAAATCACAGATTGTTGCCAAGAATTGGTGTATTTTTAGTAGCGAAAAAATAATTTGAACTAATCTAGACATTTCAAATTTAAAGCATGAAAGAACATAAAACAACATAAAAGCGCAAATCAGTCTAAAACTAGAACAAGAATCCTATAATTTAAAGGTTCAGCCCAGTGTCCGAGTCAATTTCTTTCACCATGGTGTCGCCTTTTTATAGCTGTGTAATAAAACTTCCTGACAGATAAGTGACTGATCCGGTATTTCTCAAGCGTCATTTATTCCCCAGTGTGTCATCATCAGGCTTCCCTTAAGATTTGTCTTCTGGTTTTTCCAGCATGGATTCCGGAAGGGCTCATGGAGCCAAATGCAGCCTAAAACTCTCTTTGTTAAACTTTAGGCAATTGAAAAGCATGCTAGTAAATATGTTGATTATGTTGATTAAATGCTACTTCTGGAATACTTTTCGCTATTTACTCTCTTAATTGATGTAATTTTTTTATGTAGAGACCTAAATAGATCATGTAAAAGTGATATTTCTTTACTGTTTTACTTCTGTCTTTTTACACAGTAAGTATGGTACTTCAGTACCATAGACTATTTATTTTTAGACTATTTTATTTAAATACTAAACAAGTATTTTATTATTTACAACATAGTAATAGTCATTTTATTTTCTTAGATTAAACTCTGAACTATATATCAGTTTGAGGTAAGACATCTTATTGGTGCAATACATTTTACATTTACATTATTTAGGAGGCGTCCTTATCCAGAGCAACATTTATCTCTTCTATACAACTGAGCAATTGGGGGGGTTACGGGTCTTGTTCAGGTGGTGCTGCACTGTCGTTGACTCGTATGCGGTCTTTAAATATCAGGATTAAATATCAGAAAAAGTATCAGTTAAAACGCTTATCGGGTTAATTTTGAGTTTTGCTGCTTTTGTCGGATATTAATTTGCTGTAGAGTGCATTTCTCTTCTTCAGTTCCTCACTACAATCTTTACCCACCTCTTTTAGCAATGGGAAGAAATAAAACCAGGGAAAGGGGAAGCGAAAATATTCTAAAGTGATCACATCAGCATGCCAAATCTGTTTCTTTATCTTTAAAGAAAAGACACGGTCGTGGGGCGAGTTGATGTTGAGTAATTATTGAAGCTGTAAAGAAATCCAACAAAGTAGCAGAATTTTTAATTGATTTTAATCTTTACAGACCTAGAAGCTTTGCTTTAGTGTTTTCATTCTTGAGGAAAGAAATCATCTATAACATTCTATAAACACAATGTAAATTAAGTCACAATATTTTACACATGGACAGATGTACATAAAGGTGGTTTTGTGAAAATGTCTTAAAAGGGTTTGCTAACATTTTAACAACATCACTGGTTGTTATCTCAAATGTTTATGTAGTAAAAAAATTGGTTTTGTTAACAGGCTAAAATCTGACATTTTTGGACGTGTTTTCCTGGCCGTAAATTGTAGGCTCTAGAACGTTACTGATTTAAAAGTAAAAAATCTACATTTGTCACTTTACTCTACAGCACAGTAAAATTTTTCTTTGCATATCCCAGCTTAGAAGGTTGTAGTCAGAGCACAGGGTCAGCTATGATACAGCGCTCCTGGAACAGGAAGGGTTAAGGGTCTTGCTGAAGGACCCAACAGTGGCAGACTGGCGGCGGTGAGGCTTGAGCGCCAGTCTTTCACCACTGCCATCACGAAAGGTTGGGATGGTTATTTTTTTTGCAGCTCTTTAATTTCTTAGAATATGCCTGAAAAAACATTATTATCTTTTATTTAAAAGGTTTTAACGAATATTAAGATATCAGTGAACTGAAGGCTGTTTAAATTAAATAAAAAAATTATAAAATTATAAAAACAAATCTTGAAGTCCAGTTTATGTTTCTCCACCAAAAGCAGTATTTATTTCTTCAGCTGTTACATTGAATACATTGAAATTATCTTTTTAAAACCATTTACCATTTCTGTGATTTCACACCACGTTTCTGAATTTAAGGTGTAACGTGTGTAAAGCCAGTTGATATGCTCGATATAAAGTTCAATAACTCTTAAAATTCAGTTTACTTTAAAGACCCTCTTCAATTCAGCAAAACCATGCCCATCCGTGTACAGTTTTATCTGTAAAGCGCCTGTGTGTGTGCAGGGTTTCGTTCCAATCAAGCAGGAGACAAACCCGATTCCACCGGTTTAATTGGTTTTTCTTGGCTTCGTGATAGACTTGGGTCTGACTTCCTACTGGTTGGAATGAAAACCAGCACTCACACTTGGACAAAAGAATGCACACGATTGCTTGATAGTATAATCCAGTGTTCTTCCCAAATACCAAAGACAGAGTGAAATCCTTGCCAATACGTTTTTCTTTAAGTCAGCAGTAAAATGAATCAGGTTACAGTGTGAGAATAAAGACCAACCAAATAATAGGAACTTTAAAAAAAGCAATAACATTTTTTGAGTAAAACATTGTTTCAAGCTGCATTTGAAAAATTTTAATCACTGAGTTGTGATTGGTAGATTTTAGAAAGGCAATTACTTGAAAAAAATTCAGAGCATCATTATCACAGAGTAAACTGAAAAAAAGAACATCCTACTATTATTAATTATGCTACTATTATTTATAGTCCTAAGAGAATGTATTCGTCTGTTTCGTTTCGTTCGTTTAACACTTTTTTCCAGCATTTCGATCAAAACGTAGCTGCGAATGTTATAATCCTCCTAAAACTTTTGTTTGGCAAAAACATTTACACTCGCACATTAAGTAAAGTGTGCGAGTGCTAATTTATTAACCTAGTTCTGTCTGCAGCACATATTTTTTTAAACTGTGTTTTTTTTTCTTTGACATATAGGATTGATTATTGTGGTACAGCTGCCTTTAATACATATTCTCTGAATCAGGAGCACTCACTCTCGCACACACACCCACACACACATTGCACGCAATGCTGTCGACGTGGGTCTGAATAACGTTAAAAAAAAAAAACAAAAAAAAACCCCACATACTTTGTTCTTTTTCACAGAAATACCTAAACATTGTATAAACGTTAGTAGACGTATGAGGGGCGTGTGCATTTCTTTCCTATGGCTCTTCGGTGTCAGAGGTAAACGTCAGTTAGATGCAGCAGTAAGAAAAAATAACACTTAATAGAAGCGCTTGCGGCTGCGCTCCTTCCAGCGCGCGCAGATAAACAGAACCGCTACAATGAGCACCACAAGGCCGACCACAGAGAAGATGAACAGGAAGAGGAGGGTGAGCGTGCTCATGCCTTCATCCACCACCACCACTGCAAAAAAAACACAATACAGAAAGAGAGTAAGAGTGCTGCTGTCAAGGTCACCTCACAACCTGCAACATCATTTTTGTTCTAGTATTGTTATCTAAAGTTCAACATCGCTAATTTAATATCTGGCAACGCTGTAACTATCCTCCGCTGCTTGACATTCCTGCTTTGTCAGCATCTTTAATTACTGACGTGGTAAGTTTCATTTCAGTTTTCATAAATCTCGCTCTAAATTAAAATATTGTTGAAACTCAACCCAGACAGGGATGTTTCGAAGGACTAACTGGCATTACTGCCTATACATAGTGTGCAAGTGAGTTACCCGGAATTTCCCGGTAATCCACACTGGGTATGGTGATCTCCTGCTCGTTCTCCAGTTCCTCAGGAGTTCTCTCCACTGTCAGTTCGAACAGCTTGAGTGAGATCAAGTCATGGTTATCTGCAATCAGACAGAACAAAGTTTGATATTATTATTCAGTTAATCTAATTAATCAACTAGTCGATTTAATAAGGTGTAATGAACCAATCAGTTAAATAAATCGGACAGTGGAGTAAATCAGTGGTGTAAATTGAGTGATTCAGATTGTGAAGTGGGCGAATCAAACAATCAAACCAGTCAAGTGAATCAGACTGAAGTTGGTAGCTCACTTCATGATGCAACTATTTTCCAAGTTGCCATTTACAGTTATTTTGTTCTTTTATAAACTGAAATAAATTAATTCCAACCTGACAGATCGCCAGTAAGCGAAGAGGCTCCAAAGTAATATCCTTGAGGGAGATGGACACCTGGTATCTCCACACACTCTTTCCATTCCTGCTGTCCATCTATGTCCATTAACACCTGTGGAGAAAAGAGGTGTTAAATCACACAAAACTTGATCCAGAAGCCTTGATTTTGTTCTAGCCCTAAATATAGAACTGTAACATGCTCTTCCTCTCACACAATTTCACTGTGAATTTATTGATCAAGATGCCTACTAGGGTTGTATATAGAGTGAATAAACTATAACATGCTTTTAAATCTGGTCACATAACGCTCCCTAGTGGGACACTTTGGAAACAAACACAATATAGAGGTATAGTGATAAAAAAAAAACATGCTGTATGACTTACCGTTAAAGTGTTCTTCATGTATCTGACCAGGACAAATGTATCATAGTCGACGTTACGAACAGCGGCCTGGCAGCCACCCAGATCTGCGTTCCTTCCATCCTTTTCATGGTCGTAGGCCACGGTCCCGTTTCCCACCATCGCCGAAATAAACGGAAACACTCGCTAAGCACGGAGAAAACAATAACCACCACAACCAAAGGAACAAGAAAAATTAAACGTGAAAGTCACATAGAGAAGAAATTGTAGATTATAATGCTATGGCGTAGGAACCACAGCCGTAAAAATGAAGACGATGATGAAGAAGCCACTGCTTTATTTACCTCCTGTTGATTTTCGTGGTTGGGATATGTATCGATGAAAACCCCCAGGCCAGTGAAATGATTGATGTTTCCAAACACAGGGCCTGAAGATAATCATCAGGGACAAGAAAACATGATGCAATGTTTGTTATCTTTGTCCCTGTATATGTGGTTACTATAGTTTTGAAAATGTGCAAAAGACTTGCTGTTTTTTAAAAGCTAGAATTAATACTAGTTTTTATTACCAGACCATTCACAGCATTAGCTTAGTACTATAAACTTTGCTGCTTTTGTATTTCAATGAGAAAAACATAGACGTGCCTATCTGCATTCGTTCTTTAGTCAGCCATAGTGCCAGTCCGTCACCGTTCAGGTTCTTCTTGCCCTGGCCGTGGATCTTAAAGTGCACCTGGAGCTCCCAGTCTCGAATGTAAAACGGCTGCACACACAAAACACACGTTTGAGGTAATCAAGACGACGTCTCTCTGATCACTCATACAAAACTATCCTATTAGATTTCATATATCTACTCACAATGCGACTCCACACGGCACCCTGTCTGCTCTGCAGATCCGGAGTCAGCCGGACGTACTCTGGGGTGATCATGGCATTGCCCAGTAAATCCCAGTGCGATGAGCTTGAAGAGCCCAGACCTGCAAAAACACACACACAAAGCCGGGGGGCTGTTTGTCTAAATCATTCTATATGAAGTCAAATCCTTTGTATGATTTTTTTTTTACACTGTTCAAATCATGACAACTTTTATCTGGGCTGATTAATCAGTTTATTGTTTTATTAATCATAATTATTCACCAGACATTAAAATGATTTTTCCAGCAATAGTGTTTGAGACCCCCAACATTTAAAATAAAGCAACTATCAAATCATATCATATTATAGCAGTAACAGAGGCGTTACAAAAGAAATTAAATAGAAATTCAATGAATTCGAAGTGCTATAAGTTATAGATAAAACTAACTTTCAAAAGCCATATTATATTTTATTATATTTTTTTAAATGCCAACCGCATTCCGGATGGTGCCCCGAGATTGGCTAAAACCGTTCGGGCTTTCGCGCTATAATTGGAAAACCGCTTTTGAGTGTAAAATACTGCTTCAATTACAGCCCAGGAGGCGGGGTTTTGTCAATAAAACGGGTGGGGAAATACCAACCAGACTCGTTCCCCTACCTTGATACGGCTTGGTCAGCGAATACTCTCTTTTAAGAAACTCGTCTATTTGAAAGTCTTCATTTCCGGAACAGCGAGATATCAGTGCAAGTAGAAAAGCTAGAAAAAAATAAACTTTGGCGTTGTTCAGAAAGTGTCGTGGTAAATAGAGAAATTGTAAACATATTGCGCGGTGTTTCTTAAACTCGCTTATAGGGGCCGCCATCTTTAACCTCCAACTTCCTGATTAGCCAGGTTCCAGTGTGGATTGGCGAAAGTGCAGCAAAGGACGATCGTTATTGGCTGTGAGTGCTGCCGTTCAAATAGTCAGCCAATCACTATTCTCCACAAGGTCTTCACCGTGCGCTTTTCCGCCAATGAAAATAATAAAATAAAAAAAAGGAGACAGACACCTGGAATAGAAAAAAATTATTAAAAAATCAGAAAAGCTGTTAAAGAGAACGGTAAATTTATAATAAATTAGGAGCTAACAGATAATTTTGTTTTAAAGTGAATTTGGTTTAAATAATTTTTAAATGCTGATCATTGTCAATATTGCAAGGTAAATCTAAATTGACTTTGATGTGTCATGCATGCCAAGATGACTTTCTGCTCAGCATGATTGTAGAGTGATTATTCGTAACTGCTTGAATGTTCGTAATAAAGCAAACACAGCAGAGTGTAAGACACTGTAACTTGACACTGTATTCACAGCTCTGTAGCTAATGCTGTGCAGATCACACATCCATTTTGTGAACCGTTTGAAATCCTAGTCCTCCGAGTCAGTGGGGCGACATAGGTCCCCTGTAGCCTTTGTGGAGGACTGCCACTGCCTGAAGCTGAGTTAGTGGACGTCCTTCCCTTTTGCCACGATGATAACATCATGACTGTATCTTCATCGGAGAGAGGTGATTGAATAGATTCGGGGCATTATCTCCCTGACATCGAGGAGGCCTCAGACCTCTGTGAGGTGCTCACAAGGGGTTTTTACAAGACGGCTCAGCAGCTAGAGCTCACCTGGAACCCCAAGCTAAACCAAATAGCAAGCGGTACTTCTAGTATCTGCCCTCCGTCCGCTGTCAGACTGCCACTACAACATCACTGGTACATTTTCTGCCTCCAGTGCAGATTCTGGAAATATGTTTTGGCTTCCTCCCTACTGTACTGACTCTTTAGAATGGTCTATTTCGACCCTATTAGATGCAACTCTCTGGGGCATGTATGTTTTCGGTCGGTTAGTGTGGTTTGCTCTGTTTTTCAGTACATTCTTTACCAAGTAATTCCTCCTCTAATCAGCTTGCCCTAGGATAGCGCTATTGGTTTATGAACGATGGATTTTCCTGTTGCATGTGTCTGCTTGCAATGTCAAGTGAAGCTCGAAAGGGAATGTCCCTGGTTACTTCTGTAACCTCGTTTCCTTGAGAGTGAGACATTGTGTTCATCATCTCGTTTGCAGAGGGTTGCGAGTAAAGTTCAGGCTAAAATTCGTAAATATTGCAACCGAGAACCGCTTTATGTATTCTTCAGAGTGGCGGCATGCGCTTATTGCTCATTTGCATACAGGCGACAATAGGCAAGTTAATTGCACAGGAGTGAGCCAATAATCATCAAAAAGAAAGTGAAGGTGGAGAAATTTCTTATAGCAGACGCTCCACAATGTCTCGTTCCCACTTTCAGGGAACTGAGGTTATGGAAATGATTTCTCATGTATATTAATAGTATAATCATATGCACCATATAAAAAAAAGTATCTGTCTTTATTTCAGCAACTATAAACATTGTTTTGGGTATGCCCTCCCCTGTTTGTATTTCTTCTGGTGTAACACCAATTAATAGTGGATCTTATTTTTTCTCACTGATATGTGAACGGTGTCGTGTTTAATGCGGTCTGTGCGTTGTGGGTGCATAAACAATCTTACGTATGTGGTCAAATCTCACGATGGGAAATATGCATAACAAATAAGCTGAAGAGGCGTCGCAGGGTCCTTTATTTGGGCCGGAGCCCCAGGCGACTGCCTGGATTGCCTGTTGATTGGGCTGGCACTGGGTGCACATGTTTGCAAATTCATTGAATCATTCATTCAGATTATTCATTCACAATTATCAAAAAAAATTATCAAAACTGTATTTGCTTATTGAACTGTTTATTGAACTATGGAACAGTCAAGATGGTAAAAATGTTATATATTTTAAAAAACTATATTTCAAATACAAAAACTTTTCATTTTATATTTACAGCATTTGAGAAACGCTCTTATCCAGAGCGACTTACATTTATCTCTTTTATACATCTGAGGAATTGGAGGTTAAGGGCCTTGCTCAGGAGCCCAGCAGTGGTGGCTTGGTGGTGCTGGGAATTGAACCCTGGTCTTTCTGGTATCAGTCCAACACCTTAACCACTTAGCCACCACTTCCCCATTTTGGACTTTTTACCTCAGAATACTGAGTTTCTTTATGTTGCACATTTTAATTTCTCCTGGAAAGACTGTGTGAGACTGGTCTCAGCGGCGCAACCTCATACCGTCAATATGCATTATATACTATACATCTACATCCGCTATTCGCCACTTACTCTAATATAATCACAAGAATACTTGTGTTTTTGGTTGTCGATATTTAATGGTTAGTTGTCTGGCATTAGTAAAGCGTTATTGTGCCAATAGCCCGGCCCAAGTTAAACCCAGGGTGTAGTGTGGGCTCACTGCAGCCTAGACTGATCAGACTCGGGGGGTGTGTGTGTGTGTGTGTGTGTGTGTGTGTGTGTGTGTGTGTGTGTGTGACAGCAGGATGAAATAAAAAGTTTATACCTGAACAGATTAATCACACTCTACAGGAAAGCTCCTCAAATGAACAGGAAGTGACCATTTAAACTCAAACAAATGATAAGACCCAAGAACAAATGAGAAGGATAAAAAGAGTAGTGTTTGTGTGTGTCGCTGATGTCCGTTTTATCACAGAACTTTATCCTAAAAGTAAAAGCCAGAGTGAGCTGTTACACTGAAACCTAATTCCTACTGCTGAAAATGAAAATGAAAAGAGCTATAAAATATTTTCAGATCACACACACACATACATACACACACTGCCCTCTTGGTAGATCTTAAAAAATTAAACAGAATTTAAAAGGTTGGATGTAAAATTAAACAAATCACTTAAAAAACAAATGAATCACATTAACTTCACATGTAAAAATAAACGAATTTAATGTTAAGACTACAAATTTGGAAAGAATAGAATATATATGATTCATTTATATATATGCGATTTAAATAAATTAATCACGTAAGAATCAAATTAAAAAAATGAATGAATCAAAATAAAAAATTGCATTAAATGTATGATTATATGAATCATATACAGTGTAATGTATAAATTCAATGAAATGTATAAACGAAATGTATAAACGAACTTAAAAAGAAAAGAAATTATAAATCAAAATGACAAAACAATTGAATCTTCTAAAAGAACCTTTGTATTGAACCTTCGTAAGAACCATTTTGTAGGGGAGAAAAGGGTGACTCTTTTGTGCCGAAGTAAGAAGTACTTAACGCTGCAGGAGGTGAGAGCAGTCAGTATGTCCACTAAGAAAATGGAGACACTGTCTGCTCAGAAAGAGGGACAGGATAAGGAGGTGTAAATCCGCCTGTGGATTACAGCCTGGAGATTCGCTTACATTTTAACCAGATGAACTCTGAGCTTGGCGGGTGGATAAAGTTTACGTCGAAGAGCCCTGGAAACCCGAGTGTCCAAAATATCCTGCTTGGACTGGAGTCTATTTAGGACTGAAGAGTCCCAGGAGAATTGTTCACTTGAAAATCCCTAAGAAATAAAAACAGTTGATGTTATTACAAATGACCTTGACCAGATGTCTCCTTGGGTCCCATTCATAAACATCTGATCATATATATATATATATATATATATATATATATATATATATATAATATATATATATAATATATATATATATTTATTTACTGGATTACAGTTCCGCTTCAGCTCTTACACCGCTGCAACTCCCTCATAAAGCCTGTTTTTATGTGTTTATGTGTGCAGCTGTTTAGTTTTGTAACCTATATCAGCTCGTCGCCTGCTGCTTTTTTATGCGCCATCCCCAGTCACTCCAAACGTTTCGTTTATTTCCACGCCGATCTTTTTACGCCCCCGGTCTGCACCTGTCAGCTCACAAACAGCATTCATGTGTTCATGCAAACCTGCTCCCATTCTTACATGCTGGAATAGAAAATATATGTGAAATACAAACATAATGATCAAATAATAAAAATTATATAACATATGTAATAACATTGTAATAACATGATGTAACAGTTTAGCATGGAAAATAATCAATAGTTTGTTCCTAAATGCCAAACCAGGAAGTGACGTCATTGTTGAGCTTAAACTGTAAAGCTTTACAACTGTACAAGAAGCACAGCAATAGTTGAAAATGAATGATGTATTTCTGTAAAGCTGCTTTGAAACAATCCTGATTGTTGAAAGTGCTATACAAATAGAGGTGACTTGACTTGACTTGACTTGACATAAAAAGACAAAATGTTAAGTTTATATGTTTCATAATAAGTATATTTTTAAGGATAGCAGTAGTTAATTAGGTGGATTAATTTGGCTTATGGGTCCTAACTTATGGCTTAGTGTGATAGAAATGTTACATCAACATATTTGCCTTATATAGTTATATAACTATAACTCATGTTTACAGAATGATAAAAGATTTGTAAATATTTTTAAGAAATGGTGCTGAAATGTTTTTAAAGAATAAACTTTAAAAATGTTTTTTTAAAAGGCTTTACATGTTCTTGTTGGAATTAAAAAAAAATAATTTATTGAAAAAATATAAATATATTTTTTTGATTTAGAGGATTAATTTTGCTAATGTGTCAAAACTTATATATCAAAAAATATTTTTTTAAAAGTAGAAACAATTTTCTATTAATAAACAATGAAAAGCAATAAAAGAAACAAAATGATCTGATGTTCATTTAATATAAAAGTAAATAAATAACAAAATCCAACTTTTTGTAATAAAGTTTTCTGTGGTGTTAAAAGGGTAAAACATATTCGCAGGTCATTGTCTCTATAGCAACTGGCTGTCAAGTTTATTTTTATTTAACTTATCCACTAAATGTTATTATTATTCCTTACATTACTAATGCATAAGCTCGTAAATTTTTAAGCTACGATTGAAGATGCTTTAATGCTTTTTCTGGCGTCTGTGCCAAACGTGATGTACATCTCAGCAAAAAATCAGGAGTGTTGAAGAATGCAGTGCTGACCAAAGGATGTCTCCCTCCTTCCTTTCTTTCTTTCTTCCTTCTTTTTTTCATCTTTGTCTTTCTGTGCTGACAAAACAGAAACAAACAAACACAGCAACTTCTTAATGGATCGATCCAGACCACACCCGCAGAGACAGGAGACAAAACTGTGACCTGCCGGTATGTGTGGTTAAATTATTCATACATCATTCATACTACATCCTTTATCAGATGTGTGTGTACCGATACTGGTGTCAGTATTGGGCCTGATGCTGATTTACTTGTACTCAAAAAAACACTATGATGAGACAACATTAACACAACTTTTAGCTGCAAGACTTCAGCAGCAACGACAAAAGGTCAGACTCATATTTTAAAATGAACAATAACAACCCTGCATGGCAGACTGCAAACTTTATAGGTATAACTATATTAAGGGGTACAAAAATAAGAAATATTAATTTGTACTTGTACTCTGTCTTTGAAAAAATGTTATTGGTGCATTCCGTATTTATAACACAAAATTGACAAAACAACTTGTTTGTTAAACTTGTTAATCTGTTTTACATAATAAGACTGAAATTAAATTAAATATAACTTATTAGTCGAATAATAACAATGTGTTCTGTCTGAAAATTTCTGACTACAAGAAGTACATTTTTAAAATTAGTTTTAAACTTGAAATGTGTGACAAATATATTTTGGGGACATAGATTAACTGATGTTTTATGAAAATTTGGTCCATAGTTAAGATATTTCTAGGATAACTGTACTATATTACATGAAATGTATTTTTTTTCCTTTATTCTTATTACCCATAATTATTTTTGACAGTATTAAAAAATGAATATGATTAATAATATTACAATAAGATTAGTTTTATCTGTTTATATAGCGCTGGTATAAATCTTTGGAACATCAAAAGTTCTGACTTTAAAAAATGTTTTTACAGTATAATAAATGTTGTTTTAAAAGTATTGACATTTTAATGGACTACCAAATTTATTACATATAAAAAGCAAATCAAATTCCAGGTTTAAAAAGGATTTAGACAATTTGTATTGTAAAGAATCCCAATGAAGCGAGTCATATTTTAAAAACCAAAGTGCAGTTTATTTACAATAATATAAACAATTAGCATAAACTTATTAGGCGTGACTTGACATAGCTTAACTTAGCTTAGCATTAATTTAGCATTGGCATAGCTTTAACAAACATAAACAAAACAGGAAGTAAACAAAGGCATGAATCAAACATACAGCATGAACTATATAACAAATTAACATAAAACAAACAAAAGCATAAACAAGATAAAACATAAAACAAGAAACAAGAGCTACAATCCTTATAGTTATTTAAATTGAAGTATAATTTCTTTGAATTATACCACAGCAGCAGATTTTTCTACTTGTACCAGACACATTTTTATTACATTCATTACATTTCTATTTTTTATTTTATTTTAAAGAATTGTTATAAGGCGTTAATTGTGAAAACGTAAAACTGAGCCATTTAATCCAAACTCAAACTTTGAGATTTGAGGTTATAGAATCTATAAGAAGAATATAGAATCTGACCAATCAGAATTTATCTGGTTGAAGTTCATATTAATTTAGTGTAACAATGCAATAGAAATAAAGCGTTTGAGTGTTTGGGGGAAATTTTTCTGACATATTCTAGTAATGTAAAACTCCAGATATCCATTCAGATCTTAGAAAGATAATTTCAGCTTCTTTAAAGAAAGCTCCCTCCATGCACCCTTTATTCATTAAGACATAAAACCTTTACCAATTTATGTGATGTTATAGCATATGATCCTTAACCTCTTCTTTGAGTTCTGTTATTTTCTTCTGTGATGTCATTTCCAGGATGAAAGTCTGTCTCTCTGGATTGCTGTTCGAGCTCTGAGCTCACGGTGCAACTTGTTTGGAAAAAGCGCCTGATGGAAAAGCTGTACAAGGCCCGGGGGACCTGAAAAACATTTGAAACACATCAAATCTTGTGAACTCTGGAAAGCCAAAAGAAAAAAAAGAGAGAAAGAGAGCGGCATATTGACATTTTGGCACAGTGAAAACCTACTCCTGTAGATTAAAAGAGGACTGCCAGACTCCGTAAATAGGTAATTAAAAGCTGCATGGGTTCTCATCTAAGTATTCAACATGAAACGGGGTAATAACCACACACACACACACACACAGAATGCTAAATAGCAATAAAAAGTGCTTTCTTTCAAATGAAGAAAGTTTATACAGCGGTCTAAATGTCAGCCACGTCATCGTTTTTTAACACAGAAAAATTATTTTCAGCTATAAATATAATTTTTATGGAAAATAGCAGTTTATCATCAGTCACCTTGAACACAGCCTCAGTAAACAGAGCGTGTGTTTCCTAAATGATACAAACAGTAACCATGAAACATATGATAATAACACTACCCACTACTATACACTAATACTAACCACTACACACTACCCCTTCCCCTTACTATACACAACCTTAACCACTGTACACTAACACTACCCCTTACTATACACTAACAGTAACCACTATACACTAACACTACCCCTTACTATACACTAAAAGTAGCCACTATACAATACCACTGCCCCTTAGTATACACTAACAGTAACCACTATACACTAACACTAACTACTATACACTAACTACTTAACAGTACCCACTACTGTACACTAACACACATCACTATACACTACCACTTTTCCTTACTATACATTAACAGTAACCACTATACACTAACACTAACTGCTATACACTAAACCTGACTACTAGACATTAACACTACCCACTACTATATACTAGTACTGAATTTTTAAAGTACTTGTCAAATTTTCACATCCCTATTTTCAAAAGTCTCTTTGTTCTTATTATAATAAATAGGTTAAAGTAAAGTTAGTGTCAGTACTGTGATGGACATTAACATCACATTACCTGTCATTTGCAATAAAATCTCAAACACACTCAGATGTTTTTTAAACTCTGTCTTTATTTTCTACTTTTATCATTGGTTCCTTTAAAAATATACTTTATTTTAACATTTCATATTTACATGCATTATTTAGTTAGGAATTCTGCGTTGATTTTGTATGTATGTTCTAACTTTTAGATTTCTGGATTTTTCTATTAATGCAGGACGTCCCAGTTTTGCTGTTAAGTTTATTTAGTTTTGTGTTAAATGGATATGAGAAAGCACATATAAAAAAACTTGTGCATGTGAAATGTGGTTTTATACTAGGGTTAAAGTGGCCATAGATACCAAATTGTTATTAGTAGGATTCAAATAGGCATCATTTTGACACTCACCGCTACGTGTGTTTTTCAGGTTGAAGATGGAATTCTTGTACGCTGTGATGTCAGTTGGTTATGTTGCACACAGCATGCATTGCATTATGAAACTAATGGAGGTACACCACCAAAAGTAAGAAAGCAAAAGTAAGATTTTTTAACTTAAAATATACTTGAGTAACAGTAAAAGTAAAGATTACCAAAAAAATTTACTCAAGTAAATGTAACAAAGTAAATGTAATTTGTTACTACCCACATTTGACAATACCCATTATACACTGATCGCTATATACCAACCACTAAACACCAACACTAATCACCATAAACTATCATTAACCACTAAACACAACAGCAAACATGAAATACTAACACTAACCACTATAAACTACTATTAACCACTGAATACTAACCACCAAAAACTATATTCTAACCACCAAACACAAAATTCTATAACTAACCACTATACACAAACCATTATACACTAAACACATGCTAACCACTAAGACCAAACACCACTACCCATTAAACTCTAAAAACTAACACTAACCACTATACACTAATTTGTATACATTAACCGCTATAAACTAAACACTATATACTAACACTTAACACCACACACTAACGCAAACTATTATAAACTAACATTAATCACTAATGACTTGCATTAACCACTATAAACTAACTTTAACCCCTATAAATACTAACCACCAAACACTAACGTGAACACTTATAACCCTTTTGCACTTACAACTATACACTAACCACCAAACCCTAAATATTAACTAACAATACATTCTGGTCATGAACACAAACAATAACCATTTAACACTAGTCCCCAATGACAGTAAGAAATGTGCCTTTTTGTTGACTTTAATTTTCGGGAAAGGGCTTGATTGTGCTTTGGCTCTATGGAACTCTGATGTGCTTATTTCTTCATCTGTGGAAAACTTTAAGACTCATTTACAGGAAGTCTTCGAGTTCTCAGCAAGGGGGCTCTGCGTTTCCACCCAGCCATTGCGGCTGCATCAAGGTGAGCTATCTGCTGCGGATTACTCAATTTAGTTTTGCACATTAGCAGCACAAAGTGGCTGAAATGAGATTTTCTTAAAATATCTGTTTAAAGATGAACTAAACCCACCCTTACAAGCTGAATTCGCTTGTTTGGATGACTTCAGGTCTTTGTCTCGTTGCCATGACAGCTCGTCTGGATAACCTGCTTCAAACAGCCCTCACGTTTCTCAAGAAGCTCTAGCCCAGTTTGCCCGCACCACTGACTCTGAAGAATCTGAGCTCATGCAGGGGGAGTTATCTCCGCAGAAACGTCAACGCAGGTTACAAGCTCACCTGTGCTTATACTCTGGAGAGGCCAATCACTACAGTGCCACTTGTCCCCTGAAGTCCTCTCGCTGCCAAGATAAAGTGAGTTATCCCATATATTCTTTTCCCTCGACTCTGTGTGTTACCGTGCCTGCTACCCTCTGTGTTGATTCTGTTTCTCATCACTTTTTAGCGCTAGTAGTCTTAGGATCCTTGCTTAACCTCATTGACATTCATCTGATTATCCGTTTGAACATTTCCACCCTACCATGCCCCCCCCATCCGGATCTCGGCGGTGGATGGCAGTCTTATCGGGCCCGGCATCACCCACCGCTACCATCACTTTGTGGGTGGGTGAATTTCACCAGGAGCAAATATCTTTGTTCGTTGTTTCATCACTCAACAACCCCATCATTTTGGGGTTTCCCTGGCTGCAAATGCACAACCCATACATTTCATGGACTGAGAGCACTATTACCCACTGGTCTAATTATTGTTTCCAGAACTGCCTCCAATCACCATCCCACACGCCTTGTTTAACCACCAAGTCTAGATTATACCAACCTGTCTGATGTTCCTCACGAATATCATGACCTACTCGAAGAGTTCAGTGCAGCCAAAGCATTAGAGCTTCCTCCTCTACGCATGGGGGACTGTGCTATAAAACTGTTGTCTAACGCCGGGTGGGCGTTAGACAACATAACACATCTGATTCTGAATAAATGAAATATTCTTATTAAATACTTTGTTCTTTACATAGTTGAATGTGCTGACAACAAAATCACACAAAAATTATCAATCAAAATCAAATTTATTAACCCATGGAGGTCGGGATGGATTTTGGAGTCACACTCAAAATTGAAGTGGAAAAAACACACTACAGGCCAATCCACTTCAGTTCAATGTAATGTCCTTAAACAAGTCAAAATGGCTCAGTAGTGTGTGTGGCCCCCACGTGCCTGTATGACCTCCCTACAATGCCTGGCATGCTCCTGATGGGTGGGTCTCCTGAGGGATCTCCTCCCAGAGACCTGGACGGAAAAACATCTCCGACCTGGACAGTGTGGTGGTTGCATGTGAGCGAGATGTGGATGGAGCCCTGATGTGCACAGATGGATGCAATTGGATTTCAGGGAACGGGCGGGCCATGTCCAGAATTCAGTTCGTCTTGCAGAAACTGACAACTGCCAGCCACATGAGGTCTAGTTTTCTTGCATTAGGAGGAACCAGGGGCAGGGGCCGAACCGCACTCTGTTTCACAAGGGGTCTGAGGATATCGCTCGGTCTCTGAATGGAGGTCGGCAGGCGACATGGATGGGCTGTGCGGCCCTCCAAAGAAATGGTGCTCACTCCACACCACCTGGACCCACTGCCAAAACATCGGTCATGTGGAGGCAGCAGAACGTTTCCACAATGGGCTCTCCAGGTGGCTGTACGAGCTGAGATCAGTCTGTCTACCAGGTGTCCTAAATCTGTGAATCCAAGGTTGCAGCTGTAACGGCGGCCAGTCCATGGCATCAATCTTCGTCTGGCAAAACTGCTGACAAAGGACGTCCTACACGAGATTTTCTGGAGCTTCAATAACTTTTATCCGTACTTGGAGTCAGACAGCAGCCACCCATAACTGTCTCTCTTTCAAGGGGTCTGAGGAGCTCACTCGGTACCTAATTAAAGGCCTGCTGGACGACATTTTGCAGGTCACCAGAGCATTCCTGGTAAGCCTTAACATTGAAGGCGGAGGGCCCACACCATACTGACCCACTGTATTGGTCATGGGCTGGAGGCACCTCAGAACGTTCTCCATGGCGTCTCCAGACTGTCTGTCACGTAGAAGAACCTCTTTTCAGACGCTTCCTGTTTGTGGGGTGGGCGCTGTACTGGTGGCAATGCTCCAGTGGACATTACGCTGACAGGCAACCCTTCCAAGCTGTCTTGGGCTGACCGTTTGAGCAGCTCGCATGCCATGTGCCTCCTGGAGGTCATTTGAGCCTCTGGCAGTGCTCCTCCTGCCTTCTGGGACAGCTGAGGTAGTAGACTCCTGCTGCATGCCCTACCTACGCTACCAGACGTCTCCTGATGTACTGATCAAAATGGGAGCGCCTCCACCACACTAGACAGTTTCTTGCCACAGCTCGCAATGCCTTTATCCTGAGGCCACTGCTTGAGACCAGTTGTGTAAATGTGACTCCAGATTCATTGCACAACCAGATGCATTGTGGTCTGAATGGTTCCACCTGGAACTGAACCATTGGTCACAATCAGGGTGTGTCTTGCTAATTGTCAATTTCCACCTGTTGTCTATTCCATTTGCACAACAGGGGGCATGTGAATTGATTGTCTTGAAAATATTTACAGTCAGCCAAACGCCTGAACTCAAGGCAGGCTAAATGGGCCCTTTTCTTCACAAGGTTCAGATTCACAGTGCCACAGTGGTTCAAAAATAACAAACCTGATGCCCTGTCCCAGAATTATGACCCCCTATCACCAGTTCTGTGCCCAGACACTATTCTTGACCCTAAGCTGGTAGTGGCACTTATTTAGTGGGACTTAGATGCAGAAATCATGTCTAAACATCAGAATGACCCTTCCCCTGCAGCCTGCCCAAACAAACGAGTCATGTCCTGGGCCACATGTCACTGAGTTCATGTTATTCAGGTGTCAGGAGAATAAAAGAACTGTTGGAGAATGCTTATTGGTGGCCAGGTTATCGTACAGATATTTTGAACTTCGTTAAGGGTTGCAACGTCTGTGCACAAGCCAAAACCCCTTGACTTACCTAAGGGTCTCCTGGAACCTCTGCTCATCCTGCAAAGACCCTGGTCACATATCTCTGTCAATTTTATCACCGATCTCCTCTGCTCCCATGGGTTCACCACCATTCAAACCATCATAGACCGGTTCTCCAAGGCCTGTCGTCTGGTGCCTCTTATGGGTCTGCCCTCAGCCATGGAGACAGCCACCACATTATTTAACCATGTGTTTAGAAGTTTTTGTGTCAGATAGGGGGCCCCAATTTACGTCCCGGCTGTGGTCCGAGTTTCGCAAATGCCTAGACATAAATCAGAGGTTGGGGGAGGCCAGGTGGAGAATTTATTTCCTGGATCAAGTATGCCCAGAACTCATTCACTCATACTCCTCTGTGTTCTGGGATACCAACCGCCTATTTTCCCCTGGTTAGGAAAATCCTGGTTAGGATTTTACCGGAGGTTGAGGACTGGATGCAATGTAGCTCCCAGGTTGGGAGACAGCCCACATAAGGTTGCAGCGGGCCATACGTACACAACACATCCAGGCTAATAAGAGATGACATCCACACCCCAACTAACAGCTAGGTCAGTTAGTATGGTGGTCCACTAGAGACTTACGCCTTGTTTCTTATAGAAAAAATCAAGTCTTAAGTGTGTGGGCCCATTCAAGATCAATAAACAAATTATAACCCTGTTACCTATAGGCCGGAACTCCCCCCATCCTACTAAATCTACTCATCATTTCACTTCTCACGCCATTTTATCCAGTGATGGGTAATGAGCCCCAAGTACCTGAACCTCCAGCGCCCATTGAAATAAAGGGAACACCTGCATACCGGGCACATGAACTTCTTGACACGGAGAAGGGGGTCACCTGGAGTATCTCGTGGAATGGGAGGGGTATAAATCGGAGAAAAGGTCGTGGGTAAGAACCTGTGATATTCTTGATCCCGCTATGTTACAGGAGTATCATGCCGCTCACACTGATCAGCAAGCTTCTCAACCCCTTGACTTTCTGTTTGGTTATCATATAAGCTAGCCAATTGTTTACCTCAATGCAAAGTATTGTTCATTATTCTACATACCAAGCGTTCACTCTGCATTTCTCATTTCCTGGTATCTGATCTCTGCTCTGCTTTTGATTTTTTGAGTGTTTTGGATTTGTTGTCATGGTTTGTTTTTGATTTTTGTATAAAGACTTCTGCCTGTTTAATGACTATTCTTCTGAATTGCTCTGTTGTGTTTAATAAAACTGTATTCTGCAACATGCATTTGCTTTCGTCTTCTGCTTCACAAGTACTAAACAATAAACACTAACACTAAACACTAATGCTACAAGAACACTAACACCAATCATGAACAAGTGGGTTAGCAAATGAAGTCATGCTTTAGCAAGTGATCTCCAACGTAAATGCTGTACATTAGACTTAATAAAACCAGTTTATTGCAGTACATTCTATTGTATTGTGTTTGTACAATATTTGTTATTTCTAAGTATATTTTTCTTATTTAAAAACATGTAACAAAAAATTGCAGTGTTTTTGGGGAACCAGAACGGATTAATGGCATTTCAAATTATTTCAACAGGGAAAATAAACGTCAAGGAACGAATTTAACTTGTAAGTGTAGGCATCACTGTACACTAAAAATTGCAGGTTTCATTTTAGTGGTTAAGTTGTTCAGGTGCTGATCGTGGGTACGATTCCCAGCACCACCAGACTGCCAATATTGGGTGCCCTGAACTTAAAGCTCAGTTTTATTAAAATAACAAGATAAATGTCTTTCTCTGGATAAGGACGTCTATCAAATACCAAATATGGAAATATAATTAGATTGAAGTCTGCTAAAGCAATGACTGTACACTTCAACAACTTTTATTTTGTGTCCTTAGAATGTAAGGCTGTGTGCAAATTTACACAAATTATGCAACCTTATATGAGTAAGATGTTTGTTTTCTGCGTTAAAACACTAAAAGAGAAATTAAGCACTGCCCTAACATACTGTAAGGTTAATGGTTTATGTTTCATGTTCATGTTCATGTTTTATGTTTATAATTTGTTTTATGTTTCATGTTTATGCTGTATGTTCAGATTTCATGTTTCATGCTTCATGTTCATGTTTCAATGTAATGTTGCATGTTTATGTTTTTTTGTTTTATGTTTATATTGCATTTATGTTTTGAGTTCATGTTTATTGTTCATGTCTTTGTTTACTTCCCTATGTGCTTGTCATGTGATTCCCTTGTACATGTGTCATGTTCCCATTGGTTAGTCTTCTGAATTTATAGTCCCTGTGTTTACCGTTGTCTTTGTGAGTCTGTTTATGTGTATTTCTAGCTAAGTCAAGTCAAGTCCCGTTTATGTTTCATGTTTTGCTAAATGTTTATGTAGAGTGTTTATAATTATACTCGCCTCAGTGGAGATCATTATACATACGTAAACTTATGTAGTAAATTTTAAGTTTAACCTTACATTAGGCTTAAAATCCCCCAAAATTCTTCCTAAATCCTTCGTCCCATCAGCATCACTCGTCTATCCTGTCTTTCCCAGCACTGCTATACATTATACCGTCTGGCGACAGTGTGCCTTTATTCACGAAGCCTAATACTTCAGTCCTCCTCTCAATAAGCTAATCGCTTTAATGTGTGAAAATTGATTTCAGTCCTCCTCCCTTTTCCTCCTTCCACCCCGCACTCTCATTTTTCCCTGTTTCTGTCCTCCTCCTGGGGGTGATTCATGCTTTTATTATTGATAAGCCTTTATTGATTTTTGTAATGCGGTAAAAGCGTTTGTTTTATGCTAGCTTCATTGTTTGTGTGTGTATGTGTGTGTTTCCTGAATCGGAAGTGAAATGTACTTGATTATCAGCTTTTTTCAAAGCCATGTTGCTGTAAAACCAGCTAAGATATTGTTCAAATATAAACCTTTATTATCCTAATATTATAAAAAAAAAGATAGCGGAAATAAACAGTACTATTATGAATCATTCAACATAGAACCTCCATCTATATGATTTTTATACAATTGATTCCTATCAATTAAACACTAGTTTGACGGGACTGTCGAGCAACCTGGAGCGACAAACTATTAACACCCAGGCTGCTGTATGTGTTTAGAGCCTTCATGCAAATGTTGCGTGTATGTGTGAATTCCTAAAGTAGAAAAACGGGTTTGATGTGTCTTGCTTTCTCAAGTGAGTTTTGCGAGTTCATGTCATCAGTAAAATGTCCCTATGATTATAAGAAAAATTATGTGTTATTACGTTAGAATAGATTTTTTTCTTGAAGTAATACATTATAAATAAGTTTATACAGTCCAAACTGTCTGTCATATGCACCAAAATTATATATCGCAGTCATATATTGGTAGATTCGATATACCAAAAAGATGATGCCCAAAAGATGGCGCCATCTATCGATGATATAGATATGACCAAACTCGATAATAATAAAAGAATAAAATTTTGGTCAGTATCTACTTATTACCAGCATATTAATATCAGTGTTGAAAAAGCTAATTTTAAAAAAAACTAATTATTTATAGTTACTACTACTACATAGTAATAAGTAGTAACTATAAATACAAAAAGTAACTGATTTACATCATTATAAAAGTAACAGGGAAAGTAACTGTTGTGTCACTTTTTAAAAAATGATTAAATATGTCAAATAACTTGGATTTCCCTAATAATAAATATGTTAAATAAATAATAAATTATTCCACTAAATAAACTGTAAATATGTATAAAAATAAAGAATAAGACAACGTATTAAGGTACAAGGTACGAGCCCACAAAATGTACAGCCAACAAAATGCAGTTTTCTCGCATATCCCATCTTAGTAAGTTGGGGTCAGAGCGCAGGGTCAGCTATGATACAGCACACCCCTGGAGCAGGAAGGGTTAAGTTTCTGCTCAAGACCGGACAAATGGTGGTTGGCTTGCCGGTGGTGGGGCTTGAACCCAGGTGGGCTTGCCAGGGTGGTTGAGCTGGTCTTCAAGCTAGCACCTTTACAGCACCCCTGGAATTAAGTGTCTTGCTCAAGGACCCAAATAAAATAAATTATTATTGTACAGGTTAAACATTGCCGAATGGTGGGCTTGAACCCAAATAAAATAAATTATTATTGTCAAAAACATTATTATTGTAAAACACTATGTGAGGTCTTCAAAGCATTAGAACTTGCACCTTGTGAGCCACCACTGTGAGGTGCTTTCATTAGGAATGGAATGCTTGTCAACATTGGAAGAACTAATATTACACTTGTAAACACCTTGTCTCATTAATAAAACACTTAGTGTTTATACTTTTCAATTGTCCTGTGGGTCCCAGTATGTCGACCCCTTTCATTTATTCTACCGGTAACTTTCATATTAGTGAATACATACTAGTCAACGTCCCCATGTTCAGAGACCTATGTTACTACCTGTAACCTACAGTTTGTCCAAGAAACATACTTAAATGTGTGACTGTGATGTTTAACAGCATGTAAAACTTTGTGTGTGACTGTGAATTCTTGTGTGTGCTAACAATTGTAAAACACTGCCTCTGATGGGTTCAATGATATTTAAACTACCACCCATCAGCTGAGTTTGTTATGTTGTTAAGCTTCCACCCCAAACAGTGAAAACCATCTGCACGGTCACCCCAACACCATCAGTAGAAGGAAACAACTTTGCAGGTCCTATGGCTGAGAGAAAGCCAACTCTCATGTTAACTTGCTAGTTACTAATAAATAAATAATAAGTGTGCAAGTAATGCCAGTTAGTAAATAACATGCATTCATTAACATCAGTAACAATGTTTTTAAATTACTAATAGCAAAGTTTTATCAGGAAGTCTATATAGCTCGAATATTCACACTTTCCACACTGATCAGTTTTTTAATACTATATAGCAAAGCTTATTTCATTTATCAGCATTGCACATTGCAAAATGCAAGTCTTTTCCATCTGGCACGTTATTAAAGCATTGCAAAATCTTAACAAGATTTTTCTGTTTCATTACTATTTGGGTTGACAATCTGGCTTTTTTTTGCGAAGGTGTCAACACAGCCTTTTTTAGGCTTTTTAAGATATATACAGCATTGTCAACCTTGAACCTGATCCAGAATGCTGTATTAAAATGGCATGTTATGTGACCAAAAATCATAAAGGGACATTTTAGCAAAGACTAAACAGTAGAAATATAAATAAAAAAAAAACAAATAAAAAAATCTGTCAAAAACAAAACATCATGACATTAGCAGTATTTTTTTTTTACATCTGTTTATGTAAAAATCTTTGTAAGCTGTAATTACATAAATAGATATATAAATGTGCCATAAATAAATAAATATAAATAAATTAAAGTCTGATTAATGTTCTACAATATAATAAAATATAAAATTTTTCACAGCTGTCCTGTAGAAACTTTTAAACAAACATGTCTGCTGTATAAAAAGGGGTATTGAAAGAACGTGTCTATAGCCCCTCAAGGACGTTGTCGAAACCACAGAAAAAAGCTAACATCCGCTTTATGAAAACTGAACAATTGCCAATTTCTGGCCCTCATAAGAACAAAAGCAGGCTTAGTTCAACCACATGCGAGTCTTTGCGGTGTCGAACGCTATCGATCGCTCCTCTGTGACTGTACTTTTAAAATTCTAGTAAAAGTCCAGCCGAAAAACATCATTCCATTCGACGTGCTACACAATTCAATCATACTGCATCCGGTATTTAAAAATAACACAGACTCTCCATTGTGCTTAACTTTCCTCTGAAGGTCATTTCTGATTGGAGGAGCTCGCCAGAACTAATTCATGTTTACGAAACACTTTAGGTCACTAAATGTTATTAACAGTAATAAAAATATCTGTTTCGTCTTTAAACACACACTGATGGAAGGACACGACTAAATAGCAAGAGGTACTTTTTATAATAAATTTTTGAAAACTTTTTTTAGGTCAAATATATCTGAAACCGTACAAAGATACAATGTCTAATCAATAGTAATCCTTATTTCTGCAAGTGTTTTATAGTATTTTTTTGTAAAATCTGTCAGGAGCAAGAAATAAGCCTCCCTGTTTTACCGTCTCTGTTAAACTGCATTCCTCTCACCTCTTCAGTCCAAACACGGCGGGTCGCATGTGCCTGTTAGCGGCTTGGGTATTCATCACACTCCCTTAAAGTACACACTAAGGTGTCTGAGAGATCGCACAGACTACAGACTCATTCCACCGTGTCTCTACTTCTGCTGCATTTTCACCGTCTGCAGCTTTTAAATTTTATTCCCTGGTCCTTTCCCATAATCTAAATTCTTAATCATGCAACACAAGACAAGGAGACCGACCTGCAAAGCTATAGGAATATTAAAGGTTTAAGGCATTTGTGTAAAAATGCATAAAAATGAGGATATAACTAAATTTTTTCTATATCAATTAATCTATATTTACTAAATTAAATCAACCTTTGGTGCACTTTTATAAGTTTCTCGAAACATCTTTAAGTTGTTGTTACAGTCCTTTTGGATTAAGTCCTATCTCAGTTTGTTCTCATTTTTTATGTCATTTTGGACAGACTGGATGATGATAAGATCAGATCTCTGTGTGTCGAGCACTGGCTGTTGTTAGACAAAAATCTCACTGGATTATTACAATTTATTGTAAAAAGAATGTTTGGAAATGTAAACTAATATTTTCTACTGACACACAACAGCAAAAGATAGACATATAACTGACTTTTTAAGATAATCAAAATTGTAACATTCTAATAATACAGAACTTCAACAATGTCTAATCTGGAAAAAAAACACCATGTTCCTATCATTATAACATCAACAACATATAATTTGGAAAATAACTTTTTATATTTGAAATATTAGGACCTCAAAACAGACTAATATCAAGAATAACATCATGTTCCCATTTTCAGAATCTCAGCATTGTCTAATATAGAAAACACCATGTTGCCATCATCAGAACCTCAACAACGTCTAATCTGGAAAATAACATCATATTTATAATATTATGACCTCTAAACAGATTAATCTCAAGTATAACATCATGTTCCCAACATCAGATTCTCAACAAAGTCTAATCTAGAAAATATAATGTTCCCATCATCAGAATCTCAGCATCTAATCTGGAAAATAACATCATATTTCTAATATTAGAACCTTAACACGGTTTAATCTAAAGAAAATGTTCATAATATTTTGTCCACATATTGTGTGTAACCTTACTACAGTCTAGTCTAGAAAAATAACATCATATCTAACCTGGAGAATAGCGTCATGTCACAAATATTGGTCTGTCTAATCTATAGAACATCATCATAATATTGTTCACTTGTAAAGCTGCTTTGTGACAATCACCATTGTAAAAAGCGCTATACAAATAAAACTGAATTGAATTAATATTTATACTCTGTCTACATATTATGCATAATGTTACCATAGTCTAACCACAGTGAAATATAGTGAAATAAGTTATGTTGTTCCTATTTTGTCTTGATGTTGTGTAGTGTAATTTAGAGACAAAACTCAAAATTCCTATCTGACCAAATTCTTACAGTTTTGGCATGGTCTAATCTACTGATGTTATTTTCAAGTATTTAATATAAGTACAGGCTATTTCTAATCAATGTCCTGTTCCTGCTAAAATCTCTAATTAAAAAATGTAACCCAGAGACATATGTCTTATTTCCAAAATTGAGGTCTAATCACTGTATAAACTTAAGCCTGGTCTAATATAGTCATAATCTTATCAGGATAAACAGCCTACAAAACGCAAATGAGTCTAATCTACCATTATAGTGAGGTCTGATCTCAGCCTAATCTAAAAACTGTACTCACTGATCTCAATACAATACAGTTAAAAGGAGGGGGCATTTACCAGCGTGCAATGATGTCACAAAATTCAGACAGTGTCCCGTTCTCCGCCCTGGTTCTTGGCCCGGGTCCGATTTCATTCCGTTCCTTTTGAAGTGACACGAACAGCACCCTGGGTTTTCCCTCACCCACATGCCAGAAAAGACCAGCTTGTTATAAGTGGACTGCTGGGGATTGGCACAGCTGCCCTATAAGCCTATATATATGGGTATGTTTGAGTGCTTGTGTGTGTGTGTGAGTGGGTTGGGGGGGTATTTCTCAACGCTGGTGGTACTGCTGAGAGCTGCTGAGTGACATGAAGTTGTTACAGAAGGCTGGGTGTGAAATGGCTGGAATTTTTTATGTTGTAGGTAACACACACAAACACAAAGTTCTTCTGGCATTGGGACTAAAAAAAACCTTAATGACATTATTTTCTGACATTATTTCTGGAGCTTCGGATCCTGAAATCCGCTGTTCATAAAACATCATAAAAATAGTCTAAACATTTTGTAGAGAAATGTTGATAAATCGACCCCCAAATTAAAAAAAAAACCTTTTTGTTGGTTCTTTTAAGGAAAAAAAGATAAGGGAAATCCGAGTTAATCCAAGATTCCGGCACCGTTCTGATCCCTCCGCCTGTTTTGTACTTTCAACAGGCGGCCTTGGATGCAAGGCCTTCAGCGTGGATTGACTAGTGTGTACTAATGTAGACATTTCACATTGCATGCTTCAAAAGCATGAAGGAAAAATGAGGTAAGAAAAAAAAAAGCATTTCTAAAATATCTTTTGTGGTTCGCAAATAAACTCTGTTAGCCATAGAAATTTGCTTAAGTTTGAATCGGATTGAATGTCTGTGATTCATAAGTAATATTTGCAGATGTGTACGTAAAGTATAAAAAGACGATGGAGGGCCATAAGCTGGAAGGCTTTGCATCCCAAAACCCAACGCCAAGCTGTAACTCAATAATATCTCACCCATTTCTAATTGAAAGCACAGAACGGTAAGACGCCTTCCCCTTTGGAAAGCCGAACACTTCTTGGCACTGATTCTCCGGCTCACCTCAGACCGGTTTTATTAAATGAAACAGAATCCAATGCCCAAAAATCATTAAACAGTTTCTCAGTGCGGGTTAAAGATCAGAATCTGGAAGGTGAGGAAGCTGAGAAAGCTTTTTTGGGCTTTTAGAAGAAAAACATTAGGCAAAGGTTTGTTTAATTAAATTAAAAAAGCTGATACCAATAAAATAGAGCAACTGTACGCATGGATAAAGGGGCAAAAACAGACTGGGTCGCCATAAGTAAACAGGAACTAAAATGTGTTTGAAATAAAACTCCACACCTTGCTAAGGAGCTGGTAAGTGCAGAAACATCGTTAGGAAGCCATGTCCATTGACCAGGTAAAGTAGCATGTGTTTCACTATGTTGTACATATAATTACATAGTTTTATTTATTGTTACTCAAGAATTGAAAACTACAATGACAAAAGAATGTTAGTAAGTTAGTCTAGCTTATTTTGCCTGTAAAGTCTGTATGTAACATTGTTTGCAAAGAATGTCATTTGTATAATAAATTAAAATGTTGTCCAAGCAGTCATGTAGCAGAAAGGCTCACTGTTGGGTCTTTATCAGTTTTGAAACTGTTGACTGTTTGAAAGTTGCCTCTTTCAGCTTCCACCATCGAGTGTAACCCTGTCCAATATTGATTCATGTTCAGGCTCATGCCCAATCACTCTTTCTCTTTTACACTTCTTCAGACAAAACACTCTTTGGTTTCTTTGCTGACTCAGTTATGGTGTTTGGTTTGAGACTTGCATATTAGATTGTTTTGTCTTATAGCTAACTGATGGCTAATTCCACCCAGGCTACCAGTCAAATATGTGACTTTGCCGTAAAGCAGGTCCCACGCTTCCACTAGTGTGTACCGATCTGATCACAAATCCTTGTGTTCGTGTTGTTGTACCCGTCAGAAAGCTGCTCAATAAAATTAATCTGTTTGAGAGTTGTTCCACTGAAATAATTTTAGAGACATTGTTTTAATGTTGAAAAACTACATCGTGTTGCTTTAAGTGTGTGAGTTTTTGAGGAAAGTGGGTGGAGTCAGAGTCTATTTACAGTTGGATATTCTTGTGTTTTTAGGGATAAGAGGACCGGATGAGACGGCGATGCAGTGCTGTCTGTCAGGTGTGTTTTATGGCATGATAGCTTGTAGTTAAAGGAAAGGGATTAATGAGTGCTGTCAGGAGGAGGAGAAACTTTTACTAAATAGCCGATCAGTGAAAGTTTATGGACTGGACATATATCTCCTGCTTCATGCTGTACTGCGTTGGGCTTATTGAGATATATGTTAAAAGCATCTACACCGTTTGAGCAAATGAATTAACTTGTTTTAAAGTGATGCTGTTTTTCTAAATAATGAAATAGTTTTGGCTGATGCAATATGATAGTGGTGGGTGTGGTCTTTAACATTCTACCAACATCAAACCCACTATCTTTTATGTAGCAGTCCAACACCTTAACCTCTGAGCTACCACTGCCCACATCCCTCAGTGCCACTAAATGGGGTAAGTTAGAGTGATTTTAAGAGCTGAAACACTTTGTACTGTAATAGGGCCCAAAATTTCTAGCAGCATCTCTGCAGATAATATTGTAATAATCAGTTAACAGATTATTATAATTTACATTCAATTATTTTGCTAATTTTACTCAATAACCCGGTAAATGTTTGTATTTTAAGCATTGCCTTACATTTGATAACTACATTTCAAATTGTTTTTAATGTAAATAAATAATGTGTTAATTATAAAAAAAAGTTTTTAAAATTTCTTATCAAGATGCAGAATTATATTATAATAAACTAGAAATGGCCCACTTTACCTGAAAATGATTTTAAAATGTTTATCGATGTGTATATCTCACAAATTACAAAATGTATGACCTCTTTTTTAAATTGATATATTATTATAGGGACCTGAAACGTAACAAATGTAATAATGAAAAGGAAAGTAAAAACACAACTACTTATTTAAATTACGCATTTAACAAAAAGTGACCCACTTTACTTGCAGTCACCCTACAATATGGATAAAAATAATACAATAAAATGCAAGAATATTGATCTAGTTTGTTTATAGGGGGAGGATATGAGAGCGAGAAAGAGACAGAGAGAGGGAGAGAGCGAGAGGAAAGCGAGAGACAGAGAGAGAGAGACCGTTTTTCAAATGGTCTCAAAATCAAAACTATTTTTAAATGCATGTTTTAGGTTATTATAATCATATCTATTATTTATATTATTTACTGTTGTTGTTATTATTATGTATAAATTATTCATACATAATAAATAAAAAAATAAGGTAACAAGCATATAAGCAAGTAATTATATCAATAAAATAATAATTATATTTTTATACTACTAATAATGATATTGTTATTATTAGAATCATAAATAAATAAATAAATAAATTCATTAATTAATTAAGCATGTAAGCAAGTAATTATAAATCAATAAAATAGGAATAATAATAATAATAATAATACTTATTATATTATTGTTGTTGTTTTGTTGTTATTATTATTATTGTTATCATTACATTTAAATAAATTAGATTTATATTAGGATCATAAATAATAAATAAACAAATAATTTAACAAAAATATCAATCAGTATCTGAATTATGGTTAAAGGGGTGGCGTCATATGCAATAAGTGAAAAAAAAATAGAAATACAATTGAAAAGAATTCAGCGATAAAAGCACTGGTCGTTGTAGTGAAAGGATGTGTCGTAAATATGCACTGATAGATTTCAGGTACTAAGATCACGTGTTTTTTTCCAGCTCTTATCCTCGCGCTATTAGTGTGGGTACTTCTTTAACACACTTTTTTTTTTTTTTTTACACGTTTTTCATGTTTTAATGCGACTACAAATGTAGTATGGCGAAAATGATTAGAGCTCATTCGAGTTGTACATCCTATTAAATGTGCGAATTTGTATTTGTTGCATTTGTTACCGTGTTTAAAGGTCACGTGGTATCGTTTAGCGCCTAAAAGCTAAGGGTGTGACCGGTTTATTCAGTGTCTGAGTGAAGCGCACTAGTCACGCCCACCGCGAACGCGATTGGTCTGTTCGCGTCTCCCGGGCAACCAATGAGAAAGTAGCGTGTGTAGTCTAGTTTAAACTCCAGCTGGAGTGTGATGAGGAGAGGAGGTCACCCTGCTCTTTTCCCAACACTTTCCCTCTTTCTTCTTGTTTTTTTTTTCTTCAGGAATAAATCGTACTAAAAAGAGTTTAGAAGGTTTTAAGGATTTTTATATTTAAGATCTTGAAACATGAGAAAACACCAGCACTTGCACAGAAACTCATCAGTGATTCTGAATTAGAGCTACAAAAAGAGTGATTTTATTATAATTTTTTTTACTCTGGATCATCCAGGTGAATATGGCGTACCATGCACCGATTTTTCCTTTGCTAGGATGTGGGAGGCCTCTGATGGAGCAGATCAGTACAGGCAGCATCGTCATCTCCAACCCTTCTTCCTCCTCCTCCTCCTCCTCCAAAGCTTTTCATCGATACCTTCAGCATGTGGAGAAAGAAGACGAGGAGGAGGAGGAGGAAGAGCCGGTGGTGCACCTGGAAGGCGTGGAACTGTGGAGGCAGTTTCACCGGATTGGCACTGAAATGGTCATCACTAAGTCCGGGAGGTAAACAAACAAACAAACAAGCAAACAAACATGACAGTTGTAAAAAATTCGCATCAAAATAGTATCAGTGTTAATTTTGGAAACACTGTTGAAATTTACCCGTTTGTAAAGTTATCTGGATGTTCGAGGGCTGATAACCAGATTTAACGTGATGTCAATTTAAATTATAAAAAACATATAGAAGAAAGAAATTAAAAGTATGCATTTATAATAGTACAAAGCCTAAAAATGTAATAAATATTTAACTGTTAGTTGGATCACAGTGTAATGAGAAAAGCCACATTGGAACTTTTAAAAGTAGTGAGAAAATCCTGTTCGACTCAAAATGTTTACCAGTTAAAGTAGCAATAAAAAAAAAATCAATAAAAAAAATAAGAATGTTAAAGCTGCCCATAAGATATAAATGTATCTGTCAGGATGGGTATCTGTGTGCAACGTTATGTACTGGTTTACACACAAGTTGTTCAGTTCAGTCTGCCAGATGACTTTATTTAAATAATAATAAGTAAATAAATAAATAGGGAACTCAGTATAAAAACTTTAATTATTAGAAATTTCATTTTTATTTCCTAGGTGTTTTTTATTATTTAAAGGAGGTAAATTATATTTAATTTACATTTAAAAAAATGTCCCAGGTTTTACTGTTATTAACTGCCACGACTTTACAAATTGACACGATTTAGTTAAAACCATTTATTTTTGTTCACTAATTAAAATGTGTATTATAAAATTGTTTACACACATACAGTTGAATTCCAATAATTATAGTTTTAATAATAGTTAATTAAATTAATATAATAACTGACCTTACTTCACATTGCTTTAAAATTTAAACCATTTATAATGTTCACTACACAGCAATTGATAAAAAAATTTAAATTTGTAATATTAAAAATATAATATATTTTACACACCCCGCTTAATTTCAAATAATTATTATAGTTAAAAAAATAATATATAATATAATAATATGAATAATATAAATAAATAATAAAAAAAAAGCTGTGATCATGTCACAGGAAAAATAGAAACCTTGCCACACATGTACAGCGGAAAACATCCTTAATATTGAAATTATATATGTTTTAATAAGTATGCACATTTCTCTATTTTTTTTGACATTGTAATGTTTATAAAATAGGTTTAAAATGAATATTGTTCCTGAACATTAAAGGTGCGATATAATGTTCCTGCAGCTTAGAAACGTATCACATGGTGCACTAACGCTTTTTTTATTAATGTTGTAGATAAATACATTCCAAATGCCATTTAGTATGCATATATGCACAAATTTATAATTAATTTATTTCAATTTCATTTAAATTTTCAATTTGAGTTAACTTAAATATGTAAATAGACTTTAATGTACTTAATAAACACCAATTTAGGTAAACTTGAAAATTCAATTAAAGTTTAGATGAGCATCAAGTTATGTGAAGTTTTCACTTATAACACAAATTACTCAAATGAATTTACTCAATCAATTGAGTTTATAGGATTTTCAGTGTCTGGTTTACATTTCATGTCAAAATTTCCAGAACTTTTCAGCTGATTTACTCCTCTAATAGACTAACAAGGTTTTGTTGTTGTGTTTTTTGAGGCGGATGTTTCCTCCGTTGCGTGTGCGCTGTAGCGGTTTGGACCGCAGAGCCAGCTACGTGATGCTGTTGGACATCATGTTGTCGGACGGCTGCAGGTACAAGTTCCATCAATCGTGCTGGACGGTGGCGGGAAAAGCTGACCCGGAGCTGCCCAAGCGGATGTACGTTCACCCGGACAGCCCGGCCTCAGGGGAACACTGGATGTCCCGCGTGGTGACCTTTCACAAGTTAAAACTAACCAACAACATCTCGGATAAGCACGGATTTGTGAGTATAGCCATAACTTCGGCAGGGTGAGTTTAGGATTCTCTGGATTCCTCCTGTCTCAAAGAATCACATGTTTTAGTCTTTAATCCCCAAATGTATTTCTCTCTCCTCTTACACTGTTACATTACAAAGTCATCACAAAGTCATCGCAAAGTTTACGGCAGTTGTTTCTGTGTTACGTCTGACTTTTTTTTTTTATTCACTCGTGTTAATTATATCAACAGACCTCTGGCATTTGAGGGTAAATCAGCATCACCTTCCAAAATAAGTGTACGAGGATGTCATAGTACATAACAGCCAATCCAACGCAATGACACTTAATTTAAACGATTTTCAAAAATAGTTTTGATTTATACATTTAAAACTATTTAAAACTATATGTTTTACTTCAAAAATAAAACAAAAAACGACTTACTAAATTTTAAACATCCGAGTGTCTATGTGACGAGTGAAGTAGTTTGTATAACCGGAGAATATGTCCATTTTTTTATTTACAGAAATTAACTTTAATCAAACTTAGCAAACCAAAATGCAAACAAAATAAGAAAAACTGAAATTGATTCTTCCAAAATGTTACATTAGGTTTAAACACTTGTTCGTGTAAAGTTTTTAGTAAGTGGGTTTAAGTGAAATTGATCTTAAAATTAATATTTAATTTTTGCTTTTCATATCAAATCTTTAATTGGTGTATATTTGTGTGATAAAATGAAAAAAAGAATAAAGAATTATTTATTGATCATACCTAATAAAGATTTACTGATAATATACATAATTACAAATTAAGATATTTCTTGTAGAAGATATTATAAGTGAAAAAGGACATAACATGATTTTATCTTGGTGAGTGTAATAATTTTTATAGCTCCTCCTTTCTGCTTTTCTAGAATCTTCTCTATCCAAATTTTTGTTTCATTGTCGTTTCAGACTATATTGAACTCCATGCATAAATACCAGCCGCGGCTGCACGTGGTGAGAGCTGACGATCTCCTCAAACTTCCCTACAGTGCGTTCAGGACCTTCGTGTTTCCTGAGACTGAGTTTATTGCCGTCACTGCTTACCAGAACGACAAGGTTCTTCTCCCTTACGCTCTGTTCGTGTTCCACAGCGTGTGCTTATGTATTGTTATCGTAATAATCTTTTCTTCTTTTATTATTATATATGTGCAGATAATTTGCTTTATTTATTATTTTTTCCATATTATGATCTATAATGGCTTATGCTTATTTGTTCTAACTGAAGTCTGCTTATAATTAAATAAAATAACGTAAATTGAAATCTGTGCATCATGGTCACTTGATCATAATGGTTATTAATGTGATTATACAATATATTATTAATAATTCTTCAACTGTATTCTACACAGAGAGGACATTTTACAGATTTTTTCACCCCGCGTTATGTTTGATGTCACACAGATCACGCAGCTGAAAATCGACAACAATCCTTTCGCAAAGGGATTCCGGGACACAGGAAACGGCAGGAGGGAGAAAAGGTCAGAGTTCAGTAGCTCGACTCCAAGCGCTAATAAAGCACAGCTAAATGGAAAGAATAAATAGAAAAAATAATTTAATGTCTTTTTATCAGAAAACCTGTGATGCAGCTGAAGGCCAGATATGTGGAGCAGAATAAAGAAGAAGGATCTTCAGACGACTCATCATCCCAATGTCACGGACGCGTCCTCCAAGATCCAACTGTCGCTGCGTCTATGCCGAACGGTTACAAGACAATCCTATTTAATATTATTATTATTATTGTTATTATTATATTATAATAAACAAATCAATGTGAACAACACCATTATATAACAGTAGATATAAAAATGACCATTTTTAAAAAGGAAAATAGAAATAAAATACTATTACTAATTATACTGAAACCAAAACTAATAAATATTTTATCGTTTAATACATCAAAAACACTAATGTTGCCCAATCTAAAAGCATTTATACTAAAAGCAAGTTAATAAAATAAAAAGAACTAAAAAGAAACGTGGTTAAATTTATAATCTGGCCCCTTAATTCATTCTTTCTAACACAGCAGGAAGTAATCAAGCTTTAATGCAGTTTATTTATTAATTATTACAGCTTAAACATACAAACTAAAATAGTTTGTATGTTTTTAATATCTTGTAATAATAAGAGAATCCAATAATAATAATTCACAAATAATGGAAGCAAAAAATATTAAATTTATAATATAAACCAAAAAATATCCATAAATAAACAAATTAGTTTAACAACAAAATGTACTAAATAAGCTAAGATAATTAAAGTAGATTAGAATGTATTGCAAGGCAATAATAAAAAAAAGAACAAATATATAAATATGACATTAGAACTGAAAGAAGATCAAGATGCATTTAATAAAAAAAAAAAAGAATGACTTAAATTAAATAAACAGGATCAAACAAAATAAAATTATATATATATATAATATATATATATATATATATATATATATATATATATATATATATATATATAGCTTATATATATTCAGGGTAAAACAGTAAAACAAAAAACATAGATAAATAGAAAAAAAATAATTAATGAATAAATAATTATATATTTATTTTTAAAAGTCAGTGATTTTGTGTGTGTGTGTGTGTGTTTGTGTATCTGTGTTACATTGTACAGATCTCTGCGAGAGTGAAAGTGAGAGTGACGTAGAAACAGAGAGTTCGATCCATCAGCACACACTCGATTACAGCGAAACCTCGTCCCATGACAAGCGGCCAATCAGAGGTGACGAGACAAATAAAGAAGGCCAGAGCAGTGAGAGGCGTGTGTCGGAGTTGAACGCCATCCCTCTGCAAGCTGAACACTTCACACGGACTCTGCAGGAGTGTTTCCTTCACCGCTGCTGCTTTTCGGGACAGCAGCTGCTCACCGGCCTGAGAAGAGCCTCACGCTTTCTGCCAAACCAAAACTGTGTCAACTTCTGGACAGCTGCTGCTCCATTTACCGGGGAACGGATCAGGAGCTGCAGCTACGACGGCATGGAGGCTTCACAGCCGGGCATTCTGGGAAATCTTCCACTGTGCCTTCAGCAGCCTGATATAAACTCGCAGGTTAGATTTCATCAGCATCAATCAGAAACAATCAGAACCCCGATCTGATTTAAATACTCTGCAGTCCTTAAATAAAATACTATTACTACTAATACAGAAACCAAAATTAATAAACATTCCTCTAATACATAATACACTCAAAATAAAAATATATTATACAATTTTTTATTTGTTGTACATTGCGGCAAATCTAAACGTGTCAAATCTAAAAGCATTTACACTAAAAACAAGTTAATAAATTATAAAAGTAAAATAAATTTTTAAAAAAGTGGTTAAATGTATAATATAGCCCCTTAATTAAATCTTGCTAACTCAGCAAAAAGTAATCAAGCTTATTAAATAATAACTACAGCTTTAGTAACTAATTAAATGACTATAAAGATTTTTAAGTCACATTTTAAAGCTTTGCTGTTTTTCTTTTCTTTTTTTCTTTTTCCTTCTTCTTACTAAAACAGGGGTGACATCCCAACTCTTGAATTTAATTTTTTTAATTGTTTGATGTTCAAATCACTAATGTTAATGTATTGGAATTTCAGAATTCCACTAAATAAATAATCTATAAATAAAACACAATAACTTTAATTGTAATAAAATAAAAAAATGTAACAGGACTTGTAAGTTCTAAAGTTTTGATGTGTTACATGGCCATATTGGTTAAATTGAATAACTTATGTTGGGTGGGCGTGGCCGTTAAGTGATATCACAATATGGTACATCATATGACATCACAATATGTCACTCTAATACCCATCATGCACTTCCCTAAACTGTAATGAGCGTTTTGATATGTCACATGGCTATGTTTCATTAAGTTTAGTGATTTCACTGATAATGGTAGTAAATGGGAATTTTTCTGAAATTTAATTGCCCCCTCAGGAAAAACTGAAACGTCATCCCGTTTGCAAAACCTGCCCCTTATCAGTCATGACACTCTAAACCAACTGAGTTTGGTAGAAACCGGAATTGGAATTTCGTATTTCGTCATATATAAATTCCGAAATATGGTTAGACAAAGCTCTCGGAGGAGTAGCGCTTCAAAATGTAATTGCTCAGAAGAAAAAGAATAATACGTTTAAGTAATTATGACGTGTTTGTGTTCAGTTGTAATTTATGTCCTCAGATCATTCAAAATGTTGCTGAAAAAATATTCTAAAATATTTATTTTCTTTGGTTCCATTTCTAAATGTATTTTTGAAAAACTTTTTTTGAATGATTTGGTATTATTGATGAAAATAAAAAACAAACAAACAAACCAACCAAACCAACATGATTAAACACGCGAACAAATAAATATAGAAGTAATAAACAAACAAATGCTCAAAGAAATTAAATAAGTGATTAAACAAGCAAATAAATTATTGAATATTTTATTTTTCATTTAGATATTTCGACCAAGGCAAATATTACATACATTGCTAATATAAAAAACATAAATATTAGCCAAAGAAATTAAAAAAATAAAATTAAAATGATTTAAACTGTGTTTTGATGATGTTTTGCTGTTTTAAGCAGCTTAACCCAAGGAAATGCTCTCTTTTAAAGAAGTTCTGGATCATGATGTGTATCAATACATTTGAATTATTTCACTAAAACTTTTGTGCTGAATTTAATGATTAATTATTCTTTTTGTTCAGGCTCTGATCATCTCCCACTGTAACCCGTATAACTGCGCGCTGTCGGCTCCGTGGACTGCCAGCTTGCGGCCTCGCTGTGTGCCGTACTCTCTCCCACCTGCTGCACACAGACACTTGCTGCAGACCCCTCAACGCCAGGCTCCAGCCCAAGTCCAGCCTGAAAGCAAAGTTAGGCGGGGTCACAGGTCACCTTGCACAGACAAGATGGCGTTTAAACCAAACTGAGCAGCAATAAACGTTTCACATGTGACTGGACTGTAAGCAAAAAAACATCACAGCGGGAAAAAAAGGCTTTTAATACTAGACCCACTTACCAGGTGTTAGTGGGGACAGGGACAGGATAAGACAAGACACATCTTATTAATTACATATTTAATGACAAGTCCTCCTGTGCAGAACAGCCCAGTGTGAGCTGTGAGCGTTAAATAGACATACGCACTTTAAAAAACTATTTAAACTAAAGCTTATAATAAAGAAAATAATAATACTGGTTAAACAAATTTGTTTTATTTTCAGTAGTATTATACTATAAAAAAGGTTGCCAAATTGGAGCTTTTTCAGCTCTTGTAAATAAAGATCTGTTTTGTCTAAGTTTGGATTGATCCAAAATCCTGATTAGTGAAATAAGTTTAGCAAAAACGTGAACAACAAGCATTGCAAAGATGTTTACAAAATGTTAAAAATAATTACAAAACATAAACATAGATATACGGAATCATAAATCAGTTCTATTAAAACTCTGAACTGCACCAAAAGACAAATCACATTTTTTCTAATTTATTTTTTAAATTTTTCCTTATTTAATTATTTAATTTTGCCTGAAAGTCTTTTAATTGTATGATTCTGTATGGCTTTTTCTCCTGCCTTCCCCTCCACACTCTATTTGCTCCATTCATCTTTAATAAATACATAACGGAATAAATGTGAATGTGAATTTATGGAATGATGACTATTTATTATTGACCCTTTAGCAGATATGTGGTGCATGAGTAATATATTTGAAGAGAAAGATGGATTTGTCACCAAATTAAGTGGACTTTGTACTTATTTCATGTCATTTAATATCACGTCTAAATGTCTTACACAAATGAGAAGAGGTTTGCTGGGTAGGTCATTTATTAGGACAGAAATTAAACCACTATAACATCATTTATTATTATTATTAATTAAATAAAAACAGGCTTTGTATGATTGAAATTAAAACATACTTTAAGGCCCCAAAATTAAATTTCTTACACTTTATTTTGTAAGTAATTTTTAACTTGAATTAAATACAAAATCTGAGTACAACAAACTGGCATTAATTAGCATCCGATATGGAAAAACTCAACACAATAAAACCAAGTGACAGACATAACACAAAACAATCCAAGAAACATCAAATATAAAATAAAATAGATAAAGATTAACAACAAATTGTATAATACAAACAAATTAAACAAATTAAATCTTTGGACTTTTCTTTTTGCTCAGTGAGCCATAAAACATTTTAGATGATTTTTTAATACAATAAACAAAGAATAAGTTTTACAATATTGACATTTATGTATAAAATACAATACTAATCAGATCATACAAAACAGATCACTCTGGTTATTCATCACATCTTATAATCTCTACCACCCTGTCCTGCAATGTCCTGTGTCTGTGTGTGTGTGTGTGTGTGTGTGTGTGTGTGTGTGTGTGTGTGTGTTGTGGGTCATACCTTACCAAATATTTTCGAATATTATCAATGGCTGCATGAAAAAATACATAAATAACAGTCACTTTTTCTGACGTCATCAATGTGCTGCCAAAAAACTTTACAAACACCTGTCTTTGCACAGTCTATTTATTTGAAAGAGAGACCAAACAGTGTTTGTATATTTTCATTTATATTGTGAATAAAAAACCCCACTAAGCAATAAGCGATGACCTTAAAATGAACAGATCAATTAAACCGTCCAATTAACACTTTTTTCATTCTAATGTTAAAGCTTTATTGTTATATTATATATAAATTATTAAACACATTTTACACTTATAGGACATTTAAAGTCAACCTTATTTTCTCCAGACGTACTCCGACAAGCCACGCCCCCTGTTCTGTGATTGGTTGGTTTTCTAAATCGGGGCTGTAAAACTTATTAAATATACTAATTAATATTAGTAAAACTCAATGGTTTTAAAATATTTTCAGTAAACCATAAAATATAATGGTGTGGTGTGAATATATGTTGTACTGTAAACATTTAATTTTTATTGATATTGTTATTTATATTGCGAGCCCATGACGAATAGAAACTATCATTTTCTAAAAACATTTGAAACTATTTAAAAACATTATTTTATGTGCTTTATTTTATGAATTATTCGATCTATTTTTTTTTCCTCTTATCTCTACCATCCTGAAGGACGTGCTGTGCTAATTAGTGCTGAGAAGGCGGGAGGTCTCGCAATCCGGGTAGAGACGCGGAGGCGCATGCAATCAGTGTATATAGAAGAGACATTTGGGCATGTTTTATTATATTGTGCAAGACATGAAAATAAAAGACAACTGAAGTTTATTAAAAAAAAAGAATACAAAAAATGTCAGTAAAATTGTTGGAAAGAAAACAAGGCGAGGTAATGCAATTAATATTATAACAAGATTATAATCGAGAATATAACTAATATAAGTAATATACGGTTAACGAATGAAATAAATGCATTTCTGTAGTCAAAATGTTTAAATATATATATATAAAAAGTACTAACAGTAGTTCTTCCTCATTGCTGTTCCACACTCCAGTTCAGTTGGTGGCGGTAATGCACCTAAAATATATTAAGAATAAGCCGATAAGCAACGAAGAAGAAGACGCGGAGGCTCGTGCTGTCAGTATGCGAGCTATAGCTCGCTAATATTGAGTGTTCTTTTGGCCGCCATGGCCCCCATTTCTGTAAATTATGTGCTACTAGGCGGACAGTTTTTCTTGCTTGTTTCGGTGCTGCTTTTGCAATGTCTGGATGGGATCGGCTCGGAAAACTCAACCACACCCGGAAGCGGGGAGACAACAGCAACGAGCACCTTTACAACCACCACCTCCACATCGGCAGTAACAACAACAACAACAACAACAACGACGACGACGACGGCAGCAGCAGCAGCAACAACAACAACAACAACAACTGATACAGTCACAGCGCTGTTTCCACAGCAACCTGAAGAAAATGTCACAAATCACAACACCACAACAACAGAGGCGTCAAATCACACGGAGCAGTACGAATACAGCCCGACATCCCCGGCGATCCTCTGCCGATACCTGTGAGTCTTAAACCATAACATTTCATTTTAAACCAAAAATGTAGACCTTCTATAAACTATACAAATAACAATTTCACAAATTTTATATTTCATCATCTTTGGTTTTGTCGGCATTCAGTCAAACTCATCATAGCAGCTTATGTCCCGCCCCAGTGACGTATTCATAGGCGTGTGAGCACCGTTGATCCCGCCTTCAATTTCATTGGTTAATAGACATGTTTGTTTAAGCAAGCCTATAGCTATGCGAATTTGATTGACACGAGTTTCGGTGTAAATCCGCCAATAAACAGCCGAATTCCTTATTTTTTTAAGAAGCTTCATGATTTATTAATCCATCTATTGTTAAGTTGTTGCCTCCCGGCAGTGGCTGTGAGATGTTATGCTGTTTTATTGTTTTTTGATTTATTACCTTCTAATGGCAGTGTAAACATTATATGGAAGTATATTTTGGATCATTTTCAAAATGACTTTGTAAATTGTTTATGCAATTGCGTTTTCTATGTTCTCTTTATTTTTGCTAAATTATGATGTAATCCGAACGCAACTGCAAACTCTTACATGCCACCATGTGCCCTCCAAATGTCCACTAAGGCGGATCCCCTCAGCCCCTGAACCTGAATTCTGTTGCGCATTGGAAATACAGGCAGTTTTGTAGTTCCATATAAGTACTAGACAAAAGTAGGGCTGGACGATATGGCCCAAATTGTATATTACGATATATTTCTTTAATTTGGTCGATACAATATAATTCCAATATTGGTATGAATATTAGAAAAATCTGCTAATGGATGTCTGTACCTATAAACATTTAAGTCTTATAAACCTCTTATAAAACTATATAATATTTTAGAGAATAAAATGCTACAAATAAATAAATGTTCACTTTTTTTGTATTCAGACTATATTAATCAGTGGCACTAAAATAGAGGCGAATCTACCATTCCTTTAAAACAGAGACTCATTTGTTAAGCAGGTCATGTATACAAATAGTGTCACAGATGGACAGTACATGTGTGTTTTGGCTTAGTTAAACACACACACACAGCCACTAGTGATGGGAAGTTTGGATCGTTTTACAGACTCAGACCTTTAAGTCTTGTTCAGCAAAATGAATATATATATATATTTGATAATGAATTATTGTCCGTTTTTTTTTTTTTTTTTTTTACTAAAATATTATTGGCATCTGTAGACGGACATTAATTTTTTTTTGTATGTAACAGACACAGAGAAACAGTAAGAAGAGATGATGATGGAGGTAAAACTTGAAAAGTCTTCATTCTCAGCCATCAGAGTCAGGGTCTCGGACATTAGATAAAAGTATTCAGTCCCAGAAAAAAAAACAGTCACATCTATGGGATTGCACAAACCTTTTGCAGAGAAAATATTTTTTGTGTCGTGTAGAACTGTCTAATTAATATTTATTTGTATTCAAAAGATGAATTTAGCTTTAAGCTTCCAAACAAACAGTACATGACTGCCTACTATGACTGACACAATGCCGAATACAAACTCCATCTGTGACGGAATGAAGAAAAAAACCTTGGAAGAAACTTTGCATGCAGGCAAAAAACAAAAAACAAAAACCAACAACCCAATTTGGCTTTTATTTCAGCCAATATTTATTAAAAATTTCATACACATTTGAGCAAGTTAGAAATGTCTGAAGGATTTTTTACATGACACCCCTGCACCCTGGTTGGGAAACAATGGTCCACAATATATTCCTATAACAATAAATGAAGATAGGGCTGTAATTAATCTCCATTATTGACAACCCCATCATGGGAAAAAATTTTGTCGAATAGTCACTTAGTGACCTAATGTAAGCATGTTTTAACCAGTGTAGTGCAAAAATGTACTTTATTGCCTGTTCATTTTAACTAAAAAGATGAAAAAGAATTTATGAGAATATGGGAAGTGGTGGCTCAGTGTTTAAGGTGTTTGGCTGCTAATAAGAAGATTGGTGTTTAATTTCCAGCACCACCAAGTTACCACTGTTGGGGCCCCTGAGCAAGGTCCTCCACCCCAATTGCTCAGTTGTATAAAAGAGATCAATGTAAGTCGCTCTGGATAAGGACATCTGCCAAAAGCTGTAGAATATCTCGGAGTGTAAACAAAGCCAAAATTTAAGTTTTTTAGACTTACAAAAGTTTGCTCTGCTATACGCAGATTAAAAAAAAGATTCGATTAAAGCAAATAGCAGTTTACTGATAATTGATCAAATAAATTGAAATCTTGTACTTTATGAAATTAAACTTCTATTTTAATGAATTATTTGTGGTATTTAACAACATATAAACACTGTGCAAAATGTTTAGCTACAACTTTTTTTTTTGCCACGTCCGTTATTAATATGTATTCACAGACGAAAGCTTTACTACCACTGTAACAGGAAGACCAGCTGTTATCCTCCTGACAGAATTTTACTCTGGTTCAATAATAAAGTTGACCAAATTTACCAAAATATTTTTCTTGATTTATTGATGTCTTTAAAATAGTTTACAATAAAAGCCACCAAAATACAATAAAATTTAAACTTGATGTAAAAAAAATTTCCCCATATAAAAAAAATAAAATGATTCTGTAACAAATAAAACTATTAGGTTATTATCACTGTTCTATATTTTGTATAAATAAACAATGGCTGTAATTTAAAGCACTTAATATCTTATTCAGCAAAAACCAACCAGGTAAATAATATTCTTTTTTTTCCTGTACTATTTCTGACATATTGCTAAGCTCTTTGTAAGGGCCACTTTGTCGCATCCAGTGTAGAAAACTTCAAGCTGTTGTACTTGTGCTAGGACACATCGCGGTCATGTCTATTATAGACATTAGTGTCCTTCAAACAGCATAACGTTATTACTGCAAACATAGTGGACTCATCGAAAAATACATCATTATCATCATCATCATCGTCTGTTAAAGAGAAAATCACTTCACCCTGTGTTTAAGTCAATAAAATAGCATTGACACCCAAACTTACTGGACTTCCACCACTTTGTTCCCTCTCACTGGGTGTGTGTGTGAGTGTGTGTAATGATATAACAGAGGAAAGCAGCTGGGCAGAGGGTGGGATCAAAATATTTCTAAACTTAAAACATATTTCTGCCGCTTGTGTTACTTACACAGAATATTGTAAATACAATGTTATTTACAATACACAGCATCTGCGTGGTTTTTAGTCATATAATATTTAAAGGGGGGTGCACTCATACAGGGGGTCATGACCACCCCGGTATTTCTGCCTATGGCCATGTGTCTCACCCGTTCGAGCAAACGAGCAACACGCGGAACACCAAATCCAGCCTGTATAGCGAGGTTTATTGTGTGTGTGAAGCATTTGATACATTTTCACAAGACCATTCGGATCTCACGAGATAAATTGTGGTGAGGTATCATCACACCCCTAGTGATGAGCAACATTCTTATGGTATGATTCATTGTTGCTTTTTTTTATTCAGTCCAGAGGAGTTTGTATACTGCAGAGAACCTTTCGATCATGACGGAAACCTCACAGCCTTCCTGGAGCTGGGACACGGCTGCTTAAAGGCAAGAAAAAAAACCCAGATTCCACTGCATAACTTAATTTAGATTATACTTCTGCCATAAGTAGTGAATAAAATAAATCAGGTGACTCAATGCAGTTCAAGGAATCGATTTATTAGTTGGAGGTCATAATTATGTTTGTTAACAGAAAAAAAATCTGTCATGTTTTTTAAAAATCTATAGAACTATAACAGTATTAAAGCATTATATATTATACACAATACAATAATTAATTTTGCAAAATTAATTAACTTTTACATTTGTTGTCATAAAAACTTAACATTCTGCTATTTTACTTTACAGATCGGAAATCAAGGCCAAGTGTACAAAGACGTGAATCACACCCAGGTTCTGTGCACGGCCCTGGACGGCATCGAGTGCGCTGGGCCTAGAGAATTCCTCCGCGGGAACGAACCCTGTATCCGGTAGGAGAAAGCTTCCTGCCTCTTTTAGTTCTTCAATTAACCAATAACAATTTTTGCTTTATATGTCACTCTTATTCAAGAATTTTTAAAAAATCTCATTTATACAATGAGTGTCTGAGGATTGAGGGCCTTGCCAGGGGCCAAAAATGATGGTTCTGGAAATTGAATTTACAAACCACTGATACGATACTTATCTAGTGAGCTATTCATTGCAAAGTTGCCTGATTTTGAATCTCTCTTGCTGTCTCTCTCTTCACTCTTCCCATCTTTGTTTATATTTCTCTCTCTCTCTCTCTCTCTCTCTCTCTCTCTCTCTCATCTCTATCTGTCTTTCTTTCTTTCTTTCTTTCTTTCTGTCTTTTCTCTCTCTCTTCTTCTACACACCACTAGAGGGAAGTCTAGCATTAGCCTTAAACACACTCTTCACAAAGGTAATATCTATATATTTATGTCCCAGGGGTATATCTTTTAGCCCTCATTTCTTATTTCTCCTTCTGCATTATATTTACTGCCTGTTCTCACACACGGTAAAAGAGCATATATGTATCAGATTGCTGACGTGCCAATTTTCTTTCCAGAATGACTCGAAAAGGGAGAGAGTGACAGAGATAGATGTGTATACACAGGGTTTATATAAGCGTGTCGCCTTGATACACCACGAGCTGTGCATATTTTGGCAGGAGGTCACATGACTCTGCTGTATTCAGCGCTGAATCAGGAATATATTTTTAAATTATAAAACAAGAAGATCCCGGATCAGCGCATGGTTTGTGACCGAATGCTGCGTGTCTAACGTCCGATGTGTCCGCAGATACACGGGTCACTACTTCATCACCACGCTCCTCTACTCCTTTTTCCTGGGCTGCTTCGGCGTGGACCGCTTCTGTCTGGGCCACACGGGCACTGCCGTCGGGAAGCTTCTGACTCTCGGAGGTCTGGGAATTTGGTGGTTTGTGGATCTCATCCTGCTCATAACTGGAGGACTGACGCCCAGCGACGGCAGCAACTGGTGCACATTCTACTAATAACAGCCTAGAACGAGATTCTTTCAGATACACATTCATTCTGTACAGTGTAAAGATTGTAAGTATTTTTGCTGTAAATAAAATGTTGTTCAATGTGTATATTTAAATAAACACATATACATTATACTGTGCAAAAGTATTCACCCCCTCGATTCTAGGTTATGTGTGTTATCAATGAAAAAGGAGTGAATACTTATGCATTTTGACCTTTAGAATTAATTTATATTTATATTTGTTTTGTCTGTTTCCAGAAGAAAATCGTTTTTCTTTTTCCGTGTTTGATAAAATGTCACCACTTGCATAGTGAAGCTTACAGGCAAGGAAAAAAATGTTTTTTGAGGAAACTTCCTGCTGTCCAGCATGTCAAGCAGTTCAAGTTAATTGAATAAATTGTGAGTTTTTTGTTCAATTTGTTGGTGTGAGGTCTTGCAGACGTTCCATAAAAAAAATTGTTTCACAGCAGGAGAAGAGCCGGCTCACGGAAAATTGCGATTGGAAACAGACAGTGAAAAACACACTCCAACAAGGTTAAATAGCACTCAATAGATGTTAGGTTTGTTTTATGAACTGTCTGCAGACAGAACCTTTCTGTTATGAACAATAAAAATAACACCTGGGTGTAATTACATATTATTTGTATATTATTTAAATACTTGACACAATGCTGTTTTATATGATTCACATGTGAGAAATGATGCATAATTGCATATTATTATGTGTCACAACTGGTACAGACGATCAGATTTGTTTAACTATTTAGTTGCATCAAAACAGGTCTTTGTTTGCAGTGCACTGTGGGTAATGTATACAAACCTGTCACCAAACAGGTAAAAAACATTCTTGCATTATTACGGTCTACTACGTTACACACATTCCTATACAGTCTGTAATAAAGTCTTTGGCCCCTGAGTAACCGCGACTCGCTGTATTTTTGAACGCAGTGTTGGATCACGACTGGCACTAAGGCACAATCCCAATTCTTTTATACCCCTACCACTTCCTCCTGGCCCTTGGGGTGACAAGGGGTCAGGATAAAAATATTCCGCTAAGAATTGTGACACCAGTACGTGTCATTAAGCTAATTTTCTCCCACTTGACTTTTATTTCTGATTTCTGTTAATATTTCAAGTTTCAGGTAACATTATCAGGCATGAAACTATGTTGTGGGACTATTGTGCAGCAGTGTAACATAACAGTGTTGAATGTATTCAAACAGATGATTGTTGTTCATTAAATTCCTTATTTAATTCCCAAAAATACTTATTTGTTCGTTTGGGCAGCCAAGTTGCTGCTGTAGCTGGTGTGTCTTGAAAAAATTTCTCCTACTCCTAATTTTGAAAAATCTTTCTTTGAAGGGGTATCTGGCCCTTCCCCCTACACCTTTAACTAAAAGAGAATAAAGAGAGGAAAGGGGTAGGGCTAAGGGTTGGAAATAGGATTGGGCTAAACAGAATTTGTGAGTCAGCCGTCACTCCAGTTCTTCTGGAACAACCGTCAGAGTGACTGTGCTGTCAAGACGCCGCACCGTCACCAGCAGTGTTTTGGCTGATTGCACTGCATAACTCACATCGTCCGTGGTCTGAACCGCCTTGCCGTTGATGCCAATGATGACGTCATGGTTCTTCAAACCAGCACTGCAATAAAATGGACACTCAGACGTGTAATGATTACAAAATATTTTTGTAAACGCACTAGCTGATTCTGCCGAAAGGTTACAAGCTATTTAATCTCCTACTATGCTGATGTTCATCATGTCAATCTTGGGTCAGTCTTTAGACTGGTTGCTATGATAACACAAAGGTAATGTTTGTGTTCATGTGTGCCTTTTTTTTTTTTTTACAATAGAAGATTTAATTAGGATCATGAACCCTGCCTGGCATCAGTTTACTTTCACAGCCACTTTCTTTCACCTCGCTAATCCCATCACACAGCAGCATTGACTTCCAGATTAATTGCGTCTTTTTTGCTTATGCTCACATCTTTTCCTGGCTCTATAAAGTACAGAAAGCACCCCCTCTGGTCACGCTGCCAAACTGTCTTTGCAGTGCAAGACGCATCGTTATGGTGCGGAGACGAGGTGGAATGTTTTCAAGCTAGGAAATTCACGTGCCTGTGGCGTGCATTGGGACATAAATTGCATAACGAAAGACTGGTGCGATAGTACGAATGTGCCCTCAGGCTGCTGCAGAGTAGCAGGAAGGCCTGGGCCTGTTCTCTTACCCAGAGGCAGCCGTTCCAGGGATCACCTCGTAGATGTACACTCCTGAACTGACATCTGGAAAATCTCTCTCTCTCTCTCTTAGATTCCTGATTAAGCTGAAAGAAAAAATTATTATCAAAATGTATGTGAGTAGAAACCCCACCACGACTACACAAACTAAACCAGGCAAATTTATTCCCTCAGTGGTTAAGGTATTCTGCTGAGACTGCTGGTCGGACGATCATGGGCTCAGTTCCCTACACAACTACGCTGCCAATGTTGGGCCCCTAAGCAAGGCCCTTAACCCTTAACTGCTCAGTTGGATCAAAAAATGGACTAGCTAGCTTTGGATAAGAGCATTGGCCAAATGCCAGAAAATGTAATGAATACTAAACAGATGCTTCTGGAAGCTATTAAAGCTTTGCCTAGCTTTGTAACATAGGAGTGCAACAGGAATCTCTTACATATAACATAATATTAAAGAAACCCCAACATAAATTTTTTATATATATATATATATATATATATATATATATATATATATATATATATATATATATATATATATATATATATATATATATCCTTCCGAGCTCCAAGTCGAAAAAGTGTCTTCAATTTTTATTGTCATCTTTGGGCCACAGGACCATTTTAGTTTGAAGAGTCTTTTCCATAAAACTTGCATGCTTATTTCTATGGCAGCCATTTTGGATGCAGTGTAGTTAGAAACATCCCAGCCAATCAAGTGACATATCACTAGAGCGCCTATGATGGCGAGGTCCACTACACACAGGTAAGTGGGTGGGGTCTTAAGGTTATGAAACAAGTCAGTAATGTTTAACTACCAAAAATAACTAGGTAAAACCGCTAGATGGTTACTTGTCCTATCAAGATAACGATTCTAGCAGGACTTACGATGGCGTCAGCTGAAACATTCTCACTCCCATGTACCGTTTTTTGGGCTGTGTAATTCCTGCAATCAAAAACAAAGCAATATGTTAATTTGTGCTAAAATAATACAGGTTTTTTTATAGACTATATATGCTGTAAGCTGCTTTAAAAAAAATTAAGAACTATAAATGCGAATGGATGGTCGAGCAGACCTTTTGTTTGCCTCTCGTAGGAATCAGCGAGGAACTGACGTATCTGGTCTGAGGGAATAGCAAATGATATTCCAGCTGTGACCTTCAGCGTGTTTATGCCGACGACGTCGCCGTCCTTGAGATGTAAAAAGCAAAAAAGCGTGACAAGGATGAACAGCTTGGCCTTGGGGAGACATAAACGCTGGTGCTCATACTTGAGAAATCCAAATTACACTGAAATATGCTTATTATTACAATTAGATTAGATTAGATTCAACCTTGTCATTGCGCTAGGTACATGTACAGAGCTAATGAAATGCAGTTAGCATCTAACCAGAAGTGCATAACTGGCCTATTAACAATAAATAGCAGTATAACAAATAAGGGTATGAGGTTGATAATTACAGAGGTGAGTGAATAATGTACAGAAGGTGAAGTAGTATGTAATATATGGTATCTATAAATAAAGGTGTATATATAGTATGATACAGTTGTAGCTGTGCAAAGAATGACAATGCATACATACATATGAGTGTTTGTATGATACAGCAAATAAAGAGTAAATATGGATGAAATATACAAAGGTGTAACGATAGATAGTTATGGATGGTGCAAATATGCATAATGATAAAGTAGTGCAAAGTACAGAAAGTGTCAGTGCAGTAGTGATTGTTAACATTGTATAAAAAGTTTTAGTGCAGAAAGAGCAACAGGAAAAAAATCTGTTTTTCGGTCTGTTTGTGCGGGCTCTGAGGCATCGGTAGCGTCTTCCTGATGGGAGAAGTGTGAACAGTCCGTGGTTGGGGTGAGAGGGATCTTTGATTATACCTCTCGCCCTTTGCAGACAGCGTTTTTTATCAATGTTCTCCAAGGTGGGTAGCTGAGAGCCGATAATTCGTCACCACCTCTGAAGGGTTGTACAGTCTGAAGCAGTGCAGCTGCTGTACAGGTAAAAGGTAAAAGTTCTTCAGAATTCTGTAGCATAGATGGGACTTCTGTCTCTTCAAAAAATATGGACGCTGTTGTGACTTTCTGATCAGGATAGAAGAGTTCAGAAACCAGGTGAAATCCTCAGAGATGTGAATTCCTAGGAACTTGAAGCTTGGTACACGCTCAACAGCAGCTTCGTTGATGTAAACTGGAGAATGTGTGATTGCCTCCTTTGTCTTTTTAGTATTAGGTTCCAGGTTATTGTTCCCACACCATGCTACTAGGTGCTGGATCTCCTCCCTGTAGGCCGTCTCATCCTCTGATCAGGCCTAACACCCTGGTGTCATCTGCGAACTTAACAATGCTGTTTGAGGCATCTACAGGTACACAGTAATTGGTGAAAAAGAGCGAGAGTGACTACTCACCTGGTAACAGCTCTGTTGTGTGCATAGGCTCCATGTTCCCCTTTTAAAAGCGAGTATAGAAGAGGTTGAGCTCGTCAGGGAGTAAGGCAGAGCTGGTTGAAGGTGTTCTGTTTGGTGGTTTGCATTCACTGATAGCCTGTATTCCTTGCCACATGTGTCGGGGATAAGCAGAGTTGATGTGCTCCTCAATTCGCTGTTTGTATTTATGTTTTGCTTTGCTGATTTCCCTCCTCAGATCGGCTCTGGTGGAGCTGTAGGCCTCCCGGTCTTTAGATCTGAAGACGGTGTTGCGTGCTTTGAGCAGGAGACAGACCTCCTCGTTCATCCAGGGCTTCTGATTGGGGAACACTATGTTATTTGTTTGTGTAGTCACCCGATCCACACACCTATGGTAATCAAGGACAGCAGTGTTGTAAGTATTGATATTGCTGACTGAGTCAGTAGTGGACTGTGAAGCAAATTCCAGTCTGTATGTGTGAACTGCTGCTGGAGAGCAGCGTCAGCCCCATCCAGACAAACTTTAACAGTCTTGTGATTGTGGGTTTCACACATTTCATGACTGAAGAGTACATGGACAACAGGAACAATGAGAGATGGTCTAATTGTCCGAGGTTGGGGAGAAGTGTGACACCATAAGCATCGGCTTACTAATGTAAGCATTAGTAAGAATAACAACCTGTGACCTTGCTCAGGCACGAGGACTAATTAATTACACAAACGTGGCAGGATGAAAAATGAGATTTATTACAATTATATAATAACACACTTGCTCTGGTCTTAGACCTGTTTCTCAGACCGTTGTGCCAGATGAACTTTCCTTTTCATTGTGGCTTTATTCAGTCATAAATCACTTCATGTGTAAGGATTACAAAAAGAAAACTAATTTTAAAGAGGAAAATTTTTTTTAATAGATAGTTGAGAATAGTTTTGTATAGGAGTTTTATCATAGGACAGCTATGGGCTATATGTGTGTATACTAGATAAGTAAGACAACACCAGTTGTTAAGATAAAGACACTGGTGGTTAGAAGAAGAGATTAGAAGTCCAAATTTCCGGATTTCTGAATCACTCATTGAACGGATCTGAGTCTCACAAGTCCTTTGAGTAACTTAAGTCAGTAGGGATTCTGACTGCTCTTGCTATAGTGTTCCACTAGAGGGCACTCACTATATCCCTAGACCCCACTAAGTAGTTGGACTCATGAATCTTAAACTGTTTGATGCCCAATTTAGATTTTGTGACTACATCCAATATTTTTGACAAAATTTACACAGCTTTCTGCATTTACACTATACATGGCAAAACAACCCAATGTAGACCTACTGGAAATTAAGTAAAGGAAGTAAAAATGGCAGGATAATCCATGGACACAGTAAACGAAGATGAAATTATTATTCAGTATTTTTTTCTGCATCATATTTAGAGATCACAATTAACACACTATAAAAAAGACATATATAACTTAGCGCTCAATCTAACATTCAGCCATTAGCATTGATCACTAAGCTATATATGTATTATAATATAACCTTTTTGCAGATAAAACAGGTTCTTTGTTTACAAAAATAATAAGTATTAAAATACACAGTTGCGCTAAGTTATATATATGTCGCTGTTGGTGTCCAAAATTTCTAAATCCATGTGATTTTTTGCTGCTTACACAATCATGGGTCGTATCCCATTTGTACCACATTAAAGGGAAAAAAAAATCAAAATTGGGTCACTTGGCACATGCAGTGTTAATGCGGCTATAGAGTCCCTCAGTAGTTTCGCTACATGCTACAAGTCTGACAGATCCACTAAATCCCATGGTTCAGATAATTTGGTAACTGAGATTTTGAGTCACTTGATGTTTGAGACCATGCAGGTCAGGACTACTAGACACAACTGAATGGTGCATTTTTCAGTTTAAATGTATCTATGTTGTTGTTGTTAGCAACAGGATAATGTAGGACCAACCAATTTAGGATCTGAGAAAATCATCAGAATTATGTAAACGGCCAGATTCATTTAACCAACCATCTGGAGTTAGGGTATGACTGCAGCTACCAAATCATTGTGTTTCTTTTGTGGTTTTTAACCGCAAGATGTTGATTAATTGTTCTTAACGGCAGCTCCGATTGTACTAATATACTCAAGGTAAAAGTTTCTATAGTAACAGCTAACAAACAAATGCTTGTAAGTTGGACGCAACACAGTTACAAAAAAGACAAAATTAAAAACATTGAAGGAAAACAAGTTGTAGATTTCTACATGCAGATGTTATATAAACGTTAAAGACTCTCAGCATCAACATGTTTTTTCGTTACGCTGACAAATTTGTTGCTGTATTAACCCAAAAAATAGGTAAACATACATAATAAGTCTGAAAGTAACTATAATCGTTAAAAAGTACAATTTGTCCTTAATTTAAAAAAAAGATCTGTCAGAACGCTGTGGAATAAAATGCATTCTTATGAGTTAGTGGAAAAAGAGGTGGAAAAAGAACTAAAAATTTCGACAGTAAAACTGTTGCTACTTAAGAAAGTTCTGAAGTACTGAAAAGTAACATGACTCAAGTATGGGTTAATGAGTATTTTGTTATAAAAAAAATATTCAAGTTACTACGTTACAAAGTAATCAGTGTGTAAAAATGTGATTTTAAATCATTAGGGTGCAAGAAGATTCGAAGTTAATCTCTAATCAGGAATTATGGGCTTTTTTCTGTGCTACAGAACCTTTCATAGTGGACACATTCTGAATTGATTTGTCTTGACCAGAATTATACTTGACCAGATCCTAAATATATACAAAATACTCAAAATATCTATCAGTTTTGCTGAATGTGAAAAGTTGTAAACAACAAATGCACTAATTCGTTCTTAATTCATCACTATTTTCATCTCAATATTTAGTCTAGTTGTTTTTGCTGTGATATTTAGGCTAAAGTTCTTCATGCAAGTTTTCTGTTGGCTGCTAATTTTGCGTTTTAATTCAAAACTTCAAAAAGAATCATAATCGAGCAACAGAAACAGAATAGTTAAAATTCAAACAATACCCAAACCTACTTAAGTTTCAGACAGTAAAAAAAACAGTATTTAGCTCTTGAGAAGTCATTACTTCAGTATTTAACCTTTTAAAACTACAGTATCTTATAAACCTATAAACACTTCAGACCTCCTGTATTTATAATCTGGTTACAAATTCAAAAAAGAAAATAAATAAAAAAAGGATGCTTTACTTTTACTGCTTCTGAAACTGGAATGATTTTTATCGTCATCATCATCATCAGTTGGTCTGTATCCTCTGCAGACATTGTGCTCTTTGGATGTATCTTTTCTAAATGTAAATCGACGCATACTATTCTAACTATATAAAAAGCCACAGCAGGATTTAATTTTTTTGTACTTTTTGTGAAAAACAAAGGGTAGCGGAGTAGATTTTTAGCTAAATTTATTTTTAAACAGTACCATAATTTAATTATACTCAAAAAATGGAAAAATCTACTAAAGTACTATAATAAAAATATTTGTAATTAGTTACTTTTCACCACTTTACAAAATCAATCAGTTTTTCTATATCAGCATGACAGAAGTCCTGTATTTTCTTACTCATATTTTTCCTGATTTTAATTTTTACTTGTTACTTGTCAGATTTTCCAAGTGCGTAAATAACCGAGGTGGTCATGTAAAATTCAGGGTTGCCAGATGGATTTGGTTGTTAAATTGTTTTCATTTTGGCTTTCAAATTGGTTAAACTGCATCTGAACCAAAAAATTAACTGGCAACATAAATCAGTTATATATACTGAATTTAGCAGGACACGGCACAAACTTCAGCACAAATACATCATAATTAATGTTAGTAAAACAAAGTAGTTTGAAACGTTTAGGAGCATTGAATTGTATGTAACCAATTAGATTTCATTTCAAATCTGTTTATTATCCAACTGCTTTAAAATACAGCAACTATGACCTCAAAAAAAAAGTTTACACTGGGGATTTAAACCTCTCAATTTCTACCCACTAAATGAGAGTGCTGTTTTATTGGCACTGTAAAAAAAAAAGCCCGATCGAAATATTGCCCTGGAGTTGTCACCCTGGCAGGATCGATAAACCAGTGCGTATGACTTATCCAAACCAAAGCAGGAAAGTGGTTAAACAGAAGAGAAGAAGAGAATGCAAAACCTGGCTTTTAAGACACACTTACCAAATTAACCAGTGGTCCACCGGAGTTGCCGTACTGCAAAACATACACAACAGTTCCGATTTTATACGCTTCACATTTTTTAAATATCCCACATAAAGTGTTTTCACAATCAAAGACACAAGCACACAATGCTCCATTAGTGCTAAAAAACCCCATAATATTCAAATTTGCAACTCAAACAACCAACAAATCGAAATATAGCTGCTGATGTAATTAGTGAGTGCTTTTCATGGTGTGTTTTTTGTGTATATGAGCACAATTACTAGTATCAAGAAAATGATTTACACACTACTGTCTATATAACAAGTAAGAATGTCTTGAATACAGATAGATTCTTCTATTCATTCATTTTATTAGATCTTTTAAATCTTTAGGGGAAGCAAACTTCTGTCCTGAACTCTAATCCCATAAGACCTTATGTTTTATCTATCAGCCAAACACTGTGGTTGTATGTTTATTTGCACATACGTTGATGATGGCGTCGGTCTGGATGTACTCCATGTCGGAGTCGTGGAGGCCGAGCTCGCGACTGCCGCGCTGCGTAGTGCTGATAATACCTGTCGTAACTGTGTTCTGCAGAGAGAATGGGCTGCCAACCGCCACCACAAACTCACCCGGACGCAGGTCAGAGGAGAGACCTAGAGACAGGACCGGTAAAGTCTCCTACACCGACACAAACAAAAAGTTAAAATAGCATCAGTGAAGGGGAAGTGGTAGCGCAGTGGTTAAGCTGTTGGGCTACTAATTCGAAGACCGTGGTTTGATTTCCAGCACCAGCAAGGTACTGCCCTGGGTCCCTGAGCAAAGACCTTAACTCCTATTTGCTCAGTTGATCTAAGTCGTAGTTGAAGTCGCTCTGGATCTGCCAAATACCATAAATGTAAATACAGAAAGCGATCCCACTATTAATCTTCCCATTTGGCAGACAGACTTATATAGACCTATAAGGGCTCTGCTCAAGAAACCAAGAAGAACAGCCCTCGTATCTAAACTCATAAACATCAGTTGTTTACATCTAACATGACAAAAAAAAGACAGTGATTCTTTTTTTACTGCAAGGAACTTTTGGTATAATTTCAGACAATGGCCCTGTTTCAATACCCGCACTTGAACCCTTGGGGCCCTTATTTGCTTGTTCCTACTGAGAAGTGCAGTTGTGTGTGTGTAGTGTGTCCTAATAGTGTGTGTGTGTGTGTGTAGTGTGTCCTAATTCATTGGTGAGCTTCTTCGCCACGCTGCCCTTAATGGACACTTTCTGCAACTACGGGTCGAAGCGGACTTTTCTTAAAGATATTAATCCGAATTCATCTGGTGGTGTGACGTTACAAACCAATGAAGGCAAAAAAGCGGAAAAGCAGAGTGGCCTTTTGGGAATAGCATGACAAAATGGACAAAAACAGGAAAGTTAGGCGTAAATAAAAGTTTATACATTCATAAACAGTTATCATTTTTAGCAGTTATTCTGCATAAAGCGTGACTAATGCCATTTTTTTTGTCATGATGTAAAAAACGTTTGACGCAGTTTGGTGACGTGTCTTAAACTGTCCTAATTCTGCATGTCAGGGTACCGGTTCCCTTACGCACTTATCAACTAAAGTGTGCACTTTATGAAAGACCTTAGGCGTAGTGTGCATATTAGGACAGGGCCCATTAAATTTGATTTGATTTAGGTGTAGTGTTCTTATTAATATACTGAATAACAACCCCCTCTCTCCTGCACTGTCGCCTAAAATCTTTCTGGAGAGAAATGATACTTAAAGTGTGGCACAGAAACACGTCTCTGCCTGTCTTACCATGCTCATGCCTGCTAGGCAGCGTTTTTATCAAACAGAGTGACACTTTCTCTCTTCAAGACCTGCTCTCCCCAGGCACAATGCCTTGCTCTATTCCTGCCTTTCCCTCTCCAGGGTGCCAGAAGCGACGGCTTTACTCCCGTCTGCCTGAAAACGTTGTAGTGTGTCTCACAAGGTCTGATGGATGACTAGGAGGTCATTTTAGTGATTTATTACACAAGGCTACCATGGCCTTTAAAACAAGAGGATAGGATTTGCTCACTAATGGTATAAAGGTAATGGTAATTTGCTGGGGGTTTGTTGCTAGGATGTAAGAGAGCTTCATGCGATGTATGTTTCTTGTTATTAGTATTATATTTGTTGTTCATTTGATCTAATTTGTCTTGATGCATATGAGATCGCAACATTGTTGGATTTATCAGTTACAAGTTAACTAAAATAATTGCAAATTAATCCGTCTAATAATCGCTGATTAATCAACTATCAAAGTAATTGTCAGTTGCAGCCCCACTGAGCATCGTTGTATTTGATGAACAGTTACTGACCAATCACCACAGACCGTTTCTCACCATGACTGTTGTACCTAAAGACTGATCAGTGTTTTTAATAATCAATGACATGCTAAAGCTCACCTTTACCAGCTTGTCCGATCCAACCTACCTTTGCATCAATCTTAATCAAAGCGATGTCTAATTTCTGGTCCACGTCTTTGATTGTAGCATTATAATGGTCGCCGCTGTTCAGCTCCACTTTAATTCGCTGTTTGTTGGCTAAGACGTGGGCGTTGGTGACGATCCAGCCATCTTCAGACACAATAAACCCTGAACCAGCGGAGACCGGCATTTCCCGGTTTGTGTAGGGCATTCTGAAGAAACCAAACATAATATTAGCAACTGAAATGCTTCCATTTTATCTCATAAGTACTGATTCTATAACCAGAGGTAGATTTGTGGCTGTTTACTTTAATTTTAATGAAGGAAATTCACTTTCACGTCGCTATTCCTCTGTTACTAATAAATGTTAATGATGAAAATGTAGTTTCAATATTTACTTTTTATAATGTTACATATAATGTTACACCCGCTCATTTTTTTATGTCTTCTATGTAATCAAAACAATTGATCATACTCTTCATTCATTCATCTTCTATACCCGCTTATTCCCTAATTGGCGGTCACAGGGATCTGCTGGAACCTATCCCAGCTGTCTCTGTGAGGGCAAAAGGCAGGTGGGGTACACCCTGGACAGGTCGTCAGTCCATCACAGGGCTACACCCACACTCACACTCTCTCCTATAGGCACTTTAGAATAACCAATCAATCTAACATACATGTTTTGGGACTGGGAGGAAACCAAAGTACCCAGAGTAAACCCACGCAAGCACGGGGAGAACATGAAAACAGAAAGGCCCCTGCCCGGAAATCGAACCCCGGCCTTCTTATGAGGCAACAGTGCTAACCACTAGTGCTCACCACTTTCATGATTATGACTATTTGGCCTACTATCTGTAACTATAGATGCTTTAATCTTAATGTAAGTTACTATAAAATCTTACACATTTACTTTTTTTTCTCTTTTTTGGTGTATTTTATGTAGTTTTATTTTTAGTATATTTTCTGGATTCAGGATTTTCCAATCATTTAATCAGATTCGAAGTAAATAGTAAATTTAAATTTAGATTATTTGCAGACCTCCTTATCCAGAGTGACTTACATTTATCTCTTTTATACAAATAAGCAATTAGGGGTTAAGGGTCTTGCTCAGGGCCTAACTGTTGCAACTTGGTGGTGCTGGGAATCAAACCCCAATCTTCCAATTAACAGTCCAACACCTTAACCACTGAGCTACCACTTCCAACTTAAACTAGTAATTTACTACTTGAGTCTATGCAGTCCATACTTTATTACTCTTACTTAAGTAACTTAATTTTTTTGGCTCCTCTACCAACCTCTGTCTAAAACTAAGATTTGAGCATGTGACTTTTCACTGAAAGAACGGTAGGTTAACATTATTACATAATGTTACAATCATTTCTTTATACTTTCTGAACAGCTCCAGATGAACGACTGCAGGAGCGATTTTGTCCACTACGTCTGCTATGAAGTTGAATTTGTTGCGCATGCTGCTAGGCTTCTGGGAACCTGGTAAGAAAAAACAGATTTTTACCTTATACCTTATACCTTATACCTTATATATATATATATATATATATATATATATATATATATATATATATATATAATTTAAAAATGTTAGATTATTCAGAGCAACATGTGCAAACAAGCTACATGGCAGAGCTTTAAAGCCGGCCTATGGATTCCTGCTGCACGCAAATAATAACCTGAGGTGATTTCACTGCCGTTAAATTGGTGATGGTGGTGGGGGTGCTTATCTGTTCTTTCTCCTGGGTAAGCCGCAGGATGTAAACAGTGCAAATATGTGATTGATTGCTGTAATGTAGAGAAATGAAAAATCTGAACCAAAGGCAGGGTGTCTGTTTTGCTAAAGTTCTACAAGCAGCTTTGTACAGTTGGCATGCTGATGACTCCGATGTGATATTGTGATGCAACATGATGACACATATGAATCACTGAATGATTTAACCATTTACGGCTTGGCCTGATTTTGGGAAGCGTTCAACACGAGTGTTAATAAAACTCATATTTTTTACACATCTGGGCAATGGGGGAGGGGCTAAAAACAAAAAGCTTTTTTAAATTGTGCCAAAATATATACATCAATCACTAATCCATGTTAGATTTCATTAATATAAGAGTGTAATTTATAGCTAAGCTGAGGAGAAAAAAACGTTTTTATAAAATAAAAACATTTTAAAGAAATTTCGTGTTGTGGTTTAATTTGAACAGACTTTTCCGTTAAACATGAGAGGTACTCTGGAAAAGCGTCTGCATGGGTCATAAGCAACTCAATGGAACATGAAATAAATCTGAAATCTGATTGGACAAAAAATCTAACATCCATATACACGTACTTGAAGCAGTGCAGCCGGGAGAAACGCTAAAGAGAAAAGACTGTTGAAAATACATTAATATATTTTAATATATATTAACAAGTCGTAAATGTATGTCAGCTTCTGATATTGTTTAGGCCAGCAATAAAGGCCTTGCCGGCCCTGACAGCACACCACTGCATAAAGTTATAATAAAATTCACAATTAATCATACAGTGTCACAATGATACAGTATAAAGGCCTGGAGATAAATTGAGGGCGAAGTAACAGTAAATCTTGATAACTTTGTCCTGTTTTTAAAATCCTACTTCTAGCAAAAACAATAAATCTATCAACACTTAAATACCCGGTTACAATGTCATGAAGAGACTTGTTTTAATTTTACATGAAGTTGTAGTTTGACTTCGATCTCAATGCCGTTTGACTGAATTTTCCATTCGCAAAGGCCAATAAAATCTCTATATAAGGTGAAATTCTGTTTAGTTTGAGGATTAATGCTTTGGAATTAAAGAAGAGCGAAGGAAATAGCTTATGGAATATACACTACACACTTGCTGTGATGTAAATGAATTGACCTTGTGAACTTATAGTATCTTCCCAAAATCTTATAAAATGCAGCATAAATTCAGTCATATTACTTTATGAAAAGTAGGTGCATGTTAATGTTGTTCTTAGGTTTTACATATACTAGTTTTACTAAAAAGTTAGGCTCTACAGGTGGCCAAGGTTGGCCGGGCCCATCCATTTCACATATCTGGCCTCAAGGGTCACAGGCAATTTTGGGCCCTATGAAAAAATAAAAGGATGGGCCCTCTAACTCACCTTTTCTTTGCACTGTTATTACTAATAAAACAGATCTCTGGGGCCCCTAAGAAGCATAAGTCACCTTTGGCTTGCCCACATATCTAAGGTGGATGTGAAAGTAAAAAAATGTTATCACACGTCCATGTATTCATTATTATTCTTTGAAATTTTAAGTTATAGAGTAGATTTCTGTAGCGCATAAATAAATAAAAACGATTTCTACTCACTAATCACCCCACTGAAGTATGATTTAAAAAACTGTAAAACTTCAAAGCATTTTTAACATTAGTGCATCTGCAAAAAGTAAAAGCTTAGTGAACATTTTTTTATTTATTAAAAATCCTCTTTCTTTGACTCACCATGCACATCTGAAAACTCAAATCATACACACACTAATGAGACTCTGGATGTGATTAAACCCCACAATGGCCTTTATTTTTCTTTTATTAAAATTTATTCTGTCATCAGTATTATTATAATGTACAGTGTGTGTGTGTGTGTGTGTGTGTGTGATGCAGTAACAAAACAAACTTTTAAACAAACTTCTAATAACAAAATGAAAATTAATTTTTGATTTAGGTGTCTATTTGACTCTGAAGCTCATTATATCAGCTAAATATTTATATTATTATATTAGTTACATTATTATGTTATTTTCAATCCACCCAGCGCGCCTCATTAACTTACCGGACTCGCACGCGCCTTTTTGGATCGGAATGACAGCAGGTGCGCGGCTCCGCTCGGCCTTCCGGTTCTCGGCTCTGAGACGGCATTCACTTGTGTACGTGCGGCCATCGCTTCCGCAGACGGGTCCGGCTGTGACGCAGGCGCACGTGCGCGGACGCACACCGGTCCCCGCTGGCGCACGATCGCAGCGCAGACCTTCGCCGCAACGCGCGCGCCCTCGCTCACCGCACAAGTCACCCTCACCCAAGGCGCACACTGGGCAGCAGCCGCACGCGTCCCTCACCACCCCGAAATAGCAAGAGTCCGGGGCGGGCGGACAGCCGGACGCATCACAAACATACAAGCATTCCCGCTCTGGTCTATGCGTAACAAGCCGCGCGCGGTAGAGCGAAGCCGCTAAAAGACAGGCCACAACTTTTACTTTCCACATGCTTATGACAACGTGCTCTTCCTCATTAGTTTGCCTGATAATTATCACGTGTCTCCCCAAACTGCTAGAAATCTCCAGCTCAAAACATTTACACTATCTGCACTAAAAGGATGAAAGTTTGGAGGAGGAGCCATTAGGAGGATTCTAATCCAAAGTGAAAAAGTTATACTTCATACTTGTGTATTCATATTATTAATTAACACATACCTTCATAGACCAATAGAAAAGTTTCTATTCTATCTATATATCTATCTACACATCAACTAGTTCCATGGCTTTACTCAATTTCCCTCTTCAAAATATTACTGAAATATTACATTTTTATTTGCCCAAACTTCACTCCAAAGATTATAATATTGCCTTAATTTGTGCTTATCAGTCCAGTCATTAGTCTTTTTAAATGTTTAAAATAATCCTTTGTTAACCATTTTGATGGGAAGTGGTGGCTCATGGTTAAGGTGTTGGATTACCAACCCGAAGGGTGTGGGTTCGATTCCCAGGTCAACCAAGCCACCACTGTTGGGCCCCTGAGCAAGGCCCTTAACCCCCAATTGCTCAGTTGTATAACAAAGAATATTGTAAGTCGCTCTGGATAAGGGCGTCTGCCAAATGCTGCAAATGTAAATGTAAATTTTAAAAACATATTTGTGTTTATATTGACTTAATATAATGTCTTCTTTACCAAGCACAAGCAAGAATATTAGTACAACAATATTTTTTGCAATTGCATCATTTAATTAGTTGAATTTTACAGAGCATCTATCTGCTCACTACTCCCCACCCCATACTTTGTGTCCCCTGTTATCTAAATGAGTAAAGTGAGATAATTAATTGTCTACAATTTTTAGTCTTTTAGTAAATTGTGTAGTAGTTATTTTCTCCAGGACCCCATGGTGCTACACAAAACACAGAATTACACGAAAGCAACAACCAACAAAGAGCTACTGAACAGAACAAGCATAAAGTGCATGTGTGCAACCTGGTGCAAACAGTGCAGAACAGACACTGCAGTTAACAATACAAACATTACAAAAGACAGTGCAAAAAAGACAATAAAGAACAAAACAGAACGCTGTATAGAACATTCAAATAGCACCAACCAGATTGTAAAATGTGCAGGTAAGACAGGAATGTGCAAGTAAACAGCAATATTGTGCAAATAGCCTTTTAAAGTGACTGTGCTTAACAAAAATGGTTTTTTTTTTATTTTCATCTATTTGTGTGAAATGAGTGTGTGTGTGTCTGTGTGTAAGTTAAGGTAGTTCAGTTCTGTGTTGTGAGGGCCCGAATGCTACGGTATCTTTTTCCAGAGGGCAGGAGTGTGAAGAGTGAGTGTGAGGGGTGTGTGGGGTTGTCCACAATGTGGATGCAGCGTGTGCAATGCTTTGCAGATGCAGCGTGTGGTGTAGATGTCTGTTATGGAGGGAAGAGAGACTCCGATGATCCCTCTGTAGAACGTGGTCAGGATGGGAGGTAAAAAATGGGCTTTCCTCAGCCTTCGCAGGAAGTAGAGGTGATGCTGGATGTAGAGCTGGTGTTGAGTGACCAGGTGAGGTTTTCTGTCAAACACCAAGAAATTTGGTGTCCTTGACGATCTCTACTGAGGATCCGTCGATGTTCAGCGGAGAATCGCTCTTTGCTTTTCTGAGGTCAACAACTATCTCCTCAGTCTTGTCAACGTACAGAGACAGGTTATTGGCTTTACACCAGGCTGTTAGACATGTATCATCGGCGAACAACGATGTGATTTGAGCTGTGCATTGCTACACAGTCATGAGTCAGCAGTGTGAACAGCAGTGGGCTGAGCACACAGCCCTGCGGGGCCTCAGTGTTCAGTGAAGTGGTGCTGAAGGTGCTGCTTTCAATACGGACTGACGGAGGTCTTCCCATCAGAAAGTCCAGGATCCAGTTGCAGGTGGAGGTGTTTTGGTTCAGCAGGCTCGGCTTCTTGATCAGATGCTGAGTGATGATGGTGTTGAACGCTGAACTAAAGTCTTTAAACAGCATTCGTATGTATGTGTCTTTATTGTCCAGGTGTGTGGGGGCCAGATACATTACTTTTAAAAATTGCAGTTTTATTATATTTTTATAGATTTGTGTTTGTATTTAGTGATGTCTATTTTCTGTAGCTACAAAGCTGCCAGTGAACCTGATAGCAGAAGCAACTGAGCTGGTTGAGATTTTAGCAAAATATCTCATCGCTCCATGTGCTTTAAAAACATTTATATAATAAAATTATAAGAAAATTGTTATGATAAATGTTATGATCACATATTGCCTTGAAGTAATCCATTTTATCAATAACTTATTACGTTTATTAGCCACAACCTCAAATAAGCAGGGATTATATTGCGTCTTTGAATGTCCTGTCCAAATGGAATTAAATAATAAATATAATACAACATATAAGCATGGCTGTAAAAAATTATTTTAATTTTATCATATTCGCACAATGTAGGATCAAAGTAAATTAGTATATTAGAGTGATTTTAAAATATTATATATTAAAAAAATATAACATCCTTGTTATAAGTATTTAACTAATATTATATATATAAAAATATAACATCCTTGTTATAAGTTTTTAACTAATTATTGGTATCACTACCTTTTTCAGCTTCCCAGGTTTGTCTGATTGTGCAGATAAACAAGATTGTCCTTTACCTTTTATGAGATCTTTAATAAACTGAAGGTCATGGTCTTTGATGTCATACTTGTTTTAGCCTTTAGGATTTTTCATTCGTCTTTGTGATATTCTTGAAGATCAGCATTTCAAAGAAAGCCTCATAGCTTCTCATACTAGTCGAGGAAAAGAGATGAAAAGAAATATGTTCCCAGAGAAAAGGTAGCCTCCAGAAAATCCAGTTTATTACTAGGCCTGCTTAGCAACTATTAGCTAATTATAGTAGTGCTTTCTCGTTGTGTGTGTGTGTGGTTGCTTACATTCTATTTTTATAGAATATTAGTAGAAAAAAAGTTTGACATTTCTACCCAAGAGAGTGCTTAAAGCGGTTGTCAAAAGCTATTGGAAAAACAAAATATCCTTCTCCTAGCTGCCTAAACTTCCTTAACCGCTGAAACTCTAGTGTGTCAATGATTTCAACCAGCAAGGGATGCGTTTTGATATGGGAGAGGCACACATGAAAGCGGTGTTACAGGACAATGCTTGCCCGCACTGCATGAATCTGCCAGCATCTTAAGGGCTCACCGCAACATAGCATGCAGCAGCTTTAGACTTGGAACCTAAACATTGGTGGCTTGGCACGAGATGGGCAAAGTTCCCCTATATTCTTTCAGAGGACTGCCACCGGCCGCCACCTAAGTGAACGATTATTATTTTTCTTCTGCCATGATGATGATGCATCTGCATCAGAGAGGTGATTAGGCAGATTCAGAGCAGGTTCCCCCCGACAATGAAGAGCCCCCAGACTGCCATAAGGTGCTGTTAAGGGCTCTTTCCCAGGCAGCTCAGGAGCTAGAGCTCACCTGGAACCCCCCAGCTGAGCCGGCTACTGTAGAAGCAAACCTGAACTCTAGTGGACACGGCCTCTAGGACATCAGTGCATTTTTTGCCGGATGTGAATGTGACGCAAGTCCATTCAGTCACACACTCGTATGCTGCCAATGAGTAGGGGGCATCTGCTCCTCACGCCATGGCAGTGCTCCAGGTGTCCAAGGGCAAGCTCCTACAGGCTTTGGATGATGGCACAGGTTCCCAGACACTAACAAAGAGCTATGCACAGAGACAGACTTGACTTTAATGGCTACTAAGAGAGAAGCACAGGTGATCGACCAGTTCATGGATTTCTTGGTGGAACATCCAGCTGACCCTAGTGGACCTGCTCCTAAACGTCCACATTTTTCCCGACAGTCTCTTTGGCGATGCCATGGGGACTATAGTTGAGTGTTTCATGGAGGCACAGAAGCAGGCCAAGGCTATAAGCCCCGCGATGCCCAGGTGGACTTCTCAGCAGCAGTAGGCGAGGTACCATCGCATACTATCTGCAATAGGTACCAGAGGGAGGCAAAAGTGGCTGCTACATCCCACCGAGAACGAGGAAGTGGCCTGCTTCAGGAAAAAGGCGGTGTGACCAGAGGCGGAGTCCGTCGCGTGACACTCGTCCATCCCCTTTTACCGCTAAATTTTCTTCCTAACTTCAGCAAGAGGTGGGAGGGGTTGAAGCCCCAGCTCGTAAGCACCAGAGATTTCAGAGTGCTATTTGAGCTCAAGATTGCTTGATAGTTTAATCACTTAATGGAAGCCTGGAGGGCTATCCCAGGTGTATCGCGCTGGGTTTTATGAATCATAGAGTGTGTTTATGCACTTCAGTTTCACCACAGACCACCTTGTTTTAATGCATGTGATACAGACACTACTTCAAGGCCCCCAGACGGATTTGAGGGTTTGTCTGATTTTAGATCTACGATTAGTGAACAGAGCGCTTTGCAAACACTCATTCAGGATGTTAACTGTGAAATAGATCCTGGCCCTAGTTTTAGACCGGTTTGGTACTCTAGACCTGAAGATCGCTTACTTTCATGTACAGATCGCTCAGCATCACCTGCGCTTCCTCAGATTCACCTTTAAAGGTGTGGCATACCAGTACTCAGCCTTGCCCTTTGGGTTGGCCGTAGCTCTGCATGTATCTTCCAAGTGCATGGATGCAGTGCTACTCCCCCTCCGAGCGTGTGGGATGTGCATTCTCAATTACTTGGACAACTGGGTCGCACTCCCCTGGGAGAGTGGAGGCTTAATTCCAGGTCTGTCCAGATGATCTGGAGCCACTTCGGACAGGAACACTTATTGGCAGCTGTTCGTCTCGACTGTCCTACTGTCCGTCAGGAGGATGCTCCGAATGCAGGCCAGCAGCAAGGCTAGATGCGTTTCCCCCAGTAGAAATCCTGATTCTGGTTTTGGCCAGACCAGAGAGAAGAGAGGGTCAGTGATCCTCGTAGATTTGAACTGGCCAGGAACTGGAGGAAGCACAAGCCTCGTCCATGATGCTTTGAAGTGTCAGCTCTTTGCTCAATAGTGTCAAGTTTCCGCCATACTCTGTGCGGGCTGTTTAGTTCTGTCTATATTTAACCTGTTTGGCAGAGCACTTGTATGCTTCCGCCCGGTAAGTGCAGATTGCTCTGTTTAAGTAATTCTTGCCAAGTAGCTCATTACTCAGGCTTAGCTGCAGCTCGCCATAGGAGGGTGCTGTTGGTTTTTGAACGGTGGATTTATCTGTGGCAAGTGTCTTCTTGCATTTCAGGACTAAACACTGTTCCTGTAGTTGATGCTTTGTTAAATCATAGGATGCTACTACTTGAACACAAGTAAAGCTCTTCTGGTAATTCTGTAACATCGGTTTTCTGAGAACAGGATAAAAACATTGAGATCTTTGCCGTGTGCGCAGAATGTTGCGAGTAATGTTCAGGCTCATATGTTGAATATCACTGCCCCACACCACCTTAAATTCTAATTAGAATGGTTCCATTTGCATAAACATAAGGGAAGTGGTAGTGCGGTGGTTAAGGTGTTGGACTGTTGATTGGAGGATCAGGGTTCTATTTCTGGCACCACCAAGTTGACACTGCTGGGCCCCTGAGCAGAAAGCTTAATCCCCAATTGCTTAGTTGTAAAAAAGAGATAAATGGAAATTTATCAATAGGCCAGTTTAATACACTAGAGTGAGCCAATAATATTTTGAAGAAAAGTGAGAGTGGGAAATTTTCCTGTAGCGGATCCTTTGCATTGTCTTGTTTCCGCTCTTAGGGAACCAAGGTTACAGAAGAAATTTTCTAATGTATTGTTATGTTTTCTCTGGTCTAATCTGTGAGCCTTTATATGTTCAGAAGATGATGGTTTAAAAAAAATATAAAAACAATACTGAATTCTTAACAAACGTTTATGGATCTACATACACACTTGTTTGTCTGGCGCTCCGCACACACACATGAACGGAATACGTTCTTTAAAAATAAATAATAATCTGAATAATGCTAAACTTGTTAGACTAAATAATTTTATTTTGTTATTAGCACTTCACAGTTATGTGCCACTTTGTGTTGGTCTATCACATAAAATTTTAATAAGTTTGTGGTTGTAACTTGACAAAATATAAAAAGGTTCAAGGTGTATAAATGTTTTTTTTAAAAACACTGCAGTTTTGCTTATGGCTTGGGCTGCCACTGTACTGTAGCCCCATCAAGTTGTGGTGTTATGATTGGAGTGGAAAAACAAAAGTGTTGCAAACAAAGCCCTGACTTTAACACAATTGAACACCTTTGGGATGAACTGGAGGAAGCTTAAGGTTTGAGTTGCAAAACATTCAGCATCGAAACCATAATAACTTAAAAAGGATCTGCAAAAATGCAAATCAATTTTTAAAATTATTTTTTTCTGGATGTTTTTGTTGTTATTCTGTCTCTCACTATTAGAATAAGCACAAACCTACTATTAAAATTATAGACTGATCTTTTTTTTTCAGTATGCAAACAGTATACAAAACCAGCAGGGATTAAATCTTTTTTCTCTCACTGTACATATAAAGTAAATCAAACACACACTTGATGAATTTAATAAATGTAAGATTTTTTTCAAAAATTAGACTAACCCTAACCCTAGTTGTGTTAAGTAATTTTCCTCAAAATGTAAGCTTGAAAAAAAGAATGTTCTTTAACTTTGAGCAGTTGGTTCTTTACTATAGCCCAAGTTTACTTATTTTAAGAAATCTTACCAAGTGTAATTATCTTACTGCACTGGCAAATTTTTTTTTTACTTGTTTCTAGTTTCTTAAATTACACGTTTATTTCTCGTATTTGGATGGTTATTTTTTGCAGTGTGCTAGTAACTTATCCAAATTATGATCCGGATTTTGGAAAACCTTCTGGAAAAACCTTTTTTCTTCAAAAAAGTTTGTTACATGAACAAGAATATGATTGGCTTTTGACAGGAATTCATGTGGACTCATTTCTAAATAAAATGTTTGACACATTTCCAGACTGGATCTGTCTGTGATTCTGTTGTAGTAACCAGTAGGGGGTAGTGGTGTTTCATTTTTTTTTTGGAAAAGATAGTCACTACTAATGGAGCAGAGCTTTTTCCCCCTCCCCTAGTTAGCTATACAACATTTGCAAGTCTACCTTACTCTTCATCACCGACCCCCCAGAACTCAGACTGTATTATCAGACTGTTTATGATCAGGCAAACTGGATGGTATACAAAACTAGGATTGTAATGTACTCACACAGCTTTTAAACCACTAGCCTATATTATTTATTCTGCTTTGTTTGAAGGTTTTGCTGGATTCATCAGAATTTTAAAGAGATTGTATGTGCTAGTACATGTATGCTAGTAACGATTGATCACCCCAAAAGAAATATACCCTTAAATTTCAGATGAGAAAAAAAGGACATTGTAAAAAGTCTAAATTGTTTTTATCTAGTAATTAATTTATTCAATAGTCGTTTCATATTATTCAAATTTCCAATTATGTCTGGATATAAATTTCTTTTTTAACTGCCTCCTTTACAGAAAAATGTTTAACATTCTGTAAATAGTTTTTAGTAGAACATTGTGGTATTTTTTACTAGTAAATTCTAAGAATTAAACACGTTATTGTCGTTATATTTTGTTACAGTTTGGACAGTTTTCTCCCACTTGCTCTGGTCAGCATGGATTTTAAAACTGTGGCAGAAGATGAAAAGCTGAAAGGCGCAGAAAAAAATTAGAAATGCACAAAACCCCATCTGATATATCCAGCTGAATTAATGAAGCAGAATGTGAATCACAACATTTTCTTGATATATATTACACATTATTAACAACATTTAGTCTTACCATTTCACTGTTAGTTGTGTTGTTATTTATTAAAAAATCAAACATTTGTACTGCAATACAAAACTGTATTTCCTTTATATGTTTGCAGACCATTGGACACGAGTGTGTATGTATGTCTGTAAACTATTAAAAATCATGTAATTTGAGGGTGAGCTCCAATTAGCTTGCAAACCGCTTTGTTCCTCGAATTCTACCACTTTTGTTGGGGAAGTGGTAGCTCGTTGGTTAAGGTGTTGGACTGCTAGCTAGAAGATTGTGGGTTCGATTCCCGGCATCACTGAGTTTCCACTGTTGGGCCCAAAGGCAAGGCCCTTAAACCCCAATTGCTTATTTGTATAAATTAAATAAAAAAATCGCTTTGGGTAAGGACGTCTGCTAAATGTAATGTAAATGTATTAAATTCACTGATCCATGCTACATTTACCGCATTCTTTAACAGTTGACTTTATTATTAACACTTTTAATTTTTTTGCTAGCGGTAATGATACATCATCACTATCGACTAGTTACAGCCTTTTCTACCGGGGGAAATGTAGCACAGTGGATAAGGTGTTGGACCACTAATTAAAAGAGATCAATGTAAGTCTCTCTGGATAAGGGTGTCTGTCAAATGCTGTCAACCATCAGTTGGTTTGCACCATCCGAAATTGTTTAGCATCAGTCGCCACTGCTAATTTAGACAAGATGTCATGCTTAATTTCATTGAGTAAGATTGTTTTTTAACAGCTCAGAATAAATACCACTCCCAAAAGATTATAACAATATTTTTATTTTAAACCTGGTAATCCTGTCAGAACTGGTGTAACTCGGACAGGTTTTGAGAGGCTCCTTGCTAAGTTTGTTGAAAGGATTTTGGATTGTACTACTGGATGACCCATTTGTGAGCCACTTTCTAGCTGACATCCTGAGATGTTGCTTTATTTTTTCTGTTGATTCTTCATGAATTTTCTGAAAAGCACCATTCCACTTCTCAGCATGATGCTCCCACCCCCATGCTTCACAGTTATAATGTTGACTATTGAATAATATTTGAATAACATAAAAATTGATTTATTGTAGTCTTGGATTATGTGCCTTTCCCTTGCATGATACCCTTCTGGGCCAGATTAGAGGTAACTCTTAATGATATAAGTAGATAGTTTTCTACCTGATGCCTTTGTCTCGAGATGTTTTTTCTTGTCTCAAGTTTAAGCCTAAATGTTTATTCATCCCTAAGAGATAATTTGTGCCTCTTTCCTAAATGATGTAGTGAGCAGTACTGTACCTTCCGAGGAAACAGCTGGTACTGGAAATCCAATTTCTTTTCTGACAACTTGATTTTGGTTAAATGTTCGTATATCTTATTTAAAGAACAAAATAGCATAAGTCAATGCATTCTTTAATCAGAAGCAACTACAGGAAACATCAATTGTGAGTGCAATTAAATTTAATATACACTATGTTCTATAGACTTATTTAAGCAAAACCATTAACACTAGTTTTACTGGGGAAGATTTCTTTGGAATAGTAAGTAGTAACACAACCAGAGTAACACAATCAGAAAAATGATATATTCTGATTTATATTTTAATCAATTATTTAACACATCTTTCTGTTTTAAATTAAATTTTTAGGTGAGTTATAATCCAATGATTAGCTAAAGTGTGTTAATGTTTCCTGCACGTAAGAACTAAATTAAAATTGTTTTAAAATTCTAGCGTTACAGGTGAAATAATTGAAACCTGCTACTGTTTATCCAAATTCATTCCACTGCACATGCAAATTATCACTCACTATTTTAGATTTCGGTAAATAAATTTACCATCTATGTTTATGTAGCTGGTAATATATGGGCCCAGGCCTTATTTCAAACAATTTTTTTTTGTTTACAGCGCAACTTTTTTACCTAAGCGTGTGAATGGCAGCTTTGTCTAATTGCAGCAGATTCCTTCTGGCACCTGATTAATATGGATGAGGGCGCAAGCAGGACGATTTACGAAATTAAAGCGTTTTACGAGTTTGTATTGCATGCAACATCTGCACCACAAATACGGAAAATCTGTCACGCCGACATGTTTGTTGATTCTACGCTTCTGGATTGAGGAGGCGGAGGGAGTGTGTTTGTGTGTGTGGCTGGGGGTGGGTGGTGGTGGGGGGGTATAGGAGATGCAGTCTGTGTACCTGACCTTCATAAAATTGAATGTTTACTGCCTTGTGTGTGTATGTGTGTGTTTTTTTTTACCCACACAAAATCAACAGGCCTCAATTCAAACCCATCTGCTCAACACTGCTGTATGCACCCGTGTGAGTGAGGATCGAGTGTGTGACGATAAACTAAACCTTGATGAGAAAATGAATGCATTTATGATGCTTGGCTAGTTCAGTTTAAAATACAAAGTACAATGTTAAATTCAGACCAAATCTCAGTTTAAAGTTTAATCCTTTGACAATTCGTTTATTTTACAGTCCTTACATTGTTACATAGATTTATAGCAAAGAATCTTAAAAGTACGACACTGTGCTTCTGTCCAGATCGCAGAAATATAAAATCTCTGGTTCAAAAAATACCCAGAACTCCATAACCTTGTAATTGACTGAGCCCAGAGGGTTTTTTTATTTGACAGTCAAAACAGGTCTCTGGCTTTTTTTTAAGGAACCCCCTGTTATCAACCAGTGGTAGCTCACGGGGTTAAAGCTCTGGGTTGTTGATTGAAAAATTAGAACTTAATCCCAGATACTGCCAAGCTGCCTCTGTTGGGGCCTTAAGCATAGCCCTTAACCTTGCTTATCTATGAACATTTCACGAAACATGTGAAACAAACTGTCTCCAAATGGAAAAGTTTACTTGTGTTTTGCTTGTCTTCATCTATTCCTCTATCCGATCATTTATTTTCAGAATTGTTTATCCTACACAGGCTCATGGGGAGCCTAAAGTCTATCGTAGCAGACTTCGGCCACTGGATGGGCTTTCAGTTTAACTCAGAGTGCAAACAAAAGACACTTGCACACTTGTTTACAGCTTACACTTGTTAAAAAAAGCTACATTAATCTGCATCATTTATGGTGGTGGGAGTGTCATGGTCTGGGGCTGCATGAGTGCTGCCGGCACTGGGGAGCTTCACTTCATTGAGGGAACCATGAATGCCAACATGTACTGTGACATAATGAAGCAGAGCATGATCCCCTCTCTTTGGAGACTGGGCCGCAGGGCAGAATTCAAACATGATAACGACCCCAAACACACCTCCAAGACGACCACTGCCTTGCTAAAGAAGCTGAGGGTAAAGGTGATGGACTGGCGAAGCATGTCTCCAGACCTAAACCCTATTGAGCATCTGTAGGGCATCCTCAAACGGAAAGTGGAGGAAAGCAAGGTCTTCAACATCCACCAGCTCCATGATGTCGTCATGGAGGAGTGGAAGAGGATTCCAGTGTCAACCTGTGAAGCTCTGGTGAACTCCATGTCCAAGAGTGTTAAGGCAGTGCTGGAAAATAATGGTGGCCATACAAAATATTGACATTTTGGACCCAATTCGGACATTTCCTCTTAGGGGTTACTCACTTTTGTTGCCAGGGGTTTATACATTAATGGCTGTGTGGTTTTTTTTTGATGGGACAGCAAATTTACACTGTTACACAAGATGTACATTCACTACTTTACATTGTAGCAGAGTTTTATTTCTTTAGTGTTTTCACATAAAAAGATATAATAAATATTTACAAGAAATGTAAGGGGTGTACTCGCTTCTGTGACATACTGTATGAATCAGTGCATCTGATATAAAAAAATAGCCAGGCTTAATCGGTTTTACAGATTTTTTCCCCTGAATTGTATTAGTTAAACTCTGATTACTGTGCATGCAGGGGCAAGGTGGGAATCGAACCCCCAACCCTGGAGTTGCGAGTTAAACGTGCTGACTGTCCATCTTTAATCTTTTTTGGCTAAATGCAGCTACATTTTAACCTTTATGGAGTCTCTCAGGGTGAATAACAGACAAGGAATAATGTACTCTCAAGGTATCCCAAAGCCTAACAACCAGACTGGAATAAAGACATGATTAGAATATTTAAGATCATCCTTGTAATCTTTATGTCAGTTACATGCTGAGATTCACAATGGGTGTTAAGGTTTAAAGAAACACTTGATTCGCTTGGCATACTGAGTAAATTCCACTGCTTAATATGTATTTTGAAAAAAAGAACACTTATGTTGAGACACGCTGAGCTGCCTTATGATGGGCTGTGTAAGAAACGTGTTGTGATATTTTCCGATGTGAAGTGACGTGTATACCTGTTAGCAAATCAGTGATAATTGTTTTCTAATAATCGCATGTTGAGAGGCAATTTTATCCTATTATATGGTACAGATACCACAATTTATATAATTGATACCACAGCAGTTGATTACAGTTTTTAGATTTTTTTTGTTTGTTGTTGAAAAGTTTTTTCCAGGTTTGTAGCTTTGACATCAGTGCGTCCCTCCATAAATAATAAATTAAGTATTTTTATTTTTCTGTTTTGATCTAATGCCCCATCTACGTCATTACTAAAGAAGTGACTAAATGTTGTAATAAATAAAAACCTTGTAGCTGTGCTAACCAATGACCAATTAGGATTGGGAATTTAACAGTGCAGTAGTATCATTGTCTAATATCAGTTCACTGAGTAAAATCTCCTGGAAAATTCCACCTGCAAGCCCTAATGTATGAAAAAAGACATATGTACATTGGACAATATTGGACAATATTACAAAGTAACTTCTTTCTAATATCATCTCAAGGAGGCCACTGTTGCCTTAGGCTTGTTCATTTGGAATAAATATCAATTTAATTTTAAAGTGTGTAACATCTGCTCATAGGAAGGTTGTGGGTTTCGTTCTCAAGACTAACAAGCCACCACTGCTAGGCTTCTGAGCATAGCTCTTAAAATTGAACTGCTCGGTTGTATAAAGAACTGTTTACTGCAAAAAATCCTTATCTAATCAAGAGTTACAATCTTATTTCTAGCCAAAAATCTCATTGATTTTGTTTCAAGAATAAAATACTATACAAGAGCATATTGTGTAAGATTATTATGATTGTTTTAAAAGTATTTATCTTTTTTTCTCACTTTGTTAGTAAAGCTTAAAGTTAGTTATTTTTCTCATCTTACAACTTGCGACAATAAATAAAATAAATGTAAGTTGCTCTGGACAAATGCCAGATATGTAAATGTCCAAACTGAGGCTTGCCAACATGACCATGGCAACATGGTCAATTCTACAAATATAAGTGAATATTACGATCGGTCTATATTGAAAGACATTCTTGCTAAATTCTCTCTGGCTTGCAAATCATTTTGCAGATGCATGTTTAATTTGCGATATTTTTGTAATTTCTGTTTAGCAGCTACTAAACAATTTGCTCACTGTTCTTTTTGGCTGCTCTAACAAGACTATTTCCAGGATCAATAACACATCTATCCAGTTATCTATATATTGATTCATGACCTTATTTTAAAGAAAAAATCAATACTGGTCTAATAGGTTACATGTCGACCCAATGTATTTAAGTTCTTCTGGCACTTTCTGAAAAAACCTACCCGAGCATTAGAGCCTGCCCTTGTGTGTCCAGTGAGGCTTGGCGTGGATAATTAGCCTGTTTGATACACAATGATGACACCAGTGGGAAGCTAATAGTGCTTTAGACCTTACAGTAGTGGTATGTGTGTTTAGAAAGGGGTAAGTGGTTATTTTTGGTTAATCCCAAAGCTAATTTGGCACACTTTGTTTGAATAACGGGTAAAAGCGCTGTACTGCTGAGTTGAGCGTTTGGCTTGAAGCGCTGTCAAACTTATGTTTGAAAAGTTCTTTAAACTTTCATCTGCTCAGCTTATATTAGTAGAAAAGTCGAGATGTCAGTTTTAGGTTCAGATTTTGGCCATATTTTAGCCTATAATTGAACACATATACTGCAAAACAGTGCCTTACATATTCTGTTAGGAGACTGTATTAGAGTTTGATTAACTTTTTGTAAGAATGTAAGTATGTGGCTAGAGCTATCAAGTACATGATAATCAAACGTTTACATAATCTTTATGTACTTACTGTAAATGGATGGGCAGTGGTGGCCTAAATAGTTAAGGCGCTAAGTTGTTGATTGGAAGACCAGGAAGACCTGGGTTTAAGTCCCATCACTGCCAGTCAGCCGCTGTTGCTCCTTGAGCAAGATCCTCAACCCTTCCTGTCTCAGGGGCGCTATATCATAGCAGACCCTGTGCTCTGACCCCAACTTTCTAAGCTGGGATATACAAAGAACCGAATTTCACTGTGCTGTAAATGTTTAGTTCAGAAACCACAGCTCAAATTCTGTTTTCCACAGTCCATTGCATTCAGTAGTATAAATATCAGAAGTCTGCCCACTGGAAAGAAGTAGAATTTTGCCTCTGGTTGCAATTTTGTTTAAAAATAGACGTTTGCAGATGGGACGTTATCTATGAATACAACTTGGTGTCATCTAGAGGATGGTTTCCCCCTTGAGTATGGTTTTGTTCTTCTATCATCTCACGGTGTTTATCAGTTGCAGTGTTTCCTCAAACTTGGTCATTGTGGATAAATTAAACATTGCAATTTTTTTTTGTATTTCTGTAAAGCTGCTTTTAGATATTGTTGGTAAAGGTGCTAAACAAACAAAATTGAATTGAAAGTTGAGAGAGATACAATTGCACAACCTCAAATGATTTTAAAAGTACTAGTGGAATAAATCATGTTTAGACATCTACATAATGAGCTTTCTGCACTAAAATGTTTAGTTAACCTATGACTTAAATTCAGTTTAAGAATATCCACAACGTCCATTTAGCCTTGCACACATCCATATGCATGAAATTAGACCTTGTTCATGGACAGTTCAAAAGTCAACTTTTGTTCATTGACAGTTCAAAAGTCAATCTTTATATAAATCAGCGCTCAAACCGAGTAGCAATTAAATCTGCTTGTGAGAAAGGTCTGGTCACTAAAAGCGTAAAGAAGTGGGATGTAAAAGATGCCGTTTTTACTTTATGCCAAACTTTTCTAGTTGAACTTGGACCTGTGACTTCATGAGTTGAACTGGTTTGGTAACTGCTTCCTGCTTTTACACACTAGCTTATTCATATGACTGAAAATAGTATGGATACATTCGAACAACAGGTTGGGACTGGTCAGTATTTCCTCCAGGATCAGCTGGAAGCGGGTAGTTTTTAATAATTCACAATCCCACACACTCCTAGCATTAGTTCTTCTTGTATCAGTGTAGGTTTCTCCAGGTTCTTCAGTTCCTTTAAAGCTTTTAAAAATATGCCAGTAGGTGGCTTGGATATGGTGTTAAAAATGTGTGGATTGACTTTTTGTTGAGGTTAAATTCCTGCCTTGTGCTTCATGAATTGGCTCCAGATTCACTTGCTACTCTGCCCAGCATGATGCTCACCATAATGTGTTATACCCTCTATAGGACAACTTCATAATATCTAGTCAAGGCATGACCAGTAAAAACTGAAATGTCCAACCTACTGTAGATCTTCAGGATTAAAGCTAAAAACTATTTTGATAAATCAAATTCATCTCCAGCTCATCCTTTTCAGCCCATGATGTAACTGAGTGATCCAGTTGTCAAGACTTTAACTGTGAATGATACTAGTTTTAGAGACTCATCGAACAAGGACGTGAAGAGGTGGGCTGACAAATAACGAGAGGTGTCATGCTAATGAATTAGCATATTGCAGGGATTTTTTAGTTCGAGGCTAATGCGCTAGCGGTGGCAACCGAGCGACAGACATGTCCATGAATCAGACTGATGGCTGACATGTCGCTGCAGATGGGGCGGAGGAGAAGAGATGGCACTTTCCTCAAGCTAACAGATGGAAGGCTTGATTTAGCGACTTGCAGGATGTTTAATTAGACCGATAAACAAAAATGTGTTCTGGTTTGCCACGGTGATGCGGATAGTTTAACACCGCTGCCTTGTTGTCGTCATACATCTTTTCTTGCCGTGTTAGGATAAACGGCTGATTTCCTCTTATTATGAAAGCTAACAATGTGTAGCGTTAGCATTCCAGGCAATGTGCTGTCGCTTTTCGTTGGCGCAGGAACCTCTATGACACCTTATTTAGCAACATGAAAGGGCATCAGACCGCAGCTGTGTGACAGTTAATGCTATAGCCTGGAGCACATTTAGCAAAGGAGCTTCGGGTGACTGATTACACAAAGTAAAATGAAACGTGACCAGAGAATGAGCACAGTCGGCTATTTACTAATGATGCCCTGGATGTTCAGTGTGTGAATACAGTATATATTAATCTTCTCATTATTATTTCTTTTTGTCTCTCTCTCTTTCTTTCTTGTTTTCTTTTTTCTTTCTAACTTTTTACTCTCTCTGTCTATCTACAGTGTCTGTCTGTGTGCCTGTCTATCTATCTACAGTATATGTCTGTCTATCTACCTGTCAATTTGTCTGTCTACAGTATGTTTGACTGTCTACAGTATATCTCTGTCTGTCTATCTACAGTACCTATCTCTGTCTGTCTGTCTGTCTATTTACTGTCTGTCTATCTACAGTTTCTGTCTATTAATGTTCAGTAACATTCATTCACAGAATCAGCATTAAAAATCCTGCCTTAGACATTTTAATTTTAAGTAACTTTTCGCCTTTATATTTCACAAATATGCTTTTGGAGTTAACTTATAAGCCTGATTGTTTTTGGTGCATTGTGACTGGAGAAACCTGTCTCTGGTTTTAAAATGTATGTGAGGCTTTGCTTTTTAATCAACCCAGATTGCGATGTTTTCATTTTATGCTCCAGTCTAGTGTGGAGGGAAAATAATATTTTTCCGCACACTCTGCAGCTGCCCAGCTTTACTCTTCTATAGTATATATTAAACGTATTACATTAAACAGAGTGTCACTTCTTTTTACAGATGCTCTGGCTCCTTTTCGAACTTCCAGCATTGGTTTCTTTAGTGCTGTTTTTCGGGTTTTGGTCCATCCAGCTGGGAAAATAGCTTCTACTTATTACCATATTTCAGTATACAGCAAAGATAATACATGTTGTACTTCTGTTCAGAGTTGTATAGCACTCGAAAGCAGCAGTTAGTTAAGGTATATTTATTTTATTTGCTGTTTATTGTACTTAAGTATTAAAAGTAAAAGTACAAATAAATATAATAATAATAATAATAATTTATTTAAATTCAGAGAGACTTGCATGTTGTTCATCTTTATAAACAGTCACAATTTAAATGAATTGTAGACAGCTTCTGAACTGCGCTTCTTCGCATGCTGTTTTGATATTTAAACTAGTAAACTAGCGCATATGGCTACTGTTTCTGTCTTGGTTTTGTTTTCCTTGTTTGTTTGTTTCTCCCCTTTCCCGCATCACGTTTGTGTTCCTGCCCTCTCCTTTCTTTAATAAAACAATTTCTTGCATAATGGATCCTACTCGGCCATCTACTTTATAGACTACTTCGCCACCCTTGAATCCAGCTGGAGTACCACGCCTGCAGGACATGGTAAAGTATGGATCAAGTTTTTCTGGCTGTTCAGGCTTAACAACTCTGGTCCCGCTCAGGATGTCGCTCCTCGCCGCTGCTCTGCAGAGGACGTCGCCCCAGAAAACATGACTCCTCGTCACGGCTCCGCTGAGGAAGTCGCTCCTTGCCATGGCTCCACTGAGGACGTCGCTGTGTCTTCCCTGCTGCGTGGTCATCCTCGCTTCCCCCTCTGGCTCTGCCGTGCTCCTCGCTTCCCCCTCTGGCCTCACTTAAGGTCCCAGGGCACCACCCTGAGCCAAGCCTGTTCTATTTCTCGTTCTTGTTCTATGTCTTGTCCTCGGTTATGGTTCATGGTTTCTGTGTGTACGTATTTAGCTAGTGTTTCCGTCTTGGTTTTGTTTTCCCTGTTTGTCTGTTTCTCCCCTTACCCGCATCAGGTTTGTGTTCCTGCCCTCTCCTTTCTTTAATAAAACTATTTCCTGCATAATGGATCCTGCTCAGCCATCTACTTTACAGATGTCTTCCAAAAACCTGTTTGATAGAAAACAAATTTTTAAACGTGATGGAGCGTTGACCAAAATTTACCACATAAATTAAAAAAAATATATAGTCAATTTTGATTAAGAAGAAGCACAAAGTCTCTCTTATTTTTGGTATAAGTAAACATTTCTTGTAAATATGGCTATGTGGTCTCCAGAAAGATCGTTTGATCGGTTGCCAGCATGATTTCTGCATCATGTAGCAGATCAAATAGAAGTACATAAAATTATTGGGCTTGAGTGAAAAATTAAATCAACCCCGACTGAGTAAGCACTTATTTGTAAAGGCGCAAAAAAATTTCATCAATTATATAAATAGCCAATTAAACACCAGACCACTGATTTGTTGAACTTTGTTGTAGTTTTCTTCTTTTGCAGAAAATAACATACAGTACATGCCAGTGGTCAAGGTGCTGGCCTGCTAATCTGAAGATTGTGGGTTAACAATCCAGTACCACCAGGTTACCACTGCTGGGTCCTTAAGCAAGGTCCTTAACCCGCAATTGCTCAGTTGTATATATGAGATAAAAATATAAGATGCCCTAAATAAAGGTGTCTGCTTAATGCCAGAAATTGTAAATGTAAATGTAGTGGAGTAAAAGGAAAAGTTGCCATAAACATAAAATCTTAAAACTCTGCTTCATTTGTAGAATAATTAATAATAACCTGGTGTGATGAAGCCACCTGAGCCACGGTTACTAGCTTAAGGTTGGTACATTTTTGAAGGTGGGCAGCCAACTTTTTTAATAGCTAAAATGATTGACACGGTGTACTTTTTATCCATTTAGAGTTACATCATTGTTGTGAAAAACCATGAAATAGAGCAAAATGTATCTTGCCCCTAAGGTACCAGTGACCAGTTTTCTGCCCTTTCCTCAAATTCAAGAATGGACTGGAACTCGCACTGATCCAAGGTTGAAGATTACATTGCATTTGATCACCATTACCATAAGCTATAATTAACAAACATTTGGTGTTACCCAAATAAGGACGGGCTCCCTCTTAAGGTTTTTTTCCGATTTTATCTAAGGGAGTTTTTCCTTGCCACAGTTGCCATCAGCTTGTTCATTAGGGACAAACTTACACTTTTTCACTGTCACTACATTATGTGTGAAGATGCTTTGGGACAGTTCCATTGTTAATACAAATAAAAATTAATTGTATTGAAAATAGTTCCTGTTATCCTTTATGATGGTTATAAAGATTTATTACCTTATAGTCATGGTAAAGCCTTCACACCTGGTTCCTGTTAACCCTTGTTTAGCACATTTTCTTGAATTCTGATTTGTTTGTTGTGAAACTCTACTGATTTAAGATTTTTGCCTTTTTTCTCAATGTTTAACTTTAGTTTAACCAAGTTTTCATTATCTTTAGCTAGTTTATTCTGTTGTATAGCAATTACTAGCCTGTCTTTTTTGTTGTTGTTCCTCTAGATCTAGTTTAGTTCCTATGATAACATTAAACAGTAACAATGTCAGCCCAATCAATCCTGGGTCTCAGACATTTAAATACAGTAACAGTTGTATTTTGTAATTTTGCACTCTGTACCATCTACACTACCAGCTGTATCTTTCTAGATTGCTAACTTCTACAAGTTGTTACAAAAATATTGTTTAAAATTGACTACCCAGGATTATTAACGTGAATATAAAAACTACTACTAATAATATTTTCGTTTTAGATCCCCTGTTTTGCATTTCTGGGAAAAAAAGATGAAACTGAAAAAAGTGAACTGGGAAGTGCAAAAACAAAATAATTAACTAAGATGTAGTAAGAATTCAGCACTAGTAAACATGGCTGAAGCAAACATGACCAGCTCGGGTGCAAATTACATCAGTACTGGAGGGTGTTTTGGCATGCTGTAGGCGATTGGTTTTTAATCCACCAAAATCCATTATATCAATTCTGGTACCAGGTTTATATATTTAAGTAAACATGTGTTAAGCTTTCAACGTGACACATGGCTGCAGTGTGAAGCAGGGTCGGGGACTGTTTGATTCCAGAAAAACATATTTTTATAGATGACAGATGGAGCAATGGATACAGATGCTGTACTCAAAATAAAAGAAACTTTGTATGCACCTCCATGGTGTTTGCCGAACTGTCAGACATAATTGCTAAATTTGAAAAAAAAAGTCATATTTTATTGCAAAGTTTTTCTGCTATTTACAGCTTAATTTGTCTCGCATCTTTAACGTTTCCTGAAGCTCTTTGACCTTTCTGGGTACTCTACCTGGTGCACTTCTTAAACTGAATTGTACTGGTACTTAACAATAGGCCTGGGCAAGGCTGAAGCCCCAGGGTCTGAGCAAGGAGGGAGTCTGTAATTAGCTGTGGAGCAGATTGACAAGCCAGCAGTAGGCCAGAGGTTTCAATTTTTCTCTTAATCTACCAGTACAGTTGTTTCCATATTCAGGGGCCCACAGTGGCAGCTCGGTGGTCCTGGGAATTAAAGATAATGGTCAACAATGATTGGCAGATTGATATGGCAATTAGTATTGACTCCAACACAACAGAAAGCTGATATCGCACTCCATAAAGAATAGGGACATCAGCTAGATTGAGTTTTTCCTTCTACTCCTCAACAATAATCACAATAGAGGTCAAAAAGTCCCCTGCAATTGAACATAGACCTGTCTTTCCCTTCTGAGACCATAAAATGTTTTATAAATTGCATAGCATTGCGCACAGCTTATTATATTCCTATATAATCACACATTATTGTGTTCTCTTTTTTGTAAATTTTACTTCCTTTTTTCCTGGTAAGGGCTGCAGTGCTAACAGGCTGTCAACATCAGTCCAAACTTCCCTATCCCTGCTACAGATTCCAAATCCTCTTGGCAGATTCGCAGATGTTCAAACGCCAGCTGTCAAATACAATCACTACAGCAGGTCTTGCATCTGCTTTGGGTTCTTAATCTAGTGACATGTGCCGTTGTAACCTGGATACATTTTTGTGAGATGCCCAAACCATCTACAAGCAACAATAAAAACCCCAGCCTTAAAAAGATTGTCAAGCAATGCTAAATCGAGAATGGGGAAACTTCACAAGACTAAAGTCCTACTGAATATTAAGTGCATAAATGAACATACTTTACTCAGAAATTTTTATATGTATTATGAAATTGTAATTATAATCTGTATTATAAATAATTTCTTCTTTCTGATTATATTATAAAATATTGCAGTTGTAGACCATAATTAACTTAATTAAAAGAAAAAAGAATTGAAATATTTCATTTATTATGTGATAATTCTAAGACATCTGAAAACACCTATAGTTGGAAAGCTTTCATACATGTGGTTTAGTCTGAAACAAATATACAGTTTGCACAAAAAACTGCTGATCCTACAGCTGTCATGTAGACCAGGAACTGCATCAAGGTACTGAACATGAGAATACCAATGGGACATGCCACTATTTATGTAAAATGTGAAAAAAACTCCTATGCTGCTCATTACATGTTTAGAAAGTAAAGTAACCAGCAGATTAATTGATGATGACATTGTCAGTTTCCACTGCTGACATGGGTTCTGTCAACTCCAATTGACTAAACACACCTGATTTAGGTAATTAACAGTGTGTTGGTTAGGAATATTTGGAAAACAAGCAGCTCAAAAAACTCTGTTAGTTACAAAACACACGTGCTATAATTGGTAGAGGGACATTCGTTTAAGGGATTCAGTCTTTATCCCAGTATGACCTTGTCTGTGAGGTCCATACAGACAAGGCCATGGAAACTTTGCTGCAGCATGAAATAACCTGCTGGTTTGTCTGGTCCGAGGAGATCTGACCCCTCGACTTGTTTCTCCTAGGATTTTTTCCTCCATTTGGATTTGATTCCTTGCCAATAAAAGGTGACTTTATAAAAAAGTTAATGTGCTTTATAAAAAATATTAAAAACACAGTAACACAGCAGCTTGGTGGGGCTTGGAACACATGATCTGTTAAAACCTGTTTAATTACCACTGAGCTACCACCCCCATCGTGTCTTTCTGGCCAGAGCATATTGTATTCTTTGTTTATTAATACCCTTCCTTACTATTGTTTTTTTTAGAAAAAGAAAACTTCTTCCTGCTGTACTTTAAACCAGCTGATTTATGTGACATTCCTGTTCGAAACAACCTGTTAGCGATTTTAAAACTGCTGCACTGATCATATGCTCACTTCTTGTGTTATAGCCTTTGGCAAAATGCACCTCAAGAGAACTTCATGTTTGCTGCTGGAAACAATTTGTGACCTGTCGAACCTCATTACAGATGCTCAAAAGCAATGTCTGAATCTTAAATCCTGCTCTTTAATCTAGCCGATCGTTCTCAGTCCTCAATCTGTTTGCTGTGTGTTGACAGATATTCCCAGGTCACATCCCATCGATTGCTGTTTTAACATCTAAAGGAGTCACTCCTCTTCCCCTGATCTAGCATGCTCAATATTTTGTTTCAGGATTACGATTCACATTTAATTAACCTGCTTGCCCCAGACAGAAATCAATGCAAAGGCTCAGATAAGCATTGGCTACTCTGGTGGTTATTTTGACCATTTTTATGTGGTATTAAGTGTATTAGATTTATGGGGAATCATATGTCTTGTTGTCATATTTGTTGTGTAAGTTAGGGGCTGGCTGAATTAAAAACTTAAGGAAATATGAAATTCCTGTAAGGTTATGGTTCATGTTTATGTTTTGTTCCATGTTTTATATATAGATCTTGTGTTTCCCTGTTGTCTTTTGTCGTGGAATTCAGTTTGTCCCTGTACCGCTGTTGTAAGTCTGTCAAGTCAAGTTCATGTTTTCTGTGTATGTTTGTGCTAGTGTGCTAAGCTAATATATGCTTATCACATAAGTTTAGATAAGCTGAGCTGAGTATTTTCATGTTTAGTTTACAATTCTCAAAAAACAGTCATGGGAATGGTTAACAAATAAATTGGGTACCGTCACGATTGGGAGGTTACTTTTTTATGTTTATATTTCAGAAGTAGGCATATGTTTCTTCATCAAAAAATGCATCATATTCTTTGATCGAAAAATGTCAAGGATAACCCATTGCTTACCTGACTTAAGAAATAAGACAATTACCCCTACAATTTGGGGGGAATGGTCTCCTTTTAAGGGTACTTCCAATTAATAAGCCTAAATTATTAATCACTGATCCACAGGATCCCATATCTCGTAAGGAAGTCGTTAAATGGCTGCCCAGCTTGTCTGTTGGTCCAGCCGAATAGGCAAAATGATAAGCGTACCTTTTAGTTGTAAACATAAAGCGAATGAAAGGGAGAAAAGATAAAAAACTCATTTTTTCTTGTATTTTGTCTCCATTTTTGCATTAAGCCCGTATTCTCTGAGCTCTTTCATCATGCTTGTTTTTCAAATATCCTTTCTTTACCCACTGCTTATTACCTTTACCATGTGGCAATCAGACGTTGGGAGATACCATCTTAGAAGGAAGTGTAGTAAGCAATTGACTAAACGCAGGCAATCCAGGTAATCAGCTTTGGTTAGAATAAAAAAAAAACTTGGAACATGGGTGACCCACCCCTGCCTAGATCTTGGTTACAACCTCTTTTGCCCACCTGTTATTCCACCATGTCGTTAGTATTCCTGAATGTTTCATGTCTCACTGTATGATATATACCAGATTTGTGCCAGAGATTTGTCAGACTGTCATATGTTTGTAATTTTATGATGTTTCCTATCTTCTTCATGATTATTTGTCCATTCTGGATGTTTCGGGCATCCAGGGCTTATTGATTAAATCATGGATGTTCTTGTTCCAAGTTAATGACACTGATCTTGTCTCAGTTAAATAAACCTGTTCTCACTTCCACCTAATATCCTTAACATATTTGCCTCTCAAAATGTGGCAGAATTACACTGGCTGGACATGATAAACTACAAAGGATAATTTGTTAGGTTTGGTTTTTCCGCTAAATTCTTCCATCTTGTTAGAGTATGTTCCTTGCAACGCTAACTCTGTTTAATAAACCAACTTGTTTGATTTCATTTAACCTGTGTCTTAGGTCTGAATTGGAATACATTATTATAAAACTTACAGAAAGCCTTTAGCTCCATGCCTCTACACTGTTTTTTTTTACATATGTTTGCATTTTTAATTAAATACCCTCTATATATTAATGATATTAAAATTTCATGCATTTTTATGACTGTTTGCTGTAATATTGCTATACTGACTGGCCATAATTGCGGTTTTTCAGTCATTTTTAGAATAACTAACTGATAGCTACAGAAGCTAGAGATCGAGTGGCTTTGTGGAATAGTGTGACAGATGACCCACTTCCCCAAAATAAGTAATTAGGTCTATGAGACTGATTACCACTAGTGAGGTTTTCAGGGGCAGCCAAAAATACGTGAGGTTTTCTATTTTTTTCTAACACGAGTCTGTTTGTTCTTGGCCTTATATCAGGCAGAGTCACCTTTTTTTTGACCCATCTTTTTATGATTCCCAGGAACTCAAACTTCCATTTTACAATAGGAGGTCTGATAAATTGCTCTGGAGTAAGAATTTCAACACCAAAAAACCCACATATAAAAAATGTCCGACCCTCTGCACAGAGCTGCTGATAGACGATTTATCTTTTGCTGTTCGGCCGGCAGATGCTTTTAGAAATGAGAAATATGGGAGAAGAGTGAGGGGGGTGTTTGGGGTTTCAGGGGGTTTCGTGTACTAAGAGAATAGCGCTCCATAAACCACCGCTTTGTCACTTTCATTGCTGCGTGTGTTTACTCAGGCGCATTTTGCAGCAGATGCGCAAACATCGAGATGATAACAGCAGCCGCGACACCTTAATGAAGACGAATGTCCTAAAATGATTTTCGAGATCAATAATGCCTCTGTCTGAAAAGATCATTTCACTCTCTTAATCAGATGCCCTCAGAGTATGATTTGATGGGAACCAATCTTTGATCTGCGATTCAGCTGCCTGGTGTGTACCAGTATTCTGTCCTACAGATAAAAGCAAAAATTATTTTGAACTTTTTTTGTCAGACATTTCAAACTATGGAATTTAAAGTTCTTCTGAGTTCTTTTTAGAAATCTTTTAGTAAATTGGTATCTTCTTTATTATTCTTAATGATATGTCCATTTATACTGTTCATTTACAGCATTTGGCAAATGAATTTAGAAATATATTTCTACATTTATCTTTTTTTTTTTTTTAACTCCAACCAAGCAGGGCTTTTGCTTAGGGCAGAATAGTGGTGCTAGGAACTGAACCAAACTCAGCAGACCAACACCTTATCTATCTAGCTGCTACTTAAAGTGAGGCAGTCTTGCTTTAGGAAAGGTTTTTGTAGTGCTTACAAATGTGTTGTAATTGGCCATTAGTAAGCAAAGTTTTGTGTTACTAACAAAACATGATTATGTTGAAGATGATATTGATGATAATAATAATAATAATAATAATAATAATAACATAATAATATTACTACTACTAATAATGATGATATTAAAAATAATATGAAGTTATACACAGTAAAAATTACTACCAAATTAATATTTGTAATTGAATTTTTTTCCACCATATGCAACCACATATATTACCATAAATGTATCAGTTTGAATTGTAATTAAAATTAATACATTATTGTTAAAATATTGCGATAGTAAGCTGTACCAATGTTTTTACACAGCCCTAGTAAATGCAAATGTATCCATGCATTAAAATGCTCGAAAACTTTATCTAATTGCTTTTCCTATGATTTTTATAGATATTACCTTCTGTTAAAAATCAAGACAAGTACCTCAATTTAATTTAAAGCTGTCACTGAAACTGAGCACATTAAATGCGCTCTGGTTTCAGGATTTAAACTTCCAGTTAGACAATACATTTTAATCCAGTTATGCTTCTTTGGTTACAGGCTTTTGCAGCATGCAACAAGGATGTTGCTGGAAGAGTGTGTTACTCTCTGCATGTATTGTTTGCTTAATATAGTGGCAGTTTCCTGCCAGTGGAGCAGCTGAGGACTAAATTATTTTAATTCTGCTTAAGCTGCAGCAGTTAAGAAATCTGCACTGGAAGCAATTTAATGCATAATGCATGTCTACCAGTGATGGGAATTACGGCGTTATAAATAAATGGTTATTTAGTTACTTTATTTAGTAACCAGTAATCAAACAAATTACTGTTTCCCGCATCATAAAGCTGTTACCGTTACTGACAACAAAGTGTGGCGTTACTATAATTAAAGTCATACTGCATACAAGTAAGTACGTACTTTCCGTCCATAAAAAACAACTTTTAATATGGTAAAGGTGAGTATAAAATTTAGACATACTACAGGATTCAGAGCAAAGGCAAGAATCAAGGAGTTTAAATGTAGCTTTCGCAAACTGGAGGTATGAACACTATTTTTTCCTTATTGAGGTGAAAGACAAGACTATTTGTGATTCGTAATTTCTGAGAAAGAGTTTCTTCACGTCAGTGGCAAGTAACTCAAATCGGTGGCAAGTGACTCAAGTCATCGCCACATGACAACACAACATTAAAATAGGGTAGATTACTGTAAAATGTTTTATAATGAAAATTTATTTAATTTAGTGTCTATTTCATTGATTAAATGAGGGTGGTTAGGCATACGGTGGGGTCTGTAAACCCGAGGAAAGCTAATGTACCGGACAGTGTCCCTGGCCAGGTGTTTAAATACTGTGCAGATCAGCTGGCTGGAATCTTCACCAAGATCTTCAATTAGTCCCACAGTATCTGAAGTCCTCTATCATAATTCCCCTGCCAAAAACATCCCACATCTTCAGTCTGAGTGACTACTGGCCAGTTGCATAGTGGTGAAGAAGTGCTTTGAGAAACATTTCATCAATCCTGCCACAAAGTTTTGACTGTCACCAGTTTGCCTTAAGCGAAACCAGAGCCACAGAGGATGCAGTGGTCACAGCTGTCCATGTTGCACTTTCCCACCTGGAAAAGCCGTTGAGATACATCTGCATGCTCTTTGTGGATTACAGCTCAGCATTCAACACTATTCTTTCCTACAAACTGGTAGACAAACTTGAGGACTTGGGTCTTCCACACTCCACCTGCATGTGGATAAAGAGTTTTTTCTGAGATCACAGGGTCAGAGTGGTTTATCACAGGACTATGTGCTGACCCCCTGCTCTACACACTTTACACTCATGACTGCATCCCCGCTCACCAAAGTAACACCATTGTGAAGTCTGCGGACGACACTACAGTGATGGGACTCATTTTGGGTGTGGGGAGGAGAGGGTTGATGAGCTGGCTTATAGGAATGCGGTAGAAAGGCTGGTGGGGTGGAGTAAGGAGAACAAACTACCTCAACACCACAAAGACCAATGAGCTGACCATTGACTACAGGTGAAAGAAAATGAACATTACTTCACTTTTCATCAGTCGGGACTGTGTGGACAGGGTAGCTGACTTACGGTTCCTGGGTCCAGATAGAGGAGGGCTTTACCTGAAGCATGAAGCAGACCTCTAAACTGCTGAAAAACAGCCAGCAGAGACTCTACTTCCTTAGGGTGCTGAGGAAAAACAACCTCACTTAGAGACTACTGGTGTCCTTCTACCGGTGTGCCATAAAGAGGATCCAAACCTACTGCATGGCCCAGAAGATCGTCGGCTGCCCTCCTCCAACACTAGACAAACTACAGAGCTCACACTGTATTAAGAAATCCAAAAGCATCCTTAAGAACTCATCACACCGCAGTCACTATCTGTTTAAACTGTTACTATCTGCACAGTGTTACAGAACAATCAGAGCCAGGACAAACAGACTGAAAAACAGCCATTTTTTTATTCAACAGCCATTACTGCATTAAATAATTTGTAACACTGTATACATATGAATGTGCAAAAGATGAGATATGTATGTTCTGGGGTGTGGGATAGGCTGTAACACTAACAGAAAAACAGTAATGCAAAAGTTACTTTCCCTGATAATTAGTTACTTTTGTAATGATGTAACTCAGTTAATAACTCAGTCACTATTTGTGGGAGGTAACTAGTAACTGTAAGTATTTACTTTTTTAAAGTAACATGTCCAACACTGATGTCTAAACACTGACTGGCATCTAAACCTGTGTTCTTGGCTTAGTGTTAATCATAGCCTCTTTTACCCAAAACACTCTTGTATTTTAAGCCTACTTACATTTTAATAGCAGCAGTTTTTTGCCTTGACAGAGTGGAATCTGGAATTGCTTTTCTCAAATATCTTTTAGCACCCAGTCCTGTAAAGATGGTCCTGGCCACTAGTGCCACTAATAATCTTTAGTGGGCTGCTAATGGTCTTTAGTGATTTTACGCCTCCAGCTAGTCCAGGAATATTGGAAGCAACCTCAAAAAAGGGTGTTGTAGTAATTTAGAGAATACACACAAGTGGTACTATTTGGGGTGGGTTTGCCATCGTTTGCCAACAGTGGCAGGCTGATGAAAGTGGGGGATAAAACACATGTCTTCCTGGTCTTTCAATCAACAATTTGGCGCCTTAACTATTTTAGCCACAACTGCTCCCCATTTGTAAGGCTATAGACCAAAAAGTGTATAAATATCCTGCTTTTGCACTTAAAATTATACCAATAATATAATGCAAGAGCATTAGTCCCTAAAAAAATACAGCAACTTTCTCTCAAAAGAGCAATGCAGAAACACAGACACACAATTGACATCCTGTAATTTATAAATCATATACAGCTACCTGTGTAGTAGCTGTGGCTTTAAGCAGCACAGAAAAGCTGGGATAGGAGAAATGGTAAAATATGCACAAGAGAAAGTTAGTGTCACTTCTGGAGGTTCAAAATCATTTGATCAATCATTTTGGGCGTGAGATGCATTTTAAAAAGAAAAAACAAAACATTAAGAAAGCAGTTAAGCATTTGTTTAATTCTGATTCTAAAATCTGAAAGTTACCATTCAAAGGTTTTTATTTTCATGACAGGATGGTGGGAGTTTTTTTTGTTTGATTATGAATGTTTTATATCACCCAGTAAAAAACTGTTAGGGGAAATGTTAAACATTTTTATTGAAATTGTATACATGGCTATTTAAATAACCTATAGTCAAAAGTATTGGAACAGCTAATAATCAAATCCATTTGTGTTTTTCGACCATTCTCTCCTTTGAATGGTCTTGTCTGGATAGCCATCTAGAAGATGAAGTCACCACTGGGAAACTGCTTCTGCGGCTTATTGTCTCTATTGAGCTGATCCACTAACTGGGCTGGCTACAGACTGAATCCGGTGGCGAAGGTGAGTTTGGAAAACGAAAGAAACAGACTTATATTAGTGTAGATGCCATTCTCCTTACAAATTACATTGTGTTATTGGTGGTGTTCCCGGTTCTGGTTGACCTGATTCTTGCAGCCTAAACAATTATGTCTATCCTGTTTAGTGGCTCTTTGTTGTTTTGTGGAATTCTATGTTTTGTGTAGCACCAGGGGATCCTGGAGAAACGTTATTTAATTTCACTGTGTACTGCATCTGCTATATATGGTTGAAATGACAATAATGCACCTTGAACTTAAACTTGAACTTGAACAATTCTTAACAGATTTAAATAATGAAAATGTGTGTGTTATGTGAAAGTCAGGTCATTTGAAAGCCAATGACAAAACAAACACATTTTCAATTCGTTCTGTCTTAAAACTTTTCTTCACCTACTATCTACAGTAAATGCACAGTCCATCTCATGCCTGAATCTTTTCCTCAAACATCTGTTGAGAATTAAACTTACAAACACTACCTCAATAAGGACCAGACAGTGTTAAACAGTGCTAGTTAGAAGACACTTTGCTGAATTATAAACGTGACTTCAAAGTGACGGGTCCATCAGTATTTGTTTTTATCTCGAAGCTGCTTTACGACCTATTTGGGGGCTGTGAAAATGCACACCGCCGAGCAGATGCGACGTTTTGGTGATGCCACATTTCATTCGGATTTTACAAATTGTAGACAACAGCTCGCAAAATGACCGCATATGGCAGAAACTCATGGAAGATATTAAGACGGTATATCACTTTGTGTTGTATACTGATCGAGTTTATATCTCACAGGCTTAAGATGAAGAGCTTGGATGGGTTTTTTTCTTTTTTTTCTCCCTTAAGACTTTGAGACTCTGGAGGCTTTTATGCGGTTCTAAATCTATTAATTGTGCATGTGTGTGTGTGTGTGTGTGTGTGTGTGTGTGTGTTTGAAGCACGGATGAGGGATGTTACCAGTGAATAATAGAAAAGAGGAGAACATTTTAAGATATCTAAACACACGCGACAGTGTATATTAATGAACTACTGAAACATAGGGGCCAAGAGCGATTTTTTTAATGAATAAGCAAGAACGCGAACGAAGGTGTGATAACGCACACATTAGCAATGGTGACTGTTTAATCTGTTAGCAATTGTCTCTAAAATCACAATAATTTAAAACAGCAAAAAAGAAGACATGCTTTAGTGGTGGTTTTTATATTTACAGCAGCTGGCTGCAGATGAATACCACACAGCTTTGTGTACGCGATGTGTTTATTTACACGCAGACATGACATTAAAGCTGCTGGGACATGTGTCTTCTCCATCATAAACCAACGTGCTTTTATACACTGCCATCCAATCTGTGGGGAAAACAGAGCGCTTACTGCAATGCTAAACACACATTTGACCAAATGCACAGATATTAAGGAGTGTGTGTGTGGGGCTATAGGCAGCTTCTGCTTGCTGCATATGTTAAAATGTATTTTTCACGATAACCGAATAAAAAAACAGGAATACATTATATTGCCCTGTGTGACACACTGATACACACACCACAGAGCAGCAGAAGAAGGAAAAATACAGTTATTTTTTTACACAGTTATTGTAACCAAGGATTAATATTCATAAGAAGAATACCAATCTTCCTGGTTTTATTAAATATGGTACAGTCTTTTACAATTTTATATAAATAACCAATATACTATTTATATATAACAATTTTAAAGTAACAATCCATTATAAACTGTAAAATTGTAAAAAGGAAGATTGTACTGTATCTAGAAGATTGTATTGCCTTTGTTAAATATATAAGATGAAGAATAATATATTCTTAAAGAATAAGAACTTTTTATGACAATTTTAAAACAATTTATGTTCTATAATGTGTTTTGATCACTTTTTGTATGTTGCATAAATATGTATCTGGCAAACAAAGATATATTAAACAATATTTATTAAAAGGGCGTCAACTATTAATTTTGCTCAGGCTCCCTCATTTCATCCTGGTTCGCCTCTGGTCATCTAGTCTAGTTGAGGTAGTGTGTCTTTGGATGATGTTTGGGAAGAGGGTGAGATGTACAATTTCAATCCTATCAGCTTACAGCTATCATTTTGTCCTAGTGCATCTTTAACTGTTTAAATTCTTTATTCATAACATTTTCCATTTATATTCTTCTTATATTTTTGTTTTTACTCAATAATCAAGTCCCAGTACCACCAAACTGCCACTGTAGGGCCCTAAGCAAGACCCTAACCATTTCTACTGTTACAAATACTTCCACTCTTCTGTAATGTATGTATTGAAATAATAATAAAGTCTTATTCTTTTCTAGTTTGTAAACATCTTAACACAAACAACATACATTTAAGTTAAGCTGAACATTGTTGTTTATTATGCTGTAACATTTTTTTTACCAGGGCTGCTTGTTCTTTCCTACAATAAAAAAACAAATGTAAACATAGCTACATATCAATACATTTTGTTATGATTTATCAGCGTTATAATTTTCCGCATTGTGGGATGTGTCTAGTATAAAAATCCCTATTAAAACAATGGCCTTACTTTTTACAAATATTTTAATGATAAACTAATCAGCCGAGGTAAAATATGTTACCTACACGTTAGTACAACTTGTATTTCTGTTAAATACTGGGTTATTGATGTATTTAGACTTGCTGAACAATGTTTGTAAAAATTGACCTTAAAATCAAAGTTTGTAAAAAATTTAAATCAATTTGCTTCTTAATTGAACTTTCTCCCACAGTCCAAAAACATGTCACCCATATCAAAATCAAATCACCCATAGGAGTGATTGTGAGTGTGTGTGTGGGGCCCTGTGATGGACTGGCGACCTGTTCAGGTTCTTATTGTCTCTGTGCTGTTCCACCAACTGGGTTGGATACAGACTGAATATACAAGTACAGTGTGTGTTATTGGTGGTGTTTCCCGGTTCCGGTTGACCTGAATATTGCAGTTTAAAAATCTTTTAACAGATTTATTAATCAAAATGTGTGTATTATGTGTATTATGTGTCAAAGAGATGTGTCTTTAATCTAGTTTTAAACTGACCGAGTGTGTCTGATTCCCGAATAGTGGTGAGTAAATTATTTCAAAGTTTGGTCGCTAAATGAGAAAAGATTTGCTGGATGCAGTTGATTTTGATATTCTAGGTATTACCAGATTGCCAGCATTTTGAGAGCACAGCAGATGTGGAGGGCTATAACAGGCTAAGAGTCACTTAAGTACTGAGGTGCTAAACCATTCAGGGCTTTATAAGGAATTAACAAGATTCTATAGTCTATTCGATATTTAATAGGGAGGCAATGCAGTTTTGACAGAACCGGACTAGTATGGTCAAACTTCCAGGTTCTAGGGAAGTGGTAGCGCAGTGGTTAAGACGTTGGACTACCAACTTAAAGACCGGTGTTTGATTCCCAGCACCACCAAGCCACCACTGCTGGGCCCCTGAGCAAGGCCCTTAACCCCCAATTGCTCAGTTGTAAAACAGGGAATAATGTAAGTCGCTCTGGATAAGGGCGTCTGCCAAATGCTGTAAATGGAAATGTAAACTTTAGCTTCTGCGTTTTGTACCAGCTGAAGTTTGTTTATTAGGTGTGCAGAACAACCACCCAATAAAGCGTTACAATAATCTAATCTTAAACGGTTATGAACGTATGAATTAAAATGCATTCATGACCTCAAGATTACAATTACATTTTTAATTTCCAGTAAATTCTATTTCTAGTTTTATTTCCATTTTATTTCCTAACTCCTAAATTTTATTTAAACTTTCCAGCAAGACTTGCACAGGATTGCACAGTGACAAGCTTAATAGGCTGTCCAGTGTCATGGCCACATCCAACCAGCTCGAGTATTATAACCAGCCACACCTGCCCCTCATTACTCTGGATAAACATTTCAATCCGCCTCAATCCATTTTCAAATATTTCCTTTTTCGTGAATTAAAATGTACATGCTGTACTGAACAATTATATAGAACATATATGTGCAGTTTAGGTAATGTGTGAACATTTCCCTTACCTTTGTGACCAAAAATAGATGTGTGTGTGTGCAGTAAAATGTAAATTCAGATTTTTTTTTTTTTTTTAATTTTTTAATTATAAAAATCTGTTTTGTGATTGTTACATTTAAAAAGGTTGTGATTCAATTAAATAAAAATAAATCCTGTTCTATAGTAAGAATTTTGCTCTATTGCAGTTCTGTTTATTGGTGATATTTTATATTTACTGTCTAAATTCACTAATGTTGTTTCTGGACTATTATCAATTATTTTAATATAGTTTGACAGACAGCCAGTGACTCTGTTCTGAAATTAAAGGTAAGTTAATTCCACCATCTTGGTGCCAAAACAGACGAAATTCTTGAGGCAGACCTACCTTGTGTTCTAGGGGATGGTGAAAAAAGTCGAGCAGTACTTATGGATCTGAGGGAGCGTGGTTCTAAGCGAGGAGTGTTGAGTGCTTGGAGGTAGAAGGGCGCTGCTCCGTTTTTGGTTTTGTAGGCAAGCATCAGCTATTGGGAGCCAATGGAGGGAGCGCAGCAGTGGAGTGGTGTGTGAAAATTTTGGTGGGTTGAAAACAACATGTGAAGTTGCATGTATTGTGTTGTTTTTCTATTTTGTCCCCAGTCTCTGGAGTAAATATAAAAGATGAGCTGACCCGATTTGGAACATTTTGCGATAAACATACCCTCATATCACGAGGCCGCATGACATTTTCTACTAATTGTCTTTCCTTATAATGCCAATATGTTATTGCTGATCCCTAAGACTTTGAGGGAGATGGCTTGTAAAATGTCACCGCCGATGGGAAGCAACTCAAAGGAGTTTGTTAAAAGAGATAGAGAGAGTGAATATTCCAGACATCCTTTTTCCATGCTGTATTATTAGTATTTATAATCAATATAAAACCTTTTGTTGTGTATGGTTTTTTTGTTAGTCTATTTTGTAACTTAGCCCTTTATCTCTTTCTAGAGCGATCAATGCGGTAGGGCTTTAGTGCTTTATTCTATTCATTTCCTGCCACTTTTTTATCTGTACTACCAGCTTTGAAATCGATCAATGTCATAATGCTTGTTATACCATAAATCGTAATATAACTGTCTAGGTGTGTATATATACACAGACAACTCTCGATGGTGGGGTTATGTTCTGGAAAACCCATTAGAAGTCGAATTATCGCAAGTCGATATACATGTATATCCAATGATATGTTGTGAAGTCGCCCATAGTAGCTTATAAGAGTGCTGAATGCAATGTTATATAGTATGAAAAGTTAACAAAAAATTTAACTACACTAATTTTCCTATTTGCAACAAGGTCACTTAATCAAACAATGTTATCAATATTAACCAAACAAGTGCGTGACTGCAGAGTGAACACCGACCACAGGGTGGCTTAAGCTCAAGAGTGGGCAAACTACGGCCCACAGGCCACATACAGCTTTTCAATCTGGCCCGCCAAACTTGTCCAAATTATCTTATATTTTTTTTAAATTATTAAACATTATTTTATTTGCCTTTTACCTGCAATGAAACAGCACCACAGAAGCTGCAACTGGAACTAAGCAATCTTCAGTCTGACTCTGTTTTTGTGGGGAGATAAGAACAGAATTTAAAGGTAATTCAGGTGTCAATTTGACAAAGCGAGAAACAATTTAGTAATATGGTAAAATAACTGACTGCTTTCCCTGTAATAAAAAGACTTAAAATATCCACAAGGCTAAAATACAGGGCATATCAATTCCAGCCAATTTTCTCTAACGTGGTACAACCGGCTACCAGTTTCCTGACAACACTGTTTAGACCTACAGTTGTTATAGAGCAAGCAGATCGTGTCCGACATTCAGCCATTATCCCAACAAGGTTCGGAGAGTGGAATATTTTTCTCACGTCTGCAAACAGCACGCCGTGATCTCAGTGGCATTTTAAATTGCTGTTTGCTTGTGCCCCACTGTTTTCATCTGCTTGCCTTTCAAGCTTTCAAGCTTGCAGATGGTAAAGGGAAGTTTGTGGCTTATCTGTGCTTCACAAGCCGCTCTGTGCCCATTCATCATTGGTGTGATTATTTATATAAAAAAAGGACTAACAAGCCCTGTATTAGTCTGCAAATTTAAATCTGATCTTTTTATATATGTATGTTTCCAAGTAAAAACATGACTTCATGTCATAAGAGAATAACACCACAAAATGAATATTTATGTTTTAGACCCTATGTACTACGGCACTCTGCGAGCACCAAGGAAAAAATCAATTTTACAGCTGAAGCAATGGTTGGGGGCCTCTGTTTTATACTTAAGGAGAGTCATTTGGTAAATATATTGTAATAAGAAATATATTAATAGGCAAAAGTAGGGTTATCTAGATTTCCTCTGCCACACTCCTAAGTGAGACCTAAGAGATATTCTTAATATTACAATAACTAACCCATGGTTCTTGTGGCTTAAATATTCCATTTTGACTTCAGTAATGCCCTTGTCTTGTCTGAATATTGTCTTGCATTCTTACAAAATGAATAATGTGGTTATAAATAAATGGCATTACTACTGGCGTTACTTCTTTTAGTAATGAGTAATCAAATGAATTAATTGTTTTCCCTATTACAATGCTATTATCATTACTGACAATAAAATGTGCCATTCATAGTTAAATATGTAATATTATAACTGAGCTGTCACGTATTGTGGTGGAAGGGAGCAGAAGGACGAAGAAATGAAATGCAACAATAACTTTATTTTGGAAAATAAAGGAACAAACTAAAAGAAAATAAACAAGATAGCAAACTCAAACTGAACTTAGTGATGAACCGTTAGCATTAGCAGTTAGCATTAGAAATTAGCATAAATGCTACCTTGGACTAGAAAAGTGTAGGAAGACAAAATAAATAACATTAACAAAGTAACAGCAACACAAGACAAAGACATACTGGAACACAGGGGTAAAAATACACGAGGAGATTAACAGGAAACGACCAACACCTGGATACAATAATGAAACAGAGATGTGACATGGGAAACAAAACAGGAAGAATACAGAATGAACCGGATGAACTTAAATATTAAACAAGTCCCTTATTATATCCTGACAGAGGCCCTGGGCAGAGACGGAGACCCCAACAACACCCTTGGCGAAGACAGAGAGCAAAGCAAGGTCCTGGTTGGAGCCAAGCGGCGAATTTGGCCCCTCAATGGAGCTATGGTCCTGGATGTAGCCAGGCAGCGAAGACAGGTCTTAAACAGACTCAGAGGGCACAGCAATGTCTCTTGCGGAGCCAGTGAGCACAGCGACGTCCCATGCGGAGACAGATGATGGAGACAGAGACAGGTCTCATGCGGAGCCTGAAGTCAGGGTCTGTGTGGGTTCAAGTTTTAGAGTTAGGGTCTGAAAGTAACCAGGGTTCACAGTCGGGGTCTAAACAGAGTCGGACATCAGCGACAGGGTCTGAAGACGTCACAGTCAGAATACAAATATAAATGGTTAGGGTGTTTGAATACCAACCCGAACATTGTGGGATCGATTTCCATCTCCACCAAGCTACCACTGTTGGGCCCCTGAGCAAGGCCCTTAACCCTTAATTGCTCAGTTGTACAGATGAGATAAATGTAAGTTGCTTTGGATAAGGGCGTCTGCCAAATGCTGTAAATGTAAATGTAAACAGGGACAGAAGCCAGAGTCGAGATCAGGGTCGGGGTTGGGATGTATTCAGGGGGCCAAGAGTCTGGATCTGGGTGGAACCATGGGTCAGGGTCAGAACCTGGATGGAATTAGGAGTTAGGGTCGGACCGGGATGGAACCACAAGTTAGGAGACAGGAGTCACAATCAGGGTCTGACCAAGGCCAGAAGTCAGAATTTGGTCTGGGCCAAGAGTCAGGGATAGGGGACCAGGGTAAACAAAGACCCATTGCAAAACAGTACCCACTCAGACGCCGCAATGTTTCCTCAGGAGCCCTCCCCAAAGAGCTATAATAATAATCCAAAACAATAATAATAATAATCCATATCTCTAAAAAACTAACAAAAAATAAAGTCATGAGTTAGCACTGTAAACAGCAGTGGGCTGAGCAAACAGCCCTGGGGAGGCCTCAAGGCTCAGTGTGGTGGTGCTGGAGATGCTGCTTCCAATCCAGACTGGAAGACCAGTCTTCCAGTCAGAAAGTCCAGAAACCAGTTGCAGAGGGAATGGCATCGTCCGTGAAATGATTCAGACGATACGCAAACTGTAATGGGTCCAATGTGGGAGGCAGCTGGGTCTTAATGTGCCTAATGATGAGCCTTTCGAAGCACTTGATCGTGATAGGTGTAAGTGCAACAGGATTGTAGTCATTGAGGCAGGAGACATGATAGCATGATGATGGTAGCGGTTTTGAGACATGTGGGAAAGACAGGTGCACATGGAATGTTGAAGATGTCGGTGAAAACATCTGCTAGTTGTTTTGCACAGTCCCTGAGCACTCTGCTGGGAATGTCTCCTCACGTGTTTAATGAGTTTAATGAGTTTGCTTCTACAAACTGAAGGTATAAACACTATGCGTCCTTTTTTGAGGTCAAACAAGACTGTTTATGTATCATGCAACTTATAAACAGGAAGAAAGTGTCTCATCACGTTGGTGCTGGTCAACAGGTGTTCGACAGGTGTCTCTCCATGGCTATCAGCGACGTTATTGTCCGACCGGATGTTCTGGACATTTTAGTGGCTCAAAGTGACATCTGTAGCCCAGCACAGTTCTCGAACTGAATCAGGTTGAAGTTAGGACCTTTTTCCTAACTTCAAGGTCCCCCAGCAGGTCGGCCTGGTACTCTTGTAGTAATAAAATGGTGTTTAGACAGATAAGGTCTTTAATGCTAAGGCATACGGTTTGCTAATAATTGCTGAGGTGAAGGGTCAGAATGAATATGTTCTTTGTGAGCCGAATAAAAGAAGCTTTGTACTACTTTATCGGTTATGTCTCACGCCAGTGACACCGACTCATTTCAGGTGTGCTTTAGAATGCAGTCGCAAAGAAGCATCCCCATAGTATTTCAACACATCTTCAGTTTCCAATGGGAAACCATTTTTGGGTATTTAACTGCCGCTCGAGTGTGTTGTTAGCAAATGTGTTATAATAAAAATTCTATTTTTCTTTATTTTTTATGATTATAGGATTCATTTAAGTTATTTAAATCAAAATCAAAAGTACTTTCTAAACATCCAAACATTTTAGCAAGCAAAAAAAAAAAAATATTATAATGACTGCATATAGAAAATTGACCACGAGAATGCTTTAAATTATTTTTCAGTTCAGAATTTCTTATTGAAAATGTTTATTCAAATGACATTAAACCTAGAAAACAAACTGTCATGAAGCATTGAAGCTTTGTCCAGAAGCTACAGCAAGATATTTTTAAAATTCCTTGTTTTTTCTGGTACCTTGTTTTTTGGTACCTTGTTACCAAATGTTTCAAAATATTGCTGGTATTACGAGTGTGAACTTCACAAATCCGGATTTACTCTTACATCCCAAGCTAATCAGATTTAGACACAGATTTAGTGAAACGGGCAAACGGGATAACAACTGTAGCCTGTCCTTGTTCCTGTCACGACACTTGGTTGTTCAAAATAAGTGTCTCCAAGTGCATCCCCAAGCATTGAATCCTTTCTACTGATTTTTAGCCAATTTGTGTGCAACGTGTCTCATGTTGCCACCGAATACGACAAGAAACTGTATTTTTATTCAAAATAGCAACAAAGCTACATGGTAAATGGGGATCGACAATCCTTTTTTGACGCTCTTTCACCCCCCATGGCCTTTGGGCATGGGAGAGCTGGAGAGTTAATAGAAGGGCTGGTAATCCCACCCATCCTCTGAGAGCTTCTGTGACAAACAGAGAAACAACACTCGTGCTGCACGTATTATTCTTATCTGTCTTGCTGAGATAAGTGGGTGAGACTAGCCAGAAAATAGATGTAGAGGCAATGTTTGAATATATGTTTCTAATTTAAAGCCCTTTATCTAGACCAATATAGGTTCAATGCATAGCTGTAAGGCTTTAAATGAAAATATTCCATTAAGAATTTTATGAGGATTTAAATTTGATGTGCATTCATGTCACAACATGTGATATCATCTCTCTACTAGCCCTCAAGCAAGTAATTCTTTTATCTGGGGCACATCTGAGCACAGATGCATTGTGGGAAAGAAAAATGATCGCCAGCTGATCTTATCAATTTGGAATAATAATAAAATTTATAAAAATAAAAATTTTAGTTCCTAGAAGCATGGTGTAAAATTTGATAAATAAATGTCAATGGATTGCAGTTTCTTAATTTTATAATTTAATTATTTGTAGAAGATTTTAAGGTCTTCGGACGCTCCATGTGAAATACAATCCTATAAACCAAATCAAGCTTGTAGTGTGTATGTGTCATGTATTTTCTCCAGAGTAAAAGACAAGCCTCAGACCAATCGGCATATGACATACTGTCCATCAGTGAAGAGACGAGAGGGAGAGAACACGGTCTCCACTTGGCATGAATTCTGCCTCTCAGGCTTTCGTCTGATTGATGTCGGCTGTCTTGTTCAAAGCAGATCTGTTTTTCTCAAATCGGGCCATATGTTAAGCGCATACAGCAGGTGTAAAAAAAAAAATTTAATATCTAGAATCTATGTGCATGAGTGGAGCGGAATTCTAAAAAAGAAAAAAAACACATGAGCAAATAGTGGTACTGGATGTGAATAAATAAGGAAGTAAAAAATACTAAGCAGATTTTAGAAATAAAGCAAAGGCTGAGTTTGAGGTTCTGATTGGTGTTATGTTTTTTACAGCACATGTTTCCTTTCTCTGGCTTTTGGATGATGTAATGACATTTACTTCTTTCTTTTTTTTCTGTCAGATGTTTTGACTGCTGATTGCACTTTCGATAATGAGTTTTGACTCTTTTGCTTCCTTTATTTTTAAATACTCTCCACATGAAGCCTATTTCTTGCACAACAAAAATGCCCTTATATGAGTTATTTTACACTATTAAACACTAAAAACATTGCAGGCAAAGCAACATGGAAAATTTTAATAGGGGCCACAGCAAATCAAAAAATTAGCCAGTGAAACCGCTACTTTGGTGGCATTAATTGACAACCTTTTCCTTTTTTTCCACTATATGAACTATTGTGAATAAATAGTACCCAATGAAAATAATACTAGGAGTGGCCAGAGTTTATACAATGAGGTCACCCATTGAGGGCACCCCTGACTGCTGGAGGCATCTACAGTCTTCATATGTATAGTAGGGCTTTACCACAGTTTTGAGTAAATTTTACTGGGTCACTCAGTCCTCCAGGAAATGTGTCTTTACCAACGAGTCTAAAGTATGTGACTGTTGAGTCCAAAGTCTGATTGTGATGCACCCTCAAAAATATACTGAGATTGATACAGAATTATTAAGAAACAGATAATGCAAAACGTAAGGCAGAATCATAAATGTTAAGCAGGCAAAAAGTCGGTACACAGTGAGCATGAAAAAGAGGATGTGATTGGATGTGAGGCTGAACTTGGATAAGAATCCATGTTTAAAGGTTCAGTGCAGAGAAAAAAATCAACAATCTAAAACACGAAGCAAAAATCAGAATCATGCTCACAGGCAAATGCAAACACAGAACTGATGCAGAGACATTTTGAAAACCAAACTAATATCAGCGAAGATTCTACTCTAAAGTTTGATTTTAATCTTCTTTAATCTTCCTCTATCTTTAATCTTCTGCTTGCCCAGTGTGATTTGTTTATACATATAGTGTATGCAATCAATACTCCAGTAAAGACCAGACAGAAAGAGAGATTAATTTTTTTTTCAGGTGAGGCACTGGCCACCATGTCTTATCTGCTTTGTAATTCTAGCCTGTGTTTCCGTTTCACTGTTTTCTTGCAAAAGAGAAAGCTGTGCATGTTTTATTTATTAAAAATATAAAAAATCTTACTCCTAATTTACACAGTATTATGCAGTATTCTTCTAGTCTCCTAAGATTAAATTTGATTTATAAATCTTCAGGAAGGGCATCTGATAGCTGTTAAAGGCGTAATGGGTTTGAGCTGGTCTCAGGCGCATTAGAAAAGAAGTGAACTCTAATAGTGCTGGGAGTAAAATGGTATAAATAAAATAAAAACTGTAAAAAATGACCTTGCAGAGTTACAAAGTCCTAATGGTTAAAAAATAAAAATTAAAATACTGACTAAAAAGATGTTGAAAACTGGCTAAGGTAAAATTACAAGGTCACACAAACTAAATGCCGCTACACAATAATACTTGTGACACTAAAAAGCAAGTGGGAAAAACATAAAATCTCTCAGAAAGTGACACACAATTATTTAATGGAAGTGGGTGTTGACCCCTGGCTACTCAAAAAACTGCTATCACTACAAAATTCTGGGAATTTTACTTTGATGCTAAGGATGGAAATGCTTTAAACCCAACATTTTTTAGTAAACTTGGCATAGCATTTTTTGGAAGTGTTAACATTTGGTATTCTCCCCTACCAGTTTTTATTTTTGAATGAAATGTTTGTTACCCCAAAACCGTTTTTGGTACAGATTTTCTTTATTTGCTTTTAGTGTCTTGCCATAAGGTTTTCAGAAATGATTCAAAAAAATAGTATAAAAAAATAGCTTGTTGTTTATGCAGTACTTCAATGACAATCAGTCTTTAATGGTATTAGGAGCTTTAATCAGCAATGTCAATTGGTAACCTTTATGGACAGTAAATAAAATAAGGCATAATAATCGGTGTAAAAGGCCAAAAGTGAAGTTAAACTGACTTTCAAAACAAAAGACACATAACCTACAGTTAAATGCTTTAATTCCCGCAGCAACTATAGGTTTTTGATATGATTTGTTCAAATATTGGTCTTGGCATAGGTCAAAACAATGGCCGTGAAACAGTGGAAGTATGCCCAGTTAATCTATTTGTGGTAGCAAAAAAATTTGTGTATTTTTTATTCTGCTACATAACATGGCATGAAAATGTGCACATAAGATTGGTGCTCGGAACTGCAACAGCAACTCACACAGTCACTCAGGAAAAAAGGAACAAGGCATTTGGAATTGGCACAACAGTGCAAAAATTTTAATCAAAACCAACACCATAATAGATTTAGTTTTAAACATGTTAACACCTCATTGCTGGTGTGCATCTTAAGACTAAACAATGTTATTTTAAGATGAATCAGTGCAAGTGGTTTTAGAGCCAAAGGTCTACAGACAATCTTTGTTCTTAGTTAAATAAACTGTTCATCAGGTTCAATCACCTAACCATGTCATTTCTGTAGTTTAGTCATGTTTAGTTAGGTCAGTTAAGTTTAGTCAAGTTTACGTTTATTGTGTTGTTACCCTCTTTATTGAAGTAAAATTACATTTGGGTACTAAACAACTCTGGCAGAAGTTCTGACAGAAGGGGGAGTGGTAGCATCGTCATTAAGATGTTAGACTGCTAATTGGACGGTCAGCGTTTTATTCCCATCACCACTAAGCTGCCACTGCTGGGCCCCTGATCAAGCCCTTTAACCCCCAATTGTTCAGCTGTATAAAAGAGATACATTTAAGTCGCTCTGAATAAGAGCGTCTGCCAAATGCTATAAATGTAAATGTCAATGGTAGGTTAGTGGTGCTGGGATATCATCCGATGATCTTCCAATCTGCAGTCCAACGCCTTAACAACTATCTTTTTCTGAAATAGATATGAAACATTAAATATGGTTGTAAGGTTCCAAGAAATAACAACTCTCCCAGATTTTTGAACTTAAAAGAACTTATTTTTTATTATATGTCACATAATAATAGAAAGTTTACAATTACATTTTGAAATGTACTTACTGTTCCTGGCGCATAACATGCTAAATAAGAATTTATTTAGTTTCCACTGTCCAACAGCAACCATCTTCCTCCAAGACTGCTTTAAAACTACAGATCACTGACAGAAGTGGATGACTTGGATGTTTTGTCTTGTGTGTCGTTTGATAAATGACTGCCATCCAGCCAAGTCTTTCTCATTGGAAAAAAAGTGGATGCTGGGAGTGTTTTTTACTGCTGGTTTTTAAATGCCAGATTTTATCTCCTCTCACTTTGTGGAAGTTGGAGGTGTCACTGCTGATTTAACACACTGTCAGGAGATGTTCTGGCCTGTAACTCTAGTCAGGGTCGGAGTTTTCACTGGGTTTTCCGTCTGTTCTGTGCTTCATTAAAATGCACCACGTCAATTTTCTTTTAAACGCTTGGTGAGTTTGGGTGGTTGTGGGACAGGCAGGGTTAAAAGAAACATATATCCAACATACACGCACAGTGGAAATTAAAGAAATAAAAGATGTCCTTTTAACTTGGGTTTCAAGGGTAAAACACTTGAGCAGGTATTTCTGGCACATTTGCTTCATCGCTAATCAGTGAAAAGGTTCATTTTATACCCTTTTCTTTCAGAGTAGGCAGATATGTTTAGCGCCCAAAATTGACATGCTGAGTAAAGCTGGTTTCATTCAACTTTTTTTGGGTCGAAATGTGGTGCTATAACACTTTAACCAGTCAATTTAAGCATGCTCTGTAAATGATATTAGTGGTTAAAATAATGGCCTGCTGATGGCATCCACTGCTGAGCATTCCAGATTTTTCTATTTTTTCAAGATATCAAGGAAAAGGGCACTGGAACCTCAGAAGCAGGTTAACCCGCAGAGAAAGAGAGAGAAAGAGAAAGAGAGAGAGAAATAATTTATTAAGTGTATTGTTGTGAAAAGTTAAGGACATATTGTGTAGTTGGGGACTCCGACAGGACTAGCTATGGCAGTATAACTACAAGCCAGAAGGTAACACAGACATGAGGATTCTGGAATAAAAGCCGGCCCGCCACACCACCGTCAACAAACCTGAGTGAACTTGTAAGAGTGGGTGAAGGACAACATAAAAACATCCCAGTTCAGCGAACACAACATAAGCCTGAATGGGTTATTTTAGAGGCCTGATCAAGTGATGCACACCTGCAATGGTCTTGTTTCAAGCTTGAATCCAGGTACCCATGATCCAAGTCAAATATACCTCCTTTATTGTCAAGTTAGTCTGTAAGATTGCTCTTTTGTCTGACAGCTTTCTTCAGACCTGTGCCCCAAATGAGAGTGTTAGGCTGCTATTGTCATAGCCCTGAAATTCACTGAAAACAATCACACACTCACTCCTATGGGCAATTTTGAATCAACAATTAATCTAACATACATGTTTTTTGGACTGTGGAAGAAAACTGGAGTAAACAAACACAGGGAGAACATACAAACTCCACACAGAAAGACCCCTGCTGGAGATACAAACCTGGGATCTTCTTGCTATAAGGCAACAGTGCTAATCACTAAGCCACCATGCTGCCCATTCAAAAAAGATATAAATTATGAATGACCATAAATCTTGTAGGCATTTTTTATACTATATTAGAGGGATTTTGTGCAAACCTAATAGAGAATGTTATGCATATTTTATCCATTATACATATACATTGGCCTTTTAAAAGCTGTTTGTATTTATTTTGTTTAGACATAATCGCCTGAATCTTTTCATGCATATCCAGTTTGCTGCACATAACACTGATCTCTGAGAGATGGCAATTAGAATGTTTATGCTCCAACTCATAGCAGTCGAGCTGCGCCCTAATTTGCAGAACACATCACTGCCTAATGATGGACGATGGCACTATTATGTTGACAGGAGACCTGACAAAGTTTGTATTCTTGATACCTTTCTTTTCGCTTTTTCTTTGATCAGTTCATGGCACGCTTGTTAAGCTGTCTTCTGTTCCTTTAATGCATAGTACAGGATAGATTATTAACAAGGTTTAGGGTGTGTGAGACTTACAGCAGAAATAGGCGACAATAAGAGACACACATATACAGCAGCCTTTTCAGTGTTTAAGGTGTTGGGCTACTGATCCAGACCATAGGATTAATTTCCAGCACTAATCAGTTACAGCTGGGCCCCCGAGCAAGGCTCTCAACCCTTAAAAAAGGGCCTGGTGATTGACAGATCATGGGTTTAATTTCCAGTAACATCAAGCTGCCTCTGTTGGGACCTTGAGCAAGGTCGTTAACCCTCAACTGCTCAGCTGTAAAAATAAGATGTAAGTTGCTCTGGATAAAGTGGTCTGCCAAATGCCACAAATGTAAATGTAAAATATAAAATTGAAAAAAGATACGTTGCTCTGGATAGAAAGGTTTTCCAATGTGACTGTGCAATCTGGATGCTAAGGTAATTCCTACAGATAAATTTATTTTAGTAATTCCTGTCCTACGGTTTTGACAGTACAAAAACTGCAGCTTCATAAATCATCCAAATCTTGTGCATGCTGTAAAATTAAACATAAGCGAGGGCAAGCGCTCAATTAGCAAGCCTGTAATTGCTTCATCCTACAAATAGACTTGCTTGAAAAAGAAGAAAACACAAAAATCACCCCTTAATTAAAACAAACATGTAATTGCATTTAATTTAATCGAGTGCTGGCAAAGCAGCTACTGTTAATCATTTGCTAATCGCACACAATAGCCCATTTCGGAGGTCTGGGGACTGCAGGAAGCAGGAGAGCAACGGCTGAAAGCATTAAAAGACTTTTAATTTACTGCCTCCATGGGACGGCTTTGTATACTGAGTATAATTTTAACACCTTGAACATTTTAGGTAATCCAATTGGTTAGAAAAATAACATTTTAAAGCTCTGGATTGTTTATTAGACGATTAAACCCCCAACACCGGTGAACATTTGATTACGGTTCCCCCATGTGGTTGATAAGTGCAATTAGTGTAGTACAAGTGTAAATGCCCTCGCTAATAGAGTGTTTTCACATTACACAGATGCACAGCCATATTGGAGATACCTGCCACATCTGTTCATTTAGTGCCATTGTTTACATTTAGTGTAGCTTAGGGTTCGGCAACCCGCGGCTCCAGAGCCGCATGTGCCTTTTTCATCCTACAGCTGTGGCTGTGGCCTATGGCTTTGGAAAAAAAAATAATGAGTGCCTTTTTTCATTATGGCTTTGGAAAAAAAATGCTTTTTTAATCTAGATTTAATTTTTTTAGTTTTAATTAGTTAATTTTTTAGTTTTTTTTTTTTAATAACTAATCTTTAATAAATAATTTGAAGACTATGGTGATCTTGTTACATTAAAATAAAATGTGTTTAATTTTTTGTGGTTAAAAAAATGCGTCACAACCTTGTGACACTCAGCGGCAGGCGAAACATGGAATCCTTGACACTTATCCTGTCCTGTCGATCTTCAGATTCACATAAGTATATGAGCAGTTCTTCTCCAATATGAACTATATAAAAAACAAACATCGCTCACGCCTCAGAGACAACAGTTTACAATCCTGTGGGAAAATTAGGGTAACGCTGTGACGCTGTGAGCTGGGGTTCAGGACCAAAAATCACATTAACCAAGTGAAATCAATATTTTAATTAGCTATTATTTTGCAAATAAATTTATGTTATTAAGTATAAGTAAAATAGTCCTTTTTTCAATCAGGTTGACAGCTGACTCTGCGCTCCCGTGCAGTCGATAAAAAGATGACAAAAATGCTCACGTGGCACATAACAAAAAAATTATAATTTTCAACTCAAAAAGATTAAATCTGTTCACCCAAAGCTTAAGTAATAGACCAGTATATTAAATAAAATCAGTCTCTCTGCAACAATATAAAGTAAAAAAAAAAAAATAAAATTAAATACAGGAAATCGTTTATGGTTACGCCCAATCTAGCCACAGGGGTCACAAGCCAGTGAAATCAGTGCCAGTCCCAGGCCTGGATAAATAAAGAGGGTTGTGTTAGGAAGGGCATCTGACGTAAAACTTTGCCAAATCTTAATATGTAAATCATCAGGCCTGAGGCCCGGATTAACAACAACCGCCACCGGCGCCGTTGACCTACAGGGTGCCGGCGGAAATCGGGCTACTGTTGGTCAAAGGAGGAAAGGAGGAGAACGCATGAATAGAGAGAAAAAGAAGAGAAATGGCAAAAAGAAGAGTAATGGCAAAAGTATAGAAACATTGAATTTTGGGACAATGACAGGGAAAGGTAGAGAGCTGGTTGATATGATGGAGAGAAGGAAGGTAGATAAATTGTGTGTACAGGAGACCAGGTGGAAGGGTAGCAAAGCTCGTAGTATTGGATCATGGAGGATTTGTTCATGGTGTGGTGTAAGGAAGAGAAGTTGGGTAGGAATGATCCTGAAAGAGAGGAGTTTGTGAAGAATTTTCTGGAGGTGAAAAGAGTGTCAGACAGAGTTGAAGGTGATGAGTCTGAAGTTAAGTTAAAAATTAAAGGGTTATTGTTGAAATTAAAGTGGTTTGTGAGTTAGAAAAGAAAGAGAGGTTCTGGCATGAGGTAGATCAGGTAATAGTGAGTATTCCCAGAGGAGAGAGAGTAGTGATAAGCGCAAGCATTTGGTGCAGACAGACTTTAATAGACATGTTGGTGAGGGGAACAGAGGTGATATGGAAGTTGGGCAGGTTTTGGAGTCAGGGAAAGGAACAGTGAAGGACAGATGACAGAGATATGATAGTAGACTTTGCTAAAAGGATGGAGATGGCTGTGGTAAATACTTTTTTCCAGGTAAGGGAGTAAATACTTTTTTTTTCCAGAAGGGAGAGGAGCATTAGTGACCTATATAGTGACCTATAAGATTACATTTTATGGAGGAGGGAGCACACAGGTAGATTAGTTAGATTTTATGTAGACGAAGCAGCAGTGAAGGAGATTATGAAGTCTGAAGAATGAGATGTTGACTGTAAAGTTGTGATGGTAGAGAGTGTAGCCAGATAGCATAGAATGGAGGTGTTTAGAATGTTGAAGGAAGAAATCAGAAAAGAAAACCAAGTTGGAAGCTGGAAGAATTGAAATCAAGGAAAATACTGTAAAGAATTTAGACAGGAAGTTGAAACAGGCAAAAGGTGAATGAAAACCAGAAAAGCTGAAAAAGGAAAGAACAAACTACAGTAAAGAATTTAGACAGAGTTGAAACAGGCTCTGGGTCAGACTGGTATTTTTAGGGAATGAATGGCAAAAAAAGCAGAAGTGATTAGGGGGCTTAGGTGTGTCATATGGAAAAAAGTGCTGGTGTGTCATATGGAAGGAGGACAAGAAGATAAGAAGACTTGGTGGTGGAATGAGAAAGTTCAAAGTAAAACAAGGATAGTATACAGAGAAAGTTAGCAGTTAGCCGCCAAAGAAGTGGACATGGAAAAGTTGACTGAGGAAAGTAGACAGGAATAACAGGAATGGATTTGAAGGCAAGGAAAAGCACTGGAAAGTAGACTGAGGAGGATACAAGGATTTTGGAAGTGGCTAAGGCCAAGCAGCAGAAGGCATATGATGGAGTTGTAGACTAGGTTAGACACTAGAGGAGGAGAGAATGGAAAAGAGGAAAGCGTTTAGGCAAGGTTTGGTCCTGATTAGATACCGGTGGAGGTGTGGAAATGTCTAGGAGAGGCAGCAGTGGAATTTCTTACTAGATTGTTTAGAAACAGGATTTTAAGATGTGCTCAGTGAGGGTGAGGAGAAGTGTACCTGAGGAAGGGAGGGTGGAGGAGTACTTTGAAGTGTTGATGAATGAGGAAAATGAGAGAGAGGGTAAAGAAGGTAAACAATGTGGAAACAATGTGGAGATTAGTTTGAAACCTATCTTTAAGAATGAAAAGAGGAAAGGCAAGGGTGATGTGGAAAGGTCAGAGTTTTCTTACTAGCAAAGGGAGGAGGAGTGTAATGGTGTCAAAGAACAAGGGTACAGAGGCATAAAGTTGAGTTATACAATGAAGGTATGTGGAAAGAGTAGTGGAAGCTAGGTTAAGGAGGGAAGGGAAGTAGGTATTTGTGAGCAGCAGTATGGCTGGCTTTAGACATGCCCAGACAGCAGCACTACAGATGCAATTTGTAGTAGATGGATGAACGTACAGAGATGGTCGTAGGGAGTTGCATTGCGTTTTCGTAGAGTTGGAGAAAGCATATGACAGGGTACCAAGAGAAGAGCTGTGGTATTGTATGAGGAAGTCAGGAATAGCAGAGAAGTATATCAGGGTGGTGCAGGATATGTGTATGAGTGAAACAGGACAGTAGTGAGATGTGCGGCGGTAGGTCAGACAGAGGAGTTCAAACTTCTTGTTTGCTGTGGTGATGGATCGTATGACAGACGGGTCATGTCAGACAGAAATGACAGACGGGGTCGGAGACAAATCTCCTTGGACAATGATGTTTGCAGATGACATTGTGATCTGTAGTGAGAGCAGGAATCAGGTGGAGGAAAACCTGGAGAGGTGGAGTTTGCTCTTGCTGGAGGAAAAACCGAAGTACATGTGGAGAAAAACCGAGGAGAGTACATGTGTTTGAGATTGAATGAACAGGGAAGTGAAGAGAACAGGGTAAAGGTAATGAACCTGGTACTTGGTGTCGACAGTCCAGAAAAGTGTGTCAGGTAAAGAGTCAGAAATGAGCAGGTGTTTGCAGGAGTGGTCGACAGTTGGAATGTCGTTGTCAATGTGTGCAAGAAAGTGTGTAAAAGAGGTAAAGGAGCGAGTGCAGGCAGGTTGGAATGGGTGGAGAAATGTGTGACAGGAGTAGAACATCAGAACAACTAGAGAATTAAGGGAAGGGTGTACAAGACAGTGGTGAGACCAGCTATGGTGTATGGGTTAGAGACCGTGGCGCTGAGGAAGAGACAGTTGGCAGAGCTGGAAGTAGCAGAACTGTAGATGTTGAGGTTTTCTTTGGGAGCGACGAGGTTGGACAAGATTAGGAACGAGTCAGGGGACGGCTCACTGGGGGACGGCTCAACGAGTTGGCATCAGGGTATGCACGAATGAGCTCACTGGATGTTATGGCTCATGCGACCAGAGTTGGATGCAATTATTGATTATTGTAGCAATTTTAAAAGCATTTTATCAATTTTTGGCTCCCTGAAAGGGCTCCCTGAAATGTAAGCATTCCAGCCATTCTCATGAGCGTATTGGGCTCATGAAGTTTATGCAAGCATGGAAAAGCCAAGTTCTATTATGCGCCTATGTTCTAGAGTATATAATTTAATTCAATTTTATTTGTATAGGGCTCCCGAGCGTATGCGTTCTAAACTAACTGAAGTTTCTTTATGCACCTAGTTAAACATCCAGACAGTGTTACAACAATCCAGCCTGAATGTAATAAAAACACATGAACTAATTTTTCTGCATTTATTGACAATATATTGCTTAGCGATATTTCTAAGATGAAAGAATGCTATTCTCATAATATTATCTACATGGGCTTTAAATGAGAGATGAATCTATAATCACACCAAGATCTTTTACTGTTGCACTTGATAAAACAAAAAGACTGTCTAGGGTTACAGTGTGTTCAGGAAACAAAAAGACTGTCTAGGGTTACAGTGTGTTCAGGAAGCTTACTTCTAGCTATATGTGGTCATGACAAGGCGCTGTGTTTTGTGTAATAAGTGCAATCACTACACTCAACTCACTATGAGAATAGTGTCTAGTATAGTAACTATAGATACTGCTAATATAAGAATTCTCAACAACTAAACTGCTCAATAATTACATAGATTATGTGCATAAACTAATCAATTCGTTTTTTTTACCACAAAACATTTATTGTGGTTCGTTAGTCATTGTTTCACATCAATTACACTAAATTCATAAAGAGGTACGACATGCTAACTATCGAAAGATCATAACAAGCAAGCTATTGAGACCGGCATCATTACCTTATCTTTTGACTACATTAAGGTTATACATTGTGAACCAGTGATAAATGAGCCAATGAACAACCTGAAAACAGTCTAATAACAAATAAGCCTAAAAGTACAGGACAAAGAAAACAAATGTCCATATAAAACTTAAGAAGTAGAAGGAAGGCTAGGTCTCCATCAATTTTGCCACCCGTTGTGTCTTTGAGCTCATGCCACCTAGTGTAATCCTGTTTAATTTTGATTTGTGTTTAGGCTCATGTCCGATCACTCTCTCTCTTACTTTTCTACACTTCCTCCGACAAAACTCTTTGTTTTTTTTGCATATTAGATTGTTCTGTACTATAGTTAGCTGTTGGCTAATTCCACCCAGGCTACAAATCACATATGTGATTCTTGCCATAAAGCAGGTCGCAATCTTCTGCTAGTAAAGAATGGAATCTTATACAGTGTGGTTATAGCGGTTAGCGGTTAGGAGCACTGACAGTAGCAAAAAAACCCTGAAATAATTTTATAGGCATTATTTAAATGTCGAAAAAACTACAGTTTTATTGCGAAAAACTACAGGGGCTTAAAACTTGGCTTTAAAAATGGGGCTGAAGGTGGTTGTACAAGGTGTTTGTACCACTAATTATAATATTGTGGGTTTAGCTCCAAGCATCATCAATCTGACACTGGAGGGGGCTGTGGTGAAGGTGTTGTACCACTGAGCAGGACCCTTATAAGATTGTGGGTTTAGCTCCAAGCATCATCAATCTGACACTGCTGGGCCCCTGAGCAGGACCCTAAGGTAAATGTAAGTTGCTCTGGTAATAACCAGAAATGTAAGCCAAATGCCAGCCAGAATGTGATGTGACAATGACATACTTACTTGGTGGTAAGCAGGGATATTTCCTAACACCTCTGTGTATGGATTTTGCATGTTTTTCTCTGTGCTTCATTGTATCCTCCGGGTTCACCGTTACCAGTTCCGTTTTCCTCTAAATCCAGTTTAAATCCAAAGACAAACTATTCCCAAAAATTCGTTTCATAAAACAGTTTTGTGATATTGTTAATGTTTTTTTTGTATGTTTTTTTGTAATGTTAACAATTATCTTTATTGATACTAAATTCGGTTTACATGTTTGTGAATGAGGCATTTTTTATTTGCAGGCCAAATCCATTATCATTCATAAAACAGGTTTTGTGATATTGTTCAAACATTTGTTTAAAACACATAAGGTTTTGTGAAATGTTAATGTTTTTTTGTAAGCGTTAACAAAGCATTAGCGACATCACAGAAGATTAAATGCAATTTTTTATTGCAACCAAGGTGAATAAGCAACCATTTTTTATTTGGCAAATGATGGACTAAAGATTTGGTCCAACTATGGTCCAATGGCAGATTTGTTTAAAAAAGAAAAAGAAAAACAATGAAAAGGTTGAAAAATAAAGCAAAGCGACATGGCAAATGCAGAAGATTAATGCAACCAAGGTTTAATGAAAAATAAATGCAAAAGAAAAGAAAAAGAGACAATTTAATTTAAGATGGAGATTCATATGTCATAAAAAAGCAGGATTTGCTTTAATGGTTTATTCTCACCTGCAAAGCCTGAACAAACACCATCTAAAAGATTTGTCAATATGTCATAAAAAGCAGATTTGTTTAAAAAAGAAAAAGAAAAAGATAAAAAGCTTTAATGGTTTATTGTCACCTGCAACAACATCTTTAAATCACGACCAACACTTGGACCCCCACTTGGCGCTTTCACATCTGCAACCTTTTTCATAAATTCAACAACGTGCCTCATTTTAGAGGTCGTGTGAACGGCTTCCATTTGCCAAATGCCTTTAAATAATCTCCGGCAGTTTGACGGCTTAAGAAGAGGCGTAACATTTTCCATAGCAGCTTCGTATTGACTGTTCTATAACGGCACTGCTGCGATATTTATGTGCTAATATTATATTGGGTTAGGTTACTTGCTTGATGTAATGGCACTGAGCCAAGTTCTTGAGGATCTCATCTTTAAAGGGTAAGATATTTAAAGGGATTGTCATTTTTAATATTTATATATTGTTAAAACAAAAATTCCAAGAGATACAAAGAAGGTCAAAGTGTCCTGTTGGATTAAATATGTAAAAATGTTTAATAAATATTGACATTTTAGAATAATTCTTTAGGCTGGCCTAATGTCTGTAACATTTCCAAGACAAATAATTCATATATTGGACAAATCTCTATATAATGTAGCTGACTAATATACTGATATACAGTATGTGCATATGTAGGATAAATGTACTAATGCTAATAATTTTTACTTATTAACACCTTAACCACATGGGGAGGTGATGGCTCAATGCTCACATAAGATGGGTTCGATTGCCAATACCACCAAGTTGCCACTGCTGGGTCCCCTGAGTAAGGCCCTTAATCCCCAATTGCTCAGCTGTAAAAATAAAACAAATGTAAGTTGCTCTGGATAAGGGTGTCAGCCAAGTGCTTTGCTGAGTATTACAAAGAAACTTTGACTGCATCCAAAATCACATCAATCACATTCCTACTATATAGTATATAAGTATGGGAGCAAAGATAGTACACTATGTCCGGAATCATAGTATTTAACCACTTTGTAAGTGTTTAAAGTAGTTTTAGTTACTTCATAAAAAATAAATTCCTTCTGGTGAAATTTCTAAATTTTCGAGCTGTTGTCATGTCATATGTCAAATGACAAAAACAACATGACAGATATACTGTAGGACATCTAAATTTAATCTATACCACCCATTATTTACATTTACGGCATTTGGCAGGCAACCTTATCCAGTTACACAACTGAGCAATTGGGGGTTGGTGGTTAATTGTAGTAACTATTCAAGGAGTATGCGATTTTAGGCACAGCCTCTCCTACTTTTCAAGCAAGGGATGCAGCAGAATTTTTACTTGCCAAGTCTATTATAGATCTTTTTAAGGAAACGCAACTTCTCATGCCTCGGCAGGGAGAATGTTTGCTGGAGGACCACACCCAAGATTTTCTGGACTTGACCGGTTACACAGATTTTAGCCAGAGATAATTATAATCCTAATTCAAGTGATAAAAAATTTAAAATTCTAAAAGTAAACCAGTGGCGGTGAAGCATTTTGTACCTAGGCCTTCAGTGGAAACTTACCCAACTGATACACCTCTTAACACCACCACTATCATGTCGTGATTATGGAATTCAATACTATTGAATACTATAATACACAACTCCAACCTCTACACTACATCTGCGACTGCGCCAGGTACTGATTTTGAATTGCATCTGGAGCAATTCAAAATCAGTATTTATCTAATAACATGAAAAAACATTAAAGATAAAACATAAAAATAGATAATACATTTAAAGGCTGTAAGCCAAATTTACAGTTCATCTGAACTGGTCTGAAAACTTTTTCCAAGCTAGTTAGCTTCAAGGTTAGCCAAACTCTCCTCACAATATTTGTTTTCCAGAAAAGTCTGCCTTGAAAACGGATTTTTGAGTATGTCCGAGACCAAGTTAATTTCTCCTCCTCCATTAGCCACTGTGGGCGTTAAAATTCTAATTCAACTGTACGTACGTGTTTTGCTAACTGTACTTTTCTGTGCAATAATACTTTATTTTATATTTCATATAAAAATGTGCAATAACCTTTTACTCTATTTTTTATTCTTTCTTTTTTCATTTTACTTGAAAATGCAAAGCTTCTGTCACTAAAGCAAATTCCTTGTAAGTGCAAACCTACTTGGTAATAAGGCTCTTTCTGATTCTGATTATTTATAATTCTGATTTGGGCTGAAACAGTTTTACTTTGATTAACCAATCAGAGGACGGAAAAATGCTGACGTCATTGCACGCCAGCTAGAAAGCCTGAGTAGGCGGATTTGTAATCTGATTGGTTAAAGAAACAGTCTTTAGTAGTATTAACAAATTAGCAATCTCCCACTACTAATAGAGTTTAAATTACATAGGCCAGCACTGCTGGTTTTAAAGGCTTTGTCAGTTTATCTAACATACACATACTTGTACTGGAAGCAGTGCAGCAAGACAAAAGCTATAAAATGAAAAAAGAAAGAGAAGGACTTGCTGGCCCTGGCTACCCACCACTAAAGTAAACAGAGTTGAGAGCTACTGTAAGGTTATTGCTGCCTTGTATACTTAAAACATTTAAAAATGATTTAATTGCAATTAATACATTAGAAACATAAAAGTAAGAGAGATCAGGGTGCGATTTTCATCACCACCAAGTTACCACTCTTGGGCAAGGCCCTCAACTCCCAATTGCTATATATATATTGTATAAAAGAGATAATTGTAAATTGCTCTGGATAAGGACATCTGCCAAAAACTGTAATTAAAAAGGAATTAAATGTAATAAGTTGTTTTCATAAAGTAGTTAAAAAGTTACATTACTTATTACATTTTAAATAGGGTAAATTATAACTTGTAACCTGTTACACTACCAAAGTAAACTTCAACACTGACTTCACAAGCTAGACCAATTAACGGTCCCGTAACACATAAATTAGGATGAAACTGGAGTATAACACAATTCTCTCTATAAAATAGATAAGTGTGTAAAAATATTTTTTATTTAATATCTCACCTGATCCTGAGGACTGAAATCCTTGTCCAATAGTGCTGACACTGGAGACTCCTTTAAAAAAAAAAAAAGGGTAAACAAATGTCCTCTAACAAAAAATCACTATCATTTATTGTTTAAATTTAATTATTTATGCTGTGCATCCTCTCTGCTACAGTAGTATAAGCGTGTGATTTGTCAGAGCTGCTGTTATAGAAAATAAATCAACACCTTCTGACCAATAAGAATTTAAGTACACTAGAATACTTCTGCAATGGTATTTTTACAATCACTGTTAAAACTCTTATACAGTATATCAAGAATTTCCATTTTTATATTTTTAAATCTGTTATTTGTGGCTCTGGCTGTAATTTTTTTACAATCTCCTCAAGCCTGCAGTAGCCTGTTACATTTGTATCGACCCGACCTGAGATCAGTGAGGTGCATCGCTCGAAGTTTTCAACCTCGCTTTGAGCTCTAATTCACATCTATTTACCTCCGTCCTTTCTGCAGTCTATTACACGAAAGACAGCAGTTTTTATTGCTAGGTTACAATATAATAACAATGGCGGATCGATAATATGTAATGAGCAGCGCATTCCATCACCTCGGGCCGATACACATTCGGTTGTTATTGTGTGCAAAAAGTGGATCGATGTTAAATCCAGAAACAGCCATTTAAAGAGCAGGAGTCTCCTTTGTGTTTACATTAGTAGGCTTTATTAACAGAAGGTTATTGTATTTATTGGTATAAAGTTATGAACTTTGAGGTGTAAGTTTTTATTCAATATATCAGCCCATACATTCCACATGTCATATTCACATGCCCTTGTGCTCATGCACAAGTTCCTTTTTACATATTTACATTCATGGTATTTGGAAAACGCTCTTATCCAGAGCAACTTACATTTATTTCATTTATACAACCTAGCAATTGGGGTTAAGGGCCTTGCTTAGGGGCCCAACAGTGACAACTTGGGGGTGCCAAGAATCAAACCCACAATATTCCAGTTAGCAGTACAACACCTTAAACACTGAACTACTACTTTCTTCTTATGGGTTATATAAATAAAATTTAGACATACTACATCCTCCATGTTGACATTGTCACATGACATATGACTTAACAGCAGTGCCAAATTTTAAAGTTGGATGATGTTTAACAGGTACAGGTTTTTGACAAGTAACAATGTTTTTTTTAGGTACTTAAAACTACTTTAGGCTCTTAAAAAATTCTGAATTGCCGCTTTTGACTATTTTATAATATTTTCGAATATGATTTGTCTCATGGGATAGTAGTGTCCATCGAATAGGGTTTTAAGTAGCAGCTTATCCTGAACTTTTTCCCTGCTGTTTTTTTAATTCAAAGTATTTGTACAGTAATATGTTTTTTTTGCATACCATATTGAGGAGACAAAAACAACACCATTGAACATTTGCTCACGGTTTCTCCATGTGGTTGATAAATGCATTTGTCTGTCAAAAGTGTCATACATACTGTTGATAAACAAATGCTTTCACCTACATTACATTTTTGTTAGTTACCTGCATGCGCGGCTATATTGAAGAGTTCGGTGACATTGTTTGGTGTAGCCAATACAACCGATTGGTGACGTAATGTTAACACAGTCTAAGCACAGAGACTTTGTTAGGAAGCCATGTCCACCAATCAGACAAAGTAGCCTGTGTTTACATTATGTTCTACAAATATCATTAAAGTTAAATCATTAAAGAGTTTTATTTATTGTTACTTCAGAATTAAGTAGTCAATGACAAAAAGAATGTTAGTAAATTAGCCTAGCCTTTTTAGGACCATATATAGCATTGTTCAGAAAGAATGTAATTTGTATGATAGAATAAAATGTTGCCTGCGCAAATATGTAGCCATAATGTCTATAATAGCCTAAACACCTCACATTGTCATACTTTTATAAAGCTGTAAACTAACAGAGCCTTTTATAAAAATAATACCTTTATAAAATAAAAATATTTATAATACCTTTTTTTAAAATAAAAATTATGTATGTATGTATGTATGTATGTATGTATGTATCTACTCTCTCTCTCTCTCTCTCTCTCTCTCTCTCTCTCTCTCTATCTCTCTCTATATATATATATATATATATATATATATATATATATATATATATATATATATATATATACTGCTCAAAAAAATAAAGGGAACACTAAAATAACACATCTTAGATCTGAATGAATGAAATATTCTTATTAAATACTTTGTTCTTTACATAGTTGAATGTGCTGACAACAAAATCACACAAAAATTATACATGAAAATCAAATTTATTAACCCATGGAGGTCTGGATTTGGAGTCACACTCAAAATTGAAGTGAAACACACTACTACAGGCTGATCCAACTTTGATGTAATGTCCTTAAAAAACAAGTCAAAATGAGGCTCAGTAGTGTGTGTGTGGCCTCCACGTGCCTGTATGACCTGCCTACAACGCCTGGACATGCTCCTGATGAGGTGGCGGATGGTCTCCTGAGGGATCTCCTCCCAGACCTGGACTAAAGCATCCGCCAACTTCTGGACAGTCTGTGGTGCATCGTGGCATTGGTGGATGGAGCGAGACATGATGTGTCCCAGATGTGCTCAATTAGACCCAGGTCTGGGGAACGGGCGGGCCAGTCCATAGCCTCAATGCCTTCGTCTTGTAGGAACTGCTGACACACTCCAGCCACATGAGGTCTAGCATTGTCTTGCATTAGGAGGAACCCAGGGGCAACCGCACCGGCATATGGTCTCACAAGGGGTCTGAGGATCTCATCTCGGTACCTAATGGCAGTCAGGCTACCTCTGGCGAGCACATAGAGGGCTGTGCGGCCTTCCAAAGAAATGCCACCCCACACCATTACTGACCCACTGTCAAACCGGTCATGCTGGAGGATGTTGCAGGCAGCAGAATGTTCTCCACGGCGTCTCCAGACTCTGTCACGTCTGTCACATGTGCTCAGTGTGAACCTGCTTTCATCTGTGAAGAGCACAGGGTGCCACTGGCGAATTTGCCAATCTTGGTGTTCTCTGGCAAATGCCAAACATCCTGCACGGTGTTGGGCTGTAAGCACAACCCCCACCTGTGGACGTCGGGCCCTCATACCACCCTCATGGAGTCTGTTTCTGACCGTTTGAGCAGACACATGCACATTTGTGGCCTGCTGGAGGTCATTTTGCAGGGCTCTGGCAGTGCTCCTCCTGTTCCTCCTTGCACAAAGGCGGAGGTAGTGGTCCTGCTGCTGGGTTGTTGCCCTCCTACGGCCTCCTCCACGTCTCCTGATGTACTGGCCTGTCTCCTGGTAGCGCCTCTATGCTCTGGACACTACGCTGACAGACAGAGCAAACCTTCTTGCCACAGCTTGCATTGATGTGCCATCCTGGATGAGCTGCACTACCTGAGCCACTTGTGTGGGTTGTAGACTCCGTCTTATGCTACCACTAGAGTGAAAGCACCACCAGCATTCAAAAGTGACCAAAACATCAGCCAGAAAGCATAGGAACTGAGAAGTGGTCTGTGGTCACCACCTGCAGAACCACTCCTTTATTGGGGGTGTCTTGCTAATTGCCTATAATTTCCACCTGTTGTCTATTCCATTTGCACAACAGCATGTGAAATTGATTGTCAATCAGTGTTGCTTCCTAAGTGGGCAGTTTGATTTCACAGAAGTGTGATTGACTTGGAGTTACATTGTGTTGTTTAAGTGTTCCCTTTATTTTTTTGAGCAGTGTATATAGATAGATAGATAGATAGATAGATAGATAGAGATACATACATACATACATACATACATACATACATACTTTATTCATCCCAAAAGAAAATTTACAACTTCCAGCATTATCCACAGGCAAATGTAATGTAAAAAATCAAAAAAAGACAAATATACAGTTATCTATAAATATCCATTGTATTGTGCAGAAAAAAAAGAGTGTTACGATGAGTCTGTTTAGTGAAATAGACTTTGTAAATGCTAAGTCCTTTAACGATCCTTGTACTACTTATAGTGGTAATGTGCATAGAGTGTAGTTTTTAGTATAACTTAAAACAGTGAGGAAATCAGCACTGACTTCTTCCTCCCTTATTGGAGTTAAAGAACTGCATGGCATGGGGAGGAATGACTTGCTCAGTCTATCAGTGGAACAGGGCAATGACAAGACCTGTCACTGAAGCTGCTCCTATGCCTGGAGATGATGTGCAGTAGATGTAGTGGATCGTCCATTATTGACAGGATCCTGTTTAGCGCCCGTCTCTCTGCCACTGATGTCAGGCTGTCCAGCTCCGAGCTTACAACAAAGCCCGCCTTTCTCACCAGATTGTCCAGACATGAGGCATCCTTCTTGTTGATGCTGCCTCCCCAGCACACTGCCGCATAAAAGAGGGGACTCGCCACCACAGTCACACAGTAATAGAACACTTGCATCACTGTCCAAGTGAGAGAGAAAGCGATGTAGCACCTCCATTCCCACTTTCTCCTGGTATGCAAACTGCAGAGGGTTGAGGGCATGGCAGATCTGTGGTCTCATGTGATGTAGCAGCATCCGTTTCATGGTCTTCATTAAATGAGATGTCCAGGGCATGGTTCCTTTGGGACTGGGATAAGTTTTCCACAACCAGGGGATCTTGTCCTGTTCCAGGCTTAGGTTGAAGATGTGTTGTAGAGGGTCTCCCAACTCCAGCAAGCAGGTAGTTAATAGTCATGGAGATACTCCCTCTGGGCCAGCTGCTTTTGCTCTGTATACCTGAGCTGCCGTGATCATGAGTAAATTAGGAGTCCCCAACTAAACAACAGCGGCAAGGAACCAAAACTCTATCGGTGACAGAATGGAAAAACAAACTATTATTGCAGCCTAACAATCCTTAAATTGATTTAAATAATTTAAATAATGTGTGTATTATGTGTAGGTCAGGTTAAAGAGAGGTGTCTTTAATCTAGTTTTAAACTGGTGGAGAGGGTAAATTATTCCAAATTTTGGGCACTAGATAGAAAAAGGATCTGGCCCCTGCAGTTGATTTTGTTATTCTAGGTATTATCAGATTGTCTTGAGAGCACAGTGGACATGGCAGACTATAGTAGTATAAGAGCTCACTTAGGTACTGAGGTGATAAACCATTCAGGACTTTATAGGTAGTTAACAGGATTTTAAAATCTTTTCGATATTTAATAGAGAGCCAGTGCAGTTTTGACAGAACCTGGTTAATGATAATACTTTCCGGTTCTAGTAAGAACTCATTTTGGACCAGCTGGAGCTTGTTTATTAGGCATGCAGAACAACCACCCAGTAAAGCATTAAAATAATCTAATCTTGAGGTCATGAATGCATGAAAGAAAATTTCTGCATTTGAGCTCGAGAAGCATAGGTCATAATTTGGATATATTTTTAAGATGATAAAATGCATTTTTACAAATGCTAGAAACGTGGCTTTCAGAGAAAAGATCGCTGTCAAAAAGCACACCTAAATTCCTAACCAATGATGACTGGTTGACAGAGCAGCCATAAAGTGTTAGACAGTAATCTAGATTATTACAGGCAGAGGCTTGATGTCCGATAATTAACACCCCTGTATTTTCAGAATTCAGCAATAAGAAATTATTTGTCATCCAGTTTTTTATATCAACTATGCATTCAGTTAGTTTTTCATTTAGTAAGTTCCACCAGGCTGTGAGAAAAAATATAGCTGAGTGTCATCAGCATAGCAGTGAAAGCCAACACCTAATAATATTACCCAGGAATAACGTAAATTGTGAAAAGTAACGGTCCTAGAACTGAGCCCTGGGGTATTCCAAACTTTACTTGCAAACAGTATGATATGCCTTCATTTACTAGAAATTGTTGGCGGTCAGATAAGTATGATTTAAACCATGCTAACGCACGTCCGCTGATACCAACAAAGCTTTCTAATCTATTTAAAAGAATGTTGTTGCTGACAGTGTCAAACGCATTACTGAGGTCTAATAGCTGATAGCAGAAGATCATTTGTAACTCTAATTAGAGCAGTCTCAGTTCTATAATAGGATCCAAACCCTGACTGGAAATCCTCACACATATAATTTTGAAAAAATTAATTGTGATTATACTACATTTTCTATTATCTTAAACAAAATAGGGAGGTTTGACATAGGTCAGTAATCTTTGGGATCAAGTTGTGTTTTTTTAATGAGTGGCTTAATAACAGCCGGTTTAAATGTTTTAGGGACATATTCTAATAACAATAATACGTTAATTATATTTAGAAGCAGACCTATGATTTCAGGAATTACCTCTTTTAGGAGCCTAGGATATAACATTAGGGTCTAACATGCATGTTGTTGGTTAAGATGATTTGATAAGTTTATAAAGTTCTTTTTCTCCTATAGTAACGAATGAGTGGAAGGGGATCTAAAGCATGGCTGTTTGCTGCCTGTCATAATTTTATTTTATAGTATCGATCTTCAAATTAAAGTAATTCATAAAAGCATTATCCTTAATGTTTCTACTGTGTAACACCCCTGCAGTACATCACAGTCTGTGTTTTCAAAGTAGTCTTTCAGGGTCTGCTTTGCTTCATGAGACTATTTCCTGAAGGAGCGTGTTAGGGTAATGAGGGTAGTCTTCTCTTAGTTTGTAGTAAGGCTGAAGCAGAATAAGGTTGTGGTCTGCTTTCCCAAGTGCAGTTTTTGGTGTTGTATGTTTCCTTTACGTTGGCATACAGTAAATCAATAATCTTATTTCCCCTGGTATTACAGTCCACATACTTGAAGAAATCAGGTAGTGTTGTGTCCAGAGTAGCATGATTAAAGTTTCCAGGGATTAACACAAGTGCCTCGGAATGCTGTGTTTGTATGTGCATGATGGGATGTAAAAAATGAAAACAATGGCGTGTCTGAACTCTCTGGGCAACTAAAAGGGATGCAATCTTACAGCCAGAAGTTCAATGTCTCTGCATCAGTTGGATATTTTTATGCTCAACTGCCCAGAATTACATCACCTTGAGTTCACATAAATGGCTAGTCCTCCTCCTTTCTGCTTCCCGCAGGCTTTAGTATCTCTGTCCTTTCCCACTGTGCTGAAGCCGGGTTAGCATCCAGAATGCTATGTGTAAGCCATGTTAAAGCCATGTACAGAAGCACAATAAACTGCACTCTCTGTAGATTTTTTCATTTTTTACCAGCACAGCCAGTTTGTCGATCTTGTTTGCTAGTGAGTTTGCATTTTTTTATGATTACAGAAGGTACCGAAGCTTATATTGTCACTTCTTCGCCAGCCGCTAGTTGCTGGACTTCTCTAAGCTTCAGTTTGTTATTGTTAGTATACTGTACATAGGGATGCTTTAAAGATTGTTTGGAGGTTTGTTTTGTACCAGCATTGTATCTCTATTTATCTTATTGCTGTACTTGTTTGTCAAAATGTTATTAGTGCAACACGTGTCCGTGGATAAATTGTTTTGAGAAATCTTTTATACTTACAGGTTTGATAAATCTCATGCAACATTAATATTTAAGCTTGTCTGGTCCCCTCCCAATCTCAAAAAATCTTGCTACTCACTAAATTCTAATGCTTTCTGGTGCAAATAAATAAATGAACATTTGCTAGGAGATACTTACTGAGACCTGACATTTTGGACATTGAGCAAGATTTACCATACGTCAATCATTTTGCAGAGCAACTGTCAAATCTAATTGGCCAAAAGGTGTTAATAATTTTGCTAAATTCTTGAAAATCTTTATATCTACACTATGGACAAAAGTTCGGTGACTCCTTACCAGCAAACCGACATAACTATTTCCTCCTAAAATTTTTATCCAGAAAGTTAGAAGCATACAGTTTGTTTAGAAAGTCTTTGTATGTTGTAGCATAACATAATTTCTTCACTGGAACTAAAGAAACTCACCCAATGTTTCAGCATGACAATAGCCCTGTGCACAAAGCCACTGAAAACATGTTGTTTTTTGGTTAGAGTGGAGGAGCTCAAGTATCCTGCACAGTGTCCTGACTCTGACTCAAACCCACTGAACACCTTTGGGATAAACTAAAACACCAAATGTACCCCAGACCTTCTCACCTTACATTTGTGTCTGATCTCACTAAAACTTTGATCCTTAATGATCCAATCCCCACAGTTACACAACACAATGTAGTAGACAAATTGCACAGAAGTGTGGAGTTTATTATTGGAAGAACAAGAGAGAGACTTTTTCAATCTATCAATCAATCAATCAATCAATCAATCAATCAATCAATCAATCAGTCTGTCCAACCGTCTGTCCCTTCATCCATCCATTCATTCATCTATTCATTCCTCCATCCATCCATTCATCCCTCTAGCTATCTATTCATCCCTCCATCCATCTATTCATCCATCCATTCACAGTATGTATTCAGATAATAAAGTTACAATTTGCTACCAAAAATTTCTATCTATCTATTCACCCATCCATCTAGAGAATGTATCCAGATAATAGAGTTAAAAGTGTATTGTAAGTTAACCAAATGATATTTAAATTAGTCTGTGTAAGCACTTTGGTTTGTAATGCTGGTCTAATAAAACTTTTTCTGCTCTGAATTTGGATGTTTGACCTTTCACTTCAATGAAAAGACACTTACGTGCGTTGCGTACTGAACCGACTATATAATTCACCTACTCACTGGCTGCAAAAATGAACAAAAGAACTCTGGAATAGGCTGTTTCTCATTATTTTCCTTACTATTTTTAAATGTGAATAAAACACATTAAGTTTTTAGATTACCTATGTGTTAAGTGCTTAATTATATTTAAATGTATGAATCGAGCATCTTTTTTGCTTTAGGATGAATCAAGGGATTTACTTTTAAATTAAAACTCATATAACGTGATAAAACTTGGGCCAGTGGTGTGCAAGTGCATCTGAATGCAAGGGAATACCACAACTGGCAGTGGGTCGATTCTGTGATAAAAAAAAGTACCATTAAGAAACAAGAGTTAAACAACTTTATTAGAAAACACTTACCTAACCACACTGACCTAATTTACTGGGTTTTTTTGTGTATAGGCTCTGTCCACGCAGCAACAGCATTCATTAATGGGTCATGTTCATGCTTAGTTTAGCGAAAAGCCTTGGCTGAATCCTTCTACCGCTGGGTATGAGGCCGCAACTTGGGTTGCTGAGGATTAGCAGGAAAGGCCGGTGGCCATGCAGGGTCAATCCCCGCAGGCTTTCCAACCTTACTTAGCATTGTGCATGTTGGTTAGGCCACTGGAGGAAGGAGAGGGGTTCCTCAATTGGAGCCATGGACCTGATGCGATGTCAATAGCAGCATCTGAGAGTAAGCTTGAGCTATTCGAGGTGGATGACTCTGCCAGCCACAGGTCCTATAGGGAAGTTGTGCAGTGGCAAGGACGTTTGACCTCCAACCACTGCATCTTTCCGAGTCAGCCACAGCGACCACACCCAGGGTACTTAGAGTGTGTCTCTGCGGGAACCGCTGGTGCAGTATTTGGAGGTTTGGGAAAGCCTTTCCAGTGCCTTCCAGTGGATCCTCAGGGCCATTCTGCTCCGCTACGCGATTCAATTTGTCAGGCGCCCGCTCAAGGTTAGGGGCATTCTTGAGACTTTGGAAAGAGATGAGAGTGCTGCTGTCTTGCATGTGGAGTTTGCGTCCCTTCTTCATAAGGATGCGATTGAGCCTGTTTTACAGCTCCACTTCAGGTGGAATCTTGGAAAAGCTGCCCAAGCCTCCGAACCAAAGCCTGAAGATGGACGTATGCATTCTTAATTATCTCAAACACTGGCTAATCCTAGTGTACTCGTAAGAAACTGTGGTTGCGCAAAGGGGCCACCACCTCGCCCACCTTGCCAAGTGTCTCTTTTCTCAGTATCCACCTGGGCTTACTCATTATCACAGCTCGGCTCTTCCCAGAAAGAGTACAAGCAATGCTGAAATGTGAGCGCAGCTTGGCGGCCCCCTCAAACATTTTTTTAGATGCTCCTAGGGCATTTTGCAGCCACTCAGCCACAGTGGTCCTGATAGGCCTGGTACACGTGAAACCACTTTAGTACTGGCTTCACAACCAGGTCCCGAGATGGGCATGGCGTCATGGCTTAAACAGGTTCAAACATCCAGACGTCATTACAACAGATGAGTCTACCACAGGTTGGGGCACCTTGTGCAATGGGCAGGGAGCCTTTGTGGTGTGGATAGGCCCCTGGCTGCAGAGGCATATTAATTGCCTCAAGCTGTTGGCAGTGTTGTTGGTCCTGGAGAGGTTTCAGTCTATGATTCAGGGCAAGCACCTGTTAAACTGTTTGGACAACACTGCAACGATCGGCCATCAGGGTGGTGTAAGCTCCTGCCACATGTCACATCTTTTGCTGTAGAGCCAGGACAGGCCTTATCCCGGCCAACCTCAACCGTGTGGCAGATGTGCTTTTATGACAAAGGTCCCTCAGGGGCGAGTGGGGGGTTTACCTACAGACAGTCCAGCTGATTTGGGATCGATTTGGCCAGGCACAGGTAGATCTGTCGCCTTGACAGAATCGACCCACTGCCAGTTGTGGTATTCCCTTGCATTCAGATGCACTTGCACACCACTGGCCCAAGGAGTTGCGCATGTATGCCTTTTCCCCAGTGAGCCGCATTACACAGATTCTGCTCAAGGTTAGGGAGGACCAAAAGCAGCTGCTGCTTGTGGCGCATTACTGGTCCAACAAGACCTGGTTCTTTGAACTGTTAGCAGTGGGGCCCCACTGGTCGATTACCCTAAGAAAGGACCTTCTCTCCCGGGGAAGAGGCACAATCTGGCACCCACACCCGGATCTCCATGTATGGACCTCCATGTATGGTCCCTGGATGTGACCAGAAGGACTTGAGAGATCTGTCATCCTCATTGGTAAACACTATCAATCAGATAAGAGCCCTCTCTACCAGGGGGCTGTATTACCTGAAATGGCATATTTTCATTGACTGGTGACCCACAGAGATGTGGCATAGGGTCAGTGTTCTCCTTTCTTCAAGCGGGGCTTGATAGTCACCTTTTTGCCTCCACCATTAAGGTGTACATTGCTGCCATTTTGATGTACCACGATCTGGTGGTTACGTTCCGCAAAGGCCTTATCCCCTCCTGGGACCTCTCTGTGGTCTTACAGGCCTTACAGGAAAAAAAAGCTACTGAGTACAAATGTTTAGGTAAATCTTGGAAATCCTAAAATGAAATAATCCTGAAATGAGAAAATAAATGATTTATTAAACAAAACTAATTTTGATACTCTATCATAGAAAAAACGTTATGTTTTTTTTATTGTGAATCTCTCCCATCTGGCTAATGCTAATGCTAATTTGAATTCCTTTTGTTATTTTTTCGGAGTTTCTTATTTGTTATTTTACTTTCCCTTTTAAAAAGTAATGTGGCATCCTATGTCCTTGTCCCCTGTGCATCTTAATCTCCACTCCTACCCCAACTGTGACATTCTGTGGGTTATTTATTAATATGACCTAAACCAAGGCTATAGATGATTTCTAACTGTCCGTCACTTATGGAGATGTTGATGGTTGGATGAAACCAGAGTCTAAAGGCTCTTTGATGTAGCTCTCCATAGCTTTCATAATTTTGTTGACTATCTTTACAAACTCCTCATATTCCTTTTTTCCAGAGGCAGTAACAGTAACACAGTGGAGCCCAATGCAGAATGTCTTTATGAGTCCATGAGATAAGTGGGTCATGTAAGATACCAATTCTTACTGTGAGTGGTGTGGTCTGCAATAAAATACCCTCTCCAATGGTATTATTATCCACGGCAGTAAACTGGTTAATGTAAGATGGCGAGGATGTTGAGTTGGTTCATGAGCCTTAAGGTTAAGAGCTGCTTCTAAGTCCACTACCACTAAAAAAGCATAAGAGACTCCATGAGTGATCACAGTGACAGGGAGGGTAAAACAAGCAGAGACTGTGGATACAATAAGGCTTACTTTGGCAGAGTGAGCTCTTGCTTTCTTAGGGAATGCGTCCATGTTCCTTTTGGTGTAACCCAGTTGCATAAGCCCGCAGAACAATCTAGTACCTTCCCCATAAAGAGTGTCATAAGGAAAGTTTACCGTCAATGGAAAAAGTTGCTGGCTGGTTTACAAAGTAAATCTTGTAAATCTACAAATGGCTTGTAAACGGGAATGAAGAGCGTTGCTCTTGACATGTCAACATCATAATGCGATTATGTCATTACTCTGATTATTAGAAATAATCATATTATTTGTGCAAATTTAAACAAAGTCAATAAAAAAGTGAAAAATGCAAAGAAACAGTGATTTGGTAGGTACTGAAAAGGAAATATATTGCTTAATATATAAACTATTGCTGCCAAAAATCTGTTGCAGAAATAAAAATAATTAAGGATCTTGAGCTTAATTTGCAACAGTCATTAAACCTTTGCACTATTTATGTATATAAGTGATTCTTTTTTTATTTTGCAAATTAATATGTGGCATTAAACTACAATTTTTCTGTCCCACTCAAACACTTCTCTTCAAATTCATTTTTTTATTTCAGATGACTTATTTTTATACTTTAAAACTTTTCCTGTTAATAAGCTCTGCAATTAATTGCTAAAGGGCTGCACATTTTTACTCAGAGGTGTATTGCAAAGAGAAAAAGGAGCCTGAGCAGTTTAAATGCATGCTGGATAGTTGGCTGGAGGGTCGAGTCCACCAGAATTCTGAGGTGCTCATCACTGAAAGCTTTGCTCCTGCTATGTTTTCCTTCAGAGATGTAAGAGACATTGAAACTGTCATGTTGTATCTGTACTGTAATTTTTTTGAACACTACTATGCTTTGCATAAGTATTCTCAGACCTAAACATCCCTAATTATTTAATTGGGTTAAGATTTTGTCTACTGATCTGAAGATTGTTAGTTCACATGCCAGCGCTACCTTAGATATGTAAAAGGGACAAACCTTTGATAAGGGTGCCTGCCAAATGCTGTGAGTGGCTGAGAATGTTAAAACCAGAGAAAAATTACTATAGTGTGTGAACGTTTTTATGCAAGTTATTGAATAAATAATCAGTGTGAAATGCCCAAACATGTTACGTTTGCCAGCAGAACTCGCATATGAATGGAATCTACATGCTGTGAAGGGGGTCATATAATCTAATTTGTTTAACTCTGCTCCTTGTAGCCTTAACTCTGCTCCTTGTAGCCTTAACCTGCAAAATAAGGTGGTTAAAGTTACACCTATTACTGTTTTGTGTGTTCTGTTCTCCTATCTCTTCCTGCTTTCTCTGCTGTCCCAATACAGGAGGTACCCTAAAATAGATTCCAACCAGAATGGATTTTGCTTTAGGAACTCTGGCTATGCCAAAATGCCTTGGGAATGCCCTTTTGATAACATTTGCCCCTGAAGTGTTTTGAAGCAGCTTAAGTTCATCTTTATATAGCATTGCTACCTGGTTGATAATTTTACCCACCCTTGATGAAATGCTTTGTGATTGGTCGGGTGACATCATCGACCAGGTAGCAATGCTATATAAACATGAGCAGCAGCGTGCCTCGTTAAGCTCTTTTTCTTCCTTAAAAATGTTTTAAAAGTGTTTAAAAATGCCAAAGAAAGCAAATGATGGTGACAGAAAAGAAATTAGGCAGTACTCACAGTGTGTTACCTGCTTGTAAGTGGAGCATGGTTGCATACTATGGCCATGCTACAGCCTTAGCACGAAACCCTGCTGAGGGACCTGGACGAAGGAGGGAAGGTATCGAAACTGCGCCAAGCTACAGATTTGTCTTTCAGCGCTATAAAAGAAACAGTCAGAGCTTTTGTTGTACTATGGCAGCATTAATGAACACTGAGATGCACCTGTGGTTAAGCCTTTCCAGAATGGAGAAAAAAAAACAATACTATAGAAATGAAACTTGAAAATATTTTAGAGTAGTCAATGTGCTGTTTATATAACAGTAAAGATTTACTGTCCTTAACTGTAAATTAACATACAGCCATTATTGTCAAAATAGCTGGCAACAAAAGTGAGTACCCCCTAAGTGAACATGTCAAACCTGTCCATGTCCAAAGTGTATTTTGTGTGAGCATCATTGATATCTAGCATTGCCTCAGTCCCCCTGGGCATGTAATTTGCCAGAGCTGCACATATTCATTTCAATTCAATTCAATCCAAATTTATTTGTATAGCGCTTTTAACAACAGACATTGTCTCAAAGCACCTTTAAAAAGAATGCAATAAAAAGTGAAAAGTGTAAGTTTGTCCCTGACCATGACCAAGCCGGAGGCGACTGTGGCAAGGAAAACTCCCTGAGGTGAAGTAGGAAGAAACCTTGAGAGGAACCAGACTCAATATGGCACCCATCCTCATCTGGGTGACACCGCATGTTTTGTTAATACCAACATATTGTAATGATTAAATGTAATATAAACTGTAGACTTGGGTCAGTGGGGAGTCCCAGTCCAACCTTGAAACTCCTCTAAATCGAGGAAAGGGCATGAACCTGGTCACTGGTACCTCAAGTTTACCTGCCCCGAGAGAGAGAAAGAGAGAAAGAGAAAAAGATATGTATTATTAAGCGTATTGTTGTGTAAGAGTTCAGGAAATATTGTATAGTTGGGGACTCCAGTAATACTAGCTACGGCAGCATAAATAAAAGAGTATAACACAGACATGAGGAATCTCTGTGGTAAGAGCTGGCCCACCACATCGCCTCAACAAACCTGAGTAAACGTGTAAAAATGGGGGGAATGACAGCATACAACTATCCCAGTTCACCAAACACTCTTTATCTATGATCCCTCCAGTTCTGCTCCTTTACCCAAGAAAAACTACAGATTAAAGGCTAAATAAATGCATTTTCAGCCTCGACTTAAACACTAAGACTGTGTCTGAGTCCCAAACACTAATTGGAAGGCATAACTGTGGGGCTCTGTAAGAGAAAGCTTTGCTCCCTGCTGTCATCTACATTTATTGAGGGACCAATAAAAATCCTGCACCTTTTCATCTAAGTAGGTGTGGAGTGTCATAATAACACAGAAGTTCACCCAGATACTAAGGCGCAAAACCACAGTGCTTTATATGTGAGTAGTAATGCTTATATTTTTTAGATCTAGTAAGTACTCTTGCTGCTGCATTCCAGAGCTTATTTATGCACACCCAGACATTAGAGCGTTACAGTAGTCAAATCAAGAAGTAACAAAAGCATGAACTAGTTTTTCTGCATCCTGTAACAATATCATATTTCTAACTTTGGCAATATTTTCCAGGTAAAATAAAACAATCCCGTATAATGTATTATTTACATGAGCCTCAAAGGAAAGACTAGAGTCTAGAATCCCACCAAAGTCTTTGAGTACTGTAAATGCTGAGACAGAAAGACTACCCAATGATACTGCATAATCTGAAAGTTTAGCTGCATGTGGTCCTATTAAGAGAACTTTAGTCTTATCAGAATTAAGTAGTGGGAAGTTAAGCATCCACTGTCTAATATTCTTTACACACTTCCCAACATTGCTATGATGACCTTTGTCATATGGCTTTGCTGAAACATACAACTGAGTATCATCAGCATAGCAGTGAAGGCTAATAGTATGTATACGTATTTAGGGACAGCATATATAAAGAAAAAAGCAGAGGGCCTAAAACAGGTTTCTGTGGAAGGATCAAGGAGGATATTGTGATCAATAATGTCAAAAGCTGCACTAAGATCAATAAACACTAGCAAGAAAACAAAGCCCTGATCAGAGGCCAATAACAGGTCATTTACCACTTCAACCAGTGCTGTCTCTGTGCTATGTTAGGGCAGAATTGATACATTTTGAAAATGTAATTCCTAAGTGTAACTGCTGTGCCACAACCTTTTGTAAAATTTTTGAGATAAACAGGAGGTTTAAGCTGACAGAGGTCAAGGTCAGCGTTTTTAATTTTTATTTAACATATTGTTGCTGGGATCCTTTTCCACTCCTCCATAATGATATCACAGAGCTGCTGGATATTAGACATATTGTGCTTCATCACCTTTTGCTTAAGGATGCCACACAGATGCACAGAAGATTTTAGTTCTGGAGAAATACTTGACCACTTTATTACCTTCATCTTTAGCTTCTTTAGCAAGGCAGTTGTCATCTTGATGGTGTGCTGGGGATTTGTATCATGTAAAAAACTTGCCATTTGTGTCAGTTATTTCAAAGAAAAGCATCATCTTCTGCTTCAAAATGTCACAATATATGCTGTAACCCATGTTTTGCTCAATGAGCAACAGCCTCCAGTACCAGCAGTATTCATGCAGCCCCAGACCATGATGCTATCACACCATGCTTAAATGTAGACAAGACTCCCCACCAGATCACCATACATGCTGGACATTATCTGACCCAAACAAGCTTATCTTAGTCTCATCAGACCACAGGACTTGGTTCCAGTAATTCATATTCTTGCACAGGTTGTCCTTGGTTGTCTTTAGCTTTCTTGTGAGCCAGCTTTAGATAGGCTTTCTTCTAGGGTTTGACAGTTGCAAAACAACTTGTTGCAGTATGCGACGTATGGTCTGAGCACAGACAAGCTGACCTCCCACTTCTGCAACCTCTAAAGCAATGCCGGCAGCACTCATGTGTCTGTTTTTAAAGCCAGCTTCTGCACCTGACGCACAGCACAAGAACTCAACTCCTTTGATTGACTCTTGCGAGACCTGTTTTGATTGGAACCTGTCTTGGAAAACCTCTGTATGACCCTGGCCACTGTACTATAACTTTCTGGGTGTTACAGATCTTCTTGTAGCCTAACCCATCTTTGTGGAGAGTAACAATTCTATTTCTCAAAGTCAAACTTGTTTGGATAGCAAATTATAAACATTTTACATTTTATCCTATAAACTAAAGCATAAATCAAGTTGTTCAATCAATGTAAAAAAATATTTTGTATGTAACAAGCTATAAAACATATAATGCTATTTATTTAGACTGAAGTACCAAGTCTAAATATTTATTTATTTGTGCTTTTTTAATTTTTTAATTTATTTAATTTTTTTTCTATTAGTTATATTTTATTTTATTATAGCCAATTTTATTCAGTAGCTGAATGGTTTAACTAGTAACCTGACTAACTAATACTATTCTAAAGCAGGCCTGGTTCTTCCAACCATAGAAGGGTGGGCAGACAGATATCCCATGGGTAATTTTCGGGTGGGGTTGAGAAGATAGATACTCTGTAAAATTCAGATAATTAAATTATGAAATAGCAAAACTATTGTTGTACTAATGTTCCTGCTTGGGCTTAGTAAGGATAATATATATAAGCACAATATAAGCACAAATATTCTAAAAAGCACAAATATGTTTTTAAAACGTTAAATGAAGGGTTATTTTTAACATTTGGAATGACTAATCACTGGACTAAAGTACAATTTCAGGAAATATAATAATCTTTTTAGTTGATGTTGAAGTAAGGTTTGGGCCAAATAAAAATTAAATAATCAAGTAAAATTACAGTAAGAAAACTGAGTAAACATTTTTAAAAAACCAGTTCAGTGGAACTAAATAGATAGATAGATAGATAGATAGATAGATAGATAGATAGATAGATAGATAGATAGATAGATAGATAGATAGATAGATAGATAGATCCGGCCCTGCTTTAAAGTAAGCTAAAAATGCTTTTATGGAAATGAATTATAATACTAATTCAAATAATTAATTTTGCAGCAACTAATATTAATTTTAATATTAATTATTTTGCAGCAACTTCTCTATTTTTAAATTACATTATAAAATTATCTAAAATTCTATTATAAAATTACAACAGCCTGTCAACAACTAAAATTAATATTTCATATTTCATTAAACTAAAATTAATATTTTATATTTCATTGAATTGACATCTTATGTTTACCCACTTATTGTAATATGTAATTTTTCAATACTTCAATACTAGCTGCTCAAGACAAACGAGACAGTGACTTGGTGCTGTGGCGATGTTGACATTGCGTTTCTGTAGCATTTTGACGCAGCATTGGAAATGTTTTAGGTTTACTATTGTAGTTATGTTGCCCGTATCTCTGTCTGTCCACTTCAGAAATAAAGCCTACCGTAGCTTTGCCGGATGTGCCTGTTTATGCTTCCTGGACACTGACATCACCTGGCCACGACAAGTCGCTCTTCGATAGACTGATTGCACATGTGCATCAGACTACGGTCACTGGAAGTCTTCACATTTTGACACTCCCTTTCATTTCCTCTGGGAACTGTGTTTACGCTGGACATAAGCAAGTAGGATTGGTCGACACGCACTGATGACATCAGATGGTTATGATTAGTTAATTGAAATTTTTGATCCAGGAATAACAAATGATGTTAATGATCCACTTTTCTTTTAGAGCAAAAAAATTAATGTTTAGCTTTGCAGTATGTTCTCCTAATGTTTTAACTTCTAATCTTCTTATAACGTTTCGATAATATTTCTGACTAAATGTAAATCTTTGCACACTTTTTATTTCGGTGTAGAACTGTACTGTATAAGTACAGTTATACCATGACAAACTTCGATTGCGGTACATGTGTGGTATTTCCTGCGATAAGATGTGTCCTGCATGCGAAAAACCTTGAGATCTACCATCCACGTCAATTTTTGGCTGTAAAATAAACCGTGTCCATGTTTGGCATGCACGTGTCTCTGCTGCATTTCTTGGCACCAGCTTCTTTAAATAAAACTCGCCGTGCTCTTCTGAGCTACATCTCTATTGCTCGGTGTCTGCTGCAGATCTCTGGCATATGGTGCCATGTGTTGTTTTTGCACAAGCAGCCCTGAAGCACACTGAATTCACATTATTTATTTCATTTTGCTGGGAAGTCGTGGGCATTCGTTTGAAACGTTATGTGTGGCTGGGGCCATGTGGGGGTGCGCCAGGTTGTTTTTTTTTTCTTGCAGATGCCGCAGCTCCTGCGTTCGCAGGTAACGTGTCTTTAAACTCAATGAGGGGGAAACAGCTTGCCTCGTTCAAAGCGCCTGAGAGAACAACACCAGCTGTGTGCTACACAGCAAAGAATTCTGCAGCTCGGAAATGATGCTCTTTAAGTTTGCTTTTTAGATGTTTAACATTCTTTGCTATAGGGAAAAAAACATCTCCGTAGGCCAATAAAAATGCGGTATGCAGTATATGCAGTGCACAATAGCACCGCTCGTGGAAAGAGGGAGGCACCATTATTACCAATGATCTTTATTAAAAGAGTTTAAAAAAGCGTTTATTAAAAAAGGTGTTTTGGGGGCATTTCATGAGTACAAATGTTTTTTTTTAAATCATGTGATCAACCACCAACCTTCCCCTGCTGTCATTATTTTAAGATCTGTTGCTCAGTTACAGACTGAGACAATCAAAACATAGCGAAAAGGGAAGCATAGTAGTGCAAAAAACAGAAATCGTAAAAAAGAAAATAAAAAACAATACCTTAAAATAAGGACAGAAGAATAAATAAAGGTAAAAACTTCATTTTACCAATTTAATCAACTTTTAGCGTTGGTAAAGAGGACATGGTTCTGACGAGCTGGTTATGTCCAGGCAGGGACACATTAATGCACGGCCGACAAATTTGGTGTAAGCCTACAGGTATGTACTTCCAACAGCGATATCAAACAGACGGTATATTTAGTATTCTTACTCAGCTGCAAAATAGCGAACAGAAAAGTTTTGCTTTATTTTTTAAAATTGCAAATAAGGTATGTTTTATAAGCCATGCCCAGACTATATGAAATGTCAACTTCTAGAGAATGAGATTGAGCTACTATAGCCTCTATTTTTATTTTAGTCTGACACGGACCAGCCTTATTTTCACATATGTAATAGGTCTATTACATCATTTTACATTAAAAAATTACATTAAAAAAGACAAAATTGTTTAACAAAAATGTATTTAATTTTACAAACAGATTTTTTTATTTAGTTCTGAATCAGACGTCTCACGATGTCATGTTGACATTTGACTGTAAGGGCAAACAAAGTTTAAAATCACTGTACTTTTATGTTAAGTTTTCCAATTATTATGATATTCTGATATGTTGAAAAATAAGAAATTTCCCCTCACATTTTGTAAGGTGGCATTAAAACTAATAAATGTTAACTGTAAACTTAGCGGCGAGTGCATGTTGATTTGGTAGTTTGATAAAGGGACTATAGAGAATCTAGTTAATAATAATTTTAATAATAATAATAATGAAAATTGTTGTTGTTGTTATTGATAGTTTTATATAATATTATTTTATATGCCAAACTATCAGTTGGTGTTGGTTTGAATTTTAACCATATTGTAAAGAACAGCTCTGAGAAGAATCCATAATGCAAGAAAAGCGTTTATTCAACAAAATAGGGCAAGTCCAAAACATAGTCAATAACCAGGCTCGAGTTGGTACATAGTAATCCAAAAGAAAACTGGCGAACAAAATCTGGTATGTAAGGCAAAAAGAAAAAAAACAAAAACGAACAGAGATCAAAAACCAGAAAGACAACAAGAACAAGAAAAAGCTTGGTATGATGCATAAGCAAAACAATACTTTGCAATGTGCTGGAGCTAGCTGTTAGCTTAATTGGCCAGGCGTATACTCAGGGTGTGGATGGTGTCTACAGTTGGCCTGAATGCCCTGAGTCCTGTGTGCTTTCCTAGAAACATGGGAGTTTTATGCATACTCAGCCCGAGGGATATATTCACTCCATTGTGTCTGCTCAGCTCTTGATTGAGTCTCTCGGCTTGTTCATTAGACTGCAGGCGGTACCCTAAAGTAAGGCGACAGTACGATCTAGGCACTAGCAGAATTCTGCCCACACTCTTGACGCAAACTTAGGACCGGTAGGTAGGTGCCGTGAAGTCTTACACTGTGCACAGACAGTGCAAGCTTTGAAGAAGTTCATAACATGAAAAATGACAGTCCAGGCACCAGTACGCATTGTTTAGAAGCACCAGAGGGTGTCCTGAGCTAAGAGTGGTCTGGACCCATGACATCATCTGGGAATGTAGAACTTGGGGTTTATAGACTTTGTTAGGTGAACATGAGGCCGGGGGTGGGTCATCCTGGTGCTCCACTGTAATTTCCAGATTTTTATGGTCCGTGATTACCAGAAACGAGGAGTGCTTCCCTCCAACCAATGCATTCATTCTGTCAGAGCTTTCTTGATGGCTAGCATTTTACTCCCACATTATAATTCTGTTCGGCTGGGGTATGGAAAAAGAATGCAAATGTGTGAAGTTTAGAAGGAGTGCCTCGCCTCTGTGAAGATTGTTGGAGCAGTCTTTTTAGAAACTTACACACTTGTTGAATATGCTGGGAAAGTCCATAAGGCATGATTAAATATTTGTAGTGGCCTCTGGTAGTAATAAGATCGTTTTTTCACTCCTCTCCCTTTTGTATCCGGATTATGTTATACACGCTGCGTAGGTTGAGCTTAGTGAAGTATCGTTGCTCCAGAGCTGATGGTATCAAGACCAGAAGATATCGGTATTTGACCGTGCATGGCCGCAAATGAGGAGATCATGATATTCCTTAGGCACCCTGGTACAGGGTGCAGTCCATTTTCTCAACATCATCCATCTGAGTGATGTGACATGGTATAGGACCAGCAGAACAATGGCAGTGAGGAGACCAGTGGGTTCCTATCAGACAAAGATATGGTAGGGTTGTGTGTCTGAGAGGGTTTACAATTAATACAGTTTACAAATTAGTATGCATGAGCAAAACAATACTTAGCAATGTGCTAGAGCTAGCTGTTAGCTTAAGCAGAAGAGCTAAACGGAAGTGATACTAGAAGAAAGGATAGAGTCAATACTCTGGTGATGGTGCCCTCTGGCGGTGGGAGAGCGAAATTGTTGCACATATGTAAACCTGTGTTTATAATTTAAAGCTTTATAACATCATAATCATCCCATGTAATTATAAACAACTAATAATCCAAATACTGTAAAATAACAGAATCAAATTTTATAATTCGCAAGTTTGAAAGTTAAGAAATCCCACATAAAAGGCTGACGGGGACAGACTCATCCCAAAGTTCTAATTATTTATATTTGACTGACTTTATATATTAATTTTACATATACATTTTAATTTACATTTCAATACTGCTACATTAAATCGCAAATAAATGTGTAACAACTCACAAAAACTGTTGAAAGAGCAGCATAGATAATATTTTTTGTGTTTGTTAAATGTCGAGGTATTTAAGAAAGAAAGGTGGGTCTTTAATCGTCTCTTAAAAACAGCTAGTGACTCTTCTGTTCTGACATTAATGGGACATTCATTGCACCATCCTGGCGCCAGAACAGAGAAAGAGTCTAGATGCAGACCTACCAAGTGTCCAATTATTATATTATATTATATTTTATTAATGATCAGGCTGCAAGAAAGTTTAAAACATAATTGTGGTTTATTTGTAAGCCCGAGGTGGTGGTCTGATATTTGGAAATCAGATCTGGGCTTTTTTACTTACCGTTCGGGTCCCCCACTCCTGTGTCACTGACCGTTGGTGTTCTAGGACTGGCACAAAGTTGGCTTAATGTTGGATGTTTGATATTTGCAAATGCCTGGTGGTTGGGTATGTTGTTTTAGTATTTCTATCCATACTTTATAGTATTTAAATTGTGTTTTGAATTGTGAAATATATTTGTTACACTTTAAAGCAGTTTGACAACACTTGCATGTTTTATAATATAGTTGGACTGGCTCCAAAAGCTATATAACTCATCGATGGATTTCTTTATTTTTGTTTGTACTGTGTGTGTATGTGTGGGTGTATGTGGTCTTGGTAAACCTACATCGCTACAAGTATTGTAATAACAGAAATCTTTGAACTTGTGAGGTCACTTTTTTGGCCCCTATAAGAAAAATATGGTATACAGAATAAGGTTTTTTTTAAATAATAAAATAGAAGCAAGTTATTTGTATTGGGTGGGATTTTAGAGGATTTTAAATATCTATATACTGTATATATTTTGGCATTTTTACTGGTCATATTTTCAGTTGGAAAATACCATCTAATACTAATTATCTAAATTTTTGAGATAATATTAACACACAAATCTGACAATTATGGCTACATAACACCTGAACACATCCCATACTATTCATTCACAGTGGCATTATCAAGACAAACAACAGTAAGGAGGTAAAAGTTGTTTGTGTTATATCACATGATGTTTTGTGTAGGATTTTTTTGAGGGGATGTGGCGGTTGGTAGGGATTGGGTGAGGGATGGGGGCCAAAAACCATGATCCTGCACACCCCTCAGCAAATGTGCAGTTGTGCCCTGTTTTAACATACAGCAGTCACATAAACACAATAAAATAGACATACAAATTCACTAAAAAAAGATTTTTGGAGCAAAGTCTTCGGTGTTACTTTAAATGCGGACATGCTTTTGCACATGTGTTTTTACTTTATATGTATGAAGAATTGATCTAGGCAAAAATGTTGTTTTTGTGTTTGGGTAACGAAATGTCTTTATTATAGACTGCCAGAAGAGACCCTCGTCTTGCTGCAGGAAGTAAACTGACACCGTTCGCCATCTGTGGCGCCGTTAACGCACCAGAGCGATCTGTTTTTACGTAGATGCCAGGAAGATGCCAGAAACAAAAAGAGATTTTTGCATTGCAATTCAGGTTAAAGTTAAAATATTATTATTATTATTTTTTACAAATTCTCGAAAAATTACAAAGCATCAAAAACTTTCTGAGGTAAAAAAATACTGCGAAAAAGACTTACTTTTAGTCTACAAATCGAGTTATTTTCTCTAATCACTTTTCTTATAGCAGCTTTAAAGCAGTCTGTGACACAACAGTCTCTCCTCTCTTTTTGTTGAATTAAATGCATTTTTAAAAAACCAAGAGGGATCTGGTCATGTTACAGAAAAATTAAACTAGCCTAAAATTTAAGACCAAAAATGGATTTATATAAATAATTAAAAATATTTGTTGACCATGTATACTCTAAATTGCTATAAAAAATATACGGCTATAAAAAATATACTATAAAACCTTTTAGTACAATTGTTTAGCACGTTAGATATTAGACATGATTACAAAGCAGATGAAAGATGAAATTTTCGGTTTATCTCTAAGGAACAAAACTAAGATGACAGTAGGGATAAAATTTTTGTTTAACTAGGAGATTAATTTTAGTTTTACTAAAAAGCCCATCTTGTTAAAATAATAGACAATTGAAAAAAATTGGATGGTATCAGTTGGGAAAGTGGTAGCATAGTGGTTATGGTGTTAGACTGCTTGTTGGAAGATCAGGGCTTAATTCCCTGCATCACCAGTTGTATAATAGAGAGAATTGTAAGTCGCTCTGGATAAGGGCGTCTGCCAAATGAGTAAATGTAAATGTAATTGCAGTCCAAAAAACATCTCCATGATTTGTACGGAAAGTAGTACCATCCTAGCCTGAATGTTGACCATGTGAAATCATCCGAAGCGGTAAATGATCTCCTAGTAATGAGAACAAAAATAGGTAGGACTTTGGATCAGATCAGGATCTCATAGAATTTAGAAAGGTAACATAGAAAAGTAGCAACCTTTAACTTGAACCAGTTATCTACTGCAAAGACTTTTTCTGGCTACATCTATAACAAATGGTTTTTAATTACTCCATCAATGAGTTTTTGCTATGAGCTCATATTGTGCTAAAGACAGGACACAGTGTTCTATCACTCACTCAGCTGAGCCAGATTTGGCGGATATAAATCGGGTTTATGAAAGCTCATGGGTAATAAAAAAGAGATTTTAGCCATGATAGAAATGCCATTAGTATTTATTGCTGTGCAAAAAAATATAGTCTTTGATTCATCATTTTGTATGTTTTTCATTCTGTTATACTAGCTGACATACTGTGATAGTATAAATCGATAGTATATATTACCAGTTATCTCTCTGCACTATATGACTCATTAGTGGTAGCACAGTGGTTAAGGTGTTGGCTGGACTGCTAATTGGAAGATCGGGGTTCAATTCTCAGCACCATTATGTTGCCACTGCTGGGCCCCTAAGCAAGGCCCCTAACCCCCAATTGCTCAGTTGTATAATAGTTATAAGTTACTCATCAGCCTCTGTACTACTTTACATTACCCATCCGTTATCCAGGAGCTCCTGTACTACATTACTTATTAATTACTTATCAGCCCCTGTACTACATTACTTATCAGTTACCCATAAGCCCCCGCACTACATCGCTTATCATCAGTCACCCATCAGCTCCTGCAATTCTTAAGATCCTGCAATACATTACTCATTTTCCATTGTGCTGCTTTACTACATTAATACAATCCTGTTAAGGTTTCTCCTGGTCACTCTTTTGGTACAGTATATTATGTTTATTTCATCGTGTGTTTTAATTTAGTATTGCCTTAGGGTCTAAAAGTCAAACAAAATATAAGTCAAGTCTGCATCCAAGCCCTAACATTTAGAATGGTTCTCTATCAGAAACTGGATTATCTAAAAATCCTAAAAAATGATACAGAAAAAAAGGAAGTTTTTCCCTATATATTATATATTTTTATATTTGGAGATTATACATGAAAAAATAGTAGTTATAAATAAGAAATTCTGTGTAAAAAAAACAATTTCACTGTGTGGATGCTAGTTTAAGTTCAAACTAGTTTATGCTAGTTTACATATTTGAACTCCTTTATAGTGTTTGCTAATTGAAAGCTTTAAAAAACAATTCTTTTTTAAACTTCTAAGCTTTATTTTTCAATTGCAGGGTTTAACGTGTTTTTTTAAGAGTTAATGTATATATTTCAATTTGTACTAATAGGATTAGTGTATTGATTTCCTTGAAGGTAAGAAAAAAATCGACAAAGCTCTGTAACCAACAGGCAGCCTAATATGCTGAGCTACAACTGCCTTAACCTTTAACCCCGGTGTGTTGCTGTCTATAATAAAAGGAGACTAAAGCAAGACTTCCATACTGTAGGCCAATAGCTATGGTGAGTAAGTGGGTCAGCGTAAACCTGCAATGTCGGACCATAAATCATTACCAAGTTGTTTAGAACGAAAGCCTGGATCTCCTGTCCGAAGAGCTTAGACCCCTGAGACACGACGATTCATTCCTTATAATTAGCTAATTCAATCAGTTTGGTTAATTAAAGCTACAGAGGAAAAAAATCAAATAGAGCTCGCCCTTGAGAAACGACTCCAAGAAATTGTGTTGAATGTCACTTTCAGGCCGCAAGCAAATTTTTCACTCGAGTATCTTACTGCTCAAATTCGGACCCGTCAATGCATTTCATTTAGCATTAACCAAAGCAGAGGCTCTAAATCGTTTTTATCCTGTTTGACTCGTTTATTAAATTTTTTTATCCATGTCACGCAGCTGTGTAGTTTCAATTTAAGCCTCTTTCAAGAAAAAGTTCGCTCTAAGATGTGTTTATTTTAAATGTATTTTTCGTCAGGAAGTTTGTGGCTGGAAAAGGTGTTAGGTAGCATTGAAGTGAAAGTACAAATATGAGGACGTGTATAGTCACACTAATTTAGCTAATTAATACACGTCATAGACTGTACCAAGGTGTTCAGTATTTGCATAATTAGTCACTAAACATTTTTAATCCAGCACAAGGACACTTTAGTACTTCAATATCTGTACATACATATCCATCCCTTCTCTCATCCAAGTGTATATACTTTTTCTAGTGTATGTATATACATATCATATACAGTCGTACCTTGACTTACGAGTGTCCCAACTAACGAGTTTCTCGCGATTTGAGGTGCTTTTCAGGCGATATTTTGTTTCAAGTTGTGAGCTAAAATTCAGGTTACAAGCCAGCTTCAAACACCCAACCACTAGATGGCATAGTAAATGCTACAGTAAATAAGTCATAACATTCGCCGAGCATACCGTGTCTCACTCAATAGCTAGTTAGATATCCACGTTATATATTGCATTACATCCTATTGCAGGACATTCTATTGTACTGCATAACAAGCACATAAAATATCAGGAGGTTTTGCATGTTAAATATTGTGTTAAAATTTAAATGGCTTGTTTCTTGTGTATCTAATTAACATTCACAGCTTTGGGTCTTAACTAAAGTTTTTTTATTTATTGTTTATACACAAAATTGTTCCACAAATTCTTTTCAGGAGCTCAAATATAGTCCAATATTAATCCACGTGAGAGAATTGTTATTAGGTTAAGTTGCATTATGTTAAAACAATCAGGATTCGTCAACATAGTGGAACAAATTGTACTAATGTTAGGGGTGTATTTATAAATAGTTTTATAATGTTGACAATTGCAAACCAAAAACTTCACAAAACAGCAAAACCAAACCAGAGCGGAGTGTGATGAAAACCGTCCTTTTTCGCTTAAGTGGTTTTGTGATGGCGAACAGATTGAAATCGTCAGTGTGTTGAAGTGATTTAGTGAAGTGTATTTTTGGTGAAGATCAAATCGGTGCTTCGATTTGGCCGGAATGCTAATCGCAAGAACATGCTATCAGTACGTGATAGGACTCATCAGCAGCTATCAGGGCTTTAAATTTCTTTTTTCTTTTCTTTCTCTTTGTTACTTCTCTCCTGTCTGGCCTTTATTTTTAGTCCAGCTTTGCTCTGGGCACTAAGGTCCCCAGTGCTCATTTCTTTTTTCGACACAAGGGGACTGATTAAAAAAGGCAAAAGTGATGGCCACAGGCCCTGACTCTCATTCAATCTATTTTTTTATCTTTTCGCAGAATCTCCTGCACTCTCTCCTTTCTAACTCTGATTGTTCTAATTCCCACATGTTCCTGGTGCCGAGCCTCATAGGGACGCATCACTCAGTGGCATCGACCTGAGCTGCAGGGGGGTGGCGAGCGTGGTGTTGGGGAGGAGCTACAAACAGCTGCTTTCTGTTTCCTCTTTCACTCACATCTCCTCACTGCCACTTGCATCTATTAATCCAACAACATTTATTCATTCGACACATGTACATGTCCATTTATTTATTCGACACAAGCACATGTCCATTTAGTCAATTTTTTACCCAACAACAATCCATATATTTATTCTTTTATTAATTTATCTCTCAAGCACCCTGCTTATTTGTGCATCTGTGAAGTACCTGATTTATCCATGTATATATTCACCGACCCATTTGAATGTTTGTCCATCTATTTAACACCCCTTCATCCTTATCTCCATTTGTTTGTCTGCCGGTTCATCACCTGTCCATTTTGCACTTATCAATGTATCTCTTTATCTCTTATTCTATCTCCCCCTATCTATCACCACTGAAGTGTATCTACTAATTTATCTGTATAAATGTTAATTTTTTCATCTATCCAATAAGGTCACATTTGCTCAAACACACCATCATCTGTCTGTCTATCAATTACTTCATTTATAAATGTACATATTCAACATCCCAGCATTATGTTTGAGCAACTTTTCCATCACACAATCTTTTCACCTGCCTTTCTGTCGGTCTGTCTATCTATCTAACAGTGGCAAGCCGTGCATTTGGTACCTGGGCCTTCAATGGGGACTAACTCAACTAATGCACGCTTAATACCACCACTACCACGTCGTGATTCATCAATAATATATGGCATTACAAGTGGAGAAAATGCTACAGATGTGTTTTGACGTGTTCGAACTTGGTTGTAACAATTTTACTCTGATCAACCAATCGGTGGACAAAAAAATGCTGACATCACTGTGGGCCAGCTAGTTATCTCTAGGAGTCGAATCTGATGGGTTAAATAAACAGTTCCATTGCTAAAAAGATAAGATTACTAAGCACTACTGATTCTGAAGGCCCTGGGCAGATTAGATTAACATGGCAGCACATACAGACTAAAATCTGATTGAAAAAATCTAACATTCACATACTGGAAGCTGTGCAGCAAGAGACACACAACAAAATGAAGATCTGTCTATCTATCTATCCATCCATCCATCCATCCATCGATCTATTCAATTTAATTCAATTTTATTTGTATAGCGCTTTTTACAATGGTGATTGTCACAAAGCAGCTTTACACAATTGAAGAAATTAAGATAAAAATGAGACAGAAATCAGTTTGTCCCTGATGAGCAAGCCGGGGGCGATGGTGGCAAGGAAAAACTTCCTGACATGGAAATAGGAAGAAACCTTGAGAGAAACCAAAGAGAGACTCAACAGAGAACCCATCCTCATTTGGGTGAAAAACAGGTAGCAGGAATTGAGTGGTTACATTGTGTGTGTGTGAACAACTTAAATCATTAGTACTTAAAGAACAGCTGGAACGTCTTTTATGGTGGAGTGGGACGTCCTTGGTCACCCTGGTGATGTATCATCCACTGGAGCAGGTCACAGGAAAGGGTCCGACAGGTCCGGGTGGGGTTTGGATCACCGGCAGCTCCGTTGTGGCATGTGTAGCTCAACAGTGAGAGAGAAAGAGCGGGGGAAAGGAAGACAAAGAAGAAGGAAAACAGTTAAGTGACAATGTAATCACACGTTTTGGATTGATTAAATGAATAATCTAGAGTGCAAGGATGGACTCCGGCAAGACTAACTAGGTCAGCATAACTAAAAGGAGAACCAGAGGGAAACACAGACATGAGGGCTCCCTGATATGTTAAGCAACCAGTCGCTCTCATCATCAACACCGTGATCAATAAGAGAGGGGAAGACAGCATCTAAACATACCATTTCACCATAATACTCAATACCCATGAGTCCCCCGGATCTGCTCCTTTATCTAAGGGGAATCAATACAAAAGGCTTGATTAAATAAATATGTTTTTAACCTGGACTTAAACACTGAGACCGTGTTCTGATTCCCGAATATACTCATAGGGAGGTTATTCCATAGCATTTGGGGCTCTGTGAAGAAAAGGCTCTGCCCCCTGCTGTAGTTTTTATAATGCGCGGGTACTGACAGGCAGCCTGCATCCTTTGATCGAAGTAGGCGTGACGGAACGTAAGACACTAGAAGTTCGCTTAAGTACTGCGGTGTGAGACCATTTAGAGCTTTATAAGTTAGCAGTAGTATTTTAAAATCAATGCGGTGTCTCACTGGGAGCCAATGCAGTGTGGATAGGACTGGCGTGATGTGCTCGTATCTTTTAGTTTTAGTGAGGACTCTCGCTGCTGCGTTCTGGACTAGCTGAAGTTTATTAATGCACCTAGTTGAACATCCAGACAGTAAAGCGTTACAGTAATCCAGCCTGGATGTGATAAACGCATGAACTAATTTTTCAGCATCAGTAAGCGACAAGATATTTCTTATTTTAGTGATATTTCTGAGATCTGAGAACGCTATCCTGCTAATATTATCGACATGGGCTTCAAATGAGAGATTGGAGTCTAAAATCACACCCAGATCTTTTACTGTTGCACTTGGTGACATCTATCTATTGCCTGTCTGTCTATTTATACATCTGTTAGTAGTCCATCCATCCATTTTCTATCTATCTATCTATCTATCTATCTATCTATCTATCTATCTATCTATCTATCTATCTATCTATCTATCTATCTATCTATCTATCTATCTATCTATCTATCTAATAATTCACACTTTTTTTCTCTTACTGGGCAATATTTTATATACAAGGCTTTTTTTAAATTATATTAGAGAAATTTAGTAGGGAGTGTTTGTGGTGATTTTGGCAAGTGCTGCCTGATTCAAAGAAAATTGGCTAACCAGAGAAAAATAAACCAGAAATAAGCAGTGTATCACACATGGTCATTACATGTGCGTTCTTTTCAAATAACTGTGTGTGTAGGTGTGTTTGTGTTTGTGTGTCTGTGTGTGCACTGTAGTCAACATAGGACAAATTTCTGCACAGAAATCCTTTTTCCCAGATTGACTTTGAACTCTGAATCACTAATATCTCCACTAAGTGAAGTCAAACAATGATGCCTTCAGGGAAGAAAAACTGCCATCATGTTTAGAGGGTTTGTAGTATAAATCCTGAAACAAACATTTTTTCTTTCTGTAGTTATCGCTGATGCCCTGCAATGTAAATCTTTTGGGTGTCATTCTGTTCTCCTTCTGTTCCTTCAGTTCGAGTCAGAATCAGATGCATGGGAATGGGTGTCGTTTTTTTATCAAAACAAAAATTATTCAGATAGATAGATAGATAAAAAGCTGTACATCAAAAAAACCTAAACAAATTTCTTTTTATGAGGAAAGTGTTATGAAACAATTATTAATAGATGCTAAAGGATAAATAGTGACAAGAACTAACAATTCAATTGTATCTATGAAGTTATAAATAAAATCTAAATTTCGTAAATTTCGTCATCGTGTTTTATGTTTATCGTGTTTTGTATTATGTTTAAGTTTCTGTTTGTTTCTGTTCATGCTTTTGTTTATGTCTTGTCTTGTTCTGTGTCATGTGATCTTTGTTTCACCAATGTGTATCTGTCACATGCTCATGTGTCTTGTTCCCATTGGTTAGTCTGTTGTTTATATAGCCCTCTTGTTGCATTATATGTTTGTAAGTTATTGTCCGTGTACCACTGTGGTGAGTCTGTCTATGTTTATGCTGAGTGTTCAAGTCTAGTTTAGTTTGTTTGTTGTTTTGCCAAGCGTTCACTTTTCAGTGTGAGTTCTAACTACTCACCTCATTGGAGTTTGTTACATAGAAACAGCTAAGAATTACAAGCTGTATGGAAAATGCTTGACTTTATTCATGATTCCTACAATAGCATGCTTATTATTATTATTATTATTGATATTATTATTTTATTTAATATATAATCGCTAAAACATAAATGACACCACAGGCTATACACTTGCAATATTTACTCAGGCATCTTTAGAAAATTATTCTCTCTCTTTTTTAATTTTTGTTGTTATTTAATCAGCAAAAGTATAAGGCAAGTTCTCAATTGATTAAAAATACACAATGACCTACTAAATTGTCAAAGTATTCATTAAAAAACTTTGAATTATTACAAGTGTCTAAAAAGGTCGTTTTTTTCCCCCCTGACATTCATCTTCAGGAAACCCCTACCACTCTTTTACTACCTAAGAAAAGCTGAGAGGGTTGAGTGCATTCATTTTTATGTTGTATGTATGAGTGTCTATCTATCTATCTATCTATCTATCTATCTATCTATCTATCTATCTATATACCTTTAATATTTCACATTCTTAATTTTTAGCTTTCAGCTTTTAGCTGGCTTTTGTTACAGCATTATAAATCATTGTGTAAGGGTGTGTGATATGTCAGCCTTAAGTGTTAAACAAAGAGGAATTAACAGTCATTGTACATCTGGTTTTGATTTAGAGCTCAAATGAGTCACATTGTGGAGTTTCTTGTGTGCATTATAAGAACACGTGGGGGTTTTCTGTCACATCTCCTACTTCCTGTCACATCTCCACATTTACATTTACAGCATTTGGTAGACGCCCTATTTTAGAGCAACTTACATTTATCTCTTTCTACAACTGAGATAGATAGATAGATAGATAGATAGATAGATAGATAGATAGATAGATAGATAGATAGATAGATAGATAGATAGATTTACCATCAAAACAAGACTTTTACCTTGAGTTCAATGTCAGGACATGGATTTAAACATTTTCCATTTTTAATAACAGGAAGTGCTCGCAAATATTACATTTTCAGCTCTTTCAGCTCAAGATTTAGCTTTTCTCTTGTTTTAAAGGCCAATGTTTTTCTTCCTTTTCTCCCTTACCAAGCCTGATGTCTCTTTATTTTGCCCTTAATGTTGTCAGCAGTCGAAACACTAAATCATGTTGCTTGAGAACAGTGTCGATGGGCCGATGTGAGGTCAGCCTCTGCTCGATAAGGGTCCCTGATTGTATTTGCTAAATTCGTGTTGAATCATGAGCGGGAGCATGTCTGAGGTAAAAACACTTGACTTTGGTATCAGACAAGCTGACAGGAGAAATTACGCTCAAGTCGCAGGGACGGAATCGCTGCTTGTTCTCTCTTACAGTATCGACTATGTTTTGTATTGGCAATTGTATGTGCAGCAGATAGAAGACATTACAAAGTAAACTACGAATGGTTTCGTTCTAATTGAATTAGCACCAGTTAACCTGAGCAGGCGGTTGGATGGTTATTGAATTATACTGTTGGTAAAATTATGTTAAAACTGAAAAAAATATGCTTATGGATTAGATTTACAGAATATGATCAAAGACATGGCATATTTCGACAAATCTACAGACCTAAAAACCCTGGAAAACTTAAATAAAACTAAATACTCCTGAAAAAATATTGTTGTCCTGAAAAATAATCATTTTTATTATTATTATTGTATGTTAGATATATTAGATAGATAGATAGATAGATAGATAGATAGATAGATAGATAGATAGATAGATAGATATAGATAGATGTATATACAGTAATTGAATAACAATTAACACATGGTCTTAGACAATTAATAATAGTAGCTCTGTTCAGGATCGATGGGTTTTAACAAGTGGTTCCAATTACGTTCATCACTTTTTATGGGTTACCGTTGAAACATTTTCGTTATGTGTTTAAGGCATTTTTGTGTTTTGCTTTGTGAGGATTTGTAGCATGTGTGTTAAAACTAATCCCGCTGTGATAGTGTACAGTTGTGAGTTTTGTTGGCGGTTTGTAGATGCTAGAAATGAAGACCTCAAATGTTTTTACCAACATTGTCTGGAAAGCACGTACCTAACATTTTTAACAAGTAAAAATATAACAGCTGCCCTATGATTCATGCAAACCAGTCTGCATCAATTCAACAGATATTTACAGTAGTTCACAAATCAGTTCTAAAATGTACTTATCGCAGAGTGAATGTTTATTAGTTGTATGTGTTTTGTCTTGCTAATTTACACAGCAGTTTTGATAATTCCATTTTGAAAAACGTCCAAAAATTCAGTAATTTTACTTACTTACTGTTTTTTGATAAAATGGAAGTCAAGGCAGAAGGAAGACATCACCAATTCAAATGCTTATCAGTGTTGCAGAGGAGAGAAGAGCATGAGGCTGTAGAAAGAAATCTGTCTGAATCTTGTCATCCAGTGCGTTTGGCACACCTCTGGAGACATGGCAGCCAAGGACGAGTACAATATCGTGCCATTCAACATCAGGAAAGCTTACTTTGACACCCCAGCTGGCTGTGCTGTTTGCGCTATTATTGCTAACAATGCTGCCAGCTCGAGCACAGACAACTCTTCACCATCTCAGAGCACCATGTGAGGAGAGCCTTCAGGAAAGTAAACCCCAGAAAGGCAGTAGGACCAGACAGCATTTGTGGTCAACTTCTGAAAGCCTGTGCTGACCAGCTAGATTTTTAATATCTCCCTGACTCAATCGGTGGTCCCCATGTGCTTTAAGCAGTCCACTATTGTTTCTGTACTGACATGACCAACTCCACTTCTATCATCAAGTTTTCTGACAATACTGTGGTAATAGGCCTTGAAGAGGTTAGGCACCTGGAGAGCTGGTGCCAAGACAACAACCTCCTTCTCAATGTCAGCAAAACAAAGGAGATGATTGCAGATTTTAGTACTAAGCGATAGAGGAACTACCAGCCCCTGACCATCAATGGGAACCTAGTAGAGAGAGTGGACTGCTGGGGGTGCAAATCACACACAACATGACATGATCCTGCTACATCGAGAGCATAGTAAAAAAAAGCCAGACACCATCTTTTCTTCCTCAGACATTTAAGGGACTTTAGACTGCCTGCGGTGGTGATCAAGAACTTTTACAGCTGTACCATGTAGAGCATCCTGATGAGTAACATCACTGGCTGGTATGGAAACAGCACCAAACACATTATTCGTACAAAGCTCAATGACCTGCAGTCCATCTACAACAAGCGGTGCCAGACCTAAGCTCTTGACCTATCCCAACAATAAACTCTTCTCTCTTCTGAAGTCGGAAAACACTTCCAACCCATCCTGACAAAGACATAGCGAATGAGAAGGTGCTTTTTCCCACAGGACATTCTGGTCCTTAACAATAAAACCAGAAGAAACAAAATGAAAAAAATTAAACGGACTCTGCACTTACACACTTGAAATTGAACTAAAGCTGCTCTCTACACACACATCATCAAAATTATAGAGATTTGCGAAAAATACTTAAAAAATCTTAGATTTATTAACCTTTGACAGTAACGGTGGGACACCTCCAAATGTAGTAAAAGTACACATCTTTACAAAAAAGGTTTAAAGGTAAAGGTTACCCAAAAATGTTATTAAAAGTATTCATTTTCAATTTTATTAAAAGTATTCATACCTCTTAAACTGTTTCACATCTTGTCACCTTACAACCACAAATTTAAATGTGTTTTAATACAATTTTATGTGAAAGACCAACACAGATTAGCACATAATTGTGAAGTGGAACGAAAATGATATAAAAATTTTAAGCAAATAAAATTTGAAAATTGTGGCATGCGTTTGTATTCAGCCCCCTGTACTCTGATACCCCTAAATAAAATCCAGTGCAATTAATTGCCTTCATGATTCACATAATTAGTTAACTAATTAGTGTGTAATTTAGTCTCACTATAAATACACCTGTACTGTAAAGGCCTCAGTGGTCTGTTAGAGAACACTAGTGAATAAAGATCATCAGTATATAGTCTCAGTATAAATACACCTGTTCTGTGAAGGCCTCAGTGGTTTGTTAGAGAACAAAGAATAAAGAGCATCAAAAAGACCAAGGAACTAACCAGACAGGTCAGGGATAAAGTTCTGGAGAAGTTTAAAACAGGGTTAGGTTATAGAAAATATCTCAAGCTTTGAACATCTTTTGGACCACTTTTCAATCCATCATCCAAAAATAAAAATATGCAAAACTGCAAACCTACCAAAACATGGCCGTCCACCTTAACTGACAGAACAAGAACAACTACAAGTCATAGTCTCCATAGTCTTTTTATGTCAAAAAGAAAGCCATTGTTGTAAGGAAGACATAAGATGTCCCGTTTGCAGTTTGCCACAAGCCATGTAGGGGACACAGCAAACATGTGGAAGAAGATGCTCTGGTCAGATGAGATCAAAGTTGAACTTTTTGGCTATATGTGGCAGAACATATGTCATGAAGTTTCACTTCACAATTATGTGCTACTATGTGTTGGTCTATTACATAAAATCTTAATAAAATACATTTAAGTTTGTGGTTGTAAGGTGACAAAATGTAAAAAAGTGTATAAAAGGGGTATAAATACTTTTTAAGGCACTGTATATGTAACGAAGTAAATGTAATTTGTTACTTTTTTACCTCAGAAAAAAACAACAACAAAGCATATAGTCTTAACTTAATTCTAGAAAGTCAACTTGTCTAAATATCTTTTGGATACAACAGGCTTCAAATAGAGTTAAATGTCCTCTGTTTGCTGATTTTCAGCTCATGTCAAGGTCCGAGTTTAGTTTGCAGTTGTCACTCAGCTAGCATGACTCATACAACGGGTCCTTTCATCAAGTGAGCTTAAGGACTCATCACGATTGCACTGTGAAAGTTCTCCTTTAGCCTTCTTCCCTTGTGTACAGTGCCAATATCTTACAGACTCTGTACATGATTGCTCTGTTAGATTACTTAAAAATTTTAAGTATTAGAATTACGAGAGCGATAAAAAAAGAGAACTAGAGAGAGAGATGGAGTTTCCATTTAAATCTTATGCTTCACACTGCATGATTTCAGACATGATTCTCACGTGCCTACAGGTGTTGTCACCTCACTAAGGAATACCTGAAATCGGAGGCAAATGGCTTCTCGTGCACACGGGTGACAATCACGTGAAATATATTTTAGGGATGGTGGGACGTACAATTTCAGTGCTATTAGGTTACAGTTAATGTTTTCCAAAATGCCCCAGCTGAAAATCGTATCTTTATTAAATAAATTTGGTTTAGTAGTCTTAAATCTGGTAAATTTGAGGAAACTCTGATGTTTTAAACCTGAAATTTCATGAAGTGAAAAGGCTTTAAATTAACAGCTAAACAAAGAGTAAAATATGTTCTTAATGTCTATAGAACTTGTCCAATTGAGAGTGTCTAATACTGTGTACATGACTATTTTAGAGTTTTTAAGACATCTGAACTTGATATAATTAATTACAGGTTGGTGCGATATAAGGCTGTATAAAAGGCAGTATCATGTTATTACATATTACAACAATTTTTAAATTTGATCTTCATTCAAGCTGATAGTTTTCAATCAATTTAGTAGACAAGTCTTTTTCATGTTTTTCCTTTTCGGAGGCTGTTTATTTGATCTTTGATGTGCTATAATTTTTACAGGTTTGAAGTGCTTTTAATTCTAACAGGATTTTTGTTCAGCATGATCTACCAATTGTTTTAGGCAATCAACTTTATGAATGTGTCATGACATGATTTTTAAAGTGTCTCAAATGTTTATTGTTTATCTTCTTTTTATTTTGGCTGGTCCCCCTTAAGGGTTCTTCACAGCGAATCATCTGTCTCCACCTAACCCTATTCTCTACATCCTCTTCACTCACACCCACTAACTTCATATTCTCGTTTATCGCATCCATATACCTCCTCTTTGGTCTTCCTCTTTGCCTCTTGCCTGGTAGCTTCATTTCTAACATCCTCCTACCAATATATTCACTATTCCTCCTCTGTACATGTCCAAACCACCCTAATCTGGCTTCCCTGACTTTCTCCCCAAACATCTAACATGAGCCGTTCCGCTAATGAACTCATTCTTAATCCTGTCCAACCTCGTCACTCCCAACATCTTCAGCACTGCTACTTCCAGCTCTGCCACCTGTCTCTAAACAAGACATCATAGCTGGTCTCACCACTGTCTTGTACACCTTCCCCTTAATTCTAGCTAAAAATGTTTATTGTTCATATTTACTCCTTATCAGTTATTGATACAATATCAGACACTTTGATACCCAGACAGTTTCAACCAAACCAAAGAAGAATACGGCAAAGAAACAGAGCATCAGCTGTGCAGGCAAAAAGCTTTCGCGGCGATAAAAACCAGGTGTTTTTTCCTCCTACAGCTTCATAAGCACTTTGCTTGCACTTTGGGAACTTTTAAAGGACTTTAGTTGCTGCCGAGCAAAAAAATTGCCTTTTGAAATTGCTCACAAAACAGTAGTGCTATATCAGAACTTTTGACTCTGAGATTATTATCCTGACTAACCTTTTTTAGTGTTGCTACCACAAAAAGCTGGGATCAACAAGTCAATTCAAATCAATAATCTATGTTGGAAACATAAAGAAAATGAAAGCAATTATGAAAACAAGATATAATAGAAGAGAGACAGCTAAAACAACCAACCATCTAACCATCAATTAGAGTGATAGCGGTGTGATAAAAAGTGAGGTGAAGTGCTTGTTGAAATAGTAGCTGCCGTTAAATTGGGTGGCAGTACGGGGGTTTGATTGATGCTATAGCTACATTTAAAATAGTGCATGTTTTTCTAGTATGTATGTTTAAACGTGTAGCCCATCTCAATGCTTGTTATAGTCACATAGGCTGCATTTACACTGTAATTCTTGATGCCCAATTCCGATTTTGTAACTATATCCGGTTACATATTTTTTTAAAACTAGCCCGTATCTGATCTAATAATTACACTGTACACGGCAAAACAACCCAATGTAGACGGACTAAAAGGAAGAAGTAAAAATGTCATGATAATCCATGGATGCAATGGACGAAGACGAAATGATTATTTACATCATATTTGCAGATTTTATATATATTATATATATATATATATATATATATATATATATATATATATATATATTTTATGTATAACTTTATGTATTTTTATGTATATAAGTGTTCTTTTTCTTGCTTACACGGTCATTGGTATAATCTGTGCGACATTGGAGTTCAAAATCGGAATTTGGTCACTTAATACATGCGATGTAAATGTGTCAGCAACATCAAGTGCTGAAGATTCCCAAAGTATAAAAAAATCTCTGATGCCATGTTTTATGACTTAATTTATTATAAGAAATAATACTTTTTACCAAAGGAAAGTGATTTTTGAATGAAATTTTCTAAAACATAGATGCCTAAACTTTAAAAGATTCTGCTCAGGGTCACAAAAGTGACTTGATAAAGTTTCTTTTATCAAAGTGTGGCTTAAACTTTAGCTTATTAACTATTTAATGACTTGCATTGCATCAGTGTTAGAGGAGATCGACCCGGCAATGCGGATCGTTATTGGCTCGGCTGGTCCTCGGCAGCTTTAAACGTGTTATTTACTCAGCCAATTACACCGTTGATGCTGTGTATTTAAGTCCAGCATATTGTTCTCTATTTGTTTTCTTGAAAAGATAAGCCTATGTAGGAAAAAACAGAGTGAGTGCACTTTACTTGGGAGACCCTTATTTAACCTGCATTACAGTACTGTCTGGTTCTGTCGTAAAAAAAAACTTTCATTATTAATTACTGAGTCCGGTTGCACCTTTGACTTAAGCACAATAAAATACCTAATATATCTTAAGCTGTGAATATACTTTATTACCACTGTGTGTACACCATATGCTTATGTGCCTCATTTGCATTAAAGGATTGAGTCACTAGGAAGCCAAAACGACCTTAAACTTTTTTCCCGTGAGCATTATTAAAATTTTGCAGGTCAACAATAGAAAAAATACCAGCACTGTATATGGGCTTTCGTCAAAATGAGTGCTTTTCACGTATTAAAACAGCGCCCCCATTGTTTACCATATGGCATTGCACATAGCAGATATGCCAGGTTAATTAGTGAAAACATATACAAGCAGTATAAAAGCATTAGAGGGTCATATGGCACCATCTTGCATTTACCACAGCAACAGCTGTTCTGGTGGTTTTCAATGAATTTAACAGCACTGCCATATAAATAATGTAACCACAACTGATAGAAATTAAGTGTCGGTCCTGTTTTTTCTTTTTTTTTTTTCTTTTAGTCATTGCGGGATGGAAAAGTGATGAAGGTTTATTTCACGAGCAATAAAGCCACCAGACTACTCAGCCCTGCATGTGAAATGTTTTCCCTGAGTCATTACTGTCTTGGAGAAGCTGTAGATTGCAGTATTATCTAATAAAATAAAGCAAAGCTGTAAAATATTCAAGATGCGGGCTGCGTTTAAGCAACAAAGTTTTCAAGGCTGTGCATTATAAACAATAAAGGCTGAAACTGGGCAGAAGCCGAGGGCGGGGGGAAACTTGGGTGCTGTGAGGTGTTAACACATTGCCTGCTATTGTATGAAATGCCTCAAAGGATAATTTCCCAGCATGGCATTGGACAACCAATTCCTGTGTAACTTGGAGAAGCTTTGAGTTGGACTATAACCCGACATTTGGCTTGACTTACATCTTCGGAGTTTAAGACTTTTTCTCTCATCCTTCAATAATTCAGTGGTTTGCCCAGGTTTCTCCCCATTCCAAAACCGTGTTGTAGACTGATCTTTCAACTTTTTTATAGTGTGTGAGTGTGCTTGCAATGGGTTGAGTCTCCAGAATAGCCCCCATTCCTCTTATGACCCTGCGTAGGCTAAATAAGCATTACAGAAAAAGCATAGATGATTACCATATCATAAATTTTGCACACTCTCTAACCCTCAAGATTTATTTGTATATTATTAATAAATATTATCTAAGCATTACATAAAAGCATATAAACCACAAACCTCCTGTTAGTTATCCATTTTCTGTGTCAACTACTTGATTTCTACTTTAAGTGTTAATCATGACTGAACGGTAAAGGCTCAAATCAGCGTAATTTCCTTAACGCTGTCCCTCGCTCGTGGAGGCGGACGAGAGGGAGAGTAAATCTTGGACTTAATTAAAAGAAACTCGATTTACCGCTCTTATCTCCTGTAATCACGTTAACCAACAAGGGCTTGTGAAAGCACATTAACAGTATGGATTTTAATTAGTGGCCCCTTTAAACCCAGATAAATCACTGGCGCTCTACAAGTAGCCATTTTGAACCTGGTGTTCAGTCACCACAGGTGATATTCAACCCATTATCTCTAATCTATGTTGAGTAATGAGTGATGTTTTTGTTTAATGAGCAAGATGACTAAATTGATTTGGAAACGGTTATTCTTGTTGAGGCAGCAGGATGCATGAATATGTATGGGTATGAAAATGAAAACAGGATGGCAGGTCTTTCTGCCACTTCAAATTATCTCTGTTTTTACTACACAAGAAACTATTTGTGCTTACCCACAAAATAGAGTAAAGAAAATGTATTTCGATTGTGCAAGTAGGGTCTATTATGTTCTAAACAATTAAAGATATAGGTGAAAGGATTGATCCAAAGTAAGATCTAGAAGGGCCCTACGTACTTGGGACCCAGTTTCTTACTTGGTAAGCGTAGGCACAGTCTCTTGTGGAGAGCCATAGAGCCATACCAGTAAGGGCTGATAATCCATGTAAGGGCTAGGCCGTCGCCATGCGTAATGGATAAGTCCAGGTTTGACGTATTGCTCGCTGCAGCCTGACGTGAGCGCTCTCTCAAACGTGAACCTACGCTAAACCCAGTCTCAAACGTGAAAACCACTACCAGACCCATCCTCCACTGGAACATGAACACTGAGGCTCTCCTGAATGGCAGTGGAAACATGGATGGCTCATAACCTAGTACACATTAAAAGGGAGTTAAACCAGTAAAAAAATCTGTCAACGAGTTGTGCGTATAAAGCCCCACGGAAGGAATTCACTCCACCTTGACTGTTCTCGTGCACAATAGGATCTTAAATACCTCCCAGAGTCCTGATTTAGTCTTTCAGCCTGCCCATTTGACTGTGGAAGATAACCTGAGGTGAGGCTAATGCTGCTATCTATTTTAAGAATAGGAGAGCAGCACAAAATCCCCCTAGAACAGATGACAACAAAATTACATTGTTTAATTATCAAAGTTAAAGAAAGAGATGGGGAGGAGGTGGGTAAAGCGACACTTGAGATTTACCAATTAAGTGCTTAGGACCCAATCAGCTGTTACGGTTTGGGTTGCTTTTCCCCTAATCGACAGCAAGTTTGCCTCGAGACCTGACTGAACTGACGCAGTATGCTTAATTTTTATTTCTCATATGATGAAGCCTATCTTCTCTACGTCTCTGCCTATAGTCTACATTTGTACTTCTGTGGCATTGTTTTATGTGATTAGTTCCCTACTTTACTGTGAATAACAAAGAAATAATTGTATTGTTTATTTATAGAGCAACTTGTTTTCCTCACTGTCCAGAAGACAAAGTACGCTTTCGATCTTTACATTTACATCATTCTGAATCTTGAAACTTTCTTTCGATCTTTAAATCCAGCCCTCTGAACATACAGCTATACCTCACATCAAGCACGGGTAACCGCATTAGCTGAAGCATAACGAATAGACATCACATTAGAGATTTCTAGCTAATCCACGTTTGATAAACAGCCTTCCTAACCAAAGAGAATAAGTGCTTGTAAAGCGATTGTCTTAACTTGTATTGACTGCCGGATGCTCAACGCATACAAAGCCATCCTGGAGAAAGTCATAAATCCTAATTTAATAAATCCGATCAGTTACGGGGGCTCATGAATGTCTGTGATCATGTTAAAAGACAGTGTCGGGTGGGGGATTTGTCAGATAGGCTTGTTTCATGCATAGCACTGATGCATAGCACAAGCCTCTTTATAAGAAAGCTTAGAGGTTTTGTTTCTAAAGCAAACTAAGATTGAGTGTTTGTTTGGTTTTGTGTAGGTGGAACTCTGTTAGAGGTCATTGTGTAGGTGGAAAAAAGCAAGCCGAAATATCATCATCAGCAACATGACATATAATAACTGAGCTGGTGATCACATTGATGTAATGAAGCATGAACAGTGCACTACTGTATTTAACATTTCAGCATATTAGTCAGCGCACTTGTTCCCTTGCACACTTAATTTTGCCCTTAAAAAATTGCACACTTCGTAATAGACTTTAGGGCTTCTACAAAGCTAAATTACTAGGCTAACAGTCCTACCATAAACCTACCGTTCACTAGAAGTCTGGGTGTGACGGAGGAGGTAAACTTAGCATGCTTAATTATTCATTTACCTACTTATTATTTTGTCAACCTATCAGATATAAACAGGAGAAACTTAATGTTTTAAGTTAGACCTAACAGAAAACGTTGGTCTGTCTAGTTTACCTAATTGACCAATCCTGGATTGAGAGAGGTTAGGGCCGCCTATCTAATTTACATACGGACACAGAAATGCAGATATAAATAAATGTAGACATAAATAAATGTACAAATATATAAATAAATGTACAAATACATTTATTTATTTATTTATTCTTGAGTGATTTCTCATCCTCTATCTAATCATACTATATAGAACAAACTTTTGTTAATGGTCAGGAAGTATATTTTAAATTAAATGCAGTAGCTATAGAAGTATTATGCGATTTAAAATGCAGCATTTTTGTTTATTTAATAGAAAGTAATAAAAACTATGCTCCACCCTATAAAGTTATCACCTCGCTATAGTATTAGCATAATATCTTGTTCCTTTCCGAATGTGTGCACTAGCCTCCCACAAACCTGATCAATCTATTAGCGCAACAGCACAGCTTCCTTAATTCCGTATTAGCAAAACATCTGTTTTCAGTTTGATTTTACACTAACAAGAGCAGCTCCCTTGACTCTAATTCTTCCGTGAGTGACATTAATTAGCGATGACAGATACAGTTGAACTAATTACACTGACAGGCCTCTTGTGAATTGGGACGCATCAGAAGGATTGTGTGCGTGTAGGTTTTTTCAACCATGATACATTTAGCAGGAACAAAAGTAGAGTAGATGGCCTTAGTTTTTAATAAATTATAAAAAAAAAGTGTACCTATAAAATATAGGTCTTATATCATTCTTCGTACTTAAACATAAGCAGAGTTTTTTTCTGTTGCTTTAGAAGTGGAGGTCAAAAAAAAGGAGGGAAATAAATGTTGTGGAGCGTGATATTGCATCTGCACATCGGTGCGTCATGGGTCTCTGAGATTGAACGCCTTCCTAGATTTACAGAATTGATTCTTATGGGCACAGAAAGGCACTTGGTTTTTTATGAGGACCTACTAATGAAACTTTAATAATCCGTCTATCCGAGAACCGAGACTAAGGGAAGATACCTTATTTGGAATCTTGCCTAAATTTACAGCGAGACATTCTGTACAGATGATAGCTTGAAGCATATATTTTTGGAGAGATTTGACATCATTTCATATGAAGTCAACACAAATAGAAAATAAACTGAAGTCTAATTCAACCAAAAGCAACATATACAGAAATCGTTATCAAAACGTTTAAACGGGCAAATGGCTCGGCTAAGGCAAACAACTACTAACATAGTCAAGTTCCCTTTATTTACGTAGCACTTTTTATCAGTAGACATTGTGTCAAAGCAGCCTTACAGAATCAAATAAGACAATAGTGTACACTTACTAAAACACTGTCTGTAAATTCATCATAAAGCTGTTGAAGGGCATCTGCCAAATGCGGTAAATGTAGTCATGTTACAGTATAAATACACAAGTATGATAATAGGGTTATTTATAGAAAAGGTCTGGCTGGTATTGTATATGGCCGCGTTTTAATTGGGTTTTGTATATGTATGTGTATTTTTATATTTGTACATGAGTTACTGGTTACTTTCTGTGTCCATGGAAACATCAGATAACAAAATAAGCGCATATATAATAAATAACGACCAGTGATTCTGCTAAGTTAGGTATTAAAGTTAAATTATTATTATTTTTTTTGTCTATATGACCTGTGGTGAAAAATTCTAGTCATCTTGATGTTTAACATTAGGTTAAACATTGTATAGTGGTTGTTAGTCAGGAAAAGATGCATTTTAAATTTCTGCACATTAGTAGAAGTTAGGAATCTTGATGTGATTTTTAACTTAATCAGCAAACTATCACTATTAAAAACATTGCCAGAATTCAGTGTTTAGTTTCCAGTCAGGATTTGGAGCCTCTTGTTCATTCTTTTATTACCAGTAGACTGTACTATTGTAATGCACTCTTGACCAGCCTTCCCAAAAAGACACTTAGACAGCTGCAGCTCATACAGAACACTAACACCAGGATTTTGACTAGAACTTATCACACTGGTCCTCAGGTCTGAACACTGGCTGCCAGTTACATTTAGGACAGATTTTAAAGTACTGTTACTTATTTATAAGTCACTTACTGGCTTAGGACCTGAACACAGTTTAGATATGCTCACTGAATATAAACCTGATCACGCAGATCATTAGGATCAAGTCAGTTAGACATACCCAGGATTTACTCTAAACAAGGGGAACCTGATTTTAGCTATTATGCATATGATCAGATATGTTAAATCATTAGCCATCTTTAAATCCAGGATCGAAACCCATTTATTAGTTCTGCATTCACTGAATGAGCACTGTGATACATCCAAACTGGCTATTATAGTTCTATTTTCTTAACTGCTTTGTTTTAATTTTAAATTCTTTGATTCTTTGTTTTTTTTTATTTAAAGCACTTTAAATTACCACTGTGTATAAAATGTGCTATATAAATAAACTTGCCTTGTCTAAACTGAAATCTTTGCCATGCATAAAAACTTGAGTCTTGCACTCAGTTCTGTATTAACAGGGCAGGGTACCTGGTATGATTATACCTGGGCATCATACAGTTTCTGGAACTGTATATAACTGTATATAAGCGCTGAACACTGTTAAATAAGTGCAACCCTTTCATTTCAGGAGTTTCTCCTGGTGTTCCTTGATACCCAAAGAGTTCTCCTAAGCTCTGTAGTACTTTTAAATGTATTCACTCGGCAGCACTTTGATCCCAAAGCGAATCCAATTCAAGCTCAGAGCTAAACTTCAGCAGTGAATCTCTGCTAACGACATTCTGGTCACTTGCCGAGAATCTTAACCGTTTATTGCTTGCTATGGCCATGTAGAGATTAGGTTTTTGTGGACATTTGATCTTTAGAGCAAATACATTCTTTGGTTATGTAGATCGATGACCTATACTTATCTTTTCCATCATGTTAAACATTGATTGCACCCAAAAATGCCTTAAAATGTTTTTTTTAGACTTATCATTATTCCATAATGTGTTAATGATGCAAAGGGTTTTATATTAAGTGAAAAAACTTTCAGTTTTGCTGAAGATAATCTAATTCTTCAGGAAACGAAATGTTGTGTGTTTGTGTTTAGGCTTATCAGGTCAGCCCTGTGGTTTGAGGAGGAGAATTATATTTAGTCATATATTAAATAAACCTGGACAATACCACAAGTGCTGACATGCTGCTACACTTTTCTTTTTGTCACTCTCTCTCTCACACACACACACACACATTCTTTTATGTGTTTTTTCTTTTTCTTTTTTTTTTTTTTTTTGCTTAAACACTATAAAAATGCAAAGGCTGTAAAACTGTTTAGACAAACAAAATATGCTAACCGTTCAAAAATCTTTACACACTCTAAATAAGTGGTGTTTGCCTTTATTCGGAAAAGTTCAAACCTAAAAAAATAAATGAAGGATTTTTCAATTATTCAAATTTCTCCGTGTATAAAATGTTGCCTTTGAACCAAGACATAAGATGTGTCAAGCTTCAATGCTAGATCATTTCTACTCCATAAGAGATGCTTCATTGTCTCAACTTAAGCCATAAAATAGTCTGTCAATAATTCTTTAGGGTTGAAAAGTTTAAAAATATCCAAAAGGATTGAAATGATATTCAAAGTTGCTGAACACTATTAGATGCCTTGAATAATTTAAAAAAAATGGTTTTTCTATGGTTTAATTTTTATGGTTTAATTTTTTTTTGTTTTATGTATTGAAAAAAAATGATGTGCCTTATTTTAAAAAATGCATTGAGCACAGTTTGCAGTCTGCATTGCTTTGATTGCCCTCATCAATCAAGAAGTCCATCAAGAGCGCTTATGTCACAATGTTTTTGTCATTGTCAATGTGTTTTCACTTATGTTTTTAAATTTTAGTGGGTTTGAGTGTGTTTTTAGAGAAATACTAAAATTTAAATTAATGCAATCCTTTTCAGTGTAAGGGGTATTAATAGGAATGTAATGTTTACAAACCCCTGGATTTAAAGAACCATATAAACCTAAACCTTTGTGGGAGCAAGTCAAAGATTTAGGCCAAAGCCCGACCTGACAGAAGGCTCAAATCTCTGATGAATAAAAAAAAATCGAACCCCAACGAGTATGTGCGCTCTGTCTCCAGATGCACCATTAACTTTCATGATGGTCAAGTCTATCATAAGGCGCCTTCTTACGCCGCTGTCCTTTAATTTATGAGCCGTACTGCACCGCTGACATAACCTGAAGCCACTCACTCCTTACTCGCACTTATTGAAACCGACCTGAGCATCGTAATATTGATACAACGCTGATGTGTAACATAAAAAGGAAAGGGTAGCCCATGGGTAGGAATGCAGCGATTTTTATTTTTTTCAAGAGATCATATAACCAGCTATGAAAATAGTGATGGATAGAGTGATGATAAAACTTGACTTTGTTCAGTCCTCGATCATCTCATGTATAGAGATACAACAGTAGCTTGAAATACCACATGTAAAAGGGAAATAATGAGAAGGGATTACAGGTCTGGATAAAGCATTTTAAGAATTCATTCTTTTAGAATATCTAGGGTGATTTTGTGCATCTGGTAGTGCATCTGTGAATAATGAAATAGACAGATTATAATCATAGAAAAATACAGTATAACAAACATGAATTTCAAATAAAATAAACAGGGTTTAATATTTTTCTGGAGATTCAGATACATAAATAATCAAATATAAAATTACACTGCATAGCCCTCCCTGTATAAATTAAGTAGAATTAATCCTTGTTAGCTACAAAAGTTTTTGTTGTTCTTGCTTGAATGCTTTAAACTTGTTTATAATGTTTACACAGTAACAGACCTTAAAACAATGTGCAAGTGCAAAATGTATTATTTATTTATTCAATCATTTATTAGTTTTTATTATTATCTATTATTAAACTTTGCAGTTAATCAACAAAAGAAATGCCTTCTGAAGTGTGGTGCAGCACTTTCTCGTTGCAAAGAAAGATGGGGGTTGTTTCCAATCTTTGACCTATGGCTGTTAAACCAGGTCATCCGGCAGCTCTAGTTTAAGATGCTGACTGTCAAGCAGGTCGGGTCACAAATCAAATGGTTTGTCCAAACAGATCTCAAGGTCGAGTAGTTCCTTATATTAATCCTTTCTCAACACAGAAAGATTTCAAGGTTTGCTTTTTTTTGGAAAAAGCATGCCAATACTTCCTCCGAGTTCTACCTTCGGTCTCTTTCTTTCACCTCGCACATTCATAAAATGCATGGATGCCGCACTGGCTCCTCTAAGACTCAAACAGCAGGCATTTGGCATTTGGCATCGAGATGCTGTTCTCGCTAATTTTCACGCCCCTCTCTGTGAAAAATCTGTCGGCAAAGACCGACTCGTAACAGTTTCTTCATGACACCTGGATGCTTGTGTGCTGAGGTTTCGTCATGGGACTTCGCTATGGTCCCCGGCCCGGGTATGAACCCAATATGCCTTCAGCAATGCCCGGACTTATTAAACTGCAGGCCTTCTGTCCTCTTTCTATACAGGACTCGGAGCAGTAAAGGCTAAACCTTGTGCACGTACCTCCAGAGATCTGCACTGTGGACTGCACTGTATGACAGACAGGCCGGTTCTCTTTACATACATTTGTCCAGGTTTACAATCTGGGTCTGGTGAAAACCCCAGGATCCAGTGTCCTTGCATTGGGTCCCCCACACACAGGACAGTAACTTGGCTCTATGGCAGCATGGGTATCTCGTTACCAAAGTTCCTAAAGGAAAATGCCTCAGGTTTCTGGGGAAGTGGTAGCTCAGTGATTAAGGTGTTACTTCTTAGAATTGGAAGATCGGGTGTGAGATTCACAGCACCTCCAATTTACATATGAAACATTTACAGCATTTGGCAGATGCCCTTATCCAGAGCGACTTACATTTATCTCTTTTACACATGTTTTCTTGACGGAACAAGGTGCTGCATACCTTTAACGTCCCTGCCGGGGCTAAATGTGAGCCTTGTTCCCTCAGGAAACCAATGTTACATGTGAAACAGCATTTACAGCATTTGGCAGACACCCTTATATAACTATACACACCTGATCCAGGTAAATAGCAGTAGTTAGATGAGGTCTAAAGCAAGGCAACGGGACTGGGTACTATTCTTCAGGAAAAACTGTTCTTTCTGTAATTATTGGTCCCCTTAAATATAGATATTCATAGTACTTTACAGTAACAGATGGTATGCATAAGCTTAAACATATGAGAGATCTTTGTAATGTGTAGTATACAAACCTAAATTCCAGGAGCTATTTTTTTTACGCTGCATACTTTACTTGCTTGATGTAGCTAATTAAGACTTTGAAGTGTTAATGTTAATCAGAGGTGCTTAATTAAGTCATTTATGCAGTGTTATTTATTACATTATTTTATATTCAATCTATCAGGCAAGATTAAGAATAGCACAGATGTGCTGTATGGTTGTTGTTTTTTTTGTTAGTCTCTTGAAATTCTCTTATTTGTGTTTTTTACTTTTTACATGGAGCGGCTGTATGTTCTTAATCTTTAAATAAAACTACATAATTTATCATTAATTAGATACACATAAACAGGATTCATTAACAGTAATGGATTTTCTGCTTTAACTTATGACCTATGATGTAAATAACCTCACTTATAACTTTTCCCTCTTTTATTTGGCTTTTATTTCTCTGAGGTGGCAAAGAAACCATGGTCAGTGGCATTAAAGCAAAGCTTTCCAATCTCATCTAAAAATCAATCTGTAAAGCCTTTGTTCACAGATTGATTAGTTTCTGACTACAGAAATAATTAAGGCATCGGGAACACTCTTTAATCTTTAATGGAACACGCTGTGGACCTTTAAATGTGTGTGTCAGATGAACAGCTTGAGAAAGACAGTGATATAAAGGGGTAGAGAGGTTTACGACCTACGTTTGTTTTTTGCTACTTCTTAAAATAACTTTTTTTTCTTTTTTTTCTTTACATTAAAGCATATTGGAAAATCTATTAGGTTCATCTCAGTACAAAGATGGCTCCTTTGGGGAGGCATCATACCGGAAGCCATAATATGAATTAAGGTGCAATAATTATCCATTCCTTACCCACTGTCCTCTGTGTCCTTTATAAAAAGTCCAATAAATCCTCTTCCTCTATTGACAACTTGTCAATTGAATGAATTGTTTTCTTGAATAATGATTCTTCATTGATTCTTGCTAATCGGACATTTGTTTTCTCTTAATGCACCTACTCTTTTTCTAGTCCCAAACTAGAAATAATTATGGTTTATATAAACGTTTTAAGTCAAAGTTTTGACCATTGTACCACGCAAGATCCAGTAAACATTAGCTTGCACATGCTAGAAAAGCTCACAGGCAGTTGAAAACCTTTTTGGCTAGTGTATATTGTAAATAAACTAGGAACCCTGGTTTTGGCATCAGGCCAATAGTATTTTGTGCTTGTATGCTAATTAGCATGGTTGACTTCTAGTCATAGTTTCATAGTCATTTTTAGGTGTGTATGATTGTTTAAGGCTGCAACAGAAAACCACTTCCTTTTATTCGATGTTTAACACTTCCTGCCTCCTGGATTATTTCGGAGGGCAGATGACAGATCGATCCTGACATTTCTACATGATAAATGGGGTGTGAACTGACGAGAATGATGACTTCTTTTTTCCTATATTTTTAAGCTTTATTTATTGATCGCAGAGCTCCTTCTCGAAGCTTTCTTTCTGGTAAAGGTAAAGGTAAAGGTAAGAAAATAGTTGTGCAGAAAGCATATAAAATTTGAGGCCAGCATATGATAATAAGCAGACAGTTGAAGTCGATTCCTGTGTAGAACTTTTGACTTAAAATTTTAAAGGTCAGGTTTCACTTTTCACCATGGCATCATTCCACATAGAAAATTCATGATTTCCCTTTAAACGACCTTGACCTTATATGCAGAGGCTTTAAATCCTGCTCATCTTTTTCTATTACTAAGAGCTGGTGTCGCTGCATCTATTAAAAATCCTGAGCAGGAATCTTGTAAAATTCATTCACCCATCTCAAATCCGGTAATAAAATGCACAGTGATTTATTAACCATCAAGACCTCAACCTGTTAAGATCGCTCTTTTGTTCTATTATCATTTACGAACTTTAGCTCGGTTTCAGCCAGGGAAGGAAAGAAAGGTTCACAAGAAACATACCAGAAGAAAGTTGAATAAAAATAACTCGGCGTCTGTTAATTGGAGTTTTCAGGGGCAGCTTGGCAGACACATGCTGGGAAATGAACATGACCATATCTCAGTGTTAATCATTTGTTATAGTCAAAAACTAGATCTGTTTTAGGCTTCGTTATCACGCTGACAAAGCTTTAAGTAGTGCACGTCTGCTGAGAACTCATTAGCATATCGCTAAATCCTAACTCTGCTAGAAAAAAAGAAGGCGGAATTAGCTTGTGCAAAATTGCATCACGCTAACTGTTAGACAGACTAGGGAACATTCAAGTGGCACAATAATTAAATGGTTTGAAGTGGACAAGTACCGGAAGACAGGGAAAAAAGGTAAGTCAGCCTCTGGAAATTACAGCTCATTTATTCTGAGCACACAAGCTCATACCTGAGAGCCTCAGTCCGTTCTTGGAAGAGCACTCAAGATTTTTTAGACCTGAGTGTACGTCCGAGTGAATTAAAGTCACTGTGAAGCTTCCATTAGGAAAGAGGAGCCAGACATGATGCAAGCCGAGAGAAAGCTTTGTTCCTTAGAGAAACTGGATGAGGAAAAATTTTCAGCTGATGTTAAAGTGAACCTATGAAAGGGAGCGCTGAAAGATTTGTCATCCAAAATTCATAGAACAAAAAGGTGTTGTTGTTGTTGGGTTTTTTTCTCACTTTTGCATTTACTATTTTTTTCAACTTTAAATTATAGAAATATTAGGAAAAAAGTTAAACAATTACAGAAATTTAAAAAGAATTAGTGTTTATAATATCTAGCTAGACCATTTTTTTATTCACTGTAGATGTCATATGGTTTAAAATCCTAAAAAGTTGAGATGTGTGTCCAAATGCAAAGATGCCTAATTTATTTATTTTCCAAAATGTCAAAATATGTGTTTTTATTTATTTGTTGCTTTTAAAACAGATCTTGTTGTTTCTTTCTTAAATCTAAAGCATGGCATTGTGAAAAACATTGTCAAAAGTTTTAACGGTGTAAAATAAATAATGTGCAGGCCATACTGCATAAATACGATTACAGTATTATGGCAAGGCCTCATTTTATTATTCTGCCTTGTGAGAGTTCAGCTGATTATTAAATACGGTTTAATCCAAAAGAAATAAAGGGACAAAACTGGATCGTGGGTTTGTAAATAAAAGTACAGGCGCTAGATTACTTCTATTTGTCAACGTCACTGCTGTGTCCTCTGTGCGGTTCTCGCATTCCTGCACACACCTAAATGCCTGCAAATTCCTACAGTCCATTTATCAATCGATTGCGTTCCTGGAATTCAAAATGCACCAATTTGTAGTGCGTAGAACCGAGTTCTATTGACGGAACAATTACTGAGAGCGTCGATAATAAATCTTTATGCAGATTATAATGAAAAAGGGGCAAAGGTGCTCACATTGTGTGTTTTTTGAGGCACAATAGAAGTCAATAAGAAACCTGACGTCCCTCCTACTTCATTTTGCACTGAAGGTTCGAAAATAATCATTTTACAGTTCGTAAACTTACGTTTGTGCCTAATGTACTATTAGCTTGGAGCTTAAGGTAAGACCCTTAGATAGAACAATATTTTGAACCACACTGCAATGATGAAATTAATATTTTTTTATTAGTGCATTTTTTAAAGATTAATTTTTGGGCATTTTGCAGTCACTGAGCGGATAGGGCCGTAATTGAAAAAGTGAAAGAGAAAAAAAGAAGAGGGGCAGGATCAGAAAAGGTCCACGAGCCAGATTAAAACTCTAAAAAATTCCAGTTGCGCATTAGTGCTATATGTCATCACGCTTACCACAAGGATATGTGATAGGTATATCTTTTCTGTTGTGTTTTTTTCTATATTTTTTTTTCGACTGCTTGAATCAGCTGGCTAATTATTGTAGTGATGTCAATGTGTGGAAAATCTCCTGTATTTTTTTAAACAAGTTGCTTGATTTTTGCATTTCAAACCTTTTTTTCCTGTTTTTTGGCCACCTGTAGAAATTCTTTGCCTGAAGAAGAATAAAGTGTCTCAGCTAGAAGTCAGTCTGTTACTGGTAGTTTTTACTTCATGTTAAATGAGAAGATTTTCAAATGCATAACATGTATCATCAGAAGGTCAAGTGGATAAAAATAGCCCAGAACTGCTTTCTGCACATGTGTGAGATAAGCAGAGCCCCTTGCAGTCATGGCAGTGTTATTTGTGTAAATATCGATGGCTTTGATAGATGGAGTTGTCCTATTCACATGCTGGACAGCAGAGTCTTGCGCTCTTTAGTCATGCATCATTGGTAGAGTTGATGTGATTGACCACTTTACGAGACCGGTTTCTTTCAGACTAATACACTCGGACATCCAATCTCATCCAATCAGAGTTCCTGCTAGCCATCTTGGGTGAAAATCTTTGTTTGTGTCTAATCCTAATGAACACTATGTCAAATCTTTGCATCAATATTAGGGTTATTTTTAACTTGTCCATGTATTCAATTACTCATAAATTGGAGTTGTTCTATATAAATTTATAAAATTGAATAATGAACTGATGATAAAAAAGCTGAATAAAAAAAAATCTTACATTTGCATTTTTTATCTTCTATTTTGTATTTAATTGTACATTTAATTTCAATAAAATTTTAAATGTTCAGTAGGAAAATTTTGTTAAATGGTAAATGCAGTATAATAGCACTAAACGTGTGCGTCTCACCCACCCTACATAGCTACTTCTTCTGAACGCATAAATGCAACGACTATTTACTAGTAAGAAAACTTTTTTTTTACAGCAAAATCCAATCAGAACGTAATTCCTACCAGTCTAAAAGAAATACTGCAGCCATGACATCATCTTTCAGACCCTGCAGTCAAATCCAGTGTGAAATTGCAATGCCAATATTTACCCAGTTCATTTGCCAGAAAAATTCTGATACTTTTACTCAAGTGCTTGGGTACTTTATACCCTTGCCTCGTTATGACTTTGACTCTGGTTTTGTGGTTTTGGTGATCTGTTGCTTGTCTTACACACACACACATAATATAGATACATGAACCATTACCCTGTAAATGACTCAGTCAAGGATTTGTTAAAACTCTGACACTGATGTTGCTTTGAGTAGACCTTGTTTGTTATGTATTAGAAAAGCAAAGCTTGAATTAGTGGGAATAAGAAATCTGTAGATAAAATATAGCAGAGTATGTGGAACGCCACTATTAGGAGAACACCAAAGGGCACCCTCGCCCGAATATTAAGTTCACTTCCGGTGCCACTTCCAGATCACCAGCTGTAGGTGCTAACAAGACTTTGTAAGTAGAGGTGCTAACAACACTTTGCAAGAAACTAGCCTAAAGCGCTAGCTTAAATAGCTGTGAGTGTTTCTATGTCCTGCTGGTATTCTGGTTTTCGATCTATGGTTTCCATTGGTTAGGATTTTGTCTCGCTGATTTGGATTTGTTTGCCACGCCCTTTCATGATTACTATTAACCGACCTCTGCTTGTTTCCCACTTATGTAATTGGTTTCAATTCTTCTGTTCTACTACCAAGTTTTCTTCTTTTACCAAGTTTTAACCTGCATTATAGATCACTCTGCATCTAGTATGTCACAGTAAGACTATGTGACGAGACTCCCCAAACTGCCCAAGTCCTATTAAACCCCTGGCTGAATTTTTTGTGTGTTGTATCAGTAACTCTGCTGTTCTAACATGGATACGAGAATTGTTTCACCACGTTTGTTGCCAAAACTTATACCATGTTTTGATGTATATTTAATTACAAGGTAATAAGATTTGTGTTATTGACTAGTATGACTTTTCTGCTCATATTGTATGTTGCTGGAAGATATATATTTCTCCCCAGTTTTAAGCCTGATAGGTAGTTTGTACATCTAAACTTCATTCATTCATTCATTCACCTTCTATACCTGCTTATTCCCTAATTCGGGGTCACAGGGATCTGCTGGAGCCCATCCCAGCCGTGTCTGAAAAGGCGAAAGGCACGAGGGGTACGCCCTGGACAGTTCATATATAACTTGTTTTTGTTAATTTTTATGTGCACAAGTAACACAAATTAGTTGTAATCTTTAAAGATTGAGATTTATGTCATCTATAACCGATATGCAGAACCAATATTTATTTATTGTTCTTCCTTTATTGACACAATGACAAGAAAAATACTGAATCAAACAATCATTTTTATTCATTACACTATAAATACTGTAATTTTACTCCCTTAGAGCAAACAAAACTTGTTTTTCCACATTAATCTAAATAATAAAATGATCTAAAACAAAAATAAATAAATAAATAAACTAAAGAATTGCACTGATATTATAGTGTCTTTGTAAAATAAAAGCTTTAATGAGTTTATTACGGGTAAAACAGGTTTTCTAACAAATAAGAACAATTCCAAACCATATGAATTTTAAAAAAGCAATGGATAGTACTTTCAGTTTAAGTTAAGCAAAACTTGTAGTTAATTATTTGCTGATTTGCTTATAAGTGAAAGAATCAGGGTTTCTTTACTACTAGCGCTGTTGTTGACTCATCTCTTCTCCTGAAGTGGTGATGAAAGATGGTGCTATATATCGGTGGATCTGATATTATAAAACCTATATCCAATAATGTTAAAAGGTGTCAAAAAATCACTGTGTGGATGTTTATAACTTTGGGGAGTTTGTGTATACACACTGCCAACACACATTTCAGTTCAAACAACTTGTGAAAGTGCATATCGCATCCTATAAGTCCTTTAAAGATTTATCTGGGAAACTGGTAGCTCAGTGGCTATGGTGTTGGACTGCTAATTGAAAGATTAAGCCATGATTCCCAGCACCACCAAGTTGCCCACCATGCTGGACCCCTGAACAAGATTCTTAAGCCCAACTGCTCAGTTGTAAAAAAAGAGAATGTAAGTCTCTTCCTAGAAAAAAAATTTGTACTAAAAATAAAATACAGAGTAAATAAAATATACATGTGTAAAACCATGTAAATATATGGTGGAGTATTAATAATGAGCCTGTAAATCATGTTGTACAGATCCAATCAAATCAAATCCTGCATCGACTTCCCTTTTATCACTCTCCAGTTATCTGGCTTTCCTCCATCCCTCCATCTATCTGTAAATCTATCCATCCCAGTCCGCAAAGACAGCAGTGAGAGTCCTGACCCAGCAGCCAAAGGATTGGCAGGCCTGGGCCAAACAGGCCTGATGAATTCTCATGAAAACACAGAGGGAGGAGAGACAAGAGGAAAGGGGGATAGATGGAGAAGAAAACAGGGCCGATTGTGATAGATGATGGGGTCTCGAAGTCATTCTTCATGGGCGTCTTTCCAACAGCTGGGCTACCTATGGTTACGGCCTCCGTAGGACAGCGATTTTTCTTTCTCCACATCATAGTCTTAAAACGTCAGTGGCTCAGAGATCTAAAACACCTCCCCCTCAGGCATGGGGGTAATTAAACGAATTTATCACCCTTGCCAATCAGTGAGGTGAGGGAAGGGCTTTCCTTGTTACACACTATTATATGTATCAGCTATTACTTTGTTTAGTTTGTACAAAGAGAGAGAGAGAACACAGTTAATAACAGTGTGGAATTACCCTGGCTCAAATTGATCAGCACACTGTGGCAGACTTGCTGCTGGAGGGGTTAAGTAGTTCTCAGCCAGTGAAAGGATTAAAAAAGCCTGAGGACTAAAGAAAGGAGGCAATTTTAGATATAACACATCCTAGTGTTTGGAAAATGTACTTTCTGCAACATTTATTTCCTGGAAAAAATCATTTCTGAAAAATTTATTTCCTGGAAATGTATAGTTGTGAGACTCGAATACCTGGATCTGGTTAGTTGATTTAATTTGTCTTTTTTCTTAGACAATGCTGGTTAATAAAATTAGATTTTACTCCTTTATTGATTCTATAATCATGATATATTTAAATATCAAGACATGCCTGGTGTCAGGTGTTGCTTTTTAGCGTCCAACAGCGGATATAACAGAACGCTGTCTAAATGGTGCCAATTGTAGAAACGCCTAAAATAAATCCTGGCATCGCTGTGGAAACTAAAGTTACTACAGAACACTTTGTTGGTGTTGGAGTTAATCTGTGTTAAATAAATTAAAAGTTTATTACAATAAAGAAGGTTTTGACTTTGGATCTTTAACTATTTTCTCAAAAAAAGAATTAATTAAGCAATTTTCTTTTAACTATGTCGAACAAGAAGTGCAAGTAAGTCACGACCTGCATTTCTGCAATGTCAAGCATTATTTTTTTTCTATTTATTTTTCTTTGCACTTTTATTTTATGTGTACAGTAAATGGAGGATTATAGGTGCTAAAAGCTCTGAAAAGAGTGCACCTTATCTTTTCTCACAAGTGATGACAATCCTCAGTACAGCAGATTGTTTTTAAATTGCCTCCTTCACTCGGGTCTCAGTAAATTCAATTTTAAAAAGAGAAGGAAAAAAAATATATTCTGCCCTAATCAGAATGTGTACATCTATGGCAGGTGACTTCCTCACACATATGGAAGGGTATTCTGCCCTTCCTTATTTTCCAAAAGTGTATGCTGCAGCTACACAAACTTCCCTTAATGGCTCTTTTTGTTTTGTCGAATTTTATGAACATTCAGCTTTTGTCCTCCGAAGGCTTTTGTAAAAAAGCAAGCGAGCTGGAATGAGTCCATAATTAAATCAGTTTCGGTTTAGTGCTAACCCATAAAGGCTAAAAAAGGGAGCGAGATAGAGAACTTTAGTGTGTTGTGTTAAATTAAAGTTGCTAAACTAACTTAAGGGATTGTAGTCATTTTCTGGACTGATTATAAAACATAGCCAAATATCAGATTCTTTATTAAGACACATTCTATTTACACTTCCATGTGGTTGAGGGGCAGCACGGTGGCTTAATGATTAGTACTGTTGCCTCACAGCAAGAAGGTCCCGGGTTTGTATCTCCTGCAGGGGTCTTCCGGTGAGTTTGTATGTTCTCCCTGTGTTTGTGTGGTTTTATTTCAGGTACTCCAGTTTCCTCCAACAGTTTAAAAACTATAAATTCTATTGCCCATAGGAGTAAGCGTAAGTGCGTGTGGTTGTTTGACTATATGTTTGTGTGATGGATGTTGACCTGTCCAGGGTGATCTTTCACCCAATGACAGCTGGGGTAGACTACCCTGATTAGGAATAAGTGGGTATAGACAATTGATGGATTGATGAAAGTGATTGACAGCTTAGACCCGCTGATGGAGGCAATTTTCATAGAGAGTCAATAAATATGTTCCTAACCCTTTGTGTATTAATTAAGGTTGCTTTATTTTTAAAACAAAAAGATTGTTGTTGATTTTTACCTTGTTGTTGAGTGTTTGTTAGTGTTTTTGATTTTTTTTTTTTATTTTTTTTTTTTTTTTACTTTGCCATGTGATTGTCTTTGATAAGTACATTTTTACTTATTTTAGTGTTTAAACTAATAAGTACATTTTTTTTACTTATTTTTCATTTTTTCAACATTGACATTACTATGTGTGCATCTGCCATAGTCACATTTCAGGATTATATTTAACTGCACCACAGTTCAATATGCATGTGATTTGTGCATTAAATGCAAAGTTTAAATATGGAGTAAAAGTTTATCATTTGTAGGTTGATTTATGGTCTGTTACTGTGTGAACACTTCAAGCTACTTTAAATCATACAGGCAGAAGTAACATTTTTAGATTAGATTAGATTAGATTTAACCTTGTCATTGTGCAAGGTACATGTACAGAGCCAATGAAATGCAGTTAGCATCTAACCAGAAGTGCATAAGTGGCTTATTTACAATAAATAGCAATGTAATAAATAGGGTATGGGGTTGATAATTACAGAGGTGGGGGTAAATAATGTACAGAAGGTATATGGATAGAATATAGAGGTGTAACAATAGATAGTTATAGATCGTGCAAAGATGCATAATTATAGGTAGTGCAAAGTACAGAAGTGGCAGTGCAGTAGTACTTAAAATATTGTAAATCAGCTGTTCAGTGCAGAAACAGCCACAGGAAAGAAGCTGTTTTTCAGTCTGTTTGTGCGGGCTCTGAGGCATCGGTAGCGTCTGAGTGAGAGTGAACAGTCCGTGGTTGGGGTGAGAGGGATCTTTGATTATGTCTCTCGCCCTTTGCGGAGTGCCGATGATTCGTTGGGCGGTTTTCACCACCCTCTGAAGGGCTGTGCGGTCTGAAGCAGTGCAGCTGCTGTACCATACTGAGATGCAATTTGTGAGGATGCTCTCGATGGTACTGCAGTAAAAGTTCTTCAGTATCCTGTTGCTGAGGTGGGACTTTTTAAGTCTCCTCAGAAAATATAGGCGCTGTTGTGCCTTTTTGACCAGGAAAGAAGAGTTCAGAGACCAGGTGAGATCCCCAGAGATGTGGATTCCTAGGAACTTGAAGCTAGGTACACGCTCAACAGCCGCTCCGTTGATGTGTATTGGAGGATGAGTGTGATTGCTAGCTCGTCTGAAATCCACAATGACCTCCTTAGTCTTCTTAGTGTTGAGTTCCAGGTTATTGTCCTCACACTATGCTACCAGGTGCTGGATCTCCTCCCTGTATTATTTGTTATCGTTACCTCTGATCAGGCCTACTACCGTGGTGTCATCTGCAAACTTGACAATGCTGTTTGATGCATAGACAAGCACGCAGTCATAGGTGAAAAGGGAGTATAGGAGAGGGGACAAAACACATACCTGGGGAACCCCGGTGCTGATGGTGAGATTGGAGGAGGTGATGTTATTCAATCGAACAGACTGTGATCTGTTCGTAAGGAAGTCCAGGGTCCAATTGCAAAGGTGTGTGCTGATGCCGAGCTGTTTCAGCTTCAAGGTTAGCTTAGAAGGGCTAACTGTATTAAAAGCTGAACTAAAATCGACAAACAGCATAATAGCTTTGACAAAGATTAATTGTATTTAATTTATACAGTGAAGTCCATACAGTATAATTTTACTTTCACTTATTTAATTTCTGTATTTGAATCTCTAGAAAAACATAAAACAGTTTATCTTATCAACATTTTTGTTCTATTGTATTTAACAATGATTATAATTTATGTACTATATTTTACACAGACTTACTCCCTTACAAAATCACCACAGTTACTCTAAAATAATGAATTATTTCCAAATGGAGCTATTCAAATCATTTTGTTACATTTTTTCTTTCTTGTTAATATTTTTTTTTAAATATCAGTTGTCCAATATTGTGCAGCCATAATGGGAGCAATACTTTATACAGTAATAGATTTCTGCTAGTTTGGTAGACACTCTAATCCAGAGCAATTTATATTTATCCTTTTTTTTATTTATGTGAGCAGCTGATGGTTAAGGGCCTTGCTCAGGGGCCCAGCCTTGCAGATGTAGGGTTGTCAAGCCGAAGGCAACTGAGGTAAAATAGAAAGAAACCTTGAAAGGAACCAGACTTAATAGGGAACCCATCCTCATTTGGGTGACACTGCATGTTTTTGTTAATTACAGCATATTGTAATAATTAAATGTAATGTAAACCGTAGCCTTGGGTCAGTGATTGACTCAACACAGTAACCATTTAGTTACCACTTCCCCCTTTCCATCTGCCTCTACACTTAAAGTAAAGCTATTTTTTAAACCCTGTCTCCAGTTAGTTTGCTGTCATAGACATTTCAATCACATTCACAATTGAAATATAAGTCAGTGTGTATGTACATTGGTCTTGTAGTTTTTCAGCAATAAGGAAGATATTTGAGAAATGCTCAGTATAGTACTTCTAATGGAATAGTAACAACAGAAGTAACAATAGTATGACTAACAAGAAGCTACACACATTAAAACAGGTCTATTCTAAGTCCTGCTGCTACGAAAAAAAGAACAAAGATGACAAAAAAAAATCCTAAAATTTAAGGGTGTAGTACAGTAAATAGCGAAAACCAAAACCCTAGTGTAAAACTGCTCTAATGTCTCTATTCATCACATTTTTTATGTGCCTGGAGAATAATCTTTTCTCTCCAACAGTTCCCAAATAAATTCTTATCACAGATGTAGTTTTAGTTAGCTGTAGTTTTAATCACACTATTAAAAGTCCCAGCCAGCTCGCAGACTCTGTTTCTGATATTTGAAAGATTTTTCATCATAAATACGTTTAGCTTCCGATAATCTAATGTATTCATAGCAGGAGGATATTTTTGGGCTTTTGTATATTAAAAAAAACTGTAATTATATTATTATGTAATGCATTACAGTTGTTGGAGTTCTTTAATATTAGCTCAAGTTAAAGAAATTAAATTCCAGCAAGATTTTCCAAAACAAATGGTCCCGATGTTAAGCATCCTTAAGTATGCGTGAATATGTTCTTTTAAATCAAAAGCCAAGTCTAAAGCATAAATGATTTAACGCTAGTTTAAAGACTAGCTTTATTCACATGCATGTACTGTATGTACTAGTGATAGGAAGTTTTGATTATTTTACCAACTCTGACCTTTAAGTCTCATTCAGCAAAATGAACAAATCTTTTTTGGAATCATTTGGATTGTTTTGTTTATTTTTCACATAAATAACATTAAAAATGTTATATATAACTTCCCTAACATGACTACTACTTACCCTAACCTTGATCACACTACAAACAATACAAAGCTATAATGCTATAAGACACAGAAAACATTTTTATCTGGGTTTATCTGGGTCTTCAGTCTATGATTAGCTCACCTCACCTCTTATTTGACAAGTCTTCGGGTTTGAGGTGTTTGTGCATCACCTAACAACCCCATATGCTTAACCAATGCAGTCTGAGCTGGAAAGAGAACCGAATATGTTGATACTGAATGAATCACTCTTTAAGACGACTTTTTCTCCCTGAGTCACATTAAAGATTTCTTCAAAATAAACAAATTGTTTAAGAATGACCCATCACTAGTATGTACAGTAAACTGCCTCTGATTACTAGGAACGTTCAGTGGATTAATACTTCAGGTCCTTTTAAACAAGAATTAGAAATTGTTTAATATTGTTAGACCACAACATTGTCGAAAGATTGCTGGAGGTCATGATGCCGTGTTTATTGATAAAGATCATTTAAGGCAAATGTTTGTGTTTTAGATCTTTGGGGTAAGTTGACCATACAGTTTGTTAATTAGATGTTTTTTTAAGATCTTTATTCAAAACCTAAAAAATATTATACTTTTTTAGTATTATTTGTTATGTTTATTATGTTTACTACCCTCCTATTCCTCCTATATCCCTCCTCTACCAACAGCCTGAGGATGAGAGTGGAGGAAGAAATATTGCTCAGGTTCACCCTATCCATCACCCATAAGACCTGGCATGTGAAATACAGGCCAGGCTTCTCCAACAATGAGGCCTATCTTGTATGTTAGACCCTTCGCTTGGGTATTTATCACCTCCGAGCCTGATTCATGGGCTGATCACACTGATAAAAATGTGCTGACTGCATCCCAGGGCTACACTGCTCACAGCTCGCTCTCCCCACTCAGTCTCTTAGAACCATCGCCTAAAATAGATTTTGTCTGTAGGGCCTTTTCAACCTCTGCTTTGACCTGGCTACATCTTAAAGCACTTTCTTTCCCTTAGGACAAATGAAGGAAAACGCTCGTGGGGCTAAATTAGAACAAACCACTCCAATGCTATTAGCTAGATTCCCAAAGAGGGAGCATGGCCATTTTTATTTAGTTTAAAAACAGCAAATTAACCATAAAATCACTGCAATTTTTTTAACACCTCAAATCTCAGGCTCTGTGCCTGTTCAGACAATCTGGATCAGGCTCAATTAGCTCACTGCACAGCTGCTGTTCAATCTTAGCTAGCATTAATGTGCCAACGGGTTCCTCGCCAGATTCTATAAATGTCCCTGTAAAAGAACATGACAGCACTTATTATTGTTATAACTCTTATACAGTGTTTTGTGTGGTTTTAGCACTATAACAGGGCAGTACTATAACAGGGCTATAACAAGACAGTGTAGATATGCTAGTGTTATTGGCTTCAATGCTAACAATGCTAGCAAGATTGAAAAAATAATATTGCTATTTTGGGACAGGTTAAATAAATGAACATCTTGGAAACTTTAGTGTAAATCAAGATTTGCCAATAGCAACAGAAAGGTGTCTTGATTAAGTTAATAGCGTGTTTTGGTACAGTACTGATCAGTGGTATTTGTATTGTCATGTTCTTTGTCAGAACCATGTTACTGTCACAATTTGTGAATGTAGGTACAGAAATTAACAGCTGTAGCACTTGGCTGTTTGGTATCAGTCCTGCTGCATTGTGGGATAGGAAGTCTATTTGGCTGCACTCCACAGCATCCAACAGGGTTTAAGTTGCGAGCCACTTTGATTCCCATTTTACAGGGTTTTTAAATTTTTAATAAACATAAGGCTGGATTTCATTTCCCTTTCTGTTGCTCACTCCGACGTTGTGTCGAGTGGCGACACTATTTGGGAGCCCGAATACCTTTGATCTAATTTGAAAAGGCCAATGAAATTGGACGAGCAGAATTTGCATAGCCGGTAACACCCCGTACTTCCGATATAAAAAGCCGGCTGCGATACTGCTCATCGTTCTGCTTTTCGGTGCCGAATCTTCTCAGCGCGAGTGAGCGAGCGAGCAGCAAGCCGGGGAAGCCGGGGAAGAAGCGATTAGGCGATTACCTTTAAAAAAAAAAAAAAAAAAACGTCGCTGGATCAGGAGCGCGATCAGCGGTCTCTCTCACGGCGGTATCCTACCAGGAAGTGCGGGAGAACCCTTGGGTGCGTCGGCGACGTCCACAGCAGTGCCTGAGCAAAAAATTCCTAAGAGCGATTTTTTCCTCGGTTAAGGGCGTTTTACGTCGAGAACGTGATTTATCATGGCTTCTCGGCCGTGTGTTTCTGGGTGCGGTCGGTCTATCGCGTTCGATGACCGGCATGATTGCTGTTTTTTGTGTTTGGGTTATTCCCACACAAGAAATGCTTTCATGCATGGGATGTGCCCTTCTTGTGAGGCACTGCCCACAGGCACGTTGCGTGCTCGGTTGGAGGTTTTTGCACAGCAAAAATCCCCAGCCACCCCAGCCACTCATCACTCGATTCCTCCTGCCTCTGGGCCTGAGGCCGTAGTGGTGGGTGCTGGGGAGGAGCAGGGAGGTGGGGCAGCACCGCCGGGCCAGTCCCTGCGTGCACCCCTTTCCTCCTCTAGCTCGGGCCTGCCGGTCGGGACACTGGAGGGATGTCAGGGGTTCCCCAGTTGCTCTCTCGAACCTGACGAGATGTCTATTGCAGCATCTGAGAGTGGGCTCGAGTCCATTGAGGCTGACGACTCTGCTGAGTTGGCGCCGGCCAGGGCCGGGCGTCAGTCAGAGCGTGACGCCGAGATGGCAGCCGTACTGGTCCGGGCAGCCAAAGCCATCAGGCTGCGGTGGCCTCCTCCACCCGGTCCTGAGAAGTCAAGGCTGGATAATTGGTTCTTGGGTGCCGGTCGCGACGCTAAGCCGCACCTGCCCCCGGTTCCTTTTTTCCCGGAGGTACACGAGGAGCTGACGAAATCGTGGAAATCGCCGTTTTCGGCCAGATCCCGGTACACCGGCTCCTCGGCTCTCACCTCCCTCGACGGGGGACCAGCGAGGGGGTATGAAGGACGTACCTCAGGTGGAGCGGGCTATCGCGGTACACTTGTGCCCGCAGACGTCCGCCACCTGGAGGGGTCGCCCTAGACTCCCGTCCAGGGCATGTAAGTTTTCTTCTGCCCTTGTGGCGAAGACTTACACTGCCTCTGGGCAAGCTGCATCCGCCCTACATGCCACGGCCATCCTGCAGGTATACCAGGCTCAGGCGTTGCAAGAGCTGCACGAGGGTGGGACCCAACCCAGAGCTCCTGCAGGAACTGCGCTCTGTGGCTGACTATGCCCTTTGGGCTACGAAGGCCACTGCGCGGGCTCTGGGATGGGCAATGGCCACACACCTGGCCGAGATGCGGGAGGCTGAGAAGGTTCGCTTTCTAGACGCCCCCATCTCACCAGATGGCCTCTTCGGTGACACTGTGGAGGAATTCTCCCAGCAATTCTCCACAGTGAAGAAGCAAACGGAGGCGATTAGTCACATCCTGCCTCGGCGAAGGGTAAGGGCAAGCACCGCTTTCCCTAACCAGCAGGCCCAGTCTGCTCCATCCCGAAGACAGCCCCCTGCGATAGCTCCAGCGGCACCGAGGCAGTCGGGACCTACAGCCTTTTGCAGCCGGCTTTTTATACCGGAAGTACGGGGCGTTACCGGCTATGCAAATTCTGCTCGTCCAATTTCATTGGCCTTTTCAAATTAGATCAAAGGTATTCGGGCTCCCAAAACGTGACCCCTACTGTCGTCACTCGACACAACGTCTCTGTTATACCATACGTAACCGAGACGTTTTATATTAAATATACAAATTTAACCTATTTACTTGGTGGGTATCAAAATCAGAAGATTTCAGTTTGGTGAGACTACCGCTTAGACCTGCAACAAATCACAAACCCTCTGCGTAACATCCTTTTTCAGCTATGTATCATGATTATCATAGTGCTGCAAGAGAAGAAAAAGAATGTCAAAGCACATCACAGCAGTCTTTATCGAGCTAGCTGCTTATTAAATTCTACGATGGTTGGTTTGGATGGGACCTACATTACTGATCTCCTGAAGCACATAAAACATTTAAGATTTAAATGATATACAAGGTCAGATAAGCCTCATCAAATAATTTTACGCCAGGTTTTTTAAGAACAATACTCTCTGATACAGTTCATTTCACAACTAGGCATAGGGGTTGCTTCATGCTCTACATGTGTTTAATCGATACCCTTTCTCTATGAAATATCGAGGGCAACACACACCTGCCAGCAACATCAAAATGTTATGTGCCTTCGCAGTCTTGGTTCTTTTGTATTGATTTAATGATTGATACACCAGTGAGAATAAAGGCCTGGCTTGACTGACGGCGCTGGGACAAACAAAGCTTTCTCTATGGTTTCTCTGTATGGCCTTGTCCTTTATTTAGACAAATTAATATCTGGAGGGCGATAACTCTCAACCCTTCCTTGCTGACCCTGAGGCTCTGTGCTGGATTGAGAGGTGAAACACCTGCCTTGTGTTTTAACAGAGATTGATTGGTCATTCAAAACCCATCTAAGAAGATAGTAAGTAAGGCTTCTAGCATCGCTGTCTGGGTCTGAAATCTGATGTATGTTGGTTTATTGCTTAAAAAAAGAAAGGAACATAACAGGTGCTCACGTAGTCAAATAGGCTGGAATTTTAAAAACTGCAGGATAACAAAATAATGCTAGGAAAAAAATGAGCTTGTTGATGTCGTTGGACATGTCGCTCCCTCCCAGTACAGCATCAAGCTTAGAGTAATACACAGGTTGTTACTATAGAATTCACAGAAGTTATTTACACTGTAGTGTTTTGTAATGAGAAATACAAAAGTAGGTTTTCTTAATGTGAGATCGTAGCACAGGAGAGTAGTTTGGTTGCCGTTTTAGTGTAATTACTATAATTTTTTCATGTAATGGTTTTTTCCTCCCTTTGCTTGCTCTTTCTCTTTGTAATAAATTCATGAGGGTCCAGAACCATCAACAATTTAGTTTCTCTTTTTATTTCATCTCTTTTCATTTTATAGATTTGTTATAAAAGTGTTATCTTTTATAATTGTTTATAAGTGTTTTCCTAAAAAAAATAAAGAAACTAAAACCCTTTATATTTTTAAAGATTCATAAGGAAAACTATTTATTTATTTTTATAATTACTCGTTAAGTAATTATAAAAAAATATTGTAGATCCAATCATAATAAATGCTAAATAATCTTTACAATAAATTCACCTGCGCTGGAAAAATATAACTCTGATCAAATTTGTCTTTTGAGGTAGCCATTTACAGCAATAACAGCCTTTAAAAGGAAAAATCTTGAACTGTGTGGAAGCTTTTTCATTATCTGTGAGTAAATTTCTTTTTTTCTTTACGCTTTCCTGAGTTACTCTCGTTGAGGAAATGTTCTTAGGCCTACTGCTGAACTCCTTGTGAATGTGCTGGGTGGTAAATAATTGAATAGAGTCCTGATGGAGTCCCCATGGCAGCTGGTCCACCAGACGTCATGCCACAATCACTCCACGTCATGCAAGCAGCACCCACTGGCTGTCAACAAGCGTCCGACTATGATATGCCAGGAACTCATTTCGAGAAAAGTTGCTTTTTAGTGGGGTCAAATTTGATCATGGTTTTTTTTATTTTTTTGGAAAAATCAACAAATCTGATACCGGAAAAAAACAACAAGCAACTTAATTTGATGACAGTTTTGTCTCTAATACTTACTATCTGGGTTTTTTTTTTTGCAAAGCTGTTGTAAACGGCAGCTTTTTTTATGGCCTATTCTTTAAAAGGCATCCTTGGGCTTCAGAAGGGACCAGTGAATTGTATTATTAGACATAATTTTAATAGATATATGGCAACAAAGCACTATTTTTAACCCGTAATGTTTGTAGATGCACTGAAGACAGTATTATTTCCTGTAGATGGGTTGTTTCAAAGACTATTAGAATATTTATAAAACATATGCTCAAACAGTTCCTGCGTCCTTTCCGCTTCAGAAAGTAAGCTTTTCATAAGTCATGTCATATCTGCTTATTTTTGTCAAATTCCCACCCACTACTTACCACCAAAGGAAGGTGGAGCTAAAGCATTCTCTGAATTATTCTTAACCCCTGCATCATAGCATACTTCAAGGCCTAGCCGTAAACCTTATTTACTTATTTGCCCTTATCTCAACAGTACAATGACAATAAAATGCATTATATTCTATTCTTCATATATTTATTAGTTTTATGTGTTACAGGAGAGGTTTTCTCCAGATACTCTGTGTTCCTTAGTCCAAAAGCATGTGTAAGTATGTGTAAGTAATTGTGCCCTTGATGGATTTGCTTCAGGGTTAGTATTTCAGTTGCTTACAGCAAAATGCGAGGTTTACACCCAGCCTCTCAGTTCCTGTCTGATTCGCTGTTCAGCTCCAGAGAGAGTCTGAGCCATGTTTCATTCCCAATTAGACCTCGGCTCATTAAGTTCTCACTGATGCTACTTGGCACTACAGATAGTTTCGAGAATCCCATCGACAAAAGATTTGCTAAGCGACTGAGCAGTTTAGAATGTTACACCAGCTCAGGACTAACTTTCAAGTTCAGTCCGTTAAAAAGTGTCCTTTTTGATGCCAATTGTGACTTGACACTCCGAACATAAAACATATGCATTCATTATGTTTTTTTGTCAGATATCTAAAGGCAGAAGCTTGTCTTCTACTAGGTGACCTTTTCAGAAAAGTGCAAAGTTATTATGTTATTGGAGTTTGAGAACAGAGGAAACCTTTTTGGTCCAGACGCTATGAATAAAATTATTTTATTTTTTTGGTGAAAATTGCATGCCCTTCTTGACAGGCCCATTGTAATTTGCTCATTGAAGACTTAAATGCATCAGATTTCTTCGGAGACCTTTCACATGCAAATTTAAATTGCAGATGAAACTTTTGGAAGTGATTTTTGATTATGAGGACTCTCTCGTGCTCCTAAAGCTCACTTTTAATCATCAGATTATCTGAACTGAAGCTCAGGTAACGTAAAACGAGATATGGCTGCCAAGTCGCGCTGGGGAGAATCGAGAGGGGAATTGTCTACCACGACAAAGTGGCTGCGGTTTTGTGGCCTGCCTGAGTTAATCTATTGGCAAGGACTGGGTGATTTGATAGAGGGTGGAAAAGAAGTAGAGGTTGCACCTTTGTGGGCTCAGATCTGCTCCTATGGGCTTTTTGTGATAAAATGACATTGAATAGGACAGTTTCTCCGTTATGGCTAATTGCAAATGACAATCATTTGGAGTCTTCACACTTAAAACCCAAACCATAATCTTTAAACTTTTACTAGTGTCGTTTAGCCCCTGCTGCTTTTAAATGGTATTTCAACAGTCCGCACTGACAATTGAAACGGAATGTGTCAACATTTGATCATAGATATTATCCGTGTTTTTGCTGGACTGTTTTCTTTTGCTGGATTATTTTTCTTTCAGTTCCCGATTTTCTCTTTCTTGTGTCATAGATAAATAATTAGCAGGGCACCATTCTCTTTCCCAGTTATGGATTAACATCTATAATTACAAATCAACAACCCTGCAATTTCTGGAAAGTCTTGCACTTGTCCTCTTTTTCCACTATTAGATTCTAATCCAGGGAATTGTACATGGCTTTGTCTTTGTTAAATAATGATGTTTGCTTTCCTGATTATGTAGCTGCTTCTTGCTGTCACTAGGCACTGTCTTTGTTGGATACACTTTTGTGCTGACATTTTAGCTTACTTCCCACAGGATTCCCAGGAAGTGTACCAGGTCACATAAATCTTCATGAAAAAAACTCATGAGTTTTACCATAAGTTATGCAATTTTAGTTCCCAAATCTTTCAAGCAATTTTAGCCCCAAATTCCTTTAACTTTGCTAGCCAAAGTGGCGCTTTATTGCAAAGGATCCATCCATCTATCTATCCATTGTCTATACTCGTTTATTTCTAATCAGGCTCAGGAGGATCTGCTGGAGCCTATTCCAGTGGTCATTGGATGAAAGGCAGGGGTACAAACTGGGTGAAAGGAAGGGATACACACCTACAGACGTGTAACGACACACCCTCGCACTCACTTTTATGTGCAATTTGAAATCAACCTAACATACAGGTTTTGGACTGTGAGAGGAAACCGGAGTACCTGGATTAAACACACACAAACACGGCGAGAACGCGGGAGGTGGTGGCTCATGGTTAGGGTGTTGAAATACCAACCGGAAGATTGTGGGTTCAATTCCCAGCTCCACCAAGCTATCACTGTTGGGTCCCTGAGCAAGGCCCTAAGCTTCTAATTGCTCAATTGTATAAAAGAGATACATGTAAGTCGCTTTGGATAAGGGCGTATGCCGAATGATGTAAATGCACATTCCAAACAGAAAAACGCCTAACGTGACAGTGCTAACCACTAAGCCATTGTGTTGCAAATGATATCTCTCACAAACTGTTGATACATAATTATTAACTGTTGCTTTAGCAAGTTAATAGTGATGGGCAGAATATATAGATTAATTAGCAAAAGATCAGCTAAACTGCTCCAACAACTGGTCTGATGCAGGAAAAAGTCAAAAAAGACTAAACTTTTGCTAATCTGTAAGTGTTCTGTTTTTTTATAATGATTGACATTTTATGGAGCAGATTTAAATAATAGGCAGCAGGAAAAGGAACATTAAGAGTAGAGAGGGATCGCTAATTCAGTTATTTCCTTCCTCGAGTGTGACCCGCCATGCGGCATGTGTTTTGATCCGTACTGTAACATTCACAGTCATGTTCCTCACACACTGTGGACTCTCAATTAACTTATCCCGAGACTGCGGTTTTGTGTGCATTAAAGGACTGTCAGGCGTGATGGGTCACGAAAGATTATCTGCGATTTATTCTCCTCTCCCACATGGCTGTGTACTTAAGGATGATATGTTTTCTTTTTTTTTTCTTTAACAGGCCAGTCCCGATGGCTTTCTATTTGTATTCACTTTGCCGTTTTTCCTCTGATGCTGAGGACAGGGTGAAAAATGGAATCGAGATGCTTAAGCGACTGGGATCAATAATAATTGGGCTCTGTTTTTAAAGCAGTGGAGAGGGAGTGTCTATTCTGCTCCCACCTGCTGTGTCCCATTTATAACCCGCCTAGATAGGAAGATTTTTAAGGAGTTGTTTTTAGAGGTGTGTGAGCAGAGTGATCTATTATCACACACACTCTCTTTGTAGGGAATAAGGCAATGTGCTTTAGTAAGCAATAAACCCCAGTTCCGACATAGTTACAGTGAATAGAACATATTTCTCTTGCATACACACACACACACACACACACACACTTACATAGAAGTATATTAAAATTTCCTTTCAGTATCACACACTCTCTTGGAGTTGAATTTTAATATCCTTTTACTTACACCCCATACTTCACTCGCTCCAACATAACCACATTTGATTTGATGTCCTACACACACTTTTTTTTACAGTAAGATTGTTATATGTACTTTACTTAATCTACTCACATACTTTTTCCTTTACTTCTAGCAGAAATTATTTTTTTTAATTTTCACCTATCATACACACACTGATTTACAATAAACTGAATTTTATCCTACACAACAATGCACAAAATATAGGATTTTTTTTCATAACTGAAATGTACTAATAATAGTAATTTAGATAATAGATAATACATTTAGTTATAAGATCCTTTAACCCCCCCAAAAAATCATACACACACACACTTTTTTACAGACTTAAGTTAATCCCTTAACCTATAAACCTAAAACCACAATAATGAAAATTTTATCATACACATCCATACATCAGTAATTTTATTTTATTTTACAGAACTGATTTTTACAAATTCATTTGCATATCCTTCATCCAAACCTTTTTGTAGCTGAATTTTCATTTGTATTTTAACGTTTACTTAAAGTATGCAAAATTTTTTAAGCAAAACTTTCATGTTACAAAACAGAATTTAATCCTTTTATGCATGAATTATAGGAACCTCAGTCAAGATTTTTTTCCTGAGTGTTTTTAGTCCTCTCTAGACATGATAAAACAATGCAACTGAAATGCAGTTACAAACCTGTCCACTCAAGTGGACACCATGCGTTTGACGTTTTAACCAAGAAAATATGTATTTAACAAATCAATAGCAAAAAATTATATACTTTCTGAAAACTATGAAATATTTTTAATGCTGCTAATCTTATGTTTTTATGTTTGTTAACACATTCTAATACTTTTAAAAGCAATGCAAAAATGTTACATCCAGGCTTAGCGGAGTTTCTAGGGGTTTTTTGCATCAATTATCCTGGGATATTCCGCATTTCTGACTTTCTGTTAACCATCTTGGATTTAAGTAAAGAAAAAATGCAGTTACAATGACAGATATAGATGGCAGTTTATGGGATGACGCACAAGCATCTACTGTGTTAGCTTATATACACCTATAACAACAAAACCTATGCATATGCTAGGGAACAGCTTTTGAACAACTCCACTGTAGTGACCACTATGCATAAAAAGATTTTTTTTTTTTAGGGCAATTGCATTTTTCTTCAAACAGAATTGAATTTAAGTGTTTTTCCTTGTATCCTTACATACACACATATTCTGAGCATGGATTAAACATATTGATCTATTATTTCAAAGATGTGAATCTGATGATGCAGATCTAAAATAAAAAGATCAACAGAGTACAAGACCTGAGGCCATTTTTTTAATTTACTTCTCCTGTGAATTTTTAGGCTTATGCAACTTTTTATTTTTTACTCCTGTTTGGGCTGTTAAGCCCTTAAAATACCTTGTCTGTGTCTTGGGTAAGTCCCAAGCTTTGTTTTCTGTTTTTCCTCCTACTTGTATTTTGCTTTGCTAAATATCTAAATTAACTTTATCACACAATTTATATTTGGTTATGATAAATAACTATTCTGTGTTTATTTTATATTTACGTTATTAATAAGGATGATTTGTTCTGGACTAGGGCAGCATGGTGGCTTAGTGGTTAGCACTGATGCCTAACAACAAGGGCCTTTCTGTGTGGAGTTTTGTATGTTCTCCCCGTGTTTGTGTGGGTTTACTTCGGTTTACTCCCACAGTCAAAAAACATGTATGTTAGATTGATTGGTGATTCTAAATTGCCAATGGGAGTGAGTGAGTGTGTGCGTGGCCCTGTAATGGACTAGCGACCTGTCCCTCCTGCCTTTTGCGCTTTTAGAGACGGCTGGATTAGGCTCCAGCAGATCCCTGTGACCCCAAATAAGGGAAAAAGCAGGTATAGAGGATGAATGAATGGATGAATGAATGAATGAATCTTCTGGACTGGCATTTTTAGCCTTCAAATGTTTAATTATTGAAATATGGTAATATTAATATTAAAACAGTTACACACTCAGACTCTGTTTCTGGAATGAGATGTTTCTTGGGGCAAATTTGCACCTCAAATGCTCATGAAACTCATCTTAATGTCTAGCAAATCTCTTTCAAATTTATTTAATAATTTTTTGCTTGTTGTGTTCTATTGGTTAAGAACCACATTGGTCAATACAATTATTTTATAATTACAATTTATTTTATTATTAGGCAGTATCTAGTATGTGTTTGTAATGCATAAGAAATCTACCACTATGTATTTGACTTTAAAAACACCACCGGAAGGAGAAAAAGGACAAAGCTAGCTATAATATTTCATCAGGAAGCCCAATCCTGACAGAGATCTTAAAAACAGAGACGGATATCGATGTGTCCTTGGGTTACCCCAAAGTGCTGACTATCATTTTGCCAATTTGGGTCCAACTCTCTGTGTTGCCAGATATTCAGGCGGATGTTTCACTCCGGAGGGGAAAGTTGATCCCACAGTTTTTCTCATCTCGACAAAAAAAACATTGGAAGCTGGTAAAGGGATAGTCCACCCAAAAATGAAAATTCTGTCACAAATAGCTCTCCTTTTTTTTCATCTTCAGAACACACTGTAACATATTTTTGATAAAATCTGAGAACTCTCTGGCCCTCTGATAGACAGCAATGTAACTACCAAGTTTAAAAGCACCAAGTTGATCAACAAAGTAGTCCATAATATATCAGTGGTGCCTTGTTTACACTCTGAGAAATGTGCATGCTGTATAAAAGCAATCGATATCTACAGTGACTTTTGTTTGTGGTTTGGTCTTTGAAATGGTGCTAAAGTGTGCATTCTGATAGCTTTTATATAGTGTGTGTCTTTCTTTGAGGCACATCGCAAATGTGTACAACATTATTACGCGCAGTAACACGCATCTGTCATGGTATTGTCGTGATGCTTTAGAGACGAAAATGTGGAGAATTTCTTTTGCTTAATCCACTGATGTCACATGGACTTGATGGTCAATCAACTTGGTAGTTTTCTAGGGCCTGAACGTGGTAGTTACCTTGTTGTCTATCAGAGAACCTTAGAGTTCAGCAGAAATATGTTGGACGACAGCCATAAGGGTCAGAAAAAAACGCAAATTTGTCGCAAATTTAATTTTTTTTATAATTAGGTCATCTTGACCTGAAGTGAACATGAGCATTTCAAACTGCTTTTAGAGTATGCCATATGGAGTACCTGTCCATGCTTGATGTTCCTTCTGTGTCAGGAATTTAATATTAAGCTGCCTGCTGGCTGTTTACCAGATGGTCTCGTGAAACCCCACATATCGAACGGCTTGAGACGAATATTCATGATAAAGGCATACATTCTGTCTGACTCGTCCTTTGATAAAATTCATGACCACGATACAAGGGAAAGTGGTTTGCATTATCTTGAGCGATAGAAGTTAAGAATGTATTTTTAGACACTGTCTTTTTTTCAACTTTCCTTATATAAATTTGACGTTTTAGGGTGTCCCAGTGGTTAAGTTGTTGGTCCGCTAATCAGAAGATTGTGTGTTTAATTAAAAGGATTGACAAGCTACCACCCCAGGGTTGAAAAAAATATTATTATTATATTTTTTTAGCTGATTATTTTTTCGACATATCCATCACATATACATAAATGCTAATCACATTTTCACACGACTGTAATGTTAAATACACATCCATATAAAATACCAAATTTCAAAGTATTTGTATCATACAGTAAATAACAGAAACATGTGAGGCTGAAATCTTTTCTTTGGGTTTCCAGTTTTAACACAAATCAAAGCAACTGCTGTAAAACCAGTCTTATAATTCGAATAATGTAAACCTTTAAAAATATAATCAACATAGCAAAAACAATCAGCATTTTTGTCAGACCGACAAACACACCAAAAAAGAATGCTTTTCCTTTAAAGACACTGAACCATAAACAATAACAAAGCTTATGTATTACACAGTATAATGTCCATGCAATTCATCTCAGCAAATAATGTAGGTCATAACACAACATGTCGATAAACATCCACAAAATAAATACTAGCTCAAATCAAGTCAACTCAAGTCACCTTTATTTACTATATTACTATAGCGCTTTTCATTAGTCAAGATTGTTTCAAAGCAGCTTTTTAGAATCACATCAAAAGACAATATTAAATACTTCATAAAACACAAAATTTTATTATTATCTGTAAAGTAACAGTCCCCAACTAAGCAAGCCAGAGGCAAGAGCAACCAATTCATTGGTGACCAAATGGAGAAAAAAACCTTGGGAGAAACCAGGCTGAGTTGGGGGGTCAGTTTTCCTCTGACCAGACAAACCAGTAGGTTACTCATGCTGCAGTCAGTGGTTTCCATGGTGTTTGCCAGATGGCCGTCTAGATGACAAGATCATCACAGGAACACTGTTTTTGTCTCCGAATGCTGGGCTGGCAGCAACAGTTAGTTCAGAATAACAAGGAAACAGACGTATGTTAGTGTAGATGCTATTCGACTTATAAATATATTGTGTGTTATTGGTGGTGTTCCTGGTTCCAGTTAACCTGATTATTGCAGCCTAAAAATTCTTTAACAGACTTGAATAATGTCAGTGTGTGTATTATGTGTAGGCCAGGTTAAAGAGATGTGTCTTTAATCTAGTTTTCTACCGAGTGTATCTGCCTCTAGAACAATGCAGGGTAAATTTTATTTCAGTTTTAGCACTCGATAAGGAAAGGATCTGCGGTCTGCAGTTATTTTTTTTTATTCTAGGTTATATCAGATTGCCAGAGTTTTAAGAGTGCAGTGGATGTGGAGGACTAGAATAGAATAAGAACTCACTCAGGTACTGAGGTGCTAAACCATTTAGGGCTTTATAAGTAATTAACAAGATTTTAAAATCTATTCAATATTTAATAGGGAGCCAGTGCAGTGTTGACAGAACTGGGCTAATATAATCATACTTTCTGGTTCTAATCTAGAGGTCATGAACACATTAACTAAAATTATGACATAGGTCGTAATTTAGATATATTTTTAAGATACTAAAATGCATTTTTACAAATGCTAGAAATGTGGCTCTCAAAGGAAAGATTGTTGTCAAAAAGCACACCTAAGTTTCTAACCAATGATGAAGGGTTGACAGACCATCAAGTGTTATACAGTGATCTAGATTATTTCATGCAGAGGCTTTTTGTCTGATCATTAATGCCTCTGTTTTTTCAGGATTTAGCAGTAAGAAATTATTTGTCATCTAGTTTTTTTATATAGACTATGCATTCTGTTATTTTTTGTTTTGGCGGGGTGTAAGGAAATATATAGCATAGTAGAGTGTCATCAGCATAGTAATGAAAGCTAACACCATGTTTTCTAATAATATCGCCCATGTAAAGTAAAAAGTAACTAGAATTGAGCCTTGAGGCACTCCATACTGTACTTGCGAGCGATATGATACCTCTTCAGTCACTGTTAGAAATTGATGGCAGTCAGATAAGTATGATTTAAACCATGTTAACGCACCTCCGCAGATGCCAACAAAGCTTTATAATCGACAGTGGTCGACAGTGTCAAACGCAAAACTGAGGTCCAATAGCACTAACAGGGAGAGACAACCATTATCAGCTGATAGCAGCAGGTCATTTGTAACTCTAATCAGAGCAGTCTCAGTTCTATAATAGGAAAAAATCTAATTTTAATGATACTACATTTTCTAGTATCTTAGACAGAAATGCGAGGTTTGAGAACAGTCTGTAATTAATTAGATCTTTCGGATTAAGTTGTGGTTTTTTAATGGGTGGCTTAATAACAGCCAGTTTAAATGTTTTGGGGACATATCCTAATGACAATGATGAGGATGAAATATAATAAGCAGTTATTACTAGGTGAAAACAGGTAGCCAAAGACGCTACCTTTTTGATTAAAAATGTAAGGTAAAATGTGCAACAAAGTGGGCTCTAGAATGTCTGCTGGACTTCCTAAATTATTCCCGACACCTTTTCTAAAACAATTGATAGTCATGTGACCTGTGCAGAGACCGGATGTTCGAACAATTGGCCAACATAGTGGCCTATACTGAGATAAAAATGCACCACAAGCTGGTCAAATCACCTGTCAACAAAAGAAAAAAAAGATGATCAGAAACTGCAAGTTTTGTTTACTTGCAATCCATACACAGCAGCTGGCGTCATATTACAGTCATTAAAAACCACCAGGCCCCTGCCAGATTTTCACTTCAGCGTTTATCCGCTGCCAGGATAAAAAAACATACAAAAGTTTCATTATATCTCATTATAAGCCCAATTTTTAAAAATCTAAATGCTATGTAAAATGTTTATAATAAGAGTAATCATCAAGTTTATATAATTAAAATACATCAAAGTTTGCTAGTCTGAACAACAGCATAACTTATTGGCCTGGTCGGAAATCGCATATTATCCTAGTATATGATAGGCAAAACTGAGTATGCCGGGTGAGATGTATGTCCGAATTGTTAGTATGCCAGCTACAGTTCCTGGATAAGCTACTACTCCCACCCAGATTTTAAAGTATAAATAGTATGCCCTATCCGAAGCGTCAATAGACCAACGTGTGACCGCACAGCAGGATTAGCCCACCCCGGTGAGTCTCCAGTGAAGTCTATCCAGTGACGTTGCAGTATGCAAATGACTGGATCAGCTGCTAGCCAATGAGCATCTAAAAACAACAGTATGCAGCATCACTTGATATATTCATCCTCTGGAAGCACATTTGTTATAGAGAAGTGCATCACAGACCTCGCCAGCATCACAGATCAAAAAAAAAAATCATGGCATTTAGACTGTGTTGTCCAAAATAAAAGGAACGGTCCATTTTTAATATGTTTAACATTTAATGTTTCAGCTGCTAAAACGTTGCTATCTATAAGTGGCATTTTCTTTAAAATCTGCATAGACTTACACTTCTAATCAAATTAGAACTGCCTTAATCTGTGATCACGTTGTGTTCAACTAATAGCTCCCAGCTACAGTCATCTGCAAGCATTTTTTCACAAATACAATGTAGAGAGATTTTTTTTAGTGTTTTAAGTTCTATTACTCAATAACAGTAAGACTTGATCTTAACTATTTAGAAACAAACCACAGTGTCACCCTTCAAAAAGACCAAAAGTCAAGCAAATACTCCAAATGGTTCTAGAACAGCATGCAGTTTACTTTGAGTATGCCTTTTGGAGGGATTTATAGCTGTATAGGTTACCAGCATAAAGTGATGAATTGGAATTTAGCATTTTTCACAGAAAAGGAAGATTATGAAGTGTTTTATACCACACCAATCACACCAAAGGTTTTTAAATTAAAAGAATATACATTTTTATGCTATATATGTAACTACAATTTGTAATAATTTATATTATAGATTGTGAATAAAAAAAATTAAAGGAAAACAAATTCATATTTGTTTTAGACTGGCTGAACAGCTGAGCCATCACCACATGTGTGAAGATTACAGCTTTACCTCTGGCTGGACGATGCTTTCATGCAGAAAAAGGCACATCCGTGACACAAAAATGGACAACTAACTAGTCTACGTCAAAGATAAAAATACTGAGGTGTCATAACGAGCCACAGAGCTCATATCAAAACAAAGGCATTACATTATTTTTTAACAGCAATACTGCCAAGAGTTGTTTTTGCATGCTAGCCAGCTAATCGTAGGCAAGCAGAGGCAGGAGCGAATAGATTCTGTGTGGGCATCTGGAAAGATTTGCTTAAATGCTAAAAATGGCTAACTTAGGGAACTTATTTTGGTGGGTTCATGAAATTCTTTAAAAAAAAAGAGAAAACTTTTTGACTTTCAGCTATAAGGTAAACATTAACTGTGCATGCATAGTAAACAGCATGAAGCCTTAATTAGTATAAGTAACAGACTAATTACACATTTCATTGGCTTAATACATCCCTAAAACTTGTCTGTAATAGGGCATAGCGATTTTCCTGATGCCTTCAATGGCAAAACAAACATCTGTGGCTAAAGATTTACACCAGCACAACCAGATGATGGCTACCCAAGTGTAAAAATGTCTTGACATTTTTGCCCCTGATTTTAAGTTAGGCCATTTACAGTAAAAAAGCCTCTTTTTTAGCTTATGGTTAATTTAATAGCAATTGCTTCGGTCTATTTTAGCTTCCATCAATTTCAGTCCCACGAGATGAAATATGAAATGTGTGAAATGTGTTTTTCCCAGACATGAGATCTAGTAAATTTGAGTAGAAATATGCTTATTATTTATTCATTCATTTATTACCATTTCATATATTTTATTTAAACGATCTCACTTTGCCTGGTGACCATCATATTTTTCCTGGGGTTGAAGTTTACAGGGGGAAGTATTAGTTCAATGCATAGGGTGATCAGACGCTTATAGCTTCAATGCCCAGCACCACCAAATTGCCACTGCTTGGACCTGAGCAAGGTTTTTAACAAGGCCCATCAGATGCCACATGCACTTTAACAAGTCAGTTGAACTAAAATGTGTGTTAACAGTGTGTGTACACAACCAACCTATAATTACACCACAATCATCATCCAAACCTACCACCACACGAAGCACTTTATCCCCGGAGCTTTAATTAAGAGCACCTGAACATAATCTGTAATCACCTCACACACACACACACACACACACACACACACACACACACACACCCTTCTATAAAAGGTGCACCTCAGTCAGTCTAGCTGTGTCTGGTCTTAAACATAATTCTCTCAGTTAGATCCTCGATTAATACTGTTACTCACGTCTCTGTTAAGGGTTTGCCTTCCAGATTCCTGGGACTCGTGTCTCCAGTGTTTCAGCATCCCTGGCTCTGTGTCTCTCCTCGTCCTTCGACTCCTTTGTCTCCTGTTGTCCTACCGTGCTACATTACCCAACATTAGTCTTTCTTTTCTGTTTTGTTTCGACGCTACAATAAACTCACCCGCTGGGTTTCAACCGATCCGTGTCTCTGTCTGGAATTCGCATAACATTCACATTTTTTAAAATTTGCATAGACTTACACTTTTAATCAAATTAGAACTGCCTTAATCTGTGATCACATTATGTTTTTAACTAATAGCTCCCAGCCACAGTCATCTGCTGGCATTTTTTTTACAAATACAATGTAGAGAAATTTTTTTAGTGCGTTTTAAGTTTTATTACTCAATACCAGTAAGATCTTGTGATCTTAACTATTTAGAAACGAACCTTAGTGTATGTGTTTCTATGTTAACAGTTTCACCATTAATGCAACTAAAGTTTAAACTCTCTCGTTATGTTGTCTCTTCTATGTACAACCATCTTAATATAGTTGTCATGGAGAAACCAGAGAGAAGCCAAAGACAATGATAGCGGTTTATTTTATTTATTAGTGCTAGAGGCAGGCAGGAAGCAAAAGAGAGAGTTATCTTTGGTGCAAGAAAGATTTGGACCCGGGTGCTGAAGCTTTTAACAAGAAGAGGAAAATCAGGAGAGTAGGTCATTAGTGGGATGCTAACGAGTAACGAGTCTGCAAACATACATGAGGCGTACGGGATCAGACAGTGTTTGAGCACATAAAGGGCAGGTGAGGGTGCGGCGATGGTTGGTTTGGAACGTGACGTAGCCGTGATAATAATTATAAATTATTTTTACGTTTCTATTAAACAATGCATTAATGTTATTGATACAAACTGCTTACGTTGTCGGTAAAGATAGCATGGTAACACTACATAGCTCATTTAAGGCAACATGCACTGAAATGAGTCACTGTGAACAGGTAAAATGAGTGTTTTTTTACACTACTAATTAGAATTTTTAATTAAAGCGTTATTATAGACTTTTATTACCACCCTAAACAATCAGTTGGATAGAAAAAGATAAATGTCACTCTGGAGGAGGGCAACTGACAAATGTCAGCAATGTAAAATTTCTTGTTTTTGCATGTTTCTACAGCATCTGACTCATTTTTTTTTCAAATAATAACCAGACTAATAAACGGTCCTGATAAACAGCCTGATAAAATGCTTAACGTAACATGGTGTTTAAACTTAAGAGCACTTGGTTCAGGCAAAGGTTTTTAAAGTATGTATGATTTTTTTAATATGGTAAAATTCTCTTTCAGGAGGTGTTTATAGACCGCTCCATTTTTTTCTGTTTTTTTTAAAACACAAATGAAATCAATTAATTTAAATTTTTTTTACAAGACCTCTAATTGTATGTTTGTCTAATTGTACCATTCCTTGAGGGTAGGTTATATAATTTCACTATGGATATAATCGATCATCAGTTTTACTGTTTACCAATGTTAAAAAATTTTTGAAGAAGAAGAAGACCAAACAAAACGCAACGTTTCACATGTAACATTTCCATTTTGTGCAGAAACACAATCACGACTCAGTAACAAATCAGTTATTTCTTTTATCATTGTCCCTTTTACTGTATGGCTCAGCTGACTAACATCAGTCACTTTAAGTGATTTTTTTTTTACTGAAGTTGGACACTGGAGTCGTGTATGAGAAATAATATTATTAAAAGTAAATTCTATTTCTTTTTTCGAGGTTTGGAAAAAAGAGTCTGCATTCAGAAATTGGAAATAAGTGCTTCAGTTTGCTTGGCAACAAGAGCAGTGAGCGCAGTCTCTTTATCATGTTTTCTCACCACATGAATGGAGCTGAGCCTCTCCCTAGGCTGGGTGTATGTGTGTGTGTGTGTGTGTGTGTGTGTGTGTGTGTATGTGTGACACGAGTGTGTGTGGGTGACGAGTGCTTCTCAGTCAGCTTTACAAAGTGTGATTGAAAGCAGAAACCTTGACACTATGCTTTAGGGCCCTTTTTTAAAATATTTTACATTATTTATACTTGGATATTAATTATGAATGAATTTATCATTTTATTTTTGTTATAAAAGTATTTATTTAAAAATGTATTATACTAAAAAAAAGAAATAAGGCTATAAAATGTAATACGAAATACCCCTGAAACGACTCACAATGCAACATATAATAAATAACTAGACATGCATTAAACTAGTTACATTGTGAAATCTTCTGAGGATGTTGCCGCTTATTGGTAAATGTAGGTGATTTAGGCATGGTCTACAGCAGGGGGGCTGTAGAAATAAATGACGCTGGACTCTAAGCTGCAGCACCCCTACTTTCCACAGTAATGTGTGATTATAGCTTTGGGGAAGCTGTTGCAGCAGTTTGCTGGTTGGCTGCCCACTGGTCTCCAGATCTGCTTACTTCTCTAATTGATTTGCCAGCTCAACACACAATCTACAAAAAAAAAATTCAAAATGCTTTTGGACTGGTGTTTTTTTAAACTTCCATGTATGTTGTGACATCACGCGTAACCTTTTTGTTTGTTTGTTTGTATTTTAATTATTTTTACTGTATATTTAAATTAATTAACTTTATAGATATATACTTTATATATATATATATATATATATATATATATATATATATATATATATATATATATATATATAAATAATCATTTATTTTTTATGTTAGAACATTTTCATTGATTTATTTTTATCACTGCACCCCCTGGCCCCTACTCATGGCTTTAATACCATGAGAATTTTAAGCATTTTAAAGTGGTAGCCCAGTGGTTATTAACTTAGACTGCTGATATGGCTTTAATTCCCAGCATCACCAAGTGTCAAATGTAAATGATCTAGTCTATGTTTCCTACAATGTATAACACTGCTTTCAAATCCTTCCTGCTGATTGGTTGTTCTGCATTGAAATAGATTTCGATATAAATATTTGAGTAATACACATTTGCAGTTTCTTTATTTTTGTAGCAAAACTTTTGTTCTTATTATTACACTGCTGAGTTTTTTCCTGGAATCAGTATAATTGTTCCTGTTGTCAAGCCTGATTCTGATAATCAAACTCAAGAGTACAAAATACAGAGAGTACATCCCCCTGCCTGAATGTTCTTTTTTGCATAATTGGGTTTGCAGCAAATATCTCTTGTTCCTATACACGCCTTTACCTATAAAGTAAGGCACATTAACCGCTGGAATCTGTTCTTCTCCGAATGCAATATTTCCTCCACCCCTTATTATGTGTTGAATATGCAAAAGAAATAGTTATTTATTTCTTCTCTTTTTTGTTCTCTCTCTCTCTGTCTCTCTATGCGATTTAAAGTGATTATAGAATAGTAAATGGACTTCAATCAAGAAGATAACTAATAGATACACCAGTGGAGAGCATTCACACTTAAAGAAAAAATATTAATTTCCCACCTACATAAAGTTGTTCCTGAACAATTCTGCACTCTCTTTACAGGCTAACATATTAAAAAAAAGAAATATGATTGTGATTTTTTTGTTCTTTCTTTATAGAGGAGGAAGAGAGTGGATTTAACCAGGGTAGGAATGTAGGTTCCTAAAATCCACTCACTAATTGCAAAAATAGTCTGACTTACTGCAATCCTTTAATACGGTAATTCTCTCCAGCAGGTTAAGTAGCAAAAAAAATTAGTTTTCTTCTAATAAGAATTTAAAAATGAGACAGAGGTTGAATTTTATAAAGTAAATTCCTTCAAATTTATGGAGTCTGGCCTTTTAAAAAAAAAATCCATATTTATTAACCCTATACGTCTTTGCCAATGGATAAGACAGTAAAGAAATTTGAAGGCAACTGGACTCAGTCTTAAATGTTTATTTAGTCAAGTTACTCAAACAGTAATGAAGCTGGTAACAACTTGCGATCTGGCCAAAAAAAATAAATAAATAACCAGCTTGTCTCTGTTTCAAAGGTGGTAGCATTTATCATTTTATTGTAAATTACCTTCATTTTTTTGATAGAATAATTAAATACAATATCTCAGAAGTTCAAATCCACATATTGATTCAATTCCTTCTAAATTAGAAACTTATCAATACACCAGGAAGACATCAAAGTAGAAGTTCTAGAGTTATTTCAGACTGTTACAGGATGTGTTTTACAAATGCAAGGAGGTTCGGTGTTACACGAGACTGATTGAGATGTTGGGTTTTTTTTAGGAATGGATGCTCAGCTAAAAACTGTATCAGTGAACCATATTTACTGCCAATCCCCTATTACTGTAGAACAAGATACGCACCCCGAGGTAGAGATGGTCTCCAGCCAAAATGGTGTACTACTTAAGTAGGTACTACTTGTTCTTATTAAGTATTATTATGGGTCGTGTGAATGAAATACGCATGCTAGTTATCTTTTTTTTTTTTTAATAATGTAATAGTGTACAGACTTTACTCACTGATACGGTAATTGTTGTAAATCAGTAATATTAAAGTTAAAAGAACTTTATCCAAATTACAAATACAAATAATATTTTTTTTATTAGGAAACATTGTATTTGTTGTTTAGAACATTATTACAATTCTTTCAATAAGAAATAAACATAACTAAATAACTCATATAAGATCTATGCCTTCTTTCAGAGCATGCCTGGCTAATGGAAAATAAATAAAATAATAAAATAATCAAATATAAAAAGGCTGAAAACAGGATTTTAGGATAAATTTCTATCTTTCAAGGATGTATGATACATACTTCCCCCACAAGGTCTTAGGGTACTCATGGTTGTTAGTGCTGGTTATCAACTCATCAATGCTAATGTCCATTGGTGGGTCTTCGTCTTGGCAAAATCACTAATTATCTCTTTAAAGTCCAATTTCTTAGCCAACTGGCTCTCAATGGACAGAATTGCAAGGCGATTCCTTCTCTCCTGAGAGATTTTTGACTTCAGATAGATTTTCACTAGCTTTAACTTGCTGAAAGCCTGCGCACCTTTAGCAACAGCCACAGGCAGTGTACAGAGCATCTTTAATGCAATACAGACCTCTCCAAAGACACTCTGTAACTGCAGCTTGTAGATGGTATTAAGTAGTTCAAGAGAAGAGAGATGTTGTGCTGTATATAGATTTTAGATGCAGCATTTTATTTTCCAACTCACCAGTGAGGTCTTTGTTGTACTTTGCAGTGAGTTCTCTGCATTTTTTCTTTACTCATTCTTCTGTCATATCTGTTAATTTCAGAATTGGTGCAAAGGTTTCACAGATGTCTGCTGTTGTCTAAAACCTTAGGCTCAATTCATGGATAACTAAATCCATTGACACAGAAAATAAATTGTTTCGAATTGAAAATTTCTGCACTCTTCTCAGTTGTGTTTTCTGGGTTGCCTTTATCAGGAATGAGCTTCCTTTTTCGCTTTCATTTTTCCTTCTTCTTAAACTGTGAAGAGATCTCCATAGATCTCCATGTGCTACCAGTGAGAGCTCAGTGAGCGAGGAGTCCCATTCACTATGCAACACCTGCATGTCTCTGATGTGATTTATTTCAATTTCAAGAGAAATATGTCCTTTCCTCTATACAGTCAGAAAAACAATGGCGTAAAAGTCTTGAAATAATCCATCAGACCAAGTGTCTTTGACCTTGCTTCATTTGTCAGATTGCATGACACTGATATGGATACTAGAGCCTCAATAATCATGGGTAAGTGAGTTGCAATGACACGTACAGCAGCACTCAAGCAAGTATGAACTAGCACTGAATAGATTGTAGAGCCTGTTGACTGAGCACAAAATGTAGAGACCTTATTACAGCATGCAACTGCATGAAAATCAACCAAATTGAGTGTATGGGATGCAAAGGGGAATATATAGCTAGTGGGACATATTGGCCCAATTATCATATTCTTGTCCTCTACAGTCTTTTAGTGGTATACCATTTTCCATGAGAATGGCCTCAATCGTTTCAGAAATTTCCCCTATAACAAATCTTTGAACTAAACAAATCTTTCTATTATTTTCCAGTTTCCAGTCTCTTTATCTTGATGAACATACCTCACTGATAGCACATTCTGTTCTGTATGAGATATGTCTGGTTTTGAGTCACATATTACAGAGTAATATGTTGCATTCTCTCTTCCAGCCAGGATAGTGTTTTTCACTCTTTTGCCTCACATGAACTTATTTTGCATCTCAGGACTTTGATAATGAGTTAGCCTCTTCTTTTGCCTTACTCTCTGTAAGTGTAAGAGTGTTCTGAGCAGCTGCATCACTGCCTGGTTTGGAAACTGCAACATTTTGGACCAAACGACCCTGCAGTGGATAGTGAGAACAGCTGAAAAGATCATCGGAGTCTCTCTTCCCTCTATAACCCACATCTACACCACACACTGCGTCCGCAAAACCAAGAGCATTGTGGACGACCCCTCAGACTTATTTTTTACATGCTTGACATCTGGAAAAAGACACCATAGCACTTGGGCCCTTCCAACCAGAGTGTTGTAACAGTTCCTTCCCTCAAAAAAAAGACACACACACTCAACACAAATCAATGTTCACAGCGACACGTAAACACAAAAATACATTTTGCTAAGCACAGACACTTTAAATGCTGTTTGCACAATAATCTTGCTGCATACTTGCACATAATCTGGTCGGCGCTATTTAATCTAATGTACCATACAGTTTTATGAATTGTCTGTTTTTGCACTGTCTAGATTGATGTTTGTATTGTTATTTGCACTGCCTGTTTGCACTAGTTTGCACACATGCACTTTATATTGCTAATACATCATTTATTCTTTTGGTGTTGTTCTTCTGTATGTGGCTTTTTGTTGTTTTGTGTAATTCTATGTTGTTTTGTGTAGCACCATGGGGTCCTGGAGAAACGTTGTTTCGTTTCACTGTGTACTGCATCTGCTATATATAGTTAAAATGACAATAAAACTTCTGGAACTTGTTTATTCAAAAGGCGATCTTAGTAAGCTAACAGTGCAAGAGTTCCCAGGAAATTTCCATTATGAACATCATCCAGATTTGTGGTTTTACCTCTGAAAGCCAGATGTCTTGAAAGCCTCTGTAAAATCAAGTTACCCCATCTACTATCTACTCCTTTGGCTTCTAATAAGGAGTTCTGCAGACTCTTCCATTTTATGTAGCACTGTTATGTGGCTTATGTGTCTCATGCTCTGGAAAATTTCCATGCATTCTTTGCCATTTTAACTTTGCCTATTTAAGTCCATCATTGCTGTTTAGAGCACTTGAAGATATTTGTTTTTGCTTATGTGAAAACAGAAGACATAGAATGCAGTACAGAGATGGCTCACTTTTACCATAAATTAGCCGGGTCTCTTTTAAAAATTTTTTGTGACCATTGGCTGCTTTTCAATTTGGAAATGATTTGCCTGTCTTATCTTTCGAAGCAATTTTGGTCAAATTAGCTTCTTCAGGATTTGTGTTTGCCAGTTTGAGAATTATTGAAGCCCGCTGCTGTTTGGTCCACTGCTTGGACTCTTCCATAATGCTGGATCATCAGCAATGTACTCAGCATTAACATCACTTGTGCCTCCCTCCACCACTGTCTGTCTCACTGTCCTTTTAGAAATCATTGTCTCTAGTGCCTTCACCTTCTTCACAGGTCCTACTTCTACCACCTGCTTCGATTTTCTCTTTCTCCTCTGTATTAGGTACCCCTACAAGCATCATAGAACAACAGCCACAGCTACATCATAAGATAACAGCCACAAATTACATAGTATCCAACCCTACAATCAGTTTCATGTGCATAGAACTAACAAATTGATGCTTAAACAATTTATAGATACCTACTGTACACTCTGATCCTACCTTCACTCAAGGTGCTGCAGTATGACCTTTTGATGGACCCGCTGCTGCATTCATATGTATATATATATATATATATATATATATATATATATATATATATATATATATATATATTTTTTTTTTTTTTTTTTTTTTTTTTAAAGCTCTGTAACATACTGTAAATATTTTTTTTTCATATTTGATCAGGTTTAAACACTTTTAAAGAACTTTATGCTATAAATATGTTATTTCTATACTGTCTAGTGTATACTCTGATGCTACCTTTACTCACTTCCTTAGTCTCAGCAATGTTAATAGGTCCAGCAGTAGAACCTATTGTGATGGACCCACATAGATTTCATATTATTCTTCATATTTTATCTCTTACGAATAGCCTCATGTTGAAACACTTTACATGTCATTTTAAAGTTTAGAGTAAGCTAAGCTTTTTAATTGCTAACGTTGTAACATTCTTTTTCTTATCATAAAACACACAACATCGCCCTTCACTTCTCGACTACCACAATTGCCCGCTCTGCGCTCGCTTAGTTCTGACTGATGAATCCGCACCCCGGTGCTAACTTACAGCCACTATCATTGTTTTTTGAATGACCAATTAAATCATTAATATTTTCGAGCACACTGTTCCTGTATGAGGTGTCGACACAAACATATGGGTGTGTTGAATCTTGTTAAAACAGCGAGGATCAGAATATTTTCAGGGCCCTATGCACTCAGTCACCCTTTTCTCTCCACTTATGAAACCCCTGGGCATGATGGCATTGTCATGTGACATAAAGTACATCACAACAGTGCAAATTTAAAGATGGATGATGTGAAACAAGCAAAAAGCAATTTTTAAGGCTTAAAGCTTAAAGCATTTGAAAAGCCTTGTGACACTGACTTCTAACTATTTGTATATTAAAAAAATATACCTGATACCTTTCCTCTAGATAAAGTCAAACTGGTGGTCATAACACTGAGGGGAATTTTAAGCTCTAAAACTCTAAAACTTTATTAAACTTATTTCCCAACTTTTTAACCTTATCTTTATTGAAATATGTCAGTTTATTTCGGTTTCCTTTTTTTTAGAATCAAGGTTTTTTTTTGGCTAGCTAACTGCCAAACCTTATTCTTTGCGCGCGCCTGCCGCTACCAGCCGCTGCTGATGCTGCGCGTATACTTTACCCCGCCCACCTCGTCGCGCTATTGGTTAAGATCTTCCAGTCAGCGCCACTTATCGTCAACTTGCTATTGGCTGACTGTCCCATGTGTGATTGTTGAAAGCTTGTGGAAGCTGCCCGCGAGCCGGACTTGAGCAGTGAGCGGTTGGGAGTGACACTGTGACGGTTGGATAGATTCGGCTTCAGTATGTGAACTTCTGTCTCTCGCGCTTTTATTTATTTTTTTTAAACCCTATCTTATTTTCTCCGTGTTACATCTCGAAGAACATTTTACCGACGCGACTAAGGGTGTAGAAAGAAGGGAAATGTCGAATATTTAAGGTGAAGAACTCGGCAGAAATGCTAACTGTGAGGAACCGCGGACGCTGTTGGGACGTCGCGTTGCTTCTCCTCCTTTGCGCAAAGTGCACGTGTGGCCGGGGTAAGAGAAATAAGCTTATATATATAATATTATAAAAAAATCATTCAGTAGCTGAGGAAAACAAGTTTCTATACAGTATAAAAATGAAATATTAATTAATATAATACTTTATATATATTAATATAATGTACTTGTTAAATATAACTGAACCTTTAATTCAGCTAGATTTAAAGTTGTTACAGCTGTACATAAATCTCCTGTGAGGTAAGTCACCTATATGGCTTTTATAAGGAATACAGTATGTCTCCTGGATAGTTCGACGCAACAGGTGTATGTGCAGCTTTTATCATCGTCATCGTCATCGTCATCATCATCATCATCATCATCATCATCATTATATTCTAGTGGTAATTCCTCGTCTTGCTGTGTTGCCCGAGCCTCTGCAGTTCCTTCTTACTCATCACCTCTCAGATGGATGCATGCGGATCGAACCCGAGTTCTCATCACCTTCTAAAATTCATCACACTCTAATGAGCGTTTAAAAAAGTACTACTTACTAAGAGGCTCCGGGTTAAGGCTGAACAATTAATCGAAATCGAATCGCGATTTAAAACGTTGCAATTAGCTCATCGCAAAAGGCTGGCATGTGAATGCGATATAAGTCCTCATATACTCTGTTTTACATTCTATATATTAAGGACGTGTGTGATTTCAGACCGAGTCCAGTTTACTTTTCTCTGTATTGTTTTTACCCCCTTAATACTCTATGGATAGCTTTTACCCTAATCATAAGCTTTAGTCACTGCTTTTTGTTGATCTTCTGTTTCCAAATCTTAAAAGTTATCATGTCAAACCCCTCCTGGAAATGATACAGATTTTATTTCTGTCAATTTCTTAATCAACTCTTATCAGGATGGATTCAAGTCAGTTGTCTTGATTGTTAGGGTTCAGTGTTCCACGTGTCCAAAAATCGCTAGACTACATGATGCGTCACTTGGTGGCTGCACCAAACTACCTAGCAAAAATCTGAAAAATCATTCTCTCTTTCCTTTTTTTTTTTTTTTTTTTAACAAAAGTTGTGTATTTTGTGGTTTCAAAATTGCTCCTAATTGTTTTTGTACCCCCAACTTTTTTATGTGTTAAATACTTTTTTCCAGTACATTCTTATTCGAGTCTATTACAGGTAAAACGATTGTTCTGCATTTCAATCTTTGTCCTTAAATTGAAAAATGTTTGCCTTGTAGGCCCAGTCCCAATACCCACACTATGCCCAGGTAGTGTGCAACTTTCTATATGTACACTTCAGTTGATAAGTGCACAAGGGAAGTAATGTGTGTTGATGTGCGGAACTGGGACGGTTTAAGTCGCCTTACCCATGTGTATCAAACGCCTTTGTTAGGTCATCGTCGCGCCACCCCTCAGACAAAAAAAATGGAGATTCGGGTAGTCGTGCTGTGCTAAAAATGATTATCACATAAATAAAAATGTACTTGCACGTATCCTTGTTCTGCTTTGTTTTTCTTCATTGGTTTGAAACAATCCGCTTGAAACCGCCCTTACAGAAAGTGTGCATTAGGAGAGAAGCTCACCAGCGAACTGGAACACTGCACTATGCACCCCTCAGGGGAAACGTGCAAGTGTGGGTATTGGGACAGGAATGTTATGTAAGGAAGAAAAATATGTCTGCCATCTGCACTATTAAGAAAATTTCCCAAGCTTTTGTAGCTGAAGGGGCAGCCAATCACAGTGAGAAAGCAACGAGCTTTCACATCTTAGTTTCCCTCTTAAGTTTATAAAGTTTTCAGGATAAAAAAGTCAAACAGAAATCAGGAGGGTATTAGAGGAAGTATGTTAATTTATGTATAAATGTTTCAAGGGCCATTGCTATTCAGTGATTAGTTTGTTTACTTTACTTATCCCGACGTTTGTAAGCAGAAGATTTAAATGAACTTGACCTTTAGCTTAAGACCTCCGCACTGGAGTGTTAAACTAAACTCCTAATTATTCCTGTATGTACTAGCAGTAAGCCTTGCAACAAGAACGCAACCCCACTCGGTCGACTTCGTCATGTTGAGGCTCAGCATGTATAGGTTTGAAATTATTTTCCAGTGGTGATGATTTAATGCAGGAGGCCCTGTTGATTCATAATAGTCGTCTCACCAAGCTTTATTAAAGTGTACATGCTTAGAAGCCTCTGGAAGTTTTCATGCACACCTAACACGTTAGATCAGCGTGTGAGTAATATGTTTTTAAGATTGAAGGGTTTTTATTCTAGTCAGTCTTTTATATTAATCAGCCATTGATATCAATATGTCGAGTGGAACCCTTACGAATGCTGGTTGGCATAACCTGAGCACACATTTATGTATCACTCAAGGCCAGAAAGCAGAGCAGAAAAATGCACATGTGAACAAAGCCTGCAGGATGAAGGTTAAGGAGAGTTGTCTCCATGCCCACTCCCAAATTCCATGCCGGCTGGTGTGAGTGTGTGCTTCATTTATATCTGAATGGACACCAAATGAGCAGGCATCAGAGGTTGAACTAGAATAGCAATACTGTTAATAAAAAAGAGCTGCCGTCTTCTTGGAGAGCTGATGTCACCAGAAAGTGATGTCGTTTAGGCGAGGTAACTACTAGGAGTGGCAACTCCTCCTGTCTACACAGGGAACATAGACATGAACGTACATGTGGCTGTATCAGGGCGCGGAGAGTGGTTAATGTCCCAGCATATCAGTGTCACAACCTGGCAGTAGCCATATGTGCTGTAAAACTGGTGTGCTGTTTTCCTTTGTTCAACTTCTTTTCATTTCAAACTCACGCCTTGGATTAGCATCTCGGTTTATATTATGTTTCAAGTTATGAAGTGTTTCATTAATCAAAGCTTTAAAAGATCTCTATATTCTCTATATTCACAATGGCCTCAGCCGTGGAGCTGAGCTGTCACTCAAAGCCAGATTGCTGACATCCAAGGATTTGACCTCATAACCTTCAGACACATCTTTTGTTATCTGGAGCTGCCTTTTAGGATTGTGTGTCTGTATGTGTACTGTTACATCCATCTGGGGTATGTTCTCTTTTCGCCGCCTTCTTACCTTTTAGATATGCAAGTAAATTTACAAACTGAATACATCGTTCTGGAATCTGAAACTTAATCACAGGCAATACGGGCAACAAAATAGATAAAATACTTTCAGAAATCCATCAGCAAATTAAATAAAAAATTGGGAACTGCAGACCTAGGGGCTCATTTATAAACATAGCGCATGCACGAATCGGAAACGCGCGTATGCCACTTTCCATGCGAAGGTTGTGATCTATTAAAAACAAACTTGACGGAGAATGTTTGCACCTGTAAGTAAACACTAAGTCATGCGTACGCACAAGAGGAATTACCGACACAGACAGCGAGGTGCTGAACCGATGTCAGACTGTAGAAAGTAAATGTTAGAATAACGATTATGCCTCACAAACGTCTAATTTCACTTCATATCACTTCAAATGTTTCATCAACATTTGTTATTTGTGTGTTTACTGAGTGATCATTGTTTCATTAAAACGTTCTTGTGAAATCCAATTTCCGTTTTAAGTAAAAATTTTTGCAGCTATATGTAAAAGCCATGCCTCACGGTAAAACTGCGGCTGGATAAATTAAGTTTTATTTAAAGCGACTCCCACTGCTTCTTTTTAGCTGCCACCATATAATTTTTTTGTTTTCTGGGCCTCCATCTTCCATACAAGTGTGTGTATATCTCTGTGCCTGAATAGTTAACTTTTATTGTTTTTTTCCTCACCTGTGGACATTATTTTGTCTAACAAACGAACAAACAAATACCGGGCTTATCAAACAATATAGCTTATCAATATTCAGATTAGCATTAATGAGGTTAATTTGCATTGACTATTTAGAATTTGAAAATCGGTTATGAAGTCTCATAAGTTCAGACTCGATTTTGAATTTAAATTACATTGGGACAGTGCGGGTCTGCGCATGCGCGAGCGCTCCCATGATACCAGCTCATAGTTACTCTAATTTATTCTCAATGTGTCGAAAGCCTAGCGCTGCGATGCCTGAAGTCTTGGAGTTGTGACGGACAGCGTCAGCTCGCCTGCTGTCATCTTCTGTCTGTCTCTCTCTTTCTGCAGTCACTCTGTCTCTCCCCTGCCCTTTCCCAAGACTATTGAAGATGATTACAAGCCAGCGCAAAAGATAAAAATCTAATAGAGGGTGAAAATCGATAACAAAAATATGAGGCAGTGCGCACAGTAAAGGACGCTGCGTGTGTGTGATTTAGAGGGCAAACAATTCATGCTGTTTTGTCTGATGGAAGAAAAAATGCCATATTTTTTAATACTTATTAGGCAAAAAAAATGAATTAACCTGTCTGGCTATGTATATCTGCCCTCCTTTTAGTGTGCATATCTGTCTGTCTTTCTATTAACTTTTTATTATTTATGTTTTTTTTAGCCAGTAAATGTTATTTGCAAAGTTTCTCATGGAATACCTAAGGGTGAGGTGTTCAACAGCAGCACAAGCAAATCTGTCTGTTCATTCATCTATGTTATCAGCGAAAAGAATAAATTATAGGTATAGAAGAATGTGTGAAATAATAACCTGACTGTCTGCTTGACAAAGAAAAAGAGACAGTTTAAGAGAGAAAGCACTATAAAAACAAAGACACAGAGACAGACTGAGAGATTTCAGGGGCTCTGACATTCACTTCTCTCCCACAACGTTGATTTACAGCAGCAGTGTTGGAAAGCACCCTGGCTTATTAGAGCTGATAGAGGAAGGGATGTGTTTCTTTTCAGCGTTGTCCTTGGCAAAACGCTCTATTTTGAAGTGACTAGATGTGGTCAAAACGGCTCTGTTTTCAGTCAGGACATAAGCCATGAAAAAGAACAAAAACATGACATCAGGTGAGGGCGGAGTCATGCTGAAAGCGACCACACCCACCAACGCAAAGCGCAAAGGCGATCAGTCAAAAGAACTAAAGCATACATCTAAAGCATACAACCGTTTAGTCTTCCCTGTTCTAAAGTGCTACAGATTCTAAAATGCAGAGTGCCATCAGCCTGTCTATAAATCTCAGGCAGTTGGGTTTTTTTTTTCTTAAGCTTATAAAAAATTCACACCGCTGCATTATTCCACTTTGCCCTAAAATACTATTCAGGATTAACACCAATTTTCATATGTGGCTAGCGTGGCAACAGTGTAACTACAGCTGGACGATATGCTTAGATTTTATATTACGATATAGTTCTTAAATTCCGTAAATACAATATGATTCCAATATCGATATGAATATGAGGAAAGTCTTAGAAAAACTGCTAATCGATGTAACAAACATCTGAAAAAATAATTTGCCGAATCTATAGAACCTCTTATAGAACTATATATAATATTACAGAAATAAAAACGCTACAAATAAATAGATGTTAATCTTTTATTTGTTTATTTAGCTTATTTGTATTTAGACTTCATTTATCCGTGGCACATAAATAGAGCCAGTCAGATAATAGAAAACGCATAGTCAAAAAGAACACTGTTAGATTGGTTAGAGGAAATAAGTCCCGCCTTCCCACTCACGCCTATTCCAGTGCAAGAGAAAGACTACAGCACATATCAGGTTATTTCAAGAAAAATTATGCCCTGCGTTCTTCTCACCACTGTTTTTGCTGCAAATTGCCGTTTACAGACTTGCAAGGCTTTTGGCCGCATTTCAGCGCGACAAAGGTGCCGAAAGTGTAAAAAAAAAAAAAAGCGGAAGAAATGTAGATTAGAAGAATACAGATCATATATTTATTTCAAATTGATATGAAATTGCAATTTTTCAGCACATGATTTACACTTTTGAAACCGTTTCTTGAGCTTATAACTTTCCTTATAACACCTTCACAAAACTTATTTTGCACATGCAAATTTATTTTACACTTGCAATGTTAAGTACACTTTTACAAATATTACCCTGTGCATGCAAATCAATTTTTATAGCATTTTTCTAAAAAGCACTGTGCATGCGTGTGTTTTGGCTTAGTAAAACAAACACATTTGTGGGATTTTTTTTTATTTATAAGAAAGTTGAAGAGTAACAAAGTTGCCGTTAATAAGATTATCTTTATCTTTATTAGCCCTCGGCGAGCTACAATCTTGCGTCTGTATCTGCCGCTCACGCTCGCGTGCACACAACACGAAATCCATGGGGGATCCGAGATACGGCTGTTGTGTCGCAATAGTCTGTGGGCAGGGCAAATGGGGGGGCTGGGTTGCACTGCACAAGTAGCCAATTGTCTTCTGCTCTTTCTGACGGCTGTGCCATGAACGTCATTGATAAATGCCCTGATGTATATCGAAATAGCAGAAATGTGTTTAAAAACCATATGAGCGCTATTGAAAAAAGTTCTGTTGTGAAATATATTGATATTGAATTATTGTCCAGTCCTAAAGTAACATATCGCAGCCCTCAGAAAGGGTCTCAACGCACTTCCTTTTATCATAGTGGCATAAAAGGAAAGGCACTGAGGCCTCGTGTTTAACACGCGTCCCAAATCTCAGTTTCTGTCGATTTACTGCTTGTACTTCATTAGTGTCAGGTTTGAAACGCAACACTGCTGTGCCTGAGGTGGCAGAGGGCAGTTTGCACTCCCAAATACAGCTGATTGGGTGGATTAGAATAAGTATTGTGAGTAATGTAAAGTAAAGTCCTTGTTGAAGTTTATTTAATGAACACTTCCTTAGTTGTTAGTATTTATTACAGTATAAACTGGGATGTAGTGTGGAATAAGTATCAAGTGAGTCAGGATGATTGGTGTGTGTTATTGAGGGGAAAAAATAAATCTGTTCATAGACAGGTTCCATTAAATACAAAGTTTAGAGGTGCATTAACACTTAAGCAGAAGAAACCAATCCCCAACCACATGCATCAATGGTCGCTTAGTGCCTAAAGTGCCTTAGCCAAGTGTTCAGAAGCTTGTGGGTTTAGTTTCCATTACCGCTAAGCTGACACTGTGGCGGCCCTCAGCAAGGCCCTTAACCCTCAACTGCCCAATTTGGATAAAAACATTATGTAAATGTGAGGATGTCTGCCAAATACCAGAAATGTAAATGCACTTCACGATACTTTAAGACACAATTTGTGTGAAGCTGGTAGTAAATCTACCAGCTTCTTTTTTTGCAGATGGCACTGAGCAGATGAGCTTTTAATCAGCCTTGTTTATCGACTCTCAAATCTGGCCCTCATTCGAGTTGCAGTGTTATTTACAACTCTGCGGAAAAACCACGTCACCCTTCTGCAACTCAGGTTACACACATCATAAAAGCCAACGAGGAACGGCCCTGGGGTTTTCTTCACCTCGTTTAGCGTGATATATGTGAGCGGACCATTAAAAGGTTTTTCCCGGCACATGATGGCACCTGCAGTTGAGCTGCAACATTTTTAAGGCTGTAAAGGCAAGAACTTGTAGCACTTTTAAGGGATTAAGCAGGTAAACAAAGGATTGTCTCTCTGCGTGCTGAGCCATTTGGTTTAACAAGAAAAAAAATGCTGAAGGTTTAAACTGTCTTAGAACTTTTTCCGCTTGAAGTGCTGCTGTTACTCGATAAGTGCTGCTTTAGCTTAAAGACCTCAATTAGCTCTAAGCGAGAATGCAACATCTCTGGGATGTCATCTGCTTGTTGTGAGGTAATGCATTTTAATCATCAGGAAGTTTTTAGGAGCACATGGTTGTGCTTTAAATGCTTAAAAACAACCTATATAGGAACAAAGTAAACGAGAAGCGGCATCCTCTGTCTCCGTTCTCTGTCTCCTTTACAATTTTTCTAGGGTTGGATAGAGAGTTTTATTGATGCGTGTCATTTGTGTATTTATTAAATATTTTTTACTTTTGTGTTTATCTAGCGTTTCAGAGCTCAAACTCTTATCCAGCTTGTTTTAAAAATCTAAGAGGACTAAGAGGTTGTTTACATTTCGAGCCTTCTATCGTGTGGAAAAAGATAGACACAGAATTTCTCAAATGGCTCATGCACTCAGTTGCCATGCAGTCATCAGTTGCGCTCTCCATTACATTAAAGAAAAATTTAGCAATGTGTTTCCCCCCTTGCTGCAACTCTGCTACAAAATTTATGCTCACCGATTAAAAAAAAACACAGTGGAAAAACGAGCATGGCATGCACACTGCGAGCGCATAGCTCTCCAGCACTTCAGTGTCTGAGTAAACAGACGTTAATCCGTCACCTGCATGTTTTTTTTTTTTTTTTTTGCTTAGTCTTTTCCGCTTCATCTCTTATTTCTCTTCCTTTCTTCTATGTCTCTCTTTCTTTCCAGCTCTCTCTCACTTTATCTTTTTCGCTCACTCTCTCTGTCTCTCTCTCCCACATTCCCTTTCTCGCTTCATCGTTCTCTCCCCCTTTCTCTCTCTCTTGCTCTCTTTTTGCTCCATGTTTCTCTCTTTCTTTTTTCTGTCTTTCTCTTTTTTCTTGCTCTTTATTTTTCTTTGTCCCTCTTTCTTTATCTCTTTCTTGCTCCATCTTACTCTCTTGCGCTCTCTTACTCTCTCTGGCATAAGGAAGCTAAGCTAAGAGAAATAAGGAGAAGCCATAAAGATGTGCGGGCAGCATGCTTTAAGCACAACACCTTGTTCCCTTGATTGCATAAAGACACCCACATTTTTCAACATTTTACGGATTTGTCGCTAATTGAATCAAAGATTGTCCCAAAATAAAAATTAGGACATCTGATGTGTTCAGTCAGTTTGGTTAGGGGAGCCGGATCGTGATTTACTTCAATTCTTAGATTAGGATGAAGAGTAATGTTTTTCCATGAACACCTGTTTAATTGTTAGTGTTTATTATAGTATAAGCTGAGAATAGGTATCAAGCGAGTCAGGATGATGGATGTGTGTGTTATTGAGGAAAAAAAGACACCCCAGACATTTGTAAAAGCAAAATAGATAAACCTTCAATTTCAGAAAATTTATACAGTCCACACGTCTGTTAACTGCACCGATTTCCTTTTTAGAGTTGCTACGACTTTCTGCTAATTGTGGTGTTTGTATAATTTTAATTCGTAAATGAAAGTTTTCTGACTTGACTTAAAATTAAATCAAAAAACATTTTTTTTTTTGCCGTTCTGCTGTTATAAACATGCTATTTGGGGCGTTTCTTAATTAACGGCGTGAAGTGAAAAACTATAGACTAAAGACAACGCATAAGGATATAATTTATCACTCATTACATGATCACTGAGGCGTTTTTTCAGATAATGAAATGCAAGTGTGTACAAGTTGTGTGTGTATTAGTCACGTTTCATTTTATTCAAGATCTGGATTTTCTTGTGATGTTGTTTTCTACATTTCTACACACATTCGCATGATGCTTACCTCGTATCAAATTGCATATCAGTGACCTAAACTAACACTCTAAATTAGGATGGTGAACTTTCACTACAAATTACACAACCAAATAAAATCCTTGATTTATTTCTGCAGTAAAGTTCCCCACGTTCCTGCCTTCACTGCCGGGAGTCTTTTTTAAACAGTTTATTTACATTTGCAATAATAAGTGTAATTTTTTTTTTTTTTTTATGAAGCAGCTGCAGGCTGTCCGTTAATTACTTTCAATTTATTAAAATGAATTAAATGAATTAAATTTCTTGAAAAATCAGTGCCGACCGAGTGTAATGTACAACATTGTGGGTTTTTTGTTATTGGTAAAGAAAAAAAACTGCACACACACTGAGATAAAGCTAAATATACAGTGTGACTTCTCAGCAGCCGTTACCAAGGACAGCAAGCGATACGTCTTTTCTCATCGCCCTGACAGATCTCGTCTGTGTGAAGCGAAACAGGTCAAATATAAATGTTGCGCTCATGCGTTTACACGGTAACCCTGACATTTCTGTTATCTCACGCCTCATGTAGATTGTCTCGGTCAGTTGTTAATTAATGTTTCGATTAATGTCGAGATGTTCGTTTAGATTTACGCGGACTTTTAATTTTAGATTTACAGCAAAAATGGGATTCTTATTGTGATGTCTTTGCTGGGTTTTTTTCTTTTTGCGGTTTTTTCTTTGTGTGTGTGTGTGTGTGTGTGTGTATGCACTCACAAGGGTTCAAGAACACAATGCCCTGTAATATATCATTTTACACTTGCACTATTGATCTGTAAAAAGAGTTGAGGTTCCTGAAAAGTAGCAGGCTGGTCAGTGGATATTGGCTTAGGTTTTTATTATGATTCATTGATTTATATTACAGCATGGAGGCTTGGTGGTTATCGCTGTTGCCCCACAGCAAGAAGGTCCCAGGTTCGTACCCCCTGCAGGCGTCTTTCTGTGTGGAGTTTGTACGTTCTCCCCATGTTTGTGTGTGTTTACTCCGAGTACTCTGGTTTTCTCCCACAGTCCAAACATATTTGTATATATGTTAGGTTGATTGGTGATTCTAAAATGTTCCATAGGAGTGAGTGTGTGTAGTTGTTTGTCTGTAGGTGGCCCTTTTATAGACTGGTGATCTGTCCAATAACAGCCAGGATAGACTCCAGCAGGTCCCTGTGACCCTGATTAGGTATAAGCCGATATAGACATGGATATGGATGGACGATTAATAATACCCGCTACTGATTTTGTTTGCTTATTATGCTCCTTTTTTAATCATGCTGTATGATACTGAAATAAAAATGTAGCCCTGTAAAATAGGAAGGAATTCATTGCAAATTATTTCTGCGTTCAAAGCTTGATAGTGAATATCAGTGTAGCGTTATTGCTACTCGAATAGTAAACACTGAAAGGTTTTTCCATTTTAGTCTAATCTGATTTTTGGATGTGACACACATAATAAAGGAAGAGTTAGTTGTCCAGAGTAACCTGTTTGCTTCTAAAGTAAGAATCAGTTCTTTAAGAGCTGCAAGTGAAAACATCATACCGTAGGCTGCAAAATAAAAGGAAAAAGAGGAAAGTTTTATTGATTTTTTTTTCATAGATATATTTTATAAAATTAAACTACGTTTTTTTTTTTTTAGTTTGGCTCTTCAGAACAGAATAAAAAGCTGTGCGTTACATTCCCCAGACCAGAGAAGGAGTGAGTCGTTAACTTGCGAAGTTCACCTAATATATCTGCCCTGTCTAATCCAGCCGTAATCACAATCACATCTCTTCTGGATCATTTTGATGGGCTGCTCTACCTGTCTCTGTTTACTCTCACGTTTACAGAGAAGCGGTGTTATCTTTGTGCTTTTCTGCTGGGATTGTGTAGGTGTGATGACAACAGAGCTGTTGGGTGTGTGTGTGTGTGTGTGTGTGTGTGTGGAGGTAGGAAGGTGTGAGCAAACTTTGATCATGATGTTCTTCATTGATTTTGCACTTTTTTCTCTGTAGTTTGTTTTCCGTTCTTTATGATAATCCCTTGAGTAGTGGCCTCGACCCCCTTGTATCTCCTCCATCTTGTCTGTTTTGCATACCCTCCGCCTTCCTTGCGCCGTTTCTGTGTGGCCTCAGGCGTTTTTCGCTTGTGCTTGTTCCAAGTTTCGATTTCTGCTGGCCTTTACTCTTTGAAGCGATGCCAAAAGTGCCACGAGAGTGGTTTTCTAGTAGGCAGAGCCGCCTCTCACCAGCATCACGCCCATCTTTGTTGGTTTAACCTCCACCTACTTCACGGCAAACGCTAATTTCTCTTCTTTTGAAGCTGAAGATTTAGAGAGTTGAAAAAAGAGTGCTTGGTGAATGTTTGTGAAAAGAAGTAAATGTTTGGTTGAATGCTAATGAAATGAAATATAGTCCAAATAAGTTGGTGCAATTATTGCACTTGATACAGGACAATTTATTTTCCACTTCTACCCCAGTAACAGATATGTCCTCTTCTTCCAAAGTATTGATACTGAAGACTCCTTTTACAAAACACTTATAGCAATCACGGAAAGAGGTGCAGGATGAGCTAAAAGCAGCTTGAACTAATTTAACTGAGGCTTGTCCATTTCTGACAGATCTTATTGGATCCAACTTGCGCATGACCAATCAGAGTGCAGCATTTAATTTCACTTTGGTTCAGTCAGGAAATGGGCGATAAAGCCTTGTTCGCTGCTCAGTTTTTTAAAACAATGTGAATACTGTAAATGCATCAATTTAAAATATAAAAAAAATGACTTGCAGCGTAACAGAACAAGCCAAAAAAAAGGTCAAAGTCACAATCGGCTCCAAAAGAGGCTCACCGGAGCTGAAATCGGCTGCATAGACGGCCTTCGTGCACCGCTGCAGTGATTTAACGGCATGCAAACAGCGGAAGGCCACACACAAAGAGAAGTCATCTATCTGTCTTTCTATCTGCCTGGCATTCTATCCACTGTTTGCTTCTGGCATGCACTAATAAATCATCAAACAATACAACTGCTATTTTCAAATCAAGGGGAGAAAACTCGAGTTAAACACGGCAGCAGGCTCACTTAACCTGTGTGGGGAAACTGTCTACATGACACACATCAAACAAGTTCTGGCTAAATACAGCTACTAATTACCGCAACACTTTATTAGCCGAACATTAATGCAGATGCGATCGCTCAACACGCTTGTCTGTTTGTGTTAATGTTTCAATGATATTTATACAGGCAAGCATGCAGGATTTTTAAATAAACCATAATTAACGGAAGTGCATTGATCACGCGCCAAGTTCGCGGTCTCAGGATAATTACCGCACTAAAATATTTACACCGCCTCGTGCAAATGCTTCGTCCAGAGAAACCGTGCAGAAACAAACGGTAGTCAAGCTATTAAATATTAAAAGGAAGACATTAATCTCAGGTTATGTTTTGCGACCTTGTTTAATCGCAGGAGGTCACACACAGGGTCAGCATGGAACAAATGGAGCGCTTTGGTACCTGTTTTTAGTCGACTGTTGAAAGACAGCGCACAGATGTGTTAACTGGACAAAAATGGACGTCATTTTCATGAATGGTGAGTCTCCAGTGTCGTGTTAGTAAAGTTAGTATCGTGACTTTTGTGCACTTAATTTTGTTATTGTAAATGTAGACGAGATAAAAACCTGTAACTTTTCAGAATGTCACAAGCACACAGAAGTCACGTGACAGAAACCAGCTTCCTCTCTATTTCTGGTGCAGTAAGGTCGAAAATCCTGTTGTAATGTTTTCCCTAATCAAAAGCTGTAAAAACTGTAACATTTCAATTTGCACGCAAAAAAATACGATCCGAGTCTGACCAGCGGCTCTTAAAACTGCAACACAAATCCGCACACAAAAAAAAAATAAGAATGTAACATTTTTTTTGTTCAACATTACAAAGAAATGTCAGTGATTATTAATGATTTGGTGAAATTTAGTGAAACACCACACAACACTTAACATCTATACAAGTTGGCACCCAGCAGAGGTAAATTGGTGCCGCTGGGAATCAAACTCTGATTTTTCCACTAGCAGTCCAACACCTTAATTTCTACGCTACCACTTTACACCTTATGAGAGCCTTGTCAAGATGCCATACATTTTAAACGAGATGTTTGATTCTGCTGATGCCATTTCTCTTCTTGGCCTCTGTTTAATTACAGAATGTAGGTCAGAAGCGTTACATGTGGACATGCTCAGAACTCCAGTTCCCTCGATGAGGAATGATGTTTTGCTAGCTGTGTGATTAAGTCCTGTTGCGTGTATGACTGACTTAAACACAAGCAGGATGAGATAAATGGAATACATATGGCAGCCTGCCAGCTTGTTTAGACTCTGGCTTGCTGAAATAGGCTCTGTGGCTTATTGCCTAAGCTTTGACATTCGTAACTCTATGTATAAATATTGGTTAACCATTTCTTTAAAGTTCAAAATTAACCACTTTTCTTTTTCCCTACCTATATAACCCGACAGCTGTCTAACCACTGTAATTCAAATATGTCCGGGAGCGTCAATGACACCGAATATTGGAAAGGTTTAGGATGAATGGCATGGTAGGGAGCTGTGTTAATTTGCCATTATGTTCGGCTTAGTGCCGTCTCGGAGAGGCGTCAAATTAATACACACAACTCGACGAACACTAGCCCAAAACTAATTGCGTTGACGGTGTGCTTAACACTCCGCTAATCTAAGATCACTTACCGAGCTCTGCTCTGCTCTGCATACTGATCATTTTTCCCTTCCTCTATTTCACACCTCCAAGATGTAATAAAGCAATGAAGAACTGTGCGCTAATTGATCCCCTGCAAATCAAACCGTATATTAATTGTCTCACAGTCTGCTTTTAATTCTGTTAATGTGCACACTAGGACAAAAATACACTTCAAGAATAGTTTAAATCTCTCAGTTTAAATATTACTGATGTTCAGACGGTGAGTTTAGTGGCTAGTGAGACACTGAATGTTTTATAGTTAAATTTACAAATATATGTATTTACATACACATGCAGACACACGACTAATGACTAACGAAAGAAGAAAGTTTAATTTACTGTGGCTGAGAGAGTGCCTTTCTTCTGTCCCCCTGTGTTTATATTAGCCATCCCAGTCCCATAATTCATACACATTTAATACAAATGAAAGTACATATCGTCCGCAAAAAAACTATTTTACCTGCTGTTTTGACTAGAAGTCTAGTTTTGAGTTTTATTTCAAATCGGCAAAATTAAAAATGATTATACAATAGGGAAAAGGTGGTATGGCGGTATATATTGTAACAGCAGAATAAATTGTCAAGAGTTCTATATCGTATAGATTCCGTGTATACTGTGACATGTACATAAGTGGGCGTGGCTAACTCACATGCAGCGAACCTGAGTCTAACGGGCTCACAAAACTTACATGGCAGGAGAGATACCATGGTCAAAAAGGTGGTTCACCCTGAGCAAGGCTCAATCATTGCACTCTGCTTGTTCTGACCCTTGCAAAATCTCCAAATGTGGGAATCTCAACTGTATAATTTCTGGTTGTGGGGACTTTGTTTGCACTCCCCCTGATTTTTAACGGCAGTGGTGGTGCAAATAGTTAAGGCACTGTATTATTGTTGGGATGACCAGGAAGTCCTGGATTCAAGGCCTACCACTGCCAGTCTGCTACTGTTGGGTCCTTGAGCAAGACCCTTAATAATATATTTAAATTCTTTCACAAATTTCAATTCAATTCAATTCAATTCAGTTTTATTTGTTTGGCGCTTTTTACATATGGTGATTGTCACAAAGCAGCTTTACACAATTGAAGAAATTATGAGACAGAATGAAACAGAAATCAGTTTGTCCCTGATGAGCAAGCCGGGGGCGACGGTGGCAAGGAAAAACTCCCTGAGATGAGATCGGAAGAAACCTTGAGAGGAACCAGACTCAACAGAGAACCCATCCTCATTTGGGTGAAAAACAAGTAGCAGGGATTGTGGTTACATTGTGTGTGTGTGAACAACTTAAATCATTAGTCAACAAATTTAACCTGGATAATTGTTGTTTGGTATTTTTGAGCATCAGGGAGCCACTGTCAGTATGTGAGGTATTAAAATCGAGCTCGCAAAAAAGGTACCTCCTAACTTTAAGATTTTGCCATCCTTGAAAACGCTGCATGTGAGACTGAGGGCAAACACTGTGTCAAAAACCCGGAGCACAAAAAAACAAAACAGATGAGGATTTTTTTTATTATTTACATATCTATATATTTTTAAGATTGTCCCCCTGTTAAATGGTAAAAATGTTAATTGAGGAAAGATTACAATAATAAGGTTTGTTTACACAACTGTGAAATGTGACATACAGTGAAATTAGTTTTCATAGTGAAGTTCATATTTCATTTATTATATTAATCAAGGTTCAAATATAAGAAAAAAAAGTTTTAATTTTAATTAATGTAAAGTTCTTTGAATTTCTGGCTTATTTTAATTTATTTATTATATAAAGCCACTTTGGTTAATTTTCTGTAAAACTACCTATTTAAATAACTACCATAAAGTAAAATAACTCATACCGTGTACCGTCCACCACTATTATACACATGGGTAAAATACATTAGCTAGACTAGAGAAGGTAAGGACATACAGAGATAGCAGCAGGCACATGTCAATTGCATTTCTTTCCTGAAGTTTACATTTATGTTTCTGGCTTTATAGATTATATCAATGGATAAATGTTATATATCTCAAAAACTGCTGATCTACTAGGATTATCATGCACAACTATCTCTAGGGTTTACAGAGAATGGTCCAAAACAGAGATAATATCCAGTGAGCGGCAGTTGGGTGTCTGTCAGAGGAGAATGGCCAGGTTGGTAAGAGATTATAGAAAAGCCACAGTAACTGAAATAACCACTCGTTATAACCAAGGTATGCAGAAAAGCATCTCTAAACGGACAGCACACGTCGAACCCTGATGGGCTACAGCAGCAGAACACCACACCGGGTGCCGCTTCTGTCAGCTAAGAACAGGAAACGGAGGCTACAATTCACAAAGGCTCACCAAAATTAGACAAGAGAAGATTGAAAAAATTTTGCCCGGTCTGATGAGGCTCAAATTTCAGATGGTAGTCAGAATTTGGCGTAAAGAACATGAAAGCATGGATCCATCCTGTCTTGTCACAATGGTTTGGGCTGGTGGGGTGGTGTAAAGGTGTGGGGGATAATTTCTTGGCACACCTTAGTACCAATTAAGCATCGTTGAAACGCCACAGCCTGCCTGAGTATTGTTGCTGACCATGTCTGTCCCTTTAATACTACAGTGTACCTGCCTCTGACGGCTACTTCCAGCAGGATAATGCACCATTTTCACAAAGCTTAAATCATCTTACACTGGTTTCTTGAACATGACAATGAGTTTATGTCACATTTCACCTTATACCAATGGCCTCCACAGTTACCAGGTCTCAATCCACTAGAGCACCTTTGGGATGTGGTGGAATAGGAGATTCGCATTATGGATATATTGTTTAATTTTTTTTTGGTTAAATAAATTGAATGTTTATTACAAAACGTATAAATTGTAAATTCTAGATGCTTCTAAACGTATCCTCTATATGCGAAGTTTGTCATTGTTTTAAGGCAAACTTTTTGACAACCCTAAGACAACTATACAAAAATTTTAATTTGGGGCTTTGTGGGGTGTAGATCTTTTTGAAAAATAAGTGCTTGATAAATCAAAATTTAATTAACCGAAGTAATAATAGTATAATTTTAAGAAAGTTATCAGAACAGACGTCCAGTTTTTAACCTTTACAATCGTCTTTTTACAACACCTGCTTTCACACTCCAGTTTGAAAAGTAAAACAAAGCGCGCTGTAAATTTCCACAGTGTGTTTGATAAGCAATGAAAACAAGAAAGCTGAACTTCACCTGACTTTTTCCTTTAAACAATCTTCTGCTACTTTGATCCAGATTCTCTCAGCTGTTCCTTTCGACGTGGGCAATAATTTGATAAATGACATTTTGTGGCTACAGCTTCAGGCCCTGGCATCTCACTTTGATAAATGTTACTTTTCTTGGGTTGTCGTCAGTCAAAGGGCTTTCTTAAAGGCCACCTTCGTCATCACCGCTCGCCTTTCATAAAGCCGATCCTGGTACCGTTATTGCAGGCGTAAAGAGCACGGGAGAACACTCCAGCTGAAAATAAATGTCAGCATGAACATCGCAGGGTATTTAAGACCGATGCAGATTTCCTCACTTCTGTTAATGCTGCATGTTATGACAGTTTTCTTCAACTGTCAATCCCAAGGGAAATTAAAGCTCTGATTGCAGGAAAAGAATCCATGTGTGTGGCACCCTAAAACAACTGTCACATAGTGAGATGTTCTGTTATAAATATTGTGTGTATGTAAATGTTTACACTTTTACCTTTTTACCATTTACATTTATTACGGTGTAATGAATTGAATTTAGCTCCTTACTTATAATGTTTGCAATAGAAGATCCTGGGTTTGAATCTTAGCCTGTATTGCTATTTGTGTGGACTTTTGTTTTCTTAAGTTGGGGCATATAGAATTTGATGTCTTATAATTTTTGACAGCAGCATCTTGTGCTAACAGTGCTAACCACTAAACCACCATGCTGCCCTCCATTAAATAAATGAATAAGAAATTAAAATATTCATAAAATTAATTAATAAAAAGTTTTATCTACGACCTCAGATAAAACATTATATAAAAGTACTATAGGTCTTTATTTTATTTTTTTTATTCCTCATTCTGAAGCAGAGTTAATGTGCAACATAGATTTCTCCATTCTCCATTACTCTGCTCCTAACACATCAGCTCAGTGCAGTAATTGGCCCTTTGTGTGAACGAAGTAGCGCTGAAGCACACGCCGAGATGATATTCAGATCTCAGTCTAGAGAGGCATAGCAGTGGGAAAGTGATGAGGCGTATTAGCTCAGCGAAGGACAAAGTGGCAATGATTACATTTATTTCCACCGCAACCACAGAAAACCTACTCTTTGCCACCGATTGCTGCTCTGTACATTTGTGATTCAGAGAGTTTGTATGGTGGAAAACACATGTGTATGTATCTTAATTATAATTTGTCCTTTGTGTGTTGTGTGAGCGCTGCAGTCTTTGATACAGTTGGGCTTTTACACTACAACATCTGGTTTCATGTCCAATTATTGATCTAAATTATTTTTCACACTACATGAAGCTAATTAAAGATCATTTCACAGCCATTTTCAGTATCATACGTGCGCTGTTTTTTGTAATAAATAAAGTTTTCTACCGTAACCAAGCATTTTAAAGAAAAGCAGCGTGTCGAGCTGTTTGTTCATTATATGCTGTACCTATAATTGGTGGAAGCCTATACTGTAACATGGGCATTAAGCCTAATGTAATAGAAATAAACATGTGTATAGCATTTGAATTATGACTTACTATAGGCAATTTAAGTGAAAATACTGTGATTAAAATATATACATCTAATTGAAATCCCTGTATTTAATAAGCAATAATGACCCAACAGTAGCTGAGCAATCTTTGAAAGTTTTTTAGGAGCACTGGCTGAATTGTTTTTGTCCTCTTAAGTCACGATTTTGCACTTCGCTCAACCTCCCCACTTGGCTAATTTTTGCTTTTTGTTTCTCTGAAAGTACATTTGTGGTTGCCATGACAACACCTGCGCTCCACTGGCAACCATTTTGAGTAATGTGTAGTTCAGTTCAGGCGCTCGGTGCATGTACAGGGTTCCCGTTTGTGCCATGATTATCCCCGTTAGAAAGTGCGCAACACAAAGCATCGGTCTCAAAAGTTGTACTAACAAACGAGCTGCAGCATCTGCACGCTTTTCAATTAGCTCACAGTCATTTACGTTTAATTTGCTTTGCTATTAATGCTACAATCTACAGGCTTGCTCTAAAAAATGCCTGTGTTGACAGATGTTCATTTCAATCAGTGACACAGTGGACATTTGTCTATTAAAAGAGACGCGTTAAAGGCTTCATTACAAGCTGGTTCTACAAGTGAGTGACTCAGGCGATGATGGCGTTACACTATAAAGGCATTTCAGTCCACTCTGTTCCTGGACCGGTTTTTGGTTCATGAAAGGAGGCAGTGCAACAATAATAACACTGTGTCTGTGGAGAAATGCGAGGAACATGGTGTACATTTGTCACTTCCTTAGATTTAAACTACTACTTAAAACATGGCTGTGACTGACTTGAACTTGTTCATTCACCATGCAGTTTTAAGAAATGTGGGCAAACTATGTTATAATGTTACTCCTCCATCCCCCCACTCCTTGATGCAGATTAGTATTGCAGACAGATGGTGTTTTGTGTGGCAAATGTGACAGGCAGGCATGATAGATCCTCCTCCGTTATCAGGACGCCATTCTCTGGTACCGTGTCCCGGAGAAGCAGAGCCTCAATGACATTTATTAATCGCCAGTGGATTATTTTAAATAAAAACCATCTCTGTGGTGCAAAAATCTGCAAGGAAATGAGGAAAGAACGAAAGGGAGAATTCTCTGCAGCCTGATCTGCAGCATTACAAGTTTCTCCTATGACTCAAAGCTTTTACCTGCATGCAAGGTGGATATCTCTGGCACAACCCTTTTCTCAGCCTAACAATTAAAACCAAAAAAAGACTTTTGTAATTATTTTTATGATGGTCACGTTCCTCTAAAAATACGACAGTCACCTGTTCTGCCTTGTTGTTTTTTTCACAATGCTGCACAGGAAGACTAATGCAATCTTAGTAATAAGAGGAGGCGTGTTGGTCTTGGTAAGGTCAAACACTGTACATTCTTTTTAATAGAACGTAGCTAATGTATGTTAACTATGGTCATCGGTGATCAGGTCTTTGGGAGTAATGACAAACTGTGATCAGTCATTGATAAAACTGATTGACTGTAAAATGGTTGTTAGTGTTTAGTCATTTACTGGTCATTAAGAACAGTAGTAATCAGTGATAGGTTGTTGGGAAAATAACACAAACACGGCTAAATCAGGCTTTGACTCCAGTGGTGAGTCGACAGGTTGCTGTTGTAGAGCAAAAGCTAACAAACAAACATTGGAGATCTGTATCGAATGATGGACAGTCAGTAGATTTGTATTTCTAGCCCCTTTTCTTCTCCAAGTTGGCATGTCATAAATGTATTGTATTAGGAATGCAGCGCTTGTCCATGCAGTTCAATGCAGGAATCTGATAGCATTCATTGTTGGGATAAAAGCAACAATGCAGCTTTCAGATCAAGTGGTTGGATCGAAATGGACACAGACAATATGGGTAAGTCTCCCTTGGTCGGTGGAAAATATGATGATCCTAGTGTGTAATGCCTCAGTTCCATCAGATTGTCCTGGCTTATTTAGTGAACATGAGAATACAGGTCGTTCTAAAACGTCTAAGAGAAAAGTAGATCTTGCGCCGATCTTGTAGAACAATTTATGCTAATTTTTCATGTTTTTAACAATGTATTTCAAAGCATTGCCATAATGGACAGATTGCAAAAGATGAAAACATTGACAACACAGCCCTGTGCATACGGATTATGTTTTATGTTATGTTTTATTCGTCTCCTGTTGCTTGTGTGCAAACTGCAAATTGCATTTTTTCCCCAGCACTACCCATTTCATATTTTAAAGCAGAGACATAGATACGTGCAGGAGCTTTTTATGCTTTAAAAAGGCACTAGCGACGGCATCAGAAAACCACGAAACTAGCTCTGACGGATAGACTGACTACCTAAATGATTTTTTTTTTCAGCAAAGAAAGAATCTCTCGTGCATTAGCTGTCACTGGCACTTTCCCGGAATGTTCAGCAGCTCTGCGTTTTGTATGAAACATCTATACGGAAAGATTATTCTTTCAGGTCGCTGAAAAATGAAAGGAGAAAAAAGTTAAGCGAAGGTAGTCGAGATAGTGTTTTGATCCGTCACTTTACTTAAGAGGAAAACAACTTTTTGGCAGCACAGCCTTTACTGTCCAGCACATCCAAGCAAGAAAATTGGCTGTGAAATGAACTTTGTGTAGGTGGAACAATTACTAGATTCTTATTAGCTGGTTTAAGCCTTTTCTTATGATAAGCAATCAGAAGTGGAAGTGGTAGCACAGTGAGGAGAGGTAGTGGGTTTGATTTCCAGCACCACCAAGTTACCACTGCTGGACCCCTGAGCAAAGTTCTTAACCTTCAATTGCTCAGTTGTATAAACGAGCTAAAATATAAGTTGCATTGGATAAGGGCATCTGCCAAATGTCAGAAATGTAAATGTAGTCCACAGTAACATTACAACCAAGAACACATTTACATTTAAATAGCGAAAAAGAAGTGCCCTATGGCGTACGTTTTTTTTTTTTTTTTTTTTTTTTTTTTTTTTTAAATTACTATGTTATTTTTACCATGGAAGAAGACATACTTCACTGTACCTTGCATATATTAACTGATGTGTGTCCTAGCTGTAATGACAAAATCAAAAACAAATCTCATCTCCACTAATTTAACGGAGTCAACATAAATCAACCGAACTTCAGACAGACAGCAAATGAACCTTTAGACAAATAGGTTGGTTTTATAACTTGGTCTCCTTTCAACATTTAAAAGTTTTTTTTCTTTATGGGGACACACTTGCTTTCCAAAAAAAGTTTTAAAGTAGGGCTATTTGTTTCTGCTCATGTTGCTATTTTACACAGAGCAGCATCCTGATACTAAATAATAATTTTTAGAAATATTGGTTACCTTTTTATACCTCCAACATTTTTATTCATTGAACAGGTACACTGTTTCGACAGTATCTTACGTGAACTTTTTTGTTCACGTAATCGACATGGTGGAGTATCTTCACTGCCTCATAGATCCAGGGTCCTGATTTTGCTCTTGAGGTTTGTTTACTGACAGGTCTTTCCATCCGTCCATGTCACTTCATTAAGGCATATCAGTTAGGCATCGTTGAGAAAAGTAGTTATTATTGTTAGTTGGAAAGCAATGGTGCTCACTTATTGGTCATTGGCCAGGTTAACTAACTAAGGACAAAGGAGGTCATTGTGGATTTCAGACGAGCTAGCAATCACACTCATCCTCCAATACACATCAACGGAGCGGCTGTTGAGCGTGTACCTAGCTTCAAGTTCCTAGGAATCCACATCTCTGAGGATCTCACCTGGTCTCTGAACTCCTCTTTCCTGGTTTCTGAGGAGACTTAAAAAGTCCCATCTCAGTGACAGGATACTGGAGAACTTTTACTGCAGTACCATCGAGAGCATCCTCACAAATTGCATCTCAGTATGGTACAGCAGCTGCACTGCTTCAGACCGCACAGCCCTTCACAGGGTGGTGAAAACAGCCCAACGAATCATCGGCACTCAGCTACCCACCCTGGACAATATACACGGAAAACTCTGTCTACAAAGGGCGAGAGGCATAATCAAAGATCCCTCTCACCCCAACCACGGACTGTTCACTCTTCTCCCATCAGGCAGGCGCTACCGATGCCTCGGAGCTCGCACAAACATACTGAGAAACAGCTTCTTTCCTGTGGCTGTTTCTGCACTGAACAGCTAATATACAGTATTAATTACTACTGCACTGCCACTTCTGTACTTTGCACTACCTATCATTATGCATCTTTGCACGATCTATAACTATCTATTGTTACACCTCTATATTCTATCCATATACCTCTGTACATTATTTACCCCCACCTCTGTAACTATCAACCCCATACCATATTTATTACACTGATTTTATTTATTGTAAAATAAGCCACTTATGCACTTCTGGTTAGATGCTAACTGCATTTCATTGGCACAATAAAGTTTGAATCTAATCTAATCTAAGATTGGCGCCTTTTCCCTTGTGGAGAGCCAGAGATAGCATCCTGTTTGTCGCCAGACAGCTCTGCAACAATACGCACTGCAATATTTACGGCTGCATCTTTGTGGGTGTATTAGTTTTAATTACTAACGAGTATACCTGTTAAAGCCTTTAGAAAGGAATGATGAGTCAGATGCTTCAAAAGTCTCTCTCTAAAGCAGTCACAATGACCTTTGGGGTATATGTATATATATATATATATATATATATATCTATATATATATAGATATATAGATATATATATATATATATATCTATATATATATATATATATATATATATATATATATATATATATAGATATATATAGATATATATATATCTATAGATAGATATATATATATTGATTTATATATAGATTGACGATAGATATATATATCTATTCTATATATCGATATATATATATCTATATATATATATATATCTATATCTATATATATCTATCTCTATCTATCTATATATATATATATATCTATAGATATAGATAGATAGATAGATATAGATAGATATAGATAGATAGCTAGATAGATAGATAGATAGATAGATAGATAGATATGTGTGTGTATATATGTTCAAAACTAATTATAGCTTATTTTCAGTCTCAAATAATTTTTTCATTCTCAGTAACTGTCACCATGGCCAAAAAGACAGAAGATGATATTTGGATGTGTTGTCAAGGCAAAGGCTTCAAGGCAGTTTCGAAAGAACTGGATGTCGCAGTATAATTAGGAAGTTTAATATTTTCAACAAAAATCTGGACGGGCGTGGCAGAAAGTGCAAAGTATCCTCTAAAGTCGCTAGAAAAATCTGCTGGGATGCAAACAACTACCCTGTTATCCCCACCAAAGCTCTAATAGGCAATAACATAAATGTTCTGGAGAGGACAAGTCAAAGCTCTGACCTAAACTCAACTGGGAATTTGTGGAGAGAGTTGAAGATCTGAGTGGGGGCTAGAAATCTTTCTAATCTTTAATAACTGGAGGCTTTTGCGACGGAAGAGTGGAATATTTTGCAGCAGACCATGTAGAATATTGCGAAGACCTACAAGAAGTGATTGCAGGCAGTCATTAAGACCAAAGGCTTTACTATTGATTATTGAAGCATTGTAATTTAAAGGGTATGAATCATTCCAAGTGTTGTAATTTTTGAATCTTTGTCAATAAAAGCCATAAAATGTCATATTTCTCGAAATATCAAGTTATTTCTTTAGTTGTTTGTCACATTATTAAATATATGAAAGTATTATAAAAGTCATTTTACACAGAAGACAACTAAAAATCACCATATAAATACAAAGGGTATGAATAATTTTAACACAACTGTATGTGTGTGTATATATATATATGTGTGTGGTTGTGTGTGTGTGTGTGTGTGTGTGTGTGTGTGTATGTATATATATATATATATATATATATAATATATATATATGTATAATGTATATATAGTGTGTATATTATGTGTATATATATATTATATACTATATATATATATATATATATATATATATATGTATATATATATATATATATATATATATATATATATATATATATATATATATATATATATATATATATATATATATATATATATATATATATATAGATATATATATATATATATATCACACACACAATCATGTGAAAGATTTAGGACCCCCCCCCTATTAAATATTTAGTTCTTTATTAAGAAATGTTAACATATCGGTGGCTCATATAGTTTTTAATTTTTGTTAATTGACTTCATTTCAGGTAAATTAAAAAATAACTTCCAACGAGATGCTTCTTGTAGCCATCTACAAGTCTCTGACATCAGTCTGAGGAAAGTTTGCTTTATTTCTCAATGCAGAAAAGATGTTTGAGGGTTTCTTGCATGTACAGCCTGTTTCAAGTCGCCCCATAGCACCTCAATGAGTTTTATAGATCTGGGCTTTGACTCTGCTATTCCAATACTCTTCATTTCTTAGCTTTCAGCCAGTCCTTGGTGGATTTACTGGCATGTTTGGGTCATTGTCATGTTGTAGGGTTCAGTTCTTCCTTCTTTAGCTTTAACTTTTTAACAGATGGTCTACAAAGTAGTCCCTGATGCACTGTAAAATTCATGGTGGATTCTTTGATGGTGAGCTGGCCAGTTCCTCCTGTTGCAAAGCATCCCCAAACCAAGAAACTTTACCAAAAAACTTTAAGGGTTTTGGTGACTTCTTTTATCATCTTGCAGCCTGCTGCCTGGGTGAGCTTGTCAGATTTAGGCATTCTCTTAATTGTTTTGAATGTCCTTTACTTGTAAACTATTTTGCGGACAACAGAATGGTGAATTTCAAAATCTTTTGAGATCTTTTTGAAATTAATTCTTTTAAAGCTGCTACAATCTTCTTTTTGAAAGCCCTAGACAGGTCTTTTGGCCATGGTGTTCATTATAACTTCAACAGCCAAGAGCACACCAAACTAAATGTCTGAGGTTTACATGTGTCAGCCTCCAAAAAGCTGAGTAACAAGTTTCTAATCATGTTTACCTGATGTGATACACCTGTGTGTGTGTGTGTGTATGTGTGTGTGTGTGATTTTAGCCATTTTAACTGGAAATAAATGTCGGGATGTCCTGATTTATTCCTCACCAAAGGAAAGTAGATTTTACAGAAAGTTTTTAAAAGCCTTTTTTTCAGTTTTAATTGGTTATATTAGTTTCATCTTTCAGTATTTCTTTAAATTGATATTAAATATCAGTATGTCCAGATATGTTAAATGCACAGGCCTTTGTTTTTCACATGACTGTGTATAATTAATAAAACCAAATCATCTTTTTTAAGATGGATGATTTTGTCATACAGAAATTCCAACTATAAACGAAAAGCATAGAAACGCCAAATTCTGGTTGAAATGTAAAGATTTAGACATGTATATACACAGCGAAAGAATTAGAATAAGTGTAGATTAAGAATCGATTTTGTAATCAGATTGTGACTCCAATTGCAAATGATTTGGTATTCACATGTTTACTGTTTTTGTTTGCACTGGAACAACAACAACAAAAAGGAAAAAATGATAAAAATTTACACAGAACTCAAAAATGAACTGGACAAATTTATTGGCAAAATTGTAAGAAATAATTGCTTTTCAGGCATGTGATGCCCCTGTAATTTGTATTTTTAACACACTTGTGGCATGTAACAGATGTGGGCAATATAGTAATCAGACTTGCAACCAGTTAAAATGGAGAAAAGTTGACTCAACCTTTGTGTTGTGTGTCAAACTGAACATGGAGATAAGAAAGACGTGTAAAGAGCTGTTTTTGGATTTGAGAGAGACAATTGTGTAAAAAAACATAGACAATCTCAAGTCTATCTCCAGAGATCTTAATGTTCCTGTGTTTCCCATGTTCCTGGGTCCACTGTGGGCCACAAATATTGAGTTAGGGTGGCAATTATTTTGTTCAGTGCATTTTTTTTGGTTCTGTATGGAATTGAATCAGATTTGACTTTTTTTCAGTTTTTTTAGTGTTGCTCCAATGCAAACAAAAAAAAAAACATGTTCGTAGCAAAACATTTGCAACTGCAACAATTTTCTGACAGAAGTGTTGCATTTTTTTTGACAGAATTGCAAGGGTGTCGATATTTTTGCCCATAACTGTATGTATATACACTTCTGTGCTTTTATACCAAAGAAGCATTAAGCTAGGCGACATTCCTCCTCTTTTAAATTGGTGCCTGTTAAAATCCAAGAGGGAAGATAAGGGATGCTAAACTATAGGGATTGTCTCCGGGAATTCAGCGTGAAACAGTGTGCTGTATGTATGTGTTGTTTAAAAGACAAACATTGTGTTGAAACCTCTGACACTGCTGCCTTTCTTTTCCCAGACCGCAGTGAGCATGTTCAAAATCCACCCTCGGTACAGAGAACCGTTTGTTACCCTGCTTCAAAAGAGGATTTAAGTTTAGATCTTTAATCATAAAACGTCAGATTTCACAAAAGAAACAGACACTAGTAAAGATATACCTGTCTGAGCCGTTGGAAAGTCACCGCTTCGCCATTCCATTCCAAATAAAACATGTTTTTTAATCAGAAACTGGATGAATAGTAAATGTTAAGCCTGTCAACTCTAGTTTGTCTTCCAATCCATCTACACCTATACAGTAGAATGATATACTGGCCTCCAATAACAATGTGCCACACAGGAATACAAGGGCTCTGTAAACACAAATACAAAAAATGCTTTTGTGTCAGAAAGCTGAAGCCAAAAGAGCCTGTGAGTTTTATTTAGACTAACGGAGAACAGTTTATGAGATTAATGCAGAAAATACAGAGTAATATTCTATAATACAAGAGGAATAATTTAATATAATACATTTTCATTTTACACATTGTAAGATTGGTTTTGTAAGGCCACACATTACAACTTTTGCCATTTGCTTTGAGAATCTAGTGCCCTTGGTGGACATATGAAGTTGTTTAGACGACTGGATTATCTATTCCTATTAAAAAGGTTGAATTTGCATTTATTGCATGAATGCTATACAGGTTTGGTTCGGATTACCTACCAATTTAGTTGCTGATAAAAATTTCTTTATTTCACAGCAGCTTTTCTAAAGTAAATATTGCACCACGGTTTGATTAGGAACATGGTGGTAAATTGAACTAAAGTTTGATTAGTTGTGATCACATTGCTCTATAAATGTGCACAGTCAATTTCACAAGCATAATAAGTCACTAAAAGTATCTGTGCCTTTTGCAAAACCCTATTTTAATGAAACATTTGCTGCTGTCTAAGATGGAGATTCTAAAGTAACAATGCCATCATGCTAATTAACAGCAACAGCAGATTGACCTCCTGCCTGAACTCGTCTTCGTTGATGGAGAAATGAAGACCTTTATAAACACAAGGCCTCTTTTTGTCTCACTTTATCCACACTTTTGTATTATTTTTGGGTTCATGTGTACTGGTTCTCTTTTAATGTTGTTGTTGTTGAAAAGGAACTTTTAATTCAACCAATCCTGCGTGCACAAGATCAGGCCTACCACCTCTCCCACCCTGTTTTTTTTTTCACGGCATAGTCCACACAGGCTTAAGGTTCCATAGTACATCCGTAAAGACACTTATTGCCCGGACAGTCCAGTTTAATCAAACATGGTACATGCCCAGGCCATTTCTTTGGCTTTACTCACCTCCCTTTAATGATTACGGGCTCACTCAGGCTGATCTGGTTGGAAGTCCAGAGGGGTGGTTAACCAACACTTATGCAGCTTGATGTTAATGTCTGTTAAATATTTTAACCTCACCCCTCTCATTAGCACCTTAGAGAGCCAGATGTCATCTTAATTTGAGCTGTCTTGCCTTTACTTTAGACCCCTAGTTGCATTTCCATTTGCATTCTCCTTTCTTGCTATTTTTGTTGGGGGTTTTTTTGTACCATAACAAATGTTGCTCTGGTATTATTCTGTCCTTTGATGTTCTTGATAAGAGTACCTATTAGCCAGCGTTCATGCACCTGGACCCTTAAGAGGACATTTATGCCCTCCATAAAGCATGATTTGAAACCATAATATTGCATCTAGTGGGATTTTCATGTCTTTTGGAATATCCAGCAGTGAATCAGCTTGGTTGGATTCAGCTCAGGGCAGAATTTTTCCATAATAGAGCATGCATATCTCTGCCAAAAAACCCCATTCAATTCCTCGTCTATATTACATATTTACACCGTTATTACTATATTGGTCAGGCTAGGGTCTTATTGGACCATGCATTTACCCCACCCATACATGCACACATAAAAGCTTTGAAGAAATGCTCTGAGGGCTGACTGCCTTGACTGACTGTCGCCTTGACACCATGACGGGAAGTGTGGGTGATAAGGCAGACTATGTCACATCATTTAGCGCTCCATGTCTAAAATAGGCGTGATGCTATTTGTCTCAAGGTAGGAGAAACAGGATGCCCACCAAGGTCAGATAAACCAGTGACTGATGAAGTCCTTGAGTTTATCTGGCAGGCATCATTTATGGCTTTTCATATCTTTATCTATAAATGTATGCAAATAAGTTGGCATTGATTTTAACAAAAAAAAAAAAAAAAAAAAAACCTGTTACACATTGAGGCATTTTCGATTTGTAACAATATACAATTAAAATGTACAAGTCAAATATATATATACTTTGACACACAAGCACACAGTGTAAGCAAACGAGAGTGTTTTTATTGATCAAAAAATCAGATCTTGACTTAGATCTGATCAGATCTAAGATCAGATCTTGCAGTCTGATTGCCAGCAACAATAACCCGACTGCTTCCAAGGCTACGAAGAGTTTAAATTAACCTTCACTAACATTCATTCACAGCCTGTGTATTTAAAAGTGCAGTTATTACTACAGTATATGTGACTGCACATGAATACTTTTATCCGTTTAGATCATTTCAAAGAGTCTTGCAGTCATGATTCACAATGACTGGACTTGGCTAGGTCCCTTAATCTCGCCGAATTTCACCTTTAAGCAAATCATTTAGTAGCAGAACGTGTGTAATTTTGAGCGCGAAAATTGCTTGGACCCACCATCATCTCCTAACACTTCAAGAGTTTAATCTTTCATGCTGTCATGTGACCTCAACGAGTTTCCTATCGCGTCATTACACAGAAATGAGAAAGAAGCAGCCGAAAACGGATTCAGGATTGTAACAGCAGTTCAGTCACTTTGAATTACTGCTAACAGACATTAAATGGGCCGGAGCTGGAAAGTGGCCTCGGTGAACAGATTTATCCCGGGAGCAATAAAAACATCATCGTGTTGAAAAGTAAGGGATAAAGTTAACACGGCTGCCTTAAAATGACAGCTGTTACTTTCTCAAAACATTTTCAACATCAATTATTCATCTCCTCTGATGCGCTATGAATCGAAATCCTTAAAAACATTTCATTTAGGTGTGATGGAGCACACTCGCTGGCACTAACCTGAGGTTTATTCATTTCCTGTTAAAGTATGACGTTAAGTACAATGTATTATTTATCAGTTTAAAGTAGGGTTGTGACGGTAAGGACATTTTCCCACCGGTCCCTCTTTTCCTCGCTTTCCTTTACTTTTAATTAGCCGATAAATGTGGGTAATTGTATTGCGCAGATGTGTTCAGTTTTTATTTGTAGTGTTCCGTTGACTGACTTATGGCTTTACTTGTGAACTGCTAATGTTAAACAGGAAAGCCAGCTGAAATAATGAAAAGGAGGGACTGGTAGAAAAAGCCTTAAAATATGTAAAACACTAATCACACTTTTTTTTATTCAAACATGAATTACCTGTTATAGATTATTATTATTATGTTTATGATGTATTATGTTTATTTCATATTCAATTCTTCGGCCACACATGCCAAGGGAGTAGTATGATTGGAAATATTCTCTGCTACACTAATAGGCTTTTTTATTATTTTGTTATACTGAGATAGCCATACTAGCTATCTACAAGTAGTATACACCATCACACACTAACAAATTCAGCCTGGCACCTGTTTACTGACTATTATCAAGTGTCTACGCAGTAAAATGGTGCTTCACTAACTAATATAAAATACGTCACTGAAGGGGTTCCACTTCAGGGAAGTTTTTTTCCCCTGACACGCAGTAAAGTAGGGTAAAGGCTCTTGGTAAAGTACATTTTTAAGAAGGATCTGGCCTCAGGTAACGAGTGTATGCAGAAGAAAGAAATCTGGATTCATTTTATCAACAGAACAAATATTTAAATTATTAAAATGTTTAATACAAATTAGCAGCCAGAAGCATTGTATCCGTTTTCTCGACTAATCGTTATATTGATGCAAATGTTTTGCACTTTTACAAGTGTAGCTTAGTCCTGAGAAATTCAGATGTCCAATGCACATGTTAGAGTTCAGTTGGAGTTGATTAATGTAAAAGAAAGTGTACCGTGTTCTCACCCCTGTGCAGTATTAAGGAGGAGCTTCATATCAGGCAAGATGGTGTCCTCTCTTTAAAGCATGTTGAACATTTAATGGCTATTTATTTAATTACTATTATAAATGAATTATTATTTAATACAGTGCAACGACTTTTCACATGGGCATCTGTGAGACTCTGTTATCTAAAAAATAATTATAGATTATTGTTTAGTGATCTACAGATGGGAGAAATGTTACATGTTTCAGTAAAATGAATAGTTTTTTTGTTATTTGACTGGGAGTGCCTGTAAATTCCGCAAGATTCAGTTGTGTGGTTCATGGGATCGGTACAACAGCCAAAATGCTTCTGTGACCAAATGTTTGTTTTTATTTTTAATAAGCATATCATACACGTGTAATGCACAGGTGAGTTAAAAATAAGAAAGTTAATACAAAAACACTTTACATTAACAGGTGCATTCTCAAAAATAAGTGTTGCCGAGCAAGCAACTATGAACTAAAACATGGTTCTACAGGTAGCTGGACTAACCCACATTAGCACCTTTTTTTTTTGCTTTGTCTATAACACTCATCCTGTTTTACAACATATTAGTTTCATCTACCAGCCAGACACACACAAAGCAGCTGGACGGAGTAAAATATCCCCTCTGGGGCGGAGTTCTCCCAGAGGGGCCACCTCTGATTGACATTGCATCCTGATGGATAGACAGCTTGATTAAAAGAAGCTGGGCTTCATCTTTTACCAGCTGAAGTGTGGTAAATAAAGGGGTAACTGTGTGTAATAGGGAAAGGCAGCTCAAAACACATGTCAAAGAGAAAAGGGCTTTGGTGGATCAGGGAAGAAGGGACAAATATATAAAGAACAGCTTCATCAGTATCTTGCTGTATTTCATCTGGTTTTCCAAGCGTGTCCATTGTTCAACAACAGTGTGAAAATATCGAATGTCATTTATCAGATTAGAGTTTACATAAACGGCTGTAAAATAGCATTACCTCTTAAGCTTCTTTTTTCCAGTTTTTGGTTCCAATTATGGATTTTTACAATACCATGGTGATGCCCTATCGAGCGCACCAGCCAATTATTCTAACTTCCAGGGGCATGTCTGTTTCCTTTGTGTGTCAACTTTTTTACTTCCCATTAAGAGTTTATTATGTACAGAACTAAACAAGAATGAAACTTTACCTAATGCACATCTACACACTTGGAGATGATCAGTTTAAAGGCTTTGTATTTCTATCACCCTATTTTTTCCCCTCATAATTCAAATAACTGATATTTGGTTCTTTTTCCTTCATCGCACTGTTTTCACCTGAAAAGCCGTTGCAGTCTAATTTTTTTTTTTTTGTTTGTTTTCCTTTTTTTAAAAAAATCACATTTGCAATAGCATGGAAGCTTTCAGAAGAAACTGATGAAAAGAGCATCCTATCAGCCAGGAGAGAAAGTTAAACCTGAAAGCTATTACAGTTTGTCCATCAGGCCTTTAGGAAGCTGCTTATAAGATCAAAGAGGATCAATCTGAGCAAAAAAAAAGTTTTTTTTCTGTTTTAGAATCCTTAAATTTCCAGTGATCCCCTTAAACAATTCTATTGAAGTCTGCTTCATATGAGTGCTGTAAGACCAGACTGACTACCGTCTTAAGTAATATTTAACAAAAAGCTTGTTTATTAGACTAGGTCCGCCCTTTCCTCTACAGCAGCTTGCTTTACCAATGAACTAAACTGCTCCAGTGCTCAAGCTATGAATTGAGCTGAAAGTGAGTTTGCTTCAAACAAGTTGGGATCTAGGGGTAATTGCTTTTTCTGGGAAGGTAGTTTGGGCAGTCTTTGCCGTGGCCAGCTTTGCTGTACATCAGTGTCTGAAAGCGCAATGTGTTTGGTTGTACATGTGCCAAGTGGATTTCAATCCCAGAGTGGATTTTGGCAGGGATATCATAACATTAGAAACGCATTTAAATGTGCTCTTGAAAAGCCAGAGGCCACTACCAATAGCCAGTTTTTGTAATTGATCGAGAACAAAAAAAAAATACAACATTGTACAACATTTTAGTAGACAAGAACGGACGAGGGTTCATTCATGGCCATTTAACTATGAATTGCTTTTTGTTGTAAAATTATTTCCAGAACTAAACAGTAGACGGACAGTTGAAAGGATGTGCTGATCAACATTAAAAATAAGCATCAATCTACAACTGGAAAGGTCATTGCGAACTTGGGCCAAGTTTAGCAAGTTAGTTGACTTCAGGTAACTATTTAAACTACATATGTATGTAATATATTTCTGTGCATATTAGGAAAGTAAGGTTTTTTTGTTGGTTAATGTGGTTATAATAAGATGCGAAAAAAACAAACATTTTTTGTAACTTTTAACTGACTTAACAAGTATAAAGATATAATAAAAATCTCTTTTCTATGGTTCCTATAAGCCATCGAGATTTTTAATTAAATGCCCTGTCTCCTTATGAGAAACAAAACCAACATTGTAGCTAATATGATGGCAAAAACACATTGAACACTGATTGACTTGTATAAACAGAATGATTCTCACTGGTGGAAATATTCAATCCTCTACAGTTATTGATGCTAGGCTTTTCCCCACAATTCCAGTGCATATAGGATTAAACTGCACTCCTCTCCCACATCTAATGAGTGGAACGTTTTTAAGATCCCAGCTTACACAAATGAGCATGGATCCTCGAGTCGCCTCTCTTAGTTCAGTTGCTTTTGTAAGCTCATGTTTTGCGAAGTTTCGCCGTTTATTTCTCCTTGAACATAGATCTTAGGCTCTGTGAATGTCGAGCTCTGCAGAATCTTCCCTTAAGGGGAAAGTTTGAGTTACTGTGCATTTCTTATTCTTTTTAATCACACACACACACACACACACACTTGGTAATTCTGGTTTTATGAGAAAGAACTTCTTTCTATTTTCTTTTTGTCCTTGATTATGTGCCGCAAGGAAAGACATCGACTTATTACATTTTTTTCAAAGTAAGAAAAATGAGTTAGAAGCATATGAAGTGTGTTGGATATAAGTTGTTTAAATTTTAAATACACTCAGGTGCAAATTTATATGATACAGCTGCCTCGTAAAGACACTCGTAACTTTGTAACTCCGGCATTAAAAAGAGTCTCATAATACCAAGACGCTGCACAAGTCCTCGATACAGACCACTATGCAAATCACAGACTTTTTTAATAATGCTTATGTTTGATAAGAAGTTGTATGCTTGGTACACAGATAACCATAAATGAGAGTAACCACCATGCTAGAACAGCAAATTCTGAAACCGAATCCCCAGAGTGGCTCCACCTAGAGTACCGTTTCTCACATTTCTCACTAAACAGTCCCAACCTGCTTTTTAAGCAACAGGTGTGTTAGGAAAAGTCACTTTAAAAACATTTCCACTGCTCAATAATCCAATGATGGTATGGTGGTGTGTGCACACAAGCCTGTCCAGGGCAATGTGTCCTTGACCATAACCCTTGTGAACCCCTTTAGAATAATTTGGAACATTGAAAGTAAGCAAGTCCTTATTTATTCAGCACTAGGGTTTTTCTTTATTACACAAACACAACAGAATCTTTTAAAAATGCCTTTTGAGGATTTTATAGACAAGAACACACAGACCAACTTCATATCAGTGCCATGGTTTTGCAAAGCATCTCTGCATTTCTCACTCGTTCCTACTGCTGAATGAATAATAGTTCATTAGCTAACTAGAAATTAGGCCACAGCAAGTATAGTGAACAATGCCCATTAAGCAGACAATTAGTGTTGGCACGATAACCCTTTGGCCATGACACCAGGCAAACACAAGCCCTATATGGCAAGAGCCAATCGGTTAACTACACTGCCTAGTTGATCATGTAGTGGCAGCCATATTGGATTTTTGTGCTTTGCAGCTGAAATAGCTAAACAGCCATGGCTCTGCATATTAGTGTTAACGCCACACACATACACACACACACACACACGCAGATATAGCAGTTATATCTCTGCAGTAATGGCCTGCTGGGCCCTGGCACTGCCCGCTCACTCCCTGTTTTAAAACCCTTTCATTCCCGCAGAGGGTGGGTGGATTATGTGAGTAGCAGAAAATTACAGCTCTTGAATGGTAATGTTATTTTGAATTGTCGGTATGGGGAAAAGGTACAACAAAATATCCCAACATGTCACAATGCACAAATAGACCTGTGCACAGTACTGCTTATACTTTCCATCCAGTGTATAAAAGGAATTTGTTGCAAAAGAAAAATAGTTTTTTTTTACTTAGCTTTTGCTAGAGAGTCGGTTTTGCTAGACAAAGTGACCAAGGGGTGTCTACTTTCAGAGAAAGAGTCTAATTAAATGCAGTCTTTTAAAGTACACAAAATACTCATCACCGGTGGGAGATTAGGAAAAGTGTGTGGCTTAAAGTTCACTTATAAGATTGTAAAAGATGGTGGAAAACTACAACTACATGTTTGTTTGGTTCTGATGATTTATGCTAAGCTAATTCTTTTTACTGATGTGTCTGCCAGGCTTTATATCTGCATTATAATCATACCTTTTAATCAATATCCAGAAAACGCACCAATTTGCGCAAAAGACTACTCGACTTATGAAAGAATATTAGCTTCAATAAGTCGAGTAGTCTTTTGCGCTTTGCTTTGTTGATTAGCATATCATAATAAGTCACAGTCCATTGGCCTGCCTGTTGGATTCATTAGGAAGAGGTATGCTTAAAAAACCATTAAGTGGCTCATAGTTAAACAACCATCATGTTTAGCAGAGGCATCTGAATAATGTTTATTACCTCACTAGTTGCATAGAGGTTTTGCCATTAAACTTATTTGATTTACACCTATTTAGAAATATGTTGTTCCTGTAGCATGTAATTTATTGCACATTCTCATTTTATTCACTTGCGTTTCCGTTTCTGGCATTTGGCCCTGTTACATCATCCAACTGAACGGTTAAGAGTTAATGTCCTTGCTCAGCGGCCCAGCAGTGACAGATTAGTGATGCAGGGAATTGTACCCAAAAGCCCTTAACCAGTGGTCTAACACCCTAAACACTAAGCATCACCTTCACGTATTATTTACACTGAGCACACATGGACATGTCAGGAAGGAGTACATGCAGACAGGCTTCCTGATTCAACATTCCTGATTTTAGAAATGATCAATGATATGTATACAGTAAGTACAATTTTTAAGACGCTCAACGCTTCTTTTCCCCCTAATAAGATTCCCCCTGATGCAGACCTAATATAGAGATTGTTGTTGAGTTATTGATGCTGGCTGATGAGTGACTGCAAACCATTTCCAGAAGTTAGGTTCGCATGGCTCTTTGTCGGACCTCAGCACAGCCTCGTTTAGCTTATTAAATTTAAACAACTTGATTCACTTACTAAAGAAACAAGATACAACTCCTAAAATGTCCTAATATCGTCATTGTAAATAGCCTAAAACTAAAGTAAACATTTTTTTAATTACTCGGTATTAATTGGATTTGTTTTTTAAAAACAGTAGACTACTTTCCAACTTTTTCAGAGACTCTGCAACAACATAGTCCCTTTTAAATTATTTACAATGAGTTCCAAAGTGTGTCATTTGCAATTAAGCTTTCCCAGACAAGAATTCAGACAAAAATAATTATACCTGACCTGCCTTAAAAAATGTATTGACACTCTAAAATGACTATTAGGATATAATCAGTGGCTGTAATTGCATGTAGTTTAATAGCTCTCTGCTGGTTTTCTTTTTTCTGTTGGTTTTAATAGAGGCATCCTGTTTCTTGCCCGGCATTCTGATCTCATAAGTCAGCTGATAGTTTGCTGCCAGCTATCACCACACTCTTTGTGCTTTTTTAGCGTGCATCGCTTCTGACTTACAGTCTAGGTTTTTAATCAGGCACAGTCTGAAAAATGGTGAAAGACTCTTTTTCCTAAATGTCCTGAAGTTGTATTACATAAGGAACAAGGGCCTTTTTTAAAGAAACAACTTTTATAAGACAAGTTAAATGCACTACAATGCTAAGAGACCAGTGTGTGCTTATAGCCTTGTGCTAAGGTAAATGTCGTCATATATCTTTCGTATAGGCAAAAAGCTCAGTGGTTAACTTGTTGGACTGATGAGGTCATGGGTTTAATCCTCAGCACCTGGAATCAGCATCCTCAGCAGGCTGGAACTGCAACCCTTAATTTAAGCTACTTAGTTGGATTACAAAAGGGACAAATGTACAGTAAATGATGCAAGTCACTCAGGATAAGGGTGTCTGCCAGATGCCAGGAATGTAAATGTAACTGGCCAGCCGACAGATCCTAATTATTTCAACATTCAGTTACATTGACACCTTGTATGGACTACCTGACCACAGCAGAACGACTGCCAGCTACCTGCTTTTCGAAAGCCCAACCTCTGCATTCATCACCCAAGCTTTTGGAAAAATCTATCCTCAAACCTCATATGGAAGCACACGAGTATAAGAAAGATAGTGTTTGTTCTTTTATATCTTCTTAATAGAAATGATAAATCAGTCTCAGGATTGTAAATTACCAGAGGATATGAAGTTCTTTTCAGCACTTAACATTTATCAAAAGGGGGCATTAAGTGCCACTGTACCTGCCCTACCCACTGCTGTTTACTTTGATCAGGTGTGTTCAGCCAGTCAGAAGCTGTGAGACAATTTACTCCACCCTTGTCTGAAGTGGTATATTTTTAAGCTTTTGATTGACTAAACACACTTTATCCAGGATAGCAGCAGTGAGTAGGACAGAAATAGTCAAGAATTCAAGAATCTTTAGGAACATGGGTTGCATTGTCTGTCTTTTTTTTTTAATCAAAAGGTCTTTCAAAGAAACGGGGATATACCGTCTGGCATTGTTAATAAAGAATCTACGGTGATATTTCATATGGGTTATACTCAGAGAAGTGGCATGTTGGTTGGTGGGGCATATAGCCAATGATAACCCAAAGGAAGATAGGTATTTCCATGGGTTATGTTTATACTAGGATATTATAAATTACTATTTGGTCTGTGTTGACAGTGTCATCATTGTTAAACTAGTTAAATGTTACTTGCCCACCGTGGGCATTTAGGGGATCTCTAACAAACACCTCTATGCCCCATGGTGATCCAGGCATCACTGGTGTTAATATCGATGAATCAGTTGGAAAATGTATTTACAGTCACAACTATAGTTTGTGTTACAAAGGATCAAATGAGGATGTTGTAAATGTGGCTTATAACAGCCAGAAAGGAATGTTACATACACAACATTTAATTTACCAGACCAAATAAAAAGCATATCCAATAAGATGCTAAATAAAGTTTTAAAATTAAACTCATTTTTCATATTTTTTTCTTTATTAAACATTTGACAAATTATATTTGATCGTTTCAGATAAAGTTTCCATGCTTTACTATACTAGTCTTCTGTCTGCTCATTCATCAGGTAGTTCTGGTGGTCTGTTTCCAGCTTGTAGGTGGCAGGTAATCTCAGTTGTATAGCTATAAAATACAGCATGCAGAACAGCTTGATATTATCTACTGGTGCTGTAATAACAGACAAGTGAACAAAGCAAAGCCGAGGCGTTGTGATACACTGGCTTTAAAGCTGGGGAGAGGGAAAACCGTAGCAGAAAATTCATATGGAAATATATCATCATCATTGAACTTTCATGCTCTTTTGCAATTCACTGCTCTTATGGAGAGGATGTGGGTGACGATGGAGCCAGTCTGATGAGACTAATGAATTTTTACTGCCTAAGGCCATGAGTTAAAGGCAAAAGGTTTCGCTTTTCACTTCGATTTCTTCACCTGTCAGAAACAAGCTTTTTTTGCTATATTTTAATTTTTACTTTACTTAATTTTCCTTGACTGTTATTTAAACCTGAAATAGTGTTAATAACTGATCAAATGTAAGCTTTTTTTTTCAAACTACCGTGGTGCCATTCCTTTTGGATAAGCGAGTTGGCACATAATAAAATGAAATAGGCTTTTCAAATTTCTACTAGACCAATGTTCGAGGCTTAGCGGCTTTCTCTTTTATAGAAATTTTCCAATAATCAGAAACCCAGGATTTGTTTTCCCACAGTTGTAAGATGCAAGATGTAAGCCATCCGTCTGTATTACCACATTCCCATGTGCCTGAAAAAAACTCCAACCAAACTATGACACCCTGCATGTACAAAGCATCACGTCTCATATTGTACGCATGCGAAGCGGAATAATATTCGGCCAGCTCAATGAAGTGGCTCTAAGCTTGGCGATAGAAGCGCTATTTTTGTCATTTCCTATGCTCCTCTAGGACTCGTTTCGGGGTCTTTACTGATCCGTGACATATTCTCCCTGATTGACCAGCTGCTCGGACATCGAAAGCAATGAATAAGTAATGAAGCCGGGAACCTGATTTGCCATGGGAAAAAAAAACACATGAGCATTTTTTCCTCACTATTAGCTGATGTTTTGCAATAGTAGAATATCGGTGCATGTAAATAAGATTTCACCCTCTGCTAGAGCTCACTTTTAACCCCAGGTGTGTCATCTTAAACAGACACCTTCGAACTAAATAGAAAATGTAAAAATAAATGACAGGATTCCTGAAAGAGAAAGTTAGCAGCTAATTGCATTATGACTATGTAATTGGCCTCTTCCTGATTAGAAATAGAAAACACTTTTCATTTCCTGTCAGATTTTAGGAAAGCGAGAGTATTGATCTATAAATCAATCCATCAATCTGAATAGTATAGTTTTGGTTGTCTGAAACCTTAGTGGAATGAAAGCAAACCTCGGAGGAAAAGTGTAAGGGGTTTGAGAGAGAATAAAAAAATGCATTACACAACCTGACATGATTTCGCTTGGAGAGATGCGGGATGTAAGAAAAGCTTGGGGATTTGCAAAGGGGAACTCAATAGTGAAACATGGCACCCAATAAAGCACTTCAAACACAGCCATACACACTGTTTGTCTGATAAATCTTCAATTGAATCAGCCCCCTAGCTGAAGAAAGGCCTGGAGCTCCTATTACAATTCACAGCACTTTTGTAATGAGTAAGCTGTTTTTAAGGGGGAATGATAATGACGATGAGGAGGTGGAGACGTTGGAGAAAATTCATGCAAAATACAGTTTATCAGAGTGACAGCTGATGGACAGAACTTCTGTTAAAGGACTAGGCTCATGAATCTTGCATCAGCACATGGACATTTGTCTGTACAGATTTTCTCTCTCTCTCTTTCTCTCTCTCTCACACACACTCCCTGTGTCGAGACAAGCAGCAGGACCTGGATATTTGAGGAAAGTCTAAATCGGAACCACCAATTGAGCATCCATGCATGGTTTATTTATTTCCCTGCGATGTGACGATGCATGTCCTACAGAGATTTAATTTATTTCCAGGTAGTAATTTGCAATGTTAGATTTGTGATGTACCGCCCACACCCTTAGTCATTAAGCAAGGATTGTGTTGTAGCACAAGGGACAATGGAGAAAATAGGATTGGTATATAACTCCTCTCTGTCCAGCCAAAGCAAAATAAAATGTACTTATTTATTCAGGAATGTATGTCTTACCAAAATATATTGCATAAGGACACTAATTAGTTATTATTTGGGTTCTAATTAACAGATTAAACAAAACCGAATGCAATATCCCAACAGAATAATACGATGCCCTAAATCTACAGCTTAATCCGTTGTCTTAATTCAGTGAGGTGTAACAATGCTTTTACTCAGTATTGTAACCAGATTCCTCAACCCGCTGATGTAAATCTCAATGCCCTAAAACTTGAGATAATTCGATGTGTGTGCATCAACAGGCTGTTGATTTTGAGCATATTATGTGAAATTCAGTAACAATGAAAAAAATGCTTTAGAGAGATATTCATTTTTACCTAAGCATTTTACCTAGAAAAGTATGCCTACATTAGGGCTGCATGATATCAGAAAAAAAACAAAACAAAACATTGCAATATTTAGTTTTTCTGCAATCTAACGCAATATGCAAACTTTTCACCAGATGACTTGGAATATTGCAGAGGCAAACATTGCGATATAAACGATATATTTTGTAGCCTTACTCTACAGTACAGTACGTACAGAAGTGCACTTATTTAATAGTCATGGGACAATTTTTTGTTTATTTTACCGGTGCCACTTTGTTGTTATTTAATTGAATTGTGAATTTGCGCTAATGTGTTCATTTTAGTGATTGAGTCCCTGAAGTAAGACTGTGTCACGATTTAAAAAAAAGGAACTGCTAACTGAGAAGCAGAAAGTAATAAATTCCTATCTTTGTATCAAGCTGTAGTGATCCAGCGACCGTTGCACAAACATCAGTCACTGCAGCCTCACTTATCCAGAGTGTCGAAGAAGCCAGATTTGTGGTAAGCGTGAGCGAGCACTCGCTGGAGAATGTAATTACCAGAACTGACCGCCACTTTGAGGCCTGTCTAGTTGTTAGGGCTCATTTTCCAACATGTGATGCTGACGCTGCAGGGTCCACACTGACAAACACAGCAGCTCTGCAAGGGGAAAAAAACTGCAAATGATGCCTGCCTTCATCCACATGCTAAAAGAGGCAATGGCCAGGAAGAAAACAGGAAGACAGGCACTGAATGGTAGGAAATGGATTCTCCTTGACAAGGTCAGGTTGCAGTAGGCTGCCATTGTTTGTTCTTACAAAACCTTGTTTATAAATGGCCAAAATATGAAGGCCTTAAAATTGTAATCTCTCTTTCTGCTAAGAAAGATCCATCACATGAAAGGTAAGAGTCTGGTCAATATAAGATATTATTTATTTGACCATCTAATTGACACATCATGTGGCACCAGTCCACACACCTGAGCTGCGACACACATCAGTTAACAAACTAAAGTGGTGGCTCATGGTTAAGGTGTTGTGGGTTTGATTCCCAGCTTCACCAAGCCACCACTGCTGGGCCCCTGAGCAAGACCCTTAACCCCCAGTTGCTCATTTGTATAATGGAAATAAATGTAAGTCGCTCTGGATGAGGGCGTCTGCCAAATGCTGTCAATGTAACAAACACCAACATCTGAAAATTACTTTAAGATCACTTGGGATCAATAGCACTGTCATCTTTCTTGACCTTCAGGCTTGAAGCTGCACTCCACATGACTCCGAGCTCATCTGGCCTGAATGAATACTAGTATGAGGGTGGAGAGTAATCTTTGCGTTATACTCTGGGGAAGGTCAGTGTATGAGCAGTATAGTTTTATTATATAAATTTAACGCAGTGATCTAGCTCACCTACCTCTGTGCTCGTATATGTGGAGGACTGACTGGAGTGGTGTAGAACATCCCTCTTCTCTATAATTGAAGCGGTCCTGAGGGAGATTTGTGTTATGGGTTTATGTTCCACTTGAGGCCTGAGGCTGAGAACGGTCAGGAATAATCAAAAAGTCTGTTGTGGCTCTATATCAAACCCCAGAATAAAAAAAAAAAAGCTACGGTAATCTAAAAAAAGCTACGGTAATCTAAGAAAGCTAAGAATTCAGATTTGAAAATGTGAAGTACCACCAGAACATCCAATTGAGGTACAAACAAACTTTTGTATTAATAACTTTTTGTACATTTTGTAGATGAGAACCAAACCAAGGTTTATATGTGTAGATTTACTGTTAAGGGACCAGCAAACATGTACTAGTGGTATTATCATATCCTGTCCAGAGAACAAAGCAGTGGAAGCAATTCCAGCTATTTAATTTGCCATTTGCAGTAAAGAACATGAAACATAAAATCTTTGAGTCTATATATGTAAATAATATATTGAAACATCGGTTTATAATCCGGGGTTAAAAAACACAGTTCAGGCATCAGAAAAAAATATCAGTCTATACACGTTTTATATTTTAAAGAGGTCATTTGATGGCCATTTTTTCACAAGATGATATGATTCTTCATGGTCTTAATGAAAAGTCTGTAATATACTTGAATTAAATTCTTATTGGTAGTAAAAAAACAAAAACACTCATTGTACCTTCAGTCAACTCTGTTCACAGTGATCATTTCAGTGCATTAAATGTTAAGGAGCTCTGACACTTTTCCACTGATACAAAACCATTTAAAATATTAGTTTTAACTGACTTAACTGGCTTCAGAGCTCTAGCACCCAGGTCCAGATGCTTCTAGCACCAAAGCTAACCATCTCCTCTTGCCTGCCTGCTGCAGTGGTAAATAAAGTGACCTACTTTTATGATGGCTCTTGTTCGGTTCTTCTGTGACAGTTATATTTAGAACGTTGTACATAGAAAAGATGACATAACTTTGTTTTCTAAGAGTTTACACTTTAGCAACTTTTAACTGTAGTACATTATTAGAAATGTTGATTTGCAAAGATTTATAGAAAAAAATACTCTCACTTCTTCTGGAATTGAAGCAGGAATACAAACAGTTGGTACTGAACTATTTTTTCGGAGGAAAACTTTTTGGTCTGACGTGATGTAAAGTGGCAATTAACAATCGTAGGCGCGGCCTTGGTCCTCCTGGGCATCTGAACAAAAGACTGATTTGAAAAAGGGGAAATGATGACCAACAGTTACCAACACACATTTCAGTTAAACAGCTTGATAAAAGTGCATGTCACATCCGATGAGCTCTTTAAATAAATAAAAAATAAATAAATATGGACATGACAAAAAAAGGGGTTATTGACTAGATTAGTCAATCTAGTTTGTAGAAATTCTGATTATTAAAATGTACGAGTCAACAACAAAAGAAAAAATAAGTGGAAGCATTAGCCAATTTATTTATTAATAATTTTTTATTATGTAATAATTGTTATATATTATAAGAGTAAAGAGAATGAGATATCAAGTTAGACATTTAAGAATATCAGAGATCCCATATCATAGAAAAAATATTCCCGGAAAATGAACGATCATCTTTCCAGTTCCAAAAAAAACACATGGAAAAAGAAAATGAGACTTTTAACGTTAGTAACAGAAAGCGTCCTGTTCAGGGACGCTGAGTTTAACATGTGAGCAAGCTCACTGCCACATACTGGCTTTGTTTTGTCTTGGTGGTTGCAGGTGCTAAAAAATTAAGTGATTGAATGTTTTCAGCGACATTTTGGTAAGCACTTACCTGAGTTCAGAGGATCCTGGGTATTTAAGCGAGACATTTTTAATGTGCCTTTTTACCGACTAGCATAGTGCTAACAGGCTTCTGTCCCAGCTGAATCACTTGTCTATACAGATTATTTGTGTGTATTTCGCACAATGAGGTCAGATACTATGTATGATTTTTTTTTTTGTATCTTATAAATAATGTTCACATTTGAAATTTAATGTGTGTGCTGAGCTCCATTTCTTTCCCAAAAAAAACATCTTTTCAAAAACCTGGTCGTAGCCAAGCCAAAACAGATGGGCAGACGAACACTTCCACCTGAGAACAGGTGGAAGCTCCTAATTGGGATTCGGTCAGCAAAAATGGTGGCAAGTCTTCAGTACAGCCGCCACCAGTAAAACTAAAACTAGCAAAAGGTGTGAGACAAAAACTGTCACATTGGCCTTTTGGGACAGGAGTATGTCGCAGTTTGGAGGGATAATAAAAAAAAGTCAGACCTCATTATCTGAATATTTTAGTCTCAGTCTGAACTAGTTTCGGATATGAGTGCTCAGTTGTCAGTCAGGTAATCAAGTAGATGTTCAGCAAAAAAAAAATAAAGCATGACGTGATGCAATATTGTGACAATACAGACTTGCCCATGGTCCTTATTTTGCAGTCTGATGCAAGTCTGAGAAACAGAGAATCTGTGTTTGTTAATTTTTTCAGCTTAACATGTTTAAGCCCTGACCTTTTCTCTTGTGCTCAGGCAACATAAAAAGGTAAAGCAACTTTGGGCAGTTTTCTTTTCCAATAACATGTTTTAATAGAGCCGTTTGTCTGGAGATGTGTCAATGCAAACACGGTGACTCACCGCATCCTCCACCTGGCGCTGTAAATGCTCCTCTTAAAGCACCAACATCCCCTCATCAACTTTTAAGAAAGACCACCACCTGTGATCGATTCTTGTGTATGTAATGACCTCCCTAGTGGCTCGTCTTATCTTTCTGAGGGCTGCTTCGTCTTGCCAATAAAGTCTATATAGTAGTGACCAGGCCTTTTGTTTTTATCCCTATTATTCCCCAGACACTTACCTGGAGAGAGCTTTAACTTGAAGCAGGCATATGTAAACTGATTTTAGTACTTAATTTAATTAAGATATTAGTTTGAGATGCTTTAACTGTATTGGAGGCTTGACCTGCACTATGGACCAGTCTGTGTTGGACATGCAGTACTTTTAATGTTATCTAAAATGACCCAGAATGCGCTTAAATATTTGAGAAGGATGTGAAGATAAAATCTACTTGATAAAATGAAACAAGGGGACAAATTATAATATTCACTGTATTGGGAGAGTTGGAATTACTTGTTAATAAAATCGTGTGCAGACATAAAGTCTCAGGAAGAGAATGGGACGGTATCTATACAGAGCGTTCTGACTGTATCAGAAACCGTCGTCATTATCAAGCAAGTCCATATTGATTTTTTTTTTTCAAAGCCGTGCTGAAAATCGAACATATTAGAGCAGGTTTAAGAAAGGCCGCTCTCTACCCGTCTCTTGCTTATCTCTGCTATCCAAACACAATTTCTAGGAATCATTTTATCAAAAATCAGCATTGTATCACAGTGACACAACTTGCCTCCAGCCACAACACACCATCCAGTCTTTATCAGTCATTCTGTTTAGGGGAAACTAGATGAGCTCTACTGTAATCACGGACCGGAAAAGGCAGGTTTCTGTTTCCACATGTTTGTATTCCAGGCGTCTAGCGCTTCATTAATAATGGCTGAATGGTGAGAAAGTTGAGAGAGGGGAAGGAAGGAGGGATTTCTTGTGCTCGTTTTCTAGCGACGGTAGGCACAGTGCACACTAAACATGCTTGTCACGTCCCTCAGCTGCCTGCGTGTCAGGCAGGCCGATCGTTGGACAGACGGCAAGCGAAGAAGAGTGGGAGAAAAGGAACGTGAAGACGGAAGCGAGAGAATTTGAGAAAAGTCGGCTTGTAATTGGCACCTGATGTGTAGGGCAATGGTGATGCATTGACATTCATTTTGCTTAATAATGCACTCTATTTCCCAGCTTCGGTCACTGCCGCTTCCTCCTACTGCATGCTTAGCAGAGTGAGTCAGAGAGGGAGCGGGAGAAAAGTATACTGGACAAGCTTCAAAGAGACTACGTAAAGGCTTTCCTTTCTCTCCGCCACTTGGTATTAAGAGGAAAAGGTGTCAGTCATTGGTCAGAATAACACACACTGTTATAAAGAGCTCTGCAGTGCTGAAGACTCGATGGCCTTCAGTTTCACACACTACACACATTCACATCACGAACACCAGCTTCCCACAGCTCGGTGCCCTGCCAGAACCGGGGAACACCACCTACTTTTATCCCTGCAAAGACGTGGACATTGAGCTTTACAGAACAGGATGATTGAAAAATCTTCTCAGACAGAACCATGTAAGATGAACATGTCTCCATCAAAATGTCGTTTTAAGTTACAGTGAAGTACATCTCAGGTGTAGTCCATTATGTCTTTTGTGAGTCTTCTTGCTGTGTGGAATAGGGATTAGGAGTTTGAAGAAGGTCTCTTGATCTCTGGAAGAGGTATGTCAAGAAAAAATAAGTGTATTTGAGTGTTTCCAGAGGTGTTCAATAGGAAGACCTGTTAGGCCTGATTTGGCTGCTGGTTCCAGAGGGCTTCCAGAATAACAAACTACTCCTCAAATTGAACTTTAAAAGAATCTTTAAGAGAGAATCAATCAGAACACTTATTTAGCTGAAACTTTACATGCCATCCAAAATGAGGATCTATTTTTTTTTTAATGTATCTGTTTTTAACAAGTGAGTACCAAGCAAACTAAGTCTGAAAAAAAGGTTAATATCATGTTGTTGGCCATATTCTAGATTTTAGTTGCTGCAAGGTTCAGAAACAGCCACTGTTACAGCCATCATCAGTACCGTCTGACCAATCCGAGCAGATAAATCCATAGTACCATGCTATTAAAGCAGTTTGTTCCAGATCTGCAGGCAGAACAAATTCATTTGGCTCAGTGACAAATCATCCTTTTGTGTAAACAGCCAGTGTGTGAGATGCGAAAGGTGTGCCAGCAGATACACGCTGGGGCTTTTCTGGCGAGTCGTGTCGAGTCATTCTCTGACCCGTCTGACGATAATAAACCCTTATCTGCTAAATTGGAACAGAAACTCTGGGTTTGTCTTAATATGAATTGAAGATCGCAGCACCCGATTCCAATCGGCGTGTATATGTGTGTTTGGAATATCAGGAAGTAAATATGGGGGAAAAAACTATGGATGTAAATTAGAACAAACAGAATCCTCTGAAAGCATTCGTCTGCTGATGGTTGTGAAATGGTTTGTAAATGCTTAGTAATGGTGTTTTAGGGTTTTGGGTTCATTTTGCAATGCAAACATGCATGTGTGTGGTATTGTTTACAGGCGTGTAGTAAACCTACAGTATTATATTATTAAGTCTAATGAGGAATGTCTGCCCACTGAGTGCAAACTCCAGAACTCTAATTAGGACTACTAATGCTGCTGTGTTATTTGACTAATTGTTTCTTTGCACTCTGACTTTATTGCAACAAAAGTGTGTTTAGTTTCCGAGCCCTGAATATAGCGGTAATATATCTATGAGACAGTTAATAGCGGTGCCCTTTGCATTACAATACAGTGCAGATTCACATTAGTTTTAATTATTAGAAAGATAAATTACGGCAGATTCGTCACAATAAACATCAAACGTGCCGGCGTGGGGATGCAGCATTCATCACTAGGGACAAAAAATAGGGAAAAAAAAAAAAAGAAAAGATAGATTTATGGTGTGTGAAGTAAAGCAGTCAGCAATTTCATAGTGAAGTAGAGCAGCACAAAGCAAAGGCACCAGGCAGAGATAATAGCATGTTGGTTGTAATCCTCCAGCCAGATGCTGACCAGTGTGTTTGGGTTCATCTTCCTCTTTTAGCCAAGAAAGAAAAAAAAAAGCATGTGCTGCAGTGAACCTCTGACTGCAGCCGAGGACTAGATAAGCATGAACATATGGAGCGATTGGGCGCTCATGGTTTAGAAAGCGAGTGAAAAAGCATTTCAGGCCTGAACATTTATTCGACAACATCCTTTCAACATGTCCATTTTTCCGTCCTTTAATTTCTCACTGTCTGTTTTCTCATTTCCTGTTTTTTTATTGTAGTTTTTAAAAACTAATTTTGCAGCCATGGTTTAAAATAACAGCGGTGTCATAAGTCGGACTCATATGGACACACGTATCCTGGACATGACAATATGCTTAACTGATAATCCTCCAAAGCTTTAAACCTTTAAAATGAAGGGTATTTTTTAAAGTATGTCCCTTTTTAGGTTAAAGCGTTTAAATTTCCTTTCCTTTCTGGATGCAAAAATAGAATACAATTATTATTATATTTTTGTAAAATGACCTCCTGTCTTTTTACAGGAGAGACCCCAGGCTTTAGAACATCTCTGTAACAACCTACAGACATACTGCTGCACCGTAACAAAGGAACTCGTGCGCCCAACTGTCGCCTAAGAGATTGCCTTAAATAGCAGAGAGGAATTTTGGCGCTGAAATAACAGCGACGTTGCGTAGATCCTGGCAGCTATTCTGCTCTTTAGGTGATTGCTGAGGAAACGGGTACAGAGTCGAGATGGTGCTTGGTCAAAGCTGTTTTTTTAATTTCTATAGAAATGAGCTAGAATTGCTGTTTTTTTTCTGGCCGGACTGTTAGCCAGGTACAGGATTTACATTATTATAACTGGATTATATATAAAAATATATGTACAGTAGCTGTAATAGAGAAAATTGTAATGTTTAGGTTAGGAACTGGGAAACAAACTCATCCCCTTCTTTTAAAGATTATAACTCACAAAGGATTTGTTTGGTCTGTGCTTCTGAGAAAGGCCAACCTTTATGGTGACTTGTGTTTGAGAAAATCTTCTAGTTAGAACGGATAAAACTGGGATTGAGGAGTGAATTTGTCTCCGACTTTTATTCTTTTACTGTCATACAATTAAAATCTTCATGAATATCTTATACACCACTTGCTTAAAAACCTACAATCCTTCTGTAGTGTTTACACACTTTGGCCCCTTAATCAAATTTAGGAAATAAATAAAATAACCAGTAAAACATAATAAAAACAATAATATTAAAATACTTAATACATAATAGATTTTTAATATGGTGGGCTAATTATTTGTTAGATTGACCACCAAGAGCATCAAACATTTGGCATAACATTCCATCGTGATGAAACAGGTACTACTGTACGCAAGCCAGCGAGACAAGAAAATGGCCGAAGGTTGGACAAAAAAAAATTGAAAAAGGGAATTCAAGATTTAGAACAAATTCAGTGGCGTAACTGCAAAAAAAAAAAAAAAAAAAAAAAAAAAAAAAAGCAATGCAATGTAACAAAAAAAAAAAAAAATAAAAAAAAAAGCAAAAAAAAAAAACAAAACACACACTGACACAAGAGACTCATTTCTAAATGCTCATCATGTTTATCAGGTCTCCCTGTGTACATTGTTACTATAGAAGCACTTCCTGTCAATGCCACATACTGTTTTGGGTTGTTAAAAGGTTTAGTGTTAAAATCCCTTCTTCCAACACAAATTTTTTTTTTGTTTCGATTAGGATTAGCATTCCTTTCGGGCCCCCATATAATCACACAACATCACACCGAGTTTATGAATAATTCATCAAGCGTAAGCTTTTTTTATTTATTTATTTATTATTTTATTTTATTGATATCAGAAAATCTCATGAATGTTGGAACAGCGCCTGCTGTTTCTTTAGCTTACGCTGTATGATGAAGTTGCTGCTCAGGCTGTTCCAATTCATTCTTCCAATCAATAACGTCTCACTAACTTGCAGCTCACGCTGGTCTGTGAACACTGGCACGAGCGTGGAGCTTGTGAAGTTTGACATGTGAAGCAATCTTTAAATTCTCTCTCTTGTTATATATCTTTAGTTTCCTGTCCAATACTAGAGCTATGCTGACTCCAAGCTTCCCTCATCCACTGTTTTGAGAAGCCCAGTAAGACTAATCTTTTATTTTTTTTTTTCTTTCCTTGTCAGCTTTTCTCCTTTTTTCTCAGTCAGCAGGATGCTCTCTTCCTGGTTTAGACACTAGTCTTAAGCCCCCCATCTCAGTTCTACAAAGCACGTTCCATGGTTCTTACTCAGCCATCTAGAGGTAAGAACCATGGAACGTGCTGCAATGTGGTGCTGTTACGCTTGCTGCAATTTTCACCTCCGACCCAAGGCCCTTAATCAGCGCAGATGGCTTCTGCCTTGCATGTGCTACCAGCTTCTGATCATCATCGTTCAGCTGGTCTTAGCTGGAGGGAAGGTTGCAGAACTCGGAGTCTTGCTGCTCCTCTTACAAACCCTCCTTTATGTACTTGCTAAAATGTACAACTGTCCACCATATGATGCAATTCCAAGCCTTGTAGCTGAAACTACCTAGGGTTACCAGTTCACATGCGGAGCAGCCTAAGTGAAGATTTATTTTACTTCACTTACTTTATTATAAGGCAGTTCTTACTGGTGGAGTCTAAAACTATTGGGATGGAGGACTAAAATTAAGTATTTCAAGTCAATAATGTCTCGCCTAATATTTATCAGCATCACATATATTTAAAGCACATGTACGAATCTTGTATGAAACTATAATATTAAACAGATTATTAAATCGTGAGTCTGGTTCATTACTAAACTGAATTTTTACTGAAATTTGCAGCTAATTCTTTAAACTGTTAAATCTCTTATAAATAATGACATTTAATCCGATATTTATTATTATTATTTTTTTAAAATATATTCTGATTCATGAAACTTGCATGCGTCTATAACAATTCGAACCTGTATCTGATTCGTCAAACTTTTGCATATTTGTCTGATTCAACAAAAACTTTTAACACTAAATCTAATTAAAGAAACTTGCAAATTTGTTGTAGTTCATAAAACTCTCTGAAATCGAACTATGAATATGATTCATCAAACTTTCACATCTAAACTGCATCTGATTTATTTATTTAGGGTATCGAAAATGTCCTGCAGCGAGATCATTTACACGGTTATTCCAGTAAGCTGATGCTAAAAAGGGAAAGTGTTTATTGGGTAGTTTTCCAAAGTAATCAAAGAAAGAAGAAAGTCAGTTGTACAGTAAAGCCTAAGGATTTTTCACCCATAGCTGTTTTAGCACTGAGTTTATTTTTAAAACTAAACAAAACAACAGGATTTGTTATTTAGGCCGTATTATGTAGACAAAACGCATAATAAATTCAAATCAGTTTGGTTACACTGATTTCCGAATTAACATTTAGGAATAATCATTAGACTTGTTGTTAATTCATTTGTTGGCCGGAAGTAAGCAAATGCCATGTTCTGGGGTTCATATCTTATTTTTTTAGTGGCTTCTGCTGTCTTAAATGCTATTGTGGGCAGGTAAAAAGTGCTACACCCCCCCTTCCTCGCATATTCTGAGCAAACAGATAGACATCATTGAAGAAATTCTATTATACACCTAATCTCTTCTTTCTACTCTTCATTTACGCTGATCAGAGTCGCTTACCTGTCAGCGGCACGCCGACCCGCCCCTGTTCCTTAATTGATTCCTTGCACCAACAAGCCTGTGCCGTCAGTCAATCCTTCTTTTCTTCTTTTCCCTTTTTAAAAAGCTTTAATTAAAATCTATGACCGATTTCTATTCTGGTGTTTGACGCCGGGCCGGGATCAATAGCAGTGTCCAGAGATTAAAGCAGCTCGATAAATCCATGGATGTGAAGCCACCGAGCCTCCAGTCATAAAGGGGGAATCTAGCACATCACCCCTCTGTGTGTGAGGAAAGATGGTGTTTGTGATTGGTTCATGTTCTTCACAGCATTTGGGGGAAAATTATATAAAGAAGAAATCAATCAAGAGAAATTAGTTTGAACCCCCAGCCTACACATGTGCACCTAATCCCCAGGTATTGGATCTTTCTGTTTCCCGAAAGAGCAAAGTTGCCCTTAAAAGACTGCGACTCAAGGCAAGGTTTAAAATGCCGGTTCACCCAAAAATGATTAGAAAAACATAAATAGTTATATAAGCAGTACACGTTTTCAGGCCGAGTAGTTCCAGCACAAGTTCCCTATTCCTTATTTTATTTTTTGGGTGATTTTTTTTTTTTTTGTTAATTTTAAGAAAAAGTCTTAAATGTAACTATAAACTAGGTTTGTGAATGTAAGGACATTTTCCCACCGGTTATTTGACATGTGATAGCACCGTCATTGTTATTAACTGTGATGGCTGTTCTTTAAAGTTTCACCTCTTTTCCTTTTTATTACTTTAAATAAATATTTAATAAAAAATCTAAGCGTTGTTAGGGGCGGTGCCGTGGTGGGCAAGTGACAATCTGTGTTGCGTCTTAATGCCGGTAACACAGTCAACACAGATTATTGCAGCAAGCCTATAGGATCAGCTAGTGTGTCGATCTATATAAAGCCTAAAATGTAGAACACCGATATTGTTAATCATTTTTTTATTGTTTTATTTTAAAAAGTGTTCACCGGTCCTGCTCAGATTGTCAGCTTTGGGCTACAATGTACATTAAGTCCAATGAGAACACAAGGAATATCCTTTCTGCAAAGCCCTCTCCTCCCATTCTTCCAACTTCTACAGGAAGTTTTAACTAAATGAGTAACATGTCCTCTTCTTATAAATATTTATCCCACTGGGGAGAGACCTCCTGGTGCTCATAAAGGCAAAGAAAAATAAAATAATAAAGCGATGGTCCTTAGATTATCTGTCTAATTATGATCCTGGTCTTCATCTGCATCTGTTAACTAAACCATATCTACTGAATGGAATAAAGGACTGCACAGGTAATTTATTTCAGAGGTGGGCAACCCTTGTTCTATGTTCATTCTATGTCCGCTTGTTTTTGCACTAGTCCTGTGCTACTCACTGCTAGTTACCTGGATCTGGTGTGTTCAGAAGCTGAAAGATACCATTTAAATTACACCCCCCCCTTCCCTCCACACTCGTCTAAGATGGTATCTTCCAGTTTCTGATTGATTTGAATACGGTGGGTAGTGCAGGAAAACAAGGAACTAGGGAACTCAAGGAAAATGTCCACCTCTGATTTCTTTGAGTTTTCATTGGTTAGAATTGCTTTTAGCACAGGGACAAAATGACGGACACTCGGCATGTGCCACGCTTATAAATAATCTGGTGTTGAAAAAAACATGGCATTGGAAAGCTGGAGTTTTCTGAGTTTTGAAAAGTCTCCAGTTTCAGTAATTTTCCACAAAATATGTCAAAAAAGGTAAAAAACATTAGTCTGATTTAAATCAGTTTGCAACCATGATTTTTCTCAAAAAAACCCCCAAAAAACTCCAGACCTACAATATGCACAATTGCACGATTGCATATTGTGAAGTTTTTATTTCTTTATTTGTTTGCTGATGTAATGTAAAGTAGTATACAAATGGTGTCAGGATATCTGACATAAATGCGTTTTCTGTTAAAACAAAGCCTTGAAATGATAACGTGCAATAACGCAAAGTAGTTAATTCAGCTGCGAATAATGGTGATAAATAATTAGCCGCTTTCCGGTAAACGCTGGAATCATAAACTCGGTTTTATGTAGCTTTTTACACGGTTAACATGGACTACAGATAGGAACACAATTAGTCTCATTGCTGTTGCATAATCGCTGACAAAACTGCACAATGTTAATAAAGTCACTCAAAAAATAGTTTCTTTATGCTAGCAGCTAAAACATATGTGCGCACGCACACACACAAAAAAACAGGTCTGCTCAGTTTCCTTATCACTCAAGCCGGACTTCTCCCAGAGTAAAGAAAGTTCATTTTTTTAAAAAAACATCATTTGTGGAAATCACTTTTGTAAGAACATCACGTCTGTTAGCAGTCACACATGAGGGATTGGTCTCCTGCTCTGAGGCGGGTCAAATCCACTTCTTACTCATTTGTGTATTTTTTTTAAGTGAGAACTACAAATGATGCTCATTGTGGGTGACGTAAACTGATGCAAGCTTTGCGCCGTATTTTACATGCAGAAACCTTCAGGACGTCATTGTGGTGGTAAACGATTACTCAAATGAGCTCCAGAGAAGCTCATTAGCTTACTGGATTGGCTGACAGTTCCAGAGCCAAAAACAACAGCTCCATTTCTCCCACTTTCCTGCACCAGGGTATTAAAGAAGATTTATCCATGCCTCTGTGTTCTCTGCCATATAGGTCGTTTCCCCCGGATATCAGGCACGGCCCCATCATCCAGCTGGTAAATAAATCAGTGCCTTCCCTCTGTAGAGATTTAATTTACCTCCTGACCGGGCCAGCGAGGGCTATTATCTCACTGGGGGAATAAGGACACACACTAGGAAAGGAGGAATAGAAGAGGGAAGGAGCAAAAAGATAGGGATAGTGTTGTACAGGTTTAAGACCTCTGGATTGTCTGAGCAAAAAATAAATGACACTCCGACGACCAGTCTGGCAAATATTTACTCGCCTAAAAGTCATTCAGTCGAGACTGCATGTGGACTTTTCACTAAACCAGACTAGGCTAATCTTATCCTTAGCTCACTGTTTAGATGAACACATCAGAAGAAAGGTGAAACACACAGAAATACCGAAATTGCCTTAGATCTCTGTATCAGTGGCCACGCTTCATGCTTCACCTTTCATGTTCTTGCCATGCTGCTTGAATATTGCCGCTCAGTTCGAATGAAGCCATCACCACATCAAAGACCATCAGCGTTCGCTTCATATCACCTGAAGCCATTAGTTATCATTAATGAAGCAATCACCCAACCCCGCCATGCTCGCTCTTTTTTCGCCAACAAAGCCGAGGCAACACAACGCAAATGTTTATTCAGTGTCCTGAGCTTGGACTCGTGCTGCTTTTGCATTGGTGCAGAGCCCCGCTATTGGCCAAGAGAGCCCCGCTATTGGCCAAGAGAGCCCCGCTATTGGCCAAGAGAGCCCCGCTATTGGCCAAGAGAGGCACTCATTTCCAACCGGCTTGCGTTTTCACTGGCAGGAAGCAGAATCCGCTACATCAGCAGCATGTAACCCGATTCACTTGTAACTCTAAATTTTGTCATGTTTTTCCTGTTTCTTGTTGACAAAAATAGATGAATTGTTCTGTGTTAATTTAATTGAAAATAAATAAATAAATAAACGATCTCGTGCCCCTTTCTGTCCAAGAATATTAAAAGGAGTTTGATCATGAACCTTTTTTTAATCATTTTTCTTTAAGAAGTGGTCTGATTTCAGCGGGATTCTGCACTGAGACCCAAAAGTATTTCCATTGTTTATGCATGAGGTGGAAAATTGGGTTTGATTAAAGCTCTTTTCTTATTTCTGAGAGCAAATTAGTTTTCTTTTTTTTTTTTTTTTTCTTCGACAATCATGACGACTCACCCATTTGTATGCACCTTTAGTGCCAAATCACTAATCAATCAGTATGTGAGCCTGACACACTGTTCTGGGAATTATAACCTCACATAGTGATTATTCCTAGCATTCTTTTATATACTGACTCTTTCTGTCATGAAAGTAAATACAGTCATTTGGGATTTAGACTCCATTCCAGTATCATCCGTTCCATTCCAATCTGACAGAATTTTGCAGTAGAGATGATTCAGTTTTTTAAAGACCTAACAAAAGAGTGCCTAAGTGCCTCATAAAGGTGTTTTAATGTTTTTCCTTATAGAAACATTAGTGATCAAAGGCAGCGTCTGCTCACTCACTTTATTACAGTGTCATCAGAGCAAAAGAAGAACAGACAAGATGCATTAAGTAAGTGCATAAAACCTGCTATGATGTTAGAGGAAATAAGCTCTTATTTAAAAAATGAACATCACTTCTAATATATGTGACACCTCTGGAGCCGTAAACATTTTCTCAAAAAGCGGTTCTATTGCTGTTTCTAGATTTTTTTTTTTTTTGGTCAATTATCCTGATTTTTTACCAGTATTACCAGTGCTTAATCTGATTCTCCTGGCCAGTCAGAATCCAGAACTCCTCTGCACCAATAAGTCAGCAGTGGTAAATCAAACAAAGGTCCAGAAAATAAATTGTTCTAGCAACTTAAAGTGCATTGTGTGCAACCTGGTGCAAATAGTGAAAGACAGCCAGTTTAAATGAATGAACAATCTTACACCACTCCATTCAATGCAAACAGACATCTCCAAACACTTTATATTGATTATGCAAGTAAAGAAAAAGGAGCATTGATATTGGTGTGCAAAACAGAATTAAAAAGTTATATATTCTGTGCATAAACAGAATATTTTATCTGTGTTTGTGTTTTTTTCAATCAAAAAGCATCACATCCTGGGCAGGTGACATCACTGACCAGAAAGTAATGCTATATAAACACGCGTTATGCCATGCTGCGTTAAGCCTGTATTTGGCCCGGGCAGGAATGCCGGGGTTATGCCTTGCACTGGGCAGAGAATGTTTAGCCTTTCCTGTTTGGACTTCCTGTCGAGGCCTTCTTGATTTTCCAGAGTGGCTTGCTTTTAGCCACCACTGTAGCAGTCTTATATGCAGCAAACCAAAAGGTATAACATTGGCTGCTGCCACCATTAGTCCCAATAACCTCACATGATTTACAGTGAATGACCGCCCCTCTCGCATCCAGTGCTGACCGCCCCCCTCTTTTTGCTCACTATTGCTAGTGTTACGTTAACACCCCCCGGGGAGCTGGGAAGGGCGTGTGTTTCCTGCTATTGACCCTTAACATCAGCCTCTGGATGTGGGAAAAGGACATCTCGATACTCAACTGCTTTTTGTTGTGACTGGGCTGATATTGTCTAGCCAGTTGTCTATGTAGTTTAATATTCAGATTCTGAAAGCAACCCTCAGGAAGTTGGGAAATAATAGGTATATAAAAAAGTGTCTTTAAGATCTATTGTGATCTTTTCTATTGCTTTTTTGCCAAGTAAATCTTTACCTCTTTTTAGCCATGCTAAAGTGGAGCACCCCGTTGAATTGTAGCGACTGAGACCTAAATTGGATTATGTTGCCCCCCTGTACTGTACACAAGACCCACTGTAATACGTTTAGCAGAATCTTCCACATTGCCATGAAGTTTGCCAGGTATCTGTCGAGCCAGCAGCTCTTCTGCATCTACTCGCTGACTTGCTGAAACCTCTGCATTTCCTTTAAATACATTTTTATTCCATTTTCTCTGTTCCCATCTGTGGGCCAGAATCTGCAGCAGAGTTGAATTGCACGAGTGCAGCAGGGAAGTGGGAAAAACTCCTCAATGGGCATCATTAGCGTTCCAGGTTTGGCCTAGCAAAAACCAGCCAAGGCAACTTTTTACTTTTTACAAGATCATACACACTCAGCTCATAATGTGGGTGTGTGTGTGGGGGGTGTGTGTGGGGGGGGGGGGGTCCTCTTTTTTTTTTGCAAATTCAGCACTTTCCATTAAACACCTACCATTGTGCGACTCTGTAAATCAACTGAATCTGACAGGAAGAAGGAAACGAAACTGAGGATATGCTAATTACTGAAGACTTTTTTTTTTCTGGCAGCACAGCCAAAATAAGTGTGCATCTGCTACCTTAGCTATAAAGAGTTGACTTATACCACTTTTGCACCACTATAATAGTATTTTTTTTTTTTTTTTGCATAATAATCTCACAATTTGCATAATAATCTCACGAAAATTTCTTTTACTTTTTATGCTAATTTGCTAAAATTATATTGTTGACACTGTAGACTCCTTCCAAAGCATCTGTCAGATAATTTTGTCTCCTGTGTAAGCTGCTACTATGACAACCAAAAAAAACACAGTTGAACTGACATTTGTTAAATTGTCCATTAGGATTTGGTGCTATTAATAAGAACAATTTACAGTTAAATTATAAACATAATTGTAGGTTTTCTTTACAAGTTCAAAGAATTGATCGACTATACGATCCACCTTTTTTTGATATTCTTTTTGCTACAATTTATACCACATAATGTCCACCACTTTAGCTTTATTGCTATATCTTTAGTATGATATTTTTTGTTCGCCAGTCAACGGGGAGCAATTGTAACTGTATAATACTGTAATCTCACATAGAAATAACCTTCCATAATGCTGATCAACATCACACGGTATCGTGTATCCTGTCATTGCGTAATACTGCACCCCAAAAAACGTTTTATAATGTAAAGTGCTTGTCCATAGTGTCAATCCTGCTGGAATCATCAAGACACGGATCAACAACGTTCCACCAATAACTGACAGAGCTAGTTAGTGTCAAGGTAGAGCTACTGGTCTTTTCAGAGTGAGAGAGAGAGAAAGTAGTAAAAGCAAGCCAGCTGATCTCCAGTCTGTAATTATCCTCAAAGCATCCGGCAGTGAGCCTTGGCAATGGGTCACACTGCGTCAGAGGTGTAATTGCCCTTCATGGAGTGCAGCCGAATGGACACGTCGCTTGTTTCAGAGCAGATCTAACCTTTCAAATTGATTGCACTGCATCACACTTGCATCCAGTGCTGTTTTGTGTGTGTGTGTATGTTTGTGTGCAGTGATGTTGCCGATGATTGACCAACACTACATGATACGTGTAGAAACCTGTCTGTCGATCGGTCTTTTTCTTTTGGTTTAGAGTAATCATTTAAAGGGGCAGTGGTGGCTCAAATGGTTAAGGTGCTGAGTTGTTAATCAATCTGAAGACCAGAAACACCTGGGTTCAAGCCCCACCACCGGCAAGTCAACCACTGTTGGGTCCTTGAGCAAGACCCTTAACGCTTCCTGCTCCAGGGGCGCTGTATCATAGCTGACCCTGCGCTCTGACCCCAACTTACTAAGATGGGATATGCAAAAAATGCATTCCATTGGATCTGTACACGTACCCTGCACAATGAAGTTGAATATTTATATTTATTTAGATAACAGCTGTTTGCTGCGTTGCTCTTTGCTCAAACACTCTTTACATTTTCCAGTTTTCTGTACAAATCCTCTCTGCAAGAACGTTAAAGCACCCTGACGTCCTCGCGTCTGCACACGTGTTTATCCGCTTAAACTCCCATATCACAGCCCGCCCTGTACTCCGCACTCGATTATCAAGAAAGAAATTTCCTCTCAGATCAACCGTCTTCGTGTGTGTATGGGTTCTCCCTCCCCCACCCCTCTGTGCCGCTCCGAACAAGTTTATCCTCTTACGGTTCACAGAGAGGTTACAAAAGAAAGAGACAGCTTGAACACGCGAGACGAATTCCCTCGTTTTCCTCTCTCTCTCGCTTGCACTTTCTTGTACACCCCTTCCTCAAAAGATAGGGATTATCCTGTACACTGACACTTCTGCCTTCAAAAATAAATTCCTGAGCCTACCTACCATACAAAACACGACCCAAACACACACACACACAGCTTCTACAGCTAGTATTAAAGCACAAGGGCTTTCACAACACTGGAAGTGTGTAACTGACATGGATCGATGTGGCAGAGAAGAAAAAAAGCTGTCGCACAGATTTCCATAATATTGCCTCTCTCGCTTAAGGGATTTTGTTTTTAGGAAAAAAAAAAAAATGAAACACAAAGTCCGTACCTTTTGTGGTTTTTTCCCCCTCATCAGTCACAAAAACTGTTTGTTCACAGCGCTCTCTTCCTATTAGGATGCTATAACCCTTTCTTTGGGTAGAGGAGAGACGTGCCAAAGGCGCAAATGAAACCGGAACTAATCATAGGCTATAAAAAAAAAGGCACACATGCAACGTACGGGAGCGAACCACGATATTTCCTACCGCTCTCGTTTTTCGATTAGGATTATTATTATATTTTGTACCCTATTCCAGTCGTAACGTCTCTTTGTTGGATGTAATAGAGAGCAGAAGTCATTAGGTTTTTAAGATGGCATGGCAAATATTTCCTTTCTGTAGATGAAGTGCACTTCGTCGAGCTTTCAAAGCGTCTTAGTGTGAGCTTGTTTTTTGCTGGAAATACAGTGCACTTTGTAGGGTGACTTTATTTCGTAGCAAATGGGGAGAGCATTAATTCACAAGCATTTCTTAGCTCCCAGGCTTTCTTTTAGTGCAAGTGAGGACCATGCGGAGGTTTATTCTCCAAATGACTTCCTGTTAAACACATGGCGCACTTAGGGTGTTTCAAATGTATATAGCTTCAAAAAACATGCGTGTATGTGTGTGTTTAATTGTGTATCCAATTTTGCATTCCTAGTATGTATATCATGCCCTTTCTGCCTTACCTCTTCATTTCCGTACATTATGTTTCATTTCCTATATTGTGCACTTTTCTATTGGTAGATTGTAAATTGAATTCCCAGCACCACCAGGCTGTTAGTGTTGGGCCCCTGAGCAAGGCCCTTAACCCTTAACTGCTCAGTTAGAAAATAAATTAGATAAAGTAAGTCACGCCTGGCAACTGGCATTAATTTAAATGCTTGTGCAGCTGTAGAAACGTGAACTTAATGCCTTATCAGCTTTGTATTATTGCAGCAAGCTATCGACTATAGAAGAGCAGCCCCATGAGGGCAGGAATCGACCTCTCCGTAACCTCACCATATAAAATCTTTATTTCGGGGTGGGGAAAGGGTTACAGATACAATTTGGTCTGGAGTATTTCAGTTATTAGGAAGGATTGAGCATAGGTTAGTTATGTTAGTTATGTTAGTTAGCTTAGCAATGTTAACTTGGTAATCAGTGCTGCTTTATGGGTGAGCGATATTCATTCCTGGTTTTTTCCACAAAGGAAAAAAAAAATATTTAAAACTACTAGTACACTTTGTTTGCTGCCCTTTGTAGTGCATGTGTACTCCAAATTAATTGAACTGATGGGTTTTTAATGATCTCCAGATAATTACTCCTTATTTCCTCCATCCACCCTTATTTGAAGACACGCCCATGTCAGCAACCTCTCGTTTTTATGCGGAGCAGAATGCCGAAGCTTGCCGGCGTCAAGAGGCTACGTAAAACTTAATGAGCGTAATGGGAAAATAAGTGACTTATCGGCGGGCCGCTCATCGCGTTCATTAGCGCCCGCTCTTTATGGGCATTGATCACGAGGTGAGCAGCCGACGGCGAATTCTCTCACGCTTTATGGCGCGTGGATTGTCACCTTGTTCCAATTATCTGTTACCCTTTGACAGACACCGAGCGTGCAGTGCTTTGCTGGAAATGCAGAAGACACATAATTAGAACGAGTGTAAAGGGAACTCGGGGCCAATCAGAGGTTTCCCACCTCGTGCCCATCATTCTCATTACGAGAATTTCTTTTATACCTTGTTACAAACCCTGTGCTGAATCAGTGCATGGGAATGAAGACCGGCCGTAATTAGGAGCTTTTGGGCGGTTATTGATTTCACTTTTAGCAGCTGCTTTATTGCATCTGGATTTGATTACCAAAAATGGAGTCGATAAACCAGTGCACTGTGCAGAGTTTATGCAGTAATGAACCATATTGAGTATTAAAAAGCTGTAGTGGGAGGGCCTCATTTTTTCTTCCTGTGTATAGTTTACTACCCAGTTTGCTCAATATCTGGCTGCAATACTATTCTTCTTAGAACTAGGCAGGACATAATATTCATACCACACCATATTTTTACATTAAAAACAGGTCCATCTGGGATTTAAAATCTCATAGTCCTATTTATTCCTAGTTATCAGGAACAGTCATTTTTGGAAAACATCATTTGGCCAAACTATGACCTGAGTTAATATGTGTGGTCATCCTCTGTTCCAGCTCATCTGCCTCAGTGTTTGAGATGCTTTTCTTGCTGGTACTGCAGGGGTTGAGATATTTAACAGATATTAAAGATAAATATTAACAGAAAAAAATTGTGGGTTCAGTTCCCGGCACCACCAAGCTGCCACTCTGGGTCAGTTGAAGTTAAATGTACGTCACTCTGGCTAAGTCGTTATTTGACATACCACCACTACAATAACATTCAAAGATATGATCTAAGCAGCAGCTAACGCTGTTGACCTTGGACACTTTTTATTGATATGCTGCATGATCATAAATAAAGTTCTGCTGATCATGTGGACACTGAATCGGTGCCACAAAAGGTGTATAACTGCTTCCACGTGCTATGAATTAATGGCTCCTTGATTTACATTAACTACAGTATATGCAGCAGTAACACGTCTGCTTCAAAAGGAGACTTTAAAGGGCGTCAGCTCGATCACTTTTAGAAAAGGTTGTCCTTTCCACACGTAGGTCATGTGTAGTGTTCCAAACAGCCAATAAAGAGCCACTTAGAATCGATTCCTCGTCTTTTTGCAGGTTCCAGGTCATGCCTTTAGAGTTAGAGGGCTATGGATCAGATGTCTTAGCATGCATTGGCACCCAGCCGGGCCCTCGCAGCAGCGTGTCTCGTGGAGGACAAATCAATTCGGGTTTGCATTTAGACAACACTAATCTCAGCTGAACTCTTGACATCATCGCCACTCTCCTTGCCTTCATAATGGAAATTAAACCATGACGCAACTGCACCGTATAGTTTTAGAGAATTTAAAAGATGGAGGTGTTTTATGTGGTGTGAAAGACACAGGATCAGAGAACAGGATTTCATATAGCAGTAAAGGCAGATTTATTTGATCATGTTTAATTTATAGGAGTGAGGGTAAGGTTAAGCTTCAACAGCAGGCAAAGGAAGAATCTTAAAAGGCTCTACATTCTGTCCCTCGCCTTTGTCTTGTTTAGCGTCAGAATGAAGAAGTGATGTGTTGATGTGATGATTGGAGGCGGTGATAGAAAACGGTCAAGCTTTCATTTCCCCTCGTTTCTATCTGAGGCAGAGTGTATTGAGCAATCAGCCTGCTTATCTTCAGAGGTGGCGGAAAAAAGAGGGCTGAGTGGTAACACAATCAGATTCACTTATAGATGCGAGCTGGGAACGACTAGCTCTTATTGAAAAACACTTAAATACGCCTGACGCATGTCACCTGTTGACAATGAGATGTACGGTGAGGTGTGAGGGAAATAAATTCCGTCCTCGTGCCACAGTCCCTTTTTCTATTTTTTTTTTGTGTGTAAGCGGATCCCATGGATCTCGTTTAGCCTGCAATTTTCAGATTGTCAATCACTCCATCGCGTCTGTCTCTTTCCTTTCATTTTTCCGTATTCTTCCTGTTTAAGGAAAAAAAAACTCTGGGTAGAAATAATATAAATAATATGGAAATAATATGGATTTTGTTAAACCACATGTAAAAGGTTTGGAATCGTCACATCAGTTCGTAATTAATTACGCGGTCTGTGGCTCAATGCAGATGTTCCTCATGTTTACTTTTAAGCATATAGGAAACGCTATAATCTCTTCTGTTTAATCCCTTATGTGAAGTCTGTATGCTCAAGAGAATAAATTAGCATTTCTACTCGATATGTTATCTATCGGCTCTACTCTATAATCCATAAGTATTTACTCTAATACTTGATGTATAGTCTCTATGATCTCTGTTTATATAGTCTCCATTCTGTAGTTTATCATTTATACTGTATAGGCTGTGCTCTGTAATCTATGATGCGCAATAAGGCTGGGCGGTCTCACTGTCTATAACGTAACCGCGGATTAAATTGTCACCTGTAATCAATTTTTTTTTTTAATTCCATGTAAATACAGCGTCTTGAAAAAGTATTTCTATATACATAAGTATATAAGCATATATATAATAATAATATTCAACTTTATTGTCATTGTCTAAGGTACGTGTACAGAGCCAATGAAATGCATTTTTCACATATCCCATTTTAGTAAGTTGGGGTCAGAGCGCAGGGTCAGCTATGATACAGCGCCCCTGGAGCAGGAAGGGTTGAGGGTCTTGCTCAGTGACCCAACCGTGGTTGACCTTGCCGGAGGTGGGGCTTGAACCCAGCTGTTTCTGGTCTTCAGATTAACAACTCAGCACCTTAACCATTTGAGCCACCCTGCCCCCTATATATATATATATATATATATATATATATATATACACCCCTGCCCCCTATATATATTTGCTTAAAATATATTATTTTCGTTCCACTTCACAATTATGTGCTACTTTGTGTTGGTCTATCACATAAAATTTCAATAAAATACACTTAAGTTTGTGGTTATAATGTGACAAATACTCTAAGTTATACACTATAAACCATTCTTGGTATAACTCATTGATTAACCTATGCGCTTGTGTATATCGCTTTTAGAATTTAAAATCTATACTCTACAATTTATAGCTAGTGAGGCTATATTTTCGGAAATCCAGCCAAGGAGGCAATTTTACATCAATTTGTCAAAAAGATTTTGACTTTCAGGTCATAGAGGTAAACCTGTGGGGTAAAAACTAAAGAAAAAAAAGAATTGCCTATTTGTTTGATTATTGCAACAATCATAATTTAGAGTTGTGTCCTGCATCCCCTGTTATACAATCGTTGCACTGGTGAGTTTGGCAAGGTAACGTCGGATTTCTGTGGAGGATGAACGAACGGCACAGGGAACAATTCACTCAGGCAAATGTTCCCAAAACTGTGTCTAGGAAATGTGTTTACATGGATGCTATCCAACATGTTGACCAATTTTATTTATTTATTATTATTATTATCAGACTTCAAGGAATTGTTTAGCCAGAAAAATACTGGGAGGAAAAATATGCCGAATTTCTTTTTTTGTTTTTTGCTACGTACGACAAATTCAATTCTGGAGGATTATTATTTACATGCTGAATTATTCAGAATGGGCTTAGAGCTTTATTATTAGATCCATTATAATCTATTATAGACTCCATGTTTTTGTCATCAAATGTGTTTGAGGCGCTGGATGATGATGCGCCTTATATCTCCTGCTCACAGTGGAGATGATTTTTCTGAGAAAAAATATTACTCTTTTTTAAAAATAAATAAATAAATGACTTTCTGGTGCTCTGCTAAGAAGTCGCTTGTTAGTAAGGCTGATCTCACCATTAGTCATGATGACGGAATCATACCGTTCTGTTTGGGTGGTAAACTGACGGGTCTTTACTAAAGTGTGTGGGGTTTTTTTTGTTTTGTTTTGTTTTTTGGCCAAACTAAATCAGAAACTTTCTTTGCCTGAGAGAAACCGCTAATTAAGAAAATACTTGCAGTTTGCTATGAGCTGCAGCGATGCAGCAATGTGTGTGTGTGTGTGTGTGTGTGTGTATGCGGGGACATCATGTGGTTTGATGTTTCCTACTGAGCAGTAAACCAAGCAAGCGTGAATCCCGAGCGTGGCCTCGCCGCCCCAAGCTGTGTGTGTGTTCATTAGGACCGATCGAGCTGGATCACTTTAAAAGATCAATGGCGAGTCGGAGGGACAGGGTGCCCAGTGTGACGCAGGGCCAGTGCCGCGATGCCCTACAACACGCTGTGGCGAACTAAAGCTTGCACTTATTTTTCTTATTTTCTGGTCATTTTTAACCTCATAACAGCTAGAACTAGTTTCACCAGCGTTATTAGTAAGATCGTTTGCATCAATATGATCCGCTGATATTAATTCTTAATATCAAACATTGATGATAAATAGTTATCAGTCAATCCTTAGTTATAATTGATGTGTTTAGGAAAGATGAGATTTCTTTCCCTTTTTTTTTTTTCTTTTTGTGCCTTCCCATTTCTTTCTGATGCTTCAAAGCAGTTACTGAAGGGCGAGACTTTTATTACTTTCAACACAAATCCTCTTACTTCATGAGACACAACCATCTTGTTCAATGTTGTTCTGGCCACCAGAGGAACGGAGAGATTGGAGAAAGAGGTGAATTTGAGCGGCTGCAATGTTTTGCCAAAAAATCTCATCTACCGTCTTTGGAATGAGCTTCTTCTCTCTTTCTCTCTCTCTCTCTCTCACTCTCTTTCCCTCTCTCTCTTTTTCTATCACATTCTCTTTTTTTTTTTTTTTAAAAAAAGACTCTCTCAAACCTGGCCAATTATATTTCTTGGCCGCCCAAAGACAATAACCGGTTGCCGATTGCTTGTACATTGAGAAATTCCACAGCAGGAAAAAACACTCTCCATCATGATAGGATCCATTTAAGACCTTTTTCCTCCCGCTTTTTTTTCCCTACCCCTCCATTCTCACTCCACCTTTTCATAGTCTCGCCTGAAGAAAAAAAGGTCCAATTGCTCCCCAGTTTGTGGCAAAGCCAATTTGCTTCTAATTAAACCTTTTTAGTGAATAAAATAGTCAGCTTGCGTTTTTTTTGTAATTTGTTTATTTTGAGTGGAAAGAAATCCCACTTTTGATTGTCGGAGTGTTGCATGTTTTTGAGCACGTGATTGAACCAGTGAGCAATGTGGGCAAAAAAAATGTGCAAGCTTAGATTAATTTGTAAACACCAACTTTGAATATCTAACATGGTTTGATTATTATGCACTTAGTAAAGTAATCTACTTTCTGTTGATTAATTCCAAAAGTTGCTGATGAATTTAAGTGGTAGCACAGTGTTGGATCAATTCCCAGCACCAACAAGCCGACACTATTGGGCCCCTAAACGAGGCCCTTATTTGCTCAATTTGATTAGAAAAAAAAAATATATATATATATATGTATAGTAAATGGAAAATGCTATGGATACGCTGTATCTGTTCTATGATCTTTTTGGTGCTATGGTGCTACCAACACCATGTTCTATTATACATTATACATATTGGCTTGTATAAAGCTTAGTTCTGGAATATATTACTGCGCCTCTTAACTTGACTTTTTCTTCCCCCAGCGACCACAGGAGACGCTGTACCCGATTCGCCATCACTTGGCAGTACATTACCACACTTTCTTCAGGAGCCGGAGGACGCCTACATCATAAAGAGCAACCCGATCCGCTTGCGGTGCCGCGCCACTCCCGCTCTGCAAATCTTCTTCAAGTGTAACGGGGAATGGGTTCACCAGAACCAGCACACGGTCCAGGAATACATGGACCAGAACACAGGTAAGAAACCACACTGTTTTTTAAGAAATGGTTACATTACTCACACCTCCATTAACGGAGTCAAAAAGCAGGGACGTCCCTTTTAGTTTTTAATGCCATTTCTTTTATTTTCAGTTCTGTGGCTCAAAAAAACAGTTAAAGCTAAAATTGCTTAAAACATAAATACAATAATAATCTCTCTGTAAAATAATCTAATGGTTAAGGCACTAATTTGTTGATTGGAAGACTTGGGTTCAAGCCCCACCACTGCACATTTTAACTTGGACTATGCAAAGAAATGAATTTTACATGCCGTGGATTATATGTAAATATAAGGATTATAAAGATAATTCCTTAGAATTAGCATGTTTATGGTTTGTCCATTTAAGACCCAGCAGACAGGCATTCGACTGGCATCGCAGTTTACAACTCAAACATGCAGCAGTTGTAAACATTTACACAAACCCTGTCTGTGTTACAACTTACAGAAGCTATACACAATTATAAGCAAAATGGATAAATTGTTAGTCACTTAATGACACATCATATGTACAGTTACATATTTATGCTTGTACAGTAACACACATCACAAATTTAGTTACACATCAGAGTTACATCCAGATGTTTGACAACCAAAAATGACTTGTCGCCGCCTGTGTTGTCGCCGGGATCCAAGATGTTAATTTCACATCAGCTGCATGTTTAAGTGATTTCCCCTAATGGTCATTAGCAGACAATGACCTGAAACAACAGCAGTAAGCGGGGATTTGCACATACAATTTGCAGGGAAGGGGCTGTAGTGGCAAAAAGGGCGCCCAAATTAAGTTTTTCTTTTTTCCAAACACAACTTTGACTTACCTACCAATTACAGGGGTGCCTTAACTTACGAGTTATGCCAAATCAATTTTCCCCATTAAAAAAAAATGAAAATGTTTTTAAATGATAAAAATATACTTATAAATAACAACTATTGTATAAAAAGCAATGCAGTAGAATGTACTTCAAAAACTGGTTTTATTAAGTATAATGTACAGGATTTACTTTGGGGATCCACTTGCAAATGGGCATGTTCGACTAGCTATCGAGTGAGACACTGGGGGGATGTTACAGCGCTCACTGTGGAGTTCGCTAACTAGCGGTTGGGTGTCTGAAGCGGGCCTGTAACCCGAATTTTAGCACACAACTTAAAGCAAAAAAACGCCAGAGAGACGGCTCGTATCTCGAAAAAAACTCGTTAGTTGGGACACTCGTAAGTCAAGTTACCACTGTGTTTGATTTTTCTTACTCAGCAAATTGTTTCATTTTTCAACAGATGGTTACAAAATAATTATTTCACATTTATACATGAGTCATGAATGTGACACAATCCCACAGTCCCACAGTCAGTTACACATACAGGTACAGTTACACATCCCACAGTCAGTTACACATACAGGTACAGTTACACATCCCACAGTCAGTTACACATACAGGTACAGTTACACATCCCACAGTCAGTTACACATACAGGTACAGTTTACACATCTCACAGTCAGTTTACACATCCCACAGTCAGTTACACATACAGGTACAGTTACACATCCCACAGTCAGTTACACATCCCACAGTCAGTTACACATACAGGTACAGTTACACATCCCACAGTCAGTTACACATACAGACACATACAGTTTACACAACATCCCACATCCCGTCAGTTACACATCCCACAGTCAGTTTTACACATCCACAGTACAGTTACACATCCCCAGTCAGTTACCCACAGTCAGTTACACATACAGTTTACACATCCCACATTCCAGTTACACATACAGTTACCAACAGTCAGTCAGTTACACATACAGATACAGTTACACATCCCACAGTCAGTTACACATACAGGTACAGTATCACATCCCACAGTCAGTACATACAGTGCAGTTACACACAGTTACAGTTACACATCCCACAGTTTACACATCCCACAGTCAGTTTACACATCCCACAGTCGTCAGTTACACATCCACAGTCAGTTACAACCCACATCGTTACACATACACATACAGGTACCGTTACACATCCCACAGTCAGTTACACATCCCACAGTCAGTTACACATCCCACAGTCCAGTTACACATACAGGTACAGTTTTACACATCCCACAGTCAGTTACACATACAGATACAGTTACACATCCCACAGTCCAGTTTACACATCCCACAGTACAGTTACACATCCCACAGGTACAGTTACAGTTACAACATCCCACAGTCAGTTACACATACAGGTTACACAGTCAGTACATTTACAGTTACATCCCACAGTCAGTTACACATTTACCCACACATCCCACAGTCGTTACACATCCCACAGTCAGTTACACATCCACAGTCAGTTACACATCCCACAGTCAGTACAGTTACACATCCACACAGTCCAGTTACACATACAGTACAGTACAGTTACACATCCCACAGTCAGTTTACACCATCAGTTACCACAGTCAGTACACATACAGTTACACATCCCACAGTCAGTTTACACATACAGTAACAGTTACACATCCCAATTACACAGTCAGTTACACATCCCACAGTCAGTCACGTTTACAACATCACAGTTACCCCACAGTCAGTTACACATACAGGTTACAGTTTACACATCCCACAGTCAGTTACATCACAGTACAGTTACACATACAGGTACAGTTACACATCCCCACAGTCAGTACCATTTTACACATCCCACAGTTCAGTTTACACATCGGTACAGGTACAGTTACACATCCCACAGTCACAGTTACACATACAGGTACAGTTACACATCCCACAGTCAGTTACACATACAGGTACAGTTACACATCCCACCAGTATCAGTTACCACATCCCACAGTCAGTTTACACATACAGGTACACCACATCCAGTTACACATACAGGTACAGTTACACATCCCACATCAGTTACCACATCCCACAGTACAGTTTACACATCCCACAGTCAGTTACACATACAGGTACACATCCGTTACACATACAGTCCAGTTACACACATCCACAGTCAGTTACACATACAGGTACAGTTACACATCCCACAGTCAGTTACACATACAGGTACAGTTACACATCCCACAGTCAGTTACACATCCCACAGTCAGTTACACATTCAGTTACAAAATCACCAACAATAGTTTTTACACACAAGTACAAAACATTTTTAAGTTACACAACAACACACAGTTTCACAGTTACACATAAAAACACACAGTCACATCGTTACACACACATACAACACAGTTACAACATCCACACAGTTACCCATAAAGTACAGTTACAACACATCCCACAGTCTTACACAAACCACAACCACTTCTCCAACATCACATTCACCACAGTTACACATCCCACAGTCAGTTACACATACAGGTACAGTTACACATCCCACAGTCAGTTACACATACAGATACATCCCACCAGTTTACACCTCCCAGTCAGTCCAGTTTCACACACAGTACAGATACACAACAGTTACACATCCCACAGTCAGTTACACATACAGGTACAGTACACATCCCACAGTCAGTTACACATACAGGTACAGTAACACATCCCACAGTCAGTTACACATACAGATACAGTTACACATACAGTTACACATACACTTTAAAGCAAATCAAACATTGATTTACAGGTACAGTCAAACATTACACATACAGGTACAGTTATATATCACACATGTTAGTTACACATACAGGTACAGTTACACATATAGTTACACCTGTCACACATGGTTACAAATGCTGGTATCATAAAGTTTGTAACATGCACAATTATACATAATTACACATCATACACAGTTCTATTATACAGTGCCTTGGAGAAGTATTCCCTCCCCTTGAACATTTTTTCACTTTACAATCACAAACTTAAATGTATTTTATTGTGATTTAATGTAATAGATCAACACAAAGAAATGAAAATAATATACGGTTTTCAAAATTGTAACCATATAAATATCTGAATTGTGTAATTTATATTCAGCAATCGTGTACACTGATACCTCTAAATAAAATCCAGTGCAATCAATTGCCTTCAAAAGTCACCTAATTAGTTAATAAAGTCCACCTGTGTGTAATTTAGTCTCAGTATAAATACACCTGTTCAAATGTTTGGTTATTTTATTGTCTTTCCGAAGTTTCCTGCTAGCTGGCGTGCAGTAGCAGCTGCTCCATCAGCGTGGAATGTTATTTCTAATCTTCTGTTCTGTTGGTAGTGGATGTAATAAACAAATAATTATTCTACCTTAGCAATAAAAGTATTTTTTGTTTTAAAACCAACCTTTATTATAAAAATACAGATATGAATAAAACATATCGATAATTCAATTTGCAAACTATCACATCTCTCTGCAGACACATGCACAGGAATTTCAACTTCCGACTTTCCGCAGAACTCTTAACCCGTCATCCGTTATGTTGGTCGGAAAGTTTTGTTTAGCCTTAGGTCAAGCTTTTATTTTCCAGTGTTTCTATTTCTGTGGACGTTTGCATGTTTATTCCTGTTGCCTACACTGACCCTGTGCTTGTTGTATTAAAAGAAGAGATAAAGCGCTTTCCTTGTACTGTATACTATAAAATATAGCAGCATATATACAGTATGATCCCCACCAGAAAGCCTCCGACTCCTTCGGGGACCCCTGCTCTGGAGACTCCTTCGGGGACCCCTGCTCTGGAGACTCCTTCGGGGACCCCTGCTCTGGAGACTCCTTCGGGGACCCCTGCTCTGGAGACCTCTTCGGGGACCCCTGCTCTGGAGACTCCTTCGGGGACCCCTGCTCTGGAGACTCCTTCTCTAAACAGACACTTCAATCCTGTTTATGTTTTAGTGTCTTTACAGTGTGTAACATTAATTTAATGCCTTCTTTTATTTTAGAGTTCAAGCCAGCTCGGTTTATTATTTATACAATGTCCTGACAGACTGTCTTGTCTTGTCACTTTTTGATGTGTTCTGCTTGCCTGACAGAATCAACCTGTAAGAGGAAAAAAAATGTATCTTTTATAGTAGTTTATCTTGTAATTATATTTATATGCATAATGTTACGACAGTTTATTTCAGCCAAACGTTTCGTCAGATCAGATCGTGGGAAGTCAAGACTAGTCCGACTCACAGAGGTGAAGAGTTTATTCGTATGAAAGAACTCTGCTTTTTTTTTTTTTTTTTTTTTTTTTTGGAACTATTTAAATCTGAGCAGCAGGCGGCCTCAGCAGGTGTCTTTCCTATTTATTCCCTTTTAAATGTCACTTTCTGCTCTTTCGCTGGGTTTCAGGTGTTTGCATGCTTTGATCCCTGCTTGTCTTGTCAGCTGCGCCCTTATCAAAAAACATTTCAGAAAAAAAAATTCTGGAATTATCACGATTTTGTCTTTGCAGCTTTTTGCACAATGTGGCGATCCTGATGAGGAACCTGCTGGGATTTCTTTAAATAAAACGCAAACTAATTCATCAGCCTGGCTGAAATATGCCATGATTAGCCATAAGAGGAAAAGCTGCCTCACATTCACTAAGCGTTTGCTAGCAGGAAGACCCTCTTAATTGCCTGTTGAAGTGCGTTATTTTTTTTGTTTGCCGTGCTGTGAGATCTTTGTTAGTTTGATAATAAGGAAGTGAAAGGCTTTATTCTCACTATTTTTCAAAATTTCATTATTTTTTTTTGTATAAAAGCCTAGTCAATGTTTTTTTGTTATAAAATCAACGGTATTTGTTTTAGTCGAGGCAACTTTTTCTTTATAACTTAACGACAAAGTTTGTCAGCTCATTAGCGCTTCTGCATTTGACTTTTCTTTTGTCTATTGTTTCATTAGGAATTAGGGTTGTTATTAACTTTCCAAGGCTGCACATTGAAAAAAAAAAAAAAGATTGATAGAAGAAAAATTTAAATGAGCATGATGCTAAATAAAGCAATTGATGATGCTTAGCATTTGAGCAGATCTTGACTAAAAAGAGACTTGACTTCTTTATTTCTGACTCAAATTACTAAGTTCTTGTACTCTAAAGTTCTGTTCCCGGATTTTGCTGAAGCCACGTAAAGCTCAGAGAAGAGAGACTTTATATCGCTTCTAAACTTATAACCTCCGATAACGTCAGTCTTTTATAGCGTCACCGTAATAGACGACAAATGCAGCTGGGATTGGATTAGAACGAGGCCTCTTAATCGCAGCCCCGGATCTACAAAGGATTGCACTTTATCGATTAGGACAGCGGCCCTCAATGCCGGCGATATGATCTCTTATTTACCGGCACCCCAGCTGTGGCTCAGGTGCTGATAAAGCGGCCAGCAAATGCCCTTGAGTTTAATGCAGGAGAGGCAGGAGCGTTTCCTGAGGCACACGGATAAGCGCCAATTACCCAAGTGACGGAGTGAAGAGGAGGCCAGCTTGGCAATCGGAGTCCAAATCAACCGTTTTAAACCGTTTCCTGGCCTGGAAAGTTAGCAAAGTGAGCATGAAACCAACAGAAGCATAATAAACGGAACATAATAATCGCACAACTCAGTAGAGTTTATTACTTTAACCTGTTTATGATACACGGATCAGCGTACAAACCCAGAAGAGACACTTAAATTAGGTTAATCTCATTTTATGCAACGAAATAGAGCCCGATAGATCAGATTAAGAATTCTTTTAATTTGTGTGACATGATTTATACATACAGTGTAGCTTAAAGTCATGTAAAATTTTAATAGCTGCTTCAGTTTGGCGTAAAGAGGATTAACCAATTACAATCATGCTTTTTGGAAAATTCAGTTTAAAAGCCACCAGTCGGCTACCATATTCTGTTAGAGTTTTATTCAGTATGGACAGGAACGGGTTACTGTTAAGATAATAGATCATTGATTAAAAGCTCATGTGCTTTAATTTCCTTTATCCCCAAGGCCCTTAACCACCAATTACTAGAAATGTCCGCCAATAGCTGTAAATGTGAATAGAAAAATGCCATTTTCATTTGTTACTGTTTTTTGTGTATTTTGTATAGTTCCTTATCCCTTCTGAAACAACTTTTAATTAAACAATATCCAGAAATAAATCAAACTCAAGCGTCTATTCATTACGATAATAGCGTGCCAGTTCTGGAACGCGGCGTTGGTCACATGAATAATTCAGCATTAAATTTCACATCTTTGGTGTAAGAGACTCTAATGTGTGATCGATGTTTAGTCCCAATCTCAAACGGGACGGTTCCTGATAAAAGCGACCGCTTCGATGCCCGGATTAGTTCACACACGTCCATCAATAATTGATTCTTTTTTTTTTCTCTCTCTTTGACGGGGTCAGGCTCCTCATCTATAATTCAAAGCGAGTGCTGTGATTAGACCGAATCAATCTCAGAGCTGTCTGCTAGTTAAAGAGGCATTAAAACAGCCGGTGGATGTTCCAGAGCAGCTTGCAGACATCCATGTGATCGGGGTTGAAAAGTTAATCATGTGGCAACGCAAATGTAGACAATTGGACAGAACAATAAAATTTTCATTTATGTCCAATGTCTGACCCGTTTACAAAGAAAAATAATCTGAAAACAGACTACATTTACAAAATGTCTGGTAGCGTTTAACCGCCTCAAATTTTGTTACTTGGGCAACTATCATGTCAAGCTTTGTGTCGCAATTTAAGTTTATTTCTTAATAAATAAACGAATTATTGAAAAATATTTTCAGTGAAATGTAAAGAGGTTAAATTGGTTTTGGACTTTAATTAGAAGATTGTTGGTTTAATCCCCAGTACCACCAAGCTGCCACTGTTCGGCCCTTACGCAAGGCCCTCTCAACTGCTCGGTTAGGGAAAAAAAAGAAGCCACACTAAATAAGAACATCTGCCACTGTTTTTCAAACACTGTAGCTTTGTTATAAAAACATGTGTTTAGTAAGTATTCCAATGTTGAGAAGATCATTCCAAAAAATTTTCTCAAGCTCGATTCGGTACCTGCGCTGTCGGATTATTGAGCGTTTCGACTCGGACTGTGAGACGTTTACACAGAGACCATAGAAAATAATGTCAATTTATACTGTGTATAATAGCTTCCAGTACTGTGGATGATGAGAAAAGTGAGCGAGAGAGAGAGAGAGAGAGAGAGAGAGAGAGAGAGAGAGAGAGAGAGAGAGAGAGAGCGGGGGAATAAGGATCTATTATTAAAAGAAAGAGCAATGAACGAACGCGGTTATTCTTCCTGCCGACCCAAAATGCCTGAGGTCAGCCGAAGAGAGAGCTGTATGGATTTCTTTCCACAATGCTGGAAATAATGAGGTCCGTTAATGAGTGATGGCAAGTGAGCACCAGGACTTCTGCTGTTGATATTCCTACTGTATATCAGCTCGTGTTTATCGCGTACAGGTTGTCTATTTTAGCCTTGTTTTCTCTCCAAATAAAAAAAAAAAGAAACCAGCAGAATAAATTTACTGCATTGCTGTATATCACATAGTATCTTCTCATGGCTCGATAATCCACATTTATTTCTTCGACATCCAGATTTTTCCTCTGCTTCGCTTGCTTGAAATAGTTCTTTTAAGTGATAATAATTAAGCTCAAGCTGGACAGAAACTTTTTTCCTGTTAATAAAACACATTTTAAAGCATTTAAGTAGAGCAGAAACTTAAGTAAGTAGCACATCTGGAGAACGTCAGTGGAACCTAGGAAGATAGGAAGGAAGGAAGGAAGTAGGTAGGTAGCATTTAAAACATCGGCAACTGGGCGCGCAGCCGTAAACATTCCTACCAAAGGTTTTGATTTATTTACATTTATACGTCTGGCAGCTGCCCTCAACAAAAGCTACTTAGATTTATTTCATTTTTGCTTGAGGGCCATGCTTAGGGGCCCAGCACTGGTAGTTTGGTTGTGCTGGGAATTAAACCGACAATCTTCCGATCAGCAGTTCAACACCTTAATTTATAAGCTACTGGTGGGTCAGTATCAGTGGCAATACTAGCTTATAGTTGCCATAGCAACAGCCTTTTTACAGGGACTTTGACTTAATATTATATATTTATTATATACATAATATACACACTTTTATTTATTTATTTATTTTTTTAAAAGTTGCTAATTTTTGTGGCTCGTATCACGCCAACTTCACTAAATCTCAGGATAAATCCCTTTATACACCAGCAGACTGCGGTTCAAGCAGTTTACAGGAAGAACTAGAAAAATTACATGTTTAAAAGTTCTGATTGTTTTCTAGAAAACAAAAAAAAACCCTGATTCCCTACATTTATCTCATCAGACTCTATCGTTTTTGCCCTCGCAACTCATGTCGCAGCTTTTCCTGGCGCTTGTTCCGAGGCGTAATCACGCTGTGAGCAATCATCCTCCCTCTTGCTGTTTCTCATACAGTATTCTGGTCTGCGCCCAGAAGGATAAAAGTGCGAGAGGAAGGAAACTGCTGCAATAGTTCTCGCCATGTCTCTGTCATGATCTCTTTCTAAGAAATGACAGCTGAGAAGCAGACATGTAGCTTCTGGTCCTGCAGAGCGGCGTGAAACAAAAACCGTGTTGATATAGCACCTTTCATCTGTGATAAAATATCAGGGAGCGCATGTCAAGAAGCTTATTAGGATGAGGAAATATTAATATCCTAACAATGGGCCATTTTTCCTATGTTTATAGGACAGACGAGAGAAAAAAAAAGGGGGGGAGGGGACCAGAATGGACCTAAGCTGGATTTGAACCTGGGTCGCTGAAGCGCAACTGCGCATTTGGGTGCCAGCGCATTTGGGTGCCAGCGCATTAACCCACTACACTACACCTACACACAATTAATTCATAATCTTCTACCACCTTATTGTTCTCCGTTCTCCTTTCAATTTATTTTTATCTACCCCCCTGCTTTGTCATTTAACTCTTCACCTTCTCATATTACATCAGTCTCTATACCCTATCCTTCTCTCTCCCCCATCTTACTCAAGTGGTAGCTCAGTGGTTACAGTGTTGGAAAGATGATCGAAAGATCATAGGTTTTTTTCCCCTAAGACCACTAAGCTGCCACTGCTGGGCACCTGAGTGAGGCCCTTAACCCTTAACTGCTCAGCTGGGAAAAAAAAAAATGGCTATAACAGTCGCTCTGGATAAGAACATCTGCTTTCAACTTCTCACCATAGCTGTCTTTTATTCATTATACCCCTTTATCGTCTCATCATATCTTTCCTCCTATCAATTATATACCACTTCACTGGCTCACCGTATTCCCCTTCCACGCCCCTTCCGTTTCATTATACCCTCTCACTGTAACCTTCTTTCTATTTATTATACCCCTTTACCTTCTCACTGTAACTCACTTTCTATTTATTATACCCCTTTACCCTCTCACTGTAACCCATTTTCTATTCATAATACCCCTATACCTTTTCACTGTATCCCTCTTTGTATGCATTATACCTCTTTATCTTCTCACAGTATCCCTCTTCCGTTTCATTATACCCCTTTACCTTCTCACCATGTCCCTCTTTCTATTCATTATACCCCTTTACCTTCTCACTGTAACACTCTTTCTATTCATTATACCCCTTTACCTTCTCACTGTAACCCTCTTTCTATTCATTATCCCCCTTTACCTTCTCACTGTACCCTCTTTCTATGTTCTATTATTAACCCCTTTACCTTCTCACTGTAACCCTCTTTCTATTCATTATCCCCCTTTACCTTCTCACCATATCCCTCCTCCTATTTATTTTAGCCCTTTACCTCATCACCACATCCCTCTTCAAGATAAGGATTCAAAGCGTTTGTCTTTTGCACATTGAGGAAACAAATTTCTCTGTACAATCAAATTCTTATTTTGCTGTCCCCAGTGAATGAAAAAAAACACAGAAATACAAACACTAACATAATTAGGAAAGTTAAAAACAAAGTATAAATAAAGTAAAGTAAACTGAACGGGAGGGGGATAAGTACAATGTTAATTATGTGCAAAATTAGTTTATTAATATGTGCGAAAGCGAAATAGAAATAGCAGCTGTAAATGATAAATAAAAGCGGCAGTACATTGACAATGTGCAAGTGAATGCGACTGTGATAATAATAGGGGTGACTCATATAATAGCAACAGTAAACGTTATCAATGGGCAATATCAGGTAGGTGATCTGATGGCTGAGGGGAAAAAAGTAATCTGAAGGTCCTGCATTTTACACTTGGAGGAAGGAGTGTGAATAGTCCATGTTGGGGATGGGTGGGGTCTTTTAGCATGGAAGCAGCGCTTCTGTGGACTCTACGGTGATAGATGGTCTGCAAAGATGGTAGTGGAGTCCTGACGATCCTCTCAGCAGTCTTCACCACTCTATGCAGGTGTTTGTGGTCCCTCATAGTGGTGCTTCCATACCACACGGTGATGCAGTTGGTTTAGATACTCTCAATAACAGCTGTATTCATTATACCCCTTATTCATTACCTATCTTTACCACATTTCCCTATTCCATCCCATCCTCACCCACCCTTCTACACCACATCCCTATTTACCCTTACCCCTTTACCTTCTCACCACATCCCTATTCCTACTCATTATACCCCTTTACCTTCTCACCACATCCCTATTCCTATTCATTATACCCCTTTACCTTCTCACCCATCACCTCCTATTCCCTATTCCCCTGTACCACACTATATATTCCCTTTACCTTCCTTCTTATCACATCCCTATTCCTATTCATTATACCCCTTTACCTTCTCACCACATCCCTATTCCTATTCATTATACCCCTTTACCTTCTCACCACGTCCCTATTCCTATTCATTATACCCCTTTACCTTCCTTCTACCACATCCCTATTCCTATTCATTCATACCCCCTTTACCTTCTCACCCCTTACATCCCTATTCCTATTCCTATTCATTATACCCCTTTACCTTCTTCCTACATATTCCTATACCCCTTTACCTTCCACACATATACCCCTTTCCTCCTTTACCACATCCCTATTCCTATTCATTATACCCCTTTACCTTTTCCTGACTCTCACCACCTTTAGACTTCCCCTATTCCCCCTTATACCCCTTTATTCCTATCCCCCTTTATTCCTCCTTATCCACCTTACCTCCTATTCCTACTCCCCTTTATTACCACATCCCTTTCCTATTCATTATACCCCTTTACCTTTACCTCTCACCACCTCCTATTCCTTACTACTTACCCCTCTTTACCACTCCCTATTCCTATTCTTATACCCCTTTACCTTCTCACCACTACCTTCCTACCACATTATACCCCCTTCTACCTTTCTCATTCACCTTATACCCACTTTACCCTACCACATCCCTATTCCTTATACCCCTTACCTTCTACCACATCCCTATTCCTATTTATTATCCCCTTTACCTTTACTCACCACCATCCCTTCCTTCCATCACCACTATTCCCTATATTATACCCCCTTTACCTTCTCACCACATCCCTATTCCTATTCATTATACCCCTTTACCTTCTCACCACATCCATTATACCCCTATTCCACCACATCCCTATTCCTATCCCTATTCCTACCCCCTTTACCTTCTCACCACATCCTATTCCTTCCCTTCCTACCTTCCTATTATACCCCTTTACCTTCTCACCACTATCGTTCCTATTCCCTATACCCCTTTCCATTCTCATATTCTACCCATTATACCCCTTTACCTTCTCACCACATCCCTATTCATTTCCCCTTTATTTATATACCCTTTACCTTTTCACCTATTCCTTCCTTCCCTTGTACCACATCCCTATTCCTATTCATTATACCCCTTTACCTTCTCCACCACCCTACCATTCCTCTCACTAACCCCTTGCCTATTCCATTCTACCCTTTAACCTTTCACCAAATCCTATTCATATTCAGTACCCTATTCCCTATTCATTACCACCACATCCTATTCCCATTAACCTTCCTACCATCCCTTCGCACCCCTTCCGATTCATACCCCTTTCCTACCTTCTTCACCACATCCATATTTACCCTTATTCCCCCTTTACCCTTCCTACTATTCCTACATTACCCGCCTACACCTACCATTATACCCCTTTCACCACGTCCTATTCCTATTATAAGTCATTACCCTTTCACCTCACCTCCCTATTAACATTGACCCACTTTACCCTATTACCATACCTGATTATACCCATTTACCCCTCTCAATGTATTACCTCATTACCCTTTTGCCTTACTATTCACCATCCTAGTCCCACTTACCACCATTCTATTTCATTAACCTACCCATTTACCCTCTCAATGTTACCCATTTCTATTCATTCCTATTCCATTACCCTCTTACCTTTCCTCTTATATTCTTTATTCAATATTTATTCAATACACTCCTTATAGTTTAACTTCTATCTTTATCTAGCCCTTATTGTTTACCCGTAACATCTATTCATTTTTACTTTTTTATGCATTTTCTATTTTAGGCTTTTTTATTGTGTGTGTGTGCAAATGACCTTTAATTTTTATTCTGAAGTGGTGGCTTAGTGGTAAAGGTCTTGGACTAATACCAGAAGGACTGGGGTTCGATTCCCAGCGCTCTCTAGATAGGCTGTCTGGTAATTGTAAATATTCTTTGGATCCTTTTCTCTTCACCCATTCTGCTGACTGGGTACAAGATGCTGTACAAGATGGTTAGAAGAAGAGGAAAGTATAAGCACAGCTTTACTTTGGGCTGATCAGAGAATCAACATTGGCTAGCAAAGGTCAAACAACAGTCAGCCAGAGGCAGGTGCATGCTAATCCATAATCCGAATGAAAGCAGACAGGCTCAGGTTTAGCCTGCGAGGAAAGTCTAGAGATACGCAGAACTAGAGGAAACACATGCATGAAGATGCAGCAAGAAATGCAGACGAGAACTTCATCGAAATAATAAGTTAAATGCATTTGCAACTTTCATTGTGAGACTTTGTATTTTTAGTACCAGATTTACTTTATAAAGTAAATTAGACATAAGGATAAATGCTAGAAACGAGATTATTTCTCATCTTGGCTTCTTTAAAAAAAATCAAATCTCTAAAATCCTGAACACATCAATATAGCCCACATGGCATCTTTCTTTATTTATCATAGTGATACTTAAGCAGTTTTTCTTTTCTCATAGCTTTCTGATATCGAAAACACAAACCCACCAAAAAGAATAATCCGGTCTCTGAACCGGCCCTTAAACATTGCTGGTCACGAGTGGGAACTGATGACAGCAGTGGGCGGAGCTTCCACCAGGGACTGCAGTTTGAGAGGCACCATTTTTTAAAAGCTGCCAGAGAAACATTTCATTAGTACTTGAAGGAACCAACAAACACTCTCACTATTAGATCATGAGAAAAAAAATCCAAGTCTTATCTAGAAAGTAGTGTGTATATCGCACATAATCATGTATACAAGGGCCGATTCGCTGACCTACAATTAAAAAAAACACTAACACAGGGATTAAAGGAAAGAGATAACAAGAGACAGCAAGAGATTTCGGTCACATGTTAGTGACCCTAGACCGTTCTGCTTCCTGCCAATGCAAACGTGACCCGGTTTGAAATAAGTGATGGCCTTGGCCGAGCACTGGCCCCACTGGCACCAGCTCTGGTGGAAAAGTGGGGCATAGTGACATGCAGCTCTGGCTCAGGTCGTCTGGATTGAAGAAACTGTGTTCTCTGCTCTCTAATAATAACCTGGCAAAGACCGTAGGTTTAAATTAAAAGACTGCCCCTTGGAAGATTGTGGGTTCCATCCCCAGCAGTACCCAGCTGCCCATAGCTCTTAACTGCTTAGTTGGATGAAAAAATTTAATAAATGTTAGAAGTTGTTCTAAATAACGGAATAAGCAGAAATTTCAATGTAAATTACAGCCAAACATCGGGCTGTGCAATTTTAACTAGTTCAGATTGTGTGAAGAACAAAACGGAATTGACCCAGCTGTAAATCGAACCCCCCCTCTGCGGGAGCGCGATTTAGATTCGCAGCATAAAGCATTTTCTCAGACTCTCAGGGGACATGATGTTATTAAAAGAATTACTGTGCTAAGCAGAGTACAATATGAGGAAATAAATTAAACATCTTTTAATCTATCAACCCCTACAAAGTGGTTTGCTTAAAAAAAAAAAATATCTGGCAAAATTGAAATTTCGGTTGCTTACACAGCAGGCGTTCATAATGAAAAAAAAAAAAGAGATGAAAAATGTCAGCTTATCTTGTTGCAATATTTTCAGGTATTTAGGACACTTAGAAGTATAGCATCTACCTCAAAATGGGTAAAAGGTAAAAATTGAACCCTGTGTGCTTTCTGTATATGACACCACTGTGACCGAATGAACACAAATCCCTCAATTTAGCCACGTGTCTACAAGCAGCAGAAAGTGGGACCTTCAACTAAGATGTACAAGTGTGATGATGCAATCAGATACACTGGCTACATCCGAAATCACACACTGCTTGTGTACGTACTCCGACTAATGTGGGTTTTTGATAGTACAGTAGCAGTCAAAAGTTTGGATGCACTTCCTAGTCGTTTGACTGGAATCAAATACTGTGGAATAAAGAATATACATAAACAGAATATACATACATATATATATATATATATATATATCTATATATATATATATATATATATATATATATATATATATATATATATTAATATATATATTATAATGCTAAATGAGTTAAACACACTTCTGATCTCATTTCTGAAGTGAATTTTTAAGTTAATAAGTGTTGTATCATAAATTTAGTGTTGAACAGATCAGTTGTTCATACCATAAAATGAATCAGTTTAAATGACTCGCCAGGCAGCGAATCGGACATAAGCCAATGTAGACTCGTGTCCAAATCCCGGCTGTTGGGACATTGCAAAAGATTTGTGTCAACAGTTGTTTCCCTTTTGTTATATTTTCTCATTTTGTCCTGCACCCACCCGCAAAAACTTGCAAGTAACATACTGTACGTTTTCTTTTTAATGCTTTTTCCTGTTGTTTGTTTAACCTGCTTTTACTCTGAATACAACTGAATAGAAAAATGAATAGAAAACATATGTTTCATTTTGAGTTCAATTCAGTGGTTTGAACATACCTGGATTGATGAACATATCTGTACCACCTGTTTTATGGCTGATTTCCACGCATGAACCACACAAGAGTTACTGTAGCTTCTGACCTGTAAATAATTATTCAAATTTAATTCGTCTTGTTGCTTTAATGCAGTAGAGCTTTTGTTGTTTAGTAATTTTGCAAGAAGTCCCGTGAATATTTTCTTCTGTCACAACACGAGTTACATTTACACATGAGAATCTAATCACACGGTTGCGTTGATTCCTGTAAAACTCCAACGTATCAGGAAACATGGTACAAGGATTCTGACTTTTTACTATCGTCTCAGTTAAAGCTTAACAGTCATTTACAGAACTCAGAAATCAATTAAACCGATCCAATAGGCTTTGGCGGGACAAAAAATTCTAATTGGCGGCTGGCAAAGAAATTCAAATGCAGAAAAATCCCTGACTGTCTGTAATTTTAAGGACAAAACATGCTGAAATAGGAAATGTGTTGTGATTAGCATGAGTGACATGACAGATTTAATGAAAGGGTTAATGCTATGTTAGATTTATTCAAAAGAAAAATTTATTAGGTTCACAAACTAGTTAGTAACTAGGGAATCGTGTCATTTTGTATGATGTCCCTTCGCTGATTTCATCAGGACAATTCTAGTTTTTATTTCCATTTAACTGCAAGATGTTATAATGTTGTCCCACCTTTTACGCCATAACTTGTTTGTGCGGCTGTTTAATGCAGAACCCTTCTGCTTTCCTTCTGTTATCCTGCCAGTAGTTATGTTTTTTCAACAGTATTTTCTATTAAACATTGTCATGTGACTTTTATAAAGCCTACAGCAGTTCCATCCATTGCTTCTTTCCCAATTGTCCATCTTTTCCTAGTTTTCTCGCTTCCTAGCTTCTACATCCTTATTGGTTTTTTTTTTCGACCTCAGCTTTTCTGAATGTGAACGTGACCTTACTTTTGATCAGTGTGAATCCCTGTATGGTTTTTTTACACATAAAAGTGTGTGTATCTTAGGCAAGTAGTACATAATTGTAGTGAAGATGGCAAAATTCCAAACAAGATCTGGAAAAAAGACCAACCAAAGTCCAAGACTTAAATAACTTAAGCTGTGACACTGGAATCAATTTTTTTTCCATTGGTCTGATCTAAGGGGGTTTCGCACAGACGTCCCTGATTTGTTTTTTTCACTTTCTCTTGTGCAGAGTGTTTCTATAGAGTGAGCTCAACTTCCATCAATTTTCATTATATTCCCTTGCAAATTCCAGAGCTGTCTGGATCTATTCCAAGAGAACCTCGCTTTGGTCATTTTTGTCCCGTGAGGCTCTCGGCTTGCGTGCTGTGTGCTGCGAGAGGAAGTTCAAGACCATGATGCAGGATGACATTAATGCACCACTGAATCACAGCGCTGAAGTGAAATGTCATGTCCATTTGTTGGAGTGGACTGAGTCACTTAGTAAGGGTCTCTCTCTCTCTCTCTCTCTCTCTCTCTCTCTCTCTCACATACACACATGCACATACACACAAATACACACTTTGGGACAAAATAATCTAGCTAAGACTCAGCGACTGTTTTTTACTGATAGCGCTGTGGCCTTCTCGACTCACTTTCCCACACAGTTAACTTAATATTCGTTTCCTGTCTTCTATCATAACTAAACAAAATAACTAGGAGAAGAATTAAAAATGCAATCCACCGAAACATTATTCAGTTTCTCTCTCTGGCAGCTTTTAATTGAATATTCATGAATTTTAAAAAGCATGCTAATGTGCTAATTTAGCACGCTTAACTGAGGAATAATCAGTACCGTGCGATTAAACAGCATCCTCAGTAACCACACACAGGAAGTGGTGAGATAAAGACTGTACTAGATAATATCAGGTTCCACTTAGCGTTAACCTTTTAGAGTTGTGGCAACCCGATAGGACTGGGCGATATGGCAAAATTGTAATCTTGATAATATTCTTCCATTGTAATCGATAACAACATATAAATAATGCTGCCAGTTTTAAAAGAGAATTTTGACAACGTACCAAAATAAACGCAACACAATATTACCACCTGTGCTGTAATGAATCTGTACTTTTATTTTGAAAACGTTGTCTAAACACCATGTTTGAAAGGGGTACATAAGTCAAGTGCAGTCAAGTGTTTGTTTTGTGTACCGTTCGCCTTGTGTTGGCACAGATGTCACAACTCGAGTTCAGCTCCTGCTACATTTGTGGATGTTTATCACATATTACACTGAATTTTACAGAGTAATTGCAAGATTTTTGCTGAAATGTTATAAATCAATGGCTTTATGTGTGATTTTTATTTGGTATGATTATGTATCATCTTAAATGTATGTTTGTCTGTTGTCGGTCTGATAATGACACTAATTTGTACCCGCTGTTTATTGTATCTTAAAATGGTTTGCATCAAACAATCACATGAATCTCAGCTTTTCAAAGACACGTAACGTGTTCAGCTTTTTTTTTCTGTTTGCTGTTCGATAAACTCATTAAATGTTTTATCAATGCATTTAATGGGTTTTAATTCATATTAAAGTGAAATTGTCCAGAGCTTATTATCATTATCAAGATGGTGTGGATTTGATGATGGCAAAAGGCTCAGATGTTTATAGAAGTATGTTGCAGATGGCGGGAGTTGGTTTAAATCCAACTGGAAAAAATTGTGAGCAAAACCAAAGCTGAAGTTCAGTTTTTAGTGCTGTTGCATACATTTTGTATATTTTTATTCATCTGTCAGGGGAAAATATTTGGGAGTTTTGTTGGGGGTTTGGAGGCTTCAGTTTTCAGACTCTTTTATGCAACATTTTGACTCCCACACTCACGCAAGCAAACAAAAAAACAAAAAACTAATAAAAAACAATTATTATTATTATTTTATTCTGCTTTTATTTATTAAAAAATGTGTTAATTTAAATTCGAAGTAATCGAAATATTACTTATTGGGAGGATGAGTTGGGATCGAGTGGTGGGAGGGGTGCGTAAAGTTTCATCGTGTGCTCGGCTCACACTCATCCAATTCAAGGTTATTTACAGGGTGCGTTTTTTTTTTCAAATTGAAACTATCCCGAATTCTCCCAGAGATTAAGGACAGATGTGACAGATGTTTTAATTCAGTGTCACCTAAGTCATATGTTTTTCTCCTGCCCAGGGTTACATAACTTTTGGGCAGGTTATCTACCATGTCTACTATACTGGGGGGGGCGTCGTCTGCTACCTTGTCCATTTATTGCTTTAATCTTTGGACTATCGGATGAGCAATCACAATCACAGTTAAGGTGGGTGCTAAAGGAACTTATTCATTTTACACGGCAATTGGCCCGGCGTCATCATCTTCTGCTGTGGAAGTTCTCTAGTCCTCCCTTCCACAGGAATGGCATTTGTTTCTAAAGCTTGGAAACATTAAATACATGCTAAAAGGAAATACTGCCACATTCTTTCATAAATAGCAATCGTTTGCCCTTCAGGATCTGTCAGACTAGGCATTTAGTTTTAGAATGCACAATTTTCAGTATGGATGGAGAGTCATTTATTCCTTTTTCTTTTTCTGCATAGATTTGTTTTCTTCTTCCAATTTATGTTTTTCTTTCTCTTGTGTATGTATGCATGCATAAGTGCGTGCATGTATAGGTGTGTTGGTATGTGTGTGTGTGTGTGTGTGTGTGTATATATATATATATATATATATATATATATATATATATATATATATATATATATATATATATATATATATATAGGGGTTTTTTGTTTTTTTAGATATAGATGTATGTGTATATGTATGTGTGTGTGTGTATATGTTTATATATATATATATATATATATATCTCAAAATTGTGGGATTTACCTCCTTTATGGAAAAAGGTCTTATTTGGTTGATTTACATTGTTTATAGAATTAATGCAGAAACACTTTTTTCGGGAAAAAAGAGACAATATAATATTTCAATATTTTTGTAATATTTCAAAATCAAACCATATTTAATTGATTTAATTTAGAAAAGAAAGTGAATTGTGTTTAGTGAAACGTACGTTAATCAGTAGCTGTTAGCTGCTGTGATTAAAGTGTTCGGAGTTTGATGTGGTGATAATCCGCACAGCTAGATAAGAGTGTGTGTGATATTACAGCTGTGAGTTATGTACAGCTGTGGAGACTCGCAGCTGCTGAATTAAAGAATAACAGTGATCTAGTGTAGCATAGAAACGTTTATTGTTTGTTTTTAGAGCTCTGTACGAGTTGGCACCTAAATACTAGCAATGGGCATTTCAAGCCAAAACATTATTCAACCATCTCTGCGAGCTGTTTAAATATTATTTAAAGACTACCCACCTTCCTCTCATGCACACACACACACACACACACACACACACACACGTATGGCTACAAACCCATAAACACAGGCAGAGAGACAGAGAGAAGCCATTGAATCAGTATGATAACTGTCTATTTCATTAGGGGAATAGGGTATCTTAACTTAAGCCATGTGATGATTGCACTTAAGATTAAAATAATCTTAATTACTTTATTAATAATGTCGATTAGCATAAACTAACTCTTCTGAATGGCTAGGGAATTTACACTTAAAATAAGCATGTAAAAACAGTTTTAAGCTAATGTTGATCCTAAACATATTGTGAACTGCTGGAATTACAGCACTTTAATTTTAACACTTGTCTTCATAACAAAAACATTTTTATATTTTTATTAAAAAAATGAGCATCTCCACACGTTCGCAATCTGTTCACAATTAATCCGGCCACAGTGACCCATGCAGGTCTACAGTGTGTGCGAGTAGGATGTGATCTTGGATCAACATTTCAATCAGATTAGCTCAGTTTAGAAGCCTTATTGTCATTTTAACCATATATAGCAGATGCAATACACAGTGCTACACAAAACAACACAGAATTACACAACAACAACAAAGAGCCACATAACAGAAGGACAACACAAAGCTGAAGACTAAAGAATAAATTAAGTCTTAGCAACATAAAGTGCATGTGTGCAACCTGGTGCAAACAGTGCAAAGAACAATACTAACCTTACTTTAGAATCAACCAATCATAACCATCTGATGTCATCAGTGTCTATCGACTAAACCCGCCTCAATCCATTGTAGAATTTGTTTCTTTTTTTGTCGACAAACAAACTGAAAAACTGAGTAAATGCTGAAAAATATCTCATTGGCGGAGACTGAAAATTTATTGATTCTGGAACGATTTACTCACAATGATAATCCTGGATTAACATCAGATCTTTGGTTACATATACGTGTCACCAACGCATCAGCACTGAAAACATAAAAAAAGTCAAATATTTGACAAATTTGTTACTAAAAACCTGAAGAATGTATTGAGCTAGAATCCTTTGTTATAACTATAAGATCCCTGGATCAGTGACGCCCACAGAAAATTGGAACAGGGTGGCCAGAGGAGGCCATAACAAACCATAGAGTGGCACAATAAATAAATAAATGAATGAATAAATAAAAAAGAAGGATTAAATAACAAAAAAAAGTCTGTGTAATGTGTTTACTTATTTATTTAGGTTTGTTTCTGGTCAGTGTGACTCTGATATTAATTTTAGTTAAATCAATAATTCAATAATAAAACTCTATAATGAAAACTGTGCTGTTCTTTTCTATAAAAATAAGCATACCTCAGCAAATGTATGCGGAAATCAATTTTCATTATTTATACAATAAATTATAGTCATTAATTACCTGTAAAGTTTTTTTTTTATTTACGAAATGCATGAATACACAGACACTGTGGATTTTACCAGAGCCTACTCACAGGCAATTCCTGCCTTTATAAAGGCGGGGAAACAGTTACTCTGGTGGATCTCTGTTCTTTTTCTGGTGGCTGCAGTAGGTGCTGTGCAAGAACCACTGCAAAAGTATAGTAGGAGTTCATTCGGCCTCATAGTAGTTTGCAGATCTGGACTAGAACTTGGGCCTCTCCAGTTACTGCTGTCAAACTCCGATCTGCTCAGACAATTAATTTGCTGCTAAAATCTCATGTATTAACTATGGGTTTTTATCTGGGATTAAAAATGTTAAGCATTAAATTCTTCTGTTTCTTTAGCTTTTTTTAATTGTTTGCTCTTCTTCCCTTCTAATTAATTAATTTATTTGCAGACATTGCTATTTGGCAGACGTTTTTATCCAGACTGTATTACAAGTATTACATTTTTTAATCCAACTGCAGCAGCAGTGTCAACTTGGTGGTGCTGGGGATTGAACCCATGCTCCCCTGATAAGCACTAAGCTACCACTTTAGGCATCCTTGGTTGTATTTAAATGTGCTTTATAAAAAAAATAAAATGCCCCTTTAATGTTCTGCACCGGCACTGGACCACCATTTCTAAACTACATCACATGCTTAGTGATTTATTGTTTTGCCCTTGGTGACAAGACTTACTCTGTTAAAGACGAGGGCAGTGTCTCCGCACTTGTCTTTTTCTCTCTCTCCTTCTGTTTCTTTCTCACAGATTCAGTTATAAGGCAGGAGGTCTTAAAGCGTCCATTAGCACTGCATGTCCCCCTGCTTTCGCACTACTCTCCGAGCCATCTGCTCCAAGAAATGCCATTATTAGCTGCATTTGTCAAGATTAACTCTTTAAATTTGTCACGATTAACTTCAACTCGAGACCGGATAAAGAATTTTTCAGAGCATGTAAACACACGGCTACAGAAACCGAGCATTTAAAATTCAGCTAGCTAAAAATAAAACTGGCCTCTGAGACAGAGAGAAAGGATAAGGGCGAGAAAGAGAGACAGATGGCTGAAGAAAGAGAAACGGACATTGAAAGAACGACAGACAACAAGAGGCAGACAGAAAAAGACAAATGGTTAAAGAGAGAGACAAAGTCAGAGAAACAGACCGAGAAATAGATTTAGAATGAGAGGCAGACAGGCAAAGAGAGGAAGAGAAAGAATCTAGTGTTGCAACCGGAGATAAGTGTCTCCGTCAGGACTGTCGTGATTTCAGTGGAAGTGTCTGTGCCATGAGAGGAGCAGGAAGCTGAAGCTCGACGCTGACAGATTTAAAGAACACACACATGACGAGCGCCCAGCTTCAATGTTACAGTCAGTCCTTATGCATCCAAAAATGCGTGTTGGTATGTGTGTGTTGAAAGAAGTAAAACAAAAGCAGAAAGAAAAACTGAAAAAGAAAGAAAGTGAAAAAGAAAAAAAGAATAAGACCGGAAAGAAGGAAGGGAGATAGATAGATAGATAGATAGATAGATAGATAGATAGATAGATAGATAGATAGATAGATAGATAGATAGATAGATAGATAGATAGATAGATAGATAGATAGATAGATAGATAGATAGATAGATAGATAGATAGATAGATAGATAGATAGATAGATAGATAGATAGATAGATAGATAGATAGATAGATAGATAGAAAGAAAGAATGTTTTTCCCTGATTAGTTTTTCTTATTTCTTCAACAGGAAGTTATAGTTGTGTTTTTATACAGAAAACTCTCGTGGGTTTTTATGGTCGGTTTTTTAAAAACTAAAAAAAAAACTAAAAATGAATGAAAGTTATTAATTAGCATTATAAAGACGAAGTGGTTTATTGTTATACAAACCCTGAATCTGAAGTTGAGCACTATAACAACAATTTCAAATTAAACCGATAAAGAAGGCATTCTTTAATAATTGTTAACTGAAATTGAGGGATGGGTGGATAGCATGAGGGATAATTGGATAAAAAGAGGGATGGGTGGATAGAGGGATGGGTGGAAAAAGGGATGGGTGGATAGAAAGATGGATAGGTAGAAAGAGGGATAGGGGGATGGGTGTATAGAAAGAGGGATAGGTGGATAGAGGAATAAGTGGAAAAAGGGATGGGTGGATAGAGGGATGGGTGGATAGAAAGAGGGATAGGTGGATAGAGGAATAAGTGGAAAAAGGGATGGGTGGATAGAAAGAGGGATAGGTGGATAGGGGGATGGGTGGATAGAAAGAGGGATAGGTGGAGAGAGGGATGTGTGGATAGAAAGAGGGATGGGGGATGGGTGTATAGAAAGAGGGGATAGGTGGATAGAGGGATGGGTGGATAGAAAGAGGGATAGGTGGAGAGAGGGATGTGTGGATAGAAAGAGGGATGGGGGATGGGTGTATAGAAAGAGGGGATAGGTGGATAGAGGGATGGGTGGATAGACGGAGGGGTGACTGGGTGTGTTAGTGTGACACAATGAATTAATGAGTTTACACCTGTTCATCATTAACCTCATAAATACAAAGATGTCCTTCCTGCTGTTTCTCCTTTATCTTCTGCTCTGAGAACATCACTTGGATGGAAAAGTGTGTGTGTGTGGGAGAGAGAGAGAGAGAGAGAGAGAGAGAGAGAGAGTGATATGAACGACTCTGCTGTGGTCGTTACCCTCAGCACACAGCTTTTATTTGCAGATGAAACACTTCCAAACCCTGGAGTTGGATTAAAAACGGAAACCGTCCTCAAGGTGATGCTGAGTCACAAATCTAGAAAAAAAGTCCTCCTAGAATTTTAGTCTTTGAAGATGTTTTTGATGAAAGGCAGATTCTCCCTTTTTATTCGTCCTTTTATTTCCAGCAATCCTAAATCATTTGTATCATACATCCATTTATCCATTTTTCTTTCTTCCATCCTTCATTCAATTAATTTATTATTCCTTTATTTTATTAATGATTTTCTTGCCCCCCCCTTTTATCCATTCATCCAGGCGGATAAAAACAAAGAACGGACAAAATTTATTCCAGAACTGAACACACATAAAAAAACCAAAATATTAAAACTAACAATTATACAATAATAAAAGGGTTTTAAAAACAAAAGTCATATAACAAACCACCAGTGTATTTCTAATAAATTTCCTGTGGGGTTTTTTATGTATAAACCACAAAAAAAAAACTCCCAAAACATCATACATTTTGAACTGGACAGGAGGTGAAACTTCCTGCTGTTGGTTTGACGTGTTGTGGTTGTTGACATGCATTTCTGCTCAGCCTGGTTGTACAGAGTTACTATAGGAGTTCCTTTTTGTTATGACCTTTTCACCAACCACCCCTCTTTCTCCCTCCCTCTCTCTTTCTTTCTCTCCTTGTGTGTGTTCAGGTCTAAAGGTGCGTGAGGTGATGATAAATGTCTCTCGGCAGCAGGTGGAGGATTTCCACGGCCCTGAGGATTATTGGTGCCTGTGCGTGGCATGGAGTCACTTAGGCACCTCCAAGAGCCGGAAAGCAACCGTCCGAATCGCATGTAAGTCCTACACGCACAACCTGCATGTATAGATAAACATTAGAGTGTGTGCATTGATATAACTACCTGATTGACACCTAACTAATAACAATTATATAGAAAAAAGTGAAAAGGTACACCAGGTCTACAATCATCAGGCAAATATATATATATATATTACTGTAAATGTAATCCATAGTGTCACTTTAGGTGGCATTGGTAATTTTCACTGTAAAAGAATTCTTCTTCTAGCTCTTAATGATGCCAAAGCATTTTCTTCCTCTTTAGTAATGTGAATGTCCCACCTGGTCTGAGTCCAAACAAGGCGTTATTGCGTTAGAATGGATTCTTCGATGAAATGCTGAATATAAAATTTTAGATATTGAAAACCAAAATTGTCTCAGTTTAGAATGTAATGCCCAGAACATAAGGGTTAGATCTGCTTTACATATACTGCAACGATCACATGTTTCATCTATATTTGGATAAAGTTTAACCAGTTTAGTTTTACTGTGGATTGAGTCGTGCACAGCAAAAACATTTTTTTCCCAAGTGTCGGATATTAATTCCCAACGTCCCTATCTATACTGTCTTGATCTTCTCTAGTGATGTATTATGAAATGTTATAACCCTTAAGATGTAAGAAAGTTTCAGGGACTAAGTTCGATTTTGAATTGGAGAGCATTCGAGAAAATACTGAGCAATTGGCTTTGATGAAGTGACCAACCTGAAGATATGGAAAAAAAACCTGATCCCGGATAGAAAATATTAGATATTATTAATGAAGAAGTCACCACATTTAACTAAGCCCAGGTCCTGCCATTGCTTAAAAGTAGCTGGGAAAAGATGATTATTACATATGGGGGTTTCCAAGGAGAAGTCTCTGAGTTGCAATGCGTGTCTAAACTGATTGTATATTTTGAGGGTCGAAATTACTACTTGGTTTGAGAAAATTGCGATGGTGAGAATGGTGACATTATTGTAATCAACACTGCCAGTGATGCTAACCTGCAGGATTTAGCCTCCACTTCACACCATTTTATATATAGGGACTTAATTTGAATAATTTAGCAAGTTTGGGAGCCAGTCTGCCATCCTTTTTAGGTCTTTCAAGAACAACCCCCAGAAAAAAAAAGGAAGACAACAACCGAGTTAGTTGACGGAAAGAAGATCTTTGGCAAGAAAATTGGAATACTTTGAAACAAATATAATCATTTCGGGCCGAGACCAAATTTATTTAATACGGCTAATAAATCGTTGCATTCGACTCAATCAAATGCCTTCTCTGCGTCTAGATAAACAATCACTTCAGGACTGCTCTCTGACGCAGAAGAATGTAACACATTAAGATTAAATAATAATGTCTTTATTTGTCACATATACTTTACAGCACAGTGAAATTATTTTTTCGCATCTTAGTAAGTTGGGGGTCAGAGCGCAGGGTCAGCTATGGTACAGCACCCCTGGAGCAGGAAGGGTTAAGGGTCTTGCTCAAGGCTTGCCAGTAGTGGGGCTTGAACCCAGGTCTTCCTGGTCTTTAGATCAAGGCCTTGGCAGCTTAACCATTGAGCCACCACTGCCAGATTCCAACTATTATTATAAAGCCTGCCTGGTCTTGGGAAATAATATCTGGCATTATGTAATCCAGAGGCCAGTTCTTTCGATACAGTAAGGAATTGGGTCAATGAGAACTACAGTTAAGAGCATCTTTGTCTGGCTTCAGGAAGACTGTGATCTGGGTCTGCGTAAGACTCTGCGGTAGTTTAGATTGACCAAATGAAGTAAAGGAGACAGTTGGGAGGAAAAATTTTTATGAAACTCGGTGGGAAATCTGTTCAGTCCCGGGGCTTTACCACTCTGCATGGTTCTAATTAAATCCTCTATCTCTCAAAGTTCTAGAGGTTTATCCTTTTGGTCCCTTTTATGTCAAGAATGTTGACATGAAAGATTCATCATGTGGAAATTCCGAAGTATACAGATCTGAATAATACTCACAAAAATAGATTTAATTTCATGGGGCTCCACTGTAATTTCTTGTGACGGTTTCCTGATCTTTGGAATAAGCCGAGATGCTGATTTCTGTTTTAACTGTTAAGCAACAACACAACCTGCTTTTTCCCCATGTTTGTAAAACCTGGCGTGTGCAAAAAAAGTCATGTTCTGTTTTTTTCTGTTGATAATAAATCGTATCCTGTATTAAGATTAAGCTTTTTTCTGTGTAGTTCTGCCGTTGGAGCCTTAGCATACTGCTGATCATTTTTCTGTATTATAGTTTTAATAAGTTTCTTTTGTGCTTGTTTTTTTTTTTTGTTTTATTGCGTGACGCAAATATATATGATATAATTACAACCTTAAATGTCTTCCATAATTCCAGTGCCGGTGATATAGAGTGTATCATCATTTCATAAAAATTTGTCAAATGCATTGTATTTGAAATGGCAGAAGTTTGCATCTGAGAGTAAAGTTGTGTTTAGCCTCCATGCTGGCCGCGTTGGGTAGTTCTAAGAAAAACAAATATGAAGAATTATGGGGTCGTGGTCTGTTTTGATATAACGGAGAATGCTATGGGGTTTTTTTTGGCCGGCTAAGACTTCTATCAGTAAAAAAAAATATCTATCCTTGAGTACTACGTCTGATGGACATGTGAAAAGCAAAAGAATTAATAAAATACTCCATGGATCCACTTAGCTAGTTTGAGTCATGTATTCAGCAAGAATCTGAGCCATTTTTAAAGGCGGTATAGTTTTAGGGTTGGAACCATCCATAGCTGTGTCCATCACACAATTTAAATCCCCAGCAAAAAAATGGTAAGTGTTTAAATCTGTTAGCAAGGAAATTATTCTTTTTTTTTTTCCCAAGTGTTAACGTCATTCCGCTTGGGTGCATACACACTGACCGGGACCACTGGTGTGTTAAAAAGATGTCCAGATACAATAATGTGTCACCCTTGGGGATCAGAAATCATTCCAGATGCAGTCAATTGTACTTTTTTTAATGAATTATAATGGCTGCACCCCTAGCATTGTGGCTAAAGCTGAAGTCGGCTATGATCTTTTCTGTGATGTTTCCTGCAGAAAGGCTGTGTCCATTTTTACTCTCTTTACATATGTAAATATTGCGAGTTCTTTTCACTGGTCCATTCATTCCAGCTAATAAAGCTTCTGCTGCCCTCCGGTACTTTTCACTTTATTGCCCATATCAGCCATTGTTTATCAATAACTGTGTGTATACCCACATATTGTAGCCGCAATAAGATGTATCCTCTGTCTTATGGGAAAGAGGAAAAAAACAGCTTGATAAACAAATAAAACTATGGTACGTTCTTGATTTTTCTGTTGAACATGGACAAACCGGAACTCAGAACAATCTCTCAGCTCTCAATAATCCAAGTCTGTATGTTTCATGTTTTTCCCAGAGCTCCTGAAGTAATCAAAATTAAGCATAGAGGGCAAAATCAGGCATTCAAGTAAGCATTTAAGCAGAACTGAAGCCTTATTAGTAAGAACAGTGTGGCATGATAACAAAACTATAAATGCAGGGCAGAAAAAAAAAACAGAGACAGAGACAAGAAAAACACTTATAAACTACTTTAAAAAAGAAAGTGCGTTTAGAAGTAATGATGTATTGGAGAAGGTCTTTCAGTTATAGCATCTTAAGTCTACCTAAAGATCACATGTCCCTTCTGTAATTCATAATATCGTTAGCATGATATCCTGAGTTATCAGCGTAGCAATCCGCTGATCGTAAAAATGCTGGGCTTTCTCAGGGGTGTTGAAAAGAAATGTCTCATCCTCATGACCAACTCATAGCCGTGCTGGATAAAGCAGCTGGAATTGCACATTCTTCTCATACAACAGCTGTTTAACGCTTTTAAATCCGGCTGACTTTTTGGCGAGATCAGCAGAAATGTCTGGATAGATCCTCAAATCCTCGTCCTGTCTAGCATCTTAATGCTTTTTTCCTGTTCATGAAATCTGTGAAAACCTTTCTGTGGTTTTGGGCCCAGTAAACAGTGTGCTCGTTTAGCGTCTCCAAAAACTCTTTGACCCATTAATTCCATTAACATCTCGGACACGAACTTGACAGTAGATCTGTAAATCTTAAAAACTAAAAGATTTGATCTTTATGACTGGCTTCCAAATCATCAACTCGATCCATAAGCACAGCTCTTTCAGAGTTTTGATTGTTTTTCGGCTTTTTGAGATGTTATCGCTAGCGAGTGTCACTGTGACGCACAGGCGGGACTGAAAACTTGCTAACGTCTCTGTTAAATCACTGGCCGATGCCTGAAGCGCTGTTTTGTTAACTCCGTTACCAGCTGGCTCATAGAGACGCAGTTATAAATACAGAAACTTCTTGCGATTTCCCTGCGCTAGCCATAGTAGCTAGTTCAGGTTCTCGTTGTTGGCGGGGCATTTACAACCAATTTTGTTGTTGCTCATCTTCTTATATTAGTGCGATTGTACTAAATACAGTTTTAACACTTGTAAAAACGTTTTAAATGACTTGAATAGTGCTATTGCCGCATATATTCTCTTTCCGAAACATTTGTGTCATCAGATCGTTGCTCTACATGATCATCTTAAGCATTTTGTCTTTTTATTTAGTTGTTTATTTTTTCCTTTAGCTTAACAGGCAGTGTGTAAAAGAACTGGGTTTATATCTATGCCGAGCTGCTCGTTTCTCAGGCTCCTCGAACACACGGGTTTGCCAGAGTCAGACTCCAAACCCTCAGGCTAAACCTGCCATTTATTTTATTTGTCCATCAATAATCTGAGGGGAAAACCCTTCTTTCAACTTTCGAGTAGGAACTTCGAGTTATTTTGTGTTTGTTCTAGTTGGGGATATGGTAAATTTATAGAACTGAATCACACTAATTAACTAAATCAGACGAAACAGAATTGGAATTTGTTTGCACTAAAATTCCTTTATTAACCTTGCATATGTGAAGGAGATGCTCGATTTTTTTTTCCCCTAATGTACCTGCTGCTCAATGGATATTCCAAAAAAAAAAAACACTCCGTCCAAACTTTTTGTCCACAAAAGACTTTTTCTGGTGCCAGGATTAAAATTCTCTGGAAATAAAATGAACAAATCCATAAACGTTTTTGTGGCTGTAGCAATGAACCGCATGGTGCGTTAAATTGCCCTGTCAATTCTGCGTGAGATGTTAATTTTATATTTCAACAGTGCATCTGGTGTTATCCTAGTGTGAGCGTGTGCCACTGCGGCCTTTCAGAACAGAAAGGGTTTTAGGCATGAAGAAAGAGTTTATTTGTGTGATTGCTTTTGATCTGCGAGTGTAGGAGAGCGGCAGAGAGAGAGAGAGAGAGAGAGAGAGAGAGAGAGAACGAACACAGCACTAAACACCACAGAGCTGTCAGGGCTACTGAAATTTGCACAGCTACCCCAAACACTTCTTTCACTCCCCTGCTCTCTGTCGCTCTTTTTTATTCGATTTTCCTATGCGGATGTTAAAATGTGACACACTCCAGCTGTAAAGACTGGTTTGGCAGCAGTTTTACGATCAACACGCACAGCGGATCAAAAGGTAGATAAGACGTCGGGTCGGCTGTCATTGGCCAAGTTGCTCCCCTGAATTCTGAAATCTGATTTAGTCAAATGTTTCTCTAGAAACAGAGCTAAAAAACCAAGTTGAAATGTCAGGGTAATTTAAGGTAAGAAAAGTTTGCAGGGATTCTTGTAAAAGTTCTTCTCTGTTATCCGTGACTTATACAATCTCTCGTTCTTTTTTTCTCTGCAGATCTGCGTAAGAATTTTGAGCAGGACCCACAGGGGAAGGAGGTTCCCATCAGGGGTATGATCGTTCTGCACTGCCGACCTCCAGAGGGTGTGCCTGCTGCTGAGGTATGTGTAAGTGTGTGTGTGTGTGTGTGTGTGTGCCCTTCTCTCTCTGTGTATTTTTCTGGCTGGTTGCTGATAGATAATGTTGAACTTGAGCACATGCCCTGAGGTTTAATCAAGCGTCGGTACACAGTAGGGGTCATGAACACACACAGATGATGTGCGCGCTGTGTGTGTTTGTGTGTGTGGGTACGTGAGCAGTGAGGTTAGACTCTCAGCAGGTTGTTAATCATGGCTGAAATGGAAGGTGATGTGTCACTTTCCCTTTCTCTTGTGCCCTTCGGCCCTTCAGGCGGTGTTACAACGCATTACTGTCTCACTCCTCTCACAGCGCTGAAGCATTTTTTTTGCTTTATTTTGCCTCAGTTTATCACAACACCAAGGTTTTGTAAGTTTATTCAGGCAAATCCAAAAGCAGGAATCATCAAATGCCAGAGTGAAGGTTTTTATGTATGGGGCTTAGACACTGGAGAGGTGACTAGGGCTAAAAACACGAAATCCACAACACCACTGGGTGTAAAAACAACATGGGATAGGGCTATTTAAAGAAACCATATGGACAATGCAGACATTTCCATGCCTAGTATGGGATGGAATCTCTCCAGTGGCTTCTAGGGTCCCTTTCCAATGGGATATACCACTAACAGTTCTGATGAAGTTCTTGTAAGATAATTTATTGTACCTGCAACTTGTGACTGATGACAAGTTGCAGGTACAATAAATGGATGGAAATCTTGTTGGCTTGGTAAATTTTACCAGAAGCCTATATATACCAGTAGGGTCTGTTATGTTGAAGAACGGATCCTTAAAACCCCCAATAAGGTGCAAACAGATTTGGATTGCTCAGATTTGGGTTTCCAGGTCAGGGGGTAGCATCTCTGCAGATGAGCATATGGTGGTCAGTCCAGCAGTGGAACTCCCTTTTGCTCAATAAATCAGAACACATACTCTATACCTGGAAAGTGGGATCTTAGTGGTAAAGGTGTTGGACTGCTGATCAAAAGATCATTGGTTCAGCACCACACTCTCAATTGCTAAATTCAAGTAGTTTGGGATAAGGGAATCTGCCAAAGGTACATATCATTCGTCTTCCATAAAGTTAATTAAAGCACATTTCTGTAGTAAAGAACAGATCATAATGGATTCACTTTAATAGTAGACGTCCACTTAATGAGATAAGTGGAGTGGGGGTTTTTTTCCCCTTCATTTGTGCCAGGTTTCTGCTCTTTAAAGGAATGTTGCAGGCAGGGATGTAAATAAAAATAAATCCCATACATGGACATTAGGCCAACAGCCATTTTTATATAATTCACCCCCCTTCCTGTTTTGCCCTGGCATTTTGGGCTCTGCAGGAAAATACACGGGCTGCAGATGTAAACTAATAGAGTCGATTTTTTTTCCCCACACCTGAGCGCCACAGTGGACGTATTGTGCAAGAGGACTGGAGTGACCTTTAAAGAGATATAGGAGTTCCTGATTTGAGCCATTATCACTGTCCCTGAAGATCAGGATCAGCCAATCAGCATTGCTCTAATAAAGTGCATGTGGTATAACTTGTTGTTTTGCTGACATTATCTTAGCACGAGACCTTTGGTCTTTATCACTTTATAATATAACTGGGAATATCCGTATACCTGAACAGTAAGGGAATGATCACAAAGCCCTTATACCCTCTCGGATTGTCAACTGGGGGCGCCCTGTTTATGAGAAGACTCTGTAGTCTTGTGACTGTAAAGATCAAGATGTTAATCATGGCTCCAATTTAACATAATCTTGTGTGTGTGTGTGTGCATGTTTCTCATGATAGAAGAAATCCATTAGGGTTTTACTAATGGTAACTTAACCTAATGTTCTCCTATTGCTCAGTCACAAAGTCAGTTCTTAGTTAATACAACCTCTATATTGGTTATTACTGTACCATTACGTCAATATAAAAATGCTCGTTATCCAAGTCATTCCCTCGGTCATTAGCTAGTTTATGCATGTTAGCCAAGTTGCTTGCATGTTGACAGAACAAATGTGAATGCCATATGTTAAGTTTGGCCAAAGAAATTGTATCTCTAAGGGCTTTCTTTAAAAAAAAAGGTTAAAATGGAGCACCAGATAAAGAAAAACAGAAGCTAGATTAAAAAAACATCTGCCTGAATCTGGAGGACGATATACAGCAGATAGACACTGGACTGCTTATCATTCTGTCCTTGGAGCCTGGTGTTTAGGCTTTTATTTCATTTTACATACGAGACACGGGAGCATAAATTTATAAGCTGCCACATGTAGATCAATTTACCAGAACAAATGAATTCAACAGCAGCATTTACATTCCTACTGACATTTTTGAAGAAGCTGATATGCTAACAATATCATATAATAAGCCAGCGCCTCGCACATCACACTCAGGAAGCAGTCTTACATTTCAGATGGGATGTGTTGTTGTTGTTGTTGTTGTTGTTGTTGTTTTTAAGATAGCTCGGGCATCTGCGCTGGCTACTTGTGTATGGAACTGAAAAAGGTTCTTTAGCGAGGTCTGTTAGCCATCTGCGTTAACATTCCTTCAGAACGTAGCAAATGTATGGTCGAAAAGCTTCAGACATATTGCTAGTAACAGAATTATTGCCGGCGACAGACCCAATCTGCTCACGTGTCGCCTAGGCAACCTCAACGAGTGGGAGTGCGAAAGTGTCCTAACGTGTGAAGCAACATGAAAAAGTGTCTAAATGAGTCTCTGGGTGAAATCATGTGAATGGGAGTGGAAGAAGAATGGATAGTGCAAAGAAAAATCCTGAAAAGGTGAATAAAGCTGTTTATAAACGTGTAAGCCACTTATAAAATACTTTGACGGAATGAATATTTTCACCTCCTTTGATTTTGAGCAGAAGCTAATGAGTGTGTAAATCAGCAGGGAAATCAGTTCATGCATATTTATGCCTACTATCAAGGGCAGGATTGAAAATGCGCTCCTCCTGTCTGCCTGTTCAGCGTGAAATCACGAGGGAAAAGAAGACGTTTTCAAAACAGCACTGAGGCAAGCTTGACCTTTTGGAGCAAATAAATCTGTGGTACACCACAGTGGGCTCAGCGTGTTACCAGCTGTAATTAAAACACAAGACAATAGATAAAGAGTGTAAGGAGACCTTGTAGTGTTAAAATATCAAGCATTAGGGTCCAAACCTCACAGGTCAAAAAATCTGGACTGAATATCCAGCTGGTTAGAATTCCTAGTAGGAGTTCAAGGTGTGTGAGTAGGGTGCAAAGTAGCAGAGTGAAAGGCCGTGTGAGTGATTAAGGTGTAAATCAGGTGCTAATAGTTGGATGAGTGGGTTAGTGTGAGAGGGAGAGTGGGGTAGTTTGAGAGGGGGAGTGGGTTAGCGTGAGAGGGAGAGTGGGTTAGTGTGAGAGGGGGAGTGGGTTAGTGTGAGAGGGGGAGTGGGTAAGTATGAGAGGGAGAGTGGGTTAGTGTGAGGAGGTAGGGGTAAGTGAGGTGGTGGGTAAGCAGGGAGAGTAAGAGGGAGAGTGGGTAAGTATGAAAGGGAAAGTGGGTGAGTGTGAGAGAGAAGAGGAGTGAGTGTAAGAGAGAGAGGGGGGTGAGTCTGAGAGAGAGGGGGGTGAGTGTGAGAGGAAGGAGGTGTGAGTGTGAAAGAGGGGGGGTAAGTGTGAGAAAGAGTGGGTGAATGTGAGAGCGGAGGGGGTGAGTGTTGGAGAGAGTGGGTGAGTGTGAGGGGGGGTGAGTGTGAGAAAAAGTGGGTAAGTGTGAGAGAGAGTGTGAGAGAGAGTGGATGACTGTGTGAGAGAGAGAGGGTGAAAGAGTGTGAGAGAGAAAGAGTTTCTCTCTTAGTGTGTGAGAGAGAAAGGGTGAGATAGTGTGAGAAAAAGTGTGGGTGAGTGTGTGTGAGAGAGAGAGAGGGTGAGAGAGTGTGAGTGAAGTGTCTTTCTGAGGTGTGTGTGTGTGAGCTGTTCTCCAAGACCTTCAGTTATTCCAAAAAGATGTTACCTACATACTCCCTTCACTTTGCCTCCGGGTGTGTGTGTTTGCAGCTGTGTTGCCTATCTGGTTGTTGGGATTGTGGTGTATTTCTGTAATATTTGCCGAGTCGTATTCAGTTAAACGGAACTTCAGCCTGCTCTCGCTCAGGGATTGCATTTTAGTTTGTTTATTAGCAACAGCGCCGCAGGTGGAACATTCAGTGAACCGCATCTGATGTGCACCGTACCACATTTCACAGCTCTGACTAATGATAATAGAGTGAAAGAGAGACAACAGCAGGGGTTCGAGCAGAGATGCAGGAAGACCTTGAAGCAGTTGAAAAAAAACGCCAATCATGCAGTCAAGTGCACAGAGAGACGCGTCTTAGACAAATAATGCGAGAATGAACGAGGAAGACCAGTATGGCACAAGATGGCAGGATGATCTCTCTTAAATGGATGTGTGTGTTCAAAACATGGGCTGTATTTCAACAGGCGAGACACACACACACACACATAGCAACCGTAGTTATGTCTTTCAGGGAAGACGAAATTTGGTTGTCAATCCTCAGGACAGTCGAAAAACGGCGGCGTAAATAAATGAAAGGAATTCAGTGCTAATCCAATTGTGTCCTTTAGCGACGCGACCAAAGCACTAATGGCATCTAGTGGCTGCTGCATAATTGAAACAAATGTGCCAATTAGACTGTCGTTTCTCACATCATCTGCCACACATCTAGCCTGGCTAATTCGTGTCTGTTGTCTCGCGCCTCCATAACCCTCTCTCTCTTCCACCAGTCTTCTCGTTTTGTTACTTTCTTCCTCTCAATATTCTGCCTTTCCTTCTTCCTGTATGTTCCCCCTTTCATTTTTCCATCATTAGCCCAGGGAAACAAAGAGAGAGAGAGAGAGAGAGAGAGAGACGCACCGGAATGCAGAACAGCGAGGGGAACTCGGCCTTCACGCTGCATTAATTGCCGCCTTTTAACTCCCAGATTTCCCAGATGGAAAACTGATGAAAGCACAAAGACGCACAACTTCAGGCGTAAGACCGCACCGCCAGCCTCCGATTCATTTATTTGTTATTTAATTTTTTTTTTTTTTTTTTTTTGCCTTACTTAATCCACGGCCCTGACCAGGACGAAGCAGATGCTAAAGCTGTAGAAACACATATGATAATGAGAGCGACTGGCTGGAGCGAGACGACCTCCTGGGCTCATCAGCGGCTTTTCTGTTGCATCCCGTTTCTTCTCCAGACGTTCCGAGTTACACAGTTAACACTTATTAAAGAATGACATCCTTTTTCTCGGTATAATTTAAAATTGTTCTTCTAGTGCTTAACTACAGATTCAGGCTTTGTATATTAATGAACCGCTTTATGTTAATTGTTTAATTGTTAACACTTTTTATTATTTATTAGCCAAAAAACTACAATCCAAACCCACGTATTCTCTGTGTTAGAACACGACTTTAACTTCCTGTTGTGTAAATAACTTTGCTGTATGTGTTTTCAATAAACACATAGAGCGTCTAGAGTGACAGAATCAGCAGTCAGGAACTCCAGGAACTAAATAAATAACATAGTATTAACATGTTCCACTAAACACAGTGTGTGTGTGTGTGTGTGTGTGTGTGTGTGTGTTGAGAGCAAATAGGATTAGATCAGTTGCACAACTAAAATGTCTCAATCTTTTTCTCACTCTCTTCCTGTCTTCTTTATTTCTCGCTCTCTTTCTCACTTTCTCTTTCTCCGTCTGTCTTCATAACTCTCTCACTCTCTCTCTCACTCTTCATATCTTGTGATCTATCTGTCAGTCTGTCTGTCTGTCTGTATAAATGTATACAGAGAAAGAATTTCCGTTATTGCTGTTAATCTACCGTAAATGTAATGTAAATGTAATATAACCTACTTAAGATTTAGACTCTCTCTCCCTCTCTCTTTCCCTAACTCTTGTCTTATCCCTTTCTCCATTTCTCTCTCTCTCTTTAGGTGTTGCAATAAAACGTAAGCACTTTTTTGTTTCTCAGTTGGCGAGTCGCAAGTATAAGTTTAGCAAGTTAGCAGCTTGTTTATACTCTAAGCATAGCGTCCCTGTCGAGAAAGTGCTGGCCCCCCCCGTCTAACAGGCATGAGGTTAAAGTGTCAGTCGTCAGTACACTGTGGAGCAGATTGTTGTGGCTGTGGGAGATCAGTGTTGGGCAAGTTACTTTAAAAACCAAATTAATTATAGTTACTAGTTACTGTTCACAAATATTGTCTTGCCTTCCTTTAAATAAGGTGCGGAATGTAAAATACCGAAGTTATTACTTCCTTTTCTGGTCAGTATGTCTACTTTGTGTTGTTTTTGTTTTGTGTTGTATTGTGGAAATGCAGATATCAGATACGGGTCAGTTTAATCAGATACAGTCGGAAAATTGGGAATTGAGCATTAAAATCTGTAGTGCGGCCCCTGAGAAAGAGCTTGTACAGTTTTAAGTAAGCTTGCTAGCGGTTTTAAAACCGTTGGTCTGGGATGTAAAGAACCCAGACCACAGCGAGACAAGCCTTCATGCATTTAAAATGTTTTCTCTCAAACCTTTAAAAGTGTCTTTAAAGTAAAATTTGGGAATGGATTCTATAATGTATATTTTAAAATGGTTTGACTTTGGTGATAAGCGCCATAAGCACTCTTATCCACACAAAGAACCAATAGTGAGGGTGTAGTTTATAAGGCAGCAGCTAGAGTCTACGAGCCGCAGTGTAAGGCAATAGTGACCGCAGTCGCAGATCTACAACCTGAAATCAGCAGCAATAAAATCATAAGGGAATAGGGATAAAAAACAAGTAAACAAAATAACAGACAGATTACACAGGAAATGGAAAATGATGAACCGACCGAGGAAATGAGTGATGTCGTAGTGGAGTGATGCTGTAGTAGGTTCTTCTCCAGTAGTGAGTGAAAACAAGGCAGAATCGGGGAAGATAATGTCGCACTGTCACAGTTCACTGATATGATTTCACAAGATGATCAGCAGTGTTATTTTTTATTTTGAAAGAAATATATGACTTCCTGGATGATACACTCAGTGATGCTAAGGTGAAAACTGCTGAATTTTATTCCTCGATACTGCTGAATGTAGAAATTCTGTGATGAAGTTCGCAGACGAAAAAGATTTTGGCTAAAGTAAAAATTGGCAAAGCTTTAGAAGAAAACAAAAGGTAAGGAAATCATGAGTGAAGTGTCTAGAACATATAATTTATTTATATATTTATATATAACTGGAGGCTGGGATAGAATTAAACAGGCCATGATAAATGAACTGATTAAAAATATATATATATATCGATGTGTATCATAGTAGGTAACAAACAGAACGCTTGTTTTAAGCCAACGGTACAAAATTAAGTGCAGGTTTAATGATTTAATTCTCACAGTGAGGATTTAGGTGCTACAAGCCACCATTGAAGCTACACCATTTATCATGGCACTGATTGTCTTAAAATGTTTTAACATTTAGATCAAAAACTAATAATGGTTAATACTACCCCCAGTTATAGTAATAGGGGGGCTGTAACTACACCACTAGGGCTTTGAGAGTTTGCATTTACGACTCAGAACCAGACTACTGCACCTCACTCATCGCTCCCTCTATTGGCTTCCAGTAGCTGCACGCCTCAGATCTAAAGCACTGATGCAGCACCCTTCCACCTTCAAGCACTCATAACTCCTCACAGAGCCCAGCCGTCCCCTCAAATCCACAACCACCACTCGACTGGTCAGGTAGGTCTGCCTCAAGACTTTTCTTAGTTCTGGCCCTGGGATGGTGGAATGAACTTCCTGTCAATATAAAAGTACAGCCGAGTCACTGGCTGTCTTCAAGAGACGATTGAAAAAAAAAAACACCCCTGAAATACCCAAAACTTGATATTTAAAATAAAAAAAAACTTTTTTCTATGTTGCTTTTTATCTATGATGATTTTTTTTTTAAAGCTGTTAATCGATGGAGACTTTTGTACGTCTCTCTGGATTAGAGCATCTGATAAATGATATAAATGTGTGAAAACTGAGTACAAATAAAAAGGTTTTTTTGTTTTAATCCAAAAAAATATAGCAGGCAGAAAAAAACACCAATGATGCAGGAAAAAAATCCCACATGATCCAAACAAAGCGCATCAAAAAAGTTAACGCTCAGTGAGAGATATGAAAGAGACATGAATTATGAAGCCGTTAGTCACTATGTCAAAAGACAGAGCATGACAGAAACTGCTATTACAACTAAAACAGTGGGGTGGATCTGGACGAGGAATGCGACAAAAACAGCAAATAAATAAATAAATAAATGCGACCAAGCGCCAATAACGGTTTATCCTCCGCTGCTGATGGGAAATAAATTTGTGATGCGGTTTGGGAAACCTGTTGGATGTCGCACGCTGGGATGTTTTCTGGAATATATATATATATAAAAAAAGGCTGAATCTTAGTTAAGAATGTCATCTCTGAAAATATTTTTGCGAAATGCACTTGTTTAGTGCAGAAATATTGCGATTTTTTTTCAAAAACACGCCTGCAAAAACGGCTTTTCTTCTCCCTTAACTACAAATACAGATCACCCATCAAAATATCAATTTCCCCCGAAAGGGATTCATAAATTGTACTGATTCTGAAAAAGAACCGCAGTGTTTTTTATACAGCATTATTATGGGATGGCAAGGCACAAAAGATAAACTTGATTGAAGTCTAATCTTGCTCATCAAAATCTGTTCAATCTTTGTGATGTCAGTGCTTTAGAAGTCTATTTCACATAGAGAGTTATAAGCTTAGATGAAGAATAAACTACTAAAGAGGAGGAGTCCAAAATGTAAACTATTACCGTGAGCTTTGCTTTCTATTCTAATGAAATCTGCAAGTTTAAGATTGTAAACACAGTTTAAACACTGTTTAGGATGGCAGCAGTTGACGTCATAAAAACAAACCAAATAAATAGCTGAGCTCCAGGAGTTATTGACTTCCAGCAGACCTTTGGGTTCTGGACTGTAATATTAAAAGACTTGTTTTGAAAGACTGCCTGTTAGAAGTGAGACTCCTGTTAATAGACCAGGAAAAAGCTAGCGATGGAGTTGATTGATTATATTTAGTTTAGTTTAGTCAGATTAAGTGATGCCTCCTGTTGCTGTAAAAAGAGAGAGAGGCATTAGGCACGGCTGCCACCTTATCTGGCCAGCTGTTTGTTTTTTGCCATCGAGTCTCTGCTTAGGTGGAAGCTAAATCTTCTAGCTGGTTTACACTGGTGTATAAAGTCTCGGTTTCTTTATAGATAATGATGATGAGCAGACGATAAATTGGGAAGGTCTAATAGAAAGAAAAACAAATCCGATAGTCTAGATGAACCTGGGTCCAGCCACAATTGTCTTACGAGGACAGGGTTTCGGTTGTGAACAATTTGGCTGCCTCAGTCCTCCGGCGACGGTTCGATGCTTTAAATCTTTCAGACACACTCGTCGATAACATACAGAAAAAATCCTTCTGGGATTCGTCTGTGCGTAGTGGCTTTCGATGCGCCGACTCCAGCCTCCAAATTCTTGAATGGATTTTTCCTGACAATCCTCTTAAGGTTATCTCTTTTACTGGTGCACCTTTTCCTACCACACTTTTCCCTTTCACTCAACTTTCTATGAACTTTTGTGGCTTACCATCTTTGTTGACGGTGTCAATGACTGCCTTCGGGACATCTGTCAAGTCAGCAGTCTTCCTTATGATTGTGTAGCCGACTGACCCAGACTAAGAGACCATTAAAGGCTCAGGAAACCTTTGCAGGTGTTTTTATGTAGTTAGCTGATTAGGGTGTGACACCATAACTTTCCGATATTCACCTTTGAGTTTTCATTATCTGTAAGCCATAATCATCTAAATTTCAAGATATAAAGGCTTGGAAAATTTTTGCTTGATGTGTAATGAATTTATATAATTGATGGGTTTTACTTTCTAAAATAAGTGACAAAAAAAGATTTTCATGATCTTCAAATTTTCTGAGATGCACCTGTATGGGTCACGATACAGTATATCACGATATATTGCAATGCAATACATATCACAATACTTTTAAAAAAGAAGGAAACCATATACCTAAAAATACAACAAATATAAAGTCCGAGGCGCCCTTATATTTTCCGCCGTGCTTGTTTCTGGGACAGCACCCGTATGTGTCGGCGACAACCACAGGAGGGGAAGTTACATAAATGTAAAACAGTTTAACACGTAATTAAAATATAGAGGTTAGAATATCCATACATTTGTGGGAAAAAAAATCACAATAGTTAGCTGTATCAGTATTTTTACACAGCCCTAGTTGTTGGAAAGGGTGAGTCAGGGTGAGTCTTCTGCCAGACTGCTCTTCAAGCATAGACTTCTATCTTAAAAGCAAACAGTGAACGAGGTTTTTTGGAGAAGTTGCTAGTGAAGTTGATGGCTGCACTTTTGCTTTTTCCCATTGAGTGTTAGCTTTGGAGTCTGTAGAGGTTCAGCAGCTTTTGACCTGATCCGCTCCTGTTCTTATTGCTGTTTAGCAGTGCTGCAGCGGAACTATACTCTCCTGTTAAACTCAAGAAATAACAGATTTTCCGACGGCTTTAAAAAAGGTTCTGTACACTGTAGCTGTAAATTTACTGAGCGTGTCTCTATGAGGTGTACAGGAGTCGATATCGTTAGAAGTGTTCTCACTGGGTTTATCTCCTTGAGGCACCTGGAGGCCCCTGTACAAACCTCGTGTTAAGAAATTCTTTCAAACTCTTTCATTGTAGCTCTCCTGTGAAGGGTAGCACATGGGCCTCATATTGATCATAGAGGAGGGGTGTCCAAACTTGGTCCTGGAGAGCCGGTGTCCTGGAGAGCCGGTGTCCTGCAGAGTTTAGCTCCAATTTGCCTCAACACATCTACCTGAAAGTTTTAAGTATACCAAGCAAGATCTTGATTAATTGGTTTAGGTGTGTTTGATTAGGGTTTGAGCTAAACTCTGCAGGACACCAGCTTTAAGTATGGAGTTTGGACACCCCTGCCCTAGAGTATAGAGTCAGTGTTCTTTCTTCCAAGTTGAGATGTTGGTACAGCCCTTGCAGCCTGGTTGTTCTAGACTAGCTTCACTCTTTATTTCAACAGCGGTTAGATGGATTTGCTAGTCAGTTGGATTATAAGGTACAATATGATGCATTTGTCTGACCAATTTTCTTATATAACAGGCCAAAGCGAGCATCTTGTTGACCAGGAGAAACAAAATGTACAGATGTGGTAGGATCTACAGATGTTGTACTTGGCTCAAAACTGAGTGTGTATTTTATGAAAATTATCTTGGATCAGGGAGGTAAAGAGTGTCTCTAAAAGTATTTCTGAAAAATATTATGTGATAGACACATAGTGTAATGTTGGGGGTGGGAAGGGCTGAGCTGGGGTTGTTAAATATAAAAAATAAATTTTTGTGTTTATTTTTAATTGTCCTTGTTTTCAGCCGTCACAGCTCAGAGTCAAAGCTCTCTCTCACTCTCTCTCTCTCGTTCTCTCTCTCTCTCTCTCTCTCTCTCTCAGGTGGAGTGGTTGAAGAATGATGAGCTAGTAAGTTCACTTGTCGACGACAACATCGACACTCGAGCCGACCACAACCTGATTATTAACGAGGCACGACTCTCCGACTCGGGGAACTACACCTGCCTGGCCAGCAACATCGTAGCCAAGAGACGCAGTGCCGCAGCTACCGTGGTCGTCTTCGGTAAATCACACACACATATACAGGTCCATGCGTTCATGTTTTCAGTTTCACTTAGCAATACTGATCTCAATTAACGTTGTACATCAGCTCACAAGGTTAACATTGTTCCACATTACCGTGTACAACTTTTCCAAATAAAAGCAAAAACTTCTTTTAAATGTTGCCTTCACTTCCACCTCCCTACTAGTCAAGATACCACTGGGAGTGCTTACAGTATTAAATAGGGTGACACCTACTATTTCTAATTAGCTAGTGCTAATTGCCCACAGTGTTGTTTATCCTGCAGCAAAGTGCCTCTAAGGGGCTAGTAACATATTGTGCTCCAAAAATGCGAAGAAAACACTAGGTGCGCCATTTCCCAGACTTTTTAAAGTGGTTGGTTCGCTTGCATTCTGGAGGTGTAGGTCGTTGGAAACAAGAAATAAAAAAATTACAACAAGGAAATTTTAGCAATAAGTATTTACGTTTCTGCCACAAAATTTATTTACAAAGAAAATAAAAAAAAACAAGTGTAACGAAAAAGGTGAGGAAGCTGAATGGTTAGTTCTCGTCACATGACCCGTGGTGAGCTTGCGAAATTCTAAACAGTTAATATGTTTTAATCTCGCTGTGGCATGGATGTGTCTCAAAAAAAAAAACGGCACCGCGTCGCAACCGCATTGGTGGCTATTTGTGCATTTTTTGCCGCACACCTTCATTTGAAATTAAAAAATGGAAATCAAACGTGACTTTTTTGCACACATGTGACTGATGTGACTGAGAGCTGTTTTTGTCATGACAGTGTGAACAGCACAAACCACATGCAATCTAATCTCTTTAATTCTGATTTGTGCCACTTCCATATGTGTTATAAAATCCGACACTGGTCAGACGTTTTGCAATGAGACCGCAATGTGACCGATGTCGCTATTTAACTCATTTTTGTCATTTTCGATCGACATGCATTATCATTTTGCACTGCCGCGTAACTACAAACAGTTGTTGTTATATAATTGATTTCATGTCACGGTCACACAACTCCTAACTCCAGCTCCACATCCACACACACATACCTCCATACTGAAGTAGCAGCCATTGCTTCAACTACATTGTTAAAAATGTGACCCTTTTCCTCCTCTTGCTCCTCAACAACTGCTTGTAATGTAAGCCACCTACTGTGTAAATGCTGCCTTCGGTGTCATCCATGTTTACACATCTTTCTTTTGAGGGGACGTGATCGCTTACTAGTTAAGGTGTTGGACTGCTAACCGGAAGTTCAATTTCTATCACCGCATAATTACCACTGCTGGGCCCCTGAGCAAGGCCCTTCACCCATAATTGCTCAGATGTATAAATTAGATAAACGTAAGTCGTTTCTGAATAAGGGCATTCTAGCAAATGTCAGAAATAAAATACACATGCAGGTCAGTTTAGGACCATAATCTGTTCACACTGGAAATCTGATACCGGCCACATTTAAAACAACAGCGTGAACAATGCAATACAAAAACAAAAACTTAAGGATCTGAGCAAATATCGAAAACTTTGCAGTGGGAATATAACCTTAGGGAGGTTTTTTTTTCTTTCCCAATAGTAACCCTAGAATAAAGCTGGGAATCAGGACTCGATTTGTAATCACGAAGTGATCAGTATACTTGCGTGAACAAACTCGCTCTCACACAGCGATTTAATGTCTTTCAAAGTGCAAACTTTAAAAAATAAAACATTTTCGCCGCCTTAATGCTTGCGTCATTAATAAAAGCCATCGGCTATTTAGCATTTAATAGCAAACAGCTCTTAAATTGCATTTAGCGTTAGCCGTGTAAGTGTTTTTGCGTGTGGAACTCCTCGAAGCTTTAAGAATGTTTACTCAAACAGCTTGTGGAGGGACAAATGTTTGTGTTTTTTTTTTCTCCATGAATGCGCTGTAATCTTAATCCTTATTGCTATAGCCCAGAGAGTCAATTACAGCGCAGCATTAAAAATCGATACGTCTTTATAAATGCAGAGGCGTGAAGCTGCTCCATCTTAATCCCATTTAAACATGCACTGTGTGCTCATCAATCACTCACACACTCACATTACACACACCACCGCTAGCACAGAGATCAGCGCCAGTACAGAGAGATAGCGAGAAGGAGGGAGCGAGAGAGCTCTACATCTGAAGCTCCTCTGAAGTTCTAAAACGCTTTTGTTCATCTTCAGAGGAACCTGTCTTTCTGTCTTCTGGCTTTTGGTCTACTTATCTCTCAGGCTGTTTTAGTTGTCCGTTTATATTGCTGTGTCTGCGGGTTTATCTGTCTGTATTCAACATGTTTGCAGTCACGTGATTTAGAAAAAGTCCTGATGGAGGGCCGGAAGATATAGAGAAAAGTTTGTAAGGGAAGTGGTAGCGGTGTTGGACTGATACCTAGAAGATCCGGGTTCGATTCCCAGCACCACTAAGCTGCCATTGTTGGTCCCTTAACCCCTAATTGCTCAGTTGTAGATAAAAAAAATAGATAAACGTAAGTCACTCTGGATAAAGAATGTGTTCCAAGTACAATACAATGTAAATGTATTGTTGGTTTAAACAGCAGTTCAGAGAAAGATATAAACAGAAAATTACCAAACACGTTATCATTAAATCATATTTGCCTACCACCTACCTTGTTCTCCAGACGTCCTTTTACACTAAAGGATAGATGAAAGTGTACAAAAGCATGGATGCTTACAAGTTTGGAAGATATAGAGGAATAAACAATATTTTTTATCAGAAAACAGCTTCAAAAATGAAATGTCTATGTAATAGTTTGATAACTTTCTTTCTTTTTTTTTTTGTTCTGGGTCATGTAAGCCCTGCAGTAGTCTTAGGCCCGCCCCAAATGCACTCATTGGTTGAGACGCTTGATGACTCAAATTAGGACTGATCAACATTCCACCTCTCTTGTGACTCATACACATATAAACCCGTTTGTCTGTGTGCATTCAGAGCTAGTGAGCAACAGACTTTTATATTAAGGCGCCTTTCTTGACACTTAAGGTCACCTGTACAAAAAATTCAATAAAAGAATGAAAATAAAACAATAAACAGGGCTAAAAATCTGAAGGAAAAAAAGACTCACAGCGAGTAGGAGAGCCTGATCAGATGAGTTTTGGGTCGGGATTTGAATAGTGTGAATAGTGGGAGGAAAATAATATTACAGAGGTCATTGGGGAGACAGTTCCAAAGCTGGGAAGCTGAGCTACTCTAAGCTCTAGCCCCCATAGTGATGAGCTGAACAGAGGGGACAGTAAGGATAAAGAGGAGCGTAGAGAATGGATAGGTGTGTTAATATAAATGAGTTTAGTGAGGTGGAGAGGGGCGATATTGTGAAGGGCCTTATATGTAATCAGTAAGATTTTGTATTGGATGCGGAAGCCAATGCAGCTGCTGTACCAGTTGCAGTTTCTTGAGAATTTTCTGAGGGGGACCAAACAGGAGAGAATTGCGGTAGTCGAGTTGGGATGTGACAAGCTTGTGAACCGATATGGCAGTAGTGTGATTTGTGAAGAAGGGACGAAGACGGTATGCGGCGAAGATGGAAGTAGGCTGACCTGGTTATATTATTGATGTGGGATGTGAAGGAGAGTGTGCTGTCGAGGAAGACACCCAGACTATTAACCTGGAGGAAGGGGAAATGTGAGAATGGTAAATGTTTTTTTAGTTAAGGTGGATTTGGTGCCTACAATTAGCATTTCAGTTTTGTCCTGATTTAATTTCAGAAAATTGAGAATGAGCCAGAATTTTATTCCGTTGAGGCAGTCAATAAAAGGGGGGAGAGAAAGGGTTAGGCTGGGTTTGGTGAAGATTTAGAGCCGGGTGTCATCTGCTTAACAGTGGAGGTGAATATGATATGGAATATGTGACTGAGAGAAAATCTTAGACAATGAAAAGCAGAGGCCCCAGGACAGAACCCTGAGGTGACTGAAAAAAGGATCAGAAAGGAAAGATTTTAACTAAATGAAATAAGTAAGACCAGAGGGGTAAGATTTAAACCAAGGTGTGTGTAATACCAATATCTGAAAGTATGTAGAGGAGGATGGAATGCGAAATGGTGTCAAAAGCCGCACTCAGATCAAGTGGAATGAGGATAGAGAGAAGACCAGAATCAGCTGCCAGAAGAAGATTATTAGTAATTTTAAGAATGAGCAGTTTTAGTAGAGTGGAGCATGCGGAACCAGAATTTTAGAGATGAAAGTTGAGCAGAGGTTATTGAAATCCCCAGGATCTGACCCAGTTTTTTATTTATTTTATTTTTTTTATGAATAGGAGTAATAGCGGCTGTTTTGAGGTGAGAGGGAACAAGAAGAGGATAATGCGAGTGATGAGAGGGGTGAGTGAGGAATTGGTGGCTTTAACAAGAACAGCTGGGAGGGGGTCCAGTTGACAGGTGGATACTTTGAACTTTGTAATTAAGTCGGAAATTACAGCAAAAGACTGAAGAGCGAATATAGAGAGGAGCTTAAAAGGGGCAGTTACGATAAATGTTAAGACTAAGCTTCTGATGTATATTATCGAGATAAGAGTAAATTACAGAACTCTCTATTGTTGGGAATGATTGTATGATTTCTCTGAAAACAGAGAATAGTTCTTTAGAATTACTTGCATTTAAATTGATCGAACCTGAATAATATATAGACTTAACTTGCGCAGTGCAATAGTCTTTATATAATAAGAAATGATCGTGATACATTTCCTTATGTACAGTAAGACCAGTTTTTCTCTAGTGAGGTTGTAATTGTAATTCTGCCTTTAACTTTAAGCTATCCGAAAGAAGGGGAAAACCAGGGTGAAGAATGGACGAAGGTGACAGATTAAGATTTAAGTGGGTCTAGAGTATCGGGGACATTATGAAGATTGTTGTTGTAATAGGAAGGCAGATCATTAGTGGAGGAGAGACTCCCAGCACTGGGCTGTGGAGCGTGGCAGTGTTAATGTCCTTGATGTTGCGTTAAAACCTATTGGGTTGGTTCTAGTGAGTGGTAGGTTAGCATTAAAACAAATTAGCATGGTCTGAAGTAGCAAGGAAATAGCATCTACCTTAAAATAAATAGCAACAACCCCAGAACAACAGATGAAATCTAAAATATATCCCTTAAAGTGTGTTGGAGAGTTGATATATTGTACAAGACCAAAGCTGTCCAGACAGGATACGAAGTCTCTAGTAAGTGTGCTACTGGACTTATCAATATGGAGATTAAAATCACCCAGGAGTATTATATCAGGTGTACGTATATACAATTAAGTCAGAAATGCAGCAAACTCTTTTGAAAAGTCCTGTTTGGGAGGTCTGTAAACTACTGCAATGATGATAGGAGTAGCTGAAAGACCATTGATTCAAACGGTGTTAAATTGGTACGGACACAGGCGACATTTTCCATGTCTCACAGTAGAACATTGCGGGACCTCCTTCCCAGCCAGAGTCACGTGGTTGGCAGTTCTAAACAAACCCAAAAGGAGTAGAGTTGTTTTGTGTGATAAAGTCATTTGGCTGTTTTATTCAAACACAAAAAAAATCTAGTTTACGTTTGAAAACCCAAAGTTTTCATGTTGCCATGGTTGCCAGTGGTGGTGATCTTCCTAGCGCGGCTGGCTAGCATACTGTTGTCATGGATCCTGCTTAGGATTCGATTAGGGGGTCGAGACGTAGACCATATGTCCTTTATATAGCTGTCATGTGGAAAGAGACCCTCTATGGATGTACCTCCGGCAGGAAAGGACAGCAAACCCAGGCAGGAGGTGTAGCATAGATGTCCGGAGGATGAAAGTGAAGTCGCAGGAGCTCTGCAGCGCACTACATGATGATTCCCATCACAGGTTGATGAAAGAAAAGCCCAGAAGAGCAGGCCCACAGATATATCTTAGTAAACAGCATGGTTGTCTGCAAGATCGGGCTGTAGTTGAGCAAGGTAAACAGTCCAGAAATGCTAGATAAGAACTTTTTAGAATGGGCTACTGTAAAAATCCACACAATATGTACTGATGGAAAGCACGATTACAATCAAGATCGGTTGAACAGTTCAAAAGACGGACATTAACAGCATAACAGCAGCGGCTGTTTCAGCATTCACCCTCCCACTAACTGACACTCTGATTCTCCAAAATTAATAATAATTTAAAAAATGTGTCTATGCGCGATGAAATAATTGTAGGTGTTAATTGATTAATGCATTAACACAATACAAACAACACATTAACTTGCCCAGCTCTAAATAATAAATAAAAATGATAAAGTAGTGACGCACCGAATATATGAGGATTGTGTTCAGCGTGTAGGTTTTACTCCTCCTGTAGCCAGTATGTCAACGTGCATGTGTGAAACAGTGCTTTTTATCGTTTCAGAGTATTAAAATGCTAATTTTATATAAATATAAACACAGCATATTTAAGTGGTCACTGTATACATGAGCATTAGCTGACTCTGCTCCTGATGCAGGTTTTTAGCCACTTTATTCCTTATCTCAGTTAACTTCTTGGAAATTTCCCCCTCCTGGGCAACAATAAAAGCTCTTCATTTTTTCTTAGGTCTGCGGAACCGTAAACAATGCAAGACATAATTATTTTGAGTTTCTGCTAGTGATTTCTTTGTGGAAAAATTACTTCCGGCACACCGGCTGCATCTCGCAAGACAGCAAAGACATCATGTGCAAACAACCTATCAACATGTCTAATTATGTATCACTTTATTTGCCTTTATTATTTGTCTGTTCTTCTGTCTGTTTTGATTCCCTTTGTGTAGCTTTCAGACTGCTGGTTGTGTTGTGTAAAAATGTAGCCTGTTTTGCTTTACCTCTCATTAGCAGTTGATTTTCTCTCTCTCGTTCTCTCTCTCTATCTTACACTCTCTTTCTATCTCTTTCTGTCTGTCTCTCTGCAGTAAACGGAGGCTGGTCTCTGTGGACGGAGTGGTCTCAGTGCAGCGTGGACTGTGGCAGAGGAGTGCAAAAGCGCTCTCGTACCTGCACTAACCCGGCTCCTCTGAATGGTGGAGTGTTCTGCGAGGGCATGTCTGTACAGAAGAGCACCTGTAACGCTCCCTGCCCTGGTCAGTTCTCCTCCACACCATTACCTTCTCTCCACACCTCTAATAACTCGCACCACAGTCGCTAAATTGATCCTTACAGCTGTGCTTCAGGCTGTGACATCACACCAGAGGTGTTTCAGCTTGATTTCCAAAAATGTTCTATTTAAACACATTTAATAAATAAGAGGAAGTGACATTGCCAAACACACCTAGCAAAAAGAAGACACACTGACACCTTCTCACGCTGTCTCTAGGTCTTCACACCAATATTTTTTTTACCTTACTTCCTTCATCCCTTTATTAATTGCTGTAAATATATAATGATGTCTGTGAGTTGGGTTAAACTTTGTAGGAGACAAAAATGTCTAAAAACTGTCTATGTTGGTGGCCATTTGGGAATCGGGAATAGAATTAGTGTTGAATTTGACAGCTAACATACCAAAAGGATTCCATCCCTTTACCTTATCTTACGACGGAGGAGGGAAACGATTAGTGTCTATCAGACTGTCTGCATGTGCTCATGTCCCGTCCCCATTTTCACCGGATCGAATTAGTCCGGGTCCCTGTGAGCGCTTGTGGACCTGGCCGTGACCCACTTCTCGGTGTACTTTTAATAATCACCTCGCTCTCTGAGCCGCGCCAGGCAATAACCTGCTGATTTAATTGCCTCAGCTCCTTCTCTCCGGGAAAAGCTGCTTAAAACGTATATTTATAAACGAGCCGCTTCATTAGGTCGCACTCATTTGAAATATTACCCGCTTTAAAAAAAGGGAAAGGTTATTTTAAAAGTATGGCAGAGCGCTTTATTTTATTGACGCCTTCCAAATGAAGTCTATTAGCTTCAGACTCTTTAAGTTACGCCAATTACGCTGTTATGGTTTCTTGTAGGCACGAAAGAGCCGACGCTTTTTGTTCTTTAGCTCAAAGAGTCTCGTCCCCGAAAGCCCAAAGCTGAACTGTTCATTTTTTGAAATGGCTTTGTGGGAAACAAGCAGAAATTGGCTCGTTCGCTTTGGCGGAAAAACATTTCAGCTCCGTTTACATCGATCATCTCCGCCATCCGCCCAAAACAGAGTTGTATAAATTGCTTGCAACATCTGGATTGCAATAAACATTAGTCTGTGTGTGTGTGTGTGTGTGTGTGTGTGTGTGTGTTGGTTTTGACTGCGTGCCGCATTGATGGTTCCAAAAATAAATCTGGCTTTTTCGCCAGCTTTTTAGCCTTTCTTCGTTTTTCCTTAACCGTTAGGGTTTGCAAACAAGAAGAGCTTTTGAATTAGATCCAGTTCTTAAGCACAGATGAAAGTTTCTACCCAGCTAACACAGCACCGGGTCTGTCCCAAGACGGTGATTTCATAGCTCAGTGCTGTTTAGAATTCATTAGATACATTAACGAGGCATGTTGCGTCGAGCAAGCAACATACAGCATCTGCTCTTAACACCTGAAACCTGCACCGTAGTAGCACACAAACATCATTTTCATTTAGATAAGTGGGGATGGAGCCGTGCTCGGTCATGGAGAGCCTTAAAAACCTGCATCCTTTAGAGCGCATGCACACTTAATGACATGTGGAGTAGTCGCACACACACGCACACGAGCTCTTTGTTTGAAAAACAAAATAAAGATTTAACCCAAACTATACCAAATATATAAGCCCCACCCTCTTTCTGGCATACTCTTTATCTCTAAACCTATCTTGACCTGTGTGTCCTCAGTGGATGGAGGATGGGACGAGTGGAGCGACTGGACAGCATGTACTACCCAATGCCAAAAGCAGAGATGGAGAGAGTGCACCGCTCCAGCTCCTCGTAACCGCGGAAGATCCTGCGAGGGCAAAGGTCATGACCTGGAGAACTGTACCGGTGACCTATGCACTCAGGGTAAAGCCTGTTTAGAGTTTTACTACATAAGCATCAACAGCAGCAACAGTTTTTTCTGGTTCATCATTTAGCCATCATTTATCATCATTGCTCTTCATTGTCACCTTCATCATGGCGTTTATATACATTCTGAAATCTTGCTCTCTAATAGTCCCTTGATTGTGGGAGTAAAAGCAAAAAAATGAATACGTAATACGCAAATTTCAACTTTGTGTATCACTTGCTGTGTATAACTTACTTCAGTGTAAGTTAATCATAGACCACCTGACCAAACAGAATCCAGAATTCAACCGAGTTGTAATTCTTGCGTGGAGTAAAGTCTAATTCCAAAAATTGTCTCGCTTCATGCCGCCTGTGCAAGGTTTGTTCTGCAATCCTCTATCTATGGGCTGAAGCAAAGTATCTCGACGCCATCTGTCTGCGCATTCAAACTGTAATGATGCCATGCATCATTATCTCCAGCTGATGTTGGCACAGCTAGCATTTGGACTTCACTGCATGATCTAAATCTCCCAGTGCCTTAGTTAAGTGATTTGGGGGTGCGCTCTAATTCTGTCTGTCTCTCTCTCTGCAGATGGGAAGATGCTGCATGATGTTAAGCCACAGAGTGAGTCTCTTTCCTTCCATATTACATGTAACTGATTCCTTCTTTTTAGAATCAGACTCATACTTTGCCGTTCTAAAGAGATATCATTCTGTTGTATCATTAGATGGTGGCTTGAAAACTGGCCGCGTATCCTAATTATGGAATCTGATATCGAGTAATTCTCTTTCCATTAAGAATGCTGTCACTGAATTGAGTTTAAATATGACGGCACAGGCTTATGTTGCCCAGGCGTACCCTATTACAGAGCTGTAATCAGCTTATCCTTCACTCCGGAATCGTGGAATGCACCTGCCCTGACAGCAGCGCTGATACCTGAGAGGCAGGAGAGGGTCGATTTCCTTAGACGTCACAATTTTCCAAAGGAAACCACGCTGTGCCAAGGATTAGAATAATTGAGTATCGTTGCTATACGTCCGAATTTGCAGCTGTCAAAATATGACGTTTGATTAATGCAGTGGAAAAAGCGATAGATTTTCCAGATCAGCAGGAATCTGCTTTCAGAATACACCCTCATTTCCATGCGTTCACCCATCCATTTATCACACTTGGCTTATCAAAGGTCTGTCATTTATCAGAAGCAGCCATTTCGTCACCTTCCCTGCTGCAATCACTTTCAGGTTCAGGTGGATTTGCGGCAGTCGGTTTAGGCAGGTTGAGTGATGGGATGTGGTGTGTGAGCACAAGCTGTATTTAGCAGAGTTAATAGGATGCAATTACTACACATCAGCTCATTTAAGTAGCCATAGTATGTCTTTACATGTTCCCCTGTGTTCGTTGTTAACCCAACCAATCAACACTTTTGCACCTTTGAAACAAGTGTTAGCAACAAGCTGCTTCTTCCGTCTCTTAGTACAATCTGAAATCATTACCGCAGCAGGTTAGGCAGAGTCTAGTCCATGACTTTTGCCTTAAAACCAAAGTAAATTATGTTCATTCTAAATGAAATGTTTCAAATTTTCTAATAATTTCTATTTATTATCGTAGAATGTCCTTTATGTGCCTATGTTGTAGCAGCTGTAACCATTTTCTACAGAATCCCTAAAACTGGAGACTCCTTTCATAAATAAAAAAAACATCAATATGTATTAGCCGAGTTCTGATCGAATTTTAAATGATAAATATTACAGTCATACGGCTCTTACTGTATGTGGAGAAGGAGCTAGGTTCAGTGCGAGATCAAGCGATCGACAAGTGGTAAACGCACTATTACATTTACAGCATTCTGCAGCTGCCCTTATCCAGAGCGACTTACGTTTGTCTCTTTGAGCAATTAGAGATTAAGGGCTTTCCTCGGGCCCAGCATTGGCAGCTCGGTGGTACAGGGAATTGAACCCTAATCTTCCAATTAGCAGTCCAATACCTTCTCCACTGTACTACTGCTCCCCAAAAAAGTTTAATTTCTCTCAAATCATCCTGACAAATGTATCCTCTTAATTCCACAGCGACTTTGCCTTATTAGGAAACTTTAAATACATCAGCTTGAACTTACAAGCAGTTATCCGGCGCCACGCTCACAGCACGACTGATGCCCTTTCTCGTCCTCGGCAAGCTGGCAGAGTCCTTGCTCTGCAGAGGTCAGACGAACAGATGTAGCTTTGTGTGGGGTTCTGGCACACTGTGGTGTCTCTGATTAAAGTTGTGAGAGTCCTGGAATTTTACACATCCGCAGCCGGATATGATAGACGTTTTTTAGCAATCGTAATTGAACCGTGTCCTCCGTTAATGCTCACTTTTCTGTGACAGCCAATGTTTAAATATTTGCTGGAAATCCATCCTGGTATAGGAGCTGCTCATGTAGTGCCAGCAGTTATTTATTAATATTCACAATCCTAAACTTCTTATCCTCCTCTGTCGAATTGCTCTTGTAGGCATGGATGGCTCCAACGAGGTGGCCCTTTACTCAGGACTGGCAGCAGGATTCATCGCTGTCACTGTCCTTATCATTTCCGTGACACTGTACCGTCGAAGCCGAAGCGAATACGGGGTGGATGTGATCGACTCATCTGCCCTTGCAGGCGGGTTCCAGTCCTTCAACTTCAAATCCACCAGACAAGGTAAGACGGAGTGAGTATTTGAAAGAAATAGAATTTTTTCAGGCAGTCTGTTAGTGCCTCGCTGTGTACGTGTAATAGATTTATGCAAAGTTGACTTTGGCCTTCTTGAACTCTACATGCCTGCAACCTTGTTTTTAATGCAGGATCAGATGCAATTTACAGACTTAGTGTTGACCCATTTGTCCTTCCTGATCTGTCCTTTATGGATGCTTGTGGCAGTTCCGTCTGCTCCACACATACGCATCCAGATTCACTGAGGCGCATGCTGAGCTGAACATCAGATTTATTTGTTTTTTTGAGTGGGTCTATCATTCCTGCCTCGCAGCTCTCAGACTCGGTTACAGCGAGTCACTGCCAACATGCTGTGCTCATGGCCGAGTGAAGCAAACCTACCCCCTGTCAGCGCACAACGCCCACAATCTTCTCCACACAAACTGTACCAAGGGAGGAGGGAATGTGGGCTCAGTTGGGTGTCTTCCCACAACCCATCAGTCTTGTTTAACTAGCCCAGCTGTCCCAAACCTCCTGCTTATCATTCTCAGCACTGGAAATGATTTTCACTGGCCTTCTATTATTTTTCTCAATGTCACACCTGTCGCTTTAAACATAGTTTATCCCACCACTGGGTGACTGTAATTCCTACCAGTGTCTTTCCCTCTACTGGACCACAGAAATTCCTCTTTAATGGAAGTCTGCCTTTTCAAGTAATTGGGTCTGTCTCATGTCTGCCTACCAGACCGTCTAATTTAAAGCCCATTGTATGACTACCGTTCAAGCAGGGAACAGTGGTAGCTCAAATGGTTAAGGTTGTGGGTTGTGGGGTGTAAAGCTGACACTGCGCTTCTGATCACACCTTTGTAAACTGAGATAGATTTAAAGAAAATTTCACACAAGTCATTTTTGTTTGCTGAGTAGTCGTTTCTGTCTGTTGTACAAATTATCTGAGTCTATTGTTTGACAGTCATTCTTGACTATTGGTCAGTAATTTACATCCATTTGTCAGCTGTCATTTCTGTCTGTTGGGCAGTAATTACTGCTGGCCATTTTGATGATTGTCGTTTAAGCGTATTGACTAATAATCATTACGGCCTGTTGAGCCTATTATTCCTGTTTGTTACAAAACAGCATTTTCCTTCCAATAGGATAATAGTCATATTTGACTTCCCTTTTTCCTGCTTATTTAGTGTAATCTTGTGTAATTAGTGTAATTCAGTGTGAATGTCACAATGACATTTATCTTTCTAAGGCAATGTTGTCTCTTTGCAGTGCTCATTATATCTGTAAATACATTCTTTGTTCTTTCATTGTTTTTTTTGTTTTTTTTTAGACTAGTCACAAAGTCGCTCGTACAAACAATTAAGCCGGACATTTCAGCCTGCGCCACAGTGCCAGCCCTTGACATTTAATTCTATTTTGATTACTTTAAACGCTTTAAAACAACTACCTCATTCTATCTCATAACGCAGCTCAGGTAATAATCATTATGTCCTTATTCCCGTTCCACAATTATCGTTTTAAATCTGTTTTTATAGTATGGAACAAATAAATTCGACTTCTAAAGTTTAAAGATTTGCATAGACGTTGTGCTTTTCTGGGAAATAAAAATTTGAACTAGAAAGTAAAGTAGTTTTTCTTTATGACTTAGTTTGTATAAAAATGATCAATGTAACCCTTTTCATTTCTTATGAAGGAATTGATTGTGAAGTCTGTCAGTATTTGGTGCACTGACTGGCAGGTCAGGTCTCTTTTTATAAATTTAACCACAAATTTGATCAACGTTGAATGATGTTGAACCGGATAATTCAGCGTCATGTTTGCATTTGTCTAAATGTAAGGAAGGCACGTTGAGAAATAGTCTTATTTTAGGAATTCTGCCCTCTTGTACCACTTTACAGTTTTAAAGTAGAATATTAGTCATTCCAAGCATTCTTTATTTCGTTTAAATCTGTGTTATTGTTAAGAATTCTGCCATCGATCTGAGTGTCTGAGTATTGAACATCATCTCCTTTGAAGCCGCTTGACCTTTTCACTGCATTTCAAAGGCAGAGCTGATGGCATGCCATGTCAAGTGCAGAGCATCTCTCGCGGGGGCATCTGGCTTTCATTTCATCCTTAGAGACGGTGAAAGCCACTGAGATTTATTTTGTGCTTATTATTTATTTCATAGATTTTTTTTTTTTCTAACAAAAATCACTTTAGTTTAGCGTTTGTTGAAGTCAGCATCTGGTAGAATGATTTATTTTAACCATTATGACAACACTCAACCATCATCACAGACGCCATAGATTAGAGTTAGAGTGTCTCCAAGCATACACAAAGCATTTGGTGAGTAAAATGTCAGTGCCAGCGATCAGTTTGCCTGAAGTAATTTATGGTTTTCCTAAAAATAAAGGGCCATTAGCCTCGTGCCTCTCACTGTGCGGCAGCTGGGCCAGGGTTACAGTCTGTGTTGCACGTGGCATAGGACGAGCCGGGCGCAGGGGCAGGCTGGCAGAGGTAGAGGAGAAATGGTGAAGTATGACCACCGCCTGCTGGATCTCACGCTGGGACCATCCCGAGTTAGTCACTTTTCTCAAAATAAGAAGGTCAACCAAAGAGAGCTCAAATAGATGCTCCCTAGGAAGAGGAAGAAAAAATAGGCAGAGAAGATGCGCAGGCTAGGGCAAGCGAAGATGATAAAGATATCACACCACAGGAGACTTGAGTCATGGCTCCCAGCAAGAAAAAATACACACTGAGAAAGAGAAATTCAAGCAATTAAAACAGCTAGTGAGTAGCATTGACATGTAAAGCATGCTAATGAAACACCGACATCGATTCGTGAAATACAGAATGATTTTTTATACACACACACACACACACACACACATATTTGGATGGATTCCCACTCACTTGGGCTTCTTTTGATGAATTTAGACCGGAAATAAATGCATTAGGCTGATTGATAATATTCTGGGCTGATACAACTGGTGGGTGTTAAGTTTAAACTACAAATGTGATTTTAATCATTATTTTTACTGGTGTCTTACACAAAAATAAAATTCTTTGTAGAGTCAGGAATGAGTTCGACCTGAACTCGTACAGAACAAACAGAAAAACAGTTTCATCAGTATATTTTTAGATTGTTCATCGGAATTGCCTAAAAGAAGGTCTTCATTATTGGTTATCTGAAATTTTTGAATGATATTTTGAAAAGGTTTTAAAGATGAAAACTGTATTGCTGCTTTCTCTCATTCATTTCCACACCATTTTTCAGTTCATCCTGACTGTAGCGATATAATGATGTCAATACATTTTTAAGGTATTGGGGTATCAACAGTGGCAGTCATATTCCAAACAGGCAAATAAAGTTGATGTAATGGATGCTTGTAATTTTTTTAGAATAATGGTGAATAAATGCAAGACTGACACTACCGCTTCCGTTCACACAACCTCAGGCTAATTTTTAAAGATTAAAAACCTCCAGTTTTACTTGCTCCACTTTATCCACAGTCTAGTTGTGGCCTCTGTGATTTTCCCTTAATGCTCTGTAGTGTGTTGAGGAAGCAGGCTCCCCCAAGCCCTAACTTTATGCACACTAAGACAAAATACACATTTCCTTTAATCGATAATTCTTATTCTGATTATAGTAGATGTGAAAGTCATCCAGTCTTTATTCTCTCAGGCAATCCTCTGCTTCTGAATTCATCCACCCGGCCAGAGCAGACCTACAGCTTCCGGGACTCGGTAGGGAAAGAGCTTTTCCACCCACTGCCTGACTCCACTGCTAAAGTCCAGAGCGCCTTCACGGCCGAGTACCACACTAAGACTTACCCACAGGGCCTAGAGTCACCTATGCCCATCAACAACGGACCCTACAACTCTTACAGGACTCCCCTGAGGAGCAGTGGTGTGTTCGGACACCAGGGAGGGAGACTCGTCATGCCCAATGCAGGTAACTCGTATAAATATTAGTTCTGTAGTCCAGCTTCCCAGAGACTAGAGACTAAGGCTTCATCACAGCTTCTATGCACAGTATTGATATTTACGTTGCAGAGCAGGGTTCCGTTTTTGAGACAAATTATTTGTATTTTTACTTGTTTGTCTAATTTTGTGTACTGTACATACTGTATTTCTAATATTGTATGTATATATCTCAATTTTTGGTGATTTCTCAATTTATTTGGTGATTTCTTTATTCATCTTTATACAATTTGTGCAGTTTTGTTCTATTTGTTTTGCTTATTTTTGTCTAGTTACATCTGGAATTTTTGGGTTTATTAAAGCTGTCTTTGTTTATGCTTTAGACTTTAGTCAGAAACACAGGCTCTTCATCACAAATCCTGCAGAAACCCCGATGAGACTTGTTTGATATGAGACGATTACAATGTTTACAGGCTTATGAGCAAAGCCTTCAACAGTGCAGAAGAGCACTTCAGTCCTCTTTGGAGTCACAGTAAATGTGTGTGTATGCGAAAGAGAGGGATAAAATGACCCACAAAACAGAAAACACTCTGCAAAGGATTGATCCCATCCCACAGCTTTAATGACAGGGTTAAAATATTTTAAAAAATACTGAATGTGTAACAAAGCAATAAGAGATAAATTAAAAATAATCAATCAATGAACACTTTATCTGTCCTTTAGAGCACTTCTCTCTCACTCTCTTTTTCTCTCTCGCTCTCTCTTTCTCTTTCTCACTCTCTCTTTCCCTCTTTCTCTCTCGCTCCCCCCCCCTCTCTCTCTAGCTTGCCCCTTATCTATTCAAGAAGATGCCAGAAAGCCCCCTAAAGCACAGAGAAATTACTTTGAAAGCACTTTATCTCATGTTCCTTCCTCCATTTGGATCCTAGCCACTTGAGTCACCATCCAGCCCACAATTAATCTGTTATGCCCAAAATTTTAAACTCAGCGCGGTATTTGCAGAACCCAACCTATTTCATAATGACTCACAATAATAAATTGCGAGTCGTCCACAGCATATAAGTGTACATAGTGTCATTCAATAAAATAGTCCCTGCCCCCAAATCCTAACATAGATTAAGTATAGGGTGCACAAACTTTCACACTTGACAGCTGTTGATATACAACTGGGTGTTAAGGGGCCCAGCAGTGGGGGCCTGGTGGTGCTGGGAATCGAACCCCGGTCTTTCAGGTATCAGTCCATTAAACCACCACTTCCCATTAGAATAAATGATCTTGTTCTAAATAACCAAATTATTTTCAATCATCGTCTCATCTAATTATAATTAAAAATAAGAAGCCTATAGTTTGGTCATACAAAGCAAAAACAGCGCATTCATTTAGCGTTAGTACCTCGAAGCTGGACGGCAAAACTTTTCCTCCGTGTGATCTTTTGTGCTGTCACACTGAAAGTTTTCTGAAAGCAATTCTGATGCGGAAGCTGATGGCAGATGTCTGGCCTATTGTTTGTGCAGGAGTCAGTCTGCTGGTGTCCTACGGGGCGATCGCCGAGGACACATCCTGGGAAATGTACATGCTCATCGATCAAAGAGACTCCAGGTGAAACCTAATATCTCACTATCATTCTCTACTACACAGCCAGACATTTCCTATCATACAATACACTCCATGATATACTAGACATTTATTGATTTGTAATAATGAAATTGATTCAAGATCATCTCAAGGTAATGCCACAAATACAGTATAATAAGTTTAATAACTATTTTACCAGGAAACATTGTCTTTGGTTGATAAAACGCCATGATGGACATGGAAAAGCTTGAGTTTTTGGTCAGAGGGTGACACAGGAGTGGATTTTTTAAATCTCTTTCATCACACAATGGCAAAAAAATCCCGTCCCATCCCAATCCCACATAATAAAAGTGGGAAAATACTGTAATACTGTCCTGGTCCCAATCCTGTGATTAATTTCCCATACAGCTGAATCCCTGTATCTCGTGAGATTCCCACAAAAAAATTAGCCTCTAGCCTTCATGTCTGACTCTATTTTGATTGATTTTTTTGCAGCTACAGAGTGCATGGGAGAGCGTTCTACTTCTCCATATTATTGTTATATTATTGCTTGGTGCGTTACCATTAACAAGTGTTAGGGGTGTAGAGCATGTCATTCACGTGAAGCACCAGACACACTAAAGCAAACACAAGGAGAGCATAATAAGACAGAACCAACAAATTGCTAATAGACATTATGCTCTCCTTTGATTCCAGTTGATTTTAGTAAGTTTCCAGCTGTGTTCCAAATCCCCTAGTAGTGAAATGCAGTCATTTTCTAAGGATTGGAGTAACAAGCTGCTGATTAGATGTCCAAACATATATAGTGTCCGAGGTTTTGTTCTGTATTAAATTGAATTGAACAATACGTTACTGGAAAAGTGTTTGGTGAGAATGTCTTCAGGTATAATAGTGTAATGTTTTCGCTCTTACTTCTTTATATCTTGTCACTGTTTTGGCTCAGTGGATGACTTCATTTCAGTAAATGTACAGCTGAAGCTCGTAGCATTTCTGTGTGTCTATAGTTTATAGCAATTATGTATTTAATTAAAAATATTTTGATACAATTATATCATAGACTCCATCGATAGTCACATCAGGGACAAAAAAAACACCAGAATCTTTACGTTCGGATCGTGTTAAGGGAAGAAAATGCTCCATCCTTTGCCCTGTCATTCTGACCTTGTGTTTTCAATCTCGCTTTTTTTTCTTCCTCGTTCCTCTTGATTCCCACTATCACAAACACACAACAGATGGTGCGAGTGCACTCCACTCCACTCCAAATCGCGGTCTCTCGGTGGGAGCCCTGTGAAAAGATCGTTCCCCCTTCGCCCTTGCCAGGCGAGTCACAAGTGCCTTCTGGATGCGTGTGTGTTTTTGCATGTTCCCTCCTTTAATTGGCTTAAACGACTTTAGAGTAGGGATCAAAACACTGCGCACTGCGGCTTCCGTCTTTGCAGGACCTCACACGGGAATGCATATTTTAAACCGGTCCTAAATTAGAAGTCTGTCCTCCCGAAATGCCTTAATGTCAAAGCGGATGACATAAAACGGCCGAGGGTTTTATGTCGAGTTAAAAATTTCATTTTCTTTAATCCATATGCACACGCTGAGTTTGCTGCAGCAGGATGGAGGATTGTGCAGGATTAGCGAGCAAGACATGGAATTACACACAGCAAGTGTATATGAGTGGAACGATACAGAAATCTACTTTATTATTGTTTTTCTAATCAGTAAGCAGCTATGTAGGCGTAACTTGATGAAATATTTGAAATACTGACATAAGTTTAGGAACAAGTTTGCCTCTGAATAAACAGAGTCACAGTTAAGACTTCATCCTGTTTCTCACTTCCTCTATAATATAATCCATTTGCAAATGCATAAAAAAATGAATTTTTAATTTAAGAAAAAAATACTACTTTAGCAGCTTTAGGAAAATACTTTCTTCTACATTCCTGCTCCCTCATTCCTGCATTAAGCAGAGTAACGACCCTGTGACAGCCTCGTCCCCTCTCCGCTGAAGGAGAACAGGCCTGTTCGTCATTGCTCACTCCGCATGCAGCCGTAATAGGGAACAAGGGGCCGATGGGAAGTAATTACAATGAACGCATGCAAAATAGGAGTGTTCCAAGTCATTGTGCATGCAGACCTAAATGGAGCTTTTCATTACCAAGAAGTGATGTTGCATTGTAGACAAGTCATGAAGGGTGATGCTATGACCCTAACAGACATTCAGACCTCTGCCTTGGCAGAAAGTCATGAAACGAATCGAAAACTACTTTATTTCCCATGATTCTTTTGCTGGTGTTTTTTATTAACACACCTTAGCTTACACTATGTATATGTAATGTGTTTAAACCATTACCCATAAAAGTTATACTGTAGTCTATAGCTGGGTGGTATAATGGTATATATCGTTACTGTGCAATAAATTGTCAACTGATATAGATTTTTGTTAATTCAGTATATGCAGCGACATGTAATTTAGTGGGTGTGGCTAACTCAAATGCAGCATGCGTAAGCCTGATTAAGACCAGGGCTCGCAAAATCGTTAGCCAGACATCCCCAGGGTTATCGTGTCTTCTAGTTGTGCTACCAAAATATATCCCCGCCCTGGCTGTCGGGCTATAAGAACAATCCCTCACCAATAAAATTGAGTAATTATGTATGTCATTTTCACACATCAGGGAAGCACTAGGAATTTGTGGGGTATTAAAATCACTACTTTAACTCCGCCATAACGCAAACTGTATAGAGAGCGGCAGTGCAGATTTTTAATATGTTTGTCATTGACGCTCTGGATCTGTTACTCGCTAATTTCTCTGACATCCTCCTTTCAGTTGTTTCAATGTGAAATCTCGCACAGTGAGCATAATTATGTGATAAAGATACACACATGTGCAATGGAGAGGCATCCAGACATCCAGAGTAGGATGTTCAGTTAGAACCAAATATATATCATACAATATTTATAGTTTTTATCTTATTAAAGTAGTATTTCTTTTATACCTGTGATATTAAAGATATTAATTTAGTAAACTGTGAAATGTGACATACAGTGGAATTTGTTGCTATAGTAAGATTAATCCAAGTTCATATTTTATTTTATATATTTATCAAGGATTAAATAAAAGGGAAAAGGTAATGAAATAAGGTGAAGTATTTCTGAAGTATTTTAGTTTATTTAGTATATAAAGCTATTTTTGTTGATTTTCTATATCAGGAAATATGTTGGCACTGTAATAAAAAAAATTACTCATACCATGGAATTAGTGGTAGTGATAGCTCAGTGGTGATGGTGATGACTACCAATCAAAAGATTCTGGGTTCAATTCCAAGCACCGCTGGGCCCCTGAACAAGGCCCCTAACCCGTAATTGCTTAGCTGTATAAATTAGAATAAGGGCAACCGCCAAATGCCAGAAATGTAAGTGTAGAATTCATAGTCATACAGCCCAGCGTGATGCTAGTCAACTTTTTTTTCTCGTTCCAAAGTTCTAGCATTTCAAAATGACCCTGTTTATTTCCAATATTTCCAACACAGACGAAATTGCAGTTCAAATAGTCACTTTTTATATTGTTAGTGGGCAGAAAAGCAGCTCGGAAAGAAGCATGTCAAATGCAGGTGGCTGGGGTTCCGGAGTGAAAATTCATTGTGACTCATTTATTTTAAACTTCATATCTGGTATTTAGCCGCTGATGTGAACCAGTGCGAGTGATCTTATTATTTGAATCTGTCTGTGCAGTTAAGGGGTCATGCTCAGAAGCTTTCTGGAATAAAACAAACCCTAAACTGACTAACTTTGAATCTGATTATTATTATTATTATTATTATTATAAAGCTATTGTCAAACAGCAGTTCAGAAACAGGTTTTGACAAATAAACCTCGCAGATTGATTTGGAATTGTGCAATTTTTTATGGCAATGGCAGTCCTTAACTCGGCTTGCAGTAATAGCTGCTCAGTAGTGAAGTCAGACTTCCTGTCATCCTGAGGCTGAAGGTTTGGGATTTGTCCAGTCAGTTTCCATCTCTCATCTGTCACTTTTTTGTGGTTATAAACAGATTCTCTTCTCACCTGAAGTCAGACTGAGGCGAGACACTCTCTCTTTCTCTCTTTCTCTCTCTCTCTTTCACTCCTCCTCTGAAGCCATCATCCATGAAGCCGTCACTCAAACCCTTTCTTTAGCCGGGAGGGAACAGTGGAGAATTGAATTTTCCTCTCCCACAGTCAGATAGTGCACATCGAATGCACCTTCTCTCTGCAGCATAATAGGAATCCATTAAAATCCACCAAACACAATCGATCAAGGCTGCCACCAGAAAGGTGACTTCCCTCTGAGATATTTTAAAGCTGTCAGAAATAAGATTATACTCTATTGCCAAGCTTTTATACTGTGTCAGCATTTTATTTGTTTTTGCTTTTTTGTTTTTTGTTTTTTTTGAGGACTCCTCCACTGGATGTGTGGTTACAAAGATTTTACAAAACCCACGAGTCTAGTCATTAGCCGTAGCGATATTAAACATATGTATCAGTATTTGCGAGGTTGTTTGCTGTATTAAAACTCACACCTCCGCTCTATCACATAGCCATTAAATCCAAGACCCCGTCAGGAGCAGCACGGCCACTAATGGCTCCCTTTCATTCCTCGTTAAGTCTCGCAGGGATGAATCATCCGTCACTTTGAATAATGCATCTCATTACAAACCTGGCTAGCTCGAGCGACAGACCCTTGACACTAATGTGGAACAGAATCACGTCGAGGAAAGATGATGAGGCGCTTCAGATGCTTTGCCGTCCTGTCTCGTAGGTGCCATATGACAATTTACATTTTGGCTCACGTTTCAGATGTAGGAGGTTCGGTTTAGAAATTAAACACTAATTCTAAATGTTTGGCTGAGAAGCTTGGTAAACAGTTAAAAGGAACTATCAAAAAATTAAATTTTTAATGTTTGAACATTGACCAACGATCTGATTATTCAGAATGTGTTGATTGGATTTAATTAACTTTTAACAGCCACTTCGATTTAAGACTATAGCTCAGAGCACACTGTAATGTAACGTAAGAAATTAATTATTGTTACAGCATTAAAGTGGTTTTTTTGGATTAGCCTAAACTTTTTTGAACTAAATGTTACTTTTACCACTAAATTTCCTAAAGAAAATGTATATTTTTACTCAGATACATTTCTCTGAAGCATATTGGTTACTTACTACAAAAAAAAGTAGTGATGTGTCATCATTTTTAAATGGATCCTTAATATGACTCTGGAACAACGAGTCGTCACAAAGAGATTCCTTCATTTTGCATTGCCCTCGCATGAGCAACATCCTGTATTCTGTATTTATTACAGAGTTGTTGGCTCGTCTTGGCTTGGTATTTTACAGTCAATAAAGCTCCGTCACATTTAATCTTGTTTTCCTTAAACAGAGAATTTTTTGGAAGACAGCCTTTTACAAATGATTTAAATTGTTTAAAGATACGGTAGGACACTTTGGAAAATGCTAACTGTAGCCTAAATGTGTACACGCCACTCTCGCTGTCCGGAGCCACGCCTTCTAAACGCATGACCGTGCACAGACTAGACGAACTGAGACAACATTAAAAATAACTGAAAAATAACGGTCAGTTTCAGTGATACCAGACAATTATCGATACCTCTATGCTGCTGTATGTGCAAGAGGGCAGATTGAGCTTTCCTTTAAAAGTTCAGACTTTTCCTGACCCATGCACATTGCTTATTGTGGGTGAAAATGGACAAGGCTCCACCGTAGGGTTATTTGGAGGTGTAAATAAACATTCTACAATATAGTTAACTTTACACTATTGGTTATATAAAAAGGAATAAAAAGACACACATCCATCAAAGCACTTGGCATGTCTGGTGCAAAAGCTGATAACTGTAACGAATCCCACTGAGGCAAGTAGTAGTTTTAAAAGCCAGAGGTGCAGTTTATTTACTAAGTGACAAAACAATAAACATAATTTAAACAAGACTGAATCTAACTTAGATTAGCATAGCTTAGCTTATCTTGACTACTTACATTTACAGCATTTGGCAGACACCCTTATCCAGACTAACTTACAATTATACAACTAAGCAAGGGCCTTGCTCATGGGCCCAAAATGGTGGCTTGGTGTTGCTGGGAATTAAACCCCCCATCTTTCTGGTATTAGTCCCAACACCTTAACCACTAAGCTATTACTCCCTACTACTTAGCATAAACATAAACAGCAAACATGAACTTAACAACAACAAGCTTAACTTGACTTAGCATAAAAGACTCACAACATCGGACACAACCGAAAACTATAACAAAGACAAAGGGAAACACGAGGGCTATAAATACACAAGACTAACCAATAGAAACAAGACACATGGACACAGGGATCACGTGACCGGAACACACGGGGAACAAAGATCACATGACAAAGAAAGAGACAAAGTTTAACAAGGGCGTGAACAATGAACAAGAACTCAAAATATAAACACAATATAAACATGAAACAAGAAACATGAAACAAACATAAGATAGAAAACATAAACAAGAACATGAAACATGAACCATAAACAGGAACCTAACAGGAGCATGAAACATAAACATGAAACATCGTTAGTTGCATTAAATGTGGACTAGAGAAGCGCCACCCGAACTCAGAAGCACTGAAAGACTGAATAAAGTCAAAAACCACCTGAATTAATAAACGATTTCTTCAGAAAGCCATCATGCATGAAATATGAAATTGTTTATATAAACGAGTGGGCACAGATAAATAGGCTGATTGACAGTAATGCTCCTTGTTCCCTCTTAGACAAGGCTGAATTACTTAGTCGTGAACCCTGAAAAGCCCTCTATGCTTCAGATACAACCTTACAATGTTAGTGTTAATTACATTACATAAATAGTGACATTATATAAATTCAGGTATTTTAATAGGTGTTTGCTTTGGCAAAGATTCTCGTTAGCAGAGGTCAAAGAGACATTAAAAAGAGTTAATTACTTGGCATAGACTTTTTCCATAACTTTGGAAACATGCTTCAAGCTTCCTCTAATTAATTAAAAGACATTTTAATATAAACTAGACAAAATCCATTTTTTAAGGACGCTACAGAACCTCCTTCATTTTTCTTTGTCCCAAACTTTTATGACGGACTCGGGTTTTTCGTTAACTTGTCCTTAATAGGCTTCGTGTCATGTTTCATGCACCATCACAAGGAAAGTACGGAAAGTGATGATAATAAGCTGTAAATTATACGCCGAGTCTTATGAATATGCAGCAGCCAGTAAATGACTTGCTCCCAGGTGCCCTTCGAGAATCGGCAGCTTTTCTTTTTTTTTTTTTTTTTTTTCCTTTCTGCAGAATTATGGGCCTCTCGGAAAAAACATGCTCCTTTTAATGATTTCCAAGACTGCTAACTTGTCGGTTGGGGTAACTGTTTGCACAGGATCATGCAATTTCTTTGCTTAAAAGAAGTCCTGGCGGTGCATGTTGGATTTGTTTTATGGTTCCTGATTGTTAAACCCAGCCAGATGGTGGAATGTGAAATTGTTGTCAACAATACTTAAAAGTGAATGCTCTTTCTAACCCCCCGGTTAGACACACTATTTAGCGAAGGATGCCGCAGTAACCCAGATTATATTTCAGTTTTATTCCGACATTTATAGTTTGCTGTGTGAAGAGAATGATTGAACCAGATGATTAAAAGCTTTTCTTGAGCTTGATGAACCTCCTTCTAGATTCAGAGCACATGGGACAGTCACTAACACTAGTGTTTCATTTCAGATTTACAAACATGGAGCATTATCAGCACCAAATAAATAAAGAAACCTAGTGAAATTCTCTGTGGAATTGTTTTTTTGTTTGTCTTTGTGAAAACTTTGCTTTGTCATTTTTTATATCTGCAGTGCGCCGTCATTAGAACGATGTGAAATCTTGCTTGGGCCAGAGGTTACGTACGGTCCTCCAGGCCTGAACCTGACCTCCCCGGTTGCCATGACGATAGCCCACTGTGCCGAGGTTATCGGCGAGAACTGGAGCGTTCGCCTGAAGAAGAAAACGAAGGACGAAGAGTGGGAGGTACGAGCCATCTTCACCTCTTTTCTTTTTCTACTTCGGCTTCATTTGAAATTCAGATTGTCGAGCGGTGTGGTTGTCTTTGATTTATCATCCCGCCTCTCGCGCCGTGCAAGGTTCAGGTTATCTTTAAAAAAAACAGTGCAAAAGGAAATGTGTGAAAAAGCTTGTTTACTGTCAAATAGATGAAGCAAAATGCAGATAAAGGGTCTGTTATGTAATGTGAAACCAGGGTTTTTATTACAGCGGCCGATGTAGGGAGAAATTTAGGGTCATTTTATAAGGTCACAGGAGCAGCAAAGTGGATTTACAGTAGTTATTTAAGTTGTCTTACTGCTCAACTAAACAACTAGCAAAATAACTAGCTTTGACCCAGCCTGGAAACTTTCTATACACGCTGTCTATAATCGCTTATTCCTAATCAGGATCACGGGGATCTGCTGGAGTTTATGCCAGCTGTCGTTGGGTAAAAAGCAGGGGTACAACCTGGACAGATTGCCAGTCTATCACAGGACTACCTACAGACAAAAACCACACACACTTACTCTTATGGGCAATTTAGAATCATCAATCAAACATACATGTTTTGGACTGTGGGAGGAAACTGGTGTGCCTGAAGTTAACTAAGGCAAACTCACAGAAAAGACCACTGCCTGGGATACGAACCTGGGACCTTCTTGCTTTGAAGCAACAGTACTGAATTACTAAAGTATGTGCTGGCCAACAAGTACGTGCTCTTTGAACCTGTCAGAAGCTTTTTAAAATAGCTTTTAACTAGTAAAAACAATTCAGCTAGAATTAGAATTGTTTAATATTCATAACATTCGAACCTCAAATCTTTGCCCTTTTAATTCCTAATAATAAAGCAATGTTTAGGATAATCAGCCATCTTTAAATGCATCTATAAAGGCATCTGATATGAATGAATTTAGCCTCTCCAATTTAAACATAATCTCCTACAAAGTTAGTAAAAGTATTAAGTATTTGGATTTGCAATGTAGAAGCACATTTATCATGTTATATATACATATATATATTTATAGATAATAGCAGCGCTCGTACTGTAAGTCTCCGTAACATAGGAGCGGCAAAAAAGCTGAAGCCTTCTAAATGCTGCAGAAGAAAAACAAGGTGTTGACATGTAAGGAAGCGGTACAGGAAAAAATAAAAGAGAGACAATTTTGCCGGGTAATAACCAAGAGACCAAAAGAACTGTCAGCCAGAGAAGGCCTTCGGGCCAAAGGACCATCAAACACGTGCACTGTTATCGATCCAACTCCACCGGGGAAAACAAGCTGAAAATAACGGTGACCTGCAGCAATTTAAGAGAGAATTCTGTAGAGGGTGTCACTCCTGACCTGGACACTCAGTCGCTACTAAATCGAACGCTTAACAAGGTTTCACACCAAGTCCCAGCCATGGGAAAAAATGTGTTGTGGTATAATGAGGTAATACCAGTGTAATAATTCCATAACCCTAAAGAACACTATAGGGCTTCTTTACTTTAGACAGAACTGGGGCTTTTATCAAGCTGAAGGGACTCGGGAATAGCTACAGATAGCAGTCGATTTTAGTGTAAAACCTTCAGGTGTCTGCCATTTAGCTGAAGATGAAAAGGCAATTCACCTCTGAGCACGACAACGACTCAGGGCACACATCCAAATTAGCAAAGGAATGGATTCATCAATAGAAGATCAGTGTTTCTGAATGACTTAGCCAGAGACCAAACCTAAATCACCCTAAAAACGTGTTGGGTGACCTTAAGCAGACTGCACAGGTTTTTTTTTTTTTTTTACAGGAAAAACTAAGAAAATATTGCAAACTCATGATGTGCCAGGCTGATAGAAAAGGTGCTTCAACAAAGGATTAGTCCTAAACCAAGTTTTGTTACTGTTAAATTTTCTCTTTAACGTTAAGAATCTTCGTAATTGTTTTCACTTAATTTTTTATATGTTGTAATTGTACACTGAGGATGAAAATATTCCTTAAAGAATTTATCTTAATTGTCTTAACACATTAATTACAGGCTAGTGAGAAAGACTGCATTTTACATTTACAGCATTTGGCAGACGTCCTTATTTTTTAAAACGCTAGCTGTGTTTCTGCTAAAGAATTAATATCTGAAATAGTTTTCGCACCTTGCATCAATCCTCAGTAGTGCTCTGAAAAACATTTCAGTTTTTGAAGCAGATTGACTTTTTCGCCTCAGTGAAAGCCTAGTCCTTGGTGCCAGCTCTGGATTCATCAATGTCAGCATAGTGAGATCGAATCAATGGCCTCCTCCTCTGGTAGGGTGCAGAGAGCCAGCATTTGGTGTCAGTTCACCTTTCTAAACAGATTGTTCTTTAACCCGGTTCCAACTTATACGCCATCTTTTTACCCCGGCTCGGGTCGAGTCATTTGTCCTGTACAATTGTAGCCTGGATTCAGACTAAGAGACGCTCTTGAAAAGAAGCCATCTTGTTGTATTTAGACGCCTTGGCTCTGGTTAGACATAAGCAAAGCCCTGTTATTCTTTAGAGGCATGACCTTGGCTTTAGTGAGACAATTTCTTTCTAGAGTGTAGCGCCTGCTGTGTATAGCAGCTGGACAAAGCTTTCATTTTTAAAGGAGAAATAGCAGTAGGCATCTCAGCAGATGGAGACTATAAATTACTTTTACAGGCAATTTAGAATTAACATATTATCGCTGTTTTACATGCGCATAACCACAGTCAGCTGTGAATGCTAGCAGAGAATGTTGGGTAATTAGTGGTGGGGTTTAAGTAGCAGTTTTTACTTTAAACTTGTGCATTCTCTTTGCTGTACATGTGTAATATGTAATGTGAAATTGTGTAAGCAAAAGGAAAACTAAAATAAATTTTAAATAAATATAATAGTAGTAAAAGTAGTCTAGTCTAATAAAAGTATTTTACCTCAGGCATGTTTGTTAATTCTAGCAAATTAAAAGTAAACTAGAACATTCTCCTCGAGAATTTACAAATGCTTGCATATTAAACAGAAGACCTGCGTTAGATGCTTATTTAAAAAAATACTGTATAAAATGCAAACTAATGCAGTGTACCGTAGAGATCCTTACAGTTAATTAAACTGTAATTGAACATTTTTTTCTCTTACTAAACATTAGGGAACTCTTAAAGAACACTGTACATACCACTGGGGGCATTGTCATTATTCAATAACAGTATTTGTTCTCCATCACAGGAAGTAATGTCGGCAGAGGACGATTCGACTACGTGCTACTGTCTCCTGGATTCTGGAAGGTGCCACCTGCTGCTGAGCGAGCCGGGCTCATATGCCCTCGTAGGTGAACCGCTGAGCGACGGCGCCACCAAGAGACTAAAGGTGGCCGTGTTTGGCAGCTCGCACTCCTCTATGAGCTACAGTCTGCGTGTGTACTGCGTCGATGACACGCCTCACGCCTTTCAGGTCAGTATCATGACTGTGCTCGAGTGTCTTAATTGCTCCAAATTACACACCCTGTTATACATTAGCGGTGCGATGAAGTGTGGAAGAACAGGAACGTTTTAATGGCACAAGCTTAAATGGGTATAGATAAGGTCTTAAAACCTTCTGCCCTTTTGCAAAGGATTCCTTTAAAAAAAAAGGTTTAAACAGTTTTTACAGCTCTGAATAATTTATTTTGCATTGCAGCTAATGTTAAAGTGTATTTAGATATAAAGACGATTTAAATGTTAAGTTCCAACTAATCTGTGGCTACAGTACTGTGAAAGTTCTTGATGGGATAAAAATAATAAGAAAGCCATCAGCCACAATAAATAGCATTAAATTAACCATTTCCCTTCCAGCCTTAAAACATACAGCCTCACTTATGGGACACAATTTTACATCTTTCTGCACCCGCCAGATTCCAGCCTCCTCCTCTAATTAGTGTACTGGTGATTGACTTCAGGCTAGGTACAGAACACCTATTTATCCTGAGCCTGAATCTCATAGACGAAACCCAAGTCGCTCCCACCGAATAATGCTCCTCTACTAAAAGTATGCGACGTTGTGAAAAAGAACGTATTCTGGTATTGGCCTTAGCTTAGTGTGGACCAGAAGTGTCAGCATGACAAACTGAAAATGAAGCTGCATTACATCTCAGCCATGTCTTGTGTTCTCTTTCTAAAGTCACAGACAAGTACATAATCATAGCACTCTGAGTCACTCTGGGACTTTATAATGTAGTAAGTGTATCATTAAGCGGGCGTCAGATGAGTTTTAATTTTGAAATTACTTTTAGCAACTTTAGCCTATGTTGCAAAAAAAAAGTGTTAATTTACTTCAATCGTGTTGTTTTTATGACTACATTAAACATGCTTATGAATTATAAAGGATTGGTGAAAAAGTGTTTATTCATTGGCCGTAACAGCAGCTCTTTGTCATTTTAGTCTGTTATATGATTTACATCTACAGCATTTAGCAGACGCTCTTTTCCAGAACAGATGTACAAAAGTGCTTTGAGTCACATCATTGAACAGCTCAATAATCGTATATCAGATCACAAAACAAAGTGTAACAACCCTTTAAAACTGTTGCAAGAGCAGCATGAATATATAGATTTTGTGCAGGTATTGAAAGAAAGAAAGAGGTGGGTCAGCAATCGTCTCTTAAGGACAGCCAGTGACTCGGCTGTTCTGCCATTAATGGGAAGTTCATTCTACCATCTTGGTGCCAGAACAGACAAAAGTCTAGATGCAGACTTACCTTGTGTCCTATGGGATGGTGGGACAACAACACGTGCAGCTGCATTCTGAATCATCTGCAAAGGACCAATTGCACTCAAAGGAAGACCTGCCAGGAGTGAGTTTCAGTAGTGTAGTTTAGAAATATCTGTACAAGCAACTGAGTGGCCTGAGTAGATGATTGACTCCCCACAATAAATAAGCTTAATTTAAAAAATTGCTAATTTCTTTATTATTTCCTGAACTTATTCCATGTATTCCATTGTCTCTTAACACTCAGCCATCAGAATGTACAGTCCGATTGTTGACATTTTATTTTTTTGGTACATTGCCATAGTTAGCCTTTATGCACCAATGAGATGAGCAACGTTGCCAATTAATGTCAAAATCTCCTGAAAACCATGCTATAAACATGTTAAATTAGACCTAGTTTAATTTTTTAATCAATTTTTTACAGCAATATAATACCGCAAAACACTTCCTCAGAAATCCTGGTCCAGAACACCTTTCTTCTTCTCCTTTCGGCTGTTCCCTTTTAGGGGTTGCCACAGCAAATCACCTAACCCTAGTCCCATAGTCTCCACCTAACCCTATTCTCTACATCCTTTTACTCACAACCACTAACTTCATGTCCTCGTTTACCGCATCCATATACCTCCTCTTTGGTCTTCCTCCTTCTGTCTGGTAGCTTTATTTCTAACATCCTCCTACCAATATATTGACTATCCCTCCTCTGTACATGTCCAATCCCTCCTCTGTACATGTCCAGAACACCTTAACATTATTAAAATTGTGCTTTTATGCTCTGAACCATCCATATCAGGTTCCCCGTAGGTGCCACATTAGATGGACATCTGCGGATTGCTGGTCATTACAGTAAACTGACGTTAATTGTAGATAAGCTTACGATGTGGAACTGCTGGAAAAATCAGTTTAAAACTTGTTCACAGGCCATAAAGCGACGCAGGCGGTCCCTGACACCGTGGCAGTCAAATGATGGTCAATTGGCTTTAAGTGGCATAAAGGGATGTACGTAGTCCCAAACACTTTAGTGTTCAAATGAAGCTTGACTGTCGTGTGGCATAATGTATTATTTTCTACATCGTTACACGTTACATTGTTTTGTTTTGTTTTTTTGCCATTCCATATAACTCTTAGTAGGAGTAATCTAGATGGTTTAAGAAGGCTTTTGGATTCACTGTAGGGTTTTGATAAATTTATTTTTAAAACTATTTCATTAATTTTATTTATATTTCTTGATGCAGTTTGAGACTAAATAAATTCTATGTGTGTCACACGTACTACCTCCCACCAATGCTATTTAACCATCATTAAAAAACCTGCATTCCGGCAGTGTTAAATAAAAACCCAGCAATTACAGTTTAGTTCATATTTTAGTCAGGAAGATGCTGTTCTACTGAACTGTTGGGGGGTTTTTTTCGGTTGTTTTTATCGGTCTATTTGTCTCCTGTCTGTTAGCTGGAACGAGTCTATCCATCTCTGACCTCTCTCATTAACACTCTGTTTTTCGCCCACACGGTCCAATGGTCGATGTTTAGTGTTGTTTATTACATCGTTCTCTGTAAACCCCAGAGACTGAAATGTGTGAAAACCGCAGAAGGGCAGCTGGAACCATCACGTCTGGCACCGACTACCATAACCACAGGCAAATGAGTTCTCACACAAACGTCTTGTCCATGATGATGTTTGGACTCAAGACATCTAAACAATTTAACCCCATGACTAGTGACTCATCGCTTAGGGGAGCAGACTTGCTGTGTTAAGAAGCCAGTATATAAAGAGGGTCACTGAGTTTTTCCGTATGTGTGTGAAGGATGTAGCTGGATATGAATACATTATTTGTATTGAACAGTGTTCTGCACAGCTACAGAAGCAGTTAAGATGTGCACTATTCATATTTTTTGGAAGGGAAACAAAAAGAATAAGGTTTAGTAGATGAATCGATAAATCTACTCCAGTCTCATCCTTCCGACTGCAAAAACTGCATCTTGGCAGTCTTTCTTTTAATAAGGTGTCTTTCTTTTAATAAGGTGATAGATGAACATTTCTCGTTAGCATTGTTTGCAGTGTGATAGGAATAATTGAGGAATATTAATTAGAGCTCACAGGTGCTGAGCTGCAGGTGGCTAATGGGGAAAGAATGATTCGAGTCAGTGGAGACTGAAAATGTGTTCATGAGCTGCTGGTGGTTGAGTTGTTTCCTGTGTGAAAGAAGTTATTTGTGGCCGAGTAATCCTTTTATTTCGAATGACGGACAATGGTGCAGCAAATCCATATATAATCCAAAATGCCATCTAGACTTTGGAGGACTAGCGGAGAAAAGGCTTACAGTAAGAGGATAATGCTATCTCTAAATGCTTCAGAAAGTTTCTGAGAGCTAACATGGCACTACCAGGCTCTTTAGGAAGTCCAAAAGTCACTTTATACAAACAGCTGTCAAAACAGATAAATCTGAAGTTCTGCCTAGTTCCAGACTTGTACACATTTCTGGCATAAGGCAGATGCCCATGAGCAGTTTGGGATTAAGGGCCTTGCTAAAGAGCCAAGCATTGGCAATTTGGTGATGTTGGGAGATGAACCCATGACCTTATGATCAGCACCTTAACCATCGAGATAACACTTTCCCAAGTTTAGGCTCCCAAGTCCACAATACTTTTGCTCATGCTATTTATAATGAGGTACTGTGTTCATTTTGTACTGCAGAAGATAAACCACCAAAATGGGGAAGTGGTAGCGCAGTGGTTAAGGTGTTGGACTGCTAATTGGAGAATTTGGGTTCGATTCCCAGCACCACCAACCCACCACAGCTGGCCCCCTGAGCAAGGTCCTTACCCCCAATTGTATAGTTGTGTTAAAGAGAGAATTGTATGTCACTTTGGATAAGGTCGTCTGCCAAATGCTGTAAATGTAAAATGAAGGCGTAGTTTTCAGGATCACTCACTCACTTCAGTGCAAAGCTAGAAATCTCACCTCTCATCATACTCGACTGATCGATAATAACATACTCCTATCTACTTTCAGAACTTCCTTTCACACTGCCCTCCCTATGATGTCTTCTTTACTTTACTAACTTCTTTCTAAGATAAATCTCATACGTTTGTGCTACAGCAGGCAGCAGTGCCACCTCACAGCTGGGGATTTAATTAAGAGCTCAGGATATTGTGTATTTTTCACATTCCTCCCAATGTGTACGTTTCCTCAGGGATCTCTGGTTTCGAAATATAAATAAATCACCTATTAGTGATGCACCAATACTATTTTTTAAAGAATGAGTACAAGAACAAAGATTTTTTTACTCACCGATAACAATACTTTTTTGGGATTATTTGTATGGCTCCTGCGTTTTCTTTTGCCATTTTCTCTTCGTCATGCAAGGGTTATCTGCAGGGTCAGTTGCCGAGTGCCAACATTACTGCAAGTGACATATTCTTTGTGTTCACTATTGTGTTTTAAATTCAGATGTTTTATCAGATTATTCATATTATACATACTCTCTTGCCTAACTAAGTTTGCAGTCTGCTATGTGCAAGTTGTCATACTCAACTTTGAAATGTTTCCACCTCTGAGTCTGACATTCTGTCGCTGCTGCCGGAGATTTAATGCACTGAAATTCTGTCAGTAGCGTTAAAAGACGCATCAGTCTTTGGTATCGGACTGTTTTTGAGAGAAAGAGTACGACTACTTGAGTTCAGTATATCAGTTATAATAGGAATCCAAAAATAGGCTCAAAACCACAGCCTGGCTGATATGATTGTTGAACTGGTTCAGAATGGACAGCTGGGATAGACTCTAGCAGATCTTTGGCATGGATGGATATATATATATATATACACACACACTACTGAGCCTCATTTTGACTTGTTTTAAGGACATTTTTCCACTTCAATTTTGAGTGTGACTCCAAATCCAGACCTCCATGGGTTAATAAATTTGATTTTCATTGATAATTTTTTGTGATTTTGTTGTCAGCACATTCAAACTATGTAAAGAACAAAGTATTTAATAAGAATATTTCATTCATTCAGATCTAGGATGTGTTATTGTAGTGTTCCCTTTATTTTTTGAGCAGTATATATATATATATTTGCATCACATCATGTTGGCACCATATTACACTAAGAGTGTGATGTAGTTAAAAAAAAAAGGATATGTGACAAAACTAACTGCAGGTATTGTTTTCAGTAAAGATCTAATGTCTCACTGCATGATTACAGTTTGTATTTTCATATTGCTGTCAACATTGCTGTTTCTCTTTCTTCATCACACACACACTCTCTCTCTCACACACACACACACACACACACACATGCCAAACTCAATCAGTGTAGTGCTGCATGAGTGCTCACACTGGTATCAGTAAGCAGGCTGAGATTGCAAACTCTCAGAATAGATGCCGTTCACACACACACACACACACACACACACACACACATGCGTAACTGAGAAAGCCAGCGAGACACAAAACAGTTATGACAAACGAACACTTCTACACCTGGAAGCAGGGCAGCCTTTAATCAATTTAAATTCAATTTAATTTTCCAACATTCACGCTGATTTTTTTTTCATTATTTTTTTTGTATACGTCTGTGTATTGGTTTGTGTTTTGCTCCGTTTCTGCACTGACATCACTATTTTTCAACTGAGCCGAGAGAAAAAAAAAAACAAAAAAAAAAACAAGGATTCTCTGAGGATTTCTACACTTTCTAAAAGTAGATATGCTGATGCGGCTGAACCAGCGACCGTAAAATCTGTGACTGCCTCACTCCAGTACTGGTGTTTGTTTTATTAAAACACTTTTCCATGTGGGATTTAATGATGGATACAGCATTGTGAGCTTAATTGTGCTTATTAAGAGTGCAAAGTTTTACCAGTCAGTTAAACCAGCATTTGCACTTTATTCACATTTACGGAATTTAGAAGACGCCCTTATCCAGAGCGACATACATTTATCTCTTATACAACTAAGCAATTGGGGGTTAAGGGCCTTGCTTGGTGGTGCTGGGAATCGAACCCTGATCTACCAGTTAGCAGTCCAACACCTTGATCACTGAGCTGCCACTTCCCCCAATTCCTGTCTCAAGATTCATTTTATTTTTAAAGAATACATTTTATGGTAATACATTAGCAATACATTAAAATTATAAATAAAATTTATAAAATATGTCCTTAAAGAATTTTGCCATAACAAAATAGCACTACTAATAGTATTTTTTTTTTTATTTTAAATCAAGAAAGTAAGCTTAACCTTTTCCTTCACTGGATCTGCAAACACTGTTCCAGCATGACAATGACTGGAACATCTAACGTCAGTAGCTGACTTAACTAATGTTCTTGCAGCTGAATTACTAAAGCACCCACACAGATGCTGGTCTCCAGAATTACTGGAAATGCACACCGGCAGAATACTGCAAAAGTTCATAAGCTAAAAAACAGGAAAATTCAAATAAAAATTAAACAGTTTTATACATTTAAGGTCTGTGGTTAATTTGATCCTGCTGTGGGTAACACTAAATAGCAAACGTTTAAATTTTAATTAGTTGATTTTAATTTTACTACACATAGTCCAAGTGTTGTTTATCTCGACAATATCAAACAAATTTGCCGTCTTGTGTATCTTTCCTCCGAAACTCTTAAGGACATAAGAAACTGGATTACTAAAGTGGAGCATCCAATATCTTATCTCCATCATCTGCAGTTTCATTTTAAATTACATCTCAGAGAGAAGTTTCATGACATCACCTTGTTTAGTCACACACAGTTTTCCGAAACTTTTCCACACTGCAATAAAAATATAATATAGAACTAGGAAAGAGCATGAGAGAACAACTTCGGTCAAGCTTCTCTGGTTTGAGCCTTTGGGGAAACTTTTAAAGGTTGTGGAAATCAGCCGAGAAACCCTTAAGGGGTTGCATAAGAAGACCTAACAGTTGCAGCTCTTTACATAGTTAAATGCCTTTTTATGCCCCGCTATAGGGAGTAGTGACTGCAGAGAGCCACAGACACGGTTTTCTGCTGGAGGAACCGAAGACGCTTCTGTTTAAAGGAAACACCCACAACCTACAGGTCTCCATCCAGGATCTGCCCCAGTTCCCCTGGAGCATCAAACCCTTTAGCACCTGCCAGGTGAGGATCTTCGGTTGATTATATTTATATTATATCTCATTTCACCAAAACAGGTTCATACTGAATATATTTATCATTAGTTTGGTTTATGGAGAAACGTAGATCCCCAGTGAGACTTAAGATGGATTGTAGGAGGAAAGTATTACCGCTATCACACAGAACAGCTGTATTTCGTTTATGAGCTGTATCCAGAACAGGACATCTAGCATTCTAGCTGCTAGTGTCAGAGGTATTGAGACAATAACCGTTACCTTCCAGAATTGCAAGCGGTGCTGGATAAATAAGCTCATAAAAGGAAAATAGTGATATTTGTGCTTGTTTAAGTATAGCTCTCCTGTGGATATTAATTAAAGCATAAAAATTTAGAGTTTGCTGTAATAAGAATATGATTAACCGGTGTGATGCAGTGTTACTGTTACTGCCCTGATGGGTTTTTTTTACCACATCAAGCTTCTGTACAATGAAATTTTTTTATAGAAAACAGGCTTTTACTGTTACCATCAGCATAAACTATTACAGAGCTTTTAGATTCCTCTCACGTCAGAAGGAAACGATATGATGACCAAACTACGTGTTGACATCATGAAGGCTTATTAATCAGCAGGCAAGTGTGTCAGGATTCCACTAGGCTAGATTTTTAATCTCTTGTCCTATCTTCTCCATCTTAACACCTGTCCTTTTTTTCTACTGATCTGAAATCAGTTCTGAAGACGTGTGATAGATTAAGGTTTATAGGAAATAAGAGAAAGCTGATTGTTGTGAAAGTTTTCCAGTGGGAATGGCATAGGGTTAGACACTTAACTACAGCCCAGTCATCCACCTCTCTGAACATACTGTTTTGATGTTAGGTAGCAGAAAGTCAAGGACGAATTAATTCCACCCCTGAAAGCTGACCTTGCTCTCCAGCGCTCCCGTACTGGCCATAAGGCTTAACCAGAGAGCAACCTGATGGCTGGAATTAACAAGAATTTGGGCCAGAGCCTAGTTTTGTCTGGAACATCTAAAATGCAGCTCCTTTAGCAGAGTAGCCATGCTGACTCAGTGCCTTTATTTACATAACTGAACACTGTCTCTCCACTCTTTTTATCTTTCTCCCCTGCTTTCATCTATAAATCTTTATCACTTTCCTCTCTAAATGTCTACATTTCCTTTCTTTATTACTTTAATTCTGTTCTTCTACTCTTTCTTAATATTTTTTCTAATCTTCTGTCTTCTCCATATGATCTTCATCACACTGTCCTCCTTCATTCTCTCTCTCTCTCTCTCTCTCTCTCTATCTATCTATCTCTCTCTCTCTCTCTATCTATATCTCTCTTACATTTATCCTATCCTATTTCTATCTTTTCCTTCTTGTTTTTCTGCATGTGGGTTGCAGGAGTTCTCCTTCTTGCAGGTATGGAGCAGTAACCAGCAGCCTCTGCACTGTGCCTTCTCTCTGGAGCGCTTCGACTTCGGCACTTCGCAGCTCTCCTGCAAGATCAGCGTGCGTCAGGTCAAAGGTCACGAGCAGATCCTGCAAGTCTACACCTGTGTAGAAGAGGTCAGCTCTCATTTCCCGAATGCCCTGCTTAGAAAAAACATTCACGTTACATGATCATAAAGAGTCAGGACACTTGCGTATCTGCAGCCCAGTAGAATTCACTGCATGTTGTTTGCCTTTTGATGTTTTTCCAGAAGGAGAAGGAGACGCTTCCGTTTTTTATGCAGACCGACTGTACGGTCACCTCCCAGACTGGCGCTAAAGCCTTCAAAATCCCTCCGTCCATAAGACAGCGCATCTGCGACACCTTCGACACTGCCAACACCAAGGGCAAGGACTGGCAGCTCCTCGCTCAGAAACTCAACATTCAGAGGTAAAATCTTGACACAATGACATTGTTCAGATTTAAATTGTCAGTTTGAGAAGTTATTTTGGGTTTACTTTTATCAAAAAAAAAAAAAAAACTAGCTTCTCTGCTTTTTTTCTCTGCCTTCATTTCTTCTACTTAACAGTGACGCATTCGATGCTGTTCCACGATATAACACAATGCTCTTTAAATAATCATGCTGTTATGGCATATTACGCTATACATTATGCATGCTCTGCAATATTCAATAACTTATGCATGCTAAGCATGTCACTTCACAGAAAGGGAAGCAGCTGATGATTTAAGGTCCAGCCGCTGTCATTGTTCAGCTTTAATAAGGAATGTTAGTATTTCATGAACGCTAAGGGCTTTTTGGATTATTTACTACTCGGAGCAAATCACTGCTCGTTGTTTGGTGTTTACAGGCACAAATGTGTTGAAACACTGCCCTCAAGTGGCTGTAAATATGAGCACAGTATTGATGCAAATCCCTAAACTGATTTTGAATGTGTGTATTTCTAGACAAGATCATTTATGATGTGTTTAATTTGGGGGGGAAAAAACTAAAGCGGCGAGTATGTTGTTTGTTGTTTTTTTTTCCTTTATTACTCTCTCTCACTAGAGCCACATGTGTGAACAGCACAGAGATTAATGAGAAATAATAACTGGAATAAGGACAAATATATGGTTGAAATGACAATAAAGCTTCTTGAACTTGACCGTCTTTAAACATATGTTCAATGATCACTACATCACAGACATGTGGAATGTTAGTTTCCTGATTCTGATTGGTCAGAAAGTGATATTTATATTTTAGTAGCAGCAATTCAACTATAAAATATTAAATACAGGAAGATTTTTCAGTTCCAACATGTACTAAAACAAGTTCTACAGTAAACACTTACTCACAGGCAGATGCAGGCATAATTATTATCAGTAGTACATCTTTATACTATATAGAACCCGATATTGAACCCTACCTTCATATCTTTTGTCATTGTATTCCCTTCCTCAGGAACCTCTCGTACTTTGCTAAGCAACGAAGCCCGTCCGGGGTCATCCTTAACCTGTGGGAGGCTTGGCACCAGGACTCCCGAGACCTGGACTCGCTGGCTAGTGCCCTTGAGGAGATCAGCAAGATACATTCTAAAAGCTTGGCCCAGAGCCCGAGCGAGACACATTTGGACTACAATCAATGACGTAGAGATGCAAACACAACCCGTCTTTAATGTCATGACGCGAGTGCTCATGTCCTGCTCCAAAAAAGAGAGAGAGAGAGACGTGAACACGAGGAGTGTGTAACGATGGAGTAAAAGGACGCACTGCTTTGAAAAAGAAGAGGAGAACCCTTAAAGAAAGTTTTTCCCCAGTTGTACCATCATTGTGAGGATCAGCTTGGGTCATAAACCTTCTTAACTTTTTTTCTATTAAGCTTTGCCACTGGTTTACAAGGCAGCATGGACCTTTAACGCTTCAGTGTGCTACTACTTACTTATTTTGTGGTTTGGTTGCACTATAAAGCATTGTAGAGGTCAGCGTTTGAAAAGAGGCGACATGGTTTCTTTTTGGTCAGGTGAGGGATCGGTTTCTCTCCGTACACTGTGTACTGCGAAGTCTCGTGTTGCCGGTCCACTGTAAAAGCAGCTAATGGGACGCAAGATAAATAAAAAAAGAAAAATAGCTTTTGTGTTTAATGTTGTTTTTAAGATGTGCAAGTGTGGTGGTGGGGTTTATCAGGGAGAGTACGCACGGATCTCTGCTTGAGCATCCAAAACAACAGCTCCAATGTGTTTCACTCAGATAACCACAGCAGTTATTGCGGTCGGCTCTGCACAGAGAACGTTGTTATGTCGAGAAACGCAGTTACACTTAGATAATTTACACAAGCCCCAAATCAGTTTAAAAAAAACAAAACTAGCCCTAATCTGACAGCCGCTTCATTTCCTGTAACGATCCAGCGGTGGAAGATGTGAAGAAGTTTTGTACAGCAGGGCGTCGGTTTAGAGAGGAACCTAAGGCGAACAGCCACTTTTACTATTTTAACGTTAACGTTGTTGCTGGTTTTTCTTTTAGTTCATCCGACATTTTTATTAAAGACTTTTATGTATAAAGCTAATTATGTACTTTCATTGGACATCAAACAGAATCTACGAGCCACCGGTTAATATCCACTGAATTCTGATGGTCTACATGGTGACCACCATCATCAAGATGCAGAATGAAGAAAGGAATTGTAAGACAGTGCAGGAGTCTGTGCTTTTAATGCCATAGTTTCCCAGAAAATGTGAAATGGATGGTTTTTTTCTGAATGAAATGAAATTATTTGGACCTGCTGCTGAAAATCCAGACACATGACGATAAATAGATTAATAAATAAATAAATGCAGGATTTTTTTTTTCCGGGGAGGGGGAAAAAATTTCCGTTTGATTTTTTTTTTTTTTTTTTTTTTTTCCACAAGATTTTAATGTATTGACACAGTTTATCCAATAAAGTTTAATGACAGACGTGCTTGATTTTATTTACTGATTAAATGCATGCCATGAGAACGCACACTATTTCCTTAGCCGTGTAACAAACCACAAACCCAGTCATGTGATCACTTCTGCTCCTCAAACTTCTACACAACTACCAGTTCATCTACCACGTACATGTATTTGCAACCACACCAATTCAAAAGTACACGTATAAAAACCCAAAGACATAGAATTAGACTCTTATATACAGTACACTTACCCGCTGTAATGACTACTTTAGCAGGCAATACAGCTAATATGGACTGAATGCACAGCAAGCCGTTACTACCAGCTTTCTCTGGAAACCTTCGGGTGCAAGAAGCTTTTATCTGCTCTGACCGAACCTCGGCCACAATAGAGAACCTGACAGCGAGACAGATGTCTCAGGAAAGATTCAAGTGGAAGAGGTTGTCAGAAAGGAGACACTGTGCCCGTCTTTGCCGATTCATCACCTTCATTAATCTGTTCCTCCACGGGACTCATTTCTGGTGATTTTTTTAAAAATCATGCTCGCTCAGTGAAAGACACGTCCTGGTGGTCATTAACACTAAAAGATGTGGTCCAGTTAACAAGAATGTCTTAAGATGTCTTTTAACATTCCAGCTTTTGAATTATGGACTTTTTCAGGAATGATCTCTTTGTTCTTGAAAGAGGAGTTGAAGGAGAGAGAACGGCACCGAAAGACGAAAGATTTACACGCTTCGGTTAAAACGATGCAAAGGGGGAAAAAAAGACGAGGACATTGCTGATGACCCAATGAACATCTCACACCCTTTCCCCTTCAGTGAATCAACTTCTCTGCCTGTTTTTAGGTGCGTCTTTAAACGCTGTCACTAAGAATCGGAATTATAAAAGTTTCTGTTTAAATATTCGAATCTAAGATCAGACTCAGTCTTATTTCAACTGCTTGTGTTTTTTTTTTAGAGCGAAGCATCTGATCAAACTCATGATTAAGTTAACTTACAGATGTGACTTCACTACTTTAAAAGTTTGATTAAGAAATTATAATATGATTATGAAATTCAGAAAGACTACATCCGGCATGTTGATAGTCACATGACTGCATGACTATCTCACAGTAGCGGGAATTTCAAGTTGGACAATGTTTACTTGGATGACGATAAACAAGTGTAATTTAATCACAAGGAACAATGTTTTTAAAGGAATTTGAAAGCTATTTTAGGCACTTGAAAAAATGTTGCATCATCTTTTTCAGCTATTTTTTCCCGTTGGCATATCAGACAGTATAGTTTCCATACTATGCGTAGTTTAGAATCCGGGTTAGAGTATTGGATCATCCAGGAACTTCCCACATACCAAAGTTTGGATTTTTGGCAGACACGCTTATCCAGAGCTACGTACATTCATCTCTTTTATAGAACTGAGCAATTGGGGGTTAAGGGCTTTTCTCAGGGGCCCAGCAGTGGTAACTTGGTGGTGCTGGGAATCAGACCCACATTCTTCCAATTAGCAGTACAACACCGTAACCACTGCACTACCACCACCCCAGACATTCGGACATGATTAAGGAATCTGCTGCTAACATTTATCATTTTCTTTATATTTACTTACCTGTTCTTTTATGAACAGGTAAGTAAATATATTTTAAGATTTCTTATATTCCTGACCACCAGATAATCCTCCAGTCCGTTGATCGCCATTGTTAACGAATGAATGAATGACTGAATCAGTTTTTAATGAAGCTACACGGCTAATGTAGATAACATATTAGCCGGTTCATTGTATTATATCCAATAACACTCCAAGTCTAATTAGCATTGTAGCTAATGAAGCAAACTTCCAGAACTCTCACACGTAGCCACTTACCTGACTTACTATTTTGGCGTTATGAGAAACAATTGTTGGGTTTTTTTAAAGCGTTCTCTGAATACACTGCAGTGAGTCAGCCTTTTCCATTTTTATCCAATTTTTATGCTTTATCTATTAGCACTGAGGCTAATGCTACATTTCCACACAGGATGGATCCCCATGTAAGTCTCTCTCTCACTCTCACTCTTACTTCAGCTCCTATTAATTAATTAAATCATTAATTAAATCATTAGTTAAATATAGCACTTTTCATCCAACAGCTTAGCGGTGAGTTTCTTTCTTAGCCGTTTGGCTAATTAACAGAGCTAATTGTGTAAAGATTAAAAAACCCGCCTTCGTTTTTTCCCCCTCAGTGTTTTATACTCTTTCACCAGCAGGTGGCAAAATACATGTATTTTCTATGCGTTTCCACCTTTCTTAATTTCCCCCTTACAAACTGATTGTGATAAGGTTAGTTTTTTTTAGCTTACATATTTTGATTATTTCAGGCCAAAATATACATTAAAATAATACATTAAATGAAGAAGCAGTTTCCTGTTTCCTCCTGACGTAGTTGTAAAAGGAGCACAGTGGAAAAAATGAGTAAAGGTTTTTTTGTTTAATCTAAACCAACAATGAAAGCTTTAGTGGCTTTTCAATTTCCTGTATTATTTTTCGTTTCACACCTTCAGCCTAGTGATCTGTTTTATACGCTCAGTCACTTTATTAGGAACACCTGTAGGTCTGCTTATTTATGCAACTTGCATAAACTCCTGAAACTATTACTCAAGAAATACATCTGAAATCACACACTAATCATGTTGATAGTCACGTGTCATACGACATCACAGCATTGCAAATTTAAATTTGATGACAAGTGCATTTTAATCACATAGAAAGGAATTTAAAGCTACTTTAAGCACTCGAAAAATTTCTTTCCATCTCATGGGATATACATGGGATAGTAAAGTTTTTATCCTACATGTACTTCAGAATCCAACTATTAGATCATCCAGGAACTTTTCCAATTCGTGTGTTAAATAAATTTAATGCACACAGACTGAAGTGGTTTAAGTCTTTGGTTTTCTTAATTGTGATAATTTTGGCTTACATTTGACAAAAACCCACCTATTCACTCTCTCAGAACCTGAACCAAATAGTTGTGCAGTGTGAAAAGCACAGTGATCCAATGACTTTGAACATTGTGCAGTGTGAACTTGCCATTAGTTGCGGCTCATCTATTTATCATCTGTCCAACTATAAACGTTACTGTATCCCACCTAGCTGCTCAAAGCAATCTGTAAAAAATTCCCCAATCTCAGGTCCATCCACAAATTAAATGCTAGAGATTGTTGTCTTACAGGGTTATGCAATTTCTGAAATACTCAATCCTCCGATCTATGTGATGATCAGAGTCTCCAAGATCGCAAATTTTCTTCATTGTGCTGACTAGATAACTACACAAATGTGCAGGTTGTAAGTAACTGCACTGAGGCGAGAAGTATAAAACTGCAGTTTAAACTAAACATAAACTAAACTCAACTTGAGTACATAAAAACATTTAGCGAAACAACAGACAAACTACACTAGACTACTAGCATGATTATTTACCAGCTTAATCATAAACAGACTCACCACAGTGGTACAAACACAAACAATAATCCAAAGGGCTATAAATACACACTGAACACATTAACTAAACAAGACACACCTGAACACAATCACAGGACTAAACAACCAATGAAAACAAGACGCATGAACAGAGAAAATCACATGACAATAAGACATGAGGACAAAACAAGAAGTAAACAAAACATGAACTCCCTAGACTAGCTAGCTAGCGTAGCTAGCGTAGCTTAGCCTAGACATAACAAAACAATAAACATGAAACAAGATCAACATAAAACATGAACAATAACAAAACAACATGAAAACAGGAAACCAAAAACCCTGAACATTACACAGTCCTATTAAAGTGGGCAGCGGTGAGTGTCTATTGATCATCAGGGAAATGAAGATAAGATATAAAGGGGCCTGTAAAATAAATGCGGCAGCACTGCTATAAAATTTAAATAGATGGTCTGGGTCAATGGGACAGCCGTCAGGACACAGTCCTCGCTCTCATTCTCTCACTAATGACTTCATGCACCATAAACCTTCCTGTCCCATGAGCCACTCTCATTATCACACACCCTGACAGAGCAGATAAAGCAGTATGATGAACGATAGGCTTCCGGCAACGATACCTATACTGCAAGAGTGTTACTGCAGGAGTGTCCAAAAGTCCTCCCCAAAGTACGGTTGGACTGCATCAAATCATCAATCACTTAGGATGAATTTTATTCAATCAAAGACTTTTATCTTAAAAAGAAGTGTCAGTGGTTAAAGTATCAGAAATGTCAGGAGTATAAATGTTTGTCCTGAATTGCTCAATATTAGTAACCACTCCTGAGAATTTACTTTAGAAACAATTAAATAAAAAAGCATTTAAAACTGATAATCCTTGTTTCACCAGGCTGATTGGTTCAATCTTTGTTTGAATGACATAAATTTCTTGTTGGAGGAGATCCAAAAGGTTGGAGCTCCTTTTACCTTGTTTCCACCTCAAAAGGCCTGAGAAAGAGTGAGAAAATCCCAGAATAATTGTATACAAGTGATAATTAAAATGATGGGTAAATTATAGTTGAACAAATATAATGTAACTGTTTTGTAAAAGAATTAAAACGTAAAATGGTACTGTGCTTGAGAAACATCCGGCAGAAAGTTTGCCAGTAAGTTGCAGAAAACCTCAAGCGATGAGAATGCGCCAGAACCAAGGGTTATCAGGCGCTGTACTATGTCAGCGCAACAGGAAACTGCAAACAGCAAGAAACCTGTAACATTAAATCACAGGATATTCAGTTTTTATGAAATGCTTTGCTAAAACATTAATCCAATTTTAATATAAATTGTTATTTTATTTATTTATTTCGTCACATATACTTTTTACAGCAGAGTGAAATTCTTTTTTTGCATATCCCATCTTAGTAAGTTGGGGTCAGAGCGCAGGGTCAGCTATGATACAGCGCCCCTAGAGCAGGAAGGGTTAAGTGTCTTGTTCAAGGACCCAACAGTGGTTGGCTTGTTGGTGGTGGGGCTTGAACCCAGGTGTTTCTGGTCTTCAGATCAACAGCTGGCGGTGGTGGGGCTTGAACCCAGGTCTTCCTATCGGCAACACAGCGCCTTAACCATTTAAGCCACCAATGCCCCAATATTTTAGTATTGTCTTAATCGTAATTTTTACTTATGTAATCCAAACAATAATCATTTATGTGTTATGTTATGAACAGGAAAGAAGGGACGCCTAAGATGCTAGATGTATACATGTAGTAAGGCGCAGAACGTGCAGGAAAGGCTTCCGGCACAGAATCCCCCTACTGGTCATCATTAATGCACTTTGCATTTATGCATTAGGCATTTTGCAACTTAGGTGCTTTTCTTCTCATAGGAATTTGTTTTGATACTTTGAAATTCTTACAACTGCCAAAAGAATGTCATTACTTAGAGGAGATAATGCTTTGAGGAGTTGTATTTGATTACATATATACTTTTCTTAAAGTACTAAAAAGAAATGTTATTTTTTTAACTTTATTGTAATTCTCTTTCATACTTTCATTCTTTCATCGTGCATTTGGTACCTGGACCTTCAGTGGGGACTTACCCGACTGATACACCTCCTAATACCCCCACTATCAGGTCGCAATTATAGAAACCATCAATACTATACAAAAAGCAATATAACAGGGTGTGGAATTACAGACAGAGAGACATTTCATGTATTGAGGATGGAAACCATTTTTATTAAAGCAAGAACCCCAGTTAAGACTTCAAACCTCTGCAATACAACAGCAACTGTGCCACATACATCATCTGGAGCAGATCAGAATCAGTATTTATCTTAATATTAATATAACATTACAAAAACATAAAAAAATAAATTAAAACATATAATACATTTAAACTCTTTCCCAGGCTGAGACAGGCTAGTTATCTTCGGGGTTATAAGACCCCTCCTCACGATGTCTAACTTTTTCGTAAAAATCTTTTTAAAAAAGTATGTCCGAGATAAAGTTAAGTTCTCTTGCTCCGTCAGCCATTGTTGGCGTAAAAATTCTAATTCAACTGTACATGCGTGTTTCGCTAGCCTTGTGTAGGCTGTAAGAATTTACTCTGATCAACCAATCAGAGGACGGAAAAATGCTGCCGTCATTGTACGCCAGCTAGTGGGCATTAGGAGGCGGGCTTTAATAATTTTAAAGCAATTTTAGAGCAATTAGCCAGCAGAAAAGGCCTTACTGACCCTGACACTGTACCACATACACTTATTTGTATTACAATTTTAATAAAAAGGAACTCCCACTGCAAGATCTCCTAAAAGGCAAAACGGTCTAATCCTCTCTCCTGTAATAAAATAAGTATCAACCTAAAGAGAAAGACGCTGAAAAATCAAGGATCCTGAAGAGAATCTCATTACGAAAAGTAAATCAATGTGAACATCCCACAGACTTAGTAGGAAATCGTGATTTTACTTATTGAAAGGTTATTTCTTTAAAAAAAACTACCTCTGTTCAAAAAAACTTGTAATCTTGTTTAACTACACACCCTGTTATGGGGTGCCGAATCTTTTTATTGTTGGCTTAGGCCAATAAATATTTTATATATTATATATATATATATATATATATATATATCTATATATATATATATATATATATATATATTTTTACTCATCGAGTCCACATGTACAAGATCAAAGAAAAGGGTAAAATTTAAAACCACCATCTTTTTTCTATCTTTTAAAAAGAATTATTTATTATCCTGTTGGCAGGATTTTTTTTTTTTATGACATTACCTTTCTGTGCAAACAAACGGCTTCAAGTGCTTATATAGACATGACTCAACACCTGCAGCTATTCAAAGCCCCGCCTTTTGTCTCTGATGTGAAGGTGTGTAACAACGCTGCGACAGGTTTACTGGAATGTTGTTCTGGAAATAATTGTGACAACGCCCGAGCTTAAACACTTTGATAAACAAGTAATGATATCAGCCATATATGTACAAGTGCAGGTGAAGCTTGCATAGGCTTTCCTCACTTAGCCATAAAAGGAAACTTTTACTGATAGAAAATAGGGAACTCAACTATGTTTACTTGTTCTTGATCTTTAGGACACATTTAATAGACCTGGAAATGCTGCTGAATTGATAATGCCAGCGATTAAACAATAATTATTTTATGAAACATGTTGAATCATGTCTCATAGCAGAAAGGTATTAATTTATAAAGGACTAAAATGAAAGTGTAAATCAAGTAGCGGTTTGTATCAAATAATTTCCAAGATCTAATTAACATCTAATAAAGTGATAACAAAAAATCGAAAAATGAAATGTAATAATTCAAGTAGCATTTTATAGTTATAGTATAAGTCTTGTTGTTTAAAGGTATCCCTAGGAACTACACCCTTTGTAGTGTGTAAAGTGTAAAGATGGGGCTGCTAAGTGTTTAAATTTGTTCAACCGACTAATGGAAGATCTCATCCTTTCTAAAGATCCAACTTCTGAGAGGATCAGTCCAATATTCCACACAGTTCGTAAAAATATGATAAATATAGGAATTTATTTAAAGTAACATATAGTACTATATATTTCAATCTCATATCTGTCTACAAACTCATTTTCTGGAGGGCCACCATCCTGGCAGAGTTTTAACCCTCTGTTACCTCTGCACTTCCTCTTGTTATTTACCATGAGCAACAGAATCAAAAGTTTACCTCTGCTCACCTAACATTTTCTTTAAGGTGTTAGCAAAAGTTTAATTTAGACTATAAGAAAGGAGAAAGTAGAAAGTTTTTGTATATAGTAGCGTTTCATTTTTCCATCACTGGAACCAAAGGACAGAAAGAGCGTTCCGACATGACAATACCCCTGTGCACAAAGACCCTGATTTCCATGAAGATCGAACTCGAGTGTCCTGCACAACAATCATATCCCTACAATCTATTGGAAAGACCTTATAGGGGTGTGGAGATTATTATAGGAGTGAGACAGAATCTGGAAAAGGATGCTCAAATTTAATACACATATATGTGATAGACAGATGCTCCAATACAAATCTTTTGTACATTTAATGAATATATACTGTACATCAATTAGCTCTATAATAGCTACATCATTAATAATAACACTTCCGAAGCTCTCTGCTTTTTTTCCATCGACGTCATGTGGCGCTTCAGTCATTTATTACATTTAATTTTTTATTTTAGAAATGAATTTATACGAACGCGTACACTGTCCATTTGACTTCGAGCGTGTGACGTATCTCTGACTGACTGATCTTTTAAACAGTTACTACAGCATCAAAGTAAAGAGGAAAAATGATAAAGAATTTTTTTCTTGTGTGCCTACATTATTATTATTATTATCTCAAAGCCCAAATGTGTTTTAACTCACATGAGCTGTACATTATCAGAGGAGCTAGAGAAAGAAATAGAGAAAAAGAGAGAAAGTAAGACACAGACACACACACACACACACACACACACACACACACACACACACCAATAATAGGAAGATTCTGAAGAATTTATGATGACTGTTTCAGAACATAATGCATAATGTATATGGCTACAGTCCTAATACTTTCGGCCATATAAGTGTATTTTTATATCAAACACAACATTGTGTAGTCAAATTGAAAAGGCAAAGATCTCTGTATACTGATTGGCACTATTAAGCTTGGGGCTAAAAAAATCATTTTTTCAGCATTTGTTATTATTCAAAATAAACAAAGGGCAAAGGAAGTGACTTGACGTCACAACTTCACCAAACTTAATGAAACCTCGACAGGAAGTGAACAGTGTTGAGGTATGATTTGATTCATAGTTAGTAATCTACACATCTAAGCTTTCACGCTCTGCCATACCGACATTGTTGGCCATTGCTCTTCTTAGAGTCCACTAAGAAGAAATCAAACTGTGAGAATTTGTGTGTGGGCAGATTGAAGTAAAACAAAGCTCCCTTTGCCTTAACCATATCCGAAACATGCCCGGGCATGTTTAGTGCAGGAGCTATAAGACTAATACTACGAATAATGTTAGGAAATAGCTAGTCTACTATTATTTTTTCCGCTACATCAACAAATCCACTAATATTAGCCTGTTTTTATACTGGAGTAGTTTGTTTTTTTTACTTTGTTTAATTGCCGAGGTTGTAGTGCACTATACAGTATGCCCAAAAGAAAACACCTAGGCCTGAATTTTAGCACAGGTCTGTGAAATTCCCCTTAGAAGAGTGAATGATTCTCTAACTCTCAAACTCATTGCCAAATATTTTTTGTGATCCACTTAATTCAATTGTCATAGTGCAGAAGTTAAACTTCGTCTCATGAACTTACAGGGATGGTAAAAATCTTTAAATTGTACAAAAAGTTTGTTTATATTTATAGATAACTGCTGGTAAACGATGTCATTTATGATGGAGGAAGGGATATGGCATTTGGCCATGTTGTTGTAGACATGCATTTATGGGTTATCAGAGAGGTGCAGGAGGCTAGGCATCACTCTGATAGTGCATACTGACCAGTTTGTGTGGGTGTGTGGGTGTGACAGTGGCACAAGCCTGTATGTGGAGTGTGTTTGCATGGGGAGGTTTTTAACGTCTTTTGTGCTTAAGCAAGGAAAAAACGTCTAAATTCAATATTAATGTTATGTTTCTTTATTTCCATGGAACTAGTTTTTAAAAAAGATACATTATTTGTTAAAATAACAATACGTTCTTAGAATCTTTTATAGGGTGTATTCCAACTAACATTCATGTTAACCGGACATCATATTACATCATGCATTTAATGAATTAGTACTATAATAAAAGCTTCCATAGGGTTCCAGTGTCCTATGTCCCATGGAATGTTTTTCAGGTTTAGTAGTTCAGTTGTGTGCTTTTTTGCCAAAATGTTGGTGATTTTGTTATGTTTTTAAGAAGTTAGTGAAATACACAAAAAGAAAACAAAATAGCAAAATGGAAGTCAAATAAATTTGGCTAGTATAAAAAAATAATTTAGTTGCAAATATTAAAAAAAAAGGAATTTCTTAAATGGTGACAAATTTCAAACCAAACAAGAATAAGTTTTTTTTAAAGACCGGGTTTATTAATTTAGTGAATGAAACGTGAGGAGGAGGAAAGGGAAGTGTTTATAACTTCCCCAGTAGTTGAGTCGGCACTTTGGTGTGAACTTTCAGAATGAAATGAAGCGGCTTGCGGCTCACACACACACACACACACACACAACAGGTTTGCTGAAGAATCATCATGAGACGATTGATCGTCCTGCTGGTGAGTCTAGAGATTAAATTAACTAAATACAATGTGATTTAAGAACCCAAACTTTTCTCACGGAAAAGCGATGTGTGTGCTAATTTCTCGTCGTACTAATCTATACTAAGTTCGGACAGTATAGAATATAGTGGACAGGGTACATACAGGGTTGATACAGAGTGACAAGTCGACCGCGTATTTTTATTTATTTTTTTTTGCCTTACTGCACCTGCGCCAAAACGGAAATCAAATCATGGCGCTTATTATTCAATTCGATTCAGTTCGGTTTTATTTGTAGCGCTTTTTACATTAGTCATTGTCCCAAATCAGCGTTACACAATCAAAGAAAATTATACAATATCAATAAAACAGAAATTGGTTTGTCTCTAATGCGCAAGCCGGGGACGACGGTGACAAGGAAACTCTGCTGGAATTGCAATGGAAATAATAAGCTCATCATTTACATGCTATTCTTTTAGTTTTTTATTAAAGGCAGAAAGTATTTTTTTAAAATCGAAACAAAGGGGATTTCTTTGTCACATTTACTTTAAAGCACAATTAAATTAATTTCTTTTCATTCGCATATCCCATCTTAGTCAGTTATGATACAAAGTCCATGAAGCAGGAAGAGTTAAGGATCTTCCCCAACATGGTCTTCCACACAACCACTCAGCATTATTTGTGCCACCAGTGCCCAGAACATATCTGAGATTACGGTGAAGTGGTAGTGCAGTGGTTAATGTGTTGGACTACTAACCAGAAGATTGTAGGTTTGATTCCCAGCACCACCAATTGCTACTGCTGGCCCCTTGAGCAAGGCTCTTAACCCACAATAAATTCTATAAATGTAAGTTACGCTGGATGAAGGTGTCTCTCAAATGCCAGACAATGTAAATGCAAATTAAGACTGAGTTGTAAAATGGTGTACATCAGAAATTATGTTGTTTTGTTCCTAAACAAAAATATGCAGCTGTATGTTAATTTTCTCCTATTAAATGGCGTAAAGGTCAGTTTTATCTGTTAAGTTCTCGCCTTCGGATAAGAATGTACACTTTTTAGTTTATTTTTGCATAAAGTTAGCTTTATTATGTTTGTTTGTTCGTGATGCCAAATTTAAATCTTGTAGGAAATCTGTAACCTATTTTTTTAGATACCTTTTTAACGACTATAAACTTTACAGTGATGGCTTAGAGTTTTTATCTGACTCAAAGCTTTAGGGCCACGAGCCACTCCAGAGCTCAGATTACTGTCTCGAGTGTACGCACATGTGGCCGTGCACCTAGGTGTCAATGTGTGTGGAGTGTGTGTTTAAGTCATTTGTTTCTTGCATAGCTGTGTAACTAAAATAAAATGTGTCAATAACATTTGCTATGACTAAATGCCGCAGATTAAATGGTCAGATAATGAAAGTTTGTTTTCAACGAGTTTAGTAGTTCAGTTGTGTGCTTTTTTTGCCAAAATGTTTGGTATCTGAAATAGCAAATTTGTTGACAACAATGCCACACACTTTTTATTTATTTTAAGATGAAATTGACGACTCATTTTAAATTAGAACTGTTTTGTATTTTATTATATTTTTGGCATAGTGTGCTAAATAAATGTCATTATTATCAATCACTTTTAGTTATTTTCTGACTAAATAGGTTTAATCCAAATCTTAAGTGATTGGTCTGTAAATCATATCAGTCTTAATGCTTATAATACATTATCTGTACATACTACCTACACAATACAGCTGTATAAAATATTTCTGGCCTCAAGAAGTTATATAAATTTTCTTTTAAATTACAAGGATCACAAACAGTAAAACTCGCATCTAAATTGATCGAATCTATATGATCGAATATGTTTAGGGTTTTTAGATCTGTGGTGATGTTTGGTGTCCTGCTCACCTGTAGGTTTTACCTGTAACTTAGAGGTGCTGGGAATCGAATTCTGATCTTCCGATTAGCAGTCCAACACCTTAATTATCAAGCCACTTCCCCACACTTATGTAGTTTCTGTACTTTTACAGAGTAGTTTAACTACAGCACCAGTGTGTAATGGGGTACTTTTTTTTAAAAGATATTTTGGGGCATTTTTTGCATTTATTAATAGGACATAGGGGAGATAGACAAAAAGGTGGGATTGGAAGGGACCTGAGTCGGAATCGAACCCGGGTCACAACAACTTGCGCACGGGGGTGTTGTCGCCTTGAACCTCTACACTATGGCACCGGCCAAGGGTACTATTATAAAAATTGCATTTTAATACTGTTACTAACTGTACCGTAAGTTTTTTTTTTTTTTTTTGATGTACTGTAGTGTTTTCTCTGGTCATCTAGTCTGTGCGTGCTTCAATAGAAGTGGCTTTAAACCACGAGGGAGGGACGAGAATTTTCAGTGCTATAAGGATACAGTTAGAGTTTTCTTTTAATGTCCCACTAAACCTTTAAGTTTCAAAAATGATAAGTGGCACACCCCCACACGGGGTTGGGCTAGGCCACCCAGGTTTGATTCTGGCTCAGGTACTTTCCGGTTTCACCCTTTCTCTCTCTTGCCCACATTTCATCGCTGTCTGTTCTATAAACAAAGGCAAAATGCCCCAAAATATATTAAAAAAGTATTACCAGAATGATGTAGAAATATTTAAAACTTTATAACTTTTTTTATTCCGGTTTTTGGAGCCTCCCACAGTAAATGTTAATGTTGAAGTAAATTGGGGTTTTTTTGTATTTTTTTTTGTATTTTTTTATTTTTTGTCTAGCTGATGTTATGTGTCTGGGGCTCAAGCGGGAGACGGACAGAGCGAAACATTGTGTGCAGAAACGGAACGGGGTACGTGCACAATGGCATCTGCTGCCTCAACTGCCCAGCTGGTAAGTTCCCATAATGCACAGCTGGAAGCAGTGTTTTACATTGATCCTGTAAGATTTGGTTTGTTAAAATTTCTTCAATTGAGAATATTTTTTTTTTGCAGGTATGTTTGTCAAAGAGCCTTGCAGTAATGAGTTAACGATGGGTTTGTGTCAGCATTGTGAATTTGACACCTATACAGAATATGATAACGGCATTTTCCCGTCATGCTTGAAGTGCACAAAATGTCGCCCAGGTACTTGGCCTAGGAGTTGAAGTGTGTTTATGTATGCCTTTATGTGCTGGATGTAAAAAAGAAAAAAAGGTGTAATTGAAGTTTATGGGTAAAACTGAAAGGGTTACAGGATACAATTATTTTATTATCCCAAAGATGATAATGTGTTCTTTAGTTATTAGCTAGATGTTAGCTAGTTTCTTTTAAACTTTCTGGAAGCTTTTCCAGCACATGACTAGTTCTATAACATGTAGCCCTATTTAGATGTGTGTGCTATCAATTTTCATAACATTTTGTATTATAGAGAAAAAAAAAGCTGATAAAACACAGATATCTACATGTTTTTATCTCTCTTCAGGATAATCTTGGTAGATAAGCTTTTTATTTTAGCCATAGACAATAGTGGGACAATAAAATGTTGGACATGGGACTTCTTAGAAAAAAATCTAGTCTATTGTAGTTAGTTCATTTTCATGGGTTTAATGCCAGTCTGTTTCATTTTAGATCAGGAACTTGTGGAGCAATGTAGCAGCACCAGAAACACACGCTGTCAATGTAAAGCAGGAACCTTCTGTCTGCCGGATCAAGCCTGTGAAATCTGCAAGACGTGCAGGAAGTATGTTTGATACTAAACCGCACTGGGTTTGGAAGTTTGTGTGATAGATGGTGTTATTCTAATTCTTCCTTTACGTATGTCAGGTCATTGGGGTATTTCCACACAGAACAGTTCTTTAAACAAAACAGTTTAATGTTTGGTGGATGGGTTGTTACTTAAATTGAATAGGTCACAATGCTTGTATAGTTTTTATAATTTGCTGATTAACAGAATATTAGAATTAAAGCTGATTCAGGTTCTCGTGCTGTTTAATAAATCTAGATGTAAAGAAGATGAGAAGATGGTAAACAGCTGCACGGCCTTCTCAAACACCGTCTGCGATAAAAGAGGCTCTGTTCCTGGTAACACATCCACAGGTAGCTACACACACCTATGTAGTGCTACTGATTCATACAGAACAATTTTGATATGTGGGATTGTTAGTAGGGCAGCGCTGGGGTTTATTAGTTAGCACTGTTGCGTCACAGCAAGGTCTTAGGTTCGTTTTCCCTGCAGAGGTCTTTCTGTGTGAAGTTTGAATGTTGTCCCTGTGCTTGCTTGGGTTTACTCTGGGTACTCTGGTTTCTTCCAACAGTCCAAAAACAATGTAGGTTAGGTTGATTAGTGATTCTAAATTACCCATAGGTGTAAGTGTGAGTGTGTGTGTGGTTGTTTGTCTGTATGTGGCCTTGCGATGGACTGGTGACCTGTTCAACAAGGGTGACCCTTGTTTTTCACGCAACATCAGCTGGGATAAACTCCAGTAGATGCCCGTGACCCTGATTAGAAATAAGCAGGTATAATTGTTAGTAGTTAATGTTCGGGGGGGTGAAGTTAGTAACTCCTGACTTTTCACAAAATAAAACATTCTTTATTCAATCAGTACTAAACATCAATTTAATTAGCTTGACCAATCATATGCTTTGTTTTTACTCTGTTTCAAGTGTTAATTAATGTGATTTGTGTTTGAAAATGCAGCAGCAGTAGTCGTCTCAGTCATGGCCATTGTTATGATGGTTATAATTGTGGGGGTTTTCCTGTTCTGGAGGAAATCGAGTGACTGTAAGAAGACAGGTGAGAAACTGCCTCCACACTGGTTTATAGATCCATATTAAAATAAGAATTTCACTCAACCCATCTTTTTTTTTTTGTGTGTAAATACAGTGGCATCAAGATGGCTGGAAAGAATCTGGAAAACGAGCCTAGTAAGTCATGTGTTTATTGAAATGTTCTTTTTGTTTTGTAATGTGTGTGTCATGGAACATGTTTTCTATTGTTTTAGGAAAATAGCAATGATTTAGTGGAGGCGATGGAGGTGAATCGGAACACTGTAAATAGTCAGCTCTCACAGTGCTCCACTCATCTGGTGTGTGTACAAACAACAGAGGATGATGAGGATAAAGGGCTCGGCCCAAGCCTCTCAAACACCACAGCTTCATCTCAGACCAGCCTGTCAAGCGAGCCCCGCCTCAACCACTTAGTGCTTCAGCAGCTTAACGCTTTGGTGAGAGTCGCAGCTCTGGTGCAGGCGAGCATCAAACACTGATCGCACTCAGACTTTAAGATAGAGTTTAAAAGGTTAAAAAATTTAGGGAAGGAAGGCTCAGGTTAAGGAATGACAAAAGATGGCTGGAATATAGGTATGAGCTGAGTGATGAGATGAAAAATAGATGAAAGGATAAAGGCTTGAATTGGTTTATGTAAAGAAGATAAATAGAAAAAAGGATAATGGATCAGGGCTGGGTGGGGTAGGGCGGATTGATGGATACAGTTTATAAGGGGGTTGGTAGATACATACAAGGATGGATGGATGGATGGATGGATGGATGGAAATGAAAAATGATGGATGGACAGATGTAAATTGGACAGAAGGAAGGATGAAAGGATATTAAAAAGGATGGATGGACCCCAGTCGATAGATGGATTGAGTGATTTAGATGAATCAGCAACGCACTAATGGATAGACTAAGAATTGGGTTGAAAAATATTTGGATAAGTAGAACACTGGATAGAAGGGTGTGTAGATAAATAGATATATAATAATGATATGATATTTGTCTGGCTATACCTTTTAGGTGTTGGTAAAACAATAGAATTGTTGGAAGGGTAAAATGATGGATCAATGAGTAGGTAGATAAATTTGTGCATGTGAAAATATATAAAGACAGATAGATGCAGAGATTTGAAGGAAGAACTGAGACAGGACTTTTTTGTAGTAACATTTGTACTTGGAAAGCAAGACAAGATGAAAGAAAAAAGAGAAAAAGCAAGAGAAGATAGGAACTGAAAGCAGAAGTGTGAGACGTTGATGGATGAACAAAAGACTTTTTCTTTTTATCTCCTCGTATATGAATGACAAGATTACTAGGGGGAATTAATAAGATATAGAAAAGGAGAATTGGAAAAAAGGACAGGAGTTTGGAAGTGGAGGAGAGAGCAGACAGACAAAATCGAAATCATATTGATTGTGAAAGCAAAAATAATAGTTGAGCAGGATGTCTAACCCAAATAGAGATCTACTGTGTAGGAGTCATGATGAAAGATGACACGTGAAAACCACTAAAAATGTGATTTCATAACAGGTGAACTTTGATGCTTTCGTGACCGGGCAGTGACGCTTCGGCTTGTTTGTGCTAAGAATAGAAATGTGTTTATATTTATTCGGGGCTGTTTTATACAGGATAAAAAACTAAAGCTGGTAAAGCTTGACTGATAAAACAAATGAAAAATATTACAGTCCTAATGTGATAGAAATAAAATTCCTTGGTCACAAGTTTATATAATTAAAAAACAATTGAAGTTTATGAAATTTTATTAGCATAAAATATTGTCTTAGTATTATCTTATCTAATACAATGATACAATATGATTTCCATTTTCAGTTTATGTTACGTTTAACAGCATCCCAACTTTAACTTTAGCAGGCATTTTGTGTAACGTTAACTAATCAAGGCCACTCAAATTGATTGCCTCAGTTTCCAACAACAAACAATGTAAGAATATTATGTAAAGATATGATTTATGGCTAAAATTACAACTACTGATTTATCCATATTTTACATGAGCTAATTTGAGATGAAGTGTATACTGTGACGTCTGCCATAGTTTGCCCTCATTACGGAAACTTAGGGATGTTTTCCCAAATGTGATGTCATGTAAAAACTTTCAATAATACGCACACTTCACTGACCTCAACAGTAAATCTGAAAAATTTATAGTAATAAAATACAGAAATTTCTCTGCTCACATATTGCAATATTTAATAATGTAGATTGTTTTAGACCAAATGCTGTAAAATAATAGTAAGCAAGTCATGTAGTATTAATTTTAGAGTAGCTCGGTAGTGATGAGTTAGTTCCCAGCTAATGATGTTATGGATTCCGAGTGCAAGCTTGGCGTTTAATTTTATTTTAAAACTAATCACAGCGAGAAATGCGATGTACTCATTTGATTAAGTCAATTTAAAGAGGTTATTAGTAAACCGAATAAACCGCATTGTCGTCTAAGCTAATGTTATAAAAACCTTATATTAACGTCAACTGACCAATCAGAGTTGAGTTAACTAAAAAGCAATATCTTTCAATGTTTTATATCACATTGCTGTTTAGTTCTCAACTCTGATTGGTCAGTTGGTGTTAATGTAAGTTTTTTATAACAAAAAGGTCAGATCATAATAAATGTTTTTATTTTTATGGCAACAACTAATCGGAGGCTGTACAGCTCAAACATGACATAACCGAAAGCTGATTTTTAAAAGAAAGTGTTGATAATTAACCCAATTTCATTAAATTTATAATGTAATATTGGACTGTAATATTATTAATTTATTCTATCAGTCAGGCTTTACCAGCTGTGTGTGTGTGTGTGTGTGCGCGCGCGCAAGTCCTAATGCTTTTGTGTGCGGTTGTGTGTGCGATCATGTGAGTGGCGCAGTGAGTGGCCACTCTTCTGCTTTCATTGTAAGCTTCTGCTTGTCAGCTTGTTGATCTTCTTGAGCTTCTGCACAAATGGCGCAGTTCTGATGTTGCATTATTTGATGTTATTTAGTGTTTTGAAACCTAAAGTTGCCAGCATGTGTTCTGACTAATCAACAATGTTTTACCCAGGGGTGGTTCTTAGGGGTTGGATGGTTAGTACGATTCTAAGACTCATGACCTTTGGAACCCCCAGAGACCCGCCACTGTATCTCAGTCATTAAAAACTCCCAGATCTCCATTGCATCGATGTTTTTTAGAATTAAACAAAAATCTTAGTCGGTATGTAAAACATGTACAGTACAGTAAAGACAATCTGTCGGAATCTTATACGTTTATATGATCAAGAAACAATTGAAGTTATGAGACTGAACACAAGCATAAAACACTGTATATTTTCAGTTCATTTACCTTACGTCTAACAACATCCAAACTTTAGTCTTAAAATTCGTCTAACGTTAACTAATCAAGGCCTCAGTTAATTGCCTCAGTTCCCAACAACAAAGAATGTAAAAATATTATGTGAAGATAGCTAAAATTACAAACATTAATTTATCCATAATTTTCACTGCAAGTAGTTTATACTGCGACGTCTGCCATGGTTTGCCCTCTTTGGGGAAACTTTGGGGCAATTCAGTTAGTTCTAATCGGCACACTTTACTGACCTTCATGCTTAAAATACACCAGTTTGTATGTGCTACACCTAAATCAAAGTGAAATTTTATTTTAATTTTATATTCTTAACTATATCCATATCACAAATTTTGCTTGACTCTCTAAGATCTTTACCTGTTAATTAACAAGCTTTTACAACTGGCAAACCCACACTTTAGCAAACCAGATGCTAAACAGAGTTTTCCCGTAGAGTTTTTATGATTAAACGTTACTGTAAGAGTATTTTTGTATTAAAGGTGACTGCAGAAGTCCGAATCAAAGTGTCGACTCCTTAGCGAATGTCACGCTACTACGTAGCGCCATCTGATGGCTGCAGCAATCACTGCAGATGCCTTTAACCAGAGCGTCGTACAAAAGTGCTTCGAGTCTCTAGCAATGAATAAAATTGGTTAGCTTAGGTCACCAACTAAGTGTAATATAAACCCAAAATTAAAAGGAATAAAGAGTTTATTAAAATAATAATAATAAATATTAATTGCTAGGTATTGAAAAAAGGTATGCTGTGACATACTTCTTATTTTAGTTACTTGTTTGTAATAATCTTTATTTCTATATTTTATCTTCATACCAGAAAAATGAAGATCTACCTAAGGTCGTTCCTATAAACGGTATGTTTTTGTTCTTTTTCATGTGATAAATTCTGCAGTTTAGTATCCTTCTAGCACAGTGTGTGACCTCTAACGTCTATATTTCTTATTATTTGTAGGAGATGACTCTCTTAGGAAGAGCTTTTACCTGTTTGCAGAGATAGATGTGACCTTCCACAACCGCTTCTTCAGGTATATCGGCCTTAGCGACAACACCATAAGGACCACCGACATGTCTTATTCCTCACCCGAGGACAAAGTGTACGAGCTGTTGAAAACCTGGATGGAAAAGGAGGGCATGAAGGCGGATTTTAACAGCCTCATCAAGGCCCTGATTAATCTGAACCAAAAACTATCTGCAGAAAACATCACTGCAAAAGCTATTGAACATGGCTACTTCAGATATGAAGATTAAATTGCAGTATTGTAGTGCTGTATTGCAGTGCTGTATTATTTATTAAAACCTCAAATATAATTAAAAAAAAAAAAAAAAAAAAAAAAAAAAAAAAAAAAATAAAAAAAAAAAAAAAAAAAAAAAAAAAAAAAAAAAAAAATATAAAAAAAAAAAAAAAAAAAAAAAAAAAAAAAAAATATAATAATATATATATATATATATATATATATATATATATATATATATATATATTATATATATATATGTATATAAAAATCTATATATATATTATATATATATATATATATATATAAAAATGAAATGTGTGTGTGTGTATATATATATATATATATATATATATATATATATATATATATATATATATATATATAGATATATTTGGTATGGGTATATATATATATATATATATATATATATATATATAACTATATCTGATATATTATGATATATTGATGAATGGATCTTATCTATTATTGTTGGAAGAAAATGAGTATCAAGTATTATTCATATTTTTTTACATTTTTGCACTATTTCTATTTAAGAGTAAATGAATGTCTTTTGTAAAATGTGTAGCTATTAAATAATAGCGACTGTTCATTTTGATATTTACGGATTTTGTTTGCTTTTTTTGTTTTTGTTACATTAATATTAAATTTTTTATTTGCTACATGAGTTTTCGTGCTTTATAAAACAAGATAAATGGAAATGTATTGTGTAATGAAATACATGGTGTGACAGGTAGCGAAATGTTACTTTACAACTGAACTCCAGAGAATAAGAAGAATATAAATAAAAAAATAAATTAAAAAAAGACAGCAAAGATATGAGTGGTAGGTGGGGGTGCGTGGGGTAGTGCAATCAGCAGCAGCAATAAACATTGCACAGTAAACAGTAAAAGTGACGTATTTTGTAAACAACCAGTAAACAGTTCTAGTGCAAATAAGCGACTGAGTATTTCAGTGTTAAGTGCAACTATTGATAATGTTGATGATGTGTGTGTAGAGCAGCTTTAGGTTCAATTTTAAATGTATGAAGTGTGTATAAGTCCGTGTATGTTTTTTCAGGTTTTTTGTGACTTTTGTTTTCATTGTTAAGGGCCAGAATGGCCTGTGGGGGGAAAGATCCCTCTCATTCGCTCTGCCCTTGTCAGGATAAGACGCGTATTCCCAACCTTAGCAGAGTGAAGAGTTTATTGTTGGGATGGCTGGGTTCCTGCACTATCATTTGGCAGATGTCCTTATTCGGAGCGACTTACTCATTTATACAACTGAGCAATTGGGGGTTAAGGGCCTTGCTCAGGGGCCCAACAGTCGTGGCTTGGTGGAGCTGGAAATCGAACCCACAACCTTCAGGTTTGTTGTCCAACACCCTAACCATGAGCCCCTTCTTCAGGGCTTGAGTGCAGCACCGCTTGTCAGAGATGCACTGCAGGTCATTGAGCTCTGTAGGAATAATGCGTCCGTCTGTCCTGCATTGTGCTGTTTCTGTACCAGGCAGTGATGTTACCTGTCAGAATGCTCTCAATGGTACAGCTGTAAAAGTTCTTGAGCACCACCGCTGGTAGTCTGAAGACCCTCAGGTGTCTAAGGAAGAAAAGACGCTGTCACTGCACTCTCGATGTGGCAAGACCATGTCATGCTGTGTGTGACGTGAATCCCCAGCTAGCAGAAGGTTGGTATTATCAGTTTTTGTCCAGTTTTACCAAACAAAGGATTTATTTACTGTAATATTAAGTATTTTTTTTTAAATTTAACGGTTATATTACAGCTTGTCACGCCGACATTGACCAGAAGTGGGCGATGTTGTGTAAAGCGAATTTTTTTCCACCCTTTTTCCCCCAACATAAAATTGTACATTTTACAATTCTATCAAATTTAAAATGTATGAGAACCCGTTTATCAGCAACTCTATGGCTGTAAATACATTTATTTAAAATGGTATGTACTTGTACAGTAAAGCCACTGCTTTACCCATAATGCATTGCGTTGAGTCACGGAGGAAGTAAACAATGGGAGCTCCGCTAATCCTAGGAAGTCAACAGTTTCCAACTAAAACAGGACATGATAAAATTGTAAACCATAAAAGGTATCGCGATTTATGAAAACACAACCGAAACATGTTAAACGAAAGACAAATAGGACATGAGGACAAAGGCTGACGCTGTAAAACAGGCTGTACCATTATTTGGACGGCGGGGGGGTTTGCACCTGGGCGCTTCTCCAGAAACTTTGAAGCGAGGAAAGAAGAACTGAAATTATTTTAAATAACCAATAACACGAAAGATCACGCGGTTTATTTGTCGGCTGTCACTAAAAAAAACAAAAAAAAACAGGAAACGTTTGGACTTTTAGATCCAGATCTCACATTTCACTGACATTTGTGTGTTGTCACCTTCAATCCTATATGCTTAAAACTGATTTGCTCCGGTGAGTCATTTTATTTATTTAGAAATATACAAATACGAATATACAAATGTATCGACTTCTAGATTATAATTGGTCAAAAGGGGTAAGTTGCAAAATAAAATAAATGTATTTAGGTACGAAAATTCTTTTTAAAAAGGCTTATATATATATATATATATATATATATATATATATATATATATATGTATATGAGAGATTTGTTTTTGTTTGCCTAACAATTCTGTATGGAGTCTCTAGTAACATTGTTTTCTGTTAGGAGATTAAAGGTTGTGGTTTTTGAAAAACATGTCAGGTGGTGCCACAATATGTCACCTGGAATGTGTAAAATTCATGAAGTATAATTTCTTGATTATTTAGAAAAAAATGTTGTTTTAGAGCCTTTCTGAAAATGAACCATACAGGGCTTAAAATTGAAACTTTAAGGGATTTCCCACAGGCTATAACGTGGAAGCCTTTAGAGAAATAAACTTTAGGAAATTTCCCATAAGACATTACAGGGAACTGTAAACATACTCAATGACCTTTTCATTGAGAGACAAGGAATCTAACACAGTCAGTTTTTATTTTTAAATGTTTGTACTGTATTGTGTGTAATAGTTTTGTTGTTACATTAAGTTTTGTGGCTGTAAGTTTCATTTATTCATTTATTTATCTTCTATACCTGCTTATGGGTATCATGGGGGTCTGTCGGAGTCTATCCTGTCTCTGAAGGGGCGAAAGGCAAGAGGGGTACAATATATTGAATATGCACTGCTTAGATTAGATTTAACTTTGTCATTTGTCAGAGTCCGGTACAGAGCCAGTGAAAAGCAGTTATAATATAACATTATAATAATATAACACGTGTGTGTGTGTATATATATATATATACACCAACAGTGAAACCACAATGAAAAATAAATCTGAGAATAAAACGATGACAATTAAGAACCTTAAAACTTAAAATTTGCTGTTCCCCCTCTTTTTTTGTCGATAAAAGGTGTTTAGGTCAGTGGTTCTAGCGATGACGGCCTCCTTTTACACAGCCTACCTGCTGTGTTTGGTGCTCAGCTTGGTGTGTATGGTGTTGGTCATCCACTGGAACGCATTTTACCGCGGCGGCTTCTCCTGGGATGGGAAAGCCACACAGTTTAACTGGCATCCTGTTCTGATGGTGATGGGCCTGGTGGTGTTGTACGGAAATGGTGAGGGTCAAAAAGGGTTTATGTGAAGAGGATGACTAGTGGGTAAATGCACGGAATTTGTGTGGGTGAAAAAAATCATTTTTGGTATTTGTGGATTGCAGTTGTTTTGTTTATTATCTCATCATTATAAAGAGTCAACGAAATAACTAGGCCGAATCCAACATATGTTATCTTTTGTGGTCTCAGCCGCTGTGGTGTATCGAATCCCATTGAGCTGGACTCAGGACAAACAACGGTGGAAGATTCTTCATGCCTGCCTCCTCTTGCTTGCGCTGATCTTCACTATCGTGGGTTTGTGCGCCGTGTTTGGCTACCACAACGCCAGTAAAACACCGAACCTGTACTCGCTGCACAGTTGGGTGGGAATCATCACCAGTGCTTTGTTTGCAGCTCAGGTGCAGAAAACCATTTTTTATTATTACTATTATTCTTATGGTTTTGGATAGTAGTTATTCCTTGGCTTGTGTTTTTAAAGGTTTCTATAGCATTTATACTAAAATAAAACAGATTTTACTGTGTAGTATTCTGCTGTTTTTGTGTAGTGGGTTGCCGGATTCGGAACGTTCCTTCTTCCATGTTCTCCATTGCCTTTGCGAGCGTTCATCAAACCGACACACGTGTGGATGGGAGCCATTATTCTGGTCCTCAGCGTCGTCTCCTGCATCTCAGGCATCAATGAGAAGCTGTTTTTTGCACTGTAAATAGTTTTGTCTGTAAATCAGTCAGTGAGATTAACTTTTTGTATAGTTAACATTTCAGAATGGAAAAACAAAAAGTTTGTGCTGCTTTGGCCTGCTTGTTGAGTGTGACTTCCTCTTGCTCACATGGTCAATCACCAGGTTTGTCTTATTGTTTGAATGGGAAAAACAGGTGCTGTTGGATTCATAACGGCAGATATCTATATTTCCCCAAACCTTCTTTATTATTTTGTATACAAAGAGGAAGTAGTTCAAGATCAGACTAGCATATGTCAGGCAGAGATTCATGAACTGCATACATAAGCAACGTGTATGATTAATTGTATAATAAGAATAAAACATTAAAATGGGATTAAGTCAAGCCTGACAAGTTAAAAGACAGAGACCAATAATTTTTATATTTTAATTTGAACATTTTAATGTTTTATTTTTGGCCAAACTGCGTTTAACAGCTGTGTACAAACTGCATGTGTGTCTGAAAGAGAGAGAGAGAAACAAACTTTAAAACAAAAACCTTGTGATTTATATCAGTATGAAATGCCCAACACAAGATCTGCTTTGCTATTGGTCTGTTCTCATAGAAAAAAGGAAACCAATGAGACGCTGTCGTACAAAGACTTGCCACCAGAGGCGGTTCTTGGCAACTCGCTTGGCATCGTCATTGTGGCTTTGGCATTGGTCGTCCTGAAAATCCTGTCCAGTAAGACCTGGCAACGTCCTGAGACCAGGATCGAAGAGGCGGGATATAGGGTGTGTGTGTGTGAAAGATGCTTCATTCATTAAGTATATAGCCTAATATTGTTCTTGCTTTTCTAGATAAAAGCATAAATGGCTTATTACTCGCATAAAACATGCATTAGAATTTAACATCTATGGTATATGATGAGCCATGCAGATGCAGCCATGATTCATACTTTACTCACAATCAATAACTAATAAGATATTTGTATAAATTCATTTTAAAAATAAATTTCTTTTTCTTTTCTCTTCTGTTTAGCAACTGCCAGGGGACAACAACTGAAGTCTCCAAGCTTTTTTCTGGATAAGTTTATTGTTCTAAATCTATATCGATCTATATATCTATCTATCTATATATCGATATATATATATATATATATATATATATATATATATATATATATATATGTTATGTATGTGTGTGTGTGTGTGTGAAGTAAAAATGTAAATGTGTTTGTTCTGTGAATAAAAAGGAAAATAATAAAAATAAATAACTGTGCTATTGTGCGAAAATAAATATATATATAACCATTCTAACTATATGGCCCATCTTTCCGTCTGCCTTTGTTCTTCAATCCGGTTCAAACCGGTTTTGGGGGGGGGGGGGCAACTAGTAAATTAAAGTCTGTTTATAGGACGAAACAGGAACACGTTGGTTTTTAAAATAAGCCAATAGAAAACAAGGAAAAGATTTTACCCAATCGCAGCGTCTTTGTTTGGAATTTGCATAAGCGCTGTATATAAACTAATTTATTTGGCGTAAGCGGAATGTTTTTTCTCATTCCGTACAATTTATATTTTCCAATTGCGATGCCGGAATCTACTATATAATAATAATAAAGGCTCGAGAAAAACGTGATCACTTTCTAAGCCATGAGCTTTGTGAACTCTTTCATGAACGACATTTTCGAGCGGATTCCCGGCGAGTCGTCGCGTCTCGCCCACTACAACAAACGCTCCACTATCACGTCACGTGAAATCCAGACGACCGTCCGCCTCCTGCTTCCGGGTGAATTCGCCAGGCACGCTGTGTCCAAGGGGCACCAGGACTGTGATTAAGTACACCAGCTCCAAGTGAACACTCCGAAATAATATAAACTAGGGCTATTTTAAGATCTGTCCATATCATAATAAAAGAGTCATGTTTAAATTTCATTGTAATGTCTGTTTAGACAAATTAATTGTTTAATATCCAAAAAAATAGAAGTAAAAATTAACCTATAATAAAAAATACACTGCTTTGTTCTTATATAATTATTAGAACTTGGTAAATGATGAGAATTATTTTTTACAAACATAAAAATTCTCATTTGTTCACAGTTGGCACCGCGCCAAGCACACAGCGTGCTGCGTTCAACTAGGTCCGCGCTTTGTGTTTATACGCCATCGCTTACACGCCGCCCTTCATTTTTCTGAATACGTTGTACCCGACTGAGAAGAGCGCCTCAGGATGTCTGGCCGAGGAAAAGGCGGAAAGGGGCTTGGAAAAGGCGGCGCTAAGCGGCACCGTAAAGTTCTGCGTGATAACATCCAGGGTATCACCAAACCCGCTATCAGGCGTCTTGCTCGACGCGGAGGTGTGAAGCGTATCTCTGGTCTGATCTACGAGGAGACTCGCGGTGTGCTGAAAGTTTTCCTGGAGAACGTGATCCGCGATGCCGTCACCTACACGGAGCACGCAAAGCGCAAGACCGTCACCGCCATGGACGTGGTGTACGCGCTTAAGCGCCAGGGACGCACCCTGTACGGTTTCGGCGGCTGAACACACACATCCGGAATTCACACTTTAAAAAAAAAAAAAAAATAAATGAACAAAAAAAAATCTAAAGGCTCTTTTAAGAGCCGCCCAATTATTCGCATAAAGAGCAAACTCTAAATTTCGCATTTATTTATACTTTTGGATTTATTTTAAGTTTTACATCAAAACAATAAACGTTTTTCACAATTGTGAGTTTATGACCTTGTGGGACATTAAAAAATTATGTATTCGTGCACTTTGAAGATTAAATGTGCTGTAAGTGAAATTTGCCTTTAGGTAATCGGTTCTGTTGAAAATTGGATAAAAATATAGTTTTTAAAATATTTTTTATAATTATGCAAAATTCATTAATTCAAAAGTGTATTTTTAGATAGCATAATTGTATATAATTGCATTAGCATAATTTAATCCAAGATTAAGGAAGAATATATATATATTGTAAATAACTAATCTTTGTTAAAGTAATATATGATTATATTATGTTGTTTAACATTGTCTAACATTTTTTAAAGTCTAGGATTGTTGCATATATCATTAAATTATGCATGCAAAATTCTGTAATAAATCTACTAATGGAATTTGATATATGTGCATATAGGTCTATTGTTTACTGTCTTTGTCACAATTTTATTAAAAAAATATTTAATTTGTATGGATTTTAATTGATCTGTTTGAGCTCATGCTTTGGTGAATAAAATGTAATGACATCATGATGGTGAAATCCATAATGACAGCCAATAATAATAATAATTATTATTATAATATTCACAGCCCTTAGCATTCGCCCTTATTCACAACAATTTACCTCATTTATAGAACTGACCAATTGGAGGTTAAGAGCCTTGCTTAGGGGCCCAGCAGTGGTAAAATGGTGGTGCTGGGAATCAAATCCACTACCTTTCAGTTAGCAGTCCAACACATTTAACACTGTTTTATCACTTCTACAAATAATAATAATAATAAATTCCTTAGAGTTTATAAGTTTAAGAATAAAATAATATAAAAACAAAATAATTTTATAAAAGCATAACCACCTTTCTGATCTTTGTAGACATGTATGAACATTCCACTAGAACACTGCTACTGAGAGTATTAAGATCATTACATCATAACTTACAGTAGCAATTGCAATGATGTAACTTTTTTTGGTTATTATCAACTCAGATTAAATTCATATGTGTACCGTCCATGTGGCTTTTATGCACTGGAACCAAAGATAATTATTAGTGATCAGATCAGATAGTGACTCACTTATCATACAGGCTGCACAGAGGACATACAATATACATACGTCCTCTTTAAGGGTTTCTCCCTTTGGGTTAAACAAATGAGTAAACAACCCATCTGAGACGAAACAATATGCAAATAATAAAGAAAAAAAAATCTCAAAAGTGTCATTAAACTTTTTTACTTTCGGTCATCATACAGTTAGAAAACCTTGTGTGATGAAAATATTACATAGATTGATGTGTCTAACTCAGGCTCTATGGGGCTTCTTTAAGTATTGAATAAAACATCGAATTTTCTTTGCTAAATCACTCTTAAAGTCTTGTTGTTGATTATAATAAGTATTATTTTGATTAAGAAAATTTTACATTTAATAAAAGCACCTAAAACGACTTTCTTATTCAGAACTTAACTCATCAGAGTCACCACCATACACAGTATAGTAAACATCCCACACATTGCTAATGCTAGCGTTTTAATTTCATGTTTAAATGCAAACGGCTGGGAATTTTATTCGAATAAGACGATTTTACATACTTGTTTTTGTGTCTTTGCTGGGAAGTTTGACAGAAATTAAAGACAGTTAATGTTTATTGGGATAAATTAAGACTGTAAGATTATGGGAGGTTGAAATGGCGACGGTGTGGAAGTGTGCTACCTCCACCGTCGAAAATTGCTTAAAAGTACTCGGCATTCCGAAAAGTCCGGCAAAAACGACCATAGGTATTTAAATTAGAGTCTTTTGTGTATGTCTTGTGGATAAAATATGCATTTCGTCATTAAATTTATTGTATAAACTTTAAAAGATTAGAGGAAGTGCGGTTTCCTCTGCTCGGTGTCCGTACGGATTTGGCTGCGTTTTCGTCATTTTATACAAAATGGCGGGGCAAATCGAGCAAACCGAGGAGCAGCAGTGCAAACCGGGAACTCTGCTATCAGAAAATACTTTTTACATCTCGATTCATGGCTCGTTTTCTGGGAAATTTTAGCGTTTCTCAAGGTAAGAAAACACATCTGAAGTCCACTCTCTACTGTTGGGAGCAGCAGCGCGGTCGGTTGAGTCTATAAGGTTCTCATCGCCCGTTTATATGTCGCCCTCAGCTGTTCGACGTAAACATTGACACTTCGTGCGTTTTTTTTTTATCCGTCCTAAAACGTTATTGTGAACTTTTTCTAACGCCTGCAATGGCAGAGACTGCGCCAGCTCCCGCGGCTTCTACGGCCAAAGCGCCTAAAAAGAAACCCGCCTCAAAAGCGAAGAAGTCAGGACCCAGCGTGTCAGACTTGATCCTGAAAACCGTGTCCGCTTCCAATGAGCGTAAAGGAGTGTCTCTCGCCGCGCTGAAGAAGGCGCTCGCAGGCGGTGGATACGACGTGGAGAAAAATAACTCTCGCGTCAAGATCGCATTAAAGGCGCTCGTTAAAAAGGGTTCGCTTGTTCAGACCAAAGGCACCGGAGCGTCCGGCTCGTTCAAAGTGAGCAAAGCAGGTGCGGTGAAAGCGCCAGTCAAAAAGACTGCAGTCAAAGCCAAGAAACCTGCGCCGAAAAAGACAGTCACGAAAGCGGCAAAGCCTAAAAAAGCACCAGCCAAGAAAGCTTCTCCTAAAAAGGCGCCTAAGAAAGTGAAGAAACCTGCAGCTGCCCCGGCCAAGAAAGCCACAAAGAGCCCGAAGAAGGCGAAGAAACCCGCAGCCAAAAAAGTGACCAAGAGCCCGAGTAAGAAGGTCAAAGCCGTGAAGCCTAAAGCAGCCAAACCCAAAGCAACTAAAGCGAGGAAGGCGGCCAAGAAGAAGTAAAAAGAAAAAACGACAGTAACGCTGTTAGTTGTCTTTAAAATGATTATATTTTGGACTGAGCATGCGCAGAAACTAACTACGAACTACAGGAGGAGTGCGGACGTGCTTACAGAACACCAGCGGGACGAGCGGCACACCGAACATTAGACATGTTTCCATTCGAAATACTTTGACATAACTTGTGGTTTGTGGATATCTTTTTATTTTGATTAATACAATTTGTAACAATAGAAATGTTTGTTAAATTCAAATTGTGTTTTTTTTTTTTTTACTGTATGTGTAAATTCCCATTCAAATTTAAGTTCGACCATTTGACTCCGTCCTAGACGGAAGTGATTTTACGTTCCTATAAAGAGTGATGGAATATTGGAATTGATTTAATGAAAACACAACACACTGTCACTACCTCTGCTCACGATGCCCAAATCCGATTACGGCTTTGTGCAGATTTCCAATCCCTCTTCCGGCCACTTTGACTACAGTCCTGGATAAAACGAGTCCTTACACTAAAACTCCAAATGTACATAAACTTTGGCATGTGGTTTTTTTTTTGTCTAGACCGATTTTGTGTTTTTTAGTCTGGAGTCTGTTTATGTTAGTCCCATTTTCCTCTCTGTAAATATCTACTAATTAAAACGACCTGTAAATAGCCAGAACAAATATATTTATTTAATTGTGTAACAATAACGGCTTCTCTGTAGTTGTGCTATAGTTTTTTTTTTTCATTCAAACTTTTATGCATTTATGTAAAAACATTTAAATAAAAAGACCAAATGAAACAAGTGCGAAATCCAAACATTCTTTGTGCAGTTATTATTACCGCAACATTTCTTTCATAAAGAAGTTAAAGTTAAGTGGGAAAGTTAATTAATACACAAACACACAAAGAAATATATTACTACTTTTATAACTTTATATATTACATATTGCAATTTACATATTATTCAAGTCAAGTAACATTATATATGTTACTTGACTTGAATAATATGTAAATTTAAATATGTAATATTTTTGTAAATAAATGTTATATATATTTACAAAATATTACATATTACACTTTATACTCTGAGAACAAATGCCCCACTGACTCAAATCTGCTCACAAATGAAGAGTAAGTGCGATATTTTTACTGATCTTTTTTTTTTGTTATGTTAAGAGACAGAAACAGCAAGGCAAGACAAGTACCGTTGCACTGCTGTCTTTAAACAATCGACTGGTGCCCCAGACAAGACCTGGTGGTGGTAGACAGCTCTTATCATCCCCTTGTGGTGACATGTGGTATGTTTTGTAGGTTTGCAAAGGATTTTGGGAATTGGATGCAAAAATCCTAAAAAGGAAAGATTTGTTTTTGGAGAGAATGAGACATATCTTTATGTTAAGAAAATTTAGTTCTTAGCACATAAGGTGCTATTTTATATACTGTATATTGTATTTATTATTTATTCATCTTTTATACCCGCTTATTCCCTAATTCGGGGTCACAGGGATCTGCTGGAGTCTATTCCAGCTGTCCTAAATGGGGGAAAGGCAGGAGGGTAAACCCTGGACAGGTCGCAAGTCCATCAAAGGGCCACACACACACACTTACTCCTATGGGCAAATTAGAATCATACAGGAAACCGATGTTCCTGCAGTAAACCCACGCAAGCACGGGGAGAACATGCAAACTCCACACAGAAAGGCCTCTACCCGGGAATTGAACCCAGGACCTTCTTGCTGAGGCAACAGCGCTAAACACTAAGCCCCATATATTATTATTTCTTCATTTTTTCATCTTCTATACACCCTTTTCCCTAATTTGGACGAAAAGGCAGGAGAGGTACACTCTGGACAGGTCGCCAGTCCGTCACAGGGCCACACTCACTCCTATGGTATATTAGAATCATTCCTATTAGAATCACCAATCAACGTAACACATGTTTTTTGACTGTGATATATATATGTGTACTGTATATCTGTATACTATATAGAATATATATATATATATTCTATATAGTATACAGATATACAGTCTGGTTAGACTGGTTCAGTCTGGTTAGACTGGTTTAGATTCATTGTCTGATTTATTTTGATTTAACATGTCCTGCACATGTTAATTGTATTTTGACAATAATGACAATAATTACAATAAATACAATACCTTTTTTATAACCAGCAGTTCGGTCTTCCCAAAATGACCCTTAGCCATATGCAGATCATGCAGAACACTGACACCAGGATTCTGTCTAAAGTCAGAAAATCCTCAGGTCCGAACACTGACTGCCAGTTACATTTAGAATTGATTTTAAAGTACTGTTACTCGTTTCCAAGTCACCCTATAGGACCTAAATACAGTTCAGATATGTTCACTGACTATAAACCAATCCGATCATTAGCATCAAGTCAGTTAAACATACACAGGAGTTCACTCTAAACAAGGGAAATCTGATTTTAGCTATTATACAGCGCACAGTTGGAACCAGCCCCCAGAAGAGATCAGAAAATCGGTAGCCATCTTTAAATCCAGACTCAAAACACATATATTTAGTTCTGAATTTACTAATTGAGCACTGTAAGATGTCCAAACAAACTATAATCATTTTATATTGTTAACTGTTTTCATTCTATCTTAATTCTTGTTTTTATTTTAATTTAAAATAATAAAATAATTAACATTTTTTTAATGTGAAGAAATTTTAATTACCACTGGTTATGAACTGTGCTATATAAATACGTTTACATTGCCTTGCCTTTCATTACAGTCACTTAGATTCTTAGGATAAGGTCTCACATAAACTCAAACAGATATTTATATCCTAGTTCTGCCAGATGTTTGCCTATAATGTGTGCTGCATAACTATCTAAGTCAGAACTTACTTATGAATTAAAAAAAAAAAAATACTCTGTCACTCCATTAGGGGGCAAAATAGAGCATTAAACGAAGCTTCATTTAAGAAATGTAATTATTTTTAATTGCTTAATGGCTTCATATAAACCTGTGTATTTTGCTGTGCAGTATTTTAAACTGTAAATATGCAAATGTATGGACAGCTATGAATATTCTGATTGGCCAGGCAGACAAAACAACTTTTCTTGCATTAATTCCGAATATTTTCAAAGCATTCATCTGTTATACTAAGACCTCATTATTTTACACTATATAAAAACAAGTTCCAGACTATAAGTATGACGTTTTAGGAGTCTCACATGTTGTATTTTAACAAATATGGACAAATATTAAAAAGAGAATACCTAGACAGTCTGATTAGTACCATAGGATATGTCATTCTACTTTTCTGCACTTATGATGATGTAATGATGGTTCTTCCACAGATGTTCCTAAACCCTGCTGCTCGGAGAACTACATGTCTCCTAGCACGCACATTTTTATAAACTTTTCCTAAATCACAGGTTTTCCTTGCTGCCACTTTGCGCTGCACGTTTTGCACGTTTTCCCGGTGCTGCTTAGTGGAATTTTGGAGACGTACCGAGTGACCAGAGCATCCCAGCGGGGGTTTTCTGCGTTTACAGGGAGGCGTGACTCTCTGGGGTTGCCAGATTGATCCTAAACTTCGTGCACGGTTTGTCGGTCAAGCTAATCGATTTTTGATTAGCTCCAGTGTAGTTCAGTAATTAAAATGCTGATTATGTTAACACTTATGATTATTGTCCTGTATTCTCTGCAAAAAGTACTTTTCATTCCATTTATATTTATCTTTAATGTTTTCAATATCCTCAAAGCATACCATCGCTTAGGTTGCTAGTTTAGTCCCCTAACCGGACTCTCTTTTTATTTCCTTAGTAAGACAAAACAACAAACATACAATTAAAAAAACAAAACGTGTCAAATGTTAAATTATAGAAACAAAAGGGACGTGAAGGTAAACCATAGCAAACAATAATGCTAATACAGGTTACATTCTCAACGGGGGTTAGAGCGCCTCTAGTGGGCGTTCAGACCAGGCGTTCAGGGCGTTTTGTAATTTTTTTACTCGAATTCTAACTGTTACAACAAAAAGGAGTCTGATTAAATGGTGACTTTAAGATAGAAAAAAAAAATCAGTTTGGATGCATAATATTGGGGCAGTAAATGGGTTTCAACTTTACTTAGGGGGGCATTCATCTAAAGTAGGTGAAAAGCACTTGGTTACATGGTTTTCATCCAATTTTAATGTCAAAAGCAAACATAAGCCATACATACAAACATAAAATAATTCTTTAGTAAAGATCGATGTTCAACAGAAAACAGGGACGTGGTCAGATTGAAATGTCTGAATTTTGTTTAAAAGGCTCTAAACAGAGGACAGGATAGTATAATGCATGGGCCAGCTACAAATACAGTAGTAATAATTGCAAAAAAAATAAAAGTACATAAATGAATGGACAGAAACAGAGTGAGTTTAGAAAGGTACAAAAAGAAGTTAAAACAACTACATTAAATCTGGCAACCCTAAAACTCAGGCTGGACTGCAGACAAAAAGTTGAGGGAAGTTTGGGAAACAGATGAGAGGAGACTGAAGCCACATCGCACACAAAAGGGTAAGTCAAGTGATTTGTTTAAGATTAAAAACAAATGTAAGTCTTTTGCTTTCTTTGTTTTGTAAAAAATAACATGTTTACTCAAAGGTGCATGGAGTAGATGTTGTTCAAACAACTTTTGAAACAGATCATGATTGATGTCTATAATTGTAAGAGAGAAAAGAGATTGAAGGATATGGCTGTAATATGTAACAAGTAATTTTTTTGGATTATATTACTTTTTGAGTTATGCCTTCTGGTATTTCTGTTATAAAAACGAAACAATAAACAATAATTTAAGCCTTTAACTTTTATTAGTTAGTTTGGTATTTTTGCAATTATAAGATTAACTACATATTGCAAAACAATGTTTTCAGAGTGAAAAATTTACAAAATATAGTTTATCAATAAATGTATAACATTTAAATATGAACTACTATCACGGTTCTCACTGTGTTCATCTGGACAGATATGCAAACTATATAGAAGTCTTATATAGAAGAATGTTCTGAAAGGAGTCTCCAGTTTTTGCGATATTATATAATCAGTAGAAAAGTCACAAGGTGTATCAAAAAAAAAAGGAACAGTCATCTTTATTCTGTTATCTGTAGTCTATCCTGGAGACATTCCTAAAACGGACAGACTGTGCACGCAGTGCTGACATTACATACTTTTTTTCCATGAATATGAACTAAATGTCTCTTTGCAGAAAATGTTACTGTGTTTTTAAATACAAACCTAGTTTATGTCAATAAGCTGTTACTATAGTAACAAATTATTAACTGCATATACAATCTGCGTTTCATGACCCGTAAGCCACTGCACTGTTGTTTGTACTCGTATGCCCCCTGACCCCTGACCTCTGTGCTGGAGTAGGAATCCTTGTTTATATTAGCCAGGGGCAAGTGGGGCCAACGGTGTGCAAATGAAGCAGGCATATATAAACAGAGTGTGAAATTTAACAGCTTTTTTTTTTTTTAAGTGTAATGCAGTTGCAGGTCTATACTTTAAATGCTATGATGTGTAGGATTCAGCACATCTGGTTAGCCTCTGGATAAATTTGTAAAGTTTGAGCACATCACCCAGATTAGCTAGCTAGGTTAAAAAATATTAAAGCAATTGGTTGACAAATTAACATGTTCTATTATTTGATTTTTTTTTGCTCCAGATATTTAGAATTGCCAATAATTTTATTTGCTGCTGTTTCCTCTTCCTAACGAGTCAGAAATATTTTTCAGATTCTGTGCAGTGCAAGCAGCAGCTCATACGTCAAATTATTTCCTACTGTTTTTGCAAAGACATCAAGAATTTAAGGCCGAGCCACAGGCCATGGTATTATTTCTGGTTATTCCTTTTTTCCCCAACCATGTAGTAGCGTGTACATTTTTAAAAGATTGTGTAATAACCGCCACACTGTGTTCCGCCTAAGCAAAGCCCGATATAAAGAGTAGGAAAGTGTGAGTAATTCTTCAGGGGTTTCTTGAGCTCGGTGTGCCACATCTGCAGTCGTGCTACATGAAGTTCCTGGATATTGATGAGGTTTGACACCTTAAGAGATCGGTTTCTGAAATACTGTGTGTTTAAAAGGGGTTTTCCTTTAAGGATTGTGGTTTTAAATTGGTGTGGTCATTTAAAGAAACACCTTGAATGTAAAGCAGACGTCTGAGTAGAATCCATGTTGCAGTGAAAGCCTTTATTAAAGGCTTTACAATATTCCAAAAACTTGGTCAATAAACAGTTGGAACACAGAAGTCAAACACAAACCAGGCAAACAAATCAAAAACAATAGGCAATAAACGTAATCCAAAGACAGAGCAGAGTTAAATCAGGTAAACCAGACAGACATAAACTTGAACATGCTTGGTATGTTAAAAAACAAACAACACTCGCAATGTGTTTGTGGTTTGGTTAGCTTATAACTAAAGTTCTACTTGGATGTCTTATAAAGCTAGCTACAGTAAGTACTAGCGGAAGTGGCTAGTACCCAGGCAAAGGTGCCCTCTGGTAGTGGGAGGCCGGAATCGTTACAGCACGAGGACGCAGGGTGTTCAGGATGGGCAGAATGAAAGACCTGCATGAGTGTGGGTTCCAGAATATTTCGAGACTTGACCCATTACCTCTTCTCAGGCTGGTTTAGGAGAGTTGACCTCTCCTTCTCCTGGAATCTCATTAACTTTAATATGCTGGTGTCCTGTCAATAACGATGGGCGTTGGTATGTCTGATGGTTGAGATATAGTGTTTTGACTGGCATGATAAGACTATAGAAGAGAGATGGGGAAACGATGGTGAGATGCAATAAGATGGGGGAGTTTCATCCTGTAAATCACTGAATTGATTTAATGATTTATCTTAAAAGGGGTAATGTATTTAGGCCCTAGTTTCCTATTTGGTAGGCCTAGTCCGAGGTCTCTGGTTAAGAGCCATACCAGTTGCCCCGGCTGATAATCTGGATGGGGGCGTCTGCGTCGGTTCACCTGAATGCGTAGGGTGCGTATAGCTCTTTGTAGCCAGTGCATGAGCGGTTTTCCAGTTTGGGCACTGCGACTCATTCAGTTTTCTACCGCAGGTACACTTGATGGTTCTCCTGACCACGGAAACATGTAAAGTTGGTAAAGACTGAGACCCATAGAGGAGTAAGTCAAAGAATTCTGAGCAGATTCTTCCCAGGAAATGAATTCGCTCCATCGTTTTTGCTCTTGGGCACAGTACGAGCTCAAGTACCTTCCCAGCTTCTGGTTCAATCTTTCCACTTGTCCATTAGATTGCGGGTGGTACCTGGAAGTGAGACGTTTGCAGTCGTTTGCAAAATTCTGACCACAAGCGGGACGTGAATTAAGGCCAAAGTCTAATACAATATTCTCAGGTATACCATAATTCTGGAAGACGTGTAAAACCATGAGAGCTAAAAAGGTCAGTTACAAAGTCTATGGATATGTAAGACCAGGAGCTTTGTGGTATACCCTGACCACCAGTAGGCATTTTCAATGAATTCAATAGTTTGCTTGATGCCTAGATGCTCTGAGCTAAGGGGAGGTATGAACCCATGACTTGACTTGTGATCGTAAGGTACATGCTACATAGAGTTTATTGGTGCAACAGGATGCTGGGGGTGTGGGGGTCATTTCAGTGTTTTCTGGTGATTTCTTCATTGATGTCCATCATAGGAATCCACCAAACTTTGAGGATCAGGAATTGGTTTAGGGCATGGATCTCGTAAATGGGGATCGTGTCTACGATAAGGCATCAGCCTTACTATTCTAAGTTGCAGGGCAATAGGTCACAGTGAACTGAAAGTGTGTGAATAACGAAGCCCAAAGGGCTTGCTTGGAGTTGCGGTGTTTGACAGACTTTAGATTCTCAAGATTTTTGTGATCTGTGATCACCATAAATGGGGGGTGTGCTCCCTTTCAGCCAGGCTGAAGGCGCAGGGATGGAGTTTAGAGGGGGTGCCATGACTTTGTGATAGTATGGCACCCACTCCACAATCAGAAGCATCCACTTCCACCACAAACAATAGCACAGGGTCAGGATGTTGCAGTATGGAACTTAGATTAGAGCACCGTGAAGGCTTTGGTGGCAGTCACCGTCCAGTGAAGATTCAATGACTTACCCTTGAGTAGAGCTGTGAAAGGAGCTGATGTCATACTGTAGTAGCGAATAAATCACCAGTAGAACTTTGCAAACCCCAGGAATCGTTAAAGGTCCTTGACAGTCTAACTTAAGGGCCAATCAGCCACAGCTTCCACCTTGGAGTGGTCCATGGCGACCCCTTGTACACAGAAGTCACAGAACACAAACCAGGCAAACAAATCCAAAACAATAGGCAGTAAACGTAATCCAAAGACAATGGCATATGTAGTTAAAAATGGACATTCTTAATGTTTATTTATGTTTTTATTAGCAAACCAAAATTTCTGCTTCTAACTCTTTTTGTCCTATTTAAGTACTGTAAAGCTAAATGTCAAAATCTGAATGCTGCTCTTTTTCAGATTTTCTCTACACACAACAATGCTGACGCCTTGGTCTTTCCAGTTTAACCTTCTAGTATTATCATGCATCTGGACCCTGTGCCAAGCACAATATGAGCATTTGCTTTACCCGTACGGTTACCCAGAGGCCGAACAGGACCACTACACCCCTCCGCAGATTCCTGCCGATGTACCCAGGATACAGTTACGCTTAGCGGGAGAAAAACGAAAGCACAATGAGGGACGTGTGGAGGTGTATTACGAGGGCCAGTGGGGGACGGTTTGTGATGACGATTTTAACCACCATGCTGCTGAAGTGGTGTGCAAAGAACTTGGATATGCTAAGGCTGTCTCCTGGGCGCCATCAGCCAAGTATGGGAAAGGAGAAGGTATAATGTTTTAGCTTGTGACTAGTTCCAGAAGTCCTAATCTCCATGCAAATTTGGCCTGGCATTGATTATACAGTAAAATCAAGGCAATTCATACAAGATAACCCATGTTTTTGCAGGCCGCATTTGGTTTGATAACGTCCACTGTACGGGGAAGGAGAGCACGCTGGCACAGTGTGAGTCCAACGGCATCGGCGTGTCTGACTGCAAACACACAGAAGACGTTGGAGTCGTCTGCAGTGACAAGAGGATCCCAGGATTCAGGTTTCTTAACCCAGTCAACAACAACATAGATGTAAGAACTTTTTTTTGTTGTTCTTTAACAACAAAAAAATCACACAACTTACGCTAATTTAAAAGACATTTTTAAAATTACTTGATTGAGCTTTGTCAGACATCTTGGGAACGACTTTCTCTTCTGTGTCAGACTATTTATCACTCACACTATTAATACTACAAAACAGCATAGAATTAAGCATAAGTATGTAATTTGAAACAGTGTTTCTTTCAGACTAGTGGATGCATTCCCAGGCTATAGGCTTAGCATTAGTAAAGCTTCAGGAAATTAAATTAAGGCAATAAACTCTTGATAACAGCTGAGGTTGTTAACCACTTGGTTACCACTATGAGAAAAAAAAGCCAAGCCATGTGTACTAGATTTGTACACCAGATTTTAAGACTGCACGATTAAGTGTATGTTGTCAAATAGTGCACATTAATGACTTTTCTTGAAGACCAAAAGGACTGTATTTTAATGAGCCCCGGTAAAATGGTTGAACAGTCTAGCAACGTTTAGCAAAGTTTTGCTTACCTCTGCAGAGGAACATATTCTTGTTCTCATTAGTAGGAAAAAAAACAGATGATGTAATTACGTAAGGCTAAAGTCCTGCTATTTAGGCTTTCTAAGAAAAAAAATGTTATTGTTACAGTTTTAGCTTCTGCAGAACATGTTCTTCCACCAGTACCAACTAATCGATAATAATTGACTGAAATGTGTTTGTTTGTTAGTTATTCCCCAAAAAGACAGGTACAAATTACAATACAAAGTTGGGGACGCCTTTAGCTGTCTAGACATCTGGCCTTCAGACTTCATGCAGTCAGATTTGCTTCAGCTGTTGCCAGCTAAGCCACAGAGAGAGGAAAAAGTCTTTTTTTCCTATAACAGTGGTTAGGAAGCAGCAAGGTCAGCTATAAGACTGAAATCTTGACCATGTGTATGGAGAAAGAGGATTACTGCCTGTTTAGCAAGAGTGCGATAATATTATGTAGCATTTATGCTACTCTGTTTGATGCAGGTTAGTATTTATTTTATGGATTAGTTACAGTGTTCAAATATTTGATTAGTTGACTTAATTACAGAATATTAAATATGTTGTGCCATTATTATAAAACCAAAAAAAAAACAAAAAAAGATGTTTTTGGTGCTGATGGGGTGGGGTAACCAGAGGGTGACACTGCTAATAACGCAGCTAAAAGCTGTTAAAGACAACAGAAAAAAACACATTATCTTACACACACACTGTAGAAGTGCGTGCTCGTGTGCATTTATAAAATAAAAATTTGTCCTAGCCTTATTCTAATCGACAGACTGTTGTGCTAATTAACTTCAGGCATTCGGTTATGTTTATTCCATGTTCTATTTAGTTAATTAAATGCTACAGTTGTAAAAGTGTAAATAGTCCCTCTTCCTCTCTCTGTGTTTATCGGTGTGTAGCCTGGAAATGTATGCAATATTTCTAGTATTGTTTTTGTATTAAATACCAATTCCTTATTTCCTTAGCGGAATTATTTACAACTTAAGCACACAACAAACATTGTGTCCCAGTGTCCCATCCAGAGTTTACATTGAGTCCAAACCAATATTCTCTGTTCAACATTTGTGAGAATGTGTTGCAACATTTGTCGCATAGCTTTGTGCAGTACTGGTAACTGAGCCAGTTTCTGTCAAAACCCACTTCCTTGCTGGCTAACTGGTAGAACACTGTGCTGTCCTATCAAACCTAAAATTAAAGAAGAAAAGCAAAGCCTATTGAAGTGAGTGAGGAATCTGAACTTAGTCCTTTTAAACCAAGGAATGTAAAAAGAACATTAGCTAATTAATTGCTAAATTATCATCACAGCTAGCATGGAAAAAAATCTTGTTAGTTGTAAATCTAGCTAACTTTTTAACTTAAAATTTGATGTTGATAGCTTGTAAAGCAAATTACCCAAATTTGTGTAATGTACAGATACTTGTAAACAAAGTACTAAACTGTGTGCCTAATAATGGTAACATTTGATACTTTTAATACATTTCTAGGCCAGCAATATTTGGTAAATTTATCTATGAAGCAAACCGATCTATGAAGCAGTCTGGCTGTTATACTGTACAGAGTTTATACAGTCTACTCCCTTACATCCTTGCTCTTTTCTACTGTTTACTTTTATTTTAAACAGCCAGGATCTAAAAAAAAGCCCAAACCTCATAGAACAGTTAGCATAGAACTTTCCTGCACAAGATTAATTCTATTCCTTGATAAAAACCTTTACACCTCACAGACCTCATTAACCTTAGTATAGTGGAATTGTATATTAAAGCAAATCCTCAGTTTTATTTCCGGCTCAGATACAGTGTTATCCCAGCAGGATAATTACTGAGGCCATGTTTTTCTTTTCCAAACAATGACTCATACGTTCCCAAACTCCTCCGCGTAACACTGAGGCGTATTTAACTAACTGGTTTAGAGAAACACTGGATCGTTTTTTTTTTGTTTTTTTTTTATCATATTAATGGATCTGGATGCAAGTGTGTGACTGAAACCGTTTGATCTTGATCTTCACTAAAGACATGAGGCTAAATGAACTTCAGGTTATGAGGATATCTAAAATAAGGATTAAATTATAATCTCTTGGTGTGCATTTACATAATAGGCTGAAAGTCTGGTTTTGTATAGTGTAAATTTTCGTCCCTAATATATCGATGTAATTTTAGATATTGCACAATATGCTAAAAAGGGTGCAGTGGGCTAATAATAATATTAAGTAATTACATTAATAATTGCCTTTTACATCACGTGCAATTACAAAGAAATTGAACAGCGTATGGGTTTGAAGGGCAGAAGAATTATTTGAATGTTATTATATTTAAGAATTAAATAGCGCGTCCTATTTTAAATTAATACAGGGTAAAATTTTTGCTTATATTTTGAGTTGTGCAGCATTCATGCAGCATTTATGCAAACCATCCCATGCTATTCTTGCTGCCTTTATCAGTTTGATGGTGGATGGATCTGCAATAAAATGGCTATAAAACCAGCTGCGTAATTTGTCGACAAGTATTCTATGTAGTCTGTCAGACGTGCAGCAGCATGCATCGGGAGAGCAACATTCCAGCAATGCTAAAGCTTATAGAAATCAGAGTACATTTTTTTTTACCTTAAGCATCTCCCAAGACAAACAGTATAATAACAGTTTTCTAATCACCACAATAAAAAAAATTCTAAATAGTAAAAAAAAATTAATGACATAAATAGGGATATGGGAAAAGACCGGGGTTCGATTCCCAGCACCAGCAAGCCGCCACTGTGGGCCCCTGAGCAAGGTCCTTGACCCCTAATTGCTCAGTTGTATAAATGAGATAAATGTTAGTCGCTCTGGATAAGGGCGTCTACCAAATGCTATGAATATTTGAAGTGCATCAGGTATCAGAGGATTACAGAATTTTGTTTCTAGGACATACAAGTTAAATTATTAAAAAAAAGTTATGGTAATAGTTTAGATTGTTCTCTATCTGTGTGCCAAATTTCATAGGCTGCCATAGTCTTATGAGTGAAAGGAGAAGAAGAAGAAAAGAAAAAAAAATTCAGGGCTTGACACCTAATTATAATAATAATTTATTAATTATTATAATTTAAATAATAAATAATTAATAATTTCTTTGAATTCTTAAAAACCTGTCTTCCAAAAAATCTTGACAGAGCTCTACTGACTGTAAGATACCACAGCAGAAACTGGTCATGTGACGAATTAACAAATCATAACAATTTGTTATAGTACAGAAACTCCCAAAAAATACTTACGTACTGTCCAATATACCTCTGAATTGCGTTATAAATGTAGCTAATGTTTATAGGAGAGTGCTTAATTTTCCAGATTATGGGAGGCACTGGCTCCAAAAGAATGTTACCACTCATTTAAGCAGCTCTGTTTGTTTGAAGCAGATGGATATCAGCTGCTTTGAAGTGAGTCAGGCTGCTACCGTTGTAAAATGTGTTAATGCTTGCTGTAACATCTATAAGTAAATTAAATTAAATCTTTAGTTAGAGACTTGCAAGATAAGTTAGTAATAAGCAGGATATGTTTTTGCCATAATTAGCCAGACAAGGCCATCTTGCTGTTTCTGTTTGTCTTCCAGTGGAGTATCACTGATGAGTAGTCATGGGATAATTTTTACCACATGTTGAAAACCAAAGGGCAAATTTTATTCAGAATAAGCGCTTGAGGATGATTGAGACCATAACTGCAAACCCTATCATATTATTAAACACATTGCTATAGGCCAGGGGTGTCAAACACATAAAAGTTCATAGAAGGCCAGAGCCCTGCCGAGTGCCAACCCTACTCCCGGTCACAATATAAGCCTAAAACATGATTAAAAGGGCTTCTTTGTCACATATATGCTATAGCACAGTGAAATTTGTTCCTCCACATACCCCAGCTAAGTAAGTTGGGGTCAGAGCACAGGGTCAGCTATGAAACAGGGCCTCTGGACAAGAAAGGGTTAAGGGTTTTGCTTAAGGGTTAACTTGCTCTGTTGCCTTTAATTAGGGTAATGGCCGAACTCCGCCGGGCTGTATGACATTTGTGCTATAGGCTCAGCTTATTCAAAATGCTAGGGCATTTGTAACATAATGTTTTGAGTCACTGAAATAATGGCAAAATTACCATTAAGCTTAATTGTCAAGCCTTTTAAGAGCTCCTTACTTTGGACCTTTCTTTAAATGATTTTAGCTTTTTATGGATTTTCTAGCTGGAAGATTTTCTGCTAAGAAGCTTGTTTCTATACATAAAAATACCGTACACTTTCTTTAAATGGACAAGCTTAAAACATAATTAGAAACTATTGTATTATGGCACCTAATAAAAAAGAGATTTTTAAAAAAAATTGCAGGAAGGTTAAAACAAAGGGTGTAATAGAGTAAGGTAAGTAATTTTTTATCCTACCGCCACTAAACAACTTATCAAACAACCTTTTAACAGTTGTACCTATTACACGCCTTACTAGCTTCAATACTGTTGATGGTTGTGAGTCGAGACAGCCGGTTTGTACACTTATTATCAGTGTGTAAAGTTTGACTAAGTTATGTTAGGCTTTATTGTCTTTAATCAGTTACTTATCACTGTTATCACTATCTCCTGTTTAGAAGCTACCAATCATAGCTGCCCCAGTAAAATCGATCATAAAATTAAAATCTTGTTACACTGTTACTTGTAAACTAGTGGGAAAACTACAAACAAGTGAAAATTAAAGGAGAAAATGTAAAAGTAAGGACAATTATTAAAAAAAACACCATATCACTGTAAAATTTTTAGTAATAGAGGTACTGTGAAGTCCATTCATTAAGCAGATCTGGTGCACAAATTTGTTTTAATGTTAAAACTATGTTTTGTGTGTGTGTGTGTGTGTGTACGCTGCTTTCTATTAGCTTTATTTATGACATAACTACAAGAGCTTATAAAAAGCCATTTAAGTACTGAAAATCATGTAAGAGATGTTGTCCATCTCTCTCTCGCTCTCTCTTTTTCTCTCTCGCTTCAGTCTAGACATACATATGCATTCCATCAAACCCTTCATTTTTTCACTCTCACTGCTTTTAGAATGCAGAGGAAACAGGTTCACCGCTTGTGCCTCATTCTCCTTCTTCATTTTAATGAGCCTAGGGGGCCTTTATCAGTTTTTTTTTAAAGGGAGACATGTTCTTACAAATTGATCCTCCATCTGGTGATCCAAACTCCAGATAAACACATTCTCACACATTTGCAGAAATATGCCACATGTGCTTAGATAACTTTACTAACATTTTTTCACTGGTTATAAACCTTGGAAGTTGTTTCGCTATGAGCTTAAAAAAAAGGAAAAGTGAGCAGCTAAAAGCATATGATCTGTGTTTGTTTTTACCCAAGGTTGTGTTTAGTAGCCTGTTGAGACCAACCATATTTCTTTCAATTTTTTTCTACTTTACAAACCCCAGACAGTGTTACAAAAGAGCTGTGTGGCTTCTTCTTGTTTTGGAACCTTCCACTGTTTGTACTGTTGTTAAAATTGAAAACTTTTCACATATACACACAATCACTCGATTGTAAAGACATTTATTAGTAACATCCTAGCAATAACAATGGTGCTTATTTTGAGCTTTATTCGTCAACATGCAGTCTTTATCCAAATAGCAGTATCTGGAGAATAAATGGCCCAGTCGTGCTCTCTCCCCTTGTGATAAATATTTGCCATGAAGAGTATGGAAAGTCCATCAGAATTATCTATGGTAAAAACAGAAGTCTGTTGTGTGTTTTTTTTTCCTGCAGATGTTAGTTTTTCCTCTTACTGTATGCGTTGCCTAAGGTACAAGGTTTTACATCTAGAGCCTCTTTAGCTGATCCTTACACCATCAATAATTTATCTTTAAACAAATAATAAAATTGATAATCCCACCCTCCTATGGTTTTGGTTGCTGTAAATACATAACTGACCATACTATAAAGCAGTTCATTTTTGAAATAGAAATCTTTTCCTCATCTTCGTTTAGCTCTTTTTACCCATCTTCATTTAATTTTTTATGATATTAAGAAAAAATATTAAAGTATTAAAGATATAATACTTACATTTACATTTATTGCATTTAGAAGACGCTGTTATCCAGAGCGACTTCAGTTATCTCTTTTATGCAGCTGAAAAATTGTGGGTTAAAGGCCTTGCTCAGGGGACTATCAGTAAAAACCTGGTGGTGCTGGGAATCGAACCCCGATCTTCCAATTAGCGGTCCAACACCTTAATTACTGAGCTACCACCTCCCCTAATATTAAAATGTTAAAGTGAGATGCAGCGCATATTGTAATCATGTGGTATAATGTTATTGGTATTGCTATTTTAATAAACTAGTGGAAAACCAGTGACCAGTTTCCTGCCCCTTTCAGCAAATTTGAGGATGACACTTACTCTGCTCCACTGACCCAAGGCTACAGTTTACATAACATTTAATCACCTTTACCATAAGCTCTAATAAATAGACGTTCGGTGTCACCCAGATGACTTAAGGTTTCTTCCTATTTTGTCTCAGGGAGTTTTGTCTTGCCACAGTTGCCACCGGCTTATTTAATAGGGACAAACTTACACTTTTTCATTGTTACTGCAAACAATAGCCATTGTTAAAAGTGTTATACAAATAAAAATAAACTGAATAGATTTAATAAAACTGTATTAAAGTTAGATGAAGTGAAGATTTGAATTGTATCATTCACTGGTTCAGCACTTTAACCTTAAACCACACTAAAATAGACCCTGTATTGTACCACTTCACCATTGACGAAGTCAGCTAGACATAAATATAACCTATTCAGAATAAGAAACCCTGTAACAAAATGCTTTATGTTTAGATAGTATTTAGTGCTGATATTCATATGTCGTTTAAAAGAGCATAACAAATCTAGAACTCCCCGAATTCTTTTACTGATGTCTGGTTTCACATGCCGGGACTCACCCTACAGCACCCTAGAGCACGCAGGTTTATTAGCTAATCAAGCCTAGATGTTCTTAACGAGGAGTCTGGAAGTATTTTGGCTTTTATGTATCAGGTTTGCAGGAGTTAGCGCAGATGAATGTATATTTACTGTTTAACTGTAGTCTTAACATTGTAACTGTGCAGCCACCTTATATACAATTTGATTACAGATGTCCATCAGGTTCATAAGCAGTTACATTGCTTGTAAGTATATATACAGGGTAATTTTATCACAGTACTATAATTTTAGCACTATCTGGTTAAAAATGGTAGCTTAAATAAATTTGTACCCTAGCTTTTACTTGCTTAACCCAGGACAAGGGATTTTTATTGTGTAGTGTGTCTCTGGTCATCAAACAAAGCTTATAGTGTGTTCGACTTATCATAGTCAGAATCGTAGTCATTATTATTACCATTAAGGTAAATCCGAGCATGACAATGGGCATAAAGACCATTGATGATCTTTATGAGAGCTCATTTCTAAAAATTTAATTAACTTTCTAAGAGATTTTATCTGTTTAATTCTTATATATTTCGTTTCTTTAAGATTAGGCACTTTGTGAAAAAATAATTTCCTAAATTTTCCAAATCGTCACCTTAAATATTTACTGGATGACTTTTTAAAAGCTTGAACCACACTTAAAACATTGTATTCCTGCCATTTATTATATGATTTAAAATACTGATTCAGACTCTGCAAATCAGGACAGAGGTAAAGTGAACTTGAACTTGGAATTTGAGTTATGTGATAAACACTGGACTCATATTCTAGAGCTCACTCATACCTCATTCATATGTGCAAGACATGGGCTTGGGCATACAATGTAAGATTCTACATAGGGTTTTCTGTACTAATGATAGACTTGCTAAAATATACCCCTCTGTCAGTGATGCATGTTAACTGCCCAGAAGGCTTTAGCCTTTCCTAATTTACTAGCAAGACGTCTCATCCTTGTAAAGTGGAGGCATGTCTTAGCCCCTCTTTTTCATTTGTGGCTAAAAGAAGCATTTACTTGCCTTAAACTAGCTAAAATTAGACTATCATTCATCTTCTATACCCGCTTTTCTCTAATTGCAACATACATGCAAACTCCACACAGAAAGGCCCCTGTCCGGTTCTTGCTGTGATGCAACAGTGCTAACCACTAAGCCACCGTGCTGCCTATTAGACTACCATATACAAGGTGTGGCGGCCCTTTTCAGATTATTCATTCATTTATTTATTCATTCATTCATCTTCTATACCCGCGGGGATCTGCTGGATCCTATACCAGACGTCCCTGAAAGGGTGAATCACAGATACACACCCACACACACACACACACACACTTACTCCTATGGGTAATTTAGAATCACCAATTACCAATTTTTGGACTGTGGAACGAAACCGATTTATCAATTTAGAATCACCAATTACCAATTTTTGGACTGTGGGAGAAAACCGGAGTACCCGGAGTAAACTCACGCAAGCACAAGGAGAGCATGCAAACCCCACACAGAAAGGCCTGGAAATCGAACCTGGGACCTTCTTGCTGACAACCACTAAGCCACCATGCTGCCCCCTTTTCAGATTATCTGCTGGCTAACTCTCTTCATACTTTAGCTGAGCATTTTTATTCATGCTTTTTAAATTAATTAATTAATTTATTTTAATTTTTAAAATTTACTTATTTTTTACTTGTCTTTTTTTTCCCCCTATGGGAGGTTATGTTGTCGAGGGAGGAAAGTTTTTTATTGCGGTAGTATTAGTAACAACGTGAGGAGATAATTTCATAACATTAGTGTTATGAATGTTCATGGTCTTCTGTAACAGTTAATATTCCATGAAAAAATCTAATAAAGAAACTTAACATACATTTATGATTTAATTTGTTATAGTTACTTTTAGCAGTTTATCTTTCTCTTTTCAGCAAATGACGATCCAGGTGGAAGACGTACGCATCAAGCCGATTTTATCCTCCTACAGGAAGCGGATCCCTGTAACCGAGGGCTACGTGGAGGTCAAAGATGATGGCAAATGGAAGCAGATCTGCAACCAGGAATGGAGTCCCATGAACAGTAGGGTGATCTGTGGGATGTTTGGCTTCCCCGCTGAGAAGAATTACAACATACGTGTCTACAAGTCAGTGTGCTTTGATTTTTGATTTTAATTTTGTTTTTAGATATACAATACCAACAGATCATGCAATGCATAATCTCTTTATCACCATTCTATAACAAATCCATCATGATTCCTTAATATATCTATACCTATTCCATAATATCTCTTTAATGATTCCATAATATATCTATCACTATTTCATAATATCTCCATCATAATTCCATAATATATATCTATCACCATTCCATTGTAACAGAAAGTAGACTCAAAGCAAAGGTTAGAATCAAACAGAGAACTTTATTACCAAGGAATAAAACAAGGAGTCAGTTTAAACTAACCTAAAGTCTTTGGAACTTACAGAGAACTTAGATAAACACAGGTAAACCCAGAACAGAGGAATCACTTCGAAATAGTACTTTTAAACGCATGTAAACTTTTAAAAGCATGCGGAGTCTGGTTAATCTTTTAAGGCCTCGAATCAAAGGCTTGAAATATACCAGGAAACCACATAGCTGGTAATCTTTACCTGAGGAACATGGAACTTGGAAAACACAGAAAAACACAATAGAGTCCTTTTTTCATGAGTGAGACCAGACAGTGAGTGAGTGAAGGTGAGTGCTCTTTATAGGGTGTGAGTGTCATTTGGGGGATGTGCTGCAGGTGTGTGTGATCAGTATTTAGGGAAAAGTGAACAGTTAGCTTAGTAACAGAGTAGGACTCGTGGAACTTGGAAAGCAGGCTTGGATCCAGGATGTCCTCTCTGAGAACCCACTATCTCTCCTCGGGGCCGTATCTCCCCCAGTCTACTAAGTACCCAAGTCAACCGCCTCAACGTCATGACCTTACTGTGTAAGCTGTACTGTCTTCCAGAACAATCGGGAGAGGGGTTTACCAGACCGCTTAGGCTTTGTAGACAAAGGAGAGACAAGTGAGTAATAGGGCTTAAGGAGTGAAATGTAGGGTGTATACAGTACTGTGATGGGAGCTGGAGTCCGTAGGTCATGAGGTTGATCTGTGTGGTTACTTTTAAAGGGCTCTAATGTATCTCGGAGACAACTTCATGTAAGGTAGGCACAACCTCAGATCTGGGGTAGAGAGCCACACTTTTTGACTTGGGACTGGAGAAAAAACTTTATCTAGTTAGTGTTTTGAAAAAAGTGCATTTTAACACATATGGCTTTCTCACCGCTCCCAACGGTCATCCGAACACCTCTCGGAAATGAGAGAGAACCGCTGCTAGAGACTGTGCAGCCAAGCAACCTTGATGCCACAGAAATTCAGCCCACTGGAGTTTATGACCAGACAACAGGTTTAGCAATTTCAGATTTCTCTGTGGGAAACTGGTAAGGCTGCATTTCTAAAGCCAGAGAGCACTGCATAAGGAATCCACTGCACCAGAGTTTGGAGCTGGGTTTACCACTGGATTAATGGCATAGATCGGTGTTGGAGGAGTGCTGGGTGTGGTCGTCGTGGCAACAGGAGTTTGATCCAGCATGCTCAGGAGTGCCGCGACAAGTTCTTGGAGGTGATCCGGGTCTGATTGATTCACGGTCTTCTTTAACAGAAAGTAGATTCAGAGCAAGGGTTAGAATCAAACAGAGCATCCATAATATATCTATCACTACTCCATAATATCTCCTTTATGCTTCCATAATATCTCAATCACAATTCCATTATATCTCCATCATAATGCTATTATATCTCCATCACAATTCTATAATATCTTCATCACCTTTCCCAATGCCTTAATCACTTTTCCACAATGTCTCCAACACCAGTACAGTGTTTACAACCACTGTTCTCTGGTGGTTAATGAATTGTGGTGCTGACTGGAATCTTACATATGTCTTCATAATTAATTATTTACACCCTCTCTATCTTTCTTACACAATTTATTTCTCACAACCTGACAAGCTGTACATTTTTCATTACAATTTCACAATATTGTCATTTCCACAATCTTTTCAAAAATTTTAGCATTTTCTCAGTCACTATTCCCCAATGTCCTTAATCACTATTTCACAATCTCTCCATCATTATTCCACAGTTTTGCCATCCTTATTTCATTCTATCAGCATTTCAAAATGCCTTCCATCACTGTTTCACAAAATTTGTCATCACAGTTTAACACCCACTTCATCACAAAGTTTCCAACTCCATCACAATGTTTCCAACTCGGTTCAAAACCATAACTTCCCAATCATTTTTTTACAATTCCATCACCATTTTACACTCTCTATTACCATTTCATAACTGTTCCATTACTATTTCACAATGTCTTTATTGCACACAATATATTTAGCACTTCACAGTATTTCCATCATCATTCCACAATCCTATCCTCACCATCCTACAGTAAAAGATTTGGAGATGTTCTTTTGGCAATATTAGCTTTCTTTAGTACCGAGTCTTGTTGGTGACCGCCATCATACATAATTTATCTAGACTTGTTAATAGCAAGCAAAATATTTCTCCATTGCGTTCACTGTAATGCCAACAGAAGATTCTTTCATAATGACAAAAAACTCAAACTTTAGTTTCTTGGAAAACAGTGTCTGTGCCTTAACTGCATGTGCAAGTCACTGAAATCGTAATGCAGTCATTTTGATTTGAACAGTTCAGTCTGGAAAAAAACCCATGACCCTTTGGACGTCAGCCCTGTTCCGAATAATTCTAAAGAAAAGGAATTATAACAAGATGTTTCTGGTGCATTATAAAATACATAGCTGGCCAAAAATCTCAAGACTTTATTCAGGATCATGTGGAAGCCTGTTTGTAAACAGTAATTACGCAGGATTAGATTTGTACTATTAGCATTAATTTAAGTATTTAAATAAAGGGTCAGTTGCTAAAATAATGAACAATTGCCCTCTGGTTTGGACTGATGTTTTGGGAACTGAATTATTTTTTCCATTTGTGGTTTAAAAAGAAAATCAGCAGGATGGAAGAGCTGGAGATTGTTCTGCCAGTATTTTGTGTGTAAAAGTCAATGTCCCCGTTGAGCTTGTTCTTGACACAGGCTGCTTTGAATGCAGTTCAGCGTAGAACATTCCTGTGCTTTAGAGCTTAATAAGAACCAAATGTGGCCTTAGTAAGTCGTACCTCCTGCAACACCTCAACAGGCTGTAAGAGACAAATTGTTCACAACCTCTTCTAAAACCAATGGAAGAACTTTTAGCTTTGATGAAGCATAAAAATGATTAAACGTTTTGTATATGCCCTAACTGATTTCATTATTGCATTAGATCTTGATACAAATACACTTTTGGCCATTTTTTGTTGGCAGTAGATGTTAACATTTCAGTAACAGTCCCGAAGGCTAATTTACTAGTCTCATTCTTGTAAAGTGGGAGCATGTGTTATACCCTTTTTGATACATGGCTAAAAGAAGTGTTTACTTGCCTTAAACTGGAAAAATTAGACTGTCAATCACTGGTTTATTAAAGACCTTTGACAAGGTGTGACTCTCCTTTTTAGATTATCTGCCGGCTAATTCTCTCCATACTTGAGCTGAGCATTTTTATTTAATCTTTTTAAAATAATTAATTTATTTATTTGAATGCTTAATTATTTCCCATGAGAGTTTAGATTGTTGAGGGAAAGATGTTTTTAGGGTGGTATAAGTAATAACATGGAAGGATAATTTTATAAAATTAATGTTAATATTTCATTCAAAAATCTAATAAAGAAACTTTAAATACAGGCTATAAGAGACAAAGTCTTCTTTTCTTGAACTCTTAACATCAGAGAACCTTTAGCTTTGATGAGGCATAAAAATAATGAAATGTTAATGCACTTTGGTTTATTTAAACAGTAAATCAGTAAAAAGAACTTTATTTTAAATTCTGTCTGGCAGTCGCTTTTACCCAGAGTGATTTATATAATTTATGCAAATTATATGCTTCTCTTGGACAATTAAAGACTTTTTAAAAAATGTATATTAAAAATTTCTAGTGTGGAGGAACGCTCAATAAAGTCTGGTGTCTCTCGTCTGAGGCTGGTGTCTTGAAATAAAATATTCCCTGGATTAGTCTTTTAAAACGAATTATGTTACACTGCTTTGTGACTATTATTATTAGTTAAAATGCCACGCAAAGAATCTGCACCCCATCAGTTAGTAATTTTATGGCATTTATCAAAAACAGAATTTGTTCTCATGCCTCAGTATCTTTTCGAGGTATGAGACTTACACATGATTTATATTATTAAAGTTTGAAGACAAAGGTTGGTTTATGTAAAAGACTTCTTCTCAAGGAAGAAGAAAAAAAGAAAGAAAAGAAATTTTGTGGTTTCTAGTGCAATGGCAATTCAAGGCAATTTCTCTCTCCAGGATGTTTGCACGCAGGAAGACGCCGTCCTACTGGGATTATTCGGTCAACTGCACAGGAAACGAAGTCCACCTATCAAGCTGTAACCTGGGACGTTCTCTGACAGCCAACAATACATGTGAAAAAGGTATCCCCGTGGTGGTTAGCTGTGTGCCAGGCAGAGCTTTCGCTCCAACCTCTTTACAAGGCTACAGGAAAGCCTTTAGACAGGAGGTGAGTTTCAAATCTCTAACTGGGTAGTTATTAGCTCATTTTTGGCAAGTCTGCTAAAGATACTGATCTTATTGAAAAATTCACATATGAGCTACTGGATTCTACAATGTAGCTTTAAATCTATCCAATTATGACCAGGAAGACAGAAAACCTGAATTGTTAAAAAAAAAAAAACATTTTACATCTACAAGCTTTTTCTTAAACCTTATTTTTTTTCCTTAAAAAAAAAGGCCGCATCACTTTGCTGTCAGTGTATCATTTACATGTATTTTAGGATAGACATTCATTTAAGCTCCATACATGACTGCTCCATAGCCAACCCTGCAATTTTAGTCAAACCTCTATGATTACGCCAACATTAGTATAAGGGATAGTGTTCATTCACTCTTAAATTTTGCTTATGCAGAATTTTTCCCTAAAAGGATGATTTTACCAGCAAAAAAAAAAAAATGGATGCCACGTTCCTAAATGACACTGGTCCCTGTTTACAATTGTTTCATCTAATAGGATTTAGTACATCACAAAGACGTATTATATGTGTTATATTTAGTACATTTAAAAAAAAAATGTATATGTAAACCAAGTGGTGTGCAGCCAGTGTGAAGAAGTCGGCATAGAGAGATCCATATTGCAAAATGTAGCTTTATCCAAAGTGTATAAAGTTAATGTAACAGTAATGTAACAGTAATCCAAAAGTGGTCAAAGTGCAAGCAAAGTTCGGTACACAATAATCCAATAAATTAGCAAACAAATACAAAACGTTAGACAAAAAAACATAGTCGCTAAACAGGCATAGATCAAAAACCAAGAGCACAGACAAAAACTAGAACGCTTGGTAAGTAACATGAGCAAACAATACTTTGCAACTTGAGTGACAAAGTGACTAGCTTATGTAGTTACGTAGCCTGACAGGAAGTGACACAGAAAGTACTAACGCAGAGCTAGTACTTCGGTGATGGCGCCCTCTGGTGGTAGGAGGGCGGAGTCCTTACAGCCAGCAAGGCCTTCTTTGCTGGCCTAAAAAATATTTGAAGCTGACCTACATTTACAACCTACATTTTAATATTTGTTTCATTAAATTGTATTGTTTTATTCAAAACAGTTTATTATCTTCAATTTGTAGCGTTTCATTTGGCTGCACTGCTTCTAGTACATTGATGTGGATATTAGATTTTTTTTTCAGTCAGATTTCTGTGTGCTGCCATGTTAATCTAATCTAATCTGCCAAAGCCCTCAGAATCAGTAGTGCTGGCCAGTGTAACTTAAACTATATAAGCGGTGGCATATTGTTAATTGTTTCTTTAACCAAACAGATTTCAAACTCGCAGGTAAAATAGTAAAGGTAAAAATATTTAGTTAAAATAGTTACAGCCAAGTTCGATTAGCAAAGCGCATTTGTACAGTTACTTTCAAATTTTTTATGCCCACAATGGCTGACGGAGGAAGAGAAAATAACTTGGTCTCGGACAATTTATTTTCTCTCTCTCTGTAATTCCACGCCACGTGTTATATTGTGTTTCTGTATAAGATTAATGGTTTCTATAATTGCGACCTGATAGTGGTGGTATTAGGAGGTGTATCAGTCGGGTAAGTCCCCACTGAAGGCCCAGGTACCAAATGCACCGCCCGCTACTGTGTAAACCATGATAAAATAATGGAAACAAATCTGATTGTATTTGCGGAACTTTAGCGCTCCCTTGTGTAACACTGCAATAAGTACAGACGATCTGTCATGTAACCAGAAAAGGGAGACATTTTTTGCCTGGTTTCACGTCATAGTTATTCTTTTAAAAATCAAACCTTTACGAAGCAGAATATGTGTAATAGTTTTAACAATGTAAATAAGTGAATTCTAATTTTTGGTAAGAATATGTTGATTTAGTGAATGGATGGACACCATGATAAACCACTGGGTTGCTATTATTTGGTTCTGTTTCTCAGCAGCCAATGGTGCGTCTGAAAGGAGGCGCGGTGGTCGGTGAGGGTCGAGTGGAGGTCCTGAAAAATGGCGAGTGGGGCACCATCTGCGACGATCGCTGGAACCTAGTGGCTGCCACCGTGGTGTGTCGAGAGCTCGGCTTTGGAACCGCTAAAGAAGCGTTGTCTGGAGGTCAACTGGGTCAAGGTCAGCACCTATAATCTACATCAATTTGACATTCTACTGTAACCCGTACTGCTATCGCACAGGAATATTAAACTGTTACTTAATAACATTAGGAGGAGATAAAAAAAAGAGAGGCTAAAATGTAACGCTGTAAAGAATGCTTTTGTTTGAGTCATGGAAAATTTTAACAAGTGAATTATTATAAAATAACTTGTAACTATGTTTTCTGTATGTGTGTTACAGGAATGGGCCCAGTCCACATGAATGAGGTGCAGTGCTCTGGGTTCGAGAAATCTGTCACAGAATGTGCCTTTACCATGGAGAAGGACTCAGAAGGATGCAACCATGAGGAGGATGCTGGTGTTCGCTGTAATGTTCCTGCTATGGGCTTTCAGCAGCGGGTGAGCCCTTTGAATCCACCTACACATACATTCCTAATTAAAATAGAGCTGCCTACACAGTTTACCAGTTCTTCTATTAGTTAATAGATTTATATTGTTTTAAAAAATATACAATTGGTTCCCACACAGCTACGTTTAAGCGGAGGCCGTAATCCGTTCGAGGGCCGTGTTGAGGTTCTGGTGGAGCGAAACGGCTCTCTGGTTTGGGGAACGGTATGCGGTGATGGCTGGAGCACCATGGAGGCCATGGTAGTGTGCAGGCAACTCGGCCTCGGCTACGCAAGCCATGCCTACCAGGTATGATGACTTTCCTCTATTCAATCATAATGCAAAAGACATGAAAGATATGATAAGAATAATTTATAATTTGTCTCATGTTAAAAAAATGTTAAATCTGATGTTTTATCTTGTTTGGCATTTGTGGCTATCCGATCTTAGTTTGCACAAATCTTATTTTCATATAAACATTTGGCTACATCTGGAACACAGATAACAAGCTTAAAGGCATCTGTGATTAAATACGTTATTCAGTCAATATGATGAAGGTAAAGCTAATTTGAGCTCTAGCTTAAATAGATAAGGGTCTAGATTGTTGATAGAGATTTAGGCTCCAGCTGCCACTGTTGGGCCCCTAAGCAAGGCCCTTAAATGTCCATGCTTTAGGGCAGCATATCATGGATGACCCTGTCCTTTGACCCCAACTTCCCAAAATGGATTAGCATAGGAAAGAATTTCACTGTGCAGTAATGAGTATGTGACAAAAGCTGCTATTTTATGCCCAATATACTATGACTGAGGGGCCACACCTTTGAACTGTTAGCTCGGGTAAATAACAAATCCCATAATTGTTATAAAATATAAAATTTTAAAAAGCTCATATGCTGTACCGAACTATTACAATATCGATAAAAGTAATATTCTTAATCAGCGCTGCATTTTTATGTAAAACAGGGGTATGGCTCCCTCTAGTGCCTCAATTACACACAGGAAAGAAAATAGGAGTTTCCATTAAATCTCCATTAAACATCTAACATTTTATTTGACTTTTTAATATGTAATATTAAACTGTTTTATAGCATCTTATTTTTTTTATATAGCAACAATAAGCTTACCTTATGTATATCTGGTCATGTAACCAGAATGAACACATATAATGTAATCAGGATGAACACATATTTTTAAAAAAATGTTAATGAGCCAGTTAAATTTAGATTATAGTAAATAATTAAATTAATTATAAGTAAAGAGTAAAAAGTAAATAAACTATTTACAATCCATAATCAGTGCAATTTACTAACACACACCAAGAAACATTTGGGTTACATGATTTCATGGTTCAAGTTACCTGTGTTTTTTTATAATTGTTTATAATAATAATAATCATACATGGAGTGTATTTATTTTTCTATAACATTTATATAAACACATACCAATTGAATATAGTGGGGATACTATTACGGTTTCATGTCAGTCCACATAATTTCTATGTCGCATGTATAGAAATCTAGCCATTGAAATATAAAAATAAAATTGGATACGTTTTTCGTTTAGTCATTTTTTTTCTAAAATAATACTTTTAACTTCATCTAGATATTCATATGTATATATATGTATGTATTAATATGTTAAAATTATATGCAAATGTGTGTAGGAGACATGGTACTGGCCTGGGTCGGTAAGCGCTGACGGTGTAGTGTTGAGCGGGGTGCGCTGTGCCGGTACTGAGATGTCTCTGTCTCACTGTCTGCATCACGGAGAACACGTGGACTGCCCCAGAGGAGGAGCACGAAACGCCGCGGGGGTCTCCTGTGCTGAGAGTGAGCTCATCATCCAGGATTCCTTAAAAAAAATTCCTTCAAATAATTTTTTTTGTTATTAAAATAACTTTTTTTTTTTCAATATGACTTTTTCCTTGCAGCCGCACCAGACCTGGTGCTAAACCCTCAGGTGGTGGAGCAGACCACGTACGTCGAGGATCGGCCCATGTTTATGTTGCAGTGTGCGTATGAGGAAAACTGCCTTGCCTCCACGTCCAGCTCGACTCCGGCCAATTCGTATCGCCGCCTGCTGCGCTTCTCCTCTCAGATCCACAACAACGGCCAGTCTGACTTTAAGCCCAAAGCCAGCAGAGAAACGTGGGTCTGGCACGACTGTCACAGGTCAGAAAAACACCATCTGGCTTATTTTCTACCTCTTATCAATATTGTACAATAACTATAAACATAGTCTGGATGTTATAACTCCAAGGTATTAGTTGTTTTTGTATTCTTTTTTTACAGACATTACCACAGCATGGAAATCTTCACTTATTATGATCTGCTCAGCTTAAATGGATCCAAAGTAGCAGAAGGACACAAAGCCAGCTTCTGTCTCGAAGACTCTGAGTGTGATGAAGGTTTGTTCTGTTGTGTTAAACAGTGTTAGACTAAAATGATGATCCAAAAACAGTCTCACTCTCTCTCTCTCTCTCTCTCATTCTCTCTCTCTCTCTTTCTCTCTCTCTCAGCTTCTAACACACCAAGTATTTTATTGTTTCTGATTGCTTCGTTAAGGCATGTAAGGAGCTCAGAGGAATGAGGAATAATATTATAATAAAAGTCTTTTTTTTTTTTTATCTTCTGTCTAGAACATTATGATTATCCAAGATGAATTTTGCTTGCAGATTTTGCATTAATTGATGTTGCCTTCTAATATTAACTCTAATGTTTAAACCAGGCATTGAAAAGAAATTCGAATGCGCTAACTTTGGTGAGCAGGGAATCACAGTGGGATGCTGGGATACTTACAGACATGACATTGACTGTCAGTGGGTGGACATCACCGATGTCAAACCTGGAGATTACATGTTTCAGGTGAGTGACTTAATATAGCATTATTTTATTATTCAGTATATAACAGTACTTATTTTTATTTTTAATTTATTAATCATGATTTATAATCTAATATGTCAACCCTAGGACATTTTTCTGTATAACAATGTATATTATCTTTTCTTGCGTATTCAGTAATGATATTCTCATAGACGTTCTCCTTTGGTCTTACAGTAGTCTTAGGTTTTAGTGTATTATGGTACTGTGACCTTAACACTACCATTAAATTAAGTTTTATGTAACCAAAATTAGCATGGAGATATTAGATTAGACTTATTAGACAAAACAAAAGCTTGTTTTGTAAAAAAAAACTTGTCACATTACACATCCACAATTAATTAAGTGATTTAGATTAGATATATACTGTAAATGCAGATTCAGCAGGAGGTGCCTGAAACTAGTTTTTTTTTAGGTATAGAAATTGACAGCATAAAAAAGAGTGATAAAAATAAACAAGAAAGCATCAATCAAGAATATTCTAAATAACATGATGATGATGGCAAAAATGACAAAAATTTGGTATAAATATTAATACCCTCAATTTTCTTAAATACTTCTATGTCAACTGTGTCTGTCATGGTGCTTTTCGTTAATAAAATCCAGCTTGAGGTTAATGTGTGAGGTCATGTGGTACAAGGTGTATACTGATTGGTTACAGGAAATAAGGGGGCATATTGGTACTTTGTTTTGTGTAACAGTTGCTAGGATACAAATTAACCTGTCTTGATCAGATGATAAAATTGATTTTTTTAGGGCCGTTCCATTAATAATTTAACTGGCTTAACTTGCAGTAAGCTACTTGTTGAAAAATAAAATGATTTGTAATTATAAATAATAGGAAAATGAAATACTGCTACATGTCTGTATATGGAACTTAAACTCTCAACTTATTCTACAGATCGTCATTAACCCCAACTACGAGGTGGCTGAGTCCGATTACACCAACAACATTGTGAAATGTCGAACTCGTTATGATGGCCACCGCATATGGATGTACAACTGCCATATAGGTGAGAAATATGTGAATAATAAAAAATGTATACAATTTTTAAAACAATTTCTGAACAGTTTCTAAACAGTCTAAATTTTTTTTGCTTGACTTTCAAAACAAAAGATATTTATACATTTGGATTAGACATTTTTTCAGTGCTGCTTTTGTTTCCATAACAAGTCAATTTAACAATAGAGATTGTGTCAATGCAGCTTTACAGGATGAAATCAAATAAGACGATAGTGAACACTCAATAAAAACACTCAGTTCAGTTTAATGATTTTAAAGAAACCAAGAGTTAATTGGTGACAAAATGGAGAAATAACCCTTAAAAGAAACCAGACTCAGTCGGAGGGGGCAGTTCTTCTCTGACCAGATGAACCAGCAGATTATTCCATGCTGCAGCCAAGTTTCCATGGTCTTGTCTGGAAGGCCGTCTTAAGACAAGGTTATCACTGGGAAACTGCCTCTGGGGAATATTGTCTCTAAGAATAATCACTGATGCAGGAAGTTAATCTACTGCAGATGATCTACCTGATAGGTAGGGCGGTGGTTAAGGCCTTAGGTTAGGGGTGTTCAAACTCGGCTCTGGAGGTCCGGTGTCCTACACAGTTTAGTTCCAACCCTAGTTTGGACACCAAGTTTGGACACCCCTGCCCTAGATTGTTGACCAGATGATCAACAGGTCTCTGCACCAGGGTGTTTTTTTAAAGAAAGAGTCTAAAGTTTAAAGCCGTTTTTCAACACAGATGACATTCATCTTTATTTTGCAGGTGGATCTGTGAGCGGTGAATCGGAAGAGCTGTTCTCTGGCCTTTTGAACAACCAGGTGACCCACAGGTAAAATGTGGTCAAGTGGAAAAAAGAAAATAGAGACACTGAGAGTTTGGAATGCTACGTTTTTTCTCCCTGTATGCCACTCTGTCGGGATAAAACCACCCTCACCCCTTACCCCCTAAAAAATTGTTAAAGAAATGCTAATGATTATAACTTCATGATATTTTGTCACAGTCTACAATATTGTCATCATATTCCCTGTTGATACATTTGGCCTTATGCTTGGGACAAATTATTCCCTTAATATTGTGGTATGGTTTGCTGATCAGATCATCGGTGCATGCATAGCATAGCAAAGCAAAACGTCTACACAACCGGCTCAGGATTTCCAGAAAACAAATGGAGGATTAACAAAAACACAAATAATGGAGTTGTATATGAATCCCAAGTGGCTCAAGGTAATGAATGGTAACAAGGTATTAAGATAACATGAAATTCATCTCTACTGGTGTCTGTGAGTCAACCGACATTTAAAGAATTTCAAATGCACTTTTTTAATTGACTCAAGTGTAAAAGGCCTTCAAAAGGTTAGGAAGATCTCAAAGAACCTGAGGGGCTTAGATTTGGGAAATAGATTTGCTGTAATTTAGGTGCCTTAAAATGTATTCATTCATTCATCTTCTATAACCGCTTATTCCCTAATTCGACATCACGATGGAGTCTACCTCTGCCATTTCTAAAAGGGCAAGTAGCAGAAGAGGTACACTCTGGACAGGTCGCCAGTCCATCACAGGCCACAGCCACTTACACACTCACACTAATTTAGAATCAACAATCAATCTAACATACATGTTTTTGGACTGTGGGAGAAAACCGAAGTACCCGGAGTAAACAGACACAATCACAGGGAGTACATACAAACTCCACACAGAAAGGACTTGAACCCGGGCCTCCTTGCTGTGAGGCAACCGTGCTAATCACTAAGCCACTGCACTGCCTCTAACTTAAAATTATTTGGTATTTAGATTCTCTGGAGAAATAAACCAGAAATCTTTATTAGTGTTGGTGACAGCAATCACATTTGTTTTTCTGAGAACCTAAAATCATTGCCACTCGATCAAAAATCAAACCAATAACTGATATAATAATACTCCAAAAAATTATAAACACACAATCTGGATACATTTTTTATGTAAAAAAAGAAAAAATTAAGTATTTCATATAGTCAATTATGCGAGTGTGGTGTGCCAGCTTAGCATTAGGTAGTTTTCGGATCATTCTCTCTGTTGATATTAGCACATTCACAGCAGCTGGTATATGGCTAGCTAATTAGCAGATGCTAGCAATTCCTACGTAGCTAACTAGCAAAAAAATACCGGTCTGCTAGCTGCTTAGCTGGCTGTGTATCAACAGCTGCTCGCCTGCTAGGTTGCTAGTTTTGTGTTTATCTTGTCTTGTAGAAATGCTTAGTGAAGAAAATTACAGGCCCAAAAAAACCAAAGACAACGTAAGTAAAACATTTTGCAGCCTTTTTAAAAATATAACACACAGGTATATAGTATAGTATAGTATAGTATATATCCTCAAGCAAATTTTTCTATTACCACAAACTGATATTTAAGTTAAATTTCACTGAAAGAATCATGCTGGTTTTACTAAAGGACATAGCATTACAATTTTACTCCACTTTCAGCTTCAGTTAGTAACTTATTTTCAGTCAGGGATTTGCTAACTGTGCTTAGTTTTGTTCATTGTATTTTGATTAGAATATCTTTACATTTTGTCGTTTTTTCTTCTTTTTTTTCTCATCTAGTGGTGCTATCAAAGATCTATACACTCTGTTTTTAGAGTGTATTTGTTGTCGTGATTGTCATGATTTACATTATGCTTACTTGAATGGATCGTGTTTTTTTTTTTTTTTTTTTTTTAAATATAGAAAACAATCCGATACTGTGCATTTTTAAGATTGTTTAGCGGTAAATAAACTTAAGCATTTATGAGAATTATAACAAGTTGTATTTTTGCACTTTATCCACAAGAGGTCGCCTTTGTACCAAACGTATTGGAAATGAGGAAAAAGGGGAGTTGACCTGAAATATTTGTCTTCTGAATTATTATTTTTTATATGTCCTTGCAAAAATCCTGCTATAGTAATCTTTATTTTGTTTATACATCATTCAGTGAAAATTTAATTATCCTAATTGTAAAATAATTATAGCATTTCTTTTTCAAAAAGAAGGCAAAGACTAGGTTAAAAGTATCTTATCACTAGGGTTGCCAGATTGGTCCATCTTATTCAATCTATGGTGACAGAGAATTAAGTTTATAACCATAGAAGCATTTGATTAAATATCAGTCTGTATGTGTTACGTATTAAAGCCTCTTTGACTTAATTTTATTTCTCATCTTGCAAAAGTCTACCGATGTTTAGCTCGCATATAGAGGTTTATTACTGCTTTCTATATTGACAACAATGTTCTAAGTAAGTATAACACACGTTTCCTTGCATTTCACTTAAAGTTACATACTTTCAGGTCCTGGGATATTAAAAGGTTCACAGAAAGCACTTTGCTTCGACTTTCATAGCTAATTCAGCAAACCTGTTTACATAGACTGCATTCCTTTATCTAAAGATCTGCTTTTCGTCTCATTCACTGAAAGACAGAGAAAAAAAAATCTGGTAACATTTCAGTTTAATTTGAAGCATAAACATTTTTCTCTCTAAATCACTAAACCATCCTGGAAGAGAAAATCCCTTATACATGGTGTATGAAGAAAGATTTTTAAAAATACCTTTCATGAGTTGCAAGATTGATGGAGTGAAAATCTACAAAAGAGACCTCTGTGTTCCTGCCAGCTCATCTTTCTGGCACACTGGAGAAGCCTGTGGTGAAGAGGATCTTATGCAGATGCTCCTCAAATACATCAGGTTAAATTTGATCAAGAGTGTGATGGCTGAAACTAGAGCCAGTTGTTAGAATTGATGATATGACTTTAAAATGTGATGATAGAGTATATTTTTAAGCATGCTTTCGCAATTTGTGCCGAAGCAGAAGTAACGTGAGCTTTTAAACCAACTTTTACTTCGCAGGTTTTCTGCTCTTTCACGCTCTTGTTTCTCCCTTTCTCTAAAACATTCAACTGTCATTAGAATTGTTGTCGTGATCTGCAGCTCAAATCCAAAACAATGACCTCATATCTAAACATTTACTTCTCCAGTTGTCAATTAAAAACTTTTTGTAAGCTTAAGAGCAATGCTGTTTCTGATCATTACTGGCATAGACTAGAATAACGTGTTTGTGAACAATAAAAATGTGAAATATTAACAATAATTATTTACAGAATTTTAAGTGCAAGTCGCCACCACTAGCGCCGCTAGCAAATTTGAGCCCTATGAAAGAATATGAGTTTGAGTTCCCTACGACTCCCATTCTGCACTGTTACTACTAAAAAAACAGATCCTTGAAAATCCCAACTTGCCCCTAATTAACACTCCTGCTTAATGATTGATAATCAGCCGCTTTATTGATATTATTGGTCCTCAAATTTAGGGTAATCTGTTAAGATGAATGGAATCCATGCCTGCTTCCCAGTCTTCTACCAGCCGCTAAAAGTTTAACTCCTACTGATTAGAAACTGTTAGGTCGTCTGGTGCGATACTGAAAAGCAACCGATATGTATTCTTTTATCAAACTAAAAACATACATATTTAAATCCCTGCACACGTCTAACAATATAACGAGAATGTGTGTAATAATTCCTTGCAATCATTGCGTGCCTTCTGCAGCCATGAGCAGTAAATCGTCGGTAAAATTAAAGCCGAGCCGGTGCAGATTTTTGTCCTTAAGGCAGGAACAGAACAAAAACAATCAGCATTCAACCAAGCAGAGGCAGCCAGCAGTCTGTAAAAAAAAAAAAAAAAAAAGACTGTCGACAGCTAGCTCTTTAAAGGTGGCTTTTTATAGCGTTTACGTCTCCTACTTTGACCTGATGCATACCAGAGGGCAGATGAAAGTTTTTCTAGCCTGAGAATTTTTTTTTCTTTTTCTTTTTAGTAATAAACACCTTCAATTAAACTATTACAAACATTTTTTTCCCTCTTAATCAAAGTTTATGCTACAACTGAAAAAATAAAGGTGTACTTTGATAACTAGCTTCCATTGAATCTTTTTTACTAGATCACCTATCGTCACATGACAGTGTCAGATTGTGTTCTAGTTTTTTTTTTTTTTAGGTCATACTTTCTTTAGTAGTAAAGAAGTAGAAAATGACACATTTTAAACATTAACATGCAAAAACACCTTTAGTTTATGTTCCAGTTCATCCCAAAGGTGATTAGTCAAGGGTCTGTACAGGACACTTAGTTTCTTCCAACCTAACCAGAACTCATAACCTCTTCATTTAGCTCAGGGGCTTTGTGCACAGGGACATTGTCATTCTGAAATAGTGTTTTGGTCTCATAGTTCCAGTAAAAAGTCTTAAATCTTGAAGCTACAACATAAAGAGACATCCTGGAAGACTGTGTGTCTCACAGCTAGGAACATATTTAATTCCCAGGCCTTCCCTGCATGATATTCTTGGCATGGCTTTCCCAAAGCATGCCAGTGTCCGCAAGTAAAGCAGCTGTGAAATTTAAAGCACCGTAACAGATTTGTATCCTCTATGTATTCTGTAAGGAACACAACCTAGACTAACGGGCTAAGCGACAACAGCGACCTCTGTGCCGAGGATCAGTGACAAAGCCAAAGCACGGACGAGTAAAATGACCGATGAAAGATATGAAAATAAACAAACTTGTTTACGGGGGGGGGGGGGGGGGGCGCCAGAGAGTAGCACATGGAGTAAAACTGGTTTTTACATAGCTCTGTCACACTTGTTGGAATGAACATTAAAAATGTATTCCTATTTTCTATCACTATTTCTAGTTAATTTCATCAATTATCAAAGTTAACATATCTGACTGACAATACGGTGGGAGACACTTTAACTAGCCCGGTGCTAAACGATGCAATTATTCAAAATTAAACTAGCGTTAACATTGCTAATAAGGCTACAGAGATCGAGGCCTCGCATTTATTTCTCAATGAATGCCCGATTTAACGATTTGGAAGCTTCTTTGTCTATAATGCAGTCGGCTCTTACTGCTAATTCATCCCATATCTCTTGATATGAAGGAGGCCAGCAATGATTATGAGCACCGTATTTCTCACCTTGAGCAGCTTTGTTCCAACCTATCACAATGGAAGACATGTCTAAAGGCAAAGTAGTTGCTGTAAAGGTTGACCAGGCTTACCGTGTTGGCCCTATCGTAAATAATAAGCTACGAGATATAATTGACAGAATACATCACAAATTCGATAAGACTAAAATACTACACCTTTCCTGTAACCGGAGCCCACTATCTTTCAACAGCGGTCGTGTCAGCATCTTCCCGACCTGTTCTGTAGAGATACTTGCGTAAGCAGTTTGACAGTGTGAGGGTGAAATAAAGAGCCAAGGGAATAAAAAACAGACTCCTGTAACCCGCTTGTCTCATTCTCACACATGGAAGGTGAGCTATATTGGAATCCACTGTGATAAATAAGACTTGAAGAATTGACTGTACACTTTACGGACTGGATGGACGTTTCTTTCTATTTTAATAATGCTTTTCCCTACAGTCCTGACAGATTAGTTGCCTCATTTGTACAATTTTTCTAATTCTTAGACTATCAGGCCAATAATGCTATAAGATGCTTATGGCTCATATACAGTGTATAATCTATTTATGCATGGGATATTTATGTACATACGAAGTGTTTCCGTTAGTCTACTACGGGTAAATCTTTTTTCAGTTGCTAATTTACTCTCCTTTGAGTTTAATTTATTTAGTTGTCTCCTTTCTCGTGTTCTGTTCGGCGATCCCGTGTTTAGATGGGGTACTTTGATTCTCCCTTATGTTTGGCTAGCGGGATTGCAGGGGTAGTTGTAGGCCAGCTTGTTTTTGTATTGGATGTTTTCTTGTTTTTTTATGATTGTTTTACTCAGCAATATCTATGCTTTTACTTAACTACTTATTAATATCACCTTTTGGCTGCACTTTAATGAGCCACCCTAAGAAGCGTTTGAATGTTTTGATCTAGAATGTGTGTAGCTTAAACAACATTGCTAAAAGTCTTTGCTCATTTTAACTTTTTACATGCAGATACAGTGCCTTAAAAAAGTATTTATACCCCTTGAACTTTTTGTAACCTTACAACCACAAACATACATGTATGAAAACACAACTTTATTCCTGACCTGTCTGGTAAGTTCCTTGGGCTTCATGATGCTGTTTGTTCACTAGTGTTCTCTAACAAACCACTGAGGTCTTCACAGAACAGGTGTATTTATACTGAGACTAAATTACACACAGATGGACTCTATTAACTAACTTGATGGGGTGTCAATATTAGTATGCAAGAATATTCCTTTTCAGCATCTGAGCACTAAACAAGATATTGATGGTTGTTATGTTATAGAGAAACATGTCACATTTGTATGCCTCAAATTTGAATGACCCAGAAATTTTCTTCTCAGTTTTTAATCTTATAACTGACATAGATTCTACTTATCTTATTGTTGGCGGCGACTTTAATTGTATCTTGGACTCTTTTATTGGCAGACCCTCACCCAGTCCTGCTAAACCTTCCAATTCGACTGCTGTCCTTAATAATTTGATTCATTTGTCGAACATACAGGATATCTGGAGACTTCAGCATCCTGCTGAAAAAGAGTTCTCTTTCTTTTAATATTTATAAATCATGTACAAGGATTGACTTTTTTTTTAACTGACTGCAAATTAACATCTAAGATTCTATCCTCCAAATATCATAATATCTGATCACTCCAGATTTTGGTATAGAAAAGCCACCTTATGCCTGCCATTTTAACCCTGTACTTTTAAATGAGGACAATTTCAAGGACACCTGTGCTGTTCATATAGCCCTTTTTCTTTTGTTTAATGGTCTATGGAAACCTTCCAAAAAGTCATCAGAGGCCAATTGATAGCATACCAAACAGAGCTGAAAAAGCAGAGGGGCAGAAGGCTTTCTGAGATAGAAACAGAGTTGTCATCTTTAGAGCAAAAGTTTACACTTCTTACTCGATTTTAAATATGAATTCAAAAATATGAATATAATACAATCTTATCCACTTAAACTAGTTCCCTTTTAAACTAGGAGACAAACCTTTTCACCCGTTAGCCGCCAGCTCAGGTGCGCACCAGCTAGTAGAGCCATACATGGAATAAATAATGTATTTTTTGAGTTCTATCAGGAATTTTTACTTCTCTCTGGGTAATAGAGACTCATTAAATATCGTTAAATTCCTCCGTTCTCTTGAACTCCCCAAAATTAGTATAGATGAAAGAGAAAGCTTAAATTCACATATTAGGAGTTTTTCTAGTGGTGAAGCGTCTGGTCCAGATGGCTTTGGCATTGAGTTTTATAAGACTTTCTTTGATTAAATTACCCCTTTAATGTTAAGGTTATTTAAAGACACTGCTGAAAACAAGAAATTACCAGAGACACTTTATTTTGCGAATATTGCATTGATTAAAAAAAAAACCTATTTTAAGACATTAGACATTAAGATACTTACGAAAATTTTAGGAAATAGGTTAAGTAGCTGTTTTAATATAATAATACATAAAGATTAAACTGGTTCTACCCCCGAGAGATTTTCTTTTTATAATGTATGCAGGCTTATAAATGTTGTGTATAGAAACAAGAGTAAGCATGATAGCATAGCTATTTTATTTTCCTCCTCACATCTAAATAATGCTTTTTATTATGAAAAAAAGAGTCTTATCTAAAGAAAATTTAAATATAGACAACACACTTGCTTATTTCACACAGCTCAGACAAAAGTTTGGCTACCTTAATCTTACTTCTTGAGATATTTACAAGTACGAAATTATGTTGAAAGTAATATCTCCAATTTTGAAATTTACAAGTCCCCTGAATGTCTTTATAAATGCATGACTGCTAAACCTGACTCGAAGGCTCTCTAGTTATGTTGAGTATTTTAATGAATATAGAAACCCTTTTATGCAACACTTACAGATGTCTTGGCGAAAAAGACTTGGGGTTGGATATTTCAGAAGATAACTGGACTAGGGCCCTTCAAGGTATTGGGTCTTGTTCTGTTAATTCTAACCTCCAGTTGATTTAGTATAAAGCTGTCCATAGATTACATTACTCCCAAACCAAACTACATTCCAAATATCCCTGTTTCACCTCTGTGTGTCGAATGCAAGTCCAATGAGGCTACACTCGCTTATTTATATTAGTTGTTGCCCAAAATAGATACATTTTGGACTGCTGTGTTTTACTTCTACTCCAAGGTTCTTAAGATTGATTTCCCTCATGATCCTCTTGTCGCAATACTGGGCTAATTTTGTTGATGTGGAATAAAGAGTTTAAAGATAAAGATATATATATATAATATGGGGAAACATTTGATATGAAATTGCAGGTAAACCAAACAGATTTGGAAAACCATCGTTAAATTCTAAGGTGGTGATCAATGATAATTGAATTATCAGGGTGGATAATTTAATAAAATATAAGGGTAATATGAAGAGTAACAATTTTTGGTTATTGGTATTGGACTATAACAAATAGGTACATGAGTATGAATGATGTTTATGGAGTTGTATGTATTGCATTTTGAATGTGTATGTATTCATTTGTATGCATATATGTACCATTCTATTATATTGTCTATTGTACCCCTTTTTTTCCTTTTGCTGGCAGGGGAGTTGGGGATTTGTTTTGTGAATTGTGAAAAGTTTAAAATAAAAATTTTAAAAGGAAAAGAAAACTGAAAAAATTAATATCCAGGCTTAACCCAGATATTTGTTTAAAGGGATGGAAGTAGTTGAAGCTACAGGCTTCCACAGACATTAAAATAACAGAACCTGCTGGAATGTGTTGATGGATTCGAACAGAATTGAGCACAGGAGACCTCCGTGACTACAGGATGGAATGAGGAAAAAAAAGGCCAAATTAAAACCATTCAGGCTGACTTTCCGTGTGGGGGGTGGGTTCCCTGGGAAACGAAATACATTTTGACGGAGTGACAGGCCAGATACTTGAAAAAGAAAAATGAACATTGAGTGAGAGAAAGAAAACAAAAAAGCAAACAGAATAATCAGACGAGACTTAAAAAAACCCTAAAAGACGAGATTAAAAAAAGGATGAACCTCAGGCCTCGCCTCAGGCTTCTAAATGAACTAGGTTGCAAGTAATGTGGCCCAGCAATTTCTCAACATTATCTAGAAAATTTAAGAAGACCACATTGTAATGGTTTTTAGCCTGTCATGTTGTTTTTGCTTCTCATCTGGTTTGGAACAAAATGACCACATCATCGACATGTATTTCGGTTATATAACGCGCACACACACACTTATGGTAAATTACGCAAGACCCAAGGCACCAATGCAAAACCCCAAAATTGTAAGGTATGAAGGTTTATAATCTTTATTGGTTTATGTTATAGAACACTCCGCTAAGAACTATAAGAAAAAACCTTTTAGATTTGCTTCAGCTTGGATACATTGGTCCGTATTCTTATTGTAATCATGATAGAATATATCTTCACCGCTGCCAGTCTGCCACTGTTTTGGGTCCTTAAGCAAGACCCTTAACCCTTCCTGCTTCAGGGACGCTGTATCATAACTGACACCGTACTCTGACCCTAACTTTCTAAGATAGGATATGCAAAGTAACAAATTTCACTGTGCTGTAGAGTAAATGTGACAAATTAAGACATTTCCATGAAGTTTACTCGTTATACTGTACTTCTCAATCAAAGACCTCATCAAAACAATACAGTGATGTTTTGCCATTTTCTGGAAAAAAAATAAATTTTCAACCACCTCCTGCATCGCTGTAACAGGCCCTTTTTGTCTTTAATTTGTCTGTCACCATTTTGTAAACTAAAATATCCTATGGCAATGCTTTTTCAAACCTGGTTGGCAAAAATAAACTCTCTTAATGAGTTCTGGCCAAGGAGTTCTCATTTATCTGCGCCTTAAAAGGGCATTGTTCAGGCAGGTCATTGGTATACAGTGCCAAGCAATTGCAAGTACTCCCATTAGTATATAAACACCAGTTTTACAAAATAAATTATATATTTTAGGTGAAGAAAATTCTGGCAAATGCCTTGGTGCTTCCACATGTTGTTTGATTAGAAGTTTGGATTTGTTTGTCTTTTGGCAGATGAGAACCCTGCAATCACACTTGGGTGCGAACCAAACCACCGATCCAAGAACATCTTTTGATCAAACTCGAGCATGGTTTAATTGCAACAAGAACATAATCTGGTGACAATTTGACCTGACTGAAGTCAGTGAACCGAATGCCATGTGCTTATTTAATGAAATAATTCACTTAGTACCTACAAGCTACTAAACTGACATCTATGCTGACAAACATGCGATACTCAAACTAACAGTTTCTTCTTAATGTTATTAATCTGTTGCTAGCTAGTCTTTCGAGTAAAGTTTTTTCTTTTCATTTTAGTTGTTTATTAATGCAAAACATGAAACTAATCTGAACCAACAAGACAAAAAATCCCCAAAGGCATCAATTCAAAAGGTTCCAAGGCATTGTACATTTCTGTGTAACGGTGTGGAAGCTGGTATTCCTGTAATGTAAGTCACTGAAGCTGAGAGTTATCAATTGATGGGACCCCCATCTTGCGAAGGATGGTAGGTTAAGTGGTCTGCCAGAACCAAGTCATTGCATTTGTCTGAACCTTCTATCCAGAAAAATTAACCTTCGGGGCTCTGAGCCAAACAAGGTAATTCCATAAGGGACATATTTTAATGTGTCTGTCAGTGCAAAGTGTTCTTCCATCTCCTTATTTGAGACTCTAATATCCAAACTCAATTAAACTGTACCTGTCATGCTTCAGCAGCCAGATGTAATTCCAGTGCCAGATCCTGACACTGTTTTACTGCTGTGGTTCCCAGGGGTGCAGGAGACATTTAAAAAGTGAGGGGGACCAAAACCCCAGATAGTAAGATCAGATTTCGGACCAACCATTTAGGCTTACTGTCGGACCATCGTGAAATAATAATAATAATCAATATTATTCTAATATGAAGTAGGTGAAAGAAGTTCATATAAAAAATCAAAACTTCAGGATAAGCAAAATGCCTGAAGAATGTCTCGCCTTGCACAGTTGTACTTAAATAATTTTTGATTCAATCATTTCATAGTATTTGGGTTAATTGTCAATAATCACTAATGTATGATTTATATTATAGGGCTTTGAATGAAGAAGTATTAACACAGGTTACCACGTAGTTACGATCTAACAAATGGTTTAACGTATTAAATCATCTGATATAAAGCTATGAAATCTCCACTATATGTTTACACTTATAGACTTATGTATTGGTTTCAATGCTGTCTTACCAGATGTGAGAGAATATTTGTTGGTCCTATTATTATCAGAAATTACCTGAAGATAATGACAGTTAGTATTTTGTAGAGTCTGGGCATGTTTAAAATTTCTCAACTTACCTTATTTGGCAGTACTTTTTCTGGTAAGCTGTTTTGCAGCTGAGACAGGCACAAATAACACTGCTAAATATCCTGCCTGTTTAGGGCCGCTATCCGAAGATAACATACTGCTCACTGTTAAATAGGAACAGGCTACCACCAAATGTAATCAACATTTATTTTCTACTTATCACAAAAAGATTTTAAAACTTAACGTTGGTGTACGGGTTGAAATACAATAAATGTGATATTCCTTGTCGGAAATTTTAGATAGTGACTAGCCGGTCTAATTTTCCTTATCAAAAGTGTTGAATCTGCCTGATGCTCTAGTGCATTTGGGGCTAACATGTCAATGTTTAATCTCAATTGGATAAATGCCGTAATTATAAGGAATGTTTATTTACTTATCCCATGATTTATACTGAACTCATCTGTTTAACACTTGACCTGTGTAACGATTTACAAATCTTAGCACCTTGGTGTCACCTAGAAGAAAACAAATCTAGTGCAAGTGCAAATCTGCCAAATGAGAAACCGTATCAGTACTGGTCATCTTCTCTTCTCTGAGGAGAGATATGACCATTTGTGCCATTCCCTCTTATCCCCTGTTGCTTAATGGCCTAACAGAGTGCCTTTATTACAGCTTGCCCTTCTTTATTGGAGAACTGATTGGTCTGTAATGGAAACAGTATCCACCCTTTCAGGCTTGACAAGGCTGTGATTTACAGTTGGTTTCCCTGGGCATAGCTTTTATGTAGACAGCATGCAGGGAATCGAGGTAGGGGGTTGTTTACAGTAGTTGCTGTATAGACAGAAGGAGAATGACAGCCATTACATCACTTTTTAGTCTCTTTCTGCTGGAGTCTTGCTATGTGCTTATTACAAGCATTTCATCCACTGTAAAAAGTAACTCGCTCGAATGAGTTAAATATACGATATCCTCAGGTTATTTCTAAAGACGGCATAACAGTCTCATTGGCGTCAGTTCAAATTGAACCCTTTTCAAAAGTTTCAAAGTTAGAAATATGATTTTAGTTTTATTTATCTACTTGAAACACAGAATTGGGTGTTTTCATTTGTTAAATCTTTATAAACAATTAATCAAGAAGACAAGTGGCAGAATAAGGAGGAAAAATGCTGCATGGTTGATGGAAAGGAAATACAGAGGATAACTCTGCGGTTATAGGTTGTATATGTGTACATTTGCATTCTATTTAGAATTGTATTGTACCGCAAAAGCACCTTAAAGTAATTTAATCAGTTTCAGAATATTTTTAAAAATTATAAATATAAACATACATTTTCCTATTATTTTACATGCATCGTTACTTTGATCCCGGTCATTAACCCTACATTCACAGCAGATAGCTTGTGGTTTGTCCTTGGTTGGTGTGTTTTTGCTTTTACGACCCGAATTCCGGAAAAGTTTGGACGTTTTTTTAAATTTGAAATAAAATAAAAACCAAATTTTCAAATCACATGAGCCGATATTTTATTTACAATAGAACATAGATAACATAACCAATGTTTAAACCGGGAACTTTTACACTTTTAGCCACTAAATGAGCTCATTTCAAATTTGTTGGGAATAGTTGGGACAGAGCAACAAAGGGCTGCAAACAAAATAAATTTTTAAAAGATTCAGCTGGGAGAACATTTAGCAGCTAATTAAGTTAACTGACATCCTCTTCTTTTAAAAAAGTTTAAAGATGTCTGGGCATCAAGGTTATGAGTTTCTGGAGTTTTGGTGTTGAAATTTGGTCCCATTCTTACCTGATACAAGTTTCCAGCTGCTGAAGAGTTTGTCGTCTTTTTTCATTTTAATTCAGCTTTGTCCCTTACGCACAGTGATTTCTCCAGTTTCTCTCAATTGTTTGATGATGTTTTGCATTGTAGATGATGAGATTTGCGATTTGACATTGAGGAACATTGTTTTAGTATTTAACAATCTTTTTACGCACTCTTTCACACATTGGAAAGCCTCTGTCCATCTTTACTTCTGTGAGACTCTAACTCTCTAAGCCATTATTTTTATAGCTAATTATGTTACAGATCTGATGTCAGTTAACTTAATTAGTTGCTAAAATTTTCTGCCAGCTGAATCTTTTTTTTTTAAATGTATTGCTTTGTCATCATTTATTTATCATTCTTTATAAATTAAAAAAGCATCCCAACTTTTCCAGGATACGGGTTGTAGGTGCAGAGTGGTTAAACTATTAAAGACAATAGTTTACATGCTAGGCTAGGCACAATGGACAACAATATGATTTCTGCTTCCTTCCAAGCTTTTCTTTATATACATGTAATATTAGATATTTAAGTTTTTTAAAGCTCATTGCATCATATGAAATGTTAAACAAGAGGAACCATGAGAACTCACCAGTCACTTTGTTGATTGCTAGTGTGAACACTCCAAGGAAGGAGTAAATAAATATATAGGCATTAAAAAAACATTAGTTTGATTTAGCCAACATTAGGCATGTGAAGACATGTCATGGGTAAATACATTTGCAGTAGGTGAAAATCAAGTAATCTTTGCCTTTACTATAGTCAGTATAGAAAGTTATAGAAAAATAAAAAAAATACCTTCTTACTAGTTAATTATTGAACAAATAAAGGTTTATCGTATCATGATTGATTCTCTTTAGCTGTTAAATTGTTTTCTAAAAACGAAGTACATTCCTTCCCATTTTGCACTGCTGTAAATTGTCTTAGAGAGGTAAACATTCCAAGGTAAATAATCATAAAGTCTCATACTAGCTTGAGTACTTCATTGGGCAGGAAAAAAAGCTAAAGTTGAATGTGCTGAGAAAAAAAAACATTTAGCCTGGGAGTGCACAATGTCAGTCGAGCCTCGATATATCCAAAGACAAGGGAAGGCATGTTTTTAGTCATAGCAGGAATTTAACTTTGGACCACCATCAAAGCTTCTGACCAAAAGAAGTAAATCCAACCCGATGAGAAGGCCCAACCAGTAATGAGTGAATTACAGAGTGGATAAAAACTGTTGTTTTCTTTTCTTTTCAGCAAAAAAGTTTGAAATGTCAGCACCCCAGTGATTTGCCAAAGAATAATGTGATCTTAAAATGCATAGACACCATGTACACAACCTTTTTTTTTAAATTACATTTTAGGTCAGCCATATGTTTAACTGTCTTTGATGAAGTTGTGATCCAATTTTATAGAGCCAAGTACGTGTCTGGAGCTGAAAACTATTTAGGATATATCTTGACAAATAGTGTAATTTGAAAGTAATTACCAACGACTTAAGTGTGAGACAGCAACAAATGTAATGTCCAATAGCCTATAAACAGTTTTGTTTAATATTATGTCCCGAGTTTAACAATGAATTAATTTTAATTTTCTTTATTATTTAATTTAAATTATTAGTCTCAGTTTAAGTACCTACAATGACAGCAAGCTAGAAATATGAAAGTTTAACCAATCACATATCTTAGCGTTTAACACTGCATTACATTTTGGCTCAAGTGAGTCATTTTTTTCTAAGGGGACCTAGGATTAGTTCTCGCAGGCTCAAAAACTACTTTCACCAAAATGTACGGCCCCTTTTTGAGGGGGGGGGGGATTAATACACCAAGCAATGTAATATAGGTCCAAGAATGTTGCCTGCAAGCAGTAAGAAAGACAACAGAGTTGTTCACAGACATCAATTTTCCCATACATAGACTCCACGATGTCTCGGTGGCACAATTCACATGATCTCTGTGTGAAACTTTTATTTCAATTTGAGGAGAACTTAAGAACATACAGATGTCCACACAGGCAGTAACTAGAGCTCCTAACCAAACCACAGACCTTACAAGATCCTGAGGCAGCAACACTATAACTTTAGAATAACTTAAGAAGACATAGCGAAGTAGCTTTTCCGAACTCAGGATGGACCCTTGAGAGGAATCAGACTCTGAAGTGTACCAAGCCTTTTATGGGTGACACTATAAAACATTAAATGAATAAACTAAATGAGCATAGCAAGAAGAGATGCTACTAGGAAGTACAGTTAAGCATTTACTATCCTGTCATACACTGTGGCGCATATTCACTGAGGAGAAAGAAATTATGAAAGTAGGCTCGTTACTGGGTCTTGCGTGGCAGAAGCTTCAAGTCTAAAGACAAAAGTGTTGTGTCGTTATTATATTAATACATTTTCTTTTGTTAGAAATACCCCCCAGATTAAAATCTGTAAAATTACCAATTTCCATCATAATTTTGCAGAAACTACAGTACAGGAAGACTGGTAAGGTTTAGACTTGTCATCAAGTGAGGTTCTCCCAAAGTAACAGTCAAGTGTTCCAACATTGTTAATGATTGACTTCCCTGGACTCCGCACACCTAAACCTAGAGCATAAACATGGCCTCCAAAGTCTTGGGTACCAGCTGCTTCCCAAACTGGATACACTCCAGAAATACCCTAAACATAAATTCTACTATTGCAAATTTTTGGCACTGAAGTCTGAAATTTTCATGTGGGTTTTTTTTTGTATTCGTTATCCTAAAAATTCCTTAAAGATTCCAACTTTATTTTAGGATGTCAGTGAATCAGCATGATATTTTGCTAGAAATACTGGAGAACATATTAAAACAAAGAACCACCAGTTGATCCTAAACAGAGACTGGCAGTACGTCCAAGGTATAAACACACACACCAAACTGCGGTATTGGAAAGGTGTGTGCCGGGCATTAACACCATCATAACATTATTTTGGTTTTTGCCTGTACATTGGCTCTGATTTAAGTCTCTCACATAAAAAAAGAATGATGCAGAAAACACAAAAAAACTAACCAGTTCCAATTGTTTTTATGACGGACGAAGGTTCCTAAGGCAATGTTAATAAGGTTGTATTTATTTTTTAACGTGCTAAAATTTCAAATAAATATATGACCTTCACTCATTAAAAATAACATCAACATTATATTTACAATATATTATGTTCTGAAATACATCATTTACATAATGTTATTAATTTTAAAATAAACATAACACATAATACAAGATGTAAAAACATCTTGATTTTATTCACCAGTTTGAATCGAAGGACTTGGACCATAATTTTGTTGCAACAACATAACAGTGCTGTGTACCATGCTGTGTACTGTCCCATAATGCAATGCAGTTTTTCACAATCCACAACACCACCTGCAAGATTTTATCAGCGTTGAAAGGCTGCATCCACACGGGTGATCTGGGCTCCGGCTGGACCTTCGATTAGCAGGCAAAACTGTTGGCAGCAATACAAGGATAACATACAAGAGGCCTAATGTTCAGTCAATATCCAAAAGGTTGTATATTTAATAAACATCTGTGTAAACTGGGAAATGAATTTGCCTGGACGTTTAAGTAAAAAAAAAGATTTTTGTAGTAATGGTATAATTAGCAAGTATCAAGATATGTTTGAATGTATTGCTAACATGCCTAATTGTAAAATTTTATAATAAAAAGGACATGACAAAGCTTGTTATACTTAACAGTAGGGTGAAGGACCAGATACCACTTCAAAAAAGTATTTTTTGGCATTAATAAGGAATTTAATGACCAACGATCATCTGTTTTATTACATTCACTGCTAAATAAAACAGATGCTCATTGCAGTGTCATCTTATCCCATGATTTATACTTTATCGTCATGTTCTTCAAAGAAATGTAAAATAAAATGGCTAAAGTTTGCTAATGTTACACTGCTGTACGATAGTCCCGCAACATATTTTTTTTGCCTGATAACGAGACCTGATGACTTGACAGAATATCCTGTCAGAAATAAAAGTCTAGTGGAGGAGAATTAACATTTTAACCACGTAAAGTGTACTGGTGCAATAGCGGTGTCCCATTTCTTAGGGGAATATTATTAACCCCACCCCTTATCACTTTGTTTTGAAGGAAAGGGCTAGGTGTAGGGGTATACAATAGAATTGGGATTGGGCCTTATGTCTCTATCCCTACTTATGTAAATGTATGAGGAGGCATGAGGTTCCCTTACAGCTTTACTAAAGTATATCAGGTTGAGGAGACTGGTTCTTTGTATCCGGAATCAGTTTAGGTGGTTTGGGTTCTGCATCACGTCGCTCCATGTCTAGTTTTCAGGTGACTTGTCTCGAAACCAACTAGAGATTTAATTAATCAAAGTTGGGGATTGCCCAGAAAAGTCTGGACTGACCTTCTCAGCCTGTTGTCACCATGACCCTCACCAAGAACAGGTTGAGTAGTTGTGTTGTATGTAAAAACAATAACTGTGCAAATTAGTTTAAGCAAAGTTGAAGTGGTCAAAACCGGTACAGACTGGTACAAACAGGAAGTCTTGCTAAAGACGATGGATTGCAATGTCCACAATAACAGTCTTGTGTATGCCGAATGCTGTTATACAGTGTTAATTACAATACAATATATATTAGGGCTGCACAATCTATTTTTTCAGCATTAACATCACAGTGTGTGCATCTTCAATAATCACATTGCAATTAATCCACAAATCACGTGCTCTGAACTGTAATGCAGTCAGATATAATACTTAATTGACAAAGTTTAATATTGGAGTGAAAGCTTGTTATTTGCGCATTTCTTTATGGTCTGTTTCTGGGTAAACATTTCAAACAACTTTAAATCATTCAGGCGCCTGAAACAATCACTTTTGTAGCTTTAAAAATATTAATTGTACTTAATTTATACGGTGAAGGCTATACAGTGTGATTTTACATTTAAATATTTCTGTATCTGAATCTCTAGAAAAACATAAAACACTTCTTTATTTTAATTACATCTTTGTTCTATTTTATATATATATTTATGCTAATAATTTATTTATTATATTTTGCGCAGATGTCCTTTCTTACAAAATCACTCGTTCCAAAATAAGAAATTCTTTCCAGATAGAGCTATTTTATCATCTGATGAACTTTTTTATACTGTAATATATATCTAAGAAAAACTAAATATTGCAATGTCTTTTTCAGTTCTAGTACGCATTATATACATACGAGTGTGTATTTGTATGTGTGTAGGAAACAGAAAAAGCACTTGAACAGTAGCTTTACTGATGATTTTGGAGAAGAAACAATATGGAGCAGATGTTCGGAATCTAAGGCAATGAGGAAAATACAGAGCACTTTTCGGAACAGTGGCTGGATTTAGGCCAGCAGCATGCTGGAATATGCATGAAGTTGGCCCAATGTTACAAAGCTCCCTTAAAAGCAAAGGGTTCGGTATAACTCCAGGTATGTTTGATAAGGATTCTCTAAAATGCAAAATGAGCCTAGCTGTGTTCAAAAGAGATGCATAGGTGCACAGAGTTTTATAACTTTTGTTTTTAATAGAATAACGACATCACTAGATGTCTATAAAAACTGTAAACATTAGCTTTAGTAGTGTATCTTTAGTTGACCCCTAATGTAATTTGTCAGGAAATAACAAACGAAAGAATTGTTCAAGAGAAACATGTTCTCAGATTGACACAGGGGACACACTGACCTGCACAATTTCAAGGTATACCAGATCAGCAGCAATTAAGCCGTTTAATGGTGTGTCTGGTGTGTCAAAATGAATTGTGACACACTCTAGGATGGCGGATACCCAAGATGTTTTCTTCATCCATCTGCAACTTTTTTTGTCACACTCCCAAATTCACATATGTGTTTTTTTCTCATTTTAGCTCAGGTTCAGGTTGCTGCTTTGTGACCTTAGAAAACCACAAGCTGGTTCTCTTTAAAATCACGATTTACAATCGGAAGAGCAGTACAGATGGACAAGCAACTGGAATGCATTTGTATTCTTCCTCCTCTCTGAAAAAAGTTGCCATATGCTTGGCTTCATTTCAGGTTTTTACCAACCAATTGGGTAACAAATCTCAGTTTAAACAAAGTCTCCTTGTTAATCGTATCTGTTGAGGCTGATACGGGAAATAATGGATACATCTATATAGTTACTTACGTTGTTTCTAATTTAATTGTTTAGAACATGCTGCATTTTGTCAGAGACACACCTATAATAGTCTGATATTAACTTTAGAACCCTTAAAGTTGCCTCTTCCTTCCTTGTGTTCTTTGACGCAAATTTGTTGATGCGACCTTGGTATTCATGGAAACGTTTAGTGTTCTCCAAAGCAAGAAGCTCAAAGTCGTTCAGCTTGCGTTCAGTCATTCAAGCGTGAAGGTAGTTTTTCCTAAACGAACTGCTAAAATGAACTGAAGTACATATATAGTGATTGTTTTAGCATTACAGTAAAATTATATATATATATATGTTTTATTTTATTTTATATATATATATATATATATAATTTTTGCACGTTTGTCACACACTTTAATGTTTCGGATCATCAAACAAATTTAAATATTAGTCAGATAACACAAGTAAACAGATCATGCAGTTTTTAAAGAAGGTTTTTATAATTAAGTGAGAAAAAAAATCCAAAACTACATATATATATATATATATATATATATATATATATATATATATATATATATATATATATATACATATATATATACACACACACATCATTTAAATGTAATTTTCCCATACGATTGTGTGTGTGTCTTGTGTGTGGTTGTTTGTCTGTATGTGGAACTGTGATGGACTGGTGACCTGTCCAGGGTGACCTCTGCCTTTAGTCCAATGATCTTTACAACTCTGAAATTTATTTTTTTTGCCAGACAAAGTTATTCAAATCTACTACCACTACTATCACTGTTTTTGCTGTTTTAGCAAACTGCTACATTTTTTTTTACAAAGAATGTGTTTTGACACAAATCAATGGATTGTAATAATGTTTATCTTTCTAAATTAGCTTAATTAAGACTAGCCTTGAGCTAAACCAAAGTTTTCTACAAACTCTTGGCTCACCTTCAGCTGAACCACAACTTGGTAAACCAATTTACTCTGAAGGCCTGGGCCAATGCTTTATGTACACTAAACCAATGAGCTCGTTAGAAAAAATGGTGCTTACTAAATTAGAATGTGGTGTGGGTAAGTGGCAAGCTAAAATTATGCCTTATAAGTTGATTACAGTCGGTCTGCCACGGAACTAAACCATCGGAACTACTACATTATAATATATAGAAACTAGTCAGCTCTTTTGTTTAAAAAGGATGTGTTTTAAAAAAAAAGTTTATTAGTTGTTTAATATCCTGCTTAGATTGTACCTCATGGTTTTGCTTCCTTCTATGGAATTACAAAGCGTCACCATTTCTTTGCTGGGACCACACCAAAAAGCTCAAATCAGTAGCTATATTGTAAAAAGGATTTTAACTAACTTAGTGGTGACTAAGATGTGGTCCAAGCAAATGAAGAAGATCGACATGCATTTTTGTGCCATTTTCTCAGACTTATTTTTTACTTTTATAATACCTTCTAGTATGAGCTCATGCAGTATAACAAAATCAATGTTTTTTTCCCAAAAAGTGTGGGAAAGCTAAAGATCTTGGAAATACGTTTCTACCAGGGGCAGTGCTAGACATAAAGTTTTGTTGGGGCACAGGCAACTTCAATCTGTTTTAGAAATGTACATGTTTTATAAAAACAAAAAAAATGAATCGAATCCTGAGGACTGGTGTAATATGCTCAGATTTGCTAATTATAGTCAGAAAAAAATCTTTTGCATATAAATAGATATTAATTTAATAATGTGTTTATTTTGCTGTAAAAGGCTCGATCGGTTGTAAAGATTTATTTGATTTCCTGGAATCTGATGTCTGATTTCCTGACTCTGGTGGCTGAGAATTAAGTTTGTTTATCTCTTCCTTTTTTGCTTCTTTGTGTTTGCTTCACAAAAAGGATCATAATATTATTTAGATCTATATTTTCATTTTGTCCAGTGCTTGAAGTAGAAATACAAACAGCCAGTACTCCCGATGCATTTACATTACATTTACATTTATGGCATTTGACTATGAATCGAACACCCTGATTTTGTGGTTAGCAGTCCAACGCCTTAACCACTGCGCTACCACTTCCCTGTGAGGGAAATCTTGCTTCTATGGGTGTAAACCAGCCCACTCTGGTTTCTGCATTTTAGAAAAGTCATATTGATTTAATAAATTTAGCAAGTCGTAATTTACCACACTGAAAATGTGAAAACACTGGTGTTTGTTAAAGCTTTATTCTAATTTAATCAGTTGCAAAAGGTGTGCATCTGATTTAAGCGAGTCCTGTGCTCTCCAAGGGTTGTTATTGGATTGGTTGAATGGCAAGCTCACATCTGATTGGCTAAAGAGTACAAGTGACCGGCATAGTATTATTTTAAGATAAGTCTTTTGCATGAATTATTATTGAGACTAATCTTGCCCCTATAGAGATTAGTCTATTTTATGGTGGGACAATTGTGTCACTTTATAAAATCAGAATTTTTGCTGCATGGGCATCACCTGGTTCTACAGGATTACAAACACGGTTCTCAGTAGGGTTTGTTTTATTGGCCTTCTCAAATTTCCTAATGTGTGGCTTGGTTCATCATCGTATTTCTTACAGGGCCAGGACTGTCCCTGCAGGACATACAGGGACTTCTATCAGTTTGGACCGTCATGATCTACAGGCAGTTAAGAGGTACGAGTGTGGCAGTCATTTCTAAAAGTTAGTCGAGTGATAATTAGCAGGGTTCCCTTCTGTTGGATTTCTGAACCTGTGATAAGATGTTCCCCAATATAAGACGTATATGCCAATATGGCCATATGGTCAGTTTGTTAAACATACACAAATTTTTTTTTCCATTTAACCACACTTGTGGGTCTGTTCAACCACATCACATGACTTTTGTCCTGTTGGCTGTTCTCCGCAGTAAATATAGGCATGTGTCTATAATACGACTAGCAGATAGAATGCAGACCCAGCCGTGGAGTGCAGCATTTGAACCCCAGACCAAAGCATTTAATAGATTTAAATTTACATCTAACATCTACATGCTATCTATAAAACTTTTATGGATTGACTACAGACAATAGGCAGAAAACATAAGGATATTTCCAGCATTGTTGGCAGAAATGTTCAGCACAACTTCCCCAAACACCCCCCCCAAAGAATGTTTGATCGTTGGCCATCATAATTTATATCAACTATAGTGACTAGAGGGTCTGTTTTATTTTGTCAAACACTCCAAGCCATTCATATTTAACCACCTACAATCTGTTATGCCCGTAGTTTCGAGAAGGCCTAAAGTTGGGGGGGGGGGCACGGTGTATGACATGTGGGTTGAGTTTGTAATTTAGTTCTATGGGGCTTTGAGGTCGATGACATCATCAGAGCATGAAAAAAGCGCCTTCTTTCCAAAACTGTATATTGTATGGATCCAAACCAATCTCTCAATTTCCTCATAACGTTCCTAAAAAAAAATCTAAAAGAAATTCATCATCATCTGGATTAAATTATCAGAGATTACTGGTTTCATATTTTTAAATATCAACACCTGGAGGCTTAGTTCTTCCAATAGTGCTAAATTACACACTGCCAACTGAGCTAGCTATCCCAGTATATTCCTTACTTTTTGTTTATACAATAAACAAAAATTCCTTTCATCTGTGAGAATATGTGTGCTGGTTATTTCGCCTGTATCATATTTTTCTCACCTCATTTCCCTCCATTTGGTTAAAAATGCCTTATAAACATACAAAGGGAACCCTGTTATTGCTTAACTGAAGCTGAGCATCTGTGCACAATCACATCGTTCTCCATCTTCTTCCTTGAAGATGATGATGGATTTTCTTTGTCATGCAAATTCTAATGAAATCATACCTTCACTACTCACAGTGTGTTTTAGATTCGTAAATTCCAGGTCGTTATGCTAAGCCATGGTCTATGTTGAAATTATGAATTGGAAGAACATTTTAACTTACGAAAGCTTATAAATTCATGGAAAAATAACATGTGAGAAAGCTTTCTAGTAGGAGACTCATTTAATCGGCTTCAAATTGTATCATTTTGTCTGTGTAATTATTCTGTCAAGTTCTTAATTGACTTATTTATTTTAATTACACACACATTTCCAGAGCTTTCTGTGGAATCCAAAATAAATTCACAGGATAAAGACAAATAAGACTTGAATAAGGACAGCGGTAATTAACCTAGAACTGCACCAAAAAATGCTGGTGTGTGTTAAAGATTTGGTGCATATCCTGCCTAAGACGTGTTCTTTCATTATTTTTAATGGGGTTTTTTTTCAGCTATTCAGTGCTTTTTATGGAATTTTGTATTTTACTAAATAAACAAGAAGCAAAAATTTTTATTATTTTAACATAGTGCATACGTGATTCATCCATCCATTCATTTATCCATTTATCAACTATACCCGCTTATTCCTTATCAGGGTCACTGGGATCCCAACTGTCATTGGTTAATAGGCAGGGGTACAACCTGGACAGGTCGCCAGTCTATCACAGGGACACATACCAGCAAACAACCACACACACTCCTATGGGCAATTTAGAATCACTGATTAACCAAACATACATGTTTTTGGACCATGGGAGAAAACCTGGAGTAAACCCACACAAACACAGGTAGAACATACAAACTCCAAACAGAAAGATCTCTGCTGAGAATGACGTGATTACAAAGAAAGTTAATTATGAGGTACTATAATTGTTTAAAAACATGGATTTGGTTTATGTTCGACTGCAAGTTTGCAGAACAATTTCCTCATTTCATATGTAATTATGTGCTAAAAGGCAGCAAAATAAATGAAAGCTGCATTGTACATTATTAATTCCTGATATTGTAAAACGCACCAAAAAAATCACACACAGACTATTTGTAAAATTCCTGTGCATGTGGAGCTTGACTTTGTATTCAGTTTGTCCAGAATGGAAAGAAAACACTGCTAGCCAAAGTGACACTCTGTTGCAAAGGATCTAGCAATCTATCCTTTGTTTATAACCGCTTATTCCTAATCAGGGTCACAAGAATCTGTTGAAGTCTATCCCACTGGTCACTGGGTGAACGGCAGGGCTCAACCTGGACAGGTCACCAGTCCATCGCAGAACCACATACAGACAAACTCGCACACACACTTACAATCACTCCTATAGGCAATTTAGAATTACCAGTTAATCTAACATACATGTTTTTGGACTGTGGAAGGAAACCAGAGTAAAGAAAGGCAATTTTGAGGTACTGACAAACATGGCCGAATTATTTTGTTAATTTGGCTTATGGAATGTCCGAGTGCAAGATTTGCATGATGATTTCCTTATTTCATATGTAATTATGTTCCAAAAGACTTGTAAAGCTGCATTAGACATAATTGGTTCCTGAACTATGTATAAAATTTATGTACATGTGGAGCCTGTCTTTGTATTGAGTTTGTCCAGAACGAGAAGAAAAATCTAAAAGCGAATCATATAAAGGTGCTTAAACATCGACAAACAAAGAAATCTGTAAGGAATAGAAAAGAAAAAGGTTGGGGGGGGGGGGGTCAGTAAAAATAGGTGGCATGAGTTTGGGGTAGTAAACTGTGACGTCAACCAAGTGTGTTTTCAATGGGGGGGGGGTCAGTGTAATGTGTTGTAATGTGGTTTTGTAGTAAAAATAAACTGACCATTTTAGCAATAAACTAGACAATTACATTAGTTTTAATTACACTGGAATGCACACTTGGGCTGCAGAAGACAATAAAAATCAAAGGGAAGTGATCTCTTTTTTTTTAAAATACCACCAAAAGTTTAAAAAAAAGTTGCAGTCCGATATGTTGCATTTTCTGTTCTGATTTATTGCATCTGCTTCCTGATTTATTGTTTTTAGGAACCACAAAGAAAGGCAACATGTGTCTTGGACTCATGTTTGGGATAAGCTTTTCTCTCTGATTACATACGTGCTTTAGTCTTCCCATAAATGGAAGGATGTGGATTACAACACAGCACCCGCAGCTTTTATAACAAACACCAAAGCAGCACAGAAAAACCTGGTGAAAGAAGTGAATGGGGATAAACGTGTGGGAAAAAATGGCCATGTGGATGAAAGGTGGAAAAAACTAAACAATCTCACGTCGGTACTGGTGTCCTTTCAGTTTAAGAAACTATGGTGATCTAAATAAACATTCGAGAGAAGTATAACTTTAAAAATGTACCTCCTGTTAAAAAAGAGTAAATATGATTAGGGCTTTTTAACCCAGCTTAGAGCAATCTGCGAATCAAAACATGTTTCAAATCATACTACATTCTGGAAGCAATCAGAACATATTTTTGAGTTCCCAAAAACAGGGAGGAAAGCAGTTTTCCATTAGAGAATGCAAATGCGAGACAGCAATGCAGGATGGGTAAACACTGGTCTAAAGTCGTGGGCATAGGGCTCAGTTTTACTAGAATTAGTTAACGAAAAATAATGCTACAAAGCTACAATTTTTATCGTAAACTTTTTTTTTTCCCACTCGTGCAGTTTTAACAGTTCACACTGCCTAACGCTAACAATATAAAAGTAAACTGTAATACATACCATGTCAGCTTTTTTTGTGTAAGGATGATGTAATGCAAGAATGACACACATCTCTGTTTGCTTTATTAAAAATCTACAAAACGACCCAAGTGGATTTTCAGGATTAGCGTTTCTTTTTTAGTTAACTACCCAAAAGGGTGTGTCGTTTTTCTTTTGAAAAAAAAAGGTGAGCTCACTCAAAATGGCCCCCAGACAAAGTTATATAGACTATTAAAGCAAAATTGTCCTTGTCATCTTTAATAGCTTTGGAGAGATGAATATTTCTCTGGCTTCTAATGCTGTAATGAATCACACAGTCTCTGGGTGAAGCTTTAGACAGGTTTATAATTATATGCCGCATGGTTGTGTGTGTTCTTGTTGGGGATTTCATGCTTGTTGTTCTACCTGTTTGCCCTGCGTACGTACAGAATAGAATCAGATACCGCTATCGTACCAACCTTTCAAAAAAATCATACAAAATCATATTTTGCTTTTATTTTTACAAGCTCATCTTTTTTTTGATGAGTTCTGTCATTTGTGGTTGTTTTTTTCTTCCGCACACACCAAACCCTGGTTAAATATAAATGCTTATTTAATTTTTTTTTAAGTCAAAGGGTGATCAAGCTGTAAAACCAAACCTCTGATTAGATGACAAAACACATCTGCGGAGACATTCCGCAACTGAAACCATATTAAATATCTGTTCAGCTAATCTGTAAGAACCCACGTTCCAATTACGATGATGACGTTAAGCAACGAAACAAGCTGAGACCAGCAGTATCACGCAATCTCTAGGTAAAGATTTAGACAGGGAATGTGGTACCACAGTGGTTAAGGTGTTAAAAAATCTGTATTTGGTTCCCAGCACCACCAAGTTGCCACCTCTGGGTCCCTGAGCGAGGCCCTAACCCCCAGTTGCTCAGTTGTACGAAAGAGATACATGTAAGTCGCTCTGGATAAGGGCGTCTGCCAAATGCTGTAAATGTATTGCGAAAATAATAATTTCGCATGAAACAGTAGGTACGTTTTTAACCACTGAATTACTGAATAAACTTAACCATAACGTGACACAATCAAAACATTTTGTTACTTTAACCCTGGAAACTTTGCTCAGGTAATAACAGCATTTATAAATAAGCCAAGATGTTTCCAGCCTTTAAGAAATGCTTGGCCGTCATCTTCTGGAATATTCCCAGATGTACACTCGCTCCAGGCTTGAAGTACTTGACAGAAAATAAATCAAATTTTGGGCTCTGTGGTGCGCTCAAAAAAAAAATAAAAATGAAATGCTCATAAATCATGTAGCGTAAATTACAAACCGCAGAAAGAGGCCTAATTCTTAATGTTCTTATAGTCGTCTCAGCCAGGAACCCAGACTGATTCAGATGGAAATCTAATTCTGAGTTAAACAGAATAGGGACCCCCTTCATCAACCCCCAAAAAATTATAAACCAGACTGAGAAAGAGCAGAAGGTCTTCTGTTTGCCCTGGCTTTGGACAATGAGTCCATTTTCCCAGGTTTCCAGACACGCCACTCATCCGCACTAACCTCCCCTCCTTTACCTCGGCAGCAAAGGATAACTAAATAAATAGAGATGCAGATCAAATCTCAGTCTAAAAGGGAAATTAAGATCAACATGATGGACGGTCAAGATCTTGGGCATAATTTAAATTGTTGCACTGATTATGAACAATGCTGAAGAATAGTTTTTTTCACAGAAACATTGAGTGTCGAATGTGGGCTTCTTTGCAGTTAATCCGTGTCTTTGGTTTCGCAAAGAAAACACACACACTTGTACACTTGCTGACAAGTCATTTGACCTGTATTCGCTCATGCATGCCTGATTTAATTGCTTTTCCAGTGCCTGGTATTACACACACTCATGCAGCTGAGCCAACAGCTCAACTCTACACACTCTCTCTCTTCAGTCGTTATGCTGGAATTGTTATTAAAGTTTGTATTTAGGATTTTGAGTGACATCGAGATTGTAGATAATGTTCAAGGCCATGGTTTAAAAAAATATGAACCTTTTTTTTATTAAATTAGTAATTAAGTTTTTTCGGTATGATACTATTGTGAGAGATATGGGGTCAGATCAGGACAAAGAAGACACTGTTGCTTTTAACATTCTTATTGCTTTGTCATCTTCAGAGATACTGATTATAAATCAACAGATTAAAAATAAATACCTTAAAACTAATTAGGGATATTTTTAACCTTCTTTCATACCCTACTTACCCTAAGAATAATGTTAAAGCAAGCCGCATAACCAGCAAAGAAACCAAGGAGGGTTTTGTCACAGGAAGTGTAGGAAAAAAAGAGAGTGATCTGACACGAGCCCGAACAAGAGTCAATATTGGACAAGCTTCCACTCAGTTGTGTGGGTTAAAAGAGGCAACGGGTTGTAAAACTGATGGAGACCCAACAGTGAGTCTTCCTGCTACCAGATTTGTAAGTCTTATATGTACATTAGTTCTTTTTGTCCTGTACTTTTGTGCTTATTTGTAATTAGTCTGTGATTAGGTTGTTTATTGGTGCACAACTGGCTTACAATTTATACCTTTACTGTAGCCGAGAGACAAGGTAATGTTGCCGGTTTAATGACTAACAAGCCACAATAAAGGTTTTATGGTAAAAAGTTGCAGATTTATTCGTTCTTGCACATAATCGATGTAATTATTAAACAGTTCAATCGTTGAGCATTCTAATGTTATCAGTATCTATTGTTACCATGCTAGGCAATGTGTAGTGATTGCATCTTACAAAAAACACATTGCCTGGTCGCGATTGTGTTTAGTAAGTTGCTTGAACTTGAATTAAGAGGTTTAGTAGACTGTTTACTCTAAATAAATGTGTCTAAATGGTTATTCAAATAAAAGGAGCTGTTACTTTACAGCTTTATAAACTTATGATAATGCCCGATCTATAGTTTATGATGGACATTATGGCGAAATAATTGCGCGGACAACATTTTTATTATGCAAATTACATTCTTTGCAAACAATGTTACGGACTATGCAAGCAAAAAAGCTAGCCGTTCTTTAACATTGCTGCATATCTGTGTAACTGACCAAAACGTAATGTGGATGAAAGAGTTCTATTAGAAACAGTATTTTCTGGTAACAGACAATCTCACTTATGTGGGACTGTGAGCAGATGTTTGTTAGTGTTGCCTTTAGAGCTGCGACGTCGATGCTAGAGAAAGTTTAATGTGGGTTACATTTGTTTTAGAACCTTTTTATGAGGTTGTAGTACATAAAAATTGTTGTTTTTTTTAACGTGCCCAATTTTAGAACTGCTTCTATTAGCAATTACATCAACTCAGCCAGAATGTCTAGAAAATCTGCCCAACTTTGAAAAGTTGCAAGTTTCTGCGAACAATTCAATATTTGTTGGATTTTTCTTTCATTTCTATGATAAAAACAATTGAAATCTGGCAACCTGGTCTGCAGTTATGATTAGTAGTATATTTACTACACAGAAAAAAAAGTTGTTTCAACATTGCTGAAGTTTATAGTAACTTAATAGCAAAAGCAACACATCCTGGGACTTAATTTCCACTAGAGATGTTAAGCAGAAATAGTATTTTATGTAAATTAGATAGCTCCAATGTTGCGTTAAAATATTAGGTAGCTACCAGTAGCTAGCTCTGTGTATAAAGTTTTTAAAACCTTTGTGTATCTTTTTGAAGTAAAAAAAGAAGTGCAATGTGTGTGTGTGTTTTTTTTTTTAGAGTATTTAGTATTGCAGCTTGTTAAAACATAATGCTAGACCGCTAATACACTGAATTACCTATTATAGTGACAAATATAACCAAGATCGTGGTTCCGTGCTGTTCTAGTAAACTGCTATGAGAGTCGCCATGTTGAATCGTTTTATTTTACCATTGTTTACAAGAACCAAGAAATACCAATTAAAGAAATATTATCGATTCATTCGTAGCAATGATGTTGGTCCTTAAACTGCTAAACACAAGTCTTACAAACCTTAAAGAGTACTAACGCTCAGCTGAGAGACGTAACATTTGCTAAGTGGATAAAGGAATGAAAACAATTTTTAATATTATTTCAAATAAAGATAATAAGGGTGTGTTACATTCTTTTCATGGCTTGCAACACCAAATAATATTTCAAAATGCTACCTCCACCCATGGCTAGTGCTGGTGCCATAGTATTTTGACAGTCTTGGGTTTTTTTATTTGGTTCTGGATTTGCTGAAGAACATTTATGTAACATGACAAATATGACTGAATACTCAGGAAGCCGTGCCGGGTTAAATTAGCAGCTGTGTATAAGATTTTAGAAACAAAACTATCAGACAAAAGGAGTTAAAAAGGGGACAAAATAACATGATCTTGTCTGTTCGAACTGATATATATATATATATATATATATATATATATATATATAATAATATATATACAAAAATCCTGAAATCAGAGGGAAAGATTGAAGAGGGTGGAAACTGACAGAATAATAACAAGGTTGTCATTGCCAACACACCATGCGTTCCTTATTAAACACCAAATGGAACCAATAAAACCGCAAAGACTTTGCTTTGTGGGAACGAAAGAGAAATTTGCACCAGGTTGGAAAAGTTCCCATTAGTCTGCATCTAGTGCAGAATGATTGTCAATGGGAGGGTTAAATTACATGTCAGGCTATTGTCAAGTTAAAATATGCCACTTAGGTTGCCTCTGACTTGAATGTGGGCGGAGACTGTTCCAGCGTTCTGTCACATGCAAGCTGACTTGCCAAAGATTTGCCAAGAAACAGAGCTGAGGTAAATGCTTTCCGACTTTTGGGGTAGCTCTTATTTGCTTTGTCACACTGGGAGGAAACCGAATTTGGAAAAAATTATGTTGTAATTAATTATTTGCTTAAACTACCACTGGAAATGTAGAAAGAAATAAGGGGTAGCTGGTGTTTCCCAATCTCTAGAGTTCCTGGATTGATCCAGTTGTCTGGTAGTTTCTGTGGCTTTCCTCCAGGTTCCATGCTCTTCCAATACATGATAATACATTTACGGCATTTGGCAGACGCCATTATCCTGAGTGACTAACATCTTCTTTAATGCAACTGTTTAATTAGGGATTAAGGGCCTTGCTTAGGGGGTCCAGCAGTGGTAAACCTGGTGGTGCTGGAAAATGAAATACCCGATCACTTAACCACTGTGCTACCAGTTTATAATGCCAAATTACTGTTGTATAAACACTGCGCTTTGCAATAGAGGTATTTCCATCTTTTCTTGCAAAACTATGGAGCTTGAAATATGACCAAAAATGGGTGAGTGATAGCGCAGTGGTTAAGTTGTTGGGACTGCTAATTGAAAGATAGATTTTGAATTTACTAATTGCCCCTTAGCAAAGCCCTTAACCCCCAATCACTCAGTTGTATAAAAGAGATAAATGTCGCTCTGTATAAAGGTGTCTCCCAATTGCAATACAATGTTATGTAAGGCCAAATCTATAGAATTTTCAACATTTGATTTTTGACATTGAATTTCTTTATTTTAAAAACATGAATCTGTATTTTTTAAAACCTGAATATTTTTTTTGGAATTTAGCACCAAAGCCTTTCAAATGTTCAATATTCAAAATGATTTTAATTGTTATTTAGTTTTGTTAAATGACACTTGCCAATAATTCAAATTTGCACAATTTATATAGTTTTGTTATATTTTAAGCTCCATGAAACATTGGATTCTGTCAAATGTACTGAACTTAGGAGCTTATCAGAGTTACCTTCGATCCAGTAATGAGCCCAGGAATACCTGGCATTATATGGGAATAGCAGCTAGGTCATTGCAAGGCAAAATGGGTACACACATGTAACTCCTTTTCATGCAAAATGGGATTCAATCATTCACAGCAATAATAAATCACCTGGAATAATATTAAAGTGCTTAATATAGATTATTGTTTACTTATATCATTTTTTGCCCAAAATTGACCAACAAAGACCTAAATTCCTTTAAAACTGATAGATCTATGTAACATAAAGCTCCAGTGAAATATACTTATGGTAGATGTTTACACAGACTAACGCTAACCGGCATGTCCCAGAGGTGGGAGAGAGAATCTGTTTAGCATCTCCAAAAGTGTCCCAGCCTGATGCTTCTGCCCAGGAACGAGAGCCACCAAAACACATGGTTTTGGGTCTGTTGAATTTCATGCCTCGGCTGGACTAATTCCTTCAGCTCAATTTATTCAGCTCGCCCACGTTTTTAAAACCTGGCAAACCGTGGAAGGAGGAGCAGCAGATCAGAGGTCTCTGTCAGGAAAGTTTAAAAATATTACAAGGTTTGAGATAATAAACTTTATTTGTAAGGCTATAAAAATAAGACAAGAATTAATACATTAATTTTACATTTTTCAGTGGCAGCATCAGCAGATTGGGTTATAAAGGAGGAAACTGTAGAGCAGTAAAATAAACAAATAAATCTTTAAGGAATGTGGCAGAATATATATATATATATATATATATATATATATATATATATATATATATATATATATATATATATATATATATATGATATATATAAAAATGACATTTTCTTTGTAAAACAAGGGAACGTCGTAGAACATGTCGATTTGTAGACGAACACAAATTTTGCTAGCTGAAAAACGGCAGTGCAAATCTGTGTGGAAGTCGGTGTAATTGTTCCCAGATGAATGTAGTGGCTGGAGAATTCACGACTTACAACGTACATCACACACAGTGATAACTAAAAAAAAAAGGGCTTGCCGTCAATCGAACGAGAGTGAATAAACAATAAAAGAGGTTTCGTTTTGCATTTTAGACTCATTACCTCATAAGTCAAGAGTGATCTCATAACCAAGATCCGGGAAGCGTTAAAAAGAACGCCAAAGTTTGCATGTGGCCTTTGCATTCTTTCTTTGAATCGTTAGCCAGACACGACGTGACTCACCCACCAGTTTTAATGCAGCGGCAGGAGGCTTTTTTTTTTTTTAAAACATGGCCGCCGAGAAGGATAAAACTTGGCTCCATGTGGATCGAATTAGCAAAATTCTGTCCTCCTAACACTCAGGTGACGTAACAGGGTTCTATGTCAGTTATCTGAAAAAAAACGGTGGGCAGAAATGGTCATATCCATTGACAAGTCTCGTTCAGAAAAAGAGCCTTTATGTCGGAGGGCTTTTCTTCTTCTTTGCAAAGCTCTAAAGAAAAATCAGTAGTTGTTAGTTTTGCCATTTTCCTTCTTTTTCTTTGGGACGCAGGAAAAAGCTCTGCCGAACTGGCGGAATCGCAAGACATGCTATTTTGGATACAAGCCACGATTTAAAAAAAACCCAAAACTTTCAGTCTTGTAGTGAGACACCAAATATCAGACTCTGGCCGATGCAAAGCTTAAGTGTCTTACCCCATAAAATATATTAAGCTGAAATATCGCCTCTTGCTCCACTTAAAACCACATCGCCCCAAATCAGTGTGAAGAATGTGAATTCTCTTTACAAGAGGGTCCAAGCTCCGGGCTCGATGTTCACTTTAGGCATTTTTATGGGTTTAGGCTGTTATAATTTTATTCTTTATTCCAGATCTGGTTCAAAGATTCATTGGCAAAGCCACAACGCCCGATTAAAGCGCTTGTGTGTTTTACAAAAATACCAGTTACTATGATGAATCGGGTTCAACTTGAAGGGAGCTGAGGATTTATAAGTCAAATGACAAAATTATAGACTTGCTCCAATTGGTGCAGCAAACTGCTTTAATTCGTTTACATGTACTATCTGGAATGGCTGTTAAAGGGAAGTCTTTTTCTTCCTTTCTCTCTTTCTGTGTCTCTCTGTCTCTCTCTTTCTTTTTCTCTTTCTGTCTCTTTCAAAATTTAAGATTCTCTGTTTCTCTATGTCTTCCTCTTACTGTCTCTTTGTCTTTTTTAGTTTCTCGTTCTCTCTCTGTCTCTCTCTCTTTGTCTGTCTATCGCTCTCTGTCTGTCTGTCTCTCTCTTTCTCTCTCTCTCTCTCTCTCTCTCTCTCTCTTCCCCCCCTTTTTGACTCTTTGCTCTGTAAGTGTTGCTAATTATCTACATTAGTCATGCGCATCCAGACAAGTCTCAGATTGCGGTAATTCTGTGGCTTACTGTCCTGTGAAAGTCCCAGGAGGTGTTAAAACAACTCTGTATTTAATTAGCAGCCCTTAATCTTTCATTAAGCAACCCACATAAAGCAACGTTTGTCTTTTGCATTTATGTTCTTGCAAGGCAAAAAAAAAAAAAAAAAAATAAAAAAATATATAATATATATATATATATATATATATATATAGATATATATATATATATATATATATATATATAATATATGATATATAGAGAGAGAGAGAGAGAGAGAGAGATATTTAATTATAGTTTATTTTTTTTAATTTGCCTTGCTCTCCAGGTAAAGTCCACACCCACTCCTCCATTCACCTTTAAATGAGGTCAAGTTCCTATGCTTAAGCCCAGTGTCGGAACTCAGAGCCCGTCTCCGAGCAGACACATTCGCAGGGGTGCCTCGTGTTGAGTCAATTATCACTATGTTTTAACTCACACTGTCAAAGAAAATAATAAACTTTTTAAACAAATAAAGATTCTTGAGTCCAAGGTGAGAAGAGCAAAAAACTCCAATTTATTGCAGTCATCAAGCATTCAAAGGATCCACAGAAGGCAGTCTGTTCAGCAATAAATGGCACAAGCAAAGTAAAGATCTCTGTGACAGAGTACAATACCAAGGCAAATGCAAAGAGTTACTGTCAATCCTGCCCTTTTATACCTGCCGAATTTCAGACCCCCCTTTTGTTTTTAACTAACAAGTTCCCATTATTTTTCAACCTTTTTGAGTGTAAATGTAAGTTTTTTTTTCCCCTTATCCCAGAGTTACACTGCCTTTGAAGGTGCAGTCTCCTCATTAAAAATGATTTACCATTAAAACTAAATATCTTTGTAAGATATGCATCCCTAAAAATGATTTACCATTAAAACCGAATACTGACCTCTTGTTTGAAAAAAAAAACAACAGTTCTTATATAAACCTGTTCACCTCCTGCACACTTACACAAATCGAGGGCTTGTTTCAATTTGTGGACTTTCTGCAATATTTTTCTACACAGCAATGCGTAAGTTCTATTTTACTTACTCCTCTTTTTGTGAGTGCTATATATGTATATATTTTAGTGCTCAGGTTAAAACAAAAATCACCTATTTAGTTTATTCTTCTTCTTACTGATTCAGGTTACTTTGACACAGCTACTACTTATCTATTTTTTCTATGAGTTTATATATGAATTGAAAGAACCATGACCAGTGGTACTCAATTAAAATTCCTTTCTTATCTCTAGCCCGCTTAACTACTGAACGTAGACGTAGAGAGTACATCAGACGAATGTGGCGTTCTCAGCTAGCCTGTCTAAGTGGGGAAATCAGTGTTTTTCTGGATCGTCTCTTCCATCTACACACACACTCAACAAAAACTTCACCACGGGCTGTGCGTGTAGTTTTTTCTCCTCGAACCTGTGATGTAGGAACCCAAACTGACTTTGTGATCCCTCCGGATCTCACTAACAGTGCTGGGCCCTCCAATCCGGTCAAACGGGTTCGTTGGGCCTCACCTCCACCACCAGTCTCCCCAAGGCCATCACCAATGTTTTTCTCTGACGATTTATCATCCAGTCTGATTCCCTCTTCTCCTCCTATCTGCCACACGGCCGACGAGGTTGATGTTATTTCACTAAATTAGCGTATGGGGCTTTCCAATAAACCTGTTCCACTCTGTACCACGGTGTCTGTGTTTTTCTGATTTTGTATTACAACTAGACTACTTTATTTGTGCACACACATACTTCTATGATTATTTATATTTTGGTAAAACTTTTTGATAGCACAGCATCCTGTTCTTTTTTTTTCCTTTTTTTCCTTCTCCTACATCATACTCAGCTCACTCTTATTTCTTCTTTTTAGTGCTACTTCTAATATGTATATTTTATAATTAGCTATTTATTAGTCATTATCATACTCGGTCTATCTCCTGCACAATTTTTCAGGTATTTTTCAACACCAGTGTTTACTATAACATTAGGCCATCTGTCTGGCCGAATGCGAATACAGCTGATAAAGATCTCTATTGAAAGTCAGGAAACAGCTTTGCATTAAATGCAGCGGTTAACCCAGAGACCGGGCTTTGTTAGTTTAAAGGTTATGTTAAGTAAGGGACCTACTGTTGGGTCAGTCTTCCACCCACAAAACTGTTCAATTAGCATTGATCAGCTGTTATGTTAGCTTAATCGACAAGCTTTTCATTCACACCTCAGGGCAATTACTGAGCCCGAAAGCCGATTGACTCTTTAAACATCAACCGTTTGTCTTAATGTTGTGTTTTGACCAAAAGCCATGCCTTTAGTAATGAGGCTTATATCAGTGTCGTTAGCAAAGGATTCCTAACTCTGTTCTGTGTTAAAGAAAAAGCCTTGATTGAAATATGCAAGATATAAAGAACTTAGTTGACAATTGAAAACTAATTCAGTACGGCATAGTGTGCTAAAGTGGTTCAAAGATCAATAACGGCTAGTTAATTAGTTGTTTTTTTTACCACAGCCCTTTGCCTTTTTTAATTAAGTACTGAAAAACACATTCCCCCTTTACCCAGTTATTGTTTACGGTTAGTTTTAGATAACTAAATATGAAAACAGTTGTTCCTTTACCAGATTTTTTTCTCTCATAAAGTAAAAAAAAAATCTTTATTCATTATATGATGTATAATCCATAGATAAAAGAATGTTACTGTAAAAAATGATCATCCAGAATTTAACAGTGATCTGTTAGGATCATTACGTTTTGAAGTTGAAATGCAAGAACACACATGAAGTGAAAATGCAATTTGTAAAAAAAAAAAAAAAAATTGTGTGTTGAAAACAGATGTTTGGACTGAGCGATGAGTATGTGCTCCAGTCTCTTTATGCCAGTGTTTGCTCACACTCTGCTGATTGACCTTTTTTCATGGAATTGCTGGAGTGCACAAAAAGTCTTCAGTGTCTCCAGAAGCCAAAGACGAAAACCAAACGTCAAAATATTTAAACTAGATTGTCTAATTACTATAAAATGTAGCCGTCCAGTTGAGTTTGATTAAACACATGTATACTTACTTGTCTTCACTTGTTGTTTTTGAATTAGAGACGTACTGCAATGTCTTTACACCGAATGGAATAGAAAAGAAGTATTAAGAAGTTTATTTGTTGCATGTACATTTCAGCACATTGAAATGTGTTTCTTTGAATATTCCAGCTTAGGAATTTGGGGTCAGCGCACAGGGTCAGCCATGAACCAGCACTCCTGGTGTAGGAAGCAGGTAGGGACTTATATTAGGAGTCCAAATGTGCCAGCTTGGCAGCCCAGATCTGTAACTATTACACTTAAATACAGTACCTGCGTCTCACTGTACACACTGTACAAGATACAAAATGTAATGATTGATTTTTTTTTTTTTTTAATAAAATCAAATAATTTTATAGTTTGTATAGTTTGTATTTTCACTTTTTTGTGATTGTATGTGATTAGGGTGAATTTGTCCATGATAAATTTCGCTCTGGTCGGAAACTGCACTGGACGAGGTATTTGCTTCATAATTACAAAAACAACACTTTGACTCAAATTTAGTTAGTTTATCCTTTAGTAAATTCCTAAAACATTCACTCTATTTATTTTATTTATTTGTTTATTACAGCGGAATAAAAGTAATCTGTTCCTGAATGCGACTTTAACCCGCAGTGATAAAGTAATAAAACTGAAAGTAATTTGTAATCAGTGGCGGGTTTCAGATCAGATTTCATGCTGACAACACAAAAGATTTAGGATATTTTATTCTCCATTAGTCTGTCGCTTATTATTTTAACATCCCAAGAAGAAAAAAAAAACCATATTTGATGAGAGGAAAAATGTCGCAATAAAAATATTAATTTGGTAATAAAAAACTCATTTAGTTCTTTCTTTATGTAACGAAATTTCTTTATATTATATATATATATATATATATAGTGTCTATGTTGTCTATAACACTATTTGCTGTGTTTGCATACGTTTGTCTCACTGAACTACGCGGATTGAGAAAGACTCCGGTTTACTGAGTGCAAATAGGAAGAGGGGTGCGAATCACAAGCGGGGTGGGGTAACTGTTTTTTTTTCTTTTTTTTGCTCGTACATTTCATTGGTTCCCCACACCCCCAAAAAGCGCTGAACGCTTCCTATTGGCCGGCGCTGCGCTCGCGCTCCCCCGCTGTCTCGCACTTCCACTCATTTTTCAGGCGCAGGGGGCCCCTGGCAGGCGGCCTTGTGAGTCAGCAGGAGGAAAGCGCACACGCTCAGTCTCTCTCTCTCTCTCTCTCCCTCTCTCTCTCTCCCTCTCCCTCTCTCTCTCAGCTGAATGCTGTCAAGCTTTTTAAGGCAGCCTTTAAACCACTCATCTCATCTATTTGGAGAAAATTTCCTGAACCCTTCTGGTTTTCAGTTTTTAATGCTAAGGGACCTGAACTAGGACTTTTTGTTTTGGTTTCTTTTGCAGAAAGGACTCTGTATCTGCATTATTGCCTTTGTTTTGGCAGTGACTAACATGATGAAGCCGGTGGCAATCTTGCACCTTTGGAAGTCTGTCACTCTGTTGGTGCTGATGGTGAACCTGGTACCCCTCAGCCTGGCGACGGAGTACGAGTATGTAGGCTGGAAGCCTGATTCCTTTGGTGGCGGGCGAGCCTATGACAAACCTCCGCAGTGTGTGCCCATCCCTGACGATCTGCGCCTGTGTCACGGTGTCGGCTACAACCAGATGTTGTTGCCCAACCTGCTCGAGCATGAGAGCATGGCCGAGGTAAGGCAGCAAGCGGGCAGCTGGGTGCCTCTGGTGCACAAAGCCTGCCATCCGGGCACACGCATCTTCCTGTGCTCTCTGTTTGCACCTGTCTGCATGGATCGGCCCATCTACCCGTGCCGCTTGCTGTGCGAAAGTGTGCGCCAGGGCTGTGAACCCATCATGGAGGCATTTGGATTCCCGTGGCCTGAAATGCTCTCCTGCGACAAGTTCCCTCAGGGTGACGTGTGCATGAGCACGCCCAACAACACAGAGTCGTCCTCAGAGAGCGGTGAGTTTTTAGACTTCAAATCAGACAACAATGATCTATAATGGTAGTCATGTAGTTGCACTGGCACCAACAGTGGTATTCACCCAAGAACCAGGACAACCTGATTACGATTAGTTCTTGTAAGAAAGTAAACATCTAAGAACAAATTTCCCAACATTCTACAGCCCAATCCAAAGCAAGGATGGATTTATGAACTAGATCATTAGAAAACATGAATGACACGACATTAAGGACAAGAAAAGTGTTTTACTAGGTTTTTGCAGGCTAATTTATCTATCTAAAGAAGAAAGCCCCCTGTTTATATATATATATATATATATATATATATATATATATATATATATATATATATATATATATATATATATATATATATATATATATTATTAAAATTAAAGAATGACTTCAGGTATAATTTTCAGTATTAGTTCTGAGTCATGTTGTGTGCATATTTGGTGTATTTAACCCACGTATTTGACTTTCGTGCATGTAAGAAAGTTTTCAGAGTGTTTATTCCTGCATTCACAGTTACTTTCCCCACGCTCACACCTTTTGCCGTGCGTGTGTGTGTGTGTGTGTGTGTGTGTGTGTGTGTGTGTGTGTGTGTGTGTGTGTGTGTGTGTGTCAAAAACGACGCTCAAGCTTCATCTTAAAAGAGAGCGTTATGTTGTTTCAGGTTCCAGCATCTGTTTGGGGCCACAGTTTACCCACCTTTTGTTGCCTCTGTCATTTATTCTCGTGCAGGATTTAATAATAGCAGAATCAGCATGAAAAAATTCATATTTCAGCATTTGTTTGCATCTGGTAACAATTGTCGACAGGGCGTAGGGGGGCTATATGGGATTTCATCCTCAAAAAATGTTTCCCTGTGTTTTTAGGAACTTCTGCACATTGTTAAGCTAATAACGTTGGTGTAGATGGTGTTTTGTCATTTGTATTAGAAGTATGATTTTTTTTTAAAAATGTACTTTTCTTGGGTTGACCTGGAGCCCAAAGCATTTTTAGAGTTAATGCTAAAATGGCTGATTTTCCTTTTACATAACATAAGCAAAAAATTTTGCATCTTTTTTATGATTGGTAAAAAAAAAAAAAAAAAAGATGATGGATGTAAAGTTCATCCCAGGATACCTTGTTTGTGCTGGTGTGTTTCCGTTCACTGTAAGGTGGGCAGGGGGTTCTGCGGAAATGTAACGTTTAGGAGGAAAAAGAAAATGAGGGAAAGTACACCCAGCTGATGTAACCCTCTCATAAAAATTTTGTGGGTATTTCCAAGCACTCGTCAAGAAGGGGGAGGACTAAAAAAACAAGCTGAAACAAATTTGAACCCAAGAAAAATGAACCAAGTGATACACCTTAACCTAAAGGAACAACAGAACTGAACCCTCACTGTCACTTCCTGTATATTTTTTACAAGACTAAGTCATAGCAAAGATACTATAGTATGTTAGGAAACAACTTATGCTAAAAGTACTGATTACTTGTTAACCTTTGCAATTGGAGTCTTAAAGACTTTTAATGCACATCTTATTAATGTTTTATGAAGAATAGTCTAAAAACCAGATAAAAAGGCAGAAAGATTTCTCCTGGATATTTATGGAAGCCATGCATGCTTCGGGATATCTGAGATCTCCAGCCGCTCTGGCTAGCTCACGGCACTGGAAAATAAATACCATACTCTGCACCTGATGCGAGGAAAAAGAAAGAAAAAAATGCTTTTGGCATGAATTGATGCAGAAATGTTTGGCATGCTTATGTTGGAAAGCTATTGTAAATATAGTCAAGGATCCAGTGAGAACAAATTGTTGGGGGAGGTGTATATCAGTTAAAATACTATAAGTACTAATTTGGGTAAAAGACATGGGCAGTTTCTTTTGTCTTTTAAAAAATGTTTACAGCTTTGTGCTTTTCACTAACGATTTGCCAGAAAAGTTGATAAGTAACGTGAGCAGAAAGATAACTAATGCTAATCAAAGAATGATTGAAATCTTAACAGTCAAACTGAGATAAGATGCTGTAATCTCATTCTTTTTTCTTTTACACTTTCCGTGACATCAGGGGGCCCTTTACCTTAATGTTTCTAATAATTACAGTTGGGGTCTTTAGGGTCTTGTCTCGAACCCTGTGGTTCTTTCACAGTGAACCGAAGAACAGCTGTTGACATACATGTGTAAATGATGTGGTTTTGGGTTTGTCTTCTGCTAATTAGCATAACAGAGAGACAGAATAGAGGAATCGGGGAGGAAAAAAGCAGGATTAGCAGGATTTCGATCCTTTTAATTCATCCTTGATTTAGAATTTAAATACATAGGGGGGAAAAAGTAGGGTGGAGGATCCGGTGCCAGATAAAACTGTATTAACAGTGAATTCCTGCATTGTAATTTGACAAGTAGATTACAAACCAAATGACAGGCTGAATTTCCGTAACATTTCCCTTCAATCACAAGACTGTAAAGTTTGTCCCTGCTGTTTACGCTCAAAAGCAAACTTTCCAAACACTCAGGAGGACGTAAATGAGAGGTTTAAGGAAACGAAGGGAAAAGACATTTGGTTTCTATTACCATGGCCCGTGATGCTGATTGGGTATTTTTTGTGCAGCATATTGGCCCTGACATTGTGCCTTGCTTTCTGTCTCAGGTTCCTCGCCGGTTTGCCCACCATGCGACAACGAAATGAAAACCGACGCTATTCTTGAGCACATGTGTGCCAGCGAGTTTGGTAAGTGCCCTGAAACACTAGTCTCTCTTACACACAGAAATACATTTCGTGTTGAAAAACGAGATTTCTCTTTTAAGGCAGCCAAAAATGTTACATTTCTGCTGAATACAGAGCATGAATATTTTCAGTGTGTTTCCAAATCATGTTTTTTTAATTCCCTGAATGCACAACAACCATTTGCTTTATCACTATTTAGTTAGTTTGGTTGTTTTGAAAACTCTGTAATTGTAAAATTAGCATAACATTTCCCTAGAGGGGTGTATAACAGCCTGACTGGTACATGTCTAGTCACGCAGTTACTGAGTAACCTGTAACTATGCATTTGGTAACATTTACACAAGTACTGAAATATATTATGTGTGCATTTGACACTATTTCCTATTAACAGTGCAGGATATTCATTATTACCTCAACCAACTTCTCTGCATGAGTACATCTATACCCATATATCAAAAGTCGATCCTTTTTGACACCTATTTCTGGACGTCCTAAAGCACGCTCATGTTTTACAAAAGAACAATACTGCTGTCTTCGGTGCTTAAAATAACAGCTGCAGGCTCTTTTTTTCCCCTTGTAAATCCATGTCACAGTTTGGATGACCCTTTTAGAGACCACTACTCTGTAACTAATGAATTGAGGTAATTCACACAGGTCGAAAACCCTTTATTTGGCCACTACTCAGAGTTGTAAATCTGGATGTTTGTTTTCCTGTCTGGTTCAGTGGACATGACAACAGCCCCATTGCTGACCCCTGTGCAGAGAGGTCAAATCAGATTTAGCCTGATAACTTTTCAGCAAATAAACGTAGTGCATATGTAGAGCTTCTCACCAATAGTGAAAATAAATAATGCACTACATCAAGCTGTATTGGTTTTTACTTAGTTTTATTTTTTGGTTGCCAACATTTTGCTGACATCTGTAAGACGTCCAGATCTTATGCATTAGTAATCACTGTTTTTCAAGTTTCTAATTGGAAGATTTAAAAAAAAATTATCACTTGCTCACTTTTGGGCAACATTTTATTCTGGTCTTCTAGGGTAACATTTAACAAGGTTAACAAGACCTCAACCGGTTTTGATTTCTATTTAATCAACTCTATCTAAAAGATGACTACTGACCTTAGCTGTTAAAGCAGCCTATAACGCCTGCTATTAGGGCCATTCCCAGCAGGAGTTACCCAACAAAAGGAGGGTGCTGCACCAAGCACTTCCTGCTCTCCTCCCAAGAGGAAAACAAATGCTGGTTTTGGTTTACCTCTTAAAAAACCATAAAGGCTCATTCAGACAGAGATTCGAAAAGGCTAAGCCATCTTTGGTAAGCTGCCATCTTTCCCTTGGACAGCTTTTTGTAAAACAAGCCCACTGGCAACCCCCTCTGACCTCTGGGATGAGCTCTTAAGCCAGCTATTGTCAGGAAGAGACAGAGAGAGTGGTTTATCAGGTTTCTTATTCGTGATGGATTGTCATTGCTCACCCCTCACCTGGTTTGCATTAAAATGTTTTTGTTAGGCTGAAAAGTTGCATGCCACGTGCCAATCAAAAGGACCTGGCTTCATAGCAGTAATAACAGTCTTATTTAGCATAGGGGTTGGTCGTGTCATGACCTAGTTTAGGCACTTGCATGTTGAATACTAGATGAAAAGACTGTTAACTTCAGGCGAATGACAGCAGACATTTCAAATTCCAAAAGAGATAACGAAATCCCCAAAGTCCTCTTTAGAGAGTTTGTTCCTGACAAACTGGCCAGACTCATTCACTAACCACTATGCTAATAAACAGCAGTGGTTTATGGGGAATGCTGTTCTTGTCCAGGACTGGCTTTTATGATTCCTTTTTCAAACCAAACCTCATGGCCTTCCATTGAGCATTTTTCCTTTCACACTTCTGTTGGCCTTTCCATCTGCGGTCAATGGCACATGTTCACTTTTAGAACCGTAAAAGTGTACAGCTTGGCCATGCGCTTCGGATTCTGCACACATTTATGCATTAAAAACTGTGAAGGAAGTGTTTGGGACTGTTTTTATCCCGACGTCCCCTGCTGGGTTTATGACACTATCTGAACCGTCTGCAAGTCTGCCTCTTGTCTCACGACAGTACAGAATGCCAAGTCAGGGAACAGAGGCAGGGCTTAAAAGCTAAACCTCTGGAAACATTTATTGGTACAATACAGGGTTGTCTTGTTTTTGAAGACCTACCAGAGTTAATTTCCAGATTCCAATTCTGAAAGCATTCCAGGCCCATTCTTGCAGGGTTTAGTTTTTAATCTGACAGGCCTTATTTCTTTAACCACATTGTTCCAAACCATACAAATATTAGTCAGGTGGATTAGATATTTGAGAAGAATAAAACATGCCGGAGTTAAATTGTTTTTCATTTATAACACTCTGTGCTACTTATTATTGCCTTTTTGTTTACTTTGTAAATGACAAACAAAAACACAACTAAACAGAAAGTTACACTCAGAAATATTTAAGGACCTTCGAGAATTTGGTACTCATTCGAGGTCACGGACAATGTTTGGGGAGAGATAAGGGCTCATAATTATGATAGGGGTTAGTGTTGAACTGCTAATTGGATGATCTGGTTTTTGATTCCAAGCACCACCAAGTTGCCACTGTTGGGCCACTGAGCAAAGCCCTTAAGCTCCAATTGCTCAGTTGTATAAAAAAAAAAAAAATGTAATTCGCTCTGGATAAAAGCGTGAGCCAAATAACATAAATGTATATAATTGGCCTATTGGGAAAAATGTTTGGTTACATAATTTGGTCAATTATAGCAAGTTACCTAACGATCAAGGCTGAACTTTTGATTTAAATCCTGATCTTCTAATAAGCAGTTCTTAACCACTGTACTACCACCTTCCAAAGAGACAGTCAACACCGACTATTGCAGCGAGCCTAATGGTAGTTAACCCCTCTTTTTACCTCCCTTGAGAGAAAGGCAAATGGTGTTTCTTATTTCTCTTCTGAGCTCTGTAGTGTTCCATTTGTTGCTAGTATAGGCTAGATTTTCAGGCTAGCATTTTTAGTATCTTTCAGTGAAGTGATTAAATGTGAGTTGACAGGTTTTGTAATATAATATAGAGTTATGTATCACTGACCTGTGCAATGCTTTGTGATTTATTTTGCTTACTTTTGCCAGACTATGTTTTTAGTTTCTGACCACAGTGCTGGTTTGTCCCAACTGTGTGCGATAACACTGTTTTACTTGCTGTAAAGCATCAATCTGTCATTTTCTGGCACTTGTTTGTCTTTACAACATGTTCATTGCACTTGTTAAGTGTAAACTCTGTCATTTTGTTGCTGGTCAGGAACAGTTTGGTTATTATAGGTATTAGCAAGATGAGAGCTTTATTTCACTTGTGGTTTTGCAGCTAAGTGCGCTGCGACTATGCAGATTACAGTTTCAAATGCCACAGGGTTCAAATGGAGTTCAACAAAGAGTTCAGAACCGTATAAAGCCTAAAAAGGTGGACTTTTCTGACTTGAGAACTCTAAAGCCTGACCAATGCTTTTATCCCATTAAACATTATGCTCTGCCGTGCAGTAAAGCCTGTTTATGGAGCTGAGACGGCAGACCAAGCCCTTAATCCCTACCATGTGCAAAGTTAATTCCTGCATATTGGATCCGAATGATAAACTCCAAATACGAAATTAGGTTCATTGAAAATCTCAGATATGCTTATAAAATCGTGTCCTGGGAGCAACAAATAGTGTTGCCATCCCACAGCTTCAGGGTCCCTGGTATAGTTTTGAGCTCAGATTACTGCATGTGTGCATTATACCCATTTTATGGGGTGGGGTTCCATTGGGTTCTCAGAATTTCCACTTAAACAAACATGCTGATAGGTGGATCGATGACATCGTCTGAGTCCTCATCCCAGCAAAGCTCTAGTCCCACCTCACAGTCATTTTTTTAAGATGAAAATGATTTAAAAATAAAAATATTCTTATAGTTACTAATAATCTTATAAGTTTCTCTGGAAACAATATTTCACCTATATATTTCACCTATATTTACAACCACACTGAAATGATTTAGTTTTACTCTGGTCTGTTTTCTGACAGCCGCTGGAGACTGATCAGCTTGTTGTAGGCCTATCAGTAATAAATTGTCATTCAGATGTTTGTTTTTCATAGAGAGCTTTTTTTATTGAGCTTTTAAATGCAAAATGTCTAATTGGGATGAATTTCTTCAGATGTTCATAGGCATAATTCCAAAGTAATACTTTGTTACCTAAAATGTTCTTAGATTTATGAGTAGGACCACCCTCAGAGATGCTTATGAATGGTATAAGATTATCAAAATGATAAGATCAGGAGATTAATTAAAGGAAGGATGTTTCCAAGAAGCAGAGATTTTCCAGAGTATTAGGTTTCTTGCTCATTCTTGTTGATATAAAGCAGTTCATAAATAGAAACTTGTTCCTGCAAGTGTGGGAGTTAAAGTTGCATCACAAGTATATAATTAAAAATATCCATATTTATTAAAGGACTCCTCTAGTTTGCTGTAGGAGAACGGATTCTGTCTACAGCAAATATGCTTAGAATACATGGAACAAGACTTACATCGAGTTCAATATCAAGTTACATCTGGAAGACCACATGGCAGACAGGGCTGCAATTTGTGACATTCCTGCCCCCCTGGGAAAGCAAAGGGCAGTAAAGGCATATTGGTTTACATGGCTGAAGCTTTATCCTGATGAAGATTCTTAAACTTGACAGAGCCTAAGACAGTGATACCTGTGTCATTATGAAGTGCTTTGGGACCAACACGAGTACTACAGTATTGATTACAACCTCCCTTGTTGCACCTTCTCCCCATCCCTTCCTTCAGTTAGCCCCCTCCTTTTGTGGGCTGATTTAGACTAGAGCTCCATGTGACCTGCCTGCAACCCAACTCCCGTTTTCTGTTTAGCCTTTTCTAAGCTCAGCATACATCCCTAGGGAAGTTAAGTGACTTTCTGGTACGCAAAATGTTTTTTAAACCGTAAGGACTTTAAGAACACATGGTAAAACTTTGCCGTACCTAAATGTACAGGCTTTTCAATGTTGTTGCTTAGGCACGGTGTGGTCTTTTAAAAACTGGCTCTAGAATTGAGGGAGTCTGGCATGATTCCAGATTTGTTCTCTTTGTAGAATGGCCAACAATTTCTAAAGCTAAAAAGATTAATTAATGAAATGTCTGTGAACTCAGCAGGTTTACTCAGAGCTTTTGTCTGTCAATCAAAGTCTCTTTTCCAAGCATATGAGATTTCGTAAAACTGACTCCGCTTCATATTTGTGTCCTTACCTCTAGCCATCAAGACCAAAATCAAGGAGGTGAAACGGGAGAACGGAGACCGCAAGGTAATCTTGCAGAAGAAAAGGAAGGCTGTGAAATTGGGATCCCTTAAAAAGAAAGATCTAAAGTCCCTTACTTTGTATCTGAAGAATGGAGCTGACTGTCCCTGCTCTCAGTTGGACAACCTGGGCAGCGCCTACCTCATTATGGGCCGCAAGACGGACAGGCAGTACCTTATCACTGGCATCCACAAATGGGACAAATCCAACAAGGAGTTCAAAAAGACCTTGAAGAAGCTTCAAAGCCACAAGTGCCCGACCTACGAAAAAGTCTTCAAATAATTCAACAACCAAAACATTTTCATCCCACTTTTGAATGAACTTGCACATACGAGCAATCCGAAAAGCTCCCCTTTGTTTATATACAGCTGATATTATATATTTCTATGTTTTTTTGCAAATCAACACAGGTTCTTTGTTTGTGCTGTTTCAGAAAGAGGACACTAATTGGAGTGATTTTTAAATGGTACGTTATCCAGCAAAGTACCAATCATTACTAATGTATATAGCTACGTCAGTCCAGAATGTGTTCCAAAATTTCAAGAATTTCTCATGAATGTATCATTATTTCTTTTTTTTCCCCTCTATAATTATCTAGCTTAATAGGACCACCCTTCTCTTTTTAGGATCATTTGAAAAGGTACTTATTTGTTAAACTGTGAACCCTGCACACAAGATTTTGAGCCTTGAATGTTATTCAGTATGTTGTGTTTTTTTTTTTTTTTTTGAATCGTACATTCATTATCATACACTTTGATACATAATCTAGACAACCACATAACCTGTTATGCAGTAATCAATTTAACAATAATCGAGCTGCTTTTGTATTCAGTATGCCGTGATTGGTAGCTATTAGATTAATCCTGGTTTACACTTTCCTGCAAAAAGAGACCACACATTATTTTATCTTTTTATTTAAACATTTACCTAACCAGGAACATAAAACAAGCTTTGTAAAACCATTATACATTATTATCTTTAACTCTATTAAATTCTGGTCTTGTTTTTTTTTTCTACCACTTTACAGGCTATAATTTGTGTAATTTTAAAATTGCAACTCATACAACACCATATTAATTACCAAATGATTCTTGCATAGCAGTTAAAAATGCACAATATACATATCATTTTTTTTATTCTGTGTAGCACTATTAGTATGATTTTCATTTGTGTCCTTTTTTTTGTGACCGACCATTTTGTACATAAAAATCTAACACAAATATAGAATAAAAACTGTGACCCAAACACAGCCTGATACATTTTATTACATGCTAACGAATATATGTAATGTTATTGTTTTTTTTCCAGATGGTACATACTCTGCCTGTCCAAAAAATCTCACCCACTCTAATATTTCATTGGACCTCCTTTGACTCTGATTACGCCGTGGCATCATTTCGATACGATTCTTTAATGTCACAACATTTATTCCCATCCTTCTTCTTTAGCACATTCCAAAGATTCTCAATATGTTTCAGATCTGGGCTCTGTGGTGGCTAATCAATGTGTGAAAATGATGTCTCATGCTCCCTGAACCACTTTTTTACAATCTGAGCCTGATGAATCTTGGAATATGCCTGTGCCATCAGGGAAGAAAAATCCATTGATGGAATAAACTGGTCATTCAATATATTCAGGTAGTCAGCATAATGTTACTGAACCTGACCAACTGCAGCAACCCTATATCACTCCCCCTCTTCGGTAGGCAATAGGCATGATAGGTGCATCCATTCATCCACCTTTCTTCTTACTCTGATGTGCCCATCACTCAGGAACAGGGAAAAATCTGGATTCATTAGACCACATGACCTTCTTCCATTGCTCAGGAGTCCAATCTTTATGGTACAAAGCAAATTGAAACCTTTTTTTCTGATTAGTCTCACTAATAAGTGGTTTTCTTAAGGCTACACAGCTGTTTAGTCCCTCCTGTTCGCTTTACATTGTGTGTGTGAAAATGCTCTTACTTTTACTATTAAACAAATTGCTGAGTTCTACTGTTTGATTTGACCAAAAAGTTAAAATGATTGCCAATCACGTTCAATCAAGATCTTTTTCCGAAACATATTTCTTCCTCTGAGAAGATTGTTCCCCACAATCCTTCCAGTTTTAATTCAATTTATGTAGTTTCAGTAATTCTTAAATGTTTTCTTTGCTTGATGCATGCCAATGCTTCGACCCTTCTGAAACAGATTAACATCTTTTCCACAACTACGGGATGTGTCTTTCGACATGGTTGTTTAAGAGATGAGACACTCCACACTGCATCAGTTTGGGTTCAATAACTTGTTGCCAGTTGAAACATAATCATCCATGCAGTAATTATCCAATAGGAGGCTCTTACCTATTTACTAATTAAATTTAGGTGGTGACCTTTATTTGGACGAGCAGTGTATTTATTAGCATCCGCAGAACTTGATATAAATACATACACATGCGAAATGCGTCAACACTTAAAGCTAGAAAGCTAACAGATATCCATATCTCGCCATCAAATGTTTTTAGTTCAGCTTTGCTAGCATGAAAATCTTTCACTTAGCACGAATATAGTGTGTTTTGCACTAAAACATACCCAACAATAAAATAAAAATAGAATTTAGGATTGATTTTAAAATGTGTGACTGAATACAACACCTAAGAAGTACAAGAGTTGCTGTGGAATCCTCGATTCTAATTTTTGTTAGACATTAAATTTAAATTTTTTAGGATTTACAGGAAGAGACTTTAATATTATTGATTTTTTTCATGTCAGATGATTTTTTTTCCATCACTGAAGGTCTAGTGGTTAGAATAGTTGATACTTCGTGTTTTGTTTTAATAAAACTGCATTTTGTCTGTCTTTTAACAATAGCTGACTGAACATCTGACGGTGCTGAATGTAAGTATAACCGGTTTAAACATTTCTTAAGCAGTTTTTCTTTGTTTTATTTTTTATTAAAAATCATTAGCAAATTCCTGTTATTGATATTATTCTAATAACAGCATTCAATTATTTTTTTCCTTCTCATTCAACTTGCTAAAACAAGAACATTCCAGTAGACATCACTTCCTAAATAAGGTTGTATGGATTTTTTGTCTCTAAGCTTTTTAGAACTTTAACCTCTTTTTTTTCTTCTGAAAAGTCATTCCATCGCTAAAATGATAAAAAATACAGATCAAAATTTTGACTTAAACCACATTTAAACGTTTACTCTTTCACAATTATAAACGCTTTCGTTCGTTTCGTTGATAATAATAATGAAATAATAGCTTTGTATTTGTCTAGAACAATATTCGGGTCATGTTTTGTTTAGTTAACTAATCTTACTTAGGGTTAATGATAGACTTATTAAACAGGAACACAGCTGTTCCTCAGCTTGACGCTTGTTCTGCAAAACTAGGAAAACTCTCCTTCCTGGAACAGAAAATTGGTCCCGTATCAACAGGAGCAGAGGTTACGTCAACACGGATATTTTACGATCTGTGTCTTAGACTCAGGGTATCTGATGGTGGCCATAAAACTTCGGAGTTCAGATCCTTCGGCAGGTTTTTTTTTTTTTCCACACACTGTCTCAGGTTACACCTTGGAGCCCTTAATTCCTGTCTAGAATAATGCAGCCATCTTAAATCCATGAGGAATAACAGCTCTTTAGCTAAACCTGCCATGTTGAACATAATTAGCCTTATTCTGACCCAGGCTAAAGAAATATTTTGTATGAGTGAACTGTCAACTATGTCGTAGATAATTATAGCTTATTTAGCTTTAAGCATTGCTGCAAGGCTGTTGGAGAGTATTGACATTTCTGGGGTTTTTTTGTTATTTTTTTTAGCCACCGTCCATCACTGAGAATCTTTTTTACTTCTCAAACTAAAAATGATCGGTTTGCTTTAGCACAAAATTAACTTTAAATCTGCAGGTTGAACGCTGATTAAAAGAAAGTCATGGGTTTAATAGGGCATCTTTTTTAAGGCTGAAGCTCAAATAAGAACATAAAACAAAACAAGACACAATTAAAACCAGCATGTTCGAACAATCTTGATCTGACGGCATCATCCGAAAACGCCGCTCCAAAACTTCGAACCTCACGTTAACACGAGGCGAGCAATAAAAAGCCAATCATGACACTTTTTTCTTTCCTTTTTCTGTCTTTCTTTTTTTTTTTAAATAAAAGATGAACAGAAGATACCAGAATTTTACAGGGACAAAAAAAGTGATCTTTCAGCCCATGTGGTTTAAGTGAAGGCCTGCGATTTGCCAAATCTATTTCAGATGTGGTTAAATGTTTGTGACAGTAACTGAAGCTGTTCTGGAATGGTTTTAAAATTAAAATAAAGAAGAGGTAAAAAAGCCAAGATAGTGGTCTTGTCCAAGAATTTATCTATAAAAAATCAAAAAAATTAATTTAACAGATCGAATCAGAATCCATTCCAAGCATCAATAAGAGCCTAAGAAAATTGTGGGTTTTTTGGGGGGGTTTTAAAAAAATATGTATTTATATTATTTTTATTTTTTGGCCTGACTTTTTGTCTAGTTACTTTAATTAAGGTATTAAAACAGAAAATTTTATTTTATTTAATTTATTGTAAATTGTGCAGCAACTGCTACGAACTTTAAGAACTCATCATGTGGTTATTTGATTGGTTTTAAAGGATATTGAAAAAACAAACAAACTCTGGTTGCTTTGCGTATCAGTCAAGGGCCATGTTGACCAACATGTAGTCCAGATCATTGGCTTTTAGTTTTAATCGCTGGTTAAATGAGACTAGTTTGAGTCTTCAAATCTGTGATTTAGTACAAAATAGTTAATATGTTATTTTTTTCCCCAAATTTCATTATATTTAAATGATAATCTAGAAAAATACTGAAATTCCTAAATTAGATATGTGCAAGATTAAACTTTTTATATGTAAAAATAAAAATTTTTTATTTTAATGTTAAGAAAAATATATATTATATATATATATATATATAATTATATTATATTTCATTGATGTGACAGTTTATTAATATTTAATAATTATTAACTGTTTAAGATTTCACACAAAACTCTGTGTGTGTGTTCAACCTTAGTAACTTTTTGGTCAGGGCCACAGTTTATGTTAGGTTTCCAATTTGTGTGTGTTATAAAAAAACACATTACACCACACCAGCCATTTTTTGCATTAAGTATCTGTGTTTCTGAGTATATGTAGCTTTTGTTTTAAATGATACTTTTTATTTACAGATATTCTAACCACTAAACCTGTTCAGACACTGGAATCATGTTACATGCAGTATGCTTGTGCAGGTATGGAAAAGTTACTGACTAAAATTGATTTTTAGTTCCTTGTTTGCTACATTAAAGGTTAATTTAAATTAAGTTAAAGGTTTGTGTGTAAAATTTATTTTGTTTACCAAAATCTTTTCTCTGTAGAGCTAAAACTTGCTTTTGACATTTTAACAAACAGAACTGTAAAAATGTAGACCAGCGGTAATTTGTTTTTATGTTCAGTTTAATTGCTATAATTTTTTTCATATATTATATATTGTAATGTAAATCAAATTGTAAATGTTGATTAATTCCTTATATACAGTGCCTTGAAAAAGTATTCATACAAGTATTCACATTTTGTCACTTTAGTAATCACAAAGTTAAATGTATTTTATTGAGATTTTATGTAATAGACCAACACAAAGTAGCACATCATTGTGAAGTTTAACAAAAATTATACACAGTTTTCAAGATTTTAAGCAAATAAAAATCTAAAATGTGGCATGCATTTGTATTCAGCCCCCCTGTACTCTGATACCCCTAAATAAAATCCACTGCAATCAACTGCTTTAAGAAGTCACCTTATTAATTAATAGAGTCCACCTGTGTGTAATTTAGTCTCAGTATAATTACACCTGTTCTGTAAAGGCCTCAGTAATTTGTTAGAGAACACTAGTGAACAAACAGCATCATGAAGACCAAAGAAACTCACCAGACAGGTCAGGAATGAAGTTTAAAGCAGGGTTAGATTATTAAAAAAAATATCCCAAGCTCTGACAGCTTAAGGAGCACTGTTCAATCAATCATCCACCTAAACTGCAAGGAGACCACTGGTCAGAGAAGCAGCCAAGAATGGCCCATGGTCACTCTGGAGGAGCTGCAGAAATCCACAGCACAGGTGGAAGAATCTGTCCACAGGACAACTATAAGTCGTCCACAAATCTGGCCTTTATGGAAAAGTGACAAGAAGAAAGCTATTGTTAAAAGAAAGACATAAGAAGTCCCGTTTGCAGTTTGCCACAAGCCATGCAGGGGACACAGCAAACACGTGGAAGAAGGTGATCTGGTCAGATGAGACCAGATGTGAAAGTTTTTGGAAACTTTTTGGCCTAAATGCAAAGCGCTATGTGTGGCAGAAAAGTAATACTGCTTATCTTCCTGAACACACTACTGTGAAACATGGTGCTGGCAGCATTCTGTGGGGATGATTTTCTTCAGCAGGGACAGGGAAGCTGGTCAGAGTTAATTGGAAGATCGATTGAGCTAAATACAGGACAATCCTGGAAGAAAACCTGTTCGAGGCTGCAAAAGACTTGAGACTGGGAAGGAGCCTCACCTTCTAGCAAGACAATGACCCTAAACATACAGCCAGAGCTACAATGGAATGGTTGGATGAAAGAATATTTATGTGTTAGAATGGCCCAGTCAAACTTCAGACTATAAATCCCATTGAGCATCTGTGACAAGACATGAAAATTGCTGTTTACAGACGCTCCCCATTCGAACTAGCTGAGTTTAATCAATTTTTTAAAAGAAGAATGGGCAAAAATTTTAGTCTCTAAATGAGACATATCTTAAAAGACTTGCAGCTGTAATTGCAGCGAAAGGTGCTGCTAAAAAGTATTGACGCAGGGAGTACGCGGAATGCACACCACCCTTTTTAGATTTTCATCTGCCTAAAACTTTGAAAAACATGTATCATTTTAGTTTCACTTTACAGTTATGTGATACTTTTGTGGTTGTAAGGTGATAAAATGTAAAAAAGCTTAAGGGGTATAAATACTTTTTTAAGACTTTGTATGCAGCAGTGGTTTGTGTTATTAACCCTTTTTTCCGTTAAGTTGAATTAAAATGGTCTCTTTAATTAAATTTTGTTTCCCTTTTTCACTTTTTGGAGGTGAGCATTTACATTTTTTTTTAGCTTTTGCTCTTTAATTATTTAAAAAAAAGCTGTCTCTAGTGCATCCAATCTGTCAATCCTAGTCGAAAGCAATCTCTTGATAAAATCTTTAACAAGAACAAAAAAGTGTTTGAATTTTTTTTTTTTTTAACAGCATCAAATTGGAAAAGCTTAAATCTGTTCTCGCGTTGTACGCAGGTCATGAGAGGTTCTACTGCTCAAATTCATTACCACGCCATGACAGATGAAATATTACACAAATAAAATGCAGCCGTATTTTCCTCAGTGAAGCGGCACGTAGGGGAAATGATTTACTGGTGCGTTGACTGGATTTCTTCACATGTACTACAGATGAAATTTGGCTAATATGAGCTGTTTTGGGGAAAAAAGGTCATACTAGTTGCTGTGATACAAAATCACCCCTAAAACTTTTATATCTAACAAAAGAAAGCAATTTCTTTTATAATAGAACTCAATATGAAGCCTTTTAGTCTTATAATTTTTTTTTTTTTCAATTTTAATACATATTTTAACACAGCCGAATGGGTTTCACTAATATTTAAGTTTTCTTGCACGCACCGGGTTATGATCCTTCACTGGAAAAAATCTGACGTCAAGCATGTAGCTATATTAATCTCTCCCGCTTTGTCTTCTACCTGCACGATAACACAGATTCCTGACCACATCTTGAATATGTAAACGCCTGGAACTGTAAAGATACTCCGAGATAACACCGAGTCTGACGCAAAGCACCATGGCTTATCTTCTAGCGAAGGCTGAGGTGATACCTGTAATCTCATGTTGGGTCTTGCCAGGATAGCTAAGCCTTGATGAGTGGACTTGCCAACATGGCTGAAACTCAATAAGTCTCTGAAAGACATCCTGGAAAGGCATTTCCTGTATCTTAACAGGCTAAGCATTTGATTTCACCAGATATGTAGCTAAGGAACATTTTCATTTAGGACTCATCACCATTTCAGGAGACACCATTTTTTTTGACCGTTGCTTAGCTCGTAGTTCTTTACTTAGCTCACGTCTAGAACTTAATGTTTTTTAACCGATTTAGCATGCTGCTTTACTAAATCCATATGCTGCTTTTTTTGGACCATTATAAATTTGGCAGCAGATCTACATCCATCTCAATATTTATGACATCCTGCTGCTGCTGCTGCTCAAGAGGTGCTTCCGTTCACTCCCGTTGATAAAAACAAGACCTAATGAGCTTCACATTCACCCCGTGTTTAATTTATTGCCCATGAAGCTTTCTGAAAACTCAGTAGCCAATCCTGAATTTACAGCGACTCCACAAATTTCCTTCCCAAATTTTCAGGGGGAAAAATTTATCATTTGGTTCAAACAATTATTGGCCGGTTTAAGAGGGTTTAAAGATGTAAATCCATTAACAGAATTTTTTCCTTCTAAGGTCTTTTCAATCCCAGTCTGAAATGTTCATGCGCTGTTTTATGTATTCGTTATCCTAAAAATTCGTCAGAGATTTAAAGTTTATTTCAGGTTGTCAGTATGATATTTTACTAGCAATACTGGAGCCACATAATAAAACAGAAGACTAACAATTTCTGTAAACCAGTTGATCCTGAACAGAGACTGGCAGTATGTCTAAGGTATAAACACACACCCACACATACACCAAACTGCGGTATTGGAAAAGTGTGTGCCGAGCATTAAAACCAGCACAAAAGGCTACAGCTGTGATTCGTCATACTGGATTTTGGCTTTTATTTGTACGGAGGCTTTTCACCTTCAGTGAGAAGAGGCCAACCCTTAGCTATCCTGAGATTTCCGGCTCCAGTTGGATTTGCCTTGTGAAGGTTTTTGGGGATTTAAAGCGAAGATACCAACCCTATGTGAACTCTAAGGATGTCAACAGGATGTACTTTCATCATCTAAATCCCACTGACTGTATATGATTATAGAAAACACACAGCTTATAATCACATTACCCGCTGTTTAAAATGATTTTGATAATCATGGACTTTTGTATTGTTTCTAATGTTCTGTAAAGCCGCTTTGAGACAATGTCCATTGTTAAAAGCGCTATAGAAATGAACATGAACTGAACTGAATTGTCAACATTTTAAGTTAAAAAACCTCTCAAAATAACAAAACACTACGTTTGAGACAGTGTGTAAGCGTGATCCACACAACGTGAGGTCGTATTTATTTCATAACATGCTAAAATTTTACTCTAACTTCTGATAGAGGTTTGTCTGATGTAAAAACTTTTTCTTTCTATCTTTTTTTTTTTATTGATTTCAGCACTTATGGCATACTGTACACCACAGCAACCTTACACAATCATTTTCTCAGTCTCTATTTAATGCTAGTGCTATTTAGTGCTAGCTATAATCCTAACAGAAAATTCTACTCTTTATTTTATGACACAATTACAGACCCATTAAAATAAAATATGCCAGAAGTATAAGGGTAAATGGTAGCCATTTTATTTTACACTAAAGCACTAAAGCAAGAACATTATCACATCATTTAACCTGTTTAACCAGAACGTAAGAGTTAGGAAAATCATTTTACAGGTTATTTTCAATTAGCATGAACAAATAATTAATATCATTACTGCAGGTCTGATTAAAAATGATTCAGTTTGCTGGTGGCTTTCAGTGTGAGTTATTGGTTTTAGTAGGTTTCTCTATAAGCAGAAATAGGTTCATGTTAACTTTACTTTAAATATAATTTGCTGTAAGTAAAATAAATAAAAACAGAAAAACTTACATAAAAAGGCATTCTTAAAGCGTTAAGTCTCTACTTGAATAAAAACATATTTAAATCATCACTGTGAAGCGAAACATGACAAAGATCAACTAGAGGAGATTAAAGCCTTAAGTGTAATTTATTAAGTGTGAAAACACAATTTTAGGCAAAAAGAGGTTTTTTTTAATGTAGACAAAATTTTGTAGAACATTCTCATCTTGCCAAGGACCAGTCCCAGTTGCATTTACTTGCTTTTTAAAATCTTTTTCAATAAAAATTATAATTATCACTGGCAGTTCTTAAAGGGTTTTTAAACATCATATTTGGTCCCAGATTTTAAGCTGTTTTATAACGACTTTTTGTTTCCAACTATATTTAACAAGCCAGATTTAAAAACAAAATGTTTATTATAAAAATAACATTTTATTTATTGTTTTTTTAAAATGGAGCTTTATTTATTTGCTAGTTTTAAGCTGAAATAATCATTCCCCCCCCCAACTGATTTGACATAGTGGGTCTGCCAATTTTGAAATATTTTTTTGTATATATCACTGTATATAAAAATTTTATTGCTTACACTTTTGCCCTAATGTTTCTTACAGCTCTCAATAAATGTATTAATAAAATAATAAAAAAAACCCACATCCACAGAGCATCCAGATTGCTGGGAAAAGTGGGACAATCTGGCAAGCGGTGAGGCTTTTAAAAAAAGGTTGTCGACCGTTTCACTGATTTGTGCTTTCGGAGGGGAAAAATGAATTTCTTCAAGCGGTTGTGTGTTCAGCTGAAGCTCTGCTGTTGTAAGGTTCCTTAGGGCAAAAGTGAGGTCCTAAATAAAACCCCCAAAAAATTACAGTCTGAAATGTGTAGATGGAGGGAGGGGTAGGGGAGGTAGAGGACCAAGCACTGCTGGATTTGTCCATAAACATTAGGCAGAGTAACTAGGTGCTAAATGACGAAGGAAATCCAGCTTGGTAGCTTCAATGACGCAAACCTGAAGACTTCTAGACCTGAATGAAGTGCTTAACATAAAATTTAGTCAAAATATTAAAATATCCTACTTCTTTCTCTTGGCCCTTGAAAACCAATGAGGGGTAGAAATGAAAATATTCCCCTAAGAATTGGGACACCACTACCACACCAGTACACGTCATCATATGTCCAGTAAAAAGCTAATTTATTGGCACTAGACATTAATTTCTGACAGGCTATTGGGTCAAGTCATCAGGTAATGATATCAGGCATAAAAATATGTTGTGGGATGACCGAGCAGCAGTGTATTGTTAGCGAACTTTACATGTTTTTTTGAAGAACATGAGGGTAAAATACACTGCACTGATGATTGTTGGTCATCAAATTTCTAATTAATGTCAATTTAATTTAACATTAATTTTGCAAATCTTCGGGGTCACTTAGGCAGCCATGTTGCTGCTGTAGCTACATGGGAAATTTTTCATATCTCTTCGTTTGTATCTGGCCCTCACCCCTACACCTACATCATTAACCATAAGAGAATCAAGACACCCCTACCCCTTCACATGGACACGCGAAACAGAGAGATAGGACTAAGGGCTAGAAATAGGATTGGGCTTTAGAAAATAAATGCAAGCAAATGATTTTGTGTTTAGAAACGATCCTTAAACAAAAAATCACTCATTATTTAGCTGATACAAACATTTACACGTTTTTTTTTCTCAGTATGTCATTTCTTCATTCTATAAGGACTTTTATAGTTTGGCATGGGGACACACATTTTTTTCCCAGGTCAGATAAAAAAACTGACACTGGGGGCTCCTTCCAAAGAAAACGTTACTAATCGGGTTATAAAGTTACTATTAAAATGCTAGGTGTTGGACTGCTGATAAGAAGATCGTAAGTTTGATTCCTAGTAACACCAAGCTGCCACTGATGGGCCCTTGAGCAAGGCCCTTAACCTCAACTGCTTAGCTGAACAAATGAGATGTAAGCCGTTTAAATTTGTAGGAAACGAGTGTGTGATGTTAAGCAGTTTTTGAGTAGTTTATTTGGACCTTTACTGTGTCTTTGTGTGTGTATGTGTGTGTGTGTTTAATTCTCTCTGCTTGTTCGGGTTAATAATTAAAACCCAGACAAATGACCTTATGAGACAGAGAGAGCCAGAAAGAGGTTGAACACTGTGTTGTTTTATTAAGAGTTTCCCCCCAAATGCACTTTCAAGCCCCTTTTGTTTATTCTTCTCGCTCCATCACCTGCTAAGATCCTTCCTGGAGGACGGCCAGGAACGCAGCGGTGTTTAAAAGCACAGAGTCGTGCCTCGAGGTTTTTATACAGAGTTATACAAAGCAAAAAAAAAAACCCAGGCATGTCCAAAGCACTTTTAATATTAATGCACTTTCCCCTTTACTTTCTTTCTCTCTCACAGACACACACACACACACACACTTTATAACAGGCCCCATTGGCTTGCTCTGGCACTAATGAAATGACTTTAATTATCAACTTCCAAGAAGTATGTTTGTTCTTTCAACACGCTGAAGTGAAAGTGCCTTTCGCAGTGGCACGACTCCATTGTTGCGGTCTGGATTTATTTACTTTACTGACTGTTGCATTGTTCTTAAGTGTTATGGATTTTAAATGCCCCCTCTTTTCTCCCCCGACCCTTAAATGACGCAAGGCGAAGCAATCAAGATTTTCCACAAGGTGCTCATAAGAAAGCTAGTAATTAAAGCGCCAAGAGCTCTGGACACGGGGATCGTATTCCTCACGGCTGAATGGAAGAGTGAACTTTTCATTAGCTGAGAGGCATGGGGCAATAAGAGGGCAAAGAGAGATGGGGAGGTGTGTGTGTGTGTGTGTTTGGGGGTTGGGTAGATAGTGATTTACACACAGAATTTAAAAGAAAACATAAAGATGATTGGTCTGCAAAATCAGGTCTTGAACATTTACCATCATTTCCTTTCCTCCAGTGCCTTTCATTTCTCTGTCTAATTTATGTTACTTTAGAGTGGTGCAATAGCTAGCAATCATCTGCCACTTCCACCAGCCCCCCAAAACCCCTCCAGGGTCTGGGGTTTAGCCCCAAGCTCAAGTTACTGTCTGTTTTAGGTCCTTCAGATTCTCCATTTTCCCTTCACTCCTGAAAACGGAGCAGTAGGTGAAATGTAGACCTTAAATTGCCCCAGATGTGAATGTGAATGTGCATGTGCATGTGCGTTCAAGCAGTGGAAGGAACAATGGTGTTGCATCCTTACATATAGTGTTTCCCCTGATAAGATCCAGGCACTATGATGAAGTAGTTACTGAAGATGAATGAATAGTGCGCAGACCTCGTGGGCTAAGGTGTTGGACTGCTGCCTGGAGGATAGTGGGTTCAGTTCCTAGGACCAGCAAGTTGCCACTGTTGGGCCAGGATAAGGATTTCCCACAAAAGGGAGATTAAACTAAAGCTGTTACACTATAGGTTTACAGAATTGTGTGTGTTTATGTTAAGCCTCAGTCAGACATAGTGCACAACTGATGCCATGACTGCAACGCTTCACGACATTAACACAAATAGTCTAGCATGGTTACATTTTTTTTCGTTGGGTCCTGTCACATGGTTGAAGTTAACCAATAGAAACTCTTCCATACTAACAAAATGCTGGACTTTTTGCAGGGTGGACTCATGAAATGGAAAAAAAAGCTATGGCAACAGTGCGCTTGCCCTTATAATGTCTCATCTTGACAGACTAAAACAAAAAGACAGTAAAGGCATTTCAGCAGCCTGGTAAGCAGTGTTGCCAGATTGGGCAGGTTTTTATTATGTCAGCTAAAAAAAAAATGCATTGAGTTTTGCATATGACACTATGCATTTTGGCCTGTTTTTTTTTTTTTTTGGGACTGTTTACGCTGTATTTGATCTGCAGTTTTTTCAGTCCAAGCAGGTAACCCTGGTGGTGAGTACTGGAATTAGCATGTAAGCTAGCAAATCACTTATGTTCTTATTCACAATAGTGACACAGTGTTTCCCATACATTGATTTATTTGTTGCAGGGTGGAAGTTTTTATAAGAATGTATCTTTGAAGGTAACTGATTGTCTTCCAAAGGTTTAATTCACATTTCAATTTTAAGTTTATGAGCACAGGACTGGTTTGTTTTTAGTCATTGCCAGGTAACAGCTATGTCTGCAGCTCCAAATGCACCTTGCTTCGCTCGTGATGATTGGTCGGAAAGCACCGTGTAACTTGGCATGTTTGGTACCCACGACATGCCAAGATTATCCAGTCAAAATCAAACAAAAAAATTGTGTAGTCTGATTGAGGCTTTAAACTATTTAACTTGGGAAATAACAGACGGATGCACAGAGATGCTAGCTTGCCTAAAGTACTGATGGAAAGATGTGTTTAGTCTATATTTGTATCGTGACGATTTAAACTTACATTTTTGCAACATAGCTCATGTGAAGCAGGCACAAAATAATCCTGAGTGGGAGAAAGAGCATGTTTAGATTCAGGCTAATGAGGTCTAAGTGGATTCATACCTTATTCAACAATGTCTCTTTGTCAACACTTTGGAAATGGAGTAATATCATCTTTCCAACTAGCCCACGGTTCCAGAAACATGAAGCGAGAGCAAGAAGGAGCAAGTGTACGAGCGAGAGCAAGGATTCCTATTTCTGTGTGTGTGTGGGTAGATAGCCATCTGTAATGAAACTTTTTTTTTTCCAAAATTTGAGAAAAAGAGAGAAGAGGGGGGAAAAAAACAGATATAGAGACTTCATTGTACCAGAACGTAAAACATGCCAAGCGTCCTGACAAGCGTTCCTGAACTTTACTGCAGCACTCAAAGCCATATTTGTCCCACTGATTTCAAAATATATATGTATAATAAAGAGAAACTGCATCTTAAGCACAGGTAAAATGTACATGACAACAATTGATGTCCTGACCCAGCTTTTTGTGACACCACTGTACATTTAAGTTTAATTCTTAAACTAATGTTTAATTTTTTTCTGCATTAACATCCTATCCTTGAAACATCAATTTTCTAAATTCCTCTGTCACTGGTAATAAAAAAAAAAAAAAAAAATGAACTCACTCACCCCCCTTGAAATATTGACTATTGGACTGTACTACAGAAAGTGACATCATGGCCTTGTTTCTTGAGGAGAAAAAGAGAAAATAATAAGTTTATTTTCTAACTATATTAATGTACAAAAGATGGTAAAGAGAAGCAAGAAGAGTGGAAGAAATGTCCAGCATATGTTGAAAATTTACAATAAATATCCTCCTGAACAATGGGACAAATATTTATTATTTTAAAAAATATTTCTGTAATGATCAGTGAATTAAAATATAGGATAAAGGGCCTGTAAATAGTACTGAATTCATACTCTTTACACTCTATGACAGTAGGTGGCGGTGTGCACCTGTAAAGTTGTTTTGCAACCTGCCATAAAACCAAAAGACAAGTTTGATGGTTTGTTTCTTTATCTTACTTTTTACGGTCAAAAGGACAGTAGTATGGCTTTTGTTTACCTAAATTAATACTTAAAAGTAACTAATACATTAGAATACATTTGGCAAGGTGCTACTGCAGTTTGTATAGTTGCTAATTCTGTGCTTGAAAAGAAGTTACACCTTGTTACTTTAAGAGCAGAAGCAGCCTGTGAATATTCTGTCCAAAGTCGTTGATTAGGAATAATAAAGTAAAGAAAATAGTATCAATAGTAAAAACTTTCTTTTTTTTTAACTTTAACATTTAATAGCTTAGTGTTAGCATGTTTGTGTTTTACTTCCAGGGTAAAGGTTTTGATTCTAATTTCTTTCTATATGTTGGGTTTGCATTTCCTTCCTTAAATCCAAAGACATGTGTTGATGACTGATTAATATTTTGTAATTGCTTATAGTTTGTGTGCAACAAGTTGGTCCCCTGTCCATTTTGTACCTTGTGTTGTCCCCAGAGGCCCAGGAGGCTCTACATTGGAAAAAGGTGATACTTACAACAAAATGCCCATTATTAGTTGGTCAACAATCTGATTTAAAAAATAGACGTATTTGAATTTTTTGTCACAGGACAAGTAAAAGTTCCCTGTTTTGGACAAATCTGCAGTGCAAGAAACTCCTAAAGAGCTGTTGAAAAGCTTAAAAGACAAGTGAGACCGAACTGCCATTGAGAGGGATATTTTTAAGACGAGTCCTCCTAGTTAAATCAGGTCAATCCCATTGACACTTTGTACAGGTCTGTATAGTGTTTTATCGTCAACGATCAAGACTAATCGAGCAAGGCTTCAGGGGTGCTGTATCATAGCTTACTCTAGTTTGCTAAGTCATTATCTTGTAAACCCCATCTACAATATGTCTATTAAAACAGTCCACTACTGAGCACCATCATTGCAGTAGAACAGGAACAGTACTAATAACTACTATTAGTGCTGTGTGCCATTCAACCTGGTGCAAATTTGATGGATTATCATCTGCAGTTGGTCCATTACAAATGCTTCACCAGTGAGCAGTTATTACTGCAGTAGATCAGAAAGAGTAGTTGCAGCCTACTTTCAAGAATGGCATACAACCAGGTGCCAAATTGTTGGATTATCTAAATATACCAACATTAAGTGGAATTTTAGTACCATGCTCAAAGGTGCTATATCATGGCTAACCCCATCTTTCGGTGAAATAGTTATCTTCTAGTTTGTCTGAAGTAATTCCATGGAAAGGTCTACCATAGAATTACCCAATATTGAGCAGGTATCATTAATGTAGAACTGGTGTACTTGGTGTTATATTGATGGATCTTCAAGGGTAGATTCTTTAGGCTAGGTTCGGTGTCAATCAACGGCAAGAAATTATTTATTTGAATGCTAGATCTGAAGACTAGAGGTAATCTAATGAAATTTACTTTGAGTTTTACTATTCATATATCACATAAACAACAAGGTGAGAATGTATAATGATTTTTTAAAAACCTGGTCAATGGCAAATCTGCTGTGGTATAAAAAGAATAAAACACCTCAGAACATAAAGGTAACATTATATAAGCCACCATTCCAGTTCTTTGTTTACTCACTATCTAAGCTTTCAGCCCTTATACATGATAAGCTTGTTTTTCTTCACTGGTTGACAGGGGAAAAAGCTAATGAATCTCCCACCAAGAGAGCCCTATTTTGGACCATGATTCATGAAGTTTTCTGTATTCCCAGAATAAATTACTATATTAGCGTATTAATGGTTGCAGATGCTGTTGTAAAAAAAAATGCTTATAAAATGACAGCAGCTGGTTAGCATGTTAGCAAGAATTCAGATATGAGGCAAGCTGGAAAGGAATTTTGTAAATGAATCACTGGGAGATGCAAATCTTTCCCTTTCCAGGAAGCTCAATTTCTCAAGTGCCTCTGCGGTACAGAGTTTTTTGCTGGCTTGAGATATTATAAATGGTGCAAGACAAAGTACCAAGACATGTTAGAATAGTCCTTGAGGTGTAGTCTTGTTCCAAAAAGACAGTTGCAAATTAATCTCTCTTGGAGTGTTAAAAATTTACATTCCATGTGTGACAAATTTTTCTGTCTTTTCAAATCTTGAATGATATAAACGTGACCTAAAAATGTCATGATTGCAGTTATACTGTATAAACTAGCTCTAATAATGTGTTAAAAAATTGCTAAATGACTAAAATTACATTGTAAAATTGTAAAAGTGCAGTTGCTGAAATGAATTGAATCACAGAGCTGTTTAATTCTCCACTCTGATTGGTTAGAAGGTGTTGATTAATTTCTACAGCAGCCAGCTCGATTAGTGGTTCAGCTTCTTAAATGTAGCTCTAAATAAAGTCTAATGTATGACCTAATTTGTAAGTGAATAATAATGTTGTGCTTGTACAAGCATTACTTTGATATAAAATTAGGTTTTATTTATTAGCTCGCATTGAAGTAACGCTATTATTTAATTATGCTAAACACAGGGGCGATAGATAGATAGATAGATAGATAGATAGATAGATAGATAGATAGATAGATAGATAGATAGATAGATCTATAAGATAGATAGATAGATAGATAGATAGATAGATAGATCTAGATCTAAATGAAGAAAAAAAATACTTCTATACTGCAAATGCATGTGTGTATTAAATGTATTAAAGTAATGTATTAAATATTTTATTATTAATTGTCTGTGTTGTTAATTAGAAATAATTTATTAACTGCGCTGCAAAAGAAATCATTAGATAAACACCATTTAATTAATTGACCGTGAGCAACCACAGACATAAAATTGTAAAAAATGCCTTGTGGCTACAGAGCCGGAGGTGAGACATTGTCGGACATTTGCACCTCAACTTCATGCTCCTCTTGGGGAAAATAGACGGGAACTTGTCGTCTCTCCAAGCCTGAGGAATGAGTCAGGACCAATCCAAGACTAACAGCCGGGGGCGCTGGCTCCATCTTCACTCTCTGTAGCCAAATCTTCTTTGGCTTGCATGCTCTACTTTTAGGACTGCATATTTTACCTCACAACTCACTTTTGAGCAGGACTATGGGGTTTTGCTGAGAATGAGAATAAAGTTTTGGAGCCAACAGTAGAGTGATGCAACCTGACCTCTAATTCTTTTCTAAGTGTTCTCTTCCGCTTCATCTCCAGGCACTTTTTGTAATGGTCAGTTGTGTTTTATGGTTCCTCTGTCTACTTTACTCTGAGAGAAATAAAATTAAAGGAAAAAGATGTTAATGTTACAGTTTTACAAAATTTTAGGGCTGAAAAAATTTCAACAAGTCCATCTATCCAGGAATCTCTGCAATAGAGAACCTATTTGGGGTGTTTTTTTTAAAGATTTGCTTTATGCCTTTTACATTATGGATCCTATTACATAAGGGGTTAAACAGTTCTAAGTACCACAGATGCTTTTCACTTAAATATTTCACACAATTTTTTATGATATTTTTGGAAGTGTTTTGTGCAGCAATGCTTGCAGTTCATGACCACAAGAGGGAGCTAGTGTCATTTGCATGTACAAATCCCCTTTTAAAAACCCAATAGATTCCTTCATCTTCATCAGGTCAGCCAGAGGGTTTCTCCTAAATCTCCAAGATTCAGTATTGCACATATCATAAATCGTTATTCTTTATTTGGGAAGGAACTGGGTGTTTAATTAATACATTATAGAAGTATAGAAGATACGTAGTAAAGAAACAAACCACTTAACCTAACTTAATAATTGTCTGTACCATATATTTACAGGAAATCTGGCATCTTTTTCTGGGACATCAGGGCACAAGCAAGAAAAGTCAAGAAAAGCTTTTTATTAAAAATATTTTCAGGCATTTTTGACTTTATGTAACAGATTTGAAATTTGCAACCCAGAATTAGATAGATAGATAGATAGATAGATAGATAGATGGATGGATGGATGGATGGATGGATAGATGGATGGACAGGTATATAGATAAACTGACAGATAGATAGACAGATAGATGGACAGATAGACATATAAATAGCGGATAAATACACAGATAGGACAGACAGACAGACAGACAGATAGATAGACAGATAGGTAGACAGACAGATAAACAGATAGAGATGGATGGATGGATGGATGGATGGATGGATGGACAGGTACATAGTTAGATGGACGGATAGACGGACAGACGTACAAGCGGACGGACAGACAGACAGATGGATGGATAGATAGACAGATGGACGGATAGACAGGTGGACAGACGGATAGATGGGTAGATAGACAGATAGATGGATGGACGAATGGACCGACTGACAGATAGATAGATAGATAGATAGATAGATAGATAGATAGATAGATAGATAGATAGATAGATAGATAGATACGATTTGGATAGATAGATAGATAGATAGATAGATAGATAGATAGATAGATAGATAAACGGTTGGATAGATAGATAGATAGATAGATAGATAGATAGATAGATAGATAGATAGATAGATAGATAGATAGATAGAACTTTATAGACAGATAGACAGATAGATCGATAGATCGAGTCTTTTCCGAACAGCTACTTAAAGAGTGACGCATTTTACAATTTGCTATTAGGTGTACTTTTTTTAAGTAAAAGTTATCTTATCATTATTCTTATTATTCTTATTGATTCTTATTAATAGTAAGAGAAAAAATTTAAAAGGAACATGAATTTATTTTCTAGTCAGTGTAAATTTTACTTACTATTTACTCTATCTTGGCTGATAAGCTGCGCTGTTATAACAGAAACATAGTAGGAATTTTATTTCTGGCACCCTAATATTTTTAGAGACCTGCGCTAAAATAGTGTGTTCTGATTTACATTAGCCTGTGTGTGTGTGTGTGTGTGTGTATCTGTTTGGAATGATTAAACACAATGCCCACACTATCTTTCCAGAGGACGATGACTCACACTCAGTAAAATCATTGTGTGATGAGTCGGTCAGTGCCCAGGCCTTGAGTCAGGTTGAAATAAGAACTCACAATAATCCATCAGCTGCTTACTGCAGTCACGGCTCAATAAGAACAGATCTTTATTAGCTATTAAGAAAGCAGTGTCTCTACAGACGATCTGTTCTCAATAACTAAAACATTACCACCCCATTAAAAATAGATCAGTTGGAAATGTGGTAGCAGCCATAATTAATATTTCTAATGTGTTATTTTAATATATGTGTTTTTATATTACATAAAACAATACGCTAAAATAAATAGCCAGTTATTTAAAAATTGTTTGGGGAAGTGGCAGCACAGTGGTTAAGGTGCTAATTGGAGGATCAGGGTTAGATTCCCAGCACCACCCAATAAATAAATATTGTAAAATGTCTATAGCAAATTTAAAACTACAACAAATCCAGAATTGAGAAATTTGAATTGAAGAAATGTGTAAACATGACAACGAAATGCAACAGCAAATACAGAAATGTGGTAGACAAATTTGGGAGACATCAAATTGTAACACATGACAAAAAATTTGGAAATAAGGTGAGAAACAATTTGGAAACAAAATAAGAAAGAGGTCAGCAATTTTAGCAACACAGCAGCAACCTTCGTCGAACCAAACCACACATTCTAAAATAACACAGCAATTTGCGAAAACATAACAGCAAATTCATGATCATGACGACCAATTCAGGAAAGAGAAAACGAATTTTAAAACATGATGACAAATTAGGGAAAAAAGACTAGATGGGTGGATGGATGGATGGATAAATGGATGGATAAATGGATAGACAGATGGATGGTGGCCAGACAGACAGACAGATGAATGAATGGATAGATAGGTGGCAAGATAGATGGATAAAAAGATAGATGGATGAATGGATGGATAGACAGGTAGATGGGTGGGTGGCCAGACAGACAGACAGACAGACAGACAGACAGACAGACAGACAGACAGACAGATAGATAGATAGATAGATAGATAGATAGATAGATAGATAGATAGAATGTACAAGTATGTATATGACTCTTCATTAAAGTCCCAGCCATAAAAAAAAGTTTGCTCTATATAGTATGATTATAGATAGTATGAATACAATTCGGTTGTACTATATCCACCATGTTAAAATTGTCAAGTGACCGATGACGACTAAACCGGTAAAATCTCAAAAAAGTCGGATCAGTTTACACAAGTGCAATTTAACCACAGTGAACAATGTTTTGTATTTAAAGCTACCTTAAGCACTTATAAATTGTATGTCTCCACTTTCTCTTGTAATATTGGTATATGGAGAGTTGTCTCGGTTATCTTCATCAAACACGCAGATTGTCCCCATTTGACTACTGTGGATTAGGCACATGGTGTTTATTAAAAGGCCAGTTTGTGTTTGCTTTAAATGTAAACTGGTGTGTAATATGTTTGAAAATCAGGATAAACGCATTTTCTAAAAACGATATGTTGTTGTGTGTTATTAGTGGACGTGTTGTGGCCAAGAAGGATGTGATCCTGGATTAACATCCTTAGTTAATCCTGAATCAACATCTTAATCAACTAATCCAAAATAATCTGATGTCATCATTGTGGTGACCGAACCCGCCTTAAGCCATTTTTAAATTTTTTCCTCCTTGTAGACCAAAATGTGAGTGCAACTAGTCAGCTCGTACCTGAGTTTTTGCATACTTTACTGTCCGCCAGTCCCCCTGAGTACTGGCTGCCAGAATGACCTTAGGCCCTTATAGCCCACATCCGCCATGAAACGCCGGATGGTAAAGACTGTTGTAAAATTCTGCAGCACCTTAAAAGCCACCGCACGCTGTTATGACCAAAGCGTTAAAAAAAGAAGGTAGATGTGTCTGGAACCACCAGACCTCGCTGAGTATGCGTTGTCAGGGTTGCCGTACGTGATGTATATTGCCTCGTCTTGTCCCCCTCAGGGTAGCGGTGTGCCCCCATGGGGTCGGAGTGAGCTGCTACCGCCCCTCGGTGCCAGGATCTTCTTGCCCTGTCTCTCCTGCTCTGGATGATGGTCCCCAGATCTGTTGTCCTGGTGGAGGGACCCACTCGCGAGCGTTGCTGACTGTCCATCAAGAGCAAACGTGTAGCTACGCTGCGCTTCTGAGCAGAACAGTACAGGGATCTTGCTCAGGACTGCCCAAGAGGCCTGGGGTCGGTGTGGGAGAAACTTACTCAGCGCCTCCATCAGTTTGGCAGCCTACAAAGAGGCCAGAGTAGGACACAGAGGAGTCCAACAGGACTGCCCTGTCCCGATCGTGCAAATCGGCAAGGCTGAGCCACACGTGTCTCTCTGTGGCCATGAGAGCTGCCATTAAGCAACCTATTGCTCTGGCCATCTCCTTTGTGACTTGGAGTGCTAAGTCTGCGGTCCGGTGTGGTCCCTGCACTGCATCCAGATCAACCTTGCCTTCAAACAGGTCCCTCAATAACTTGACCTGGTATGCCTTCAGCACCGCCATGGTGTGCAGGCAGGCTAGGGCATGGCCTGACGGCGAGTAAGCCTTCCCCACAAGGGTCGCTGTGGTAGCAGTTTTAAACTCGAGCATGAGATCCAGATGTTGGTGTAATGTGTCATGCAGACTCGAGAACATGAGGTTCGTACATCTTTCATGTAAATGAATATGCGTATACCTTTCAATAATAAATTATAGTCAATATTTATGCACCAGGATCAGATTGCAGATTGTACAGGATTGTATGGGTTAATTATTCACACACGGTTCAATTATGTATGTCCTCTGAGTCCCGGCGATGTAAAAGCACAACAGCAGACGGAGTCTTGAGCCTTGAAGATGCTCTGACTCAGTGTGGCACCGTTGCTGCTGCAGAATTTGGCCAGGATTAAATGAGAAAATATTGCTCTAATATTTTCCTAAGGGTAGACAAGTCAGTTGTCCTCTAACCGGCTTTTATTTAGTTTTTTGTTGTGTGAGAGATATATGAGAAAGATGAATGCCTCAGGAGCAAGCTGTCATTTTATTGGATAACCTTGATATATATTGTGTGTGTGTGTGTGTGTTTGTGTGTGTGTTTGTGTGTTTGTGTGTTTTTGATCGTGAGGTGGATATTTAGCTGGGCTTTACTGCTTAAAAAATCCTTTTATTCCCTACACTTAGGGTTCTGGGGGGTGGAGGTCCTCAGAAAGTATACTCTATAACACAGACACCCGCCTGGTCGCATCTTACGATACAATTCTCTTTCTCTGGCTTACAAGTTTAGACTGAAATTTCCCATTTTTCAGTAATGTCACAAGCTGTCCTTTCGCCTTCAAGAGAGAAAAAAGGTGACAGAAATGATGCCATTGTTAAATATAATATTTCGGCGGGGCAACAGCAAAAGCGCGATCCCCTCTAGATTTCATTTTCGTTCAAGGAACAACAAGAAGTTTCTGTGGATTAGATTTGCAATGTACTAAGAGGCTAGACCATGTAAAGATTTAAACACAAATAGTACATTTAGAAAAATTTATTTTAAAAGAGATAGGCCAGCAATGCAACGATTTTAGCCCTGGGTAAGCTACTTTCCCAGAGCCTCTTAGCATTCTTGCTGCCGCATTTTGAACCTTTTGCAATCTATCTAGGATTATATTTTGACCATAATATAGCAAGTTACAGTAGTCTAATCTCGAGATGATTAACACATGAATAACCATTTCTAAATCTTTATGGGACAAGAAAGGTTTAATCCTAGAGATTTACAAAAGGTCATCTTGTCTGTCAAATTTAAGCTCGCTATCACAGATCACACACACTTGATGTTTCCTACCTATTATCTATAGCTAATATTTCCTTACCTAATATTAACCTACTTAATATTTCTATAAATCATCCTCCCAGACAAAATAAGACACTAGATAAGACACTAGTCTATATCTAATTAAACAGTTTAATTAAAACATACTTAAAATATTTATCAAATTACTATAAAAATGTAAGTGGATGTGTTTTAAACTTGTCTTGACTGTATTGCTGTATTTTAAAAAATAAATTAAAAAATGGATAAAACTAGTTTGATTGCTTTTGTATATAATTTAAAGCATAAAAATAACTGGAGTAATAGGACAGGAATTAAAAGCATTGAGTATATTAAACTTAAAATAGTTGTTAGAATTACTTTTAAGTACTTTTAAGTACAATTCACTCAAGTTTTTTATTTAAACCAGCTACCTCTGACCCATCAAAAATTGCCCAATAAAAAACTGTTTAAATCATTTTTTTGCATTGTTTGTGTGATACGTTTTAATGTTATTTTAATTCTTTTTGCTGAATAAATAGCAGTTTTATACAGAATTATAGCACGACGCCATTTTACAACAAAGACAAATAAATTTCATTTAATTTTATCAGCTGTAATCATTTTATACGACGGTGAAACTGTCTACTGTAGAAGGTTGTTTTCTGTTCTTTGCCTGAACTTTCCACTGTTAGCCGACCTAACTAAACACACGTATGCTACGGCTTGTCGCATATTGTTATTTTACTCTCAGGTTTATAGGTAACGTGATTAGTTCAACCCCTTCCACCCTACGCTCTACCTCCAGTCAAGAGTGATTAATGAAGATTGCCTTGGTGATGTATTGAGATTGTTCCAGATGGTGAAGTCAATGATTGGCTCGAGACAGAATGTGAGCGATGCTCAATACGACCGAATACCATATACTTAGCCACAGTGCCTGAGGAGAATACAAATGAGATTAGCGATGAATTAAAAAGAGACGGGAATGAAAAGAGGAACTCACCAGGGACCATCCCGTTCTCAGTGAAAACATTAACATTACAGGTCCAGAAGTATCTTTTAAAAATACTTCATTTTTTAAGCAGAAAAAATAACCAGATTTAACCTTGTTTGTTTGTTTTCCATGCCTTCATTTGAACCTATTGAATGCTTTACAATATCTAGAACACTGAAATGATGATTTGTGCCACCGCACATTAACGCACAAAACCAGACTGATACAAAGGTTTATTTTTTTTCTGTCTTCTGGAAAAGGTCACATCCTACAGCCATTACTTTGGTCCTAATTATAGATGTGTCAGATCAGTGTGTGTGTGTGTGTTTGTGTGTGTGAGAATGCCTTGGCTGTTGGGGATCACTGCGACTCGTGTATCCCCTGTCTTACTGTCACATATCCCCCTGGTTTAATTCTGTCTTCCGCTATATTCGTCATCCTGGGAGGAATTTCGGCAGGGTTGTGGATTAAGGTTTGATTTGAGGCGACATCGGCGACGGCACCGTAAAGCAGCTGTTCTCCAATCTTAGAATGATACTACCGTGTATTTTTGTCACATTGCAGCGCACTAGGTTTGACGTATTTGCTCGACCAGGAAAAGCCATTTCGATCAGGATTGATGCGGCTCTGAAACAACTCCCTGGACGCCTTCCTTCAGCATCACAAACGTGTCAATATTTTGCCTCTCCTGCACTTTTTATATAACCTTAATTTTCCGTGTGAGTGGCACATCGAATTATGACAGCTCAGGATTTTAAGGAAAAAAAAAGTAATAATAAATGGCTTATAGATTTAGGGGGAAAATGGACACCGTGCCCAGGGATTCACAAAATAATCACCAAGATGGACTTGTTTTTCTTATACAGTTTATTCTAACGCTTTAGACTTACCAGAGTGTGTTTTATGAATCACATTAGTGCCAACGTTAATCCGTTTGAGAGGGAAATCAGATTAGCATGAAACGGAACACATTGCAGGTTTCAAAGTCGAACCCAAGGTCAGAGAAAGTCGGGTCATCCGTTTGTTTGTTTTTAAAAAGGTTACACGGTAATAACATCACCTCAGAACAGCAAATAAATTAAAACAAAAGGCTCTGCGTTATGTGTGTTTTATTTTTTGGCACCGATTCGAGTGTTGATGGCGCTGGAACACCTGGATGCGATTCAGGAATACGTCACAGATTCACATTTTATACTCTCCTTTACATCTACAGGCAATTCAGCAGAGACAGTTTACATATTCATGTGTTTTTAGGAGGTAAATCCTGTAGCCAGGAGCCTTGAAAAGCCTTAGAATAAAAAAAAAAACTGGCCTTCTATAATATTCTGTTTTACATATCAAACACCAAGAATATGAATGCTTTGAAATCTGTAAAATTGTTTATACAGCCAAAATAAAAAAGCAAGTATCACAGATTAAAAGAGAGAGAGAGAGAGAGAGAGAGGTAAGACACTGTGATGCACGATTGAGCAAGACAGCAAGATGGAAAGACTGAAATTAAAAGAGACAGGAAGAGAGACAGACTTATGGAGAAGAGCAAACAGGTAGACAAAGAAAGCGGCAAAGAAATTAGAGAGATAGACAGATACAGTAACAGAGACAGGGCAGGCAGACAGAAAGATTGAAGACAATGGGATCCAAAGAGATCTAGATTAGGAGATGGAGTCGCAAAGGAAGACTTGCAGAATCACACAGGACAGGATGGACGGACAGGACAGGACAGGACACGACAGGACGGACGGGAAGGAAGAAAGGAAGGAAGGAAGGAAGGAGAGATAGACAGTTGGTATGGCAGAGACAGCGATGAACGGAAAGAGAGAGAGAAAGAGAGAGAGAGACAGAGAGAGGGAGACATGAAGCCTAAGGAAAAAGTGAAGATGCCGTCTGGTTGCAGTGCAATTATAGGAGCTTATTTTAGCAGTGTGTGTGTGTGTGTGTGTGTGTGTGTGTGTTTATTTATGGTATAAGTAGATAAATGCAGTATCAGGTTGTCTCTGATGACTCATGCCTATAACACATTTATAATGGAATAGAAATACTAATGCGGAAAGAGAAATGTAAACCCGGATATGGTGTAAAAGTATGGACACACACACAAACAAACACATAGCCTCATACTGCAATAAAAATAGTGCACATAATGTGTGTGTCCTACAATGCAGCCACACACACATACAGTACATAAAGGCAGATCTGAGATGCAGTTATGATAAAAGTATAAAGACTTTCCTATAAACTGATAGAACAGGTTGGATCTTCAGAATACACTAAAGGGTTCGTTTACCCCAAAATATCCATTCGGACATGAATTACTCACCCTGGTGTTGTTCCAAAAGTCTATAATCTTCTTATATCTTTAGCACACACTGTAAAATATTTTCGATGTAATCTTAAAGCTCTCCCATAGACAGCAAGGTAACTACTGCGTTAAAGGCCCAGAAAACCACCCAGATGATCCACGAATGTGACGTCAGTGATTCAAATGTAATGTTACAAGAATATTTTTTTGCACAAAGAAAACAAAAATATTGACTTCATTTCAGATTTTCGTTTCTTCGGCGTCCCTTGTGGACGTGCTGCATGATGATGTTGTACACATATGCCTTATACCTTGTTTACGCAAAATAGCATATTTATCTGATAGCTTTTTTTACAGCGTGCGTCTTTCTGAAAGTGTAAACAAGCCACAATGCATATATTTGTCTTCTTTGCATAGAAGAACACCGGGGTGAGTAATTTATATCAGAATTAAAATTTTTGGTGAACTATTTGTTTATATAGTCCTAAACTTGATTTTTATATTAATAGAAGGGAGGAGGCTCCAGGTGCCCTAATGGAAATAATAACCAAATTAAGGATGCAAGAAACTATTTATAGTCAATAATTATTTAGAATGATCTAATGACTAACTATGAATAAAACAAGGAAATTACTTTAACTTTGAAAAATGTCTTAATAAAACTGCAGTTATTTCTAATAACTAATAATTAGTAATTAATCAATAGCTTCGATTTTGCTTTTGCAATAAGTTGGTTTTAAATTGTGCTTCACATTTCATAGGAATACAACAAGAGAATCACTTAATATATTATTATTATTTGTACTTTTTAAAGGTATTTATATATTTATTTTTGTGGGGTTTTTCTAATAATATGATTTAACATCAGTTAACATCACACTGACTAAAGAGCTGATGTAATCTGTAGTAAACTCAGGTTCTAATTCTCACATAAATTGACACTAATTTAAATGTTACATTTTGTTAAGATGCTTTAAACAACCTAAATCTAATCTAAAAAACGTAAGGCGACTAAACTTTTCTGTCATGATGAGTGCAGAGCTGCTGTAAATAATAATCTGATCAGAAAAATGTTTTTAAACATGCCCCGCATCGGCTTACTTTACACACCAACATATTTTCAAGTAAAGGATGGGGTAGCGGAGGGGTTAAGGTGTTAGACTGCTAACCGGAAGATTGTGGATTTGATTCCCAGTAAAACCAACTTCACACTTCTGGGCCTTTAACCCCCAATTGCTCAGTTGTATAAATAGGCGATAAATGTAAGTCACTCTGGATAAGGGTGTCTGCCAAATGCTGTAAATGTATAAAAATGAATTAAATGTAAGTCGCCTTGGATAAGAGCATCTGCCAAATATCGTAAATTAACGACTTCGTTTGCAAGACTGCTGATTTACAGTCATGTGAAACAGCGCCACACTGGGTAAACAGTGCTATTGTAGCTGATTTCATAGTTCAAAAAAAAATTCCCCCAATAGTTTTAACCCTAACAGAAACAGTTTCAGAAGTGTCAGATATTAAACCCGTTGTTCTCTGCTGTGTGAAAGAAATAAAACCCTCGTTCTGAAACGTGAACTCACTTTCAACTATTATTGATACATTTCCTATATAATAGTATGTTTTATTCCTTATGTGTTGCTGAGGTTTAATATTTTAAGGTCAGGTTCAGGGTGGATCCTAACCTTTCTTCCTAAAATATACAACAATATAGCAGATTACACACTGGAATAGACAGCACTTCATTTCAAATCCTTTGAACGCCTCATAGACAGGAAGACTTTGGGACGTTGAATATAACTGGGTTTTAATTGCCGACTCTGATGTCAGTAGATCAGTTTAGCTTTATTTAATTCCACTTGACGTTTTTATTACACTTTTTCATTCCCAATGCTAAATTAATCACTCGTATGTTTGATACATGTAACTAGGTTTGGTCTAATTCTGGCCCAAATCACAGGTCCAGCTGTCATGCTGCTGCTTTATAGTGAGTGTCACTATAAAGAGTGAGATCAATTATGGATTTATTGTCACCCGTAATCAACGTATGCTATATTGCTTGTTTCAGCGGTGCTCACAAAGAGATCTTTTGTAAAGAATGTTAATATTTAGGGATCAGTATTTATCAGTATCTGGGGTTCAACATATTGGGTTATTATGTTGGGTTATTTCGAAGTTTTATTGGATTGTGTGTATAGCAACGCAACTAGTTGGGTTAAAATGTAAATTTTAACGATCGACCGGCACAACCGTCACAGAAGAGTAAGTTAATTACACCGGTAAGTTAATGACATTCAATTTACGCATATATGAGCTTTTTATTTTTTTTCACTTTACCCCCTGTCGACTGCTTTTGTCTGTTTTATATCTGCGACTAATGACATCACTGCTTGTTTTATAGCAATGCCAAAATATTAATAATAATATCTATAAAGTTGTTGTAAAGATAAACGTTGTATATATATTAAAAAATAATGCAAAAATTAAAAATAACCCAAGAAATTTGTTATTTTATAACCTTATTTATTGGGTAAACTTACTTCCCAAAGAAATCAGTAGGTGCTATATCAACCCCCTATTGGGCTTATCTGTCAGGTCATTTTTAACCCAACTGCTTTAAGTGTGTACACCATGTTGCCTAACACTTTGGACAGCTATGATCGAACCCCCCTTGAGGCGTGAAACCCTTTTTGTTCCAATCAACAACAAAAAGCCTTAACCACTTGGGCCACAACTGTCCAGGGAGTGGAAATTCATGGTTGCTTATAACCCATAGTTGATGTCTTTATTTTTTTGGTGTCAGTTTGGGTAGCAAAGTGCAAAGTAATTGGCGAAAAAAAAGACAAAAAGACAAGTTACCCCTAAACAGCAACATCTAAGGAAAGTGGTCCTCAAAAAGATTGTGGGTTTCATTTTCAGCATCACTACCGCTCGGGCCTCTGAGCAAGGCTTTCAATTCTTAACTGCACATTTAGATTAAAACTGTAATAATTGTAAGAGAGTGTAGGTCGAGAGTGATTGGTGGTCTTAGACCACATAAGGCAACATTTCTACCAAAGATGGTCAAAGTTCTAATTATGTGAGACATTTTTGTAAGGTCTGCTATGACTTGGCAACCGGATGACTACATTTACATTACATTACATTTGACAGTCGCCAAATTTATACAACTGAGCAATTTGGGGGTAAAGGGCCATGCTCAGAGGCCGAGCAGTGGTAATTTGGTGGTGCCTGGATTTAAACCCTGATTTTCCAATTAGCAGTTAACCACCTTAGCCACTGAGCTAGTATTGAAACGTCTAGCACCACATCTGTGTTTTCTGATCATCCTATTCCAGATGTTAGTCTCACTCTTTCTTCTATAATTACCTCCAGACTGTTGTGCAGGCTTTTTACCAGATTGTGTCATGTGACTGTGTGGATCTGATCATTCAGTCACAATAGTATTAATGAGATCAGACACTAATGTTGAGGTGAGGAGATCTGGGGTTCAGTCGGTGTTCAGTTCATCCCAAAAGGTGTTCAGTTTAAAGGGGTTGAGTCAGAATCAGGACTCTGTACAGGACATGAGAGTTCTTCTATTCCAAAACATCCAGAATCATGGAGATCAGGGACATTGTGCACCGGGACATTGTCATGCTGTTTAAGTCTCTTAGTTTTAGAGAAGGAATAGTGGCATGCTACGTAGTAGGACACTGACTGCATGCGATTTTTGTAATACTCATATACACCTGATATCCTCTCCTGTCATTTAGCGCCAGTTGCATCCGTAGCGGATGCTGAGTTGAATCTCGCCACTTAGAGCTCAGTGTATCTCCGTCCTACCATGCACGTGCGCGTAAAGCGAAAACAAAAACAACTCCACCCTGACGGCCAATGAGGCGAGAGCGGCGGGGCGGAGCGTTTGACCCTCCGAGCGATACGACAGCGCGCGACCTCGCTTTCCAGCCGCCAGTACGGCACGCACGCGCTCCGCCGTTGCATGGATTACGCCGTTTCCCTGCAGCTTCAGCACGAGCTCGCTGAGCCCAGGACGCGTTTGCCGCGCGACTACTCTCTGCAGCTACAGGTACGCGCTCCTACATTTGCTAACCCTCGCGCACCCGTTCGCTCGCGCATCAACGCGTTAAGACTTATTCGGTTCCTTTTATTGCACGCACATGACCTTGTCTGAGGCACGCGCGCCGCATGGCGCTCTGTTTACAAGCAAACCGTACTGGCAGGTGATACCCACGCGACAGGTCGTCAGTTTCTTTTTAACGTTCTTTTTAAATACAAGAACTTGTATGCAATTTTCATAAAAAGCAGTGATTCTTTTAGTGCATTCAATTTCGTGCATGCAAAAAAAAATATTTTTCCCTAATGAAATCTTTGGAAAAGAGAAAACAGACAAAGAAAGAAAACATACACACGTGCATGCAATGATGCAAAGCAGCACGAGCTCTATGACTGAAAAGTGTGTTGCTAAAAATTGGGTGATGTTTTAGAATTGTTCTTTTCAGCATTGTGTATTTTCTTTGGAGCAGAAAAAAAAAATCTAATTGAGCTTGTGAATCAATTGGCTTTGCAGGACAAAACCGCCGAGTTTAGCAAGATCACGAAGTGCTTCGTGCAACAAAGTCGACATTCTAGCAACATTTTATATATATAAACAGTCTTCCACCAGGCTAACAGGAAACGGTCCCACCAGTTTGATTAACATTAGAATAAACGTTCCTAAAATAATGTTTATGGAACGTTCTTATATAACATTATTACTAGTTTAATATTTTTAGAACAATGATGTTGGAATGTCCTAATGTTATTTACGTTCTTAAAACAATGTTCTGGAAATGTTCTTATGTTGTTTGCGCTTGAAAAATGTTCTCAAAATGTTAGGAAAAAAAATGCTCTTAGAACAATGTTCTTGAAATGTCCTAATGATCGCACTTAATGAATGTTCTTAAAATGTTAGAAAAAAATGTTCTTAGAACAATATTCTTATAATGTTTTTCACACGTAATGAATGTTCTTAGAATTTTAGGAAAAAAAACTTTCTTAGAACGCTGTTCTTAAAATGTCCTAATGTTTTTGGCACTTGATGAATGTTCTCAAAATGTTAGGAAAAAACGTTTTTAGAACAATGTTCTTGGAATGTTCTTGTGATGTTCTTTGCACTTAACAAATGTTTTCAAATGTCAGGAAAAAAACGCTCCTAGAACAATGTTCTCGGAATGTTCGTATGATGTTATTTGCACTTAAACGTTCTCAAAATGTTGCGAGAAAACTACCTTAGAACAATGTTCTTAAAATTCTTTTATGACGTTATTCATACTTAATAAATGTTCTTAACATGTTAAGAGAAAAGGTTCTTTAAAAATGTTCATTGAACGTTCTCATACCGTTATTCATAGTAAATATACGTTTTTTTTGGAATTTGAGAGAAAACGTTCCCAAATCCATGTCCATATGATGTCATTTGTCCTCCCAACGTTGAGAGAAATTGATAGCGTCATAAAATAATGGTCTAACACATTTTGTAAAAGGTGTTTATCAGCGTTCTGTGTATTGGGCAGTCCGGAGATATAAACAGATGTGAATTATTGATGTTGTTGATTTGCCTTTGATGAGTGGTTAAGTGAGGCTGTTTGATCTTTTTTTCTGAGGTACTTTGGGATGCTGAGCATTTTCTCCTATTTATGATGATCCTTCGTAAAGCCATGAGAACAGAATACATTTTGTTTTATTGTCAGCTATAAAACCAACTAACATTGTTTTTCTGTAAAAGCTAAAGTGGAAAATAATCCATATTTTTTAGCGATTTTAGTTGCACAGACACTCGAAAAAGACTTGACTTAATATTGAATGTAACACTTAGTTTGTCATCTAACTAAAGTTGCTAGAGACTCGAATCTTTTTTGTACAGCGCCAGATTTTTGGTCAAATTAAGTACATGTAAAGAATAAAGCTATAAATTGATAGCTAGGGTGATAATCGAGGGAAAGATTATTATTTGTACATTGTTTTAAGGTCTGGTACTGTGTAAACATTTTAAACTGGTTTAAATCATTCAGGTGCAACAAACTTTTGTACCTTTAACAACGATTGATTGTACTTCATTTACAGTTTTTTAATTAGATTTTTAATTTCTGTATCCGAATCTCCAGGAAAACATAAAACACTGATTATTTCATTTGTTCTATATAAAATTTTTCTATGATTATGATTTGTGTATTTAGTTTTACGCAGATGCGGTCCCTAACAAATCACCACAATCATTCTAAAATAATGAATTCTTTTTAAATAGAGCTATTTGGTGAAGATTTTTGATCTTGCGATATATATTGCAGAAAAAACGAAATATCGCAATGTCGGTTTTTTTGACATATCGTGCAGCCCTAGTGCAGCCCTTGGGTAGCACAAACTTTTTTTCTGTTAGATTGTGAAATCCTTAAACTCTCTACTTGAAAACTTAAAATAGTAACTAATCTTCACAAACAAATGTGGTTTTAATAGTCAATTATGCAAATCTACTTTTATATTTAGCATTAAAACCATATTTAAACATAAGAAAACATTTCTTACAAACCTACAAAATGCCAGATAACAGTGATGAAAGGAAAACCCAACCCATGACGCCAACCCTCAACATTGTTTTTTTCAAAGCTTAATAAATGCTAATGTGCGGTTATGTATTCATACAGCCTTAAACTGAATGAGGTTAGTTGTTGGCAACAGTAATCTCAAAGCTTTTGAACCTTTTAATCCTGCAGTAGTGTACGGTTAAATTTGAAATAAAGCTGCACCTGGAGGAGCTGCAGTGCTTCTAACAGGAGCCTGAATCTTTAGTGGCAGCATAAACCTTTTTTCCTCACCTTATACAATTTTCCAATTCCTTTTTAACCACAAGTTTGGCTTTAAATAAACGTTCTATGCTGTGCACAATTTCTTGCTTCCCTTTCCTTCCATCCATCCGTCCATCCATCGTCTATACCCACTTATTCCAGCTGAAGTCTATCCCAGCTGTCATTGGGTCACCCTGGACAGGTCACCGGTTCCTTAGCAGGGGCACATACAAACAACTACACACACTCACTTCTATGGCTAATTTGAAATCACCAATGAACCTGACATACATGTTTTTGGACTGTGGGAGGAAACCGGAGTACCCGGCATAAACTCATACAAACACCAGGAGAACATAACCGTAATGTTCTTAATGCCTTTTTTCCCCACCTTAAAGGGTTATTTCTTTGAGTTAGAAGGTCTGATAGCAGTAGTTATGCAGTGGAGAATCTTCTTTAATCAATAAAACGTTTGGTGGGGTTTGGAGGTCAGATGAGGCCATAATCAAACTTTCGTCTATTACATTATCACCATGCTTTGTAATAATAATAAGAACAAGCAGTTATTTGCTTTGGGGTGTGGGGTCTAATATAAAAAATTAGTTATAGATAGGTTTTTACTCTAACCTGCATTTTCGTTTTCCACTGTAACCTTGCATTCTTCTGCTGTTATATCTCCTTGGTCTGAAGTCTTTAAGAAGCATTCCTGCTAAACATTTGTGAAGAATGTTTCTTAAGTTACTCAAACAAAAATCTGGCAAAAATCTCAGACTATCAGAGGATTATTATAAAATAATAAATTCCCTGCTATACATCTTAAGACTTGTGGAGGTAATTTTCTCCTTAAAAAGACAAGGTTTGTGTGTGTTTATGTGGTGGAGACAGCTGGGCTAATATCTTCCTGCGGTTTTCAGCTACAGTGCAGATTAAAATGACAACTGGGGGTCTCGGAAATGCTTCGCAACTCAGTTTTAAAATTAAGCTTTAAAAGAGTGTGTGTGTGAGAGAGAGATAGATAAAGAAAGAAAGGAAAGAAGATGGTGGACTTTAGTTTATCCCCGAATATTTGTGTTTGTAGACATGTGATCGGCTGGCGTTGGCGTTGCTATTGTACCAAAAGTAAGTAAGCAAGTCTAGTTTGATTATTACTTCTTATTGACCATCTGCTGTAGTATTTCACTAATAACTGATGATCTTTCTGTAATCGCTGCTTTTTCTGTTAAAGCACTTTCTGCTTGTGGAGTGTTTCTTCTGAGGGGTAAAGAATGAGGTTTGTAATTAACACCTGCCCTTGAGCATCCTCTGCTGTGTGGCTGCCAGGGACGTCTTTCCATCCTGCTCTCAGAAAAGCAGAACTGGAGGAAAAGGCAGAGTTAGAAAAGTGTGCGACCACTAATTACTCCAAGCTTAATTGACTTTGTTGCCTGCCTGGATTTTGCCAACATGCATTTACTTTATGTACAAAAAAGGCTTGCCAAGAATTTTTAGACTTTGTAAAGAATGACAAATGATTCAACTTGAAAACAATTTTGTGATTTGGTCTCGTAAATGTAAATGTTCAAACTTTTACAGTTCTGTTAACACTTTTATTTCCACCCTGGCTTTACCGAACCAGCCTCAACTGATAGATACTCTCTCAAAACTTCCTAAGTAATTTGGGCCAGTTGCCCAAAGAAAATAGAACATCGGAAGTCGCAACCCTTTTATTGAAATCAAAAATAAAGATAAATCATTTTTTACCTATATGCTTTAATAGAAAAAAACTTGTGTTCCATTTTAAAAATCAATTAATTATACATTTTATGTCTGCATGCAACAAAAGATATTTTAAAACCCTGGGCAGAAATGCTAATGTTTATAAGAGCTCTGATTTGACACCAAGAACTTGAGTTGCGTCGTGTTTTGGGCACGTGCAGCGACTGGCCTTTACCACATTTTCTCTATTAAATTTATTTTTTGGATTTTTTTATTTGATTTATACTATTTTACTTGATATTGTTGCAGAGAGACTGATTTTATTTAATGTACTGGTCTGATACCTAGCTTTGGATGATAGGATTTAATCTCCTTGATTGGAAATTATTATTTATTATCGATCAGCATTAGTTTTTTATTATTTTTTTAATTTATTATTTACTACCATTGATCACTGTCCTTTTAAGAGACAGCTCTCAGAATAAATACCTCTAAAAGTAATTTTGTATCCTGTGCTGCTTTATTACCATCCACGGGCCACATTTGTTTGAGTCATCTTCGTATTTGAATAATCCACCTGCAGCAAACCAAAATATAGACCACTCCTGTGTGCTGTTATCTTTTTATCATGTGCACCGGAGTGCACAGTCAACCGTCAACCTGAATATAAAAAGGACTATTTCACCGAATAAAACATTTATTTGAAAAGTTACCTTCATTTCAGACAGGATTGTAAACTGTTGTCTGTGAGGCGTGAGCTGTTGTGTTCTGGGAAATGTTAAGATTCTGCACATGAAAGCTATGTGGCAGTACGACATCATGATGGCAACAGGTGGTTGGACGAAAAAAAGAGTTTTTTTTTGTTTTTGTTTTTTTGCTAGAGAAGGATTAGATTAGAGTTCTCCGGTAGGTTTAATGCAATAAAAAAAATCCCTGTTGTTTAAACCCGATTTCTGGTCTCTTTTCTGTTCAGTCGCAAGATTACATGAGAGATGTTTGTTTTTAATTTAGTTTATATTGGAAAAGACCTGCTCACATAAAATATGTACATATAAGTGTATAATTGGCATTTTAGGCATTGCGTTGCTTAAGGAGGGGTACCATAGTCTTTAAATTCAGAATTATTTAAAAAGCTAAACAAAATAAAATATGAATTAAATACTAATTATTTATTTTCATTATTTTGAAAATACCCCTGATCCCTGATCTAGGGATAAAAGGAGTAACATTTCAATGGTGGCAAATCCTTATGATGGGTGAAGCGGCAAAAGACTGACAAGAACTGCCAATGAGACGATTTTATTATACGAAATAAAAAATTACAAAGTATATCTTCTATAATATATAAAAGAAAGAAAATAAATCTTTTGCTCCAAGCGCCGTATGCTTCCCTACTCTCCGCTAATGAAAGAAAACAGGGTTTGGCGTTCACCTCTTACCTGGGGTGTCTATACACAGAGTTACCTAAATGTTGCACAATGGAAGTCGTACAGCATTCGTCCACCTTTTTTTTGAGTAAAGAATATACCTCATCACACGTAAGCTCAGCGACACAAAGGGCAAACGCCATCCCAAAACAAAAATACCCGAAATAAACAAATAAGATGGTAAAAATAACGAATGTCAGCACACAACACAAGAAACATCCATGAACTAATAACAAATAAAGCAACTCAAAAAACAAATACAGAAATTAACAGAAGAAGGAGCAAAACAAAAGGGAAACTTCATTCACTCCTTCCAGCATCCTTTTCTCTGCCGGAGGGAACTTTTCTGGCAGCGGATAGGTCAGCGTCACATAACTTAATGAAGACCGACAGATTCATGAGACATCAGCAATCAAGAAAGGCGACCTAAAAGATGGACATACTACAGACACACACAAACACTAATAAACACACACACTAGACACACAACAGACATGCGCACACGACACATTACAGACATATACTACAGACACACCACACACTAGGGATGGGAAAAAAAATTGATTCATTGATGCATCACGAATTTTTGTCGAACGATTCCTGAATCGATTCTCAAAGGTTCAGAATCGATTCTAAATTCAAATAAAATCGGGACGGTGCGGGCAATGCGGGTGCCTGCGTGTGCAAGGCACCGAAAAATGAACAATTAAAACAATATCGTATCAAATCGTGATAAAATTTGCCAATAACGATGATAAGTTTGGGACATTTTTATTTGACATGCATTAAAGTCTTTTAACGTTCAGCCGTTGTCCTGATAGGACACTGAGGTACCCGACTGAAATCTTTGTGTCATACAGCAAATCTAAATATGTTATTGGAAAGCTGAGATTCTTGTGATTAAATGATGCAAATTGTTTTAAGATTCTATAAACACGGAGTACAGTGTGTTTAAAAACCAAACCTACATTCACAAAAATCAAAAAACGCTCTTACAAAGCCATTGATTTATTAAATTCCAACAAATTCAGTGAAATATGAAGTTCAGACACATTTATATGTCTAGAATGCAAGTCTGAATCGTGACTTCTTTGCTAACATGAGGCAAATGCTACACATACCAAACAAATGTGATAAGCCAGAGTGACATGGCAGTGTTAAGGGACTGAGTCAAAGTATGTATTAGACTTATCAGAAAGGGAAAATACTATATATATATATATATATATATATATATATATATATATATATATATATATATATATATATATATATATATATATATATATATATATATATATGGCAACAGACCTCCTTACTGAAGTGAGAGTTTTGGGTGGTAGCCAGTAGATGGACAAACTAATTAATTACTCTATTTCAAGCACGCACAAGCAAAGTTGCAAGGAAAATTCCGTGCAGTGCATAGAGGAAATAGGATTTCTTGTCCAGTACTACATAGGGGGAAATTAAAGTTCTTATGTCATTACTAGAACTTTTTTTATTTCATTACTTACTAGGGGAGAAATGGAAGTTTATTCTTGGTACACTGCTAAGGTGAAACTGAAACACTGCACAACTCTGAAATATAGGACAAACGGAAAAAAGAATGTTCCAACCGAGTACTTTAACGATGGTAGTGATGGGCGGTGTGGCGAATTTATATAACGGTACTTAACGGTAAAACGTTGAATCTACCCCCCTATACTGCATTGCAACTGTAACCGATCCTCGTTTTAACTAGCGTTTAATTTGGATGAAAAGCTTTATTTTAACCTAATTGCGGAAAAATACAGGCAGAGCTAGAGGTGATAGGAGCATCTGCGAAAGCATACTCTATGCTCAGAGCACAGTGAAGTGTGCCAGTAACATGCAAAATGCCGTCCCGTGTGACAGAAAGCGGGTTAAAAAAAACGCTGCTCTAAAGACATGAGCGCACAGTAAAAAGCACAGTACAAAGCAGCTTTTTAGTAGATTTTACTTGTTTGGTAGATTTCAAGTAAGAGCGACTTAAAATTATTTCACACAACTGAGCAATTGGGGGTTAAGGGCGTTGCTCAGGGGTCCAGCAGTGGTAAATTGGTGGTACTAGGAATCCCTGATCTACTAGTTAGCAGTCCAAAACCTTAACCACTGTGCTACCATTTCCCTACTTGTATTAGAAAGACACACAGCTGCTGGTGTCAGGTTAACCTTTTTGATTGGCTTCTGCTATATTTGTCTGACAGACGCCAACTGATTGTCTTCCCCATTGTGTGTATTTAATATCTTTTTGCACAGTCAGATTTCATTTATTTTGCTGTGATTGGTCGGTGGCTAACATAGTGTTAGGCAAATCAAGCTGTCATTGTTGAGCCCATAAGCAACACACTTAACCCATCAACTGTGCAGTAGTATAAAATATGATAAATGTATGCCACTTTGGGTGAGAGTGTCTGCTAAATTGCTTGGAAAAAATGCTAAGACATGGGATTCTTTCACTTCTCAGTCAAATTTCTTTTTATTTTCCATTTTATTTAATTCAGTCTAGTGTTCTATGGACCTTTTTTACTCATCTGGTTCAGTATTACATTTTTCATTTAGTGTCTGTGTGGGAGTAACTCTTTTAATCAGTAAAAGACTGCTCGATCTTGAAAGGTCCTTTCTTTGCCTTTCGTCTTAGTTACACTTCTACTTTCTCTCTATATTCTTTTTCCAAAGTTCTGTCACAGAATGTTAATGAGCTCATCGGGGACACTGGGACATTGGGGAAAAAAAGCCCATATTATGTGTATGTGTCAGAAAGTGGCACACAGAGATCTTCGCTTGGTGTAGCAGTAATCGCAAGCATTACAATGTAAGGATGCTGTTTCTGTGTGTAAAGGGGGGCTGTTTCTGTTCGTTCTACTGCGTTTAAGGTTTCCTCTGATTGCGCCTCTCACTCACAGCTTTCTTCACAGCTTCCTTGGCTGTACTCCAGTTTTTATGATATTCAAGGCATCCTTTAGAAAATATGCCAGGAAAGACATTAATACCTAAAACCAAACTTTCCTCCTTTCTTGTCAAACGTGATTGTTTAAGGCTATCTGGCTAAAATAGTGGGTAGGGACCTAAATGTTTATGTGTATATATTATTACCACGGCTAAAAATTAGGCAAGTTGATGACTACACAATATGTGAAACTCTGTAACATGTAATATTCCGTCAGTAGCTGGCTAACTAATTCTTTAGTCGATCCACCGGTTAATTATCCAAATGCCCCATTCAATGCAAATTGACAGACTGTTAATGAGCCTTAAAAATATTTTAGGGGTGTTGGGGCATGATAACATTTATATCTAAGTTGGCATATGAGGTGATGGTACAGATTCTCATCAGTTTTTAAATCGACAGCACTGACTGTAAATCCCTAGGGCTGTCGAGGTTTGAGAGCCGGGCCACCAGAGGGAAATAGAGAGACTTTTATATTTGTGCTCAATGTTTGTTTGTCTTGTCATGTGATTCCCATGTCCATGTGTCATGTCTAATTTATTTTATTTTGGTCATGTGTTCCTCATTGAATTCAGGTGCGGTTAGTTAATTGTTACCCCTATAGGTTAGGTATTTATACCTCTGTGTTTTAGTCTGTCTTTGTCCTGCTTTGTTGTGTGTCAGGATCAATGTCTTTGTTATAAGTTATATTTCAGGTTAATGTTTATGTCCTATTTATGTCATGTCAATTTAGTTGAAACAGTGAAGAATAGATGATAGTAGACTTTGCTAAGAGGATGGAGATGGCAGGGGTTAATACTTTTTTCCAGAAGGGAGAACAGCATTTAGTGACTTATAAGAGCAGGGAAAGGAGCACGCAGGTAGATTACATCTTATGTAGACGAAGCACTCTGAAAGAGATTAGTGACTGTAAAGTTGTGGTGGGAGAGAGTGTAGCCAGACAGCATAGAATGGTGGTGTGTAGGTTGAAGATATTGGTCTGGAAGAAGAAGAGATCAAATGTAAAGAAGAAGTAAACCAAGTGGTGGAAGCTGAAAAGGAAAAAATACTGTGAAGAATTTAGACAGGAGTTGAAACAAGCTCTTGGCGGTCAGTTAGGCCAAGCAGAAGGCATATGATGAGTTGTACACTAGGTTAGACACTAGAGAAGGAGAGAAGGACTTGTACAGGTTAGCAAGGCAGAGGGATCGAGATGGGAAGGATGTGCAGCAGGTTAGGGTTATTAAGGATCTAGATGGAAAGGTGAGGAGAGTGTAAAGAGAAGATGGCGAGAGTACTTTAAAGTGTTTATGAATAAAAAAAATGAGAGGGAGAAAAAGGTAGAAAAGTTAAATAATGTGGAGCAGGACGTTCAAAGCATTAGTACCAACAGTTAGGATGGCTTTGAAGAGGATGAAAAAAGGAAAGGCGGTTGGTCCTGATGAGATACCGGTGGAGGTGTGGAAATGTCTAGGAGAGGCAGCAGTGGAATTTCTTACTTGATTGTTTAACAGTGAGTGAAAAGATGCCTGAGCAATGGAGGAGGAGTGTTTAAGAACAAGGGTGTGTTTAAGAACAAGGGTGATGTGCAGGGTTGCAACAACTACAGAGGCATAAAGTTGATGAGTCATACAATAAAGCTATGGGAAAGAGTAGTGGAAGCTAGGTTAAGAAGGGTAGTAGATATTTGTGAGCAGCAGTATGCCTTTATGCCCAGAAAAAACACTAAAGATGCAACATTTGCTCTGAGAATGCTGATAGAGAAGTACAGGTGGAGGTTTGCTCTGAAGAGGTGGAGGTTTGCTCTGAAGAGAAGAGAAATAAAAGTCAGACGTACAGAAAGGTACAGGGGTTTAAGTACTTGGGTCCAGAGCAATGGGGAGTGTGTAAAAGAGGTAAAGAGGCGAGTACAGGCAGGTTGGAATGGATGGAGAAACGTGACGGGAGAATATAAGCTAAAATCAAAGGAAGGTGTACAAGACAGTGGTGAGAGCAGTTATGATGAGGAATAAAAAGAGGAATGACATATAATTTGCTTTGCATTTATTAAAAGAAAACTTGTTAAAAACTTGAGTTATTTGATTTTAACAAAACTTTTATTTGAACAAAAATAACTCTATAGCACCTATAGTTTTAGCAAAAATGTCTTAAATAAATAAAAAAATTACTTCTTATCATTGATGTGTAAAACAACCTGAAACCTTTTCCCCCAATAGTTATTGATTTTATTTTAAAAATAAAATCCTATAGTCTGTTTCTTTATTAATACTGACCATATGTAATCAAACGTTGACTCTCCAAACACAATTATATAGTTATTAAACACACTTAACCATGCAGTAAATTTTTCATCTGAGCCAAGTTATTGGATCTCGTTTAAGCCAGGAAGACTTGAAAAAATTTGCCAACCCCAGGTGGAGTGCTTCGCCTGAAGAGTTGGCAGTTGCCGTATGTTTCACAGAGTAACAGATGATTTCTGATTTATTTATTTTTTTGCCTTTTCTTTCAGATGAAGTCAACGGAAGTGGAGCAGGGCCTTTTCACGGACACCTACTGCAAAGTGTGCAGTGCACAGCTCATCTCTGAATCTCAGAGAGTGGCACACTATGAGGTCAGGACTCTTTTCTTTTAATCTGTCTATCATTCTGACATCCCATCTGTTGGCCTTCTCCAGTTTCTACCTGTACTGTTTGGCGATGCGGTGCATTTCTCATGACCAGACGTCTGGGCTGACGTGCTACTTTGGACGGGGAAACGTAATTAAAAGGCTTGGTTTCATCTGCAGAAATTTAGCTGTAATATCCAAACCCTAAAACAGTCTTTTTTAAGTTTGTGGTTCTAAAAAGATCTACAATATAATTGTGTATGGTAGGCTTGCTGTGATAGTCACTGTTGACAGTGTCACCCGTGTTAAGGTGACATCATTAAACATTTTCCTGGCTCACGCTACCTACATATGGTTGATGAGCGCAAATGTCTGTTACCAGTCGTTGTAGAAACTTTTCACCAAAGTCATGTTTTGGTCAGTTAGCCGGATGTACGGCCATATTAGAGATACGTGCAAAATCCGTTCAGTTCAGTGCCACTGTTTACGCTCACTACCTTCAATATAACCGACTTCCGGATTGATGTTGTAATGTGAAAACACTCTATAGACATGAATTTGTTGACTAAACTGACAACTGCAGAACCGGTGAATGCAGAAACCACGTTTGGAAAATATGTCCACTGACCAGGTAAAAATAACCCGTTTGTTATTATTGTTATTCCAAAATTGAAAACTACAATGATAAAAAGAATGGCCTAGTTTTTTTTTGCCCGTAAAGTCTGTATGTAGCATTTCTGCAAAGGATGTAATTTGTGTAATAGAATAAAATGTTGTCCGCATAATCATGTAGCTATGATGTCCATAATAACCTATACATTAGACATTTGCCATTAGATTATAAGGCTGTAAAGTGAGTCTAATTTTTTTAAATGATGCTTCAGACTCTTCTAAAACAAAGAGCATATTCTATTCTTTACAACATGTGATGGTAGCCATTCATTTAGAGCAAAACCTCCTATTTTAATTTATACTTTGAGAACTCACCAAACACACTCGTGACCAGGCGTTGTATTTTATGTAATAGACATACTCATGACATATAATCATGACACTCAGCTCTCCATGAAAATAGTGCCTAGGATGGTAACCATTGATAACTTTAGCGTACTCAACAACTGAACTGCGCAATATTTACGTAGATTACGGTAATGAACTAGAGAATCAGCAACAGTTCACACTAAAACATTTATCGTAGTTTGTTAGTCATCGCTTAGAAGGATTACAATAAATTAATTAAGAAGCATAACTTGCTAGCTACCAAAAAATCCCAACGTGCAAACTATCGAGGCCGGCAACATTACCTTCTCTTTCTGTGACATCACAGTTATAAATTGTGAACCAGCAGTGAATGATCCAATAAACAAACTGAACACAGATTAATAACAAATAACCTCAAAATCTTTATTTGGTGGTTGTGTACACACACCGGCAACACATTTCAGTTTAAAAAATTTAATGTGCATGTCACATCCCATGGTTTAAGAGGTTATAGAGGTTATACAGGTTTCTTGCTTTTGTATTGATGTCTGTTTTGGCTTGTAACAAGGCCTTTATACATTTAAGTAATAAGCTTACTAACTTGTCACTTCCACACCGTTATTCTATTTGTGCGATTAGCATTAGCCTGCGCGTGAGGCGACGGATCGTGGAAGGCTTTGATCTCCTCTCGTTTTGCTGCAGTAAATCCATGCCAGTCTTATTTTCTGTCTTGCTTAGGGAGTTTTTTTGAGCCAGAGCTCTTTTTAGGATCACTACGCTAAAGCTACATTTTATATAAAGGATTATGTAAAGGTAAAAATAAGTTCTAAGTGTCACAGAAAATTCCATTCCATATGGTAACTTTTTGTTTGATTACACAGGAAAGCAGCTTTAATATTCTCCTCTCTGGAAGTCGGCAGACTTTTTTTTTTTCTTTTTTTTTTTTCTCAGGCAGAGAAGAACGATTTCCTCTGATAGCGTGATCACTTAGCCCGTGTCATTAGCCTACTGATGATCAGTGTGACTCTTTAATCCTCCTCCCTAAATGTAGCTGTGACAATTACTTCCTTCACAATTAGTGTGGAACTTCTCTGTATTAGTCGATTGCGCAGGACATTTAACGAAGCCGTAATAGCAGCACACTTTCAGTATGGCCTTTGCTTAAGGCTTTGTTTAAATGAAACTCAAAAAAAGATCCGAATGCAGCAGATGTACATGTTCTTCCTAAAGCCAACTACACTGAACCAGCCAGTGATAATTGGGGTTGTTTTAAAGCTAATGTTAATGTGGTGTCAGCAAATTCTTATTGTTGTGTCTGATTTTCAGATTTCAGTTTCTATGTGCTGCCATGTTAATGTAATCTGTCCAAAGCCTTCAGAATCAGTAGTGCTGCCCATGTAACTTAAACTATATTAGCAGTGGTGGATTGATAATTGGTTAATATTATTAAAGACTCTTTCTTTAACCAATCAGATTTCAAATCCGCCTCCGGAGGCCTGAGGTACAATGATGTCAGCATTTTTCCGTCTTTTAATTAGTTAGTCGTAGTAAATTCTTACAGCCTAGCACAGACCAGTACAGTTGAATTAGAATTTTTACACCCACAATGACTGACGGAGGAGGAGAAATTAATTTTGTCTTGAACATACTTTATCAACTCTGGTTCTGGCTTTCTGCCAATTGCCATTTGAATTGTATTTATATTAAAAATTTTAGTATTATGTTTACGTCTCTTTATTTTTTTTCTTTAGACACATTTTCTAAGCAACGTCTTCAGGGAAAAACATTTTATCTCTCTGTTATTGTTTAAAACACACAGTTATGTTTTTTTATATGGTTTCTAATTTTTCACAAGAAAGATTATCTGAATTTATGGTAAGGTATAAAAAAATGTATCATGCTGTTATCTGAATATTTTTCACGACGGGGTGTTCAATTTATTAACAGCAAATCTAAAATGTAGGATTGTTCTTATTCCACAGCAACTTGTTAAAAATACTGTTTTCTCTCTTTTTAAAAATGTATTTATTAAAAAACATAAATACTTAACAACACTTCTATAGTAGCTACACAACCTGACTGACTGACACTAATTCTCCTAATAAGTCAAATTAATAAATTGTTGTATAAAAAAAAAAGTAAGAGAACAAATGAATGCAAATAATTTTGATTCTTTTATTAGATAATTTTAATTTTTTTTCAGCGAATGACTTGTTAAATGAATATTTATTGTTAAATATTTTTTTATAATCTGACAAGGGTCCAAATTCAGGTTGTTTTTTTAGCACAAATAAATAGTACAAAATAAAGTCAGAGCGAAGATGCGTCTGAAATATCGTCATCACCTCATTACCTTCTTTCCGTTTTCATGAATAATGAACAGCACATTTAAAACTTCAATCTATACAGCGAGCCGCGTCGATGCCTGCAGCGCTGGTGAAAACTTTTTTTTACTAATTAAATTGACCGGATGTGTACTTTCTTAAAAAAAAAAGGCAATTTTTCCAAATTATTCTTTTGCGGAACAGCTTTCTATGCAAATATTGTTTTTGCTTGATCGCCTAATACATGGAAAAAGGCCAGAAGAATATGTTTTTCTGACTAGCAGTTTATTAGCCGTTTCTTTTCTTATTTTATTGCTAGTACAGTGACACCGTTTAGGTAAAACACACACACTGAGTTTGCACTTGCCTTAAAAAAATTACACAGTAAAAGAGAAAATTCTTCCTGCTTCTGTGGCGAAGCAAACTTTTTAAAAAACGCCTGGGTTTCTTCCCACACCTGCATAAAAGCCGTCGTAAAATGTCTTTTTGATCCTGACTTGCGCTTATACAATACAGTAAACCTCGCAGGCATAAAACAATCCCTTTCTATTTCTCGTATAGCTAATAAATTCTTTTTTTATCCCCGCCGCCATTGGAGGCTGTGTGTGAAATGAATAGAAAGAAGAGAACGCTGTTAAACGGAAAACAATCCCCGAAGCCTCTGGAAATATATAGCAAGTCCTTTGGCACAGTGCTGGAATTTTGTATGTCCAAGTCTAGCACGGAATATTAGCTTCTGAAAACTGTTTTTCTTTAGGCAAGAGAACATTTCCTGCTGGCTGTGGTGACAGATTTAATGTTAGATTATCGCTAATTGGAATTTAGTGAGAAAAACTCCTTTTCTTTGCTTTGGTGGGGAAAAAAATATGAAATATGGCTGAAACATCATCAGGAATTAAAACTCATTGTTTTCTCTTGGGCTTCATGTTTTAATGGACAGATTTTTCTCTGCTTATCTGGTGATTAAAATATTACCATAAGTGAATATAAAACATGATTGCACACATGAGTGCATGATGAAGTTTTGTCTAGGCATTTGTGTTGAGATGATTAAAGTAGGGAATAAAACTTGGGGTATGATGTTAGAAGATTATAAATGAATATGCTGTGTTATTTTCCGAAGATGTCTTTCCACTTATAAGACAACACTGATGTTCCACTCACAAGTTATAAATAATGCTGTGTTTTTATTAATTTATAGTTACATTTATGATTAGACAGTGGTACCTTTTAAAAGGTTAAGGCGCTGGTTTTAAGCCCCACCATTGCCAAGCTGCCATTGTTGGGCCCCTTTACCCCTCTTTCTGATCCAGGGGTATCATGGCTGACCCTTTGCACCTTTCCTCCTATGTAAGATAAGGTATGTGGAGAAAAAAAAAACTGTGTAGTACTGTTTTATATGTGACAAATAAAGACTTAATTACATTAAGCGTTTGGTAGATGCCCTTATTCAGCGTGAGTTGGGTTCATTTTATTTATCCAAACAAGCATTAGAGTTAGGAACCTGGCTTAAAAGCCCAGCAGTGACAGTTTGCTGGTCCTGAGAATTAAACTCGTACTTTTTTTGTTCAGTAGTCCAATAACTTAACTACTAGCTACCCTTTAGCTATTTTTTTATAGAATTGTTTGTGAATTTTTGCCTTTTCTGATAGATCAGAAAGAGATGAAACAGGTGAGACAGACAAAAAGATGGGACCCGGAAAGGACCTGAGCCAGAATTGAACCTGGGTCCCCGAAGCGCAACTGCACGTTAGTGCCAACATCTTAATACAACTACACCAATTCTTACGGAGTCAGCAGATGTTATGCCACATGTATGTAGCCCTGTGATCGCTTTTATAGTCAGCAGATTGCGCTTAATAAAATGAAGCATGGATTTTCCAGCTTTGCACAATTTATAAAAGCAAGAGGTTTTGTACTGAGGTGGTCCCCAGAAAACTCAAAAGATTTGACAGACTACTTTCTAACCATATGTCACCACCATACGGTAATTAACATGTTCTTTGTGGAGCAAGGCTTTTAAAATTGGCCACACCCACTAGCAGGATGTTTTTCATATGGCTGTAATTATATGACTTTCTTGAATTATAGGACTGTCTTGAATCAAATCCACAATCTGTAACAGTATTTTTCTGTGTTTGTTAATCCACCAGCAGTCTAAGGCATTTTTCCTAGATGTATGTTTTTTCTTTGGGTGAATTGAATTTGTGGTTTGCTGGAAATATCCATTTTTTCTCTGTGCATTACCTCTGCTGATGGTTTTTTGCCTTGCATTGCCTATACTAAATTCAGAAACTATTATGTTATACCTATTGCGTTGTGAATTTGATCTTGAAACGATTTTTTAAAATTTCCTATCGACATTTAAACAGATAAAATGAGAGAGATTTTAAAAAATATATAATTAAAAGAATAAAGTCTATAGTCATTACAAAAGTTTTTACTTTTTTAGTATAATATACAGGAGCTATTATTTACATTTAAGGCATTTGGCAATTTGATTTCTTAAATAATGTCAGGTTTAGGCCAGGGCCAATCAAGGTCAAAACGATCCGAAACGACGGTGGCGGCAGCTCCAGATTTGTGTCCAGTTCAGAAAGTTTCAGAGCTGAAATGAACACTAATGCAATAGTACCAACAAGAGGGGGAATAATGAAAAAGATGGTTGGAAAGTGTCAGTGGAAATAAGTATTAAGCCAATTCGTTGGCGAGTGTTTTTCTGTGGCACTCACCCAAGCTAATTTTCACCCGCACAGTCAAATTCAAAACCACCCAACTGGGCGGAAATTTGCTCAATCTGGCAACACTGCTGGCTGACTTTCAATGCGAAAATTCACTTATCATCATCACATTTGCACTATTTAATGTATTAATTTATTACAGTATTTTGCACTGTTCAGATTAATGTTTGTATTGTTATTGGCACTGTCTGTTTTGCACTGTTTGCACCAGGTTGCACACATGCACTTTATGTTGCCAAAACATCGGTGTTGTTCTTCTTTTAAGTAGCTCTTTGTTGTTTTATGTATGGTTAAATGACAAAAAAAGCTTCTTGACACTCGGAATAGAATAATGGTTTATTGATTAACATCTTAAAAATTTGCACAAAAATAACAACCTTAAGCAGTTTAGAACTCACATGTTTTCAAATCGAGATTGTTTTGCAGCTTAAATGTCTACTAATGCTACAAATTGTGCAAACTGTCAGAGACCACAAACTTGTGGACCAAAAAACAAAGTCTTAGATTTAACCGTTAAAAATTTAACAAAATATGCATGTTAAGTGGATATAAGAACAAATGTATTTACTTTATATTTTTAAAATTTGTAAAACATTGCTTAATTGCAAATCACTGCCTGTACCTGTATTTGGGTGATTTTAGTTACAAAACTGATTGTAAGAAACTTTTTGATAATGACATAAATTGTGATTTCTGACTTTTTATATTTGAATGTCTTAAGTGTATTTTCCTCCCGGTCCAGGATGATGGACTTTATATATCATAAATTCAAAGTCTATCATAATATTATGTTGTTGTTAATGATGCCATAACATTAGGGCAGGGTCATAAATTTAGTCTAACAGTTCGGAGAGGACAATAAACATAAACGCAAACAATTTTTGAAGGGGACACAAATCTTCTTCTTCCCCTTTTGGCTGTTCCTTTTTAGGGGTCGCCACAGCAAATTATCTGTCTCCACCTAACCCTATTGTCTACATCCTCTTTACTCACACCCACTAACTTCATGTCGATGTTTATCGCATCTATATACCTCGTCTTTGGTCTTCCTCTTTGGTCTTCTGCCTGGTAGCTTCATTTCTAACATCCTCCAACCAATATATCCACTATCCCTCCTCTGTAAATGTCCAAACCACCTCAATCTGGCTTCTCTGACTTTTTCCCCAAAACATCTAACATTAGCCGTCCCCCTAATGAACTTGTTCCTAATCCTGTCCAACCTTGTCACTTCCAAAGAAAACCTTAACATCTTTAGCTCTGCTACTTTCAGCTCTGCTACTTGTTTCTTCTTAGCGCCGATGTCTCTAAACCATACATCATAGCTGGTCTCACCACTGTCTTGTACAGCTTTCCTTTGATTCTAGCTGATATTCTCCTGTCACACATCACTCCTGACAATTTTCTCCACCCATTCCAACCTGCCTGTACTCGCCTCTTTATTTTGTTTACACTCTCTCCATTGCTCTGTACTGTCAACCCCAGGTACTTAAACTCCTGTACCTTCTTTACCTTTTCACCCTGTAATCTTACTGTTCCACTTCCCTCTCTTTCATTCAAACACTCGTGTGTACTCTTTCACTGACTTTCATTCCTCTTTTCTCCAGACAAACCGCCAGGTTTTCCCTCCACCTGCTTCCTGCTCTCACTACAGATCACAATGTCATCTGCAAACATCACTGTCCAAGGAGATTCCTGCCTGACCTCGTCTGTCAACCTATCCATCACTACAGCAAAGAAGAAGGGGCTCAGAGCTGATCCCTGATGCAGTCTCACCTCCACTTTAAACTTCTCTGTCTGACCTACTGCACATCTTACCACTGTCCTGTTCCTCTCATACATGTCCTGCAACACCCTGACATACTTCTCTGCTATTCCTGACTTCCTCATACAATACCACAGCTATTCTCTTGGTACCCTATCATATGCTTTCTCCAGGTCTACAAAAACACAATGTAGCTCCCTACGACCATCTCTGTACTTCTCCATCAGCATTTTCAGAGAAAAGATTGCATCTGTAAGGCTCTTTTTGGGCATAAAGCCATACTGCTGCTCACAAATACCTACTACCCTTCTTAACCTAGCCTCCACTACTCTTTCCCATAGCTTTATTGTATGACTCATCAACTTTATACCTCTGTAGTTGTTGCAACCCTGCACATCACCCTTGTTCTTAAACACACCCTTGTTCTTAAACACCTCTCCTCCATTCCTCAGGCATCTTCTCACTTGCTAAAATCCTGTTAAACTATCCAGTAAGAACTTCCACTTCCGCCTCTCCTAGACATTTTCAAACCTCACCCGTTATGTCATCAGGACCAACCGCCTTTCCTCTTTTCATTCTTTTCAAAGCCATCCTAACTTCGCATGTACTAATCTTTTGAACTATCTGCTCCACTTTGTTTACCTCTTCTACCCTTTTCTCCCTCTCATTTTCCTCATTCATCAACACTTTAAAGTACTCCTTCCATCTTCTCTTTACACTCTCCTCACTTGTGAGCACCTTTCCATCTCGATCCTTAATAACCCGAATCTGCTGCACATCCTTCTCATCTTGATCCCTCTGCCTTGCTAACCTGTACAAGTCCTTCTCTCCGTCTCTAGTGTCTAACCTAGTGTACATTATATGCCTTCTGCTTGGCCTTAACCACTTTCCTCTTCAATCTATGCCGCAAATCCTTGTATACCTGTCTACTTTCCTCAGTCCTTTTCCATGTCCCACTTTTTCTTGGCTAACCTTTTCCTCTGTATAATATCCTGAACTTCCTTATTCCACCACCAAGTCTCCTTATCTTTTTTCCTCCTTCCATGACACACCTAGCACTGTTTTTCCTGTCTCCCTGATCACTTCTGCTGTAGTTTGCCATTCATCTAGGAACACTAACTGACCGCCCAGTGCCTGTTTCAACTCCTGTCTAAGTTCTTCACAGTATACTTTCACCACTTGGTTTTCATCTCTACCTTTGATTTCTTCTTCCAGACCAAGATCGTCATCTTACACACCACCATTCTATGCTGTCTGGCTACACCTTCTTCCACCACAACTTTACATTCACAAATCTCTTTCAAAGTGCTTCGTCTGCATAAGATGTAATCTACTTGTGTGCTCCTTCCCCTGCTCTTATAAGTCACTAAATGCTCTTCTCCCTTCTGAAAAAAAGTATTTACCACAGCCATCTCCATCCTCTTAGCAAAGTCTACTATCATCTATCCTTCACTGTTACTTTTCCTGACTCCAAACCTGCCCAACACTTCATCACCTCTGTTCCCCTCACCAACATGTCCATTAAAGTCCCACGCCTTAATGGTTAACAGAAAGATACAAAATGGTTGATTGAATTTGAATTGCTTCTGTTTAATTTTTTATTTGTAATTTTTGTTAAACAAGTTTAAATAAAAACAGTATGTATAGCCTAGATTATAAACCATGCTGGAAATGACATAAATAAAAATAAAGGGACGTTATCATGCCAAAAATTGATTGTGTGGAGAATTTTGTAGTAAAGTATTTAATTAAAAATAAATGTATTTATTAGCTGGGGTAAATTAACTTATTATGCTGAGTTAAAGTATTTTGGACGCAGACTAACTGATGCCACTGTAAAGTGAAGGAACGTTCATTTTGATGTGGAATAACTAATTTCATGGACACTTATTATTAAATATCCCCAAAATATTAAAAATCAATTGGGGTGTGGGGACAAGAGTGAAAAAGAGGGTTAGACAGCTTCTATTTTCTTTCAGGAACTATGTTGTAATTAAGCAGTGTGAATAAAATTTACTGTGAGTAAATTTACTGTGAGAGCTAGGCACGATGTATGAATAAAATTGCTCAACATTGATGCACGAAAAAAAAAAAAGAATTAAATTAGAGAAAAATGTGAAAAAAAGAATTTGTGAAACGTGTTCTGCTGTATGACTTTCCTCCAAATCTCTGCCCGTATGGTCGTGTATTTTGCATCCAACACATGCATAACCGTCTCTCTTTTGGGAACTATATATCCTGGCTCAAGTGTGCGCATTAATTCTTCGAAGCCTTTGCCTTCTAAAATGTTTATTGGCCCCATGTCAAACTGCAATTTTGTTCATGATATCTCTTTTTCTATTCTCTTACAATAGCCGTCTAAAGCTTTCTTTGAGTTAGTCTTGACGCTGCTCCAGTACTACTAGATAAACTGTCGTCAGTCTGATACTGCGGTTGGATCTAGAGAAAGGAATTTATCTTGTTATAAAACATCTTATGCTGTTCGTAAATTAATGGAGCTATTATATAAATAAAATAGTAGACGGTCTTCTGTTTACCCAGAATCTTCTTGGGAAGAAACTTACCCTTTTAAATGTGAGGTTATATTTGTTGTTGTTGAGTGGTAGGACATGATCTGTTGGCACAATTTACATTTGGATCATTTTTTACTAATTTAAAGTGTCTCCACATTGTTAAAGATTTTAATTTCTGCTGCCAAGATGCTTCTCTGTTGGTCACGGATTATGGAAAGCCAAACTTAAATCTGTCACGAGGGTGATTGAATTTATGCATGGGAAAATTAATATGCATGTTAAAACTATTTAGGAAAAGATTATTTCTTTCCACATTTTATTTTAACGGTATTATTATAAAAGGCTATATTTTTAAAAGGGGATTTCTATGTAAAATCCGATATTGAACACTCATGTATAGGTAAAATGGCATGCTCCTTACACCTCTAAGAAAGTTGACTGTGGTTGGTAGTTCAGTCAAGCTCCTCCTATCGAAGCATCGAATCTTTACCTATGTTGTGTCACTCCTAGTTTACACCTTTACTACCCCACTCACATTCCCCAGCCAACATAGGCCTAGAAATCTAGAAAGATGAAGTCGCTTATCACTCTAAAGATCTATGTTTATGTTAAAGTAACTTTAACTCATAAAAATAATTTGAGCGATTTCTGCCTAGCCTGTTCACAGAAATTCCCAATAGAAAAGTAAACAAACCATGAAGGTAGTGACAGACGTCCTAGCTGGGCTGATCTTTTAATCCGACGTTCTCCAGCTAATTCTTCTACTCTAGAGGTTTGGAGAGGACTGTTCTAATAAATCTAATAAATCCCACCTCTTCCTAGGGGAATTCTGACTAATTCCATTTTATTTTGACTAATATTAAATCCACTTTCAAGTGGGCTTTTGAACTTACAGTCGTTACACCTTCTGCTTTTTCTGCTGTGTATTAGCTTTGATTTATGCACCCAAATCGTTCAAATTACTAGTGTGCCACAGTGTTTTGTTTTCCTTAGAGGTCTGGTTGTCCCCTATAAACTATTACTAACAAACGGTAGGTACCTAATAAGTAGGAGTAGATAATAATCAGCGCTGGTCATGATACTTCAAAAAAAAAGTAATTTGTTGTAATTACTAGTTGCTTCTTGCAAATAGTAACTGAGTTCCATCATTATAAAAATAACTAATTACCAAGGAAAGTGATTAATTGTGTTACTTTTTCAAATATGTTGTGTTCAAATATGTTAAATAACTTGAATGCACCCAGTATGAAATAGGTTAAATTAATGAAATGGACACTAAATAGAATAAATTATTATTATAAGTCGTTGTACACTAGTCTACACTGTGGTAATGTTGTGGTGTCATGTGACGATGTGAGGTGATTGATTAGATTAGAATTACTTCCCACCGACGTGGAGAAACTCTTTCTTCCTGGTCATAAATTACATGGTACATTAAACAGTCTTGTCTTTTACCTTAACCAAGGAAAACTAGTGTTTATGCTTCCAGTTTAAACTCGAACTTTACCAGTAAACCCGTAAACATACTATATATAATGTACTTTTTTAATGGTCGGGACGTCCGCACTCATTTAAATGTAGTAAATCTTTGTGATTTTCTATGGATTTCCTTCACACACTACTCAGCTTTTATCTAAGTCAATTATTATCAGTTTTGTGGTTATCTCCCACCCCCAACACACAAACACACCAATCATCATCATCATCATCTGTATTGCGTCCCATGCCACCCCATGCACACCAGAGAAAAAAAAAATTGCAAGTCTTATTAAGCTACTTGCATTAAAACTGCTTGAAGGAGCTCAAGTATAGTAGCACCACATTTTACTGTCAGTAATAGTAACGGCGTTGTAACAGGAAAACAATACTGAAAAAACTAACGCCACCGAATGATGATGATGATAAACCTGAAAATAGAATCAGACTGGGGTAATAAAAGTTCTTTGGTCTCTTAATCAGATGAATATCCTCTGTGAAAATATGAGAGACAGATGGTGGATTTTTCCAAATGTCTGCATTGGACTGTAGGCAGGTTTCTGTCCTTATAAGCTTTATTGGTGGTAAAATAACTTTAAGCAGTGTCATGAATACCCTTGACCATTTGACTCAGGTTTTACTAACAAGAATAAGAACTAGTACATGTGTAAAATAAATAAATGTAGGAAGCTAAATCAACAGAATCAGGGTCAGCAATCAATAAACTAAACCGGATTAAACCTACTGCAGAGCTTTGCAAGTGATATGGTTCACAGAGACACACACACACACACACACACACCTTTATTACATCTGTTAACCGATTTAGGCTTTAGGGCAAAGTCGAGTCATCTGATCAGAGGGGATTTTTCCCTGTGGTAGATTCTTTGACCCTTTCTTTAAAACAAGCGAAAAGATTAAGATGGCAAGATTATTCTGTGTGTCTTTAGAAGATCAGAGAATCAGAGGCATCTGTGTGAATGTAGATTGTATTTAAGGTTGATAATCCACTCTTATAATGATGACAAACAGCATATATGACAATGATTGCTATGGTGTTTGGTGGCTGGGCTCCTACACTGACAGTACAAGTGCATATTTTGTCTTGTCTTATTAGTAAATGATTTTAATTGAATTTATATTCTCAGCTTCTTTCCATAATTCTGAGAGTATTTGATTTTTTTGCCTGGTCCACCTGCACGATTGCCAATGTCTGTTTCCATTTCTGTTGTTTTTTGTGTCATGCCAACGCTTGTGATATTGACAGGACCTCTGGGCATCATGCCATCAACAGTTCTGCAGCCAAATCCACATCAGTTCCTAAACTGTGCCAGGTCTAAGTCCTCGTCTGAACCGACTATTCAAATCTGTCTATTATTCCAATTCTTTTGTATTTCTGCAGGTTTTTTAAATCTGGTTTTTGGCTGTCTTTCTTTCTTTCTTTCTTTCTTTCCTTTCTTCTTTCTTTCTTTTTTCTTTCTTTCTTTCTTTCTTTTTTTTTCTTTTTCCTATTTTTTCTCTTTTTTCTTTCTTTTTTCTTTCTTTCTTTTTTCTCTTTTCTTTTCTTTTTTTCTTTTTTTCTTTCTTTTTTCTTTCTTTCTTTCTTTCTTTCTTTCTTTCTTTTTTTTCTTTTCTTTTTTTCTTTTCTTCTTTCTTTCTTTCTTTCTTTTTTCTCTTTTCTTTTTTTCCTTGTATTTTCTTTCTTTCTTTCTTTCTTTCTTTCTTTCTTTCTTTCTTTCTTTCTTTCTTGTCTTTTCTTGTATTTCTTTATTTTCTCATATTTTCTTTATTCTCTCTTCTTTTTTCTTACATTTACATTTGCAGAATTTGGCAGATGCCCTTATCCAGAGCGACATACAATTTGCATTGTTATACAGCTGAGCAATTGGGGGAAAAATACAATTCTTGTACTTTCTTTCTTTCTTTCTTTTTTTCTTTCTTTCTTTCTTTCTTTTTTTCTTTTTTTTCTCCTTTTTTCCCCTCCTTTAACCCCCCCTTCCCTTTTCTCACCATACCTTCCTATCCCTTCATTTTCTTTCCTTCCATTCCCTTTTTTTGTATTTTGCTCTCTGCTGTTTTTTATCTCTCTCTCGCTCTTTGTTAAATGTCATCACTTTCGCAGAAACTATGGGAGGGAATCGATTGTCTGTGTGAAAGCATTGACGGATTTGTGATCTATCATGTTGTAATTGTGGCTGCGATAGTATTTTATCATAGAGATCAATCTTTTTTATCTCTCTCTCTCTCTTTCTCTCTCTCTTCTCTGCTCTCATTCTCCCGGTCAAGGCCTGATTCAGCTGTGCATATTGTTCATTCGGTTCCGGGTAACAGAAATCATTAACTGAGTAATGAACAATTCATTTTTGCCATTTCCACAGTGTCGGATAGATTGTTTCACAGTTTGTCACAAGGAAATGGCGTGAAAAGCTGCGGTGAATCAGTTCAGTCAAACCCTCCTGTGCTCACAGGAAAAACTGGCTCTGTACTTTATATGTTTACTGGTATATTTGCAGATTTTTTACAATAACTGACGCTGTTAAGATTCTAAGTAATGCGCTCACATTTACAAGCAACCAGTAAGTGTGTGTTTGTTTGTTTTTTATAGCTGTGGAAGGCATTAGTTATTTTAGGGATGGGCATCCCATCTTTTATGAGTTCCATTGTTTCCAACTATCCCTGACCTACCTACTGCTTATTACCTGGATCAGGTGTGTTCAGTGTTTAAATTAGTAGTCCAACACCTTAACCACTGGGCTACCACTTTCCCCCACTTATTTCATAAGTGAAAACAAAAACTAACTGATATAATAGAACATGGGGTAAGTGGTAGCGCAGTGGTTAAGGTGTTGGCCTGCTGATTGGAAGATCGAGGTTCGATTCCAAGCACCACCAAGTTGCCACTGCTGGGCCCCTGAGCAAGGCCCTTAACCCCCATTGGCCGGATGTATAAATGTAAGTTAATCTGGATGAGTGCATCTGTCAAATGCTGTGAATGTAAATCTACATCCAGAAAATGGGTAAAGGTTCAATGTCGAAGGTTTTATTTTATGTTTAACCTTCAGAGGTTTTATGTCCTGACCTTTTATTTCTCGTTTTTTGCAGAGTCGAAAACATGCGAACAAAGTGCGACTCTACTACATGCTGCACCCGGTAGATGGAGGCTGTCCAGCTAAAAAGCTACGAACACAAAACGTAAGTATTCCAAGCGGTCAAACACTTTCGTTTCTGCCTGTCTGAATGTAGAAGTTATGTGCACTCAGGGCAATTTGAGCATCATTTCAATTTTCCATCAAGCGAGAGAAGAAAATATTCAGAGCTCGAAGGAAGACAGGGTACAATTGGCATTATGAGAGTGTCAGGCTGTCATCCGTAGCCAACAATGAGTGAAAATTGCGTGGCAAACAGAGAAGCTGTTTATTTTTCTAGTAAGAAAAATTTACGCCACATGTTTTTCGGCATTTTGCAGTCTGAATTGTCGTGTGATACTGCCTTGTGATTGGTCAGATGGTCAGTCCAGGAAAATCCTGGGTAATATATATATATATATTAATTGATGTTACGATACTGTTGTTTCTATAACAATTATAAAAGTTGCTTATATTTCACAATTGTTTCGGCTATGAATTTTTTACTGGGGGAATTTCTAATTGTTTAGGGTATAAAATGAATAAAACCAAAATAGTAGCTAATTATTCCATTTTTTTATTATTTGTTGATTTGTTTCGTCTGATTAAAATGAATATTTACCTTTGATGCCTTTACTAAAACAACGAACACCATATCTATCACTATCTGAAAGGTTTTCCTGACAGTGAGCTTTTTCTATTCTGGTGTTATAATTAGATTTATTTTTTTTTTTGCACTGTTTTTCTCCTCCTCCGGCTCTCCTGTCTGTGTTCCCGCAGTGCGTGATGCCTGTGGAGACCGCAGATGCTGCGTTTAATATCCCATTGACTCTAAACACACCCACCAAAGAGTTCTCTCTATGTGGCTTAGCGTGTCCTTTAAATGTTGATTTGAGATGAGAAAGCCCCGAGATCCAAAAGCTGGAATGCAATTAAATACTTACACTAAAGTAGGAAGAAAAAGTTTTTGAACATACCGCAGGAAATGTTTTCGGTTTGTGTGCTGAACAGAAAGTAGGTTGCTTGCAGTTGCTATAAAAAAAATGAAACGCTGTTTACAAGCTAGCTGAGATAAAAGCGCTCAGACGATGAAGACAGCGCTCAGACCTGAAAGGAGCATCAGGACTCAGATTCCTGCGGTGTTTAATCTCGATCAGCCATCTGTTAACGCAACGCTTCGGCGGAAAGTCAAATTTCCGCTTCGGATGAAGTCAGGCAGCCAGGACACGATTGGTGTAGTGCGTCACACCAGATAACTGGAATAGCAGGATTTTTTTTTTTTTTAATGAGATGTCTTACTGTCATCTATAAAACATACATACAAAACTTTACCATGGAAATGTGTTTTCGTTGCCTAGAACCTGACTGACTTAGGAAAAAGTGGCTAATGTTATAAAAGTGGCTAATGTCAGAAGAGACGGCTTAATACTAATACTAATCGTGATCATTTTTTCAAATAAAGTTTTAAATTTCATTTTTGAGTGTTAAACAAACATTTGCCATTTTTTGCTTTTCTTTCTTCTTTTTTTTTTTTACTTTCTGTACTTAAGTACATATAATATAAAAATACTTTGCCTGCTTATTTACAATAAATATGTAACGACTCCACTCTCCCATCCACAGAGGGCACCATCGCCGGAGTTCTGATCAGCTCTTCTTCGCTTTCTGGTTGCTTATTTAAACTGACTGTTGACTTTGGGTGGTTGTGAAGTATTGTAGCTCATGCCTCATACTAAGCGGTCTCTAGTGTTCTTGACTCTTGCTCTTTGTTTTGTTCCCTGCCACGGTTACGGTTTGTACGTTTAGGTTTGTGTCCTCGTCTTGGTTTTGTTTCCCTTGTTTGTTTGTTTCCTCCCTTGCCCGCCTCATGTTAGTGTTTCTGCCTTCCCCGTTCTTTAATGAAACTATTACCTGCAACATGGATCCTACTCAGCCTGTTCCTTTACAAAATATGACATGCTTAAATACTTTTATTCTAGTAATTCTATAAATGGTGACTAACTTACTGTCTACCAAAGTTATTTTCCAGTAAAATAAATATAACTTTACTCAAGTGTTGCTTTCAGATACTTTATACACCTCTGATCATAAACGTCACTGAACAACTTACTTAACCTAACAACATGCGAAGCAGTAGACAGGTTTATCAGAAAAATAGCCCGAAAACAATCAACAGCAGAAAAAAAATCCAAAACTGTAACAAGAAGCAGGAAATCAAGAACTGAGTGAAGTTTTCAGGAAGGAACATGATTGGATTAATTAAATTAGGAACAGGTGAGTGCAGTTAATGTTTCAGTGCTGATGGTTGTTGGAAGTTTCGTGGTGGCTGCAATTTTCCAGAAGCTGCAGAACTGCATGTCCTGACAGTGTATAACAATAGAAAAATCACCCAGCTATTTGTCCAAGCTTTTAATATTCTAAAACTGTCCCACCAGCCAGCTCCATCCTACCCCTGTAAATAATGTAAAATCTGGCAGCATAACTTATTTTATTTAGTCCAAAAAGACATGCCTTGCAGTGTCCACCTCCACTGGCTTTCTGTATGTATTTATAACTAGATTTACTAAATGTTAATGATTCTTTCCTGTTACTTAAAGGCTTTGGATGCTTCAATACATAAAATTCCAGAGGTCCTTAATTAATTTTAGCTCTGGGGTATGTGAGGGACAATCAACGGAATTCATGTCTTTGGCATCCAGACTAATCCAATTCAAGGACCGTACTAATTTTCCCCCAAAAAATTATAAAACATGAGCTAATGTGCAGTTGCTTAAATAGTAATCCATTGGTGTAGCTGGAACTTATTTATTTACCTCAATATTTATTAATATAATTCATATTTATAGATTTACTTTAGCACTTTTTGATTTCAGTCGTAGACTTATGTTTTGTTAGTTATCTATTATTGGTCAAAAACTTTTGATTCCCAAACTTTTTGATTCTTGAACTATTGATTCATCAGTTATCACCAACTACCGGTCGACCTCTAAGTCTAACATATAAACAAGAATATAATTATACCTTGGGTATCGCTTAGTTTGTCTAACATTTGTTTAACATAAATACATTTCCAACAAGAAGAATAAAAAAAAAAAAAGTGACACGTTGGACATTTCAGGCACTTGACAGAACAGAGGCGGGGCTACAAGGTGCTCTCTATTCCACTCAAACAGAGGCGGGGCTACAAGGTGCTCTCTATTCCACTTGAAAACAGAGGCGGGCTACGCGCTACAAGGTGCTCTCTAGACCACTAAAACAGAGGCGGGGCTACAAGGTGCTCTCTATTCCACTAAAACAGAGGCGGGGCTACAAGGTGCTCTCTATTCCACTAAAACAGAGGCGGGGCTACAAGGTGCTTCTATTCCACTAAAATTTAAGATGGCCAACAACATTCAGTAAATAAGACAGTTAAAAATGTCTTTTAAACTCAGCCCATGCTGTGTAATTTTTTTATTTTTTAACAATTAAAATGATTTTAATTTTAAATTAGTAAATAATTCTAAGTAATTTGTGTTTGAGAGAGATTTGAGACAATACACTTCTGAAACACTATAGAGTGCATAGTGTAAGTGAGTCAGATGCCATTCTGGACCCAGCTGTTATCTTTTCTTTTAATAAAGTTTGTAATGGCATTTTTGGGACATTGACGAAACGTTTTCCAGAAAATGCTCACATAACATCCCGCTTAAATAGCTAGTGAGGTGACTGACAGCACTGACTCCTTATCCAGCAGTGGCAACCTGGTGGTGCTGGGAATCAAATCCCAGTCTTTAAATTAGCAGTCCAACACCTTAACCACTGTGCTACCACTTTCCTTATATTTGAAGTGATTTCTATTGGGTGTCAGAATTGTGACAATGCATGATTACAAGGACAATAAAGCAAAAGCACCCATTTTCTTAATAGTTGTGTTTTATCCGCAGTTAATATAAGAACCTCATTGCTTTATCTTTCTCTCATTCACAAGTTCAAAGTCAGCAACTTTTTCGCTGATGGAAACGAGAGGAGACTGTCGAGGGTGGAAGCAATTATTTGTGCGCAGATCTATACGCTTTGCATGGCCGCTGTTGCATGCGTGTTGATGGAAACTGCAGATCGTTATGATGTGTATAACTTTAATGTGTTTTACTATGATGCTGTAGATTGTTTTTGGGCTTGAAGGCGAGGATATCTTTACTATTATTGTTTCGGTGCGAGTTTTCTGACACATTATTTATATTATTATTGCAGTTTGATGTTTCCACAGAGTAACATCTAGGAAGATTAAAAACAGACACTAAATACTCCTGAAGTTCTGCTTCTTAATATTTCTAGTAAATGTGTCACCTGAGATCTGTTTTCCCACTTGCATAGAAGAATTTTGTTATTTATTATGTCGGCTTCGTTAAAGGAAACCCTGGTTTTGTTGAGTCGCAGTTTTGGTCATGATGAAATATTTTGTTTGCTTCAGCACCATGATGGAACACATGGTGACCTTGTATAGACTTTTAGCTACAGAATGAGATAAAAGTACCTCTAAATATAAAACCGGAGATTTTTAATAAAAGGCAGCGTTATTTCGTAACAGCATCATCCCTGTAACGCAGCCTTAATGAATCGACGGTAAAACCTTCTTGAATCAGCGCTGACTCTTTCCCCGCTAATACGGATCCTCACGCGGCTCCCAGAGGATGTATTAAAACCAACAAACTGCTAAAACCTGTTAAAGAGGATACCATCTGCATGCTGGGACGCGTTTTCAAGCCTGTTGGATGTCCCGACTGAGGTTTAATTAGCACTCTAATTACCAGTGTTTTAAAATCGATCCCAAACTGAAGGAAGAGAGGAAACCAATGTACGACCTTCTCTAACACTGAGTTGCCAGGGGTCTGTATGCTTCATTTTTATACATGATAATCTGTAATAGTGATTACAGGAAATAAATGAGGTGTAAGACTCAATAGAGCAAATAGATGAAATCGCAAACTTCTCTACTCTATACAGTGTTGGGTGAGTTACTTTGGAAATGTAAGTAGTGTCACTTTTCAATTGCTTTATAAAAGTAATATAACTGATTACATTCTATTACTTGGTTGACAATAAATTTCTTGGTTTTACATTTACAGCATTTGGCAGGCACCCTTATGCAGAGCGACTTATATTTATCTCATTTAACTTAGCTGAGCAGCTGGGGGTTGGGGGCCTTGCTCGGGGGTCCAGCGGTGGTGGCTTGGTGAGGCTGGGAATCGAACCCACAATCTTCAACACCTTAACCGAGAGCCACCACTTCCCCCTTTTTTACATTTAGGTTACCATACTAGCAGCATATAGAGAAGCGATGCACCGATTCAATACAAGATCTATAATACATGGACATAAGAGCCCTGCCAATATTATAAAAGTAGCGAGTCTGTAGAGTGTAACCGTTGCTGACCTTTATTTGCATACTGCCTCTATGTGAGTATCAAAACGTAATTTAATTTAGAAGAAAAAAAAAAACCTTGTGAGAAACAAGGCTTAGTTCTCATCTGGTTAGATGAATCAGCAGGTTGGTACATGCTGAAGCACAGATTAGCTTGTGCAGATTCTGTTCCTTGTCTGTCTGCCCATCCAGAAGACAAGGTCTTCACAAGAAATCTGCCTCTGGGGATCATTGTCTTTAAGTGATGATCCACCAACTGGGCTGGATACAGACTGGATCTGGTGGATACGGTGAGCTGAAAATATGAAAGCAAAAGAGTAATATTAACGTAGATGGTAATATTACTCTTACGATGTAATAAATGCATTGTGTGAACTTGTTTCAATGAAATTAGAATGACATTTACACTAATATTTGTAAACTTTTATACCAGGCAGGGTCAACCTTACTCTCAGACAGGGTGGAGTAACCTAAAGGTTATAGCGGAAGTGGTAGCTCAGCAGTTAAGGTGTTGGACTGCTAATTGGAAGATCGGGGTTCATTTCTCAGCACCACCAGGTTGCCACTGCTGGGTCCCTGAGCAAAGCCCTTTAACCCCCAATTGCACAGTTGTATAAAAGAGATAAATGTAAGTTACTTTGGATAAGGACGTCTGCCAATGCTGTAAATGTATGTATGTATGTATGTATGTATGAATTATAGCGACAAAGTGAATTAATGTAATTCAAATCAGAGAACCAATCAAAAGCATCCGATAATCACCGCTTTAATAAAAGGCAAAAACAGGCAAAGCAACAACAAATTAATAATATTCTATGTTTTTTAAAGGAAAGTATTAAGATGTATTTCTATTTGTAATATATAACATTTTTAGACGTTTATTGTAAATATGGAAGTTCGGTTGGATGAGATAACTTGGCGAACTGCAGTATGATATTAGGAACCAGAGGAGGATGCAGGAGCATAGGAGAAGACGAACGGGACCAGGAACTGAAAGAAGCAGAAGCTGAAGATATATTAGCTGGGAAGATGAAGGTAGACGCAAAAAGTTAGCCGACGCTAAAAAACTGATTTTTTACTAGAAAGTCTAGTATAACTATAAGCGAGAGGAGACAGAGAACTGACGGAGTGTAGCAAGCTCTTAAATAGGGGAGTGAGTGAGTGAGTGAGTGTGAGAGTGAATTGATAATGACTAGAAGGTAAGGATTCCGAAGAGTGTGTTAATTGAGTGGCGGAAGAATTGGATGTTACCTTGACGGTGTTACATTTATTTTGTATTTAAATGACGTAGCAATGTTACATGTTACAACTAGTCACCCTCCCAACACTGAGTGTATATATATATATATATATAGTGTGGAAAAAACAGGAAGTGAGGCCAGAAGTACAGTATGTCACATATGTGGTATGTGAATAACAGTAAGCTAAAATTTTCCTGTACAAAAACAGACCGATTTGCAACTGTCGATCATTCAGTCTGGTGGAAAATAATGGTATGGTAGCCTCGTACAAATATTACAATTCCCTGCTATTAGGTAAACATCATAAATTAAATTGCAAATACAATTGGAATAAAGTTCCTGAGCAAACAGCGAAGGATTTTTTTTCAGCTGTATATAATATATTCCTAATGTCATTTATAAAGCTTAACTATACTTAAATATTGAGGTTACAGATGGTGGTGGTGTAAGTGGCTCAGGCTGGTGTAATAACAGAAACGAAAGTAAAATCTTTTGCTTATTTTGCAAGCGGTATAATTACAGGATCAGAAAGTGTGAAGCAAAAAGATCTGATGCCATTTTCTGTCTTTAACTGCATGCTGAATATTTTAATTACTGAGCTAAAGGAAATGGCCTTCATTATAAGCAAAGAGCTCTCTGAAATCTTAGCGCTTATTCCCATTTGTAAAAGGGACATGTGTGTTATGAGGAGCATTTGAGACAGATGCTCCACAAACATCTGGCAACCGGTCAAAAACTCTCAGGCCAAGTAGTTCTTCCTATATAAAAGCGTGTTTATTTCCGAGGTCGAGCTTTGACTGGTTTTTTTTAGCTCTGGTTTAATGACTACGCCTGATCCACACATTCATTGTCCATCTCATGTGCAGTAGCGGCACACTTCAGTTATAAAGGTACAGACGGGGAGGGAAAATTGTGCACAGAAAAGTGAACAGAAAATCTTTCTTAACTGTGCTGTTAAAGCTGGAAAAGGAGAAAGCAGTACCGCTGGAAGCACAGATTAAATATAGAACCTGAATGTTTAGAACTTCGCAGTTGTCACTAAAACGACTCGGATTGTCAGCGGTAACGTGTTAACCCTTTCCTGACTGAAAAATGATAAACATATGTTTTTGCATAGAGATTTGCATCTTTCATAACCCTGACATTAATGGAGAGGTGGGAGGGGGTAAAAGTAAAAAGAGAATAGTGAACAATTAAAATGCCGTCGGTATGGAATATTGATATATCAGAATAAAAAGTGTTAAAAATAAAAAAAGCAACAAGGAAGAGAACAAAAAGGAAGAGGCGAAGGCGGTCATGAAAGGGACGGAAGGAAAATGTTTAAAAGACAAATAGAAAACAATACAATGAGGGAGGAAGAAGAAAAGAAGGAAGGGAGCGAGAAAGGAAGAAAGCAAATAAGAAAGAAAGTAAGGAAGGGAAGGAAGTAGATAAAAAGTAAGCAGCAGAAGGAAAGATCAAAAGAAAGGAGTCTAAACAGCAAAGAAAGAAATGAAAGAAAATTGTTAAAAAGACAAATAGCAAACAAGAGAAAATGCCAAAAAACCATACCAGCAATTAAAATGGAATAAATCAGAAAGGAAAGAAGAAAGAAAGAAAAAAAAAACCTTGAACAAAAAAGCCTGTCAAAAAGAAAAAAAATGTGTCAAAAATGTGTCAAAATGTGTAGAAAAACAAAGACTGATAAATGTTAATGTCAAAAGAAAAATTTTGGCGGGAAAGAGGATAGGAGAATTCATAGCAAAAAAATTATAATTGTAATTAGAAGAAAGAAAGAAGAATGTTAAACATCAGAAAAAAACTACAGGAAGAAAATGAAGTGAAGTCATGTTTTTGCGATTGTTGCTAGTCTGACTGTATGAGCGTGATCTCTATGTTATAATGCACACAGGGCGACTCGTGCAGTTTCACGTCATCATTCCGTTCATGACATACTTCAGTTAGTTTTGCTTTACTGCCCACCGGCCTTGTTTTAACATTTTGCTTTAATTGCGTCATCAGGTTTAGCTCTCGCATTGACATTTGCTTGATTCTCGTTTTTCTCACAAATTTAAACTTCATCAAAAAACTCGCCTGATGAGAAAGAGCTTATTGACACGTCTGTTTTATCATACAATAGAAAAGAGCATTATTGTAACCAGGCCTGGTTCCTACCAACCATAAAAGGCAGACAGATATCCCAGAGGGGCAATTTTTGGGGGTGGGGTTGAGGAGATAGATAGTCTGTAAATTTCAACTAATTAAATGATGGAACAGCTAAAATATTGTTGTACTACAGCTTTGGTAAAGAAGACCAATTTGGCCAAAACCATTCAAGTAATAATTTGAAATTTACACCCCTTCTTTAAACGCCCTCAGACCGCCCGGCACAGAGACCGTCCCAGACCGCCCGGCACAGAGACCGTCCCAGACCGCCCTGCACAGAGGGCCAGACCGTCGGCCAGACCGCTCGGCACAGAGACCGCTCTCCAGGGACCGCTCGGCACCAGAGACCCAGTCTCAGAGGACCGCTCGGCCAGAGACCCTCTCAGACCCATCGGCACAGGCCCTCTCATACCGGGCACAGAGCCCCTCTCAGACCGCCCGGCACAGAGCCCCTCTCAGACCGCCCGGCACAGAGCCCCTCCGACTCAGGACTGCTTTTATTAAGTCATAAATTATACAAAAGAAAATAAAAAACCAATTGTATACTATGGTCTTAACCAAACTTTGTTTGTGTGGGTAAGACAGACGTTTGAGTGGCCTCAGCCCACCCCTGCCCATGCCTGATTGTACCCGTCTGTGGGCACCGCAAATAAAAACTTGCATGAGTGAGGCAAAAAAAAACATATTTGCTGCAAGTTTTGTTGTGAACGCAGCATTAATGTCCCTCACTGGCATCTCTTGGTTTGACGGTTGTTGTAGGAGAAATCACACTGTACATAAGTGACACTGCTGGAATTTTATTGGAGGAAAAAATTGATCACATCGGTCACAGACGACGACTAATCATTGCACGGTATAATGTGTGTATATATATATATATATGTATAATATAATATAGTATATATTATATAGGCATATAGTTTGGGCACCCCTCTATGGTTTTATTATGATGCGCTCTTTCTCCACACAAAAAATCCAATTTTTTTGCTAGAAAAGTCTGGGTAATATGATGTTTTTCAGATAAATTTTCAGTGATGCAGTATTATGTTATGTAAAATAAAATTGAAAGTGAAAAATAGGCTGTGGAAAAGTCTGGCCACCCTCTTAGTGGTGAGGATTAAAATACATGAAGTCACTTAATACTTAGCACTTATTGATTGCAATAGAAAGAAAGAAAAAACAGGTTAAACCAATTATAGGAAATGGATTTAAAAAGTTGTCACAAAGGTTTAAAGTCTCTGTCACCCCCAGTTAGAAATGTAGTTAGGAAATGAAAGGCCACAGGGACAGTCCTTGTGAAAGAAGGATGTGGCAGACCAGAAAAGATATTTAAAATGCAAAGTCGGAGAATGGTTAGAATGGCCACAGACCACAAATCACCAAAAGACTGCATTTGTGTATAGGTGGATGTATGTACGTGTGTTTTCCCTAGGTATTAAATGTGCTGTGTGTGTAATTAGGCAGTGTGTATATAAGACTGTGTGTGTGTGTTTTCTTTAAAAGAAAGAATGTGCTTTGGGTCTGGATTTGAAAGCTGTCCTGTTTGTCTGTGTATATGTCCATGTGTGTGTGTGTGTGTGTGTTGTCGTTTGTATTTGAGGACGTGTTGAACGCCCAATTAACAAGTCTGTGGTTCATGCACCGAACACGAGAGAGTGTGTTAACAGGTCTTACACGCACAGGCACACACACACAAACACACAATTCACACAGGGAGGCGGAAGGTGCTAAATTGATGCCACACACACAGAGCAAATACAAGATCTTTTTCCTAAACAATGCTCAGTGCTTCTCCAAATCTCTCCGATGATGATTTTTGTCTCATTTGCGCTTATACAATTTACACCGTCTGATTCTCGACCTTGGCGTAGGCAGTCGTGCAGGTTTACATCAACATGCTTGTTCTAATATGTTATTGTTTTTTTAGTATTCAGTGGCGGCTGGGCAATACGGGACGTTGAAACACCGCTCTGAGACCACCCCCATCCCATGAACAGCTTCCAACCCCGATTGTTCATATAGGTGTGCTGGTGTATTTCGATTAAACAGCATTTGGAAGAGCTTAGACAGCATTTGTCATGTATTTCCGAGTTCCACAGCAATCATGAAAACCATTGCGATGCAATGTTTGGCATGCCTTTTATTGTTTAACATTAGTAATACATCCATCATCTCTAAATCGGTTAAAATAAATGGCGGAATCATTGGAATGATTATTTTAAACACTTAATGACTGATAATAAACCCACATCAAACTTATATTCACTACATAAATGCCTTTGTTTGTCACATATACTTTACAGCACAGTGGAATTTCTTCTTCGCATATCCCATCTTATTAAGTTGGGGTCAAAGCACAAGGTCGCAATGATCAGCGCCACTGAAGCAGGAAGGTTTGAGGCTCAGGAAATCGAAAAACTGGTTCACTCAGTCCAGAACTACACTTTTTGCTGTTTTAAATATTTACGCTGAAAAAATGAAAAATTTCAAACTTAACACTATTTTGTTTATTGCTTTTAAAAACCGGCGTCCAAAACAGCACTCTAATGCATTTTATTAAAAAAAAATGCTAACGTGCATTAACACTAGCGCTGCTTTCTGTCACACACAATAATTTTTTTTTTTCGTATTTTCTGCCTTTTTTCATTTCTTTCACCAAAAACATGTCATTTTTGACAGTTGGAAATTTGGTGCGTCGCTAATCAGTAATAACCTGCTATGCATATACTTTAAAAGCGGAAAAGCATGAGATATGAGCCTCACTTTCGTTTGAGCCTCTCACTTTCATTTTAGCGTATCTGTATTGATTTTAGATTTTGGCTGTACATGATTATATCATTCTCAACCAGTCTCATGTATGCAATACCTTTCATTATCCCCTCCCCTCCAAATCCGGCTAAAATATATCGCTAAATTATTGGACTGATTATTTTAAACAAGTAATGACTGATAATAAACCCTCATTAAACACATATTTACTAATTCTATTAAATTCTAATAATATTCACTTACTCATTGTATTCTTTAACATTCATATTGTCAATATTTTATCTAGCATTAGTGATGCATCATCACTGTCAGCTATTTACAGACTATTTACAGTGCATTACTAATAGTTTGATTGTTCAGATTGTTTGCAAAGGTTTAGCTTCCATATACGATCCCAGAGGTGGTGCCAGTGAGGGACCTTAATGCTTTGTCCACACAAAACTCTAAGCAAATATGCATCACTTCACATGCTCTATATTATTCGTGGGATAATTTTGCATCTCAATCATGCAATGCTTTTTTTTTTTCTAAAAAAAATAAGTTTCAGGGTGCCTGCAGACAACTACAATAACACTTTTCTCTATTGTCTGATTAAACAGACGTGGCAATAAGCTTTTTGCTGGTTGGCTTGAACAAAAACGCTTAATGTGAATTTTCCACTAAAGTTGAAATTTGCTCGGAAGACTTGATTGAGGCAAATATTGCACATTTGTGGCAAACACGTTACTCATTTTTTGGGTCGCTCGACATGAATTTGCCTCTGTTATGTCTTTGCATAGACTTTGTATCTAATCTACTTGTGTAAATTCTTTAATTCAAGTTTGGTGTGAACACAGCAAACCGTGTGTGTGTGTTGCAGGGCAGCGAGGAAGGAGATGTGGACAAGAATAAGTGCTGCACGTTGTGTAACATGTCCTTTACCTCAGCTGTGGTTGCGCAGTCTCATTATCAGGGCAAGATCCATGCGAAGAGACTCAAACTAGTGCTGGGCGAGCAGCCTAGCATCACGGGCAAAGGTAATACACACATACACATCATTTAATTTAATAACAACAATAATTTTTTTTTGTTTTTATACACAGTTTAGATTCAACCCCTATTTAAACACACCTGAACTAGCTAATCAACAGGCAGGTGTGTCGACTATTCCCAAAATGGCCGTGGCCCTCACAGAAGTTCAGTTAGCGCTCAATGCTAAGCGCAATTATTCTCTCAGTTTAGTTTTTCTGACTCTTTATTAGTAATTTAACAGCACATCTGATGAAAATGTTGAAATTCTCTATAATTCAATCTCATTTTCAGTTAACAGCAGGGGCTCCCGTGGCTCTTAAACAGCATTTAGGAAGTTTCTTTCGAAAGAACCAATGATTTTTGATAGTCTTTGTTAGCCTGGCCTGCTTAATTAGCACAATAGCTTTTATTACAAACTAAAGGAAATTTGAATAAAAGGAAAAGAAAGATGGTTAAGACGGTGGTAACACTTTGTGTGGGTGTGTGTTTGTTCATGCTCTGGAGTATGAGATATTGCTGGATGAATTTAATACACTCATAGTGTCCTGTTTATATATTATGTTTCAGCACTGAACAATAAACTGCAAGGTGTGTTTGTGTGTGTGTGTGTGTGTGTGTGTGAGATAAAGAGAGAGGGGAGGGGGTACTATCAGAAGGTCATCAGAGCTGGTAAACACTGTGTGTGTGTGTGTGTGTGTGTGTGTGTGTGTGTGTAGATAAGGCTGTGCTGTATAGATGTTTATAAGAGTGTGTTTTATTGACTGAGTGTGTGTGTATATGCGCTTTCACATTATTCTCCATGTGCTGGTGTGTCCAATCTGGTCATTGTGGGTCATCCTTTTCAGTGCGTGCTACCCTACAGGGAAATCGACTCAGTCTGAAAATTGTGTGTGTGTGTTTCAGAGTTACAGGGCCTGAGAGAGGATGTAAGTAGAGCTTAAAAGAGCCACTCAACTGGAAGCTTTAAACCAGGCCAACTCTCTCTCTTTCTCTCTCTCTCTCTTTCTCTCTCGATCTCTCTTGATCTCTCTGTCTTTTTCTCTGTATTTCTCTCTCTCTCTCTCTTTCTCTCTCTCTCTCTCTGTCTCTTTCACTCTCTCTCTGTTGCAGCCCCTCTCTGTCTTTCTGTCTCTCTCTTTCTCTCTATATTTCTTTGTCTCTGTCCTTCTTTCTGTCTGCCTCACTTTTTCACTCTCTCTCTGTCTCTCTCTGTCTCTCTTTCTCTGTATCTCCCTCTCTTTGTCTGTATCTCTCTGTCTGTCTCTCTATCTCAAAAAAATATATAAATTTTATAGAATAATTATCAATCATACAGTTAATGTTAGAATCCCAAAAATGTCCTGTAACAATTTTGGGATTTTAATGGCCAATATTTTTGTTTGCTCATGTATAACATTTGTCCAGTCGTGAACTCCTTCCTTTCTTTTCGCGACTATAAGCTTTGTTTATAACTCTTGTAATGTGGATGTTGTTAGCTGGCTGACCTGCCTGCAGTGAAAAATGTAAATTTTTTGTTAACTGTGTGAACGCAGTAATCATGTCTGTGAATAAAGGCATACCGTCGCATGAAACTTGGAGAGTAACTGGTTCTCAGAAGCTTGATGCTAATGCACTCGGACTGATGATCGCTGCAGATCAATAGGGATCACAGATCCATGCGTATTGGAGAGGCGGAGCCTGTAGGTCACCGCACTTGTTGTTTCTTAATTCCTTAAGTAATTAAATCAGTGCAACAGAGCTTTTCAATGAGATTAGTCAATTCCGAGACTCAGACTCACAACACTGTGTAGTTTTCCTCTTACACCATACTAGGGCTGCACAATTTTAAAGAAAAATGCGATATGTGATAGCATGCTAAATAATGCGATATTCGATATGTGATGCAATATTGTAAAAAAAAAAGCGAGAATAGCTGATGTAAATTGTGTTTGGGTAACTGTAAGGATTTGTAGTGTTTCCCCTTTGAGTTTCTGTATAAAATTCTACATAAAATTTCATGTCTGCATGTGGTCATCACTTACAAAATAATACTGCCATGTCTGAGGTGTTTTTTAGTTTTGGCACTAAATCTTTGGCAGCAGCTGTGGGTTCCTGAAACATCAAGATTAGTCTACTATGAAAGCTTCATGGCTTGTTGATCGACTTGCATCATCTGCGTGCCAGATATTTTACTATCTGCACCGACCTCAAACTTTATTTCTTGTACTATCCACAAATTCATTACAAACCAACATTATATGCACATTTGCGATAATTTCTATATATTGTAGATCCACACGCTATAGCACCAATATCATTTTTTAGTCATATTTTATGTTGTGATACAAGCTTGTCCTCTCTTTCTATCATACATTTTTTTTCCAATATTGTTTAGTGTAACAGACTCCACTGAGACAAGATGTATTGTTGAGAACCCAGGTGCAGTTTTATTCACAGAAGTGAACATATAAACATATAAACTTGACAATAAACAGAACTTCTAGACAAAACAACAAACATAAACTAAACTAAACTAAACTAAACTAAACTAAACTAAACTAAACATGAACACCAACCCTTAACATAAAGGCTGGCATGACCGCTAGCATCAACGAGAACTCACCACAGTGGTACAGGGAACAACAACCACAAAGACAGGAGGATACAAGGGAGCATATAAGCACAAGACAAAACAAGGAACACCTGTGAACAATTAGGACCAAACTAACCAATAAGACAAGGACAAGGGGAAGCACAAGACAGAAAGACAAGGGGAAGAAGGAAGTAAACAAAGCACTGCCTAGGCTAGCTAAGCTAGATAGATAGATAGCTAGCTAACAAGCATAGCATAGCTTAGCCTAGACATAAAACAATAAACAAAACAAGAACAACATCAAACAAGAACATGAAAACCTTAGATTTAGTTTATAGCCACGTGAAGGTTTAATTTTATTAATAATGTGTCTAATGATCCATTCTTTCATTATTTACATTATTTATAGAGTTTGAACGACAATCAGACAACCAATATTTTTTTTTATTAGAAAAAGTTCTGTACTATTGGATCCACCAATATATATAGTGTTGTGCTGAGACGACTGTTATGCTATTGTAAGATGAGTCAACAGTTCTTACAGGTAAGCTAGCTTTAATCGATATATGATATTTAACGAATCAACGAATAATGCCGTACTTGACACTACAACCTCAATTTTTCGACATATTCCTTAATTTTTATTTGGGTTTGTTCACCAGCTGCGGTTTGTTTGCTTAGTAAAGTATAGAAAGTATAAAAAGTCATTTGTATAGAAAGTTCTAAATATCTCATTTGTCTGCTGGAAGTCTCCGGAAAGTCAGCGTTCTCTTCCTGAGCCTCCTGATTACATAAAGTGTCACTCTTCCTCTTGTTAAGAAGACTCATTAAATTTTCCTGACATGCAGGTGTCGCTGGATGATTATTTCATTTGTCAGACTGTGGAGTGTCGAAGGGGGAACTATATAAGGTTTTTTTGCAGAAGGTCATGCAAAGGACAGGGTAGAATTTTGTTATATTTGGAAAAGTGTATCTGTTTAAGTTGAATATATTGGGTTGTTTTCCCTCTATTTTCGATTGACATTTAATCCTGACGTTTAAATTAAATCGTCAGTCCTTATCGGCCCGTTCTCTGACCTTGAACATGTGTGTTAAAACTTTCATTTCGATTTAATCTTTGCTGTAAATACATAACCGCAGAATTTGCTAAGTGCTTTCCAAGTGCTTTTTATGCACAAAAAAAGCCTCGGTGTGAGTTCTTCAGCCAACAGAGAGAGAGATGGATGATAATACCTCTCAGGCATTCAGGAAGCACCGGGTCTTTTGCTCCCATCTGCTGAGGAGTTAGGGAGAAAACAGCATGTTGCTAATGATTCTCTCCGTTTTAGAATATTATTTATTGAGCACATCATTTATCCACCTGAATACTTTTCTTATAAATAAACACTTGAGAGCTAAATAGGAGAGAAAGATCTAATGGTACTGTATAATGATCTATGTGAGGAAAGTAAAGAAATATAGTATAAAGAGTGTGGTAGCTCAGCGGTTAAGATGTTGGACTGCTAATCAGAAAATGATGGGTTTGATTCCCAGCACTGCCAGGTGCCAAGTCACCAATTTGGGTCCTTCAACCCCCAATTGCTCAATTGTATAAATTGTGTAAATCCCTCTGGAAACAGGCGTCTGCCAAATGCGGTAAATGTTGTTAGAACAACTTGATCAGCAACAGGTTTGATGAGCCTAAGCTACAGGATATAACGTTGGTGGACACATCACCAGCAGACCCAAATAATTGTAATTTTCCAAACTATTTAAAACATAAAATGTCAAAATTATAATAAAGAAACAATGGAATACTAAAAGACCCAAACACTGTCCCACAAAAGCCTCTGATCTTCATGAATGCATGCTGTTTTGTGGTTGGAGTGGAAGAAATCGAGTGTCCTGCACTGAGCCCTAACTCTGACTCAACCCCACTGAACAACATTGACTCAACAAACTAGACATAAGTGTCTGGTCTCACTGAGGCCTATTTCATTTCTACCCCTTAGCCCTATCCCTCTGTTTTGCACATACATGTAAAGGGGTAGGGGTGTCTTGATTTTCTTTTGGATGAAGGTGTAGGGGTAGGGGAAAGAGCCAGATACCGCTTGAAGATTTTTCTGCCCTCACACTTTAAGCATAAGGTTATGAGAAATTTTCAAGAATACACCAGCTACGGCAGCAACATGGCTGCCCAAGCGACCAGGAGATTCATAAATAAGTATTGTTTTGGCATTAATAAGAAGTTTAACGAATAACAATGATGTTTTATTACCTTCAATGCTGTGTTCATATTTACTCATCATGTTCTTTAAAGAAGATATTTACAAATGGCTAATGTTTGGTAACGTTACACTGCTGTACGATAGTCCCACAACATACTTTATACTTGATAACATAACCTGATGACTTGACAGAATATCCTGTCAGAAATATAAGTCTCGTGGCAGAAAATTAGCCTTTTAACCCCATGTATGATGACATGTACTGGTGTAGTAGTGGTGGAAATATTTTCATTCCTACCCCTTATCACTCTGTTGCGAAGGGTCAAGTTGAAGGGGTATAAAATAGATTTGGGATAAAGCCTAAGACTATTGTGACTGAATAAGTACAATTTCCCACAGTCACACTCTACAATCTAGTGAAAAGACTGCCCAGAAGTGTGGAGATTATTATAGAAGGAGATGTTATGGATGTGATTATCAGCTGTTTTAATACTTTTGCCCATAATAAGTCCAGATTTTGATCCGAAGATTTAGTTAAAGTCTGAGCACTGCCAAGCTGCCACTTTCGGGTTCCAGAGCAAGGATTCCTTATAAGCCATGGAAAAAAATATCACTCTGACAGTAATCACTCTTACTTTGAATAAGCAAAAAAAAAAAAATATGGATCTTTTAATGTTATGTTTTTTGGAACAAAACACAAAAATTGTGTTTTAAAATTGATGCTGAAAAAAAACAGTAGAAACGTCTTTAGACTAATCAGACTTGAATTTGTGGTTACACAACTAACGCGAAACCACCCAATTTCGGAGACATATAAAATTTTTTAATAAAACCGTAAAAAGGAAAAAATATCAGCAGTAAAAAAAAAAAGCTTAATCAGAACTTGAATCCTTGCTGAAAAAAAAAAACCCATAATGGAAACCTTCTGAACTAAGGACTTAAGAAAGAAAAAAAACTGATTTTGAACTAATTGATCCTTCACATCTATGGAAGTGAAAAGAAAAAACTTAATTTGGGACCTCTTATGCCATTACACAAAAAAAACCCTAATTAAGTGTAGAGAACAAGACAATCTTTATAAAAAAAAAAAAGCCTTGCTCAAATCTATGTGCATATTTTTACGGAGATTTAAGGTTATTAACATTAGGCCTATACCGCTCAATGAGCCTATAATTCCACGAGTGGATTGTAAGAGGAGAAACGGAAGACATCATGATGATGCTAACACCATGTAAAAGCCTTGCTAATACAATGGTGCATATTTTTAGGAGATATTAAGGATTAAAATACATAATTTTATTTCACTAAAATGGGTTGGGAAAAATACAAAAACAGATAAAAAATTCCGAAAAAGGAAAAAGCCCTCATACACGCAAAAAAAAAAAGTCTAAGTCTACGTTGAAGCATAGGGTTATGAGAAATGTTCAAAGAAACACATACGGCAGATAAACAAATAGATTGTTTGGCATAATAAGAAGTTTAACAAATAACAATGATGTTTTATTACTTCAATGCTGGTGTTCATATGTACTCATATGTTTTTAAAGAAGATATGTAAAAATGGATCACGTTTGGCTAAGTTACAATGCTGTACGATAGTACCAAAAAAAAAAAAAAAAAAAAGAAAAAATTTTATTAGATTATTTTTTGGAACAATACACGTGGAAAGGGGTTATAAAAATAGATTGGGATTTAAAGCTAGATATTGTGGAAGAAATAAGTACAATTTCCACAGTCCCACTCTACAATATAGTGAAAAAAGATTGCCACAGAAGTGTGGACGGTTATTATGAAGGAGGTGTATGGATGTGATATAACTGTTTAAAAATCCGAAAAAAAAGCATGAACAAGAAGTTGTTCAAAAAAAAAAATTCATCCGACTGTGACAGTAATCTCGTTCTACTTACTTTGAATAGCATGTCCCTTTATGAGATCTTTTACGGTTTTTTTTTTGGAACACAGCAATTTGTGTTTTAAAATTGACTTAGATGCTGACAGTAGAAACGTCTTTAGACTAATCAGACTTGAATTTGTGGTACACGCTAAACACCCATTATTTCTGAGACATATAAAGGGATTTTTAATAAAACCGTACAGTCTGCTTAATATGCAGCGGTGTGTGTCTTATCAGCTGCCAAAAAAAAACCCATAATGGAAACCTTCTTCCCTCTGCTGACCGTAAGGACATTAAGAAAGAAAAAAAACTGATTTGATACTAATTGATCCTTCAGCATCTATGGAGTCTCAGTGAAAAGAAAAAGGAAACTTAATTTGGGACCTCTTAAGGGCCATTACAGCATCACTGAAGCTCTTATAATTCCATCCAGTGAGATGGTAGAGGAGACGGAAGACATCAACGATGATGCATAACACCAGGTAAAAGCCTTGCTAATAAAATGGTGCATATTTTTAGAAGATATTAAGGATTAATACATAATTTATTTGCAACTAATCAGGGCTTGGGAAAATAACAATAACAGATAACAATTACAGAAAAGATGTGTAGCACTCAATACACAGCAACGTGTCCAAGTCTAAGTCTAGTTTTATCTAAGTCTATTTGTTTTTATCTGTTTATTCTTATGTAATGTTTAGGAATATCAACGATCTATTACATATGTTACAGTAGCTATAAACGTTTTTTTTTTTTTCAACTTCTTCACTTCTCTGCTCAATTTAGAAAGACATAAAGGTAAACTTACACAATGTTATGTACAAAATATAATGTTATGTATGCTATTCACTAAAGTTTTAACGCCAATGCCAACTTTAAAAAAAAATGATTCGATCTAGTTTATCTGTTTATATTATTTAGCTTTAATTTACTACATTATTCTAAAATGTATTTACATTTACGGTATTTGGCAAACACCCTTATCCAGAGCGATTCACATTTATCTCTTACAAACAACTGGGCAAATGGGGCTCAAGGGTCTTGCACAGGGGCCCAGAGGGGGCAGCTTGGTGGTTCTGGGAATCGAACTCTGATCTTCCAATTAGCAGTCCAACACGGTAACCACTGTGTTATCACTTCCCTTATTTGTGAGGTGATCAGCTATTCCATTGTTTAGAATATCTGTCATTTTTTAAAAATGGTCTAAATGTATTGGTAGTGTATTAGTAGTGTATTAGTAGTGTATTTCCATGTCTTCCTGTACTTCTATGTTATTAAATTATAATTAATAAATTCTAGAACGGACTGTCTGTCTTCTCATTAATCATCTTAAATTTACAAAAAAATTGAGGTTTCATTATTCACCTTTTAAAGTATAGATTATTATCAAAAACAGATTAAAATGTTGGCTTTAAGAAAGTAAGACATCTTACTAAAATTGTAACATTCATGGGATTTTGATGTTTAAGTCTTTATTTAAAGTTAGTTTGTTAGTTCATGCTTTTGGATTCTTGTTTCATGTTTTTTATGTTTAAGGTTTATGTAATATGTTTGTTTGTTAATATTTATGTTTATTGTTTATGGTTAGGCTATGCTAGCTATCTAAGCTATGCTGTGCTGTGTTAGCCAGCTAAGCTAGCCAGTCGGTTCTTGTTTTATGCTTTTGTTTACTTTCTGGTTGGTCTTTGTCATGTGATCCTTGTTCCACTTGTCTTCCTGTTTTGGGCTTGTTCCTTGTGTCTTGTTTTCATTGGTTGTTTAGTCCTGTGGTTGTGTTCAGGTGTGTCTTGTTTAGTTAATGTGTTCAGTGTGTATTTATAGCCCCTGTGTTTGCCTTGTGTCTTGCGGTATATTGTTTGTGTCGGTAACACTGTTGTGCGGTTCATGGCTCGTGCTGATTAGTTTGTTTGTTTGTAGTTTTGTCTAGTGTTAATGTTTCTACTCATTCTTGTTAATAAACTGCACCCGCGGGTTCTCAACACTTCTCAGTGGAGTCCATGTTTAAAAAAAGGCATGACACACAGGTAGGAACGGCTATTTTGTTGGTTTTGTCCAGCATCTGCCTCAAGTTAGCACAGACGTCACGCCTATTCAGCTCAGCTTCTGCTACATTCTGTGGAGGCTCAGCTTCTGCTACGTTCATTTGTGGATTTATTGTTTATCAAAATATAAATGTGTCTGGAATTTATTTTTCACTAAATTTTATATAATTTAATAGATCAAATGCTTTGTTTTGTGAATGTATGTTTGGCTGTTATTGGTCTGATAAAGACTTTGATTGTACCCAGTGTTTATTGTCCTAAAATATCCTAAAATGGTTTACATCATCATTGCAATCACAACAAACTCAGCTTTCCGTTAACATGTTTAGCTTTTTTGTACAAAGTTTTTACTCCTGGTACTTATTGTCCCACAGGGAGGATGGTGGAACATTAACAGGTTTAAATCCATATCGAGTAAAATTTCCTGAGCTTATTATCGTTATCGGCATAAAGTTTATCACGATTTTTTAAAATATTGTTTGTCGGCCCAGCTCCGCATTTTAAACTCATTTGTTCCTAAATGCTGGATCTGCTATTAGATTGAACCTTTCTTGTATTGCCTTAAAAACAAAAGCTTTTTATCGTTGCTGTAATATGAAACGGTGTACTATAGATTTTTTTCTCTTTAAACAATTGTCTGGCTTGTCTTATTTTTTAATTTTTTTGGCTTGATGGATGTTTTCTACTTAAAAGCTGTGAAACTGTCATGCTTTACTGCTAACTCATGCTGCATTGCCTTCTTTTAAAAAATAAATGTATTGCATTTTGGACTCAGGGAGACACAATAAAACAACACAAAATGGCATAAGGGTGATGTGCCGTTTAAATACCGAAAATTAATGAGTTTTTTGGTGGGATGTGGTGGCTCATGGTTAAGGTGTTGGACTACTAACCCGAAGATTGTGGGTTTGATTCCCAGCTCCATCAAGCCACCACTGCTGGTAAATGTAATTAATGCTTTGAACCGCTGTCGACCTCTTATCTCACCTCCTACAGATGTATTCACTGGAATACTATCTTCCGCATAACACTTTTGATCTGATCACTTTTGCCAGAATTTAAACAAGTCCACTTCTGTTGCTTTCAGCGATTTACTAGGCTGACTACCGAGCACTCTTTTTTTTGTGCTTTTTTATTAAGTGTATCGAATTTTGCTTGTTTTCCCCTCGTTTGACTCTTACCATCTGCCCTGACTCAGTTCCTGTTCTTTGTTCTCCGACTCTCACTGCCTGTCCCTGCCTGACACTTGTGAACTGTAAGGAGTGTAACACTTTCTCTCTATTGTATGCTGGTTGATATTAAATGGATTCCAACCCTAAATTGCCTGACTTGTCACAATAATAATATATTTAAAAAGTAGTTAATAGTTAGATTGAAGGTATCTGGGCAATCTGCTTACATTTATTAGCCCCAAAAAAAAGAAATCATGCCAAATGTTCCCAGATGAAATCTATTAAAGTTAAAATAAATGACTTTGCTTTTTGTTTCATTCCGTTACCTTGTCATGCTCCACCGAAGGCAGTAAGCCATGTTTCCCTCTTGACTCTTCAGTTCAATTCACTTTCAGAATTCATCCTCATCTCATTTGCAGAAGTTAATTAGCCAAATTAAATTTTGCCCAAACCGTGAGTACGTCATCTAAAAATCTTTAGAACAATGGCTGGGAAATTAAAAATTCTGTATTAAAAAAAAACAACAGACGAAAGAAAAAGATTGCAGCTCCTGGCATGGTGTGACTAACTCAGTGGGACGGAAGTGGAGATTTTAGCATATCTGATGTTTACGACTATGTCCCAGATTTCTGAGCTCCTGCTGATAAATGAAAGCATTGTAATAAACAGTCTGGGTATTGTCTACCAAATACTTAAAAAAAATCGCAAACAAAGCTTTGCTGCTCTCCTTTTGTTGAGGGACTTAAAAAGACCAAAAATTAATCATGGTAACGAATTTCCATTAGACTAAACAACTGTAATGATAAACAGACAGAAACCATGAAGCCAGTTAGTTGACTAATACATTTATAACATATACGGCATTTTGACATACGTCCTTGTCCAGAGTGACTTACATTTATGTCCTTTATACAACTAAAAAAAATTGGGGGTTAAAGGCTTTGCTCAGGGACCCAGCAGTGGAGGCTTGGTGGTGCTGGGAATCGAACCCTGATTTTCCAATTAGCACTACTACTGCGCTACCACTACCCTGATGGTGATTTTTATTCCTCTGGTGTATCATTGTTTTGCAAAACATCTACAACTTGCATGGGACCTTTATTGGTGTGTGTTCTTGACTTGCTGCCTCCCACTAGCACAGGGTCGGTCATGTTATAATCACACACAAACATGAGGGAGCAGCAGGAAGCAGGTGAGGTTTTAAGGTTTCGTTCCTACCCCTCGTTTGTCAGAAATTTTTGCTTATGTGACAGATTAAAGCAAGGGCTCATTATTTCCCAGCCTGTGGTGGTTCTGCAGATGGCAAAATCAGGCTGAAGGAGCTGTCGGGCACAATTCCTTCTGATAGCAGGGTTCTTCTCATGAGAAAAATAAATAAGAAATAAACTTAAGCACTGCACACACTCCTAGAATCTAAAATACTAGTTTATTCTCTGTTTTCTTTAGAAAATAAAATACAGTGAAAAGGACAGAGCAGGAGAGGAAAGGAAAGGTAAGGACAGAGAACGGCTATCCAAGAAACGACAGGGTAGAAGAATAAAGAACAGGACAGAGCAGGAAAGAGCAGTAGGAAAAATTTAAAGAAAAGGAAAGGAAAGAAAATGACAAGTCAAAAATGAAACATAGAAGAATGAAGAGGCAAGGAATAAAAAGAAAATCAAGGGCAGGACAAAAAGGCAAAGCGTAGAGCAGGAAAGAAAAGAAAAATGAAAGGAAATGGCAGGACAACAAAGAACAGAAAGAGACCAAGCAGAAGAAGAAAGAAAATGAACAGCCAAGGGCAGGAAAGGGCAGAACATAAAGAAACAGAGCTGGAAAAAAGAAATATAAGGGGGAAAATGATGAAAGAAGGACAAGAAATGACGGGGAGAATAATTAACAAAGGAAACAAAAAGAACAAGAGATTTAGAAAGGCAAGGAACGAAAGTCTTTATCTTTTAGCATTAGGATTATTGACACTTTTTTTTTATCTCTTTTTTTTCTTTCAGAGGTTACACCCAGTTCAGTTAAAATACCTTCTGAAAGCTGGCCACAACTGAACGGAGACTCGGATCGCTACTGCCAGCTGTGCCATGCGTGGTTCAACAACCCAGGGATGGCGCGGCAGCACTACGATGGCAAGAAGCACAAGAAGAACGCAGCACGTGCCAATCTGCTGGAACAGTTGGGCAAGACGCTAGACATGGGTGAAATGAAAGGTAACACCAGAATTTGACTTCTCCCAAGAGTTTTAAGAGTGTTAAGATCTGTCCTTGACATGACTTTAAGCCAGGTTATACAAGGTACCGTTTTCAAAAAGGGGAAAAAAGTTTAATTACAGATTTCTGAGTAAACCTTATTTTCTTTTCTACACTTTACCAGATCATTCGGACTGGGAATAGTTCCAAAAAAAGATTGGGCTTTTTGAAGAAATGTGCGAAGAAATATTGTAGCATCTAGGGATCATCCTACAATGTTCTTCACAGATGTCAGCTCGTTGGACTGAAATGGGGCAGGTTCTAAAAGCTCATGCAATAACTTAACTTATGCTGTATCGTGAATAATTTCAAAACCAACTCATGTGTTGAGGCGATGTTCTGCCTCAGATTTTCAAATCAGCATTATATTTATTTATATATATTTATTTAAGTATTTTATGATTGATTTATGATTGATATTTAATTGTAAAATTTATAATAGCTTATTACCATAAATGATCATTTAAAATTTGAAATAAAATTATAAAAATGTAATACTATATAATTTAGCTCCTTTGAAATTCAATGAACAGCTAATCGATGTGGGTTTATTTAAAAAACGTCACTTCGGCTGGTGTCATGCTGTAGTGGGTTAAGGCGCTTGCACCCATATGCGGGGTTGCGCTCCGGCGACCCAGGTTCGATTCCGGCTTGGGTCCTTTCCGGACTCACCCACCTCTCTCACCCCTGTTTCATCTCTCAATATGTCCTATTAATAAAATATTAATGAAAACTATCTTCAAAAAACATTACTACAATATTAACACTCTTAAAGACCTGTAAATTGATGGCGAACAAAGAACCTTTTAAAAAAGAAGAGTATATTGTGGGGAAAGTGGTAGCTCAGTGGTTAAGGTGTTGGACTGCTAATTGAAAGATCGGCTTCGATTCCCAGCATCACCAAGTTGCCACTGCTGGGCCCCTGAGCAAAGCCCTTTACCCCCGAATACTCAGAAAAGAGATGAATTTAAGTCACTCTGAATACGGGAAGCCCGCCAATTACCTTTGGATATATTCCATTTCTGACGGATGTCATATCATAGCACCATCAAATAAAAGGAACATAAATAAGACTGATGGCTGTATGAGGCATAAAGTATTAATGGTTTGTTGTGGGTTTGTGGCTAGTGGGATCTGGGGAAGATAAATAGCATTATACATTTTAATAATAATAAGTCTCAGCTCAAGACCTGATTAGTTTGAACAGGATATTGACCCCAAATATACCGGCAATGTCGCTGCAGAAATAGTCACTGGAAATCATTATACAAAACGTCAACTATATCTTGATGTTTGTCCCCAGTTTTGCAGGAAGGAAGGTGGGTGGTTCTGCTTTTTTTTTTTATCTTCACCAGCTATGTAATCGAGTATTTAACATCCGCACTGTATTATTAAGTACCAACATTTTGTCCCTGCTTTCTGGTTCAATGATTGATTGATGATCTAATGTAAAGAATCCTGGGTGAACCGGCATCCCTGTATAGTGAATATTAGATTTCACTGAAAAATCTATTTCGTGCAAACACATAGAATGTCTTGGGTTAGGGTTAGGGTCTCCTTCGTTCCTTTTCTCCGCTTCATTGTAATAAGGAAGCCTCGCCGTTGCAATTATCAGTTATTATTAATGTCGCAAATCATTATAATTTTTAAAATGCGAACCAAACAGTAATGTGATGGCTGAGCAACTCTGGGAGAAAAATGCGACGGGGTTGTGTAATGCGTCGGATAGCTGGAGGCATCTCATCTTTCACACAATGAGTGTAAAGTCAGCTGCAAGATCAGCTTGTTCTCGCTTGTTGCCTCTTTCGCCAGTCTCTGTGTTTTTTTTTGGGTTTTTTTCCTGCTCATTCTTAGCTCTGTCTGTATTTTCTTTCTTGCCTGGCCATTCTTACGCTCTGCAGTGTTCTTTCCTAGTTTTTAGGAAGTTGCCGCTGTGCAGTGGAAAGATGGGTGAAGACTTTGAAGATTGCCAGCTGATAAAATATTCATAGCTGTTCAATAGAGTGGCTCACTCTTGAGATTGTTTGTTTGTTTCTGCTTATGTGTGTGTCATTCTCTGTGGGGGTTGCTAAGCCTTGAACCCAACCTATCTCTTTTATTCTGTTCCCTCGTCTCGTTTTCAGAGGCTTGCATTGCCATCCGGCTTTCCTGGATGACATTTTCCAGTTAGAACTATTGAACCAGAACAATCTTGAAATTAGAGGAGCGGAAACTTTTCTGGGGTGCTATATTATTAAGATTTTCCTGTAGATTTAACAGTATACTTAGCAGAAAACACCTCCTTTCGTAGATGAAGCACTTGAATAATCAACATACTAGAATAATGTTGGAAGCTTTACACTGGCATTGGGAGAGCAGAAACATTTATTAAAACTAAACCAGGAAATTGTGGAACTATCTGTGATTCAAACTTGTTTTTAAATCTTTTTGCTGGAATGAGAATTAATGGGAGCAGAAACTTGCGATAGATTTCTGGTTAGCAAAAAAATTGCAAGAATCTTTATGTAATCTTTAAGCAAATAAGTAAGAGTCTCCCATTAGGATTAATTACTGCCTGGATGATTGTTTCAGCTGGCAACATGTTGTTTAACTCTTGCAGCGAGTTGCCTCCCATTTCTTAAACAATCATATGTGAAGTTGTGGAAAAGATGTACAGGAGTGGTCAAATTATTGGCATGCATCAAGCAAAGAAAACATCTAAGGAGATGGCTGAAACTACTAAAATAGGGTTGAAAAACATCTCATGCATTATTAAAAACTGAAAGGATAGTGGGGACCATCATCTTTGAGGAAGAAATGAAAAAAAAAAAACAACAGTAGACCTCGAGGCTATGTTTTATAGTTAAAGCAAGCGTTTTTACATTAACAATATGGAAGGAACTCAAGGGATTGGGACTAAACTGCTTTAGAAAACCCATTATCTGTGAGGCTAATTGGAAAAAACGGCTTCCATTTGCTAAGGAGCATAAAGATTAGAACTCTGGAACAATGGAAGGTCATGTGGTAGGAAGAGAGGTGGATGAAATAATGCACCCATCATGACCTAAAGTACAAGTCTCTGGGGGGCAGTGCTATCTAGTTCAGTAATGTTATGTGCCCAAAGAATGAGGTCAGCTGACTACCCTAAATATATTGAATGACCAGGTTATTTCATCAATCGATTTTTTTCTTCTCTGATGGTGTGGGAATATTCCAAGATGATAATTTCAGAATTCCTCTGGCTCAAATAGTAAAATAGTGGTTTAGGGAGCATGAGACATCATTTTTAGACATAGATTGGCCACCACAGACTCCAGACTTTTTGAGAATCTTTGGGATGTGCTGGAAAATACTTTGCGCAGCAGTCCGACTCTGCCATTGGCAAGAGATCTTGGCGAAAAATGAATTCAACCCTGGATACGAATAAATGTTGTGACTGCAGAATTGTATTAAAACGATGCTTTGGCGAATATGTGCTGTAATAAAAGCCAAAGACCGTTCAACAAAATATTAGTGGGGTTTTTTTTTGGAAGGGCAGTGTATTTCTGCAGTCAGAGCAATCAGGGAAGGAGAAGCTCTTCCAAAAACTTTCACTCACGAAAACTCTAAAAACCAAAAATGTTCCATTTGATCTCCTAGGTTCAACTTTGGTCTCATCTGACCAGAACGCCTTCTTCCACGTGTTTGCTGTGTCCCCTGCATGGCTTGTGGCAAACTGCAAACGGGACTTCTTATGTCTTTTTTTCAACAGTAGCTTTCTTCATGCCACTCTTCCATAAAGGCCAGATTTGTGGAGTACACGACTTATAGCTGTTCTGTGGACAGATTCTCCCAGCTGAGCTGTGGATTTTCTTTACAGAACAGTATTTATACTGAGACTAAATTACACACAGGTGGACTCTATTAACTAATTCGGTGACTTCTAAAAGCAATTGATTGCACTGGATTTTATTTAGGGGTATTAGAGTACATGGGGGCTGAATGCAAATGCATATCACATCTATCTATCTGTCTGTCTGTCTGTCTGTCTGTCTATCCGTCCATCCATCCATCTATCTATCTATCTATCTATCTATCTATCTATCTATCTATCTATCTATCTATCTATCTGTACATACATACATACATACATACATATATATTTTTTAGCCAAAACACATAAATAGGATAAAATATAATCTTGTCAGAGTTTTAGACACAGAAAAAAATGGCATACTACAAATTTTCAGGAACTGTAGATGTAAAGCGTCCACAAGGAATGATATACAAAAGACTTGTGAAGCGGAAATCTCTACACTGCACATCTCTTTTATGGAAATTCACAGCTATCCTCATTTGTTCTCATTTTCTGTTAAAAAATGTCTTTCTTTTTTTCCCCAACGCCACTATTTTCATTTAGTCTAATTCTTCTTCCTGTCAGTCAGTGTCAATGACGTGGCATTTTTGTCTCTGTGATTTGCCACTGTTTGTTTAACTGTATTTTTAATTCACTGTTTTTTTTTTCATGATGACATTCAGTGCTTTTATTTTTTCCTCCTCGAGCTATTGAGCTCCTTTTTTAAAAGCCAATTTTGGAGGAATCTTCTTAATCTGACCTTTTCGTGCTTGCCTATTATATCCAGCTCTAAATGTCGTTGGTCATTTCTCTTTAAATTATAAAATAGAATTTACTTATGTGGACCACATGGAAGCAACTAGTAGTTTTTCTTCTTTTTTCCCTTATTCTTTACTTCTCTTATCTTCTTTGGGAGAGTGTTAGTTTAGTGTTTTAGGTGTTGGACTGCTAATTGGAGGATCGGGGCTTAATTCCCAGCACCACCAATTTTCCACTGTTTGCCCCTGAGTAAACACTCTGTATATCTGTCTGTCTGTCTGTCTGTCTGTCTGTCTCTGTCTAGCTATCTGTTTGTTTGTATAGCTGTCTGTCTGTCCATCCATCCATCCATCCATCCATCTTTAATAACATATTTACAGTGGAGTGTTAAAAGAGCACTTATTTTTCCATTAAGCGAGCATAGAGCGAAAGTAAAACGTGGAGTGAGCGAGGGACAGGAAAATAAAAATCCGGAGTGAAGTTGGAGATTATAAAATGCCCCACTCTCACATTTACATTTACAGCATTTGGCAGGCGCAACTTACATCTATCTCCTTTATACAACTGAGCAAATGGGGATTAAGGGCCTTGCTTAGGGGCCCAGAGGTAGCAACTTGGTGGTGCTAGGAACTCTCCACTCCTGATACTCTGGTAGTGCCTAATCTCTCAAATCTAGAACAGTTTTTACAGTTAAGTCTTAAAGTCAATAAGGTGAAAAACTCATTAAACTGTGTCCTTCCCATCTGCTGGAATCAGCAATAACAGATCCCTGTGCCATGATGATTATTTTTTACACCATCTGTCTCTTACCGAACAGCTGTGGGCGGTTAAATCTTATTCATACATTTGGTAGCATTTTACACACATTTTATTGTGCTGATCGGCAGCGAGACTATACAAAAACACTGTAGGGGAATTTTAAGCCTTGGAAAAAAATAGTTCAATGTCCTTTTTTACTTAACTTGTTACATCATACAGTTTACAGTAGGAACAGTCAGTATTAACAGTCAGGATCAGGTCCTAATCATGTGCTGAAACAACTGGACAATGTTTAGGGAATCAACATCTAGAGCTGTTTTGGGCATGTGACTTATCACAGGCTACTTAAAAAAGCTACAAGAACCCTTAGAAGCATTTTAATTTACGTAACAATATAACTGAAAAGAAAAAAAGTCATTTTGCTTACAAAACAAAACACTTATTTCTTCATCAGTGTAATTGATGGGGTCTGAACTGAGAATGAAAATTAACATTTACATTTACATTGTACAGCATTTAGCAGACGCCCTCACCCAGAGCGACTAATACATTTTTCTTATTAAACAACTGAGAAAATGGAGCAGTGGAAGGCTGGTGGTGCTGGGAATTAAACCCACAATCTTACATTCAGCAGGCAAACACCTTCACCACTGACCTACTACTTCCCAAGAGCATTCACATTTATGAAATTTGTCAGACATCCTTATCCAAAGTGACTTATATTTATCTCTTTTGGGTGTTAAGGATCCTGAACATGGGCCCACACTGGCAATTTGGTGGTGCTGGGAATCGAACCCTGATCTTCCAATTAGCAGTCCAACACCTTAACCAGTGCGCTCCCACCTCCCCTATAGTAAAACGATACCAAAAAAAAAATTAATTATTAAACCATCTGAATTAAAAATAAAGCTTTGCTACTTTATTGTGGTTTACTACTTCCTGTTAAGCGGAACTGGGTTGTAGTGTAGATGTGTAGTGTAGTTTAGTACATGGGTGAGTCTATTAGAAATACATTTCAGAAATAAATTCTTCTTTTAGTTTTAATACCTCTGTGCTTGACAGACACAAGTTAATTACTTTTGTCTTACTTTTACCAATTTTTTTAAAAAATATTGCATTTGCTATCATAAATGCTAAGAGAATTAATTAAATTGTAATAATAAATTGACAACTTTTTTTTTTAATTAATATATTTTCAGATAAAGAGAGGAGAGATAGAGAGAGGAAAAAGAGAACCTTTCAGTGCTTTACATCGTATAAGTGAAATCACTCCCTGTATCTTACGTAGTTATGGGGAAATATTCCACAAATTTAAGAGTGGACGTTAACATAGTCAACGCAAGATTTTCAACAATTTAATGCTGTACAATAAGTCAAATGACTATTTAGGGCTTTTATGAATAAAAATAATTATTGACAAAGAAAGTAAACAGTGAAACATGATGGAAAACATGTATTGACTAAATCTAACAATACATAATCTTGTAATCCATAAAAAAGAGTAACACATTTTGTAAAATAATTAATATCTAGCCAATTTGCAGGAAAAAGATGACGCATTTGAATGCCAAACTGAACCACAATTATAGACTCATATTCGCTAAATAAAGTATATTAATAAAAGCAGATTTTACTTTAACTATAAGCTCTGTATTAGCCGTAATCGTGTCCCACATATTGCTGTATTCGATATTACAAAGCTGATATCCAATAATGAAAGGTTGAAATGTTGATTTTAATCAATCCGTAATACACTGTACTCAAATAATTTTTTTTTTAAATATTTAACATTTCAAGGTTTTACTTCTCTCTTGTATGTGTTTAGTGTTTATTTTTTAAGATAAGAGTGTCTCTAGTATGTCTCCGCGGCTCCTGCGTTCACGTCGGCGCTTCATCATTTTCTGCCCTTCAAATGGCTCGAGATTCAATATTCTGTGACTTAATTCCGTGTCTCTTAATGACCTCTGATGTCACATTAATAAAGATCTCCCAACATCATACATATTAATTATGATCTTCTCTCGTTCCTTCCCTCTCTGTGGAGCTCATTTGCCTGATCCCCAGGACCAGATCTGAGCTACATGACCTGCTTTCTTATTAGGTGTTGTCGTGTGTCGTGTCATTTGTCGTGTTGTGTTGTGTTGTGTTGTGTTGATGTGTCGTGTTGTGTTGTGTTGTGTTGATGTGTCGTGTTGTGTTGTGTTGAATCGTCCTTTTTTATGTGTGTGTTTTTGGTTCATCGTTGCAGGTCTGAAGCGCAGCTACACTTGCGACGTGTGCAGCGTGACGCTCAACTCGGTGGCACAATATCACGCACATCTGCAGGGCTCCAAACACCAAAACAAGTGAGAATACACTCACATACTTTACTACATACACATTAGTGTTAAAACATAGCTGGATTCGGGGTCCAGTATAACTGTGTGTGTGTGTGTGTACAGGTGTTTTTTAAAAACGACATTTCTTTCACACTGTCTGTAATAGATTTTGGCTCACAGGTGGTGCAGATTAAATTCGCTTATGCCTCAGCAGCTCTATAATGCAGCTTAATATAGGAAAACTTTGTTTCATGCATAAATCAGGCACAAGTCAGATTCAAGGCGAGAGAGAGAGAGAGAGAGAGAAAGACAGAAGAGAAAATAGATACAGGGAATGAACGAGAGGGGAGGAGGGAAGAGAGAAAGAGAAAAAAGAGAGATATAGAGAGAGTGAGACAGAGGGGGGAAGTAGAGGGAAGAAAGAGAGAGACAGACAAAGAGTGGAGGGTACATAGAGAGAAAGAGACACAGACAGAGACAGACCGAGAGAGAGAGAGAGACAGACAGACAGTCCGACAGAGAGAGTGGAGGGGAGGCAGGATCCCTTAGGGTTGCACTGCTTATATGTTTCCTTGTTCTTCTACTCTAGTGAAACCTCCAAAAAAAGCCAGCACTGTTCCATCTCTTTTTTTTATTGGTGGCACTGTACATTGTCGAAATTTGACTTGGATAAGGTCGACCCAAAAAACTGTCTTTCAATATAATAGAGATATAAATATGAAGAACTCATGCTCTGTCATGACATTGCTCGCTTCTCGTCTGAAATAACCTACAATATTCTATTCTTAATTTCGAATGTTTACTGAAGCCCTGCAGTTTATCCGTCTGAGAAATAAACACGGCTCCACAGAGAGTAGAGTTAAAACAAGAAGTATTGATTGGGTTATCGAGTCTTTTCCTACCACTTCAAGTGCCAGCACATATTTTACACTTAATCCTATGGGAAGAGGTCATGTTGTGCCTCAAGTCTAAAAAAGCACTCCTGGACTTTTTTTTTTTTTTTTTTTTTTTTTTTTTGGTCACAGAAAAGCATCCGAAGTTGGAAAAAAGTTTAACATTTATAAAAAGTGTAATTTTTTTTTTTTACATTCCAACCAATAAGTTTGGTATTTGTATGATATAAACATGACAAGATTTACGACTAAATGTTAAATTGCTTTGTAGCTAAAAACTAAGCTACAATGAAGAAAACACATTCTTACATATTTAATTAATGATCCTAACTACTCTAACCTGGCAAATGATATAATGTTAGATTTTTTGTTTGCTAGCAAAGAAAAAAGTCTTTTGAAGTGAGTGTGATACTAAAATGGCAGCTATAAACTACATTTTTCGGCTTCTTTCTGTCAGAATGCTGCAGCATGTAATTCATACTCACAAATCGGCCTTCATTCTGCCAGCTTAGCCCTTCAGCTTTGGTGAAAATATGAGCGTTTGATGTTTGACTTTGATGGATGTAGCTTGAGACTCTGTGATCGCTCTAAAGCCCACAAGTGTGACTTGAATGTGCCTCAGGTTGGCTGGTTTATCGCCAAACACTACTTTTCATTTCCTGAGTTCTGCTCATAGAGTCACGGAGAGGATTGGAAGCCGAGTAGAGAACAAGAGGTGATGAGGAAAAATGGAGGGAGCGATTACTGCAACTGACGTTGACTGTGAAGTATAAAGCTGTCGGTGCGACTGTTCAGTGATAATCTGTAAGTTTAGCAAATACAGAAAAGAATCTAATAGTAGTAATAATAATAATAATTGAAATCACAAATGAAGGAATTAATACTTTTAATAATAATGTATGGTCAGAGTTTAGGTTGGATAGTTAAATATCTGGCACTGATGTTAGGTGGGATTTGTGTGTCTGTGTGTGTGCTTTGACATAAGGCAATTAACAAACCATGACACTTTATTAGCGAACATTGCAGCTGCTGCAGATGATTACGCGCCAAAACGAAAAATAAGGATGTTTGTTGGTTTTAAAAAAGATGACCACAAGCCAACTGAAGCTCTATGAAGAACATGTAAAGCTTCGGGAAAGTTTCAAGTACCTGAAGCAGTTTTAGAAAAGCAAAGCGTATAAATTCAGCCAAATGTATTAAAGAGATAACGAAGAACGATCATATTGCATTAGCTAATTGTACCTTTGATCCCCTGGTTGACAAGAAAAACTAACAAATTTGTAATTTGTCCTCCACATAAACGTCCGAGTCTCACTGATTCACCTTCAGCAGCTGATAGTAATGACCCAGGCATACTGGGCCCAGGTGAGGAAGCTTCCACCAATTTGAGTCACAGTACAGCAATACTGGAAACACAAAATGCAGGAAATCCCAAAAGCAATAAATGTGAAAGGCGGCCCTATAATATTTTCTTGGGAAAGGGAGGTCTCAGACAAAAAAGTTGGGAACCACAATGAAATTAGTTTTTTTCGCATATCCCATCTTAGAAATTTGGGTTCAGAGCGCAGGGTCAGCTATGATGCAGCGCCTCTGGAGTTAAAGGTCTTGCTCAAGGATCCAACAGTGGCTGACTGGCGGTGGTGGTGCTTGAACCTTGGTTTTCCAATCGGCAACTCAGCACCTTAACCATTTGAGCCACCTTTGTCCTTTTTTAATTGAGGTGATAAAAAAATAATAACAGAAAACCAAAAACATTAAGTTAAAAATGGAACAGTAAATACATAAAAAGGAAAGGAGCAGAAAATTTTAATTTTTCATAACTCTACCGAGAGTCTCATAAGGCAGACCTGGCACTCCTGTGAAAACCCGCTTACATGCCCAGTGACTCGAGAACAACCACACAGCTGGGAAGGTTCCCCTGACTGTGCCACAAACCACAAATCAGCAGTGGACCAACAGGAAAGAAAAATCTTTTTTCTTACTTTAATGAGCAGCTTAGGAGAAAAAAATATATAAAGCTGTAAAAAGCTTTGAAGTAACCAAGATGCCTATTTATCTTCCATAACGCAGTTACAGACCAGAATAGGAGTTTCAGCTGATAATAGACACCAGCTGTTCCATCATTCTCTTTTAATTCGCGTGCAAAAACGTCCTGCGTTCTCTTGAGTAATTAGATATTCGCTTTGTAGTGAGAGCTAGCACACTAAACCATATGGCAGGTGAAGCCTCCAAAAAAAACTGAAGAGGTTATCTGAACAATTCCTTGAAGGCACCACAATGAGTTGGTAGCTAAACACTAAAAAAAAAAAACCATTTTAACTGCTGGAATTTTTTGTGACTGAAGAATCTTAGCTGTAGCATAAACACGTCATTCTCTGTGGTTTCAAAGTTCCAGTTGTACCTAAGATTAGTAATCACATAAAGACAGATTGATTTCAAGAACTCGTGTAGTCCCAGATAATCAGGGTGCGAGTTGGTTGCAGCTGCTATTGTAGGAAGAAAGCAAGCCTTGATTCGTCACCAACTTTACAGCAGAGTGAAATTCTTTTCTTTGCATGCCCCAGCATAGGTAGTTGGCGTGATCCGTGATACAGCACCCCTGGAGCAGAGAGAGAGGTTAGCCATGATACAGCATGCCCCTGGAGCAGAGAGAAGTCAGCAGCCATGAGTGGTAGCGCAGAGGTTAAGGTGTTGGACTACTAATTTGATTCCCTGCACTACCAAGCTACCACTGTGGGGCCCATAAGCAACAAGGGATTAGCCTTGTGACAGTGCCCCTGAAGCAGAGGAGTTTAAGGGCCCTGCACAAGAGCCCAACAGTGGCAGCTTGGCATTGCTAGGACTTAAACTCCGATTAACAACCCAAGGCTTTAACCCTTTGAGTCACCCCTCTCCTTCCGAAGAGGCGGCATCACAATACAGATAAGATTTCAGTAGGAAATCTATATTTTCCAGCCCTCAATAGTTTGTTTGAACTACTGCACATTGCTAGGCTTGCGTGTTGATATGATAAATTTGGTCTGTAAGCCAGCCCAGCACTTCCAAGAACAGCTTATCCCACAGTGTTCTGATGGAAATTGAAAAGAGTCAGCAAGAGATAATGCTTGCAAAATCCTCCTTCTTTGAGGAGACAGAAGTTGTATGGCACACTCAGAAATGCTTGAAGCTCATGCATATTAATGAACTTCAAGCCAATGCCAGGGTACCTTTTCACTACAGAAAAACAGGGTTATGAATCACGTACAGCCTATTAATGTGTAAATGTCACATGTTTAAAATCTGCTGCTGTTTCTCAGACCAAACTGAGGATTGATAGGTTATGTCCTTTGATTAAAAAATTGTTTGAACACACAAGCAGAAAGCTGCAGAGATTTAAGGTCTAAGTATCTAAGTAACCTTGCATTCTCCTTAAAAATCATTATAAAAAAAAACAAACGCCTCTTTGTATTTTAGAACGATGGCCATTTTCCCAACCAAACGCTGCTCTTTATGCTTGGCATTTTACAAAAAATGAACAATTGAATGGGGTGGAGACTGTCATATTGAGACACATCAGGGGACTTCAGGTATTGGCTAAGCATAAATATACCCTTTTAAATGTCATAAAAGATACTGATGCTTTGTAGTGCAAGACGTAAACTCATAAACCCTGAAGTGTCCTCCAAATGGCATAGGTAAATTGCTCAAATGCTACCCTAACCAAATGTTTATTTAAATAAAAGGTTGACTTTAGGCTTAAATCCATACATAAAATTATTCTTTGTTTAGGTATTTTCTGTACTTGCCTGCATGCTTTAGATAATGTACTCATAGTTCAGCCAGCCATGTTATCTTCACACATAGGGTTACACCTCAAAGAAATATTATGGTGTAGTTGCTGGTATTGTTGCTTCCTACCAGCCCAGGACTGTGATTTAATGTTTGGGTTGCTGTATCCAGGTTTTCTTCTGGTCTTGTATGTCATAAATACCTGCTTGAAGGTGGGTCCTGTTAAGGGCTGGCATCATATTTAAGGTATTTTTGCATCAGCGTTCCTGGCATAGACTTAGACTCTATGGCAAAAAATTACTGGACAACACAACACAATTACTGGAGATGGATGAATGAAAAACAACTTATGCCCAAAAGACATCATTGTAAGTCCACACTTTTACCTGGATTTTTCACAATGTAATTAAATATAACCCTTTTATTCTGCATCACTAAGAAGATGATTTTGTTCCCAAAGAAACACATGCATTCAAAAACCAGTAGAAAACAGAAGTGGAATATAAATACTAGATGTTGGGGACCTTAATAAGAAAAATGTAATCCCTGTTGCTTTGATAACGGCTTAAACAAGCAGGAATGACCTGACCTGAGTTCAAATTGTTTTATATTGCAGGGCTTAATGCAAAGGTACTGTCATAAACATGGTCCTCAACATCCATAACAGAGAGTTTGATACGAGTCACTATAAAACCAGTGAATTCTCGATGGCTTTATTACCAGTCTTGTGCAATACTTTTTCAAATACCGGTACCACTTCCAAGCTGTCACTGTTGGACCCTTGAGCAGGGCCTTAACCCTTTCTGACTCTGCGTTTTTACCCCAATGCTTAGGGTTTTCGAAAAAAGAAAAAAAAATCACTGTGCAGTAATGTTGCATATTTAACTTACTTTATCCAGCCCTCTAGTGACATATTGGATTTTATCCAGTGCAGTTTTAGAACCATGAGTTTTGCCTTCCCTATACATACTCTTAGTATAGATCTAAATACCATATACAGTAAGAGGGGAAAATTATTTGGTACCCTGCTGATTTTATACATTTGGCCACTGAAAAAGAAATAATCAGTCTATAATTTAATAGCAGGTTTATTCTAACCGTAAAAGACAGAAAGACAAAAACATCCGGAAAAACCCAACTGATTTGCATTTTAGGAAGTGAAATAAGTATTTGATTAAGTAATTAAGTATTTGAAGTATTTGATTAAGTATTTAAAGACAGATCAATCAGCAAGATTTCTGGCTCCCAGGTGTCTTTTATAGAGGTGACAAGCTGAGATTAAAAGCACCCTCTTCAAGAACTGTCTTTAAGGGACTCGCTTAAATAGACCCTTGAAGGAACACTCTGGAAGGGACTCTTTTATAGGGACTTTTCTGAAGGAACTCTCTTAAAGGGAGTGCTCCTAATTTCCTGTATAAAAGACACCTGTCCACAGAAGCAATCAATTAGATTTTCCACCATGGACATGACCAAAGAGCTGTCCAAGAATGTCAGGGGCAAGATTGTAGACCAACACAAGGCTGGAATGGGCTACAAGACCATTGCCAAGTGGTGTGGTAAGAAGGTGACTTTAGTCAGCACAATTATTCACAAAATAACTGCCATATACATGTACCCCTTGGTCTGGGGGTCCATGCAAAATCTCACCTCATGAAGTTTTAGTGATCATGAGAACTATAATGAAACAGCCCAGAACTACACAGGAAGATCTTTTAATAATCTCAGGGCAGTTGAGACTAAAGTCACTATGAAAACAATTACTAGCACATTACGCTACTAAGACTGAAATCCTGCAGCGTCCACAAGGTCTCCCTGCCCAAAAATCACATGTACAGGCATGTTTGAAATTGGCCAATGAACATTAGAATGATTCGGTGAAGAACTGGTTGAAAGTTTTGTGGTCAGATGAGACCAAATTCTGGCTTTTTGTCATCAACCCAACTTACCGTGTTTGGAGGAGGAGAAATGCTGTCTGTGACCCCAAGAACACCATCCCCACCATCATATATGAAAATTGAAACATTTTGTTTTGGGGCTGTTTTACTGCTAAGGGTACAGGACATATTTATCGCATCAAATGGACGATGGGCTGGGCACCTACTTTCCTTAGCCAGGGCATTAAAAATGGGTCATGAAAGGATATTCCAGCATGACAAATACATGGCCAAAGCAAAGGAATAGATTAAGAAGAAAGACATTAAAGTCCTGGGGTGCAAGTCCCATAGAAAAATTTGTGTTGGGTTCTGAAGGTTCGAGTTGCCAACTGTCAGCCTCAAAACCTTAATGACTCATAGAGGATCTATAAAGTGGACTAGGACGGAATCCCTCCTGAGATGTGTGCAAACCTGGCGAACTACAAGAAACGTCTGACCTGTGTTATTGCCAGCAAAGGTTTTGCCACCAAGTACTAAGTCTTGTTTTGCACAGGGATTAAATACTTATTTCACTTATTAAAATGCAAATCGTTATGACTTTTTTTGAAATTTGTTTCTTATTATCCCTGTTAGAATAAACCTTTTATTAAAATTATAGACTGATCATTTCTTTGTTAGTGGGTGAATGTACAAAATCAACAATTTTTCTCTCAAAGGTCTTAAAGCTGTTCTTGAAGTTAGACAGCTTTTGGACCTGACATTCCTACAACACAGCACTCCAGCCAAGGTACCAGTAGGCTGAGTTTACATAAAGGACTTTTTATTAACCTTTACCTAATGCACAAAGACTGCAAGGGTCAGTTCTTAAGCTTCTTATCTGCAAATGATGTAAACAGCAACAAGACGAAGCGCAGAAGTGTGAGAGGATGACAGTGTAGATAAGGCTTCACTCTAGAGAAAAGCCAACCAGCAAAGCAAGATTAGTTTTAGTAAAGAAGGTGGGGCTTCTTACAATAATCAACCGATTAGCTTTTATATTTAGTTTGTGACCTCGATTTCTAATAACAAAGCATAAAGGAAATCAGATCAATGCTGGATCAAGTGCTATTCCTTAAACTATCTCCGGGAACCAGAACACAGGAATAGATTGCTGCTCTAAGGTAATAATGTTAATAATGATTTTTGTCCGCTAATAATTTGTTTCTCTGTTTGTGTTTTTTCTCTTTTGCAGTTTAAAGAATCAGTTATGTGTCCAGTAAAGCTGTACAGAAAGCTAACTCTCTGATTGATGTCACACGGGCTTTAAACAGCTCGGGCTAAAAACTCTGCCTCTTCCCTTTATGAATCTTAGTTCGTTTTTGTTTTGTTTAAACTGGTCATTTTTTTATATTTAAAACCCAGTGCTGACATTAGGTTTTGTCACGTATGTAGGGTTTTTTTCCAACTCATATTTGGGTTAAACGACTTCAACTTGCATTGCGTTTTGTTGCCCAAGGGTTGCTATGATGCATGAACCTTTTTTTCAAACCCAGCTAAGCAATATGTATAGACGAATCTGCATCTTTGATTAAACCGATTTTAATTTAATAGCAACACTGAAAGAGAAAAAAACGGCAAATCGTTCTTTAAAGTCGGATGTAATTCTCATGTTTTACAACAAGGGCATTGTGGGTAACCTGATAGGAGATAAGGCCATATCATCAGGGTTTGAAATACAAAGATCCCACCAGGTCTTTGCTTTTAGTAATTGACTTAAGCAACACCTTATCATTTTACTCCAAATATAGTAAATCAACCAACATTTGGTGTCAGTATTAAAATCTTGAAGCCTCCAGTTTAGCATTATTAAGCTGCATGCTACCAGTTTTTCGACTGGTATTGCGTCTTTGTGTTCTTTTTAATATTCTGGGGGAGAAAGAAAAATCCATTTTCTTTGAATATTTACAGTGTATACTACATTTCTAAGTGTGACTATTGAATTCTTATAGATATAAATATTAGGCTAAATTTCAGTAAGAACTGCAATGAAATTTTATAATGAAAAAAAGTAAATTATTTATTATTAGGAAAAAAAAATAGGATTTATTTTTATCATCTTGCTGTGTAGGTTTGAGAGTCAGTTTATGTCATGTTCACGTCTGAATATTTGTTCTTTTTAAAATTTGATGTTTATTTTATTATAAGCAATGGATGCATTATGTAATAGAAAAAAAGAGTATTTTAAAGAGTTTTTGAAGGAAAAGTTTAGGGGACAAATATTACATATATTACACAATTGTCTTTAGTCTTATAGCCACGTTTATATTAATATTTATTAATTATTATTATTGTTAATTTTGTTAGTTATTATTTTTATTATCATTATTATTACCATTATTATTGTTTTTTGTTGTTTCTATTAAACCACTTCAGATATTTGGCTCTTTTTAACTATATTAGCATAAAGCGTCAATAAAAATCAGTACCCCAAACATAACTTATCACACTGTTTACTTATTAATTATGATTGTTTCCTCTAAACTATTCCTTTCTCTTTAATGTTGGTAATAAAAAAATAAAAAATTTTGAACATTTGATATCGACAATGCCGATTCCGTGCACGAATGAGTCTGCATAACTGCATAAATGTTCTGAGTAATTGGTTCTATTTGGTTCTCCCTATAGCGCAATTCCTTCTAGAAAGCAAGCTTCGGTTCTGCCTGAACACACTCCTTTGTGCTATGGATCATGTGACCAATTGTAAATATTGAATAAAAAGATGCTTGCACCCCTTTGAAGTGGTCTGACTGTTTCCATAGTCGTCATGTGTGGGTCCCCGATTGGCATGTTGGAGTTGTGTGTATTTTTTTTGGATTGAATTTATATTACAAAGAAGTACCAAGCAATAAGACTGTTTAAGTTAAGAACTCTAAACCAGATGCCACCATTTAGTATTTAACATCCAAATGGCTAATAATCATTTTTTTCCCCCAGAAATAAAGGACGCATCTGAATGCTTTCGCCATTTGTAAGTCAAATAGCGTAACACAACACACAAATCATATTAACTCATTGGGAAACCTGGACCAGGATGGTGAAAGACATATTACCTTCTGGCAGATGTACATTTTACTTTACACTGATTTTCTTTCAAGGTGACCTTTGAATTTATTACAGACCTCAATGCTGAAAATCAGTGGAATCTGAGTGGGTTAGGATTAAGATGTTTGTTAATGGGGAAAGTGGTACCTCGGTGGTTAAGGTTTTGGACTGCTCATCAGAAGATTATAGGTTTAGTTCCCAACACCACTTAGCAGCTGCTCAAGGGCCCCTGAGGAAGTCCTCTAACCCATAACTACTTAGTTGGATTAAAAAAAATTGATAAATAAAAGACTCTCTGTATCTGCTGAATGCTAATGTAATATAATGGCCACACTGGACCTTTGGCCTCACTGGAAAAAAAAAACTAGCCACGGATATAAAATTGAGTTGTTTTGTGGTAAAATTCTCATTTTTTAAATTCTTTTTTCAAGTCTTCCAAACGGTGACAGGTGGTACAAAATGTCTTTTTGTAAAAAAAAGTCATCAGAGGACATTGTGTTTCTCTTCCCATCAATTTTTCATCTGCAGGTTCTCTCATTTTACTTCATGAATTATTCATGACTATATATAAATTTATTACCTGGATTTCTATTTCTGTTTCAGTGACAGATTCTAGTGCCATAGTTTCCAAGCTTCTGTTTTATTGATTTATTGATTGATTTGTTTATTTATTTATTTTTTAATCTTCTATTAATTTGAAGGGTCTCCTAAGAAGAATCTCCCCCTTTGTTAAGTTAAATGGAACCTTTAATAATTCCCCCAGAGAAACAAACATATAATATTTGAAATATATTTAAGCTAGGGCTATAAAACAACAAAACCTTTAACTTTACAATCTTTTTAATTTAACTTTTCCTCTTTATCTCTCTCTCTTTCTTGTAGCTGCCTGCATCATATTTAAAACTTTCATGCCTGATTGCAAAGCTAAAAAATGAACGGCTTTTAACTACCTCAAGTCAGTAATCACACACCCTAGTGTTAACATGGCTCAAATGGACCCACCGTCATTCAAAGTACAAGAAAAGGCATGTGCCGATACTTTTTATCCTGGTATCCGGAAGGTAGCTTAATTTCAGCCCGTTTCCAAGCGAAGACTAACCTTATGCAGTAGCTTAACACCATTCTTATAGCCTCAGTGAATTGGAAATGAAATAATTGAAAAAAAAAATAATCACTAAACTAGCAGTATGTTTGTGCTCGATTTATGCCTGTTGGTGCCATTAATACAAACACTGTATCTATTTCCTTTCTTAGATATATAAAGTATTGTGAGATGAGACGTCACTGTCCATCCCAGTTCGTCTTAATCGCACAAAACCATTGCCATTCATTTGTGCTGATTTGTGCTGCTGAAATAAACGTCAAATATAGGGGGGAAGTGGAAGATTAGTGGTTAAGGTGTTGGACTAATACCAGAAAGACCGGGATTCGATTCCCAGCACCACCAAGCCATCACTGTTGGGCCCCTGAGCAAGGCTCCTAACCCTGTATAAAAGAGATGAATGTTAGTCGCTCTGGATAAGTGGTGTCTGCCAAATGCTGAGCAAGGCCCTTAACCTCCAATTGCTCATCTGTAAAAAAAGAGATAAATGTAAGTCGCTCTGGACCAGATTACCAGCACCACCAAGCCATCACTGTTGGGCCCCTGAGCAAGCCCCCCCCATTGCTCAGTTGTATAAAAGAGATGAATGTAAGTCGCTCTGGATAAGTGGCGTCTGCCAAATGCTGTAAATCTTTTTACCCTTTGTAAAAAAAACTAAAACAATTCGGGGCAATGACATCACTTTTCACCCCATGCTGTCCAAATCTCTCCAAACAGGTGCACTAGGGTTTGTGCCACTAAAATAAATGTTTTATTTAAAAAAATGTAATAAATAAACAGTTACGAATCTATTTGGCAACCCTGTATTCAGCATGTTTACATACACTGCAGAAAAAAAAGATAAAAAAATTAATATGGGTGTTCGACTACAGAAGTCAAAGGGTCATGATGATGTCATGATTGCAGTATTTCATTTAGACAGGTAGGAATATGGTGTGATTGGATTTTGGTGTGTTTTGATAGTAACTCATAGCTTATGTAGTTTGTGTACATTTACGAATGAGCTCGACTACAGCAGCAGCAGCGTGTAATCAGGTATTATTTTCATGTTTGGTATTTTAGTACTGTTACTATCTGTACTATAAAGTTTTCTCATTGGTGAATGACACATGATGTAGTAACGTTATCTCTGGTCGTCTAGCCTGTGTGCGTTCATGCGTTCAAGAGGTGTGGTTTTAGACTGTGAGGGTGGAATGAACATTTTTTGGAGCTATTAGGCTACAGTTAGCATTAAACAGAATGTCCCGCCACACCTTTAACACTGTTATATTCAACTGTTTCTTTGAGTCCAATGGTGTGTGTGGCCCTGTGATAGACTGGTGACCTGTCCATGGTGTACCTCTCCTGCATTTCGCCCTTTCAGGGACAGCTGGGATAGACTTCAGAAAATCCCTGTGACCCAGAATTAGGCAATGAGTGAGTATAGAAGTGTAATGTAAACCTTTTTTGGAATTTTGTGTTGGATTGCTAATTGGAAAATCAGGGTTTGATCTTCCAAATTGCCACTGCTGGGCCACTTCCAAGTTGCTACTGCTGGGCCCCTGAGCAAGGCCCTTAACCCTCAATTGCTTAGTTGTATAATAGAGATACATGTAAGTCTAAGTGCTGTAAATGTAAATGTAATTTGCGCAAGAGCTTGCAAAACTTGTCACTTCCGGTGGGAGCTGTATTCTTTCTAGCCCCAACCATAAACGTCCTGAAAAGAGTCATGGGAGATCTTTGGCAGTCACAAAGATATAGACTAGAAAAAATATATATATTATACTACTAATACTTTGATTTCTTATTATCAGCCTACTTTGCAGACCATTCCTTAAGGTCAGTTGCACTGTGGGAAGTCAGGAAAAAAGCGCAGATGGCCTTTGAAGAAAAAAGGCCAAATTGATTATAGGTGAATCCTAAGATCTTTACAAATACACAGTAAAACCTTAGATGGAGTCTCTAAATGAACTAAGTTGGTAAGACTGAGGTGATGTTTCTATTAAAAGAGTCTGGACTATCCACATGTACACTAATGAATACATTTAAACTATAATTAAGCATAATTTGGTCCCACCAAGCTTAAATAAGGCATAAGCATGTGTCAAACATAAGTACTCTACATGGGCAAAGGTATTAAAACACTTTTGTTTGTTTTGATATTCTACTTCCAATGTAGTCTCACTCTTCCTTCCAAAAAAACCAACACCCTTTTTTACTAGATTGTCTCACATGGCCTCTCTTCCAAAGCAACCAGAACACAGCATGTCTTCATGGAGATCAGGGAATTTGTGGACAGTGGCAGGGTTTAAGTCTCTTAGTTGCAGAGAATGAATAATGTAATACTACAACATACAAAGCCATTCTGGACAACTGCATGCTTCAACCGGTTTGGGGAAGACACACTGACACCTTCGGTCTAGTGTAAACACCTGGCATTTAAAATCCTATCAGACATGGTACCTTTATTCTAAACACAAACATTCCTTTTTTACTATGAAATGTGGCGAGCCAGGTTAAAGTAGGTAATCCTAGCCACGGAGTAAAAAAGGCATTTCTCCAATTCAAAGATCAGCAAACGGTAAATGCATCGAAAAGCCTTACTATTCGATAGAAACCCGTAAAAGCAATAATTAGGCTTTTTTTCTACCAGTGACAGGGATTAAGACAGCGATTTACGGAAGCAATGTGCCTGCATTTATCATATATAAGCGCAACTTTGCAGAAGTGCTGTGCGGATTTACAAGTTATTATTCTGCAGTGGAGCATGTCACAGCGGGAGACTCCTTATTAGTCATGCACATGTTGCCGATTTATTCGAACTGAACCTGGAAAATGGACACAAATGATGTTTACTCTTTAAAAAGATTTCAAAAAAAGTCAAATGCTAATAATCAGGCAATAAATTTCTTAAAATATCATCACATAAAGATCAACAGTGCGTATTTTGTTTTTTTTTCAGATCTTGATTTTAGTTTGAATGATTTTAGATGATATAAATTAGGGGTCATTTCAACCAATTAATACTTTAAATTAATTTGAACTCTGGGATTATTTTTAATAAGGCAATGCAATTAATAAAAATCACATTTTTAAAGAAATCTAGACTGCTCTTCTCATCATTTTGTTTTTTTTTTCTTGATCCCAGTCTGTATAAAAATCAGGCTTAAGTATAACATCAGAGGTTTAACAGTAAAAGCTTTGATCTAACCTCCAACTGATTGCAGATCCACTATAAAAGGAAACAAAGAGGGGGATAACTGAACATGGCGAATAAGAAAGTAAGCAAGAACCAGACTTTATCGAAAACATGACAAGACTTCACAAAAGGTTGGTGGACTAGGTGTGTTTATGGAGGGGATTTAAATACATGTAAATTACCGTGGATCACTCGGTAAGAAGACTGATTTTAGACGGGTCGGGTCATTGGGCTCAATATTTTATATAGACAGAACTAAATTGCTAATCAAAACAGCTGTTGGACCGCCCAAAAACTCACAATAACAACTGATGATTATAGAAGGGATGTTCACCCATTATTCATCCATCCACCAATCTATGTTTTTACTTTTCCTACACAGGGTTACTAAATACTCCTAGAAGAGACGGGTCAAATAGTAAAGCGCACGCTAGACAAGTTCCCCCAATTCTATCGCAAAGGACATTCGGTCCCTTACCCTTAACAACTAACATTTTATCTCATTTGTTTAACACATCCTCATATATCCAGGAGTGGAGGCTTCCTTGGTGATCCTGCGATTTGAACTCATTAACTTCCAATCAATGCCTTAACCACTCATCGACCACTTGATGTGCAAATGTTTGTCCTCTGAACTTATGCAGCTTCTTTAGCTGAGACACTGTGAGAACTCCCAAAACATGGGAAGAAAATGCAAACTACTCACACACACACACACACACACACAGGATGGAAGCAGGAATCAAATCCCTAATTCCCAGAGGTGTGAGGCAAATCTATAGTAGGGAGAAAAATGATTTGATCCCCTGCTGGTAGTTTACACTAGAAAGTGTAAAGAATAGCAGTAAAAAACAAAGAATACATAAGTAGATGATGAACAACATTCTAAACTTTTATTTTTTATTTTTGATCTTTATAAAAGTCTGTCATGTTATTTATACATATAATTGTTCATTTGAGACAAATGAAAAATATGGCTTACCTTGTTCTTTTGAAGACCATCACAAAGCATTCCCCTTTTCCCCTTTTCCATTATTCTTTATCCGATTTATGGACAGGCATTCTTAGAAACACTTGAAAAGATGATTTTAATGTATGATTGTGTATTAGACTCTAGCTCTCCATTGCCCCAAAATTCTGATTGGTAAAAAAGTAAACAATAAGTTATAAGCACACTTCAGAGGACCTTCTCTGCTGGCCCTATCAAAAAATGTGTAAAAAAACATATTTTCCTTAATCATTTTGTTATCATTTACATTGGTGTCTTTTTTTTGTCATTTTTTTAGGTTTACACTGGAATATCCTATATTAAAAATGTCAGGGGCAACACCACAGATTGTGCTACCCTTCAGTTGAAAGACATCACACCAGGATTTTAGTAAGTAGGGGGGAAGTGGTAGCGCAGTGGGTTAGGTGTTGGACTGATGCCTGGAAGATCGGGGTTTGATTCCCAGCACCACCAAGTTGCCACTTTTAGGCTTCTAAACAAGACTCTTATACTTAGTTGTATAAAAGAGATAAAAGTAAGTCACTTTGGATAAGTAAATGAAAATATTAGCAACAGAATCATCGGCCAGTCAAATGTCGACATCCAGTGATAGCCCGCCCTCTGGGTCTAGTGAGGTGCCCATTGTTACCCCTCAAATTTTAATTTAAAGAAAAGTAAATGATGGCTACATTTACCAGCACAGTTACACCAGATCTTGTTGTTGATCTACTGAAATACTATTTACTTTTTTAAATACTATCTATACTAAATTTAATACTAATAACATTTACAGTGAAGCACTGACTGGGCACAAATTTTCCATTGACTGAAAATAGAGCAAGGAGAGAGTGAGAAGGATGTGGAGAGTAAGTGAGAAGCATGAAAATAAAAAATATGGACCGGACCTGGAGCAGAGCAAAAATAAAAAGCTTTTAACAAGTAGTGATCATTTTTAGCTTCACTCCACTTACAGACTTAAAAGATTTTTGTGGTATAAAAACAAAAATAACATGGTTTGGGACTTATTAGCCATGTGGTTATTTGTTTAATAAAGAATGTGAAGCTAATGTTATGTTAACTTATTTTATTTTGGGTACTTTGTAACTTTAAGTTTAGTTTTATAAACTAAACTTAATAAATTATGGGCTGATATGGGTGAAAATGACATCATTTTTATTGCTACGATAAATTAATCAAATCTCTTTCTGATCAATTTTGCTTGCTGGCCAATTAATCAATCAGTCTGATTTATCCGGGATTCATCCACCTTCCAAGTGCAAGTGACTGCAACCAGATTGGGTGGGTTATCGCCCAGTGTTGCCAGATTGGAGAGGGGGTTCCCACACGATGTTGCCAGATTGGGTGGGTTATCGCCCAGTGTTGCCAGATTGGAGGGGGTTCCCACACGATGTTGCCAGATTGAGTGGGTTCCCGCACAGTGTTGCCAGATTGGGGAGGGGGCTTTCCCACACGGTGTTGCCAGATTGGGTAGACAGTGTTGCCAGATTTGAAGGGGGTTCCCATGCCGTGTTGCTAGACTGGTTGGGTTCCTGGCCAGTATTGCCAGATTTGGCTGGGTTTTTTTATTAACCGGAAATAAAAGCATTCGGCTGGTTGATGCTTCCTGATACGACTGGCAGGTGAAACAACTATTACAGTTCGAACAGAACTGCTAAAATATTAGTTTCACCAGTGTATTTCAGATTTTCTATTTTCCTGGGTGTACAAACTGCCGATTATATGAAAATTCAAATATAAAATTATAAAAATATCTGTATTAGAATCAGCCATAGAAAGGACTAAATTATCAATTATCGGTATCGGTTTAAATTGAACAAATTGTGCATCCTTGTTTGTTTTAAAGTAAATGTTATATTTTAGTATTACATTTTAGACTACATTGTGTTTGGTTGAGTTCTTAAAATCCTCATATTTATATAAACTAGAGGTTAAATTGTGTATTGTTTGTGTCAGTTTTAGACATTTTTTTCAAAGTGGGAGGATATATTTATAAAATTTAAAAACTTGCTGAATCTTTATTGACCCAGGTCATTCTAGTTTTAGGTTTTAAGATATATTCTGTGGACTTTTACGAGCGGATGTACTTATATTCGGAGATGTAAATTACCATTTACCTAAATATGTAAATTTTTATGTCAACTGCATTTTTAAAAATAGGGGTAAGTACTTATGTATGCAAGGCGCCACACTGCACAACATAAATTAATATTAAGAACGTGTGCCTGGGGTATGTAGAAGTGTGATGCAGCGTGAAATATTCCAAAGTTATACAGAAAATCCATCAAATATGTTTTACACATGATGAATTTTTTAAAAGCTTTAATCACATTCGGCTGAGAATTTATTGAGTATGACTTGAGAAAAAACTGAACCGAGGGACTCTTGCTGCAGATTTACAGCTTGAACTTAAATTCGGACTGCTTGTTTAAAGTGTTTGACAGTTTAGTTCTGGATGAATATTGACTTAATGAGCTGCCCAAGATAAGTACCTGACTGCATCCGAAGCCCCAATCCACCTATTTCTTGTCTCTTCATGAGCGTAATAAAGCAACTTTAGGGGTTTTTTTCCAGCTTTATTCCTCTTTTCTTCATTACCATTCATTATTCATGCTTTCAGTTTCCTAGTGCTAACAAACATGTTAAAGAGCTGTGCATATATATCAGATACGGCAATAATCTATCATTTTGTAAGAAGTACGAGATGGTAGGATGATTATTTGTCTAATTGGCAGTTACAGCATTTTTAATAGCACAAGTATTACACAAATAAATAATGCAAACTTTACTCTGTAATGAGTTTCCATGCTAAACAGTGACGAGAGCGTAATCATTTCGCTGGTTAAGTTGTCCAAACTTAAGCTTTCTGTCTCTATGTCTTTTTGTCCTGATTGTCTAATAAATAAGGCCATTTCCGTTTGTCCATTTGTCCATTTTTTAAAGCTAAAAGCTCACACTGAAAGTTTAGTCTTACTAGACTGCCAAGTTGTACAATTTAATGCTAATCATGCGATTTCAAATGTGTGAGCAAAACATCTGTCCAGGGTGACCCCTGCTTTTTACCCAAATGACAGCTGGGATAGATACCAGCAAATCCCCATGACCCTGAGTAAAATAAGCGGGTATAGACGATGGATGGATGGATGATTAAGACATTTAGCTTTTCAATAGGCTTCATTCAGAGATTGAGTGCAGAGTGGAGCGGCAAAACTTTTCCCTCCATCGCTCCACTCTGGATGTCCCGATGGTAGTGCAATAGTTAAGGTGTTGGACTGCTTATTGAAAGATCAGTGTTCGATTCCCAGCACCACCAAGTTACCACACCACTAAGACATTGAGCGTATCGTACTCTTACAATCTTCTAGTCATGTACAATTTTAATACAGTTTTAGATTAAATAGGCTCCTTTGTAGTTTATAATACTAAACTTTAAAGTTGACTTCATTTGTACCAAGAACTATTTTGTAAATCAACTTAAAGATACCAGTTCTATTATTCAGGAACACTTTTTAGATTATGAAAGTCAAGTTTGAACTAAACTGATAAAAACACTGTAGATTAAAAGCCTTCGTTTGTCACGTACAGCATACATTACTTCCAGTAAAATTAGTTTCTGTACGTATTCCATCTAAGGAAGTTTAGCTTAGACAAACTGGCATCTTTGTAAAAATGTAAAAATAGTAAACTTTGGATACTTATTTACTTTTACTTTGTCCTGATTTTTAAGCTTGTACAAATCTCCATCAAAAATACGATGATTGCAAATAAATTATTTAGACTATTGTACGATTTTTGTCAGTCCATTTTAAAAAAAAAAAAAAAGCTGTTGTTGTCCTTATATGAAGGTTTCTTAAAATCTTTACAGTTTTTTTGCCTGGTTTGTTTGGAATAAATATAATCTAAAATTTAGCAACATATGTTTTCCCTGACTAATAATAATAATTACAATACATTGGTTGATTTATCTTATCTTTTACTGGCACTAAACCCAAGTAGTTAAAATTCAACAAATTTAAAATGGCAACCGGTATGTTTGCTTCTGGCTGCGGGTTTCCTGATTGCTAAGTTTTTTTGGTGGTGTTTAAAGATGACTGATGCGGATATCTGTCTCAATTAAACTTTCTTTTTATAGTTCGTTCTACAGCAGCCTCCATAGACCAGATCCCAGCTCTGCTGAAGGAATAATTCAGTTGAACCGTTACGATAATAGAGATTATTATCCTTTCGGTAAGTTTCGAAAAATAGCTCCATTAAACGTTAAAATGTAACAAAACGTTCAAGACTGCAGAAACAATCAACCACAAAATAAAAAAAAAACTCAATCTGTTGTTACTGTCTGATGCTATCACGTTAGCAGTGACAGATAAAGGAGGAATTGTCATTGGTTTCACAGAAACCACTTTCAGTTATTTGCCACAAGGCGTTTGATCAGAAACTTGGACTTGGACATCTGAAGTTCAAGTTATTTTTGGAGCTGACTAAAAAAAAATCACACAGGCTAAAGAGATACCAAACCTATGAGATACATCATGTGGAAATATAGTAGAGTAGTGCCACCCAGAGTTTTTTCCTTTACTATCATACCATTGTCAGAAGTAAAAATGGGTTGACCTCCAATGTCAGTGCCGAAATGTAGAAAAAGGGACTCGAGTAATAGGTTAAGCTAAGTCAAGTAGTCCTCTTTATTGCATTCCAATAACGTTTACGAGCATTCTAAAGGTTATTCTCCTGCAACAAAGGCCACCAAAGGGGCAAAGGCTAAGTTAAAATGTTTCTCTGCCAATTGGTTAAAACTTGCCTCAATTTAGACGTCCACTTCACCAGTCTCTCAAAACTGTACATGCCCTCGGCACGCACACTGCACCTACTGCTTTGCGGTTTACTGACTGACACTTCCAAGTGCTGTTGGTTTTCAGTGTGAGGTTCAGCTTAGCACTTAACACCCCCTGATGTTCAATCTAAATAAGTGGCTCGTGATGAGACTGTCTGTGATGATGTTTTCAGCACTCGCTGCTTAATTTATATTCGGCTGTGTTTTTCTTTATCGCTATTCCCCGTTGCACAATCCCTATCTCTTAGTTCATAATTGTGCAACCCCATTTCCCTTAAAGCGTGCTCCACTAGCGTTACTTTATTAAGACAGATCAACACCTTTAACCCACTAATCGCACTAACCTATTATTTTGTTCAATTTAAAAATTCGCCTTATAACCTGAACGTCCCTAGGTTTATTTTACTATGTGTTTTGTTCACCGCATATAATTACTATTTATTTTTCCAAACACCATTAAATAAAGTGAAAGTATAAGCTTGTCTGTGGGGCCCAAGCACATTTCCAAAAACTATCCACTGAAAAACTTTTTTGTTTAGACATGGACTATGCCAGTTTTGTCATAGTCGCTTATATGTTTTATAATAAACCAGTAATTGTAAGAAATCTACTTGACTATTAGTATAACAGGTTTTTCCCATAAGTCCTGGAAAATCTTAAAATCCTGAAAAAAATTATGACCAGGTCCTGGGAAACACATGGAAAATGACAAAAACATAAAAAGGTCTCTGACCATTGACTCTTGAGCAGTCCTACTGTGATTTGTTAACGCTGTCTTGTGTTGGCGGTTTGCAGGTGCTAGAAATTAAGTGCTTGAATGTTTTCATTCATGCAAACATGTACCCAAACATTGTAATAGTGGTTAAATGAATGGTAGCTGACTCCTGATCTGTAGACAAGTTTGCTACACATCTTGCTAGTTTACACAATCAAACAATTTCAAATGATTTTATTATAAAAAGGGTTTTAAATAATTTTTTAATGTCGCTTTCTTGCTGTTTTCTGATGTCAGGACAGAAGGCAAGCATGACTTCACTTTGCACAGTCATGGCTGTATAAGGTGTACAGCAGGGGGCTTAAAACACAGCCCCGGGGAACACCAGTGGTAAGGGCCAGTTCTGAGGAATACTGGAACCCCATTCTGACCGACTGTAGTCCTTGACCCACCTGCATGTGCAGTAACTGACACCCAAACGGTAAAGTTTAGTTACCATTCCATTAAAGTCAAATGTTTATCAAAAAGGTGTTGCAAAGAAAACAGAACAGCTTGCAGCTCTAAAACAAAATCTGGAAATCATGCAAAAGAGTCTGAAACAACTGCAGTAAGTTCAAAAGGACATTGTACATTAAAGCTTATTAAATGAAGTAAATAAATTAATAATAAAATAATATAAATAAAATAAATAAATAAATAAATACAAAGTTTTGGACAGACATTTTTCTGTTGTTTGGTATGTTTGGGAGAATGTCTTGGTTTTTCTTTAAAACTGCAGGTGAGGAAAGATTGATGAGAACAGTAAAATGTTTATCATAATAAAGTGAAGATTTTATCATTAGAAGCTTATTGTATTTGTGTGTACTAATGATGTGTAGTTCTTTTGATCATTTCTGAAGAGGGGAATGTATAACAAGTGATTCTTTTTCTTTATAATAATAATTTATAGCATTATTTATATACTGATATTAAACTATATTTAAACTACTTTAACAAACATTAAAAGTAAAAATGAAAGAGAAGCAATTGACAAGTAATTGACCAATCTGTGTTATTGTGTTTTCACTGTAACGGCATTGTTTTTGTGCTCAAGCTGGAATCCTGTTTAGTGTTGAGCTGCCAACGGCTGAAGCCAATTTGCGTTTCACTCTTAGCCGAAAAACTGAGACCTCCTCAATAATTGTCTAACAAACAAACAGCAGCAGTACGGACATACTGTATTTTAAAATCTGAAGTATTTCTATTCTGTTTTTTTAAAAATCAAAATGTTTATTTTATAGAAAAAATCATGGAAGATAATGCAAAAGTACCCACATATTGTGTTGTTATGTCAGACCAGATGATCAACTTCTTAAGTTTTAGGTTTTGTGTTGAAGCTATGTTGATGTTTTGAGTTTCATGTTTCTGTATCTTGTTCATGCCCTTTGTTTACTTCCTGTCATGTGATCTTTGTTCTTCATTCGTTCCTGTCATGTGATTACCCTGTCTGTGTGTTCTGTTTCTATTAGTTTTCAGTTTTACATTTACATTACATTTACAGCATTTAGCAGACGCTCTTGTCCAGATCGACGTACAAGAAGTGCCTTGAATCACATCAATAAAACAGCTCAATACTGATATAATAGTTCACAAAAAGGTGCAACAACAACAACAAAAACCTGTTGAAAAGAAAAGATTTTTGGGGTTTTTTTGTCAAGAGCAATGTATTTGCGCTGCTTGACAGGGGCAGGGTGGCTCAAATGGTTAAGGTGCTGAGTTGCTGATCTGAAGACCAGAAACACCTGGGTTCAAGCCCCACCTCCGGCAAGTCAACCACCGTTGGGTCCTTGAGCAAGACCCTCAACCCTTCCTGCTCCAGGGGCGCTGTATCATTGGCTCTGTGACAATGAAGTTGAATATAATTAAATATATAATATAATTTAAGAAAAAGATGAGTTTTCAAACGCCTCTTGAAGACAGCCAGTAACTTTGCTGTTCTGACATTGATGGAAAGTTCGTTCCACCATCTTGGTGCCAGAACAGAGAAAAGTCTTAAGGAAGGCCTACCTCGTGTCCTAGGGGATGGTGGAACAAGCCGAGCAGTGCTTGTGGATCTGAGAGACCGTGGTGTGATGCAAGGAGTGATAAGTGTTTGTAGGTAGGAGGGTGCAGCTGCATTTCTGGCTTTGTAGGCAAGCATCAGTGTTTTGAATCTGATGCGTGCAGCTACTGGGAGCCAGTGGAGGGAGCGCAGCAGTGGAGCTGTGTGTGACCTGTGATTGGTTTGTGATTGGTTTGTTTTGGTCATGTGTCCTTCTTTGTTAATATTTATAGCCTTTGTGTTTTCCAGTGTCTTTTATCTTGGATTGTGGATGTTCCCATGTACCACTGTGGTGAGTCGCGTCTGTTAGCGTCAAGTCAAGTCTGTTGGTGTCTATTTTTTAATTCAAATTAATTTTATTTGTATAGTGCTTTTAATAATGGTCATTGTTAAAGCAAATGAAACAGAAATCAGTTTGTCCCTGATGAGCAAGCTGAGGGCGATGGTGGCAAGGAAAATACCTTGGAACAATACTCAACAAAGAACCCATCCTCATTTGTTCAAAAACTGGTAGCAGGAATTATGCAGTCATACTGTGTGTGGAGGCAACTGAAGTTGAAAGTCCTCTGAAAACAGCTGGAGCGTCCTCAGGCACCATGATGATGTGACGATCATCAACCGGAGGTGGGTCACAAGGAAGGTCAAATAGGTCCAAAGTGGAGATGGGGTCTGGATTACTGGCAGCTCAGTAGTGGCATATGTAGCGAGAGAGAGAAAGAATTTTAAAAAAAAAAGAAAAAAAAGAAGGAAAACTGTTAAGTATAAAAGTCGAGTCTGTTAGCGTCAAGTTGAGCCGGTTAACGTCTAGTCGAATCTGTTAGCGTCAAGTTAGGTCTGTTAGCGTTGAATCTGTTTGTGTCAAGTCAAGTTTGTTAGTGTTAGTTTATGTTTGTGTGTCACTTTTTAATAAAACTGCGTTCGGCTTCACAAATACTCTCCTCTGTGGAGTTGTTACAGTTCGATTGTTTATTCTTAATTGTTAAATAATATGTTTAATGTTTAAACTAAAATGAAGGAAAATAATTAATTAAAAATGCTTAACAATCGCTAAAAAAATCTAAAATACAGCGTACAGCATATGACTAGTAAGCACAGACTTGCATTCTTGATATTTATTTTGCTTAAATTTGTTGTAAATAACAAAATGCACTTAATTAACTAGTCTGCTTAGCTTAAAAGGATGATACTGGTAGCTATATTAAAAAATAAAATGTTTCCTGGAGGACGTGAGTCTAGCAGGCCATTGTTTTGTTCATTTTTTACTTTCACATTTACGACATTAAGCAGACTCCCTTATCCAGAGCGACATACATTTATCTCTATTATACAACTGAGCAATTGGGACAATTGTCTTGCCCAGGGGCCCAACAGTGGCATCTTGGTGGTGCTGGGAATCGAACAGCGATCTTCCAATTAGCAGTCCAACACCTTAACCCCTGCACTACCACTTCTCCAGTATAGCTACAGGGTGGTAGCTAAGTGGTAGCCTAGTGGTTAAGGTGTTGGCATGCAAACTGGAAGATTAAGGGCTCGATTCCCAGCACCACCAAGTTACCACTGTTGGGCCCCTGAGCAAGGCCCTTAACCCCCATTTGCTCAGCTGTATAAATGAGTACTTTAAGTCACTCTGGATAAAGCCGTCTGCCAAATGCTGTAAAATGTAAATGTATAGCTACTAAACCATTACTCATCAACATCAGACCGGAGTTTAGAAACAAACAAACCGAGCATTGAACCGTACTTGCTTCTACAGGTCCTATTGTTAATTTACGTTGCCAAGCAGCATTGAATACAATAAATGTCTTTCAGTGATTTAAACTATAGACAGTCAGGCAGATTTATTTAAGCCATTTACCCCCGTAATGAGAAACTTTACTCTCTATTACACCATGGGGCTTTTTTTGTTTATAGGAAGAAATCCAGCTTTCTTCAAAAGAAACCAAGGGTAATTATTTGTCTGGTTCCGGGGGAAAAGGAGATAATAAAGTGGGATGAACATCAGATTCTACTGCTTGAATTTTCCTTTTTTTGTATAAAATTCTGTTATCTTTGGGACATTGGGGGTAACCTGCGAATAGAGAACAGCCACAATGATTTAATGGTATTTGATCGAATTGGACTGACAGGTTTAATTCTTTTTTTTTTTTTTAGTTTTTATTTGCATCCTTTGTTCACTCTCTGCCTCTCTGTTGCTCTAGGATAACATTATGCAATAGTGCGTGAAGGATGTTTTACATGGGTCAGACTCACACGTGTGTAGCCTAGCATAAATAGCAACCTGACAGCAGATACTCGTGGCCAGAACTTTAATTTACCAGTTGACAAATTTTGGTGTCGGTCTGAATAGGTTTGCTGTAGGTATGTGTGATTGGGCTACGTAGACTGCTAGACCACTAGAGCAAATTGTGCAGGTTCATAGATAGATAGATAGATAGATAGATAGATAGATAGATAGATAGATAGATAGATAGATAGATAGATAGATAGATAGATAGATAGATAGATAGATAGATAGATAGATAGATAGATAGATAGATAGATAGATAGATAGATAGATAGATAGATACAGACTTTATTATAGATATAAAATAATGCTATGTGGGCTGATAGGAGGTAGAATTTATACCTCATAATGACTGTTGGGTGTGATTATTTATAGAAATGTATATTTAATGCCAAATATAGACAGGGTGAGTCTTAAAACAGAAGCTTACTTGATATTCAAGGTTAAAATTAATTTCAATGGTTAAGAGTGATCAATGGATGCAATCATTTACACAGTTATTACAAAATAATCTATATTTTATTCATTTCAATAATTTTTTTCATTGTGATAGTACCCTTTAATTTGTCTAACTTTCCAAAAGTGTTTACCAATAAAATATGTTTTCGAAGAAGGACTGAAGAATAGGAGTTGTAAAAGCAATAGAGTAAAGCCTTTCTGCAATGTCCAGATTAATCAAGTGGAGCTGTGGGACATGACCTTATACAGTTCCAATCCAATTGTTTCTGCTCTTTCTTGCCTGGCAGCAGTGCCTTGTTATTAAAGTTTCCTACGGTAATAATGTCACATTAATGTAATTTACACCACAGCGCTGTTATATTCCAGCTTCTGATTGGTCGATTGATTTTGTTTAACCCAAGCGTTCGCAGTAGCAATGCCCTGTATATCTTATTTACTGTAAAAACAGATAGTCAATCATAGAGATCAAGTATTTTATAGGGTACGCTTTACTAAAGGAAAGTAGTAGCTAAGGGCGTAAGGTGTGGGACTGCTTATCAGAGGATCGTAGGTTTGATTCCAAGCACCACCAAGCTGCACTTGGTGCATCTCTGAGCAAAGCCTTTATTGAACTTCTCGTTTAGATCTAAAAAATTGAAGCATCTGCCAAATGGCAGAAATGTAACTGTAAATGAAATTGCCCGGTCCGGGGGGGATCTAATCTTTACCGTGAATGACTATATGGGAGCAATTTCTGTCAAAGGTAAGATCAAGATCGCGTTTGCTGTCTCAAAGCTTTAGAAATCCTAGCTGGGGCTTAAGCTTTGGGTTACATGTTGACCAGTACCATATGTTCTTGTGTTCAGTTCCTGTCCGATTACAATGTTTTCTAAACCCCTAAAGGTCTGACTTTCCATGCTAAAAGTCACAATACCAAATTGTAGACTTTAATACGATACTTAAATTAAATATTACGATACTAATTCTAAATCAATACTATGGCAACGATAAAAGTCATTGAATAATAGAACTTTTTATTTTTTAAACAATTTAACGCTCCTTTCCAATAACCACAGGAGGGCGCTTTCACCAGAGTTCTAGCTGCATTACTTCTGGTTTCACTTCCGGTTGCTACTTCCCCATTTCACCTCGTTGCAAATTATTGCTAGCCCCATCTGCATACCGAGCGTTGTTTCATGTTTGTTGTACATACTGCTTTTGATCTATGCATTATTATTACTAAAATTCACGTGTTTGTGATTTGGTTTCATTTGCTGATTTCTCTATTATTTTTTCATGGACCAACTTCTGCCTTTTTACAGACTACGTCTCTGTCCTCTCGCTATTTCTGTTATTACTTCCATGAAATCATTTTATGCATTATGGATCCTTCTCAGCCTGGTTCCTCACAGACACCTAATGTTCGCTGTCTACAAACTATAAAATAGAGTAGAACTGTTTAAAATAACAATAAAAATAAAATAAATGATAAAATATATTTGTGTTAGCTGTCAAGATACAAAAATAACAAAAACAAAAATAAAATGTCAGCTGTCCCTGCTTGGTTTAAATAAACATTGGTTCACAATAGAAAGTTTTTGTTAACAGAACATTGACATGAGAACTAGAACATGCTCCTGTCTTATTCTTACAACCATTTTCTAGAAAGTTCTTTGGCCATTTTAAGATTCTTAGCCAGAAAAACAAGAGTCTCCATGTCTACCTGAGTCAGTCTAACATGTCTAGGACAGCAGATAAAGCCTGATGTGCTAAGCACGCATTCTAAAGTGTAGCTTTAATGCTCATTTAATGTACCTCCTGACTGAATGTGCAGTCTGGGATTGCGGGTTTCATGATTTTTCCACTAGGTGAGTGGATCTTAAGAAGCACTTATTTCTGTCACGAAGAGAATTTACTTGTAAGTTTTTCAGCAGGCGATGTAGAAGGACCTCCCTTAGCTTTCCATTTGCTTAGAATACTAACTTTTGAAACTTGGTGGACAGCAGGCATTCAATTCTGTCTTCCTTTTTTTTGCGTCTTTTTGATCTTCCTGTTGCTGTTGCTCTGTTGGTTGGAGCATATTAGTTCAAACTTCAGCAGATGTTTGTATGTTTCACTGTAACAGTGTTGAGGGGTCCGCTGTGAAGTTAGTTTTTACTTTTTCTTACATTTCACATGAAACTCCATCCTTTACTGTCAGAAATGAAAGGGGGCAACTCAGAAAAAACACTTTTAAATTATATGTGACAAATAAAGAAGACAATGTGGAGTTCTTCTCTCCGCTTGGATTTGTAAAGCTGCTTAGTGGGCCTAGGACATCATCAGAGTCTTTGGGCATCAGATGCCATTTCTGATTTTATCCAAAAATGGCACAGACAGCTTGTTGCTGAATTCAAAATCTGGCCATCATCTCAAAGGTGGAGTTGCAACATGTAGCCTTGTCATAAGCAAGTTTTTGCACAGGAAGGTTTTTAATCTTTTGTTTCTATTTTACAATCCTCATCAGTATATTTGACCTGGAAAAGGCAGACACAGTTGTCAAGACACTTGAGACACATAGCCACAGCCAGATAAAGATAGTAATGAAAACATGCCACCCATGTATAATTCTCAAATGCCTTTTTGTTGTTGGAGGCACAATCAGTGGTTGTGTTTCCCAGGATTCACTTATATAATGGAGTGTGACTGCCATGTATGCATCAACTGCCCTGTTTGTCCAGATGTCAGCGGTGCCAGTAAAGAAAGGCTGGTGAGTAAATTGTGTCTAAATAAGATCTTTGGTTTTTAGTGTACAGCTCTGGGATTTCATTGTTCATAAAATAATTTCTTCCAGGCTTGTCCTATTTTCTGTCCAGCTGCTCCACAAGGTCTACAAATCCACTTTTCCCAACTGTATATATTAGCAACTGATTAAAACTGATTATTACTCAGCTACTGCAAATATTTTTGCATCTTTTAGGTGGAGTTTGCATGATCTCCCCATGTTTCGTGTGTTTACTCTTGGTACTCATGTATGTTAGATTTTTATTTACAGCATTTGGCAGACACCCTTATCAAGAGCGACTTTCATCATTCTCTGTTACACAGCTAAGCAACTGGGGGTTAAGGGCATTACTTAGGGGCCGAAAGCTGGTAGCTTGCTGGCGCTGGAAATCGATCCCCTGTCTTCAAGGTGGTATTCCTTAACCACTGCACTACCACTTCCTCGTTAGATTGATTGGTGATTCTAAATTGCCCATAGTAGTGTGTGTGTGTTTTTGTGTATGGTTGTTTGTCTGTATGTGGCCCTGAAATAGACTATTGTCCTGTCCACGGTGACCCCTGCCTTTTTACCAAATGACAGCTGGGATAGACCCCAGCAGATAAGACGGTACAGATGATGGATAGATGAATAGACCCTGTATCATATTTGAGGTGTGCTTCTAAAACCGTTTGCAGGAAAGGCTGCCTCATCTGCCTGGTTGCTGATTCTGCTGGTGTCTGTTTGTTTGATTGTGGGGGTGGGGGGAGATAGATCAATTATTCTATATAATGTTTTACTCTCTTAGTTTGGCAGCCAATATAGCGTCAAGACATTCACTGTCTATATAGGCTAATAATTATTTATTTGAGGTCATTACAATGAAGTTCCAGCTTTACAGTTAGAGTAGTATTCAGACAGCTGTGTATTTGACCATTTTCAATAAGACTGAAAATAGTATAAACTGGATTACTATAAATCAATAGATCAAGTCTTTTAAATTAATTTAACTCTATACTTGAAACCACACTATACTGTGGCATTGCGTGCTGAGCACTGAAACCATCATGCAACAGGGTATAATAGACCAAAAATGGAAAAAATCGAACCCGGTTCTACTCTTTTTATGACGGAAAAAAAGTTTCGAAAGTAATGTGTAAACGTGATTGTCACAACCAGAGGTCATATCTATTTTTTAACCTGTGCAAAGACCTTTAGTATCAATACACCTTTCAGATTTATTACAATATAAATCAAACTTACTTACATTATTATTGACCGCATAAGCAGAACACTGGTATCATATTCACTAACACTCTTTAATTTCTTCGAAAATAGCTGGGATGTCTGTCGACAAGATGCTTTGTTAAGTTGGACTCCCTTCGCTCGCATTATTTTGTAACATTTTTTACAGACTGGTTTCGTAACGTCTGTGGGCTTGCCTTAACTGTCAGCAAAATACTGCCATATTTTAGTTTGTGCATCTACTAGCTGTGGGTGGACAGTATTTGTAGCCATGCCTCTAGTGAAAGCCAGAGTGTATCTGAGCAAAAAATTTAAATAAACCAATTAAGCATTCACGCAACGTGCCATGGAAGAAGCGTGCTACACACCACCTATTGACGAACTTATTGACGAGTTTACATCAAGAACATAAATGCTGGCAAACAAACTGTGTTTGAAGACAACCTTTCTTGGCAAATAGCTTTTGGACTGCAGGAGAGAGGACAAGCAGTGTAGTAATTAACACAGCATGTTGTCCCAGTGAATCGGAACGCCTATCCGTCCAGTGTGGAAATAGACTGCATGTTTTCTTAGAGATGATAACTTCCAAGGACAAAAATCCCCAGACTCTAGACTATGAATGCTTGATTGACCTTAAAAAAAATATTTAAAATTACTGGTTCAAATTGATGCCCCTCTTCAAGGACACTTTTTTCGTACGGGAAAATGAACACAGGAACTTGTATAGCAAACATTCCACATACAGTATTCAGAATTTGATATTAAAAAGAGAACTTTTTTGAGGTTTCTATTACTGATATGTTTATTTAGTCTCCAGTGTCAGCATGTCCTCCAAGTTTTAAGGTGTCCTTCATAGGAGAGGACCATTATTTGTTTGTCAGTTACTTGGTAAGTTTTGTGTAAATTAAGATTTATATTGATTAAATAAATGTTTATTGCTTGTATAATGCAAGACCAAACAGCTACCTTGATCCACAAATGTGATGCAGGGACTGCAGTAGTTCTACTTTTGTGGACCCTGAAGGTAGTTCTACTTTTTCTTCATAGACACTCCGGGAGGGACAGTGTCCTGCAGAGTTTAGCTCCAACGCCTTAACACACTTACCTGTAAGTTTCAGGTATACCAAGCAAGATCTTGATTGGTTGCTTCAGAGTGTTTGATTAGAGATGGCGCTAGACTCTGCCATAGACTATCACTAACTTCTAACTCTTAAATTCTTAGCAAAAAAAGAAACGACCGTAATTGAGTATGTAGTGGTTTAGTGGTTAAGGTGTTGAAATGCTGATGGAAAAGCCATGCGTTCCATGCCCGGGATCACTAATCTGCCACTGCCGGGCCCCTGAGCAAGGCCTTAAACGCTTAGATAAATGTATAAAGACATCTGTCAAAATCCAGGAAATGTGAATGTAAATGATGATTTTATTGTGTTTGGAATTATTCTTCCACCTGTGTCTAATTTAAAGCATTATAAATGGCTCTGCTTTTTTTGGATCGAATAAAAGGTCATTTTCAAATCTGGAATGCAGAAATGTCATGCCGAGTTTCCGCTGACCTTTCAGAGCCATGGCCCGGAAAATTCTGCAAACTCACCGGGATCATTACGAGCGCGTTGAAATGTCGATCCGAATGCTGGGCCATTTGGTCAAATCCCAATCTGCCGTGGCTAACTGTGAAGTAATGAAGGGTAAGTTAACCTTATGAAACATTTACACATATATAATATGGGTTGGAAGATGTATGCTATAGGATTTGCTTATTAAAAGGAAACGGTAGCGTATTTTCACATGTGATAAAGTGAAGTTTTTTACTTTATCACGTTGCTGAATCAGAATAATGAATGGATCTGGCAGTCAGGAAAGCATGGCGCCATTAATCTTGATTTACGGCTCAGGATGGCCCATCTGGCTCCAGCGTGCATCACTCCTAATCAAATGCAATCAACACGCTGTTATACAATGACAAGTTAAACATCAGCACAGCTATTAATAACAAACTGCGATGCTCCAGATATCATACAATAGGTTTGGGATTACATGCAGGGCATGCAGATCAAATGTGAGCCAAACCCATATTGTAAATGTGGTTATATGGTTGGAGTGCTAATTAGAAGATCAGGGTTTGATTCCCAGCACCACCAAGTTACCCTGAGCAAAGCTCTTAAACCCCTAATTGCTCAGTTGTATAGAAGAGATAAATGTAAGTTGAATAAGGACATCTGCTAAATGCTGCAAATGTAAACGTAAGTTTAACTAACATAATTTCCAGTCATAACAATAAATAAACTTCAACATGTTTTGTTCAGTTCACAATGAAATATCAACACAATGTCAACACTGGGATTTGAAAATAAGGGAAATCCAAAAAAGCAGCCTTAAAATCCGGGGAGCATATTTTACAGTTTGAGTGTTAGGTGAAGCCAGGAATAATAGACAGACCAATTGTCATGTTTTTCTATATGTTAAATTAGATTATGTTGTGTAATATACAGAATGTGTTCGATCAAAATTCCTAATTGTTTGTTTGAAACGTAATAATACCTTTAACAAAAAAAATTGCGTCTTAAATTAACGACTGAGTTGAGAAAAACTTAAATAAGAATGTGTTTTATCCAGACGGAACCATCTAGGAAAACTTACCTGCTTCTAAAACAGTTTTCATTAGATTGAATTTAGCTCAATCCACTGAAACATCAAGAACGACGGATTTTAATAGATAACAAATTATAATTTGGGGAATAATAAGAAACAGCACGGTAAACACACCGGCTAGTTTTACATACCTGTAATAATTTAGGATAAATTACCTTATCTGTTAACCCAAAAACATTCTGTCCATCCAAAAACCTGTCCATGTATTAAACTTGAAAGGGGCAGAAATCCTGTCCTGTCTCTGCCGTCATCTTTCACATTTTATTTGCTTAAACAAATTTTGTAAATCCACCCAATCTGGCAACACCGCTGGCTGACTTTAAATACAGAAGCGAGCGTGCAATATAGCCTATTTGCGCTGTGTGCTATGATTTTTAACATGCGCACAAAAAAGTTTCAGTATGCTGAATTAAAATATTAATAAAATTATAGATAAAGTCACAGCCTTATGTGGTTTAGAAATCACATGTGGTAAAATCATTGCGATTAACTGCACAGCCCACGTCCCAGCACTATTAAGCACCACCAAGCTGCCACTGAGAAATGAGAAATGCAAGTCGCTTTGGATATGAACGTATGACAAAATCCTATATATACAAATGATGGCATAATCTTGCCTACAACTATCTTATCTGTGTATCAGCTATAGAAGTAATGAGTTGGTGGCCTGTTGGTTCATAAACCCCTCCCACAATGCAATAACTTACAAAGGGCAATGAAATTGCAGCAGAAATTTGTATAAAAGAAATGGAACACTACTACATCCCATGCATGGCATGATATCATGGTGATGTCATACACCATGCAGTGTTTTCATTTTATTTTATCTTTTTTTTTTCGAAACTCAACTACTGGGTAGTCCTGGGTAGCAAACAAACCTTTTTAGTCACTGTTGGTTATTTCATCTTTTCAAAGATCTCCCAGCAGTTTTCTCTTTTTCAAGGCCGGCACATTTTCTATTCATCAGAATAGACACACTGAGCGCGTCCGACGAATCGATAACATCCTGACTGTTTTTTTATTTTTCTCCCCTGACTCCCTGCTGCATGATGTGCTCCTTTATTGGGATATTATTTCTTTCCTTTCTTTTTTCCTTTTTTTTCCTTTTTTTTTAGAAACTCATTACCATTAGCCGTTTCTGCAAAGCTAAGCCGGTCAAGCAGAGACCGTTTTTAGCGCTGTTTATCAAAGACTAATTGCACAGCTTGAACCGATTACACAACTTTTACTGTTACCTTATACGTAATATAAATACCATGAGTATAATGCATCCCTATTGCTTTCACTATACCATTAGTTATTGCAGACTGTGCACACTGAGATATCTTAAACAGGAAATATCTAAAAATAAAAAAGTATAGAAACAGTAATGGAGAATCCTCTCGGTCTTTTTTTCCCCAGTGAAGATGAATGGAGTTCCTAAAGTCCTTGCTTAATATGCAAGCTAAAAACAGTCATTACAGCGCTGAGCACAAATTCAAGCTAGTTTTTTTATTGCTAACTCTGCTTAAACCACAACTAGGCCGAGTGTGGTGAAGTGGGTTAAGGCAATGGCACCGACATGCGTGGTTGTGTTCCGGCGACCGGGGTTTCGATTCCTCCTTGAGTCCCTACCGGCCCCGTCCCTCCTTCTGTCTCTCTCTGTCCTAGCAAATAATGCCCACGTTTAAGGTAATAGTTATTTTCCCAAACCCATTAAAGAAAGTGGTCATATAAAATATCTCTCGTGATAATACAAGTAAAAATGTAATAATTTTTTCCTGTTCAGAATACCTTACACATTCCAAAGTAAATTGCGTAGAAATTCCCATTAGAAGTCAGACCAAATCTTAATTTTGTCTTAACGCTAATCTTAACGCAAATCTATAAAAAATCGAATAGAAACCAAAAGACAAACGCATAAAATTACCAGTAGAAACCCCAACGGAATTGGAAAGCACCACATTACAAATGACTAAGGTGTTAAACATCCCATAGGAGCCCAAAGAGGAAATTGATTGGACCACATGATGAATTACTAAAATAACATTAGAACCCCCACAGGAGTTTGATTAGACCACATGATTCTAGTAGAAATCTGATTAAAATTTGGGTCACTTTCCAATGAGAAACCCACAAAAGTTCAGTAAAAATCAGATCTACAACTGCTAACAGCTAGAAAGCTTGAAGGCTACGGAAATATTTAAAAAGGCATACAAACGCTAGAAATTGGACCTCTATTTAGTGACTAAACCATCAAACTTGAGTAGTAAAATCTTTGCAGAAATCAAACTATATTTCAATAAACAAATCAGGGCATGTTTAAACATTTCCAGGGCCCGAAATCCCCATTAGGGGTGTTTTATAAAAATTCTGCAAATTCCTTTTTTTTTTCAAATGTGCACTAAAAAAGATATTTTTTGCCTTTGTTGATAGGACAGAGGGATGAAATGAGAGAGGTGTGACTGGAAAGGACCCAAGCCCAAGGACCCAAGCCCAAAGCGTCCTACATTTCTCTTTTTTTATTAAACTGAACAGTTAAGAGTTAAGGGCCTGGCTCAGAAGCACAACAGTTGCATTTTGGTGGTGTTGAGAAATGAACCCACAATCTTCTAATTACCTTAACCTCTTCCCTAAAATGCCAGTAGTTTTAGAGTTAAAGGCGAGCCAGCTCTCCTGTCGTGTCCAATCTCACGCTACATAAGTTTAGGACAGACGGTAACTCGGTGCTGGACTACAACCAGCTAATCATCTACTATGCAGCTTTCACCTGCAGGTCATTCAAGGAGGTCTATTTAGGAGAGAGGGCATGATGTGTATTATTGAGAACATGAGACCTCGTTTCAATGATGGGCTGTTAAAAACCAGAGAATGCAGACATTTTTATGGGTTCTATAAAAAAGTGCCTATTTATTTTATTCTTTGTTAGGAAGCTAATTGATTGATGAAGCTCCTCAAAGATTTTTTATTAAGGGATAAATGTAATTTCGCTCTGGAAAAGGACGTCTGCCAAATGCTGTAAAACTGGGTATTTCTCAGGAAGTTCAGCAAGTTCTATAATACCTGAAGGCAAGCAGGGGTTACCATATAGATACCATTTAACTGCATTGATAAAAATATACAGAAGGTTTTTCCTGTATATTTCTTTATCTTTCTCTCACTCGTACAGCCCTTTAGCTGTACTCATTTTACAGTTCCCATCAAATCTGCCAAACAGGTCTGTCCTGTCAGGCTCTGACAGTTAATTTTAGTTTCAGCTTTTTCCTGAACATTCTCAGTGTGGCCTTACGGTAAGATAATAATCTCTGTTCTTATAATGTTTCTGTAGAATTATTACACTGGGAAAAAGAATCTCCTTGGAGGACACTGCTGTGAGACAGGCCATAAAGAGAGTTAAATTGAGATAGATAGCCATCTGCATCAATCATCTTTAAACACAGCCATCGCAGACAAACTCTGTTCTGTTTGGTTGAACTTTAGCTGTGTAAGTGAAATTCAGTAGCAATTCCTCAGTGGCTCATGTCTGTGTGTATTTCTAATGTCAGGTAAAGTACTCATTTGTTCATTATCAGTCTAAGGTGCTCGACAGTGCACGTCATGCCTCTGCTGGCAGCTGTAAGTAAGTGTAAATAATCAGCATTAAAAACTAATCAGGGCTTGGCTGGGTACATAGCGCGATTAGTACTAAGGGGATTTATGCCCGGGTTAAAAATGTAAAATCCATGTGTATTCTGTTGGCAGAAAAAGGAGTGGGAGTCTATAAAATGGATAAATGTTGAACGTGAACGTACAACTGTCAATCCCCACGACAAAGTGCACTTGAAAGGCGCCAGTGCAAAAATGTTCCCTTAATTTGCAAAGATTTTTTTTTTAGAAACCTTCACTTTCCAAACATGTTTTTGAAATCTGTAACAGTGTTTTTGAATGCAGAAATATAATCATCCATGTTCTGTAGAATTCTTTCCTATACAGGGTTACACAGAACCTTAAAGCCCAACTTATTGCAGAGCACAATTACTGCAGAGCACAATCACTCTGATAAAAGTGTGTTGATCAGCCTACAACGCATGAAAGTTCTTCACAGATTCCAGCTTGTTAGGATGCTGAGATCAGAGTCCTGGGTTACGCATGATGAGACCCTCATGGGGCATATAGTGTAAAGGCTCAGTGGCATCTTTTTGTTAGTGCCGGGGCTTTTAATGCAATTACAATAGCCGATTTGTCCATTTTGTTCCATTGACTGTTGCCTGTTTGTCTCTTTGACTTTTCCAGTTTTAATTTTATTTCTCATTGGTTTTATAACTGGTAGTTCTTCTTAAACACTTCCTGATTAGGTAAAATAATGACAAATTGGTAATAGTTGATCTATATTCTTGCCAGGGACACTATTGTACATCTGGTAAAAAATGTTCAGACTCTGTTTTTCAATCTTGTTGGGTTTTTGTTCATATAATATGTGAGGTTGAAACATTTCCAAGCTGACTTTACTCTTGTTGCTCTTGGTGTAGGCTAAGGATTCACAATAACCAGACAAAAAAAAAGGAAAGCCATAGTTCTTAAGCACTTTTCACACACTAGACTGCACCTTTTACCTTCTATCTTCTAGCCCTGCTTGACTAGTCCCACAATCTGTCACAGTACAAGGAAGTTATGGTATCACAACTCTTCTCTCCTTTTTGCACCTAAAGTAGATGATGGAAGAACATTCTCCAAACTGTCCAACCAGCTATATTACTAGTGGATTTTAACAAATTCTAAAGGTCTATATTCTCCCTCTCTTCCTATGACCTAAAGAAAACCAAGATAAATTAAATGAACATAACTGACTATTATTGATCATCTTTAAACCTATAACAAAGAAATCATTACATTTCAGGATATTTAGTGTCACTTAAATAATTTTTTATTTTATATTTCTTTTAGATTTGCAGGGCTTGTTCTAGGTTGTGATCTGGAAGAGCTTGTCGTAATTGCACACTAACCTGAAGAGTGTCCCGGTTTTTGTTTTGATTATGCCATTCACGATGCTTTAGGAGCTCATTACTGTTGCACACACTGTGTTCGAATGATCTTGGAGCTGATGATTTTAAGCCAAGAACTCAGATCCATGCTGCTTTATATCCCCTACTTTATTTGTACAGGGTTTAACAGCCAGACGATGACCTATAAGATGCTCACGGTAAAGCTGTGGATGGTTCTAGGATGATGCAAGACATCTAAAAGCATTGATTTCTCCATGAGGTTTAATTTATTGTTATATTTTTAGATTGCATGCGTCACTTATGTCTACTGTCTAGTGCCTAATCGAATGCAAGCTCTGTAATTGCCCGGGTGTTGCCCTAAAGCTAAGAGTCTGGTTGGAAAGAAAACAAGACTGAACAGTAAATGCAAATAAAAAATATGGACATGCACATTAGCATGCAGTGCTGTCTACATGTTAGCATGTAGCCAAGAAAGGCCATATTGCAATTAGGCTAGTTATTATGTTGGCAACATTTTTGTGCCTGGATGGTAGGGCGCTAGATTTTTCATTTATTTCTGAATAAAACACCATTTCCCTGTGAAGTTATATTAAATGTCTGAGTAGCTTAAATATATTTATCTTTCAGTTGACTTCAGTGAGCAAAGTTAATTTGATCAGTTTTATATGGAACAAATTTCGTGCAGGTTCTAGGCGTTAAACTGTGTACTAAGTCTTTATCTGAAAAAAAGAGACACAAATCTTGAGAGCCGGGTACGCAGAGCATATTTGAACTCCATTATCATGGCCATGTTCCTCTTGCCCTCTGCGTTTGCCTGATTATCATCATGCTGTCACAGCTGTTTTTTACTTTTTAAGGAAGAAATAAAGTTGCTCTCTTCTTATTTTTTCCCTCCTTCGTGCTCTGCTAAGCCAAAATGGTGACATCCATCTAAGTCAGCAAAAAAAGATATAAAAGAGTGTGACCATATTTTGCTATGTACATTGTGTGACTTACATTTATCTCATATATTCGACAGAGCAGTTGGGGGTTAAGGGCCTCGCTTAGGGGCCCAGCAGTGGTGGTTCTGGGAATTCAACCCACAAGTCTTAGATTAGCAGGCAAACATCTTAACCATTGAGCTACCACTTTTTTACCATTCCTTAACACATTTAAACCAATAGAATAAGAAATAATAAACCATAGATAAAAATCCATGTGGCGTTAAAACAACTGGCTAGTTGCCTAGCTTTAAAGTGTATTTGTTGTTTTTGCTCTAAATAGTATGCTGTCAGGACAGCACAGTGGCTTAGTGGCTTAGTGGTTAGAACTATTGTCCCACAGCAAGAATGTCCCAGGTTCTGTGTGGAGTTCGCATGTTCTTCCTGTGTTTGTATAGATTTACTCCTGGTACTCCGGTTTCCTCCCACAGTCTAAAAACGTGTATGTTAGATCAATTGCTGATTTTAAATTGGCCATACGACTAAGTGTGAGTGTGGTCATTTGTCTGTATGTGACCCTGTGATGGACTAGTGACCTTTCCAGAGTGACCCCTGCATTTCATCCAATAATTGCTGGGATAGACTCCATAACCCTTATTAGAAATAAGCAGGTAGAGAATGTATGGATGAATAGTATGATGTCAAACCTCCTGTTTTTGGTTTCGGACTTCCAGATTCTTTATGGCACACATTTTTGACACCAAATCCAATACTTTTATTAGTCAGATTTAGACAGTGACAACCAAATGCCCTTCCACTCAAACCCCCAACTAAAGACAGAGAAGATAAAAAAACTGGGAAATGCTCATGAGGTTATTCTGCCAATGTGGAACAGAATGGAACAGACAGCTGCTAATCTCTTGTCTTGTTCTAAAAACCCTGCATCACAGCTGGAAAACACTCAGCTCCGGGATAATACAAGCGGAAAACGTAAGCCGTAACATTATGGCTGATAAAACAACTGTGCCACAGCTGTTTATTTTGACTGATGTCTTTATGGCTCAAAGCTGATGCTGAGGGGAAATGTAGCTAAAACTGCAGAAATAGACTTTTTTGTGACTTATGGTTGTAGTGTGACTCAAACAATGTGGAACACCATCGAAACAAAAATATCAAAGAGGCGTGTGGCAGTTCAGCGAACATCACAGCACCTAAGGCTTTTCCTGTGAAACAGATCTAAAGACATTTTGCAAAAGCAAGAGGTTTTTTTAGGATCCTGCATAAAGCAGCTCCGCTTAGCTGAATTAATTCTCATTTCAGCACCATGGACAGTGCACTATTTTAGAACCATGCTGCAGAAATGTTTCTTCAAGGTTCTTCAGATGGTATTTTCTATTAGAGAGAGAAATTTTTCTCAAAAATTCTACAGGATGAAGCCAAGTCTTTTCGGGATTATCTTTCGGGATTTTAACAATGAACATCTGTAGCGTTTACACACTGATGAGATTTTTTTTTAATAATCTGTGATCAGCAAATATGTAATTGATGATGCTGTGTTGATTAGAACTGTTAAAGGAGAATCTCAGGTCTGGTTCAAGATGATGATTTACAGCAGGCTACTAACCTGGTAGACACAAATAAGGCTTAGGTTTGAACAAAATAACAAATCCTACGGTAACGTGTAATATGAACGGTTGGGATGTTTGTCCATTGGTGTAGGAATGGTGCTATTGGTTTGGGTTTTTTTTTTTTTTTTGGAAACTAGGCTTTTTCTTAACTGTTGTTTTTTATGTTTCCGATCTTTTGGGATTTAAGGAATAAGGATTTTTAAATCTTTGATCAGCAAATAGGAGTGATGATGCTTTGTTAATTAGAACTGTTAAAAGAGAATCTCAGGTCTGGTTCAAGATGATTGGCAGGCTACTGTAACTTTGTTTAAACCTATAAAACGCCCTGTTTAAGAGCTAATAGAATTAATGTGCTGATAATTTGGTTTAAGCTTCTTTTTGCATACAAAATAAAATACATTAGACATTCAGATAAAAATGCATTAGATGGTAAAGATAATGCAACTGGAGCATGGTGTGGGCTTTATCTGAATGTGTAATATCTCTTGCACACATTTTAGGTCGCTAGTTCGCTTTTCCTATGACGTCACAAACCAGACATTTAATTTTCAATTGCTTTACATGCAAATCTACTGTGTTTTAAACATTATTGTTTATTTTATCATTACATTTTGCTTATTTTATGAAGTAAAGTGTGGTGCAAAAGAATGTCAGCATAGTATTTAAAAATATAAAGATATACTCTGGAGAAACTGTTCTATGGCAGTGGTCACACACAAGTAACAACTGTAGTAGTACCAAAAGAGGCTTCGGCTTGCACAAAATGTCAAAGGCTAAGGTATATAAGCAGTTTTTCTGTCAGCTGAGAACCGGAATCAAAGCTGGATTCAGTCCCACCACATTACGAATACTAAAGATTAGAAAAAGCAAAGTGGCTTTTCTGAGCTGGCAATATTTTTCCAAAACTCCTTCTTCCCCCTTTTCATCTCAGCCCACATAGGGACATCCCTTCCCTTCTATTCCATCAATCATTTCTCCACAAGTGTGTGAATTAATGACTCAAGCTTGTTGATGAGCTACTGAGTGCCTACCATCATTAATTACAACAAGCTCAGATGGCTTGAATAGTGACATGAAAAAGGGAGAGGGGGTCAATGAGGAAAATGTTAGAGTGGAATTTCGATTACGGATGCAGAAAGTCACATTTGTGAAGGAATTATGGGTGCATGCAAATGTGTTGTGTCATCACTGTAAAAATGGATGCCATGTGCCAAGTGGAGTTACTGTTTGGCATGCAAGGAGGGTGTTCTGTTCTGTGGTTAAATAATTAACAACATGCTGGTGTGACAAAACGCAGTTACTGTCACTGTTTTGAGCTAGATTATGTTCATCTTTTTCTTCTGTCATGAAACGAAACAGCCTGAGTGACTGAACAATGCTCAGCACTCAAACTGATTAATGAAGTGTCATCAGAAAATGGTACAACATCTTTGCACAAATCTCTCTCGCAGGTAACATTGGGTCGGTCATGTTTGTCCCCTAATGAGGATTTGTTTTAGATGAAGCACAACTGGAAGCCAATTTAAGAGTTTAGTGATGCCTTTACTTCAGAACAAGAGATTGAAATTAATGAACACCATGACCTAAATCCTTTGTTTGCATTTTTAATTTCACATTTACATTTACAGCATTTGCCAGACAGCCTTATCCAGAGTGACTCACATTTATCTCTCTTATACAACTGAGGGTTAAGGGCCTTGCTCAGGGGCCTAAGCGGTGGCAGCTTGGTGATGCTGGAAATCGAACCCCAACCTTTCAATTCCACAGTCCAACACCTTAACTAATGCTAGCACTTCCCCAATTTCTTTCTTTCTTTAACTGTCACTTAACAAAATCAAAATCTTCAGTGATCAACTTAACATTGATTTCAATAGAATATACGAATGTAGGGATGAAATGCAGATGTTCATACAGTAAGTAGCTGATTTTGATCCAGCCTAGAAAATTAATGAGGGAATTAAAATAAATCAAATAAGCAAACGCTATAATTCAATAATATACCAAAAACATGTAAAATTCCAAACAGCTTATTGCTCTAAAGAAACCAAAATGAGAATAAGGTTAATGTTTGTAGATTGTTGAGACCAAAAGTACCAGACTTTGGATTTCTTTAGGAAATTAGCTATTATACTTTTTGTGTTTTTGTTTTTCTAAAACTTATTCAAGTGAAAATGAAATTAAAAATTGTGTGTAAAAAATGCACAAATCTGCAGCAATTTTGTATCATGGTAATTTTTTTCATATTGTTTAGTGAGATTTTTTGTTTGTTTGTTTGGTAATTTCTAAGATTGTAAAATCACAAAACCTTGGACGAACTCTGCAATTCTGTAAGCGTTTTAGTAACAATTACTAAAAATTTGAAATGATCTTGATTCTTGTAAACCAAGAGATCTTATGATCACATCTGATGTCTGGTAAAAGGCTGTTCTCTAACTTCAACCCCTTTAGCTATTGGCTATGATGTGCTAATTTAAGGCCCTCTAAGACTAAAAGCAGTAAAGTAGCACAGTACAGTAGGTCAGAGATGTAGGACAGTGCTACACATTTCAGAGCTTCAAAAACAACTTTGATTAATAGAGTACAATTAATAAAGCTGATCTGCTGGGCTGTATATTAGTTGCATTTCGCCAAATACGGTTAATCCAGTAAACAATCATTCTCATTTTTCCACCTCGAATAAGCACAAAGTAATTAGTGCATTAAGTCTGTTGCATTACTTGACCGATTACAGCCCACCAACAAAGATGGCAATCAGCAGAAAGTAATAAGTCAAACCCACAGACGTTGTTAATGATGCTCACAGTTTTTAATCACCAGCTCATTAACTCTCAAACTCGATTCAACTTTGTGTTTCTCTTAGGACTGGGGATTTGTTTAATGTGGTGTCTTAGTTTTTTAACTTTATTTTCCTTAGTTACTAAATTAATTTTTTGTTTATGATGAAGTTAATGTTAGCTTGTTTGGCTCTACATCAGGGAGAGTCGACGAGGCCCATAATTTCAGTATTTAAGGGTGGGGTTTTTCTGAATAAATGTTTAACTGCCAATAAAAAAATACTGATAATAATACTGTTCTGTTAACATCCATTTTCACGCCAAATTTCCATTGCATACTTTACTATAAAATTTTCTATGTTAACGTGCATATTGTAAATTCATATGAAATGATATAAAGCTTATAAAACCATATTTACATTTATATTTGATGCATTTGGCGGACGGCCTTAGTGGCTATTGTTTCAAAGCAGCTTTACACAGATAAAAATGAAAGCTTGTTCTTTATAAGTGTAAGTTTTTCACTAATGAACAAGCCGGTGGTGACTGTGGCAAGGAAAAACTCCCTGAGATAAAATAAGAAAGAAACCTTGGAATATGTGTTTTACACCGCATGTCCGTTTATTACAGCTAAACGATGTTGACGGTGTGCAATGTAAACTGTAGCCTTTGGTCAGTGGAGCAGTGTGAGTCCCAGTCCATCCTTGAAGCTCCTGTGTAGCTCTGAAATTTTACCCCCAGACTATAGATTTGAAATGTCCCCAGCAGAGAGAACACTATTCATAGGCATGATCGGGCAAATTCGGGAAAAGGGGCAGGAACACTGGTCACTGGTTCGATAGAGAGAGAGAGCGAGAGAGAGAGAGAGAGAGAGAGAGAGAGAGTGAAATATGGATTATTAAGTATCTATAACGTAATAGTATCCTTGGTTCGGAATAGGTGTAGTAGAGTGCCCAACCTCATTTCTCTTCATGGGACCCAGAATTGTTTCCATGACTCTTCTTGAAAATTGCTTTTTTTAAACACTAAATTATATTACATCACGAGAGTGCTCTGCTCAACTCAGCAGAGAAGGAGAATAGCAGAATAGGTTGGTATTAAGTAAAAGTTGCCGTGTGTGTCAGTCTGTCAGGACATCAAGTCCACTGGTTTCCTAACAGGAAAAAGAGCTTCCCACCAGCTTCCGTGCCTGGGTGCGTTCTGTGCAGGTGTAGAGACAGGACTTTACTTCTGCATCTGCCTTAATAAACATGGTAGTGTTTAGAGATGATGCAGTTTAACATGGGATGCCGAAGCAAGAATCGAGTAAGGCGCAAAGCTGTTACGGTTCCTTCGGTTCAAACAGCAGCTCCATCGGGGCCGCTATCACCCTGTGGTTTAGTCATTGGCTAAAAACGTGATAATCACACCTCTGTCAAAGATGCAGCTTGATTATAACGTGGACTGTGCACTGTAAGTCTTTTTTAAACATTTGCTAACTGCCAAATCGATGAGAGCATAATGAGAAACAACGTGATGTGTGAAGCTTGTATGCATTATATTAAATTTTTTATATATCATTTTTTTAAAACTGTGTAAAAACATTACCAGAGATGAGAAGAAATATATGGTAACCTCAGTTTGCTAATATTATAACCGTCAAGTCTACTTACAACTAAGTGACTTTGTTTGCACAGATAATTTGTAATGCAAATTTTTTATTGCAAGTAATGTAGGGTGGAGAAGCATCTACAGCCAGTGCTCGGACTGTTTTTCTAATCCTGGCCTGTCACTGCTCTATTGTCTGCTTATAATCATATGGTTGCTGTCCGCCATACGAATAAAAATAAACATTTACAATTTCCTCAGCGCCCGTACTGTGTTGCGATTCATTGTTTCGTTATAGTTTGAATGAAACGACCTTCCATTCGTTACATCACTTCCAGTTTGGCGAAAGTAACATTTTTTTCTAAAAAAAAAAAAAAACACGACTCCAGAAGCCACAATAGCGTATTTTACAGAATATTTTAAACAATATCCAGTTTCTACAGTATTTTTCTGTACACTGATTTACTGGATACTCTAACCTGGGCTGTGTGTTTTAACTCAGCATTACAGTAAGAACTCCCTTTAAAAAAAACAGTGACTTATTTTGTCTAGATTAGAGTTAGTTCATTCCAACACTTATTCGTCGTTCTTTTTTCTTATATCTCTCATTAAGTTTCAACTTTTGGTTTTTAACTTCTATACAAAGGATGCCCTGCATTCTAGACTTTTGTCTTGTTCTGCTTAAAATGCAGTAAAATACCACCTCAGTTACACCCTCACGCTCCAAAGCCTCCCCATTGTGGAAGTATATTGCAGTCGATTTTTAAAAGCTATTGCAAAGTGTGTTTGTAATTGCGTTCCGCAAACCACTTTTGTGTTTGCAATTCCAAAGCCCTAAAGTAAAACCTGTCAATCGGTGTCAGGGGCGGGACTATACTATGGGGCGTGTTTGTATTCGGGAGTGAGGTCACTTACAGTCAACTGCCAAGAGGGGATGTAATATTGTAATAAAGTCTGAGAAGGATCCATATGCAGGTAAAGTGCTTTATTGAAATATAAAGGCAGTTTAGAATAGTAATCAGAATGCAAGCAGAGGTTGGTACTCGGTAATCCGAAAAACCAAAACAGATCAATCCAAAACCTCAGGCAAAAGGCAAAATCCAAAAACAGGCAGAGAACAAACAATACTTCGCATGGTGGTGATGCTAGCGCTAAGCTTAGATAACAAAACAACCCAGAAGTGGAACCGGAAGCAGAACACTAACGCTACTATTCAGGAGACAGCACCCTCTGGTGGTGGGAGGGCGGAATCGTTAAAGATCTTAATATTTGCTAACATTGTTTTTATTCTGTTATGCAGTTCATACTCTACGAATTTCCTTTTACCAGGATATTTGTGATAGACAAAGTAACTTAAAGTCCAGGACGTCCTTTAATGGACATTTCAGTAGCCAAATTTAACCTTTTATTTTAACGGTAATGGATGATCATGCTATGTAATGTTAAAAGGTTACAAAATGAAAAACTGGACTGAATTTTATTCGTTTAAGATGTTATACAATTCTATACAGTTTTTTGGGGGTTCTAAAACTTTTTTAAATGTTGAGTACAATTGGATCTGAATGGATCCTTATTCCTTGTTCAAAGTCACTATTGTCATTTCGCCTTAATAGGGGCTTTGCTTGTTATCATATGTTTGATCCGCTCTGGTTTCTGCAGAAGTGAGCGTCCCGTCATTGTTAATGCCTGTTTTGATCCGTTTAAATTAAATAAATTTTTTTAAAACAGATTAGGTTTTGACTTTTGTCGGCAGTTGATGGTCAGGGTATTCGTGGATTTGAGTCTAATTGAGTCCTTAATTTAAGGCTGCAGATTACAGTGGATTTAAAAGCTACTGAGGTTTTATTTACAGTCAATACAGACAACCATTTATTCGTAAAATTGTAAAGGTCTTGTGATATTTATTCTATTTTGCATTCACACTGCAGGTCTTAAGGCCCAATTCAGATTTTTCTAGTATATCTGATTTTTTTTTGACGACCCGCTTACATCTTTTTTAAAAACTGACCTGTATTTGATTTCTGCATTTAGACTATACACAGCAAAACAGCCCAAGATAGACGTACTGACCAGAAAAGGAAGTAAAAATAGTGTGATAATCAATGGATGCAATGAACAAAGACGAAATGACTATTCACCTAGTGCACTGATCGCGATATATATCTTTTTTTAATAGTGCATAATTATTTGTTTGCTTCAAGTAAACAAACTTAAATATCCAAATACACAGTTGCACTAAGTTATATATTTATCACTATTAGTGTCCACATGAGTTGATATTATGCGACACCTTTGCTTATTTAATGATGTTTAACTCGCATTGACAGGTGAAAAGCTGATCTCTCAGCTTACACTAATGCACGTATCCGATTCATATCCCATTTATTTCTCATCTATATATGAAATATGTCTATTTATGCAGGAAGAGTGCAAGTAAAAATATTGCCAGTTTTATCACAAACTCTAACATAGAGCTGTATCTTAGTCCAGGAATTGCACACAGTGTCCTTCAATCCTCTGTACCTTTAAACTTCTAAATATGTCCAGAATATGGAATGCGTCCTCCATAATCCTGCAAATAGCCCAGTGTAAACTTTTCTAATAGGCTGAACCTGTAATTATAGTAAAAGTCGCATGTGACTGTGGCATTACAGCAGCACCAAGGACTTGTGAGGTTTTAATTACTGATTACTCGTCCTCTTAAAAAGCAAAGATTAATAATCCTGCTCTCCACCATAGGAGACTGTATTTTACAGCTGCATGTGACATTTTTAAAATATCAGATTACACTTTAGCAAAAGGTGCTTTTGAAAGGATGCCCTTCTTTCTAGACTATTGTCTTGTTCTGCTCAAAATGCCAGACCTCAAAGGGGTTACTGACTTTTTTTATTCTGGTCAGTAAAATACCACCTCAGTTACATTCTCCAGCTCCAAAGCTTCGCCAATGTGGAAGTATATTGCAGTCAATTTTCAGAAGGAATTGCAAAGTTTATTTGCAACTGTGTTTTCTATATTTGGACATCAAATCTCAAATGGCATTGTAAGACTGAAACCTGTCAATCAGAGTCATGGTCAGGATTATACTAGTTACATGTATATGAATACATGTTTGTATTCGGAAGTAAAGTCACTCATAGTCGACGGCTAAGGAAGGAAAATCTTTTATGTATGTTGCTACTAAATGTAGTATTTTAAAATATTAAGATTTTTTAAATTCGACCCAATCATTTAGAAAAATGTATATCGGTGGAGGACGTTATGATGCTCACACAACAAATGGTTAACAAATCATAGGCTACAGACTTCCTCTTACTTTTTGCACACCTTAGTAAAGTAGCTTACAGGATTTTTGGGATGGACAAAGCAACTTTAAAGACCAGGACGTCCTTTAATGGACATGCCAGAATAGATAATTAAGTATTATGTGATAGATATGTGGTTAATCTGGGTCCATAATATAATTCTGACAACCTTTAAAAGCGAAATTAGGCCCTTCATTATTACATAGACTAACAGCTTAATTTTACACTTGAACTGGTGTAATTTGAAATTTTCGGAAACTTTCCTATAGGATCTTGATGATGGGAATTTTGAAAATATTCCAAGTTGGGATTTTTATGGCCATTTATTTGACATATTTAGAAATTTGGGTACAATTATATAAAACTGTATATACAGTACAGTAAAAACAAACACACATTTTTTTCCTCATAATTCTGACATGATAATAGATATCAAGTGACTAAGGGTGAGGGAGGGACTTTTTTTAGTTGGCACGTAGGGGATGACAGACAGGACCTGGAGTAAAGGGAGCTGACCTAGAGAAGACAGGAATGGGTGGAATAAACGCTGGAACTATGAGGGTACTCTTAGAGAATATAAGACTCCCAAAGCTCTGTTTTCTAGCGTCTGCTACTTCTAAGTCCAGATGGAGACAGAGTGTGCTCTGTGCTCTTAAATAGGGAAGTGAGAGAGAGAGAATGAAAATGATGTGCAGGTGAGGGTGATTCGAATTCCAGAGATTAAGTGAGGGAAGAGTTGGGGGTTACCGTGACACATGGACCTCTGAAATTGTTGAGCTTCCTTTTGTTGATTTGACTTTAAACTGTGGTTTGAGGTGATCTGTAGTTTCTTGGACTTGTGTGCAGTGAAGTGTGCATTCAACATACAAGAAGTATGACGGCTGAATTTTTCCTCATTTCCATTAGCTTGCTGCAGGCGATGCTACCCTAACTGCATAGTCAGCTTACCCTCAGAGTGGTGTCGAAATTCTTCTGAATCCGTATCATTCTGTCTTTTCTATCAAGTTGTGACTTTGGGTAATAAAGCCGGTCACCCTGAGGTGCTCTCAGGACTCACTTAAGTCTGGAGTTCGATCCATCACCGTCTTCTAATTCTCACCAAATCTGAGTGGTGGGTGGATGGAATTGAGACGGATTAGTGGAGCTGTCTCAATTCCACAATGTTCTTGCAGCTTCTGGTATATACTGGCACATCATCTCCTCCACATCATTTCTTCTCGGTATAAAAAGTTATTTTCTAAAAACACCTGACATGAAAATTCTTTCATACCTACTACCGCACCGCTAATGTATACATTAGCATCCAGGACTGTATAACGAAGTGCAAGCGATAATATATACATATATATATCAAACCAACCCAGAGAGCGAAGCATATATCATTCGAGAAGCGTTTGGGCTCTGTGGAATAAATGAAACCACTTTGTCTCCGGCAAGCCATAACTCAAACCACACTTAAACTGTAACTCTACAGGAAATAGAACCCGAGTTCTTCAGTATGTCCTTTTGGGAGATTTTTTAAAAAACTTTCTTCAGAAAGGCTAGAACCTTTATGGGGCAATGGAGCTGTTGTCATTTCAATCAAACAGGAGACTTGTTTTAATAGGTTGGTCTGTTGAAAATTATTTCTTTTTGTAATCTTTTAAGTAATAAAACCCTCAGTAGATACACTGCCCCACCCCCATCTGCTGCTGGGATGATTAACTGCATAAAAATGAAGAAAGTCTTTATCATTTTTGGGAACATCCTAAAGTACGGCAGCACATATACGAAAATTGGAACAATAAACAAAAGATTAGCATGGCCCCTGTGCAGGAATAACATGCTAAATTGTGATGCGTTGCCATATTTTAGGGGTAGTGATGGCTCAAATGGTTAAGGTACTGATTGTTGCTTGAAAGACCAGGAAGACCTGGGTTCAAGCCCCACTGTCTGGCAGTCAGCCACTGTTGGGTCCTTGAGCAAGAACCCTTAACTTTTCCTGCTCCAGAGGTGCTGCATCATAGCTGACCCTAAGCTCTGACCCCAGCTTTCTAAGATTGGATTTGCAGAAAACAAATTTCACTATGCTGTAAAGTATATGTGACAAAGACAAATCTTGAAGCTGCTGTCAGAGCTTTAATTACTTCAAGGGCTTTAGTCTAGCATGATTTTTTTGCCTCCAGTTTCCGATATAAACATTCTACCAACTTCAAATCATGTGTATATGTGTTTTCAATAACCAACTTGATTACAAGAAGTTTGGCAGTTAAATGGCAAAAAAAAACAGCAGAAGCCGGTAATATTAAAAACTGGGAAAGTTTATGCACACACACACTGGTGTAATTGGGTCATGTCATGACAGCATGTGCGACCCCAGTAAGAGGTGTTTGTGTGCGTGCGTGCGTGCGTGAGTGTGTGTGTGTGTGTGTGTGTGTGTTTGGTAACAGAAGCAGCAGGCAGTACATGGTGGAGGGGAAAAAAGCCCAAGGCTATAACAGAGGTATAAAAGATGCAGAAAGACATAAAACAAATGGAAATAACTGTAGATAATAGGGTGAATTCACAAACAGCTCTCTCAATTCATTAGTTTGTATGTGGTGGAGAGCATGATTGTATCTGCACTTTCATTTGGTACTTTTAATACTTGTATTTGTGTTTTTTTTTTAAAAAAACAAAAACAAAGATAGCTAAATTTAGCAGTTTTAGATGTGATTTTGCCCAATAGGATGTAATCCTGGATTAACGTCTCAGTCAACTAATCATAACCATTTGATGTCATCAGTGTGTGTCGACCAGACCCACCTCAATACTTTCCCTCCTTGTAAACCAAACTGTAATATTATAAATGTATTTATTAATTAAACAAACATGAAATACTTAAATGACATGTGTAATACATTACATGCTGTACTAAGCAATTGTATACATGTATAAGTATATTCAATTCATTGTCATTGTGCAAAGTACATGTACAGCAGAGCCAATGAAATGCATTTTTTCGTTTTCATATCCCATCTTAGTAAGTTGGGGGTCAGAGCGCAGGGTCAGCTATGATGCAGCGCCCCTGGAGCAGGAAGGGTTAAGGGTCTTGCTCAAGGACCCAACAGTGGTTGACTTGCCGGAGGTGGGGCTTGAACCCAGGTGTTTCTGGTCTTCAGATTAACAACTCAGCACCTTATCCATTTGAGCCACCCTGTTACCCCCATGTTAAATGTTAAATTTAAAATTTAAATACATGTGTGTGCAGTTTACTTAATGTGTGAACATTTCCACAAATAGATGTGTGTGTGTGTGTGTGTGTGTGTGTGTGTGTGTGTGTGCAGTAAAATGTATTTAGGTGTGTGTGCATGAATAAAAAGTAAATTCATCTATTTTTTTTTTTATTTATGATTAAAAATATGGCTTGTGATTATTAAATTTAAATAGTTGTAATTAAATGAAATAATGTTAAACCCTATTGCGGTTCTACAGGTTCACCGTTTTAGAACATTTTACACTAATTGTTCATTCGTGATTGTTTATGATTCACCGTCTAAATTCATTAATGTTTATTTTGGATCATTAGAATTAATACAATCTAAATTCATTAATGTTTTTCCTGGATTATCATCAATTATTTAATTATAGTTCATTTTGTTTGTGATTTAATGTTAATTCTGGAATTATTATTATCAGTAGATTGTTCAAGAATCAATAAATTTCCAGTTTCAGCTAACCAGCTAATTTTTCAGCATTAAATCAGTTAAATGATTGTTTATAGATAAGAAAGGAAAAGATTTAAAACTGGATTAATCTTAACACTGATGACATCAGATGCTTATGATTAGTTGATTGAAATGTTGATTCAGGATCAACAATAGATAATAATCCAGGAACACATTTTTATTTTGCATAGCTTAAAAAATTGTCTTCTCTGATATGATTTTGTTAAAGAGAGAGAGAGAGAGAGAGAGGGAGAGAAACTAAAGGGAAATAAATTACAGAACCAGTATAAAAGTGATTAAACATTTTAGTTACAGTGAAAACAATCTCGATGATAAAAGCGCTATATAAATAAAGGTGACTTGACTGCTAATTGGAGGCTCCATTCCCAGCACCACCAAGTGTTTACTGCTGGGCCCTTAAGCAAGGCCCTTAATCCTGAATCGCTCAGTTTTTATAAAAGAGATAAATACATCATGGATAAATAAGTGCTTAGTGTTGCTGTGATTGACACTGCATTCAAGTCAGTCCTCTCAGTCACTTCCAGCGTGTGTAGCTTTCAAAGTTAATACCATGTTTTTATTTGGTTGCTGCAAAATCTGCCTAAAGTTATAGTCAATGACGTGAGTCGAATAATCCAAACACTGTCATACACTGTCGACAGCGAGACTGCGAAGGGCTTCGAGCTATACGTTTCAAGCTACATCCACAATTAAGCACATCCACACAAGACTAGAACATGTAGTGTCTTTACATGCCATACACATCACACCAGCTAGCTCACGCTAATGCTTTAATCATAACGCTTTTCTCTCAGTTTGTCTACTTTTATGTCAATCACGCAGAATTGTCCTAACGCCGTTGTCAATCCCAGTTTCACACAGTTTGAGTGTAAGAAGAGGAAGAAGTGTAAGAAGAGGAAAGTTATTCTGCAGGTTTAGAGCAGACTGGTTTCTGTTCTGATTTCATTTTGTATGTCGTAAATAACAAGTCAAGCTTTATTGTCATTCTGCTAAATGTGTGGACATAGTGAAACAAAATGTCGTATGTAGCATTCCATTATATGTCCACGCATAAATATAAACATAAAACAATAGAATTGTATAAGAAAAACAATTAGTTGACTGTACATGAAACTGTGCAAAAGGAATATTTGGGGGAAAGCAGCGCATAGTGCAAGATATGTAGTGCAATGCTTAAAGAAAAACATGTGTTATATTGATTCTTTGTGTTAGGAAGTGTTTATAGAAAGTGTCGAATGCACATACAGAAAAAAGAGTGTGTGTAAGGTTCTTGTTTCATGATTTGTTTAGGCTAACCTATGCTAGCTAGCTAAGCTAGTTATTGTTTGTTTTGTTTACTTCCTTTTTTTTCTTCCTCATGTCTTCCTGTCATGTGTTTCCCCTTGTCCTTGTGTTATGTTCTTATTGGTTGGTTGATTATTGTCCTTAGGTGTTCCTTGTTTGTCGGTGTATATTGTGTTTGCCTTGTGTTTTGTGGATGACTGTTTTCTGTACTACTGTGGTGAGTTCCTGTTTAATGCTAATGTTCCTTTTCCTGTTCGGTCTAGTAAAGTTTAGTTTGCATTTTGTTATTGGTTTAGACTGTAAATAAACTCCACTTGTGTTTAATATGTCTTGCCTCAGTCGAGTGCCGTTAGTGTGTAACTACAGGTGGTTTGTATACCCCCTCACCTGTATGTAGCACAGTTTTTATGAGTTGTGGATGAGGTTTCAGATGGGTTCAAGGAGATTGGAGTTGAGGGCTGTTACAGCCTGGGGCAAAAAGGTGGCAGAGCGAGCTTTCATACTTTGGAACCTTCTACAACACCAGTATTGTAAAATGTATGAATATTTAAATATGTTTAATAAGAACTATGAAACCACATGTTCTGTTTTCTCTCTTCATTTACACACGTTCTGTGTTTCCTGTAATTAAGATGAGTAAGGTAAGATAATAAATGATAATTAAAAATAAAAAAAGGCTACTATTTTAGCTCCCACAAATTGTTTAGTAGATATTATTACCATGTTATCTTTATATGCTGATGGTACAGTTTTTTTTTTACATATTCCTGCTGTAATATGTTCCCGCTTCACAGATTGTACTTAGTGATGTTCATTCTGTGTAGCTAAAAAGTTGCCAGTGTGCTATGATATTATTCTGACTGTGATTTTAGATGAAGTACGACATCGCTACTGGTGCATATAGTCCATTGTTCTGAGCACTCAGTTATAAATATGATATTGTAAATTTCTGGATTTTTTACTCTTTTGGCTTCTTAGTTTCTTCCTCAGACTGCTTTTTACATGTACGGCATTTGGCAGACGTCCTTATTCAGAGCAACCTATATTTGTCTCTTTTTTACAACTGAGCAATTGGGGGTTAAAGGCCTTGCTTAGGGGCCCAACAGTGGCAGCTTGGTGGTGCTGGGAATCTACCCACAGTATTCCAATTAGCAGTCCAACACCATAACCACTGAGCTACCACCTTCCCCTTCTCATGCTCTGTTCTTTCGCTAGCTAATTACTTACACCTGTTTATTGTTGATTTTTTTTACAAGATACAGTATTTTTAGGGCATTTTTGCTTTCATTCATAGGACATAGGAATAAAATGGGAGAAATAGAGAGAGAGATGGGACCGCAAAGGACCCCAGTCGGGAATCGAACCCCAGTCGTCAAAGCGCAAAACACCACAGAGTCTTTCTATGCATCAAAATAAATTCTAACTGCCAAAAACTGGAAACTCTATTGTTTGAATTACTCTCTTCAAGAAAAAGGTCACAATATCAATAAAGATTTGGAACTGTTAATTCATTGATAGGTAACTGTGATTGAAAATTTGAGGTAATCATAGAAAACATAACATTATTATTATTTTAGGATGCATGTTTAAATAAATCTGTGATTTGTTACCAAAAATGAATCATCACTAATCAGAATCCAGATATCAAATTTATCATTTATACATACATTTAATGGAATACAAACTTAATAACAAGCATTGGATTGATACTTGAATTGTATTCAAAGCAAAGCTAACGTTAAACTACAAACAGAAAGAAGTGTGTAAAATATTTCAGCATGGACTGTCCTGGGTTTTTATGGACTCAAAGTACTATTAATTTTGGCACTGCATTGCTGTAATAAACTCCTTCTTTACAATCTTTGACTTCCCATGGTAGAGTTTCTGCTCCAGTAATCCCAGTCCTACAGTTTCTGCTTCATTGGTAATGCTGTCAAAACACCAAATTATGACAGTGTTTATCCTAGGTCACTTTATAATCGATCCAAAAGGTACAATCCTGCAGGCTGACTATTAGTGGGTCAAAAAAAACTGGGGTTTTACAAGTTTAGTGTAAATAAAAGCTTCCTGACATGCAGATTAGGTGTACTTTGGCATTCTGTTTAACAGGTCTGTAGAAACGTATAAAAAATAATTTATGATAGAAACTATTTCCAAATTTAGATTTGGCTCTCTGAGATTCAACTAGTAATTTTGTCCCAGACGAAGCAAATAGTGTCACAAGGATGTTAAATACCACATTAATAGAGCTTTAATTAGTTTTGCCTCAGCTTTGAGATACATGTATGTACGATCACGTTCCTCATCTCTGGAGCTGTAAGAAAAAAATTGGCTGATCTTTTCAGCCATCATATCGTGCAAGCCTCATTTGTACTAGTCTCTTATCTCTTTCATCAATAACCACAACTCTTACACCAGTCACATTAAGTGGTGTTATGGAATTAGAACCAAAATAATAAGAATTAAAATGAGATTTATTGCCAAGTACAAGACAAGGAATTTGTTGTAGACTCCATTTACACAGCAGATCTCGATGCCCAATTCCAATTTTGTGACTATATCAGATTTTTTTTTAAATAAATCTTCTTTTAAAACCGATCGATATCCGATTTCTGTATTTACACTACACAGAACAACAACCCAATGTAGATGTACTTACCGGAAAAGTTAGTAAAAACAGCGAGATTATCAATGAACGGAGACGAAATGATTATTCAGTATTTTGCTTTCGCATTATATTTAAAAAGCCCCTGTTGCAGCCTGAGCAAATGTAGTATTGATCGCTTAAGTATAAATATTTCTTTTACAGAAACAGATTGTAAGTGAACAAAAATAATAAATATCAAAATACACAGTTGTTCTAAGTTATTATATTCCGCAGTGGCGTGCAGTCAGGAAGAGCAAGTCCTTCTCTGCTGCCTAAACACTATTAGAGGCTGATAGTTATGTTATAAAATTGTATTAATTAATTCCCAGCAGTTTATTCTCTATTTTTTAGTGTTTCTCTTGCTACACTGCTTCACTGCTTCCAGTACGTGTATGTGGTTGTTAGATTTTTTTTGTCCAATAAGATTTCAGTTTCTATGTTCACAATTAGCAGTGCTGCCCATATGACTTAAACTAAATTAGCAGTGGCAGCTTGCTAATTGGTTAATATTATTAAAGACTGTTTCTTTAACCAACCAGATTTCAAGGCCGGCTTCCGAGGCCCGCTAGCTGGCGAACAATGACGTTAGTATTTTTTCGGTTTTTCCAGTTCAGAATCAGAAAGAGCTTTAATGCCAAGTAGGTTTGCACTTACAAAGAATTAGTTTTGGTGACAAAAGCATTTAGTTGTGTATTTTTAAATAAGATTAAGAAAAGAAATTAAAAAGTAATAATAAAAAAGAGATTGAAAGGTTATGGCACATTTTTATATAAAAAATAAATTGCACAGTATTATTGCACAGAAAAGGACGGTTAGCAAAACACGTCTGTACAGCTGAATTAGAATTTTTACGCCCACAATAGCTGATGGAGGAGAAATTAAAAATTTCGGACGTGCTCAAACGATAGGTTTTTAAGGCAGAATTTTCTGGAAAAAAAGACAAGAGAGGTTGGCTAACCCCAAAGCGAATTTTCAGACCAGTTCCGAAGAATAATAATACTGGCTTACAGCTTTTAAATGTATTATATATTTATATCTTCAATGTTTGTGTCATGTTATTAGATAAACACTGATTCTGAACTGCTTCAGACAATGTATGTGGTACAATTGTGGTTGTAGTGTAGAGGTTTGAGTTGTGTTAACTGGGTTTCTTGCTTTAGTAAAAATGGTTTTCATCCTCGATACGCGTAATGCCTCTCTCTCTGTAATGCCACGCCGTGTTATATTGTGTGTTTTTTTTATAGTATTGATGGTTTCTATAATTGTAACCTGTGAGTGGTGGTATTAAGAGGTGTATCAATCGGGTAAATCCCCTGGAAGGGTTCAGGTACCAGTTGCACTGCCCGCCACTGGTATTTCGCTTTTGATGTCCATTTGAGTTTACGTCATGCGCCACAGTTACTTGTTCAGTGACATTCTACAGTGGGTCACATCCCATCTGTACCACACTGGAGGAAAAAAAATCTAAATGGGGTCACTTGATACATACGGTGTAAATGAGGCCGTGTCACAAGCGACAAATAAAATAAAAAAAATAAATATATATAAGATGAGAATAAAAAAAAATATATCACATATTAAACAAAATAAAAAGGTAAACTGAAATGAAGAGTACAGATGTGTACAGTTGTGCTATAGATAATAAATAGGAATAAAATAAGATGCAGAGATGTTTTAGGATGTAGGTGGTAACAAATATATATAAGGTTACGGCACATAATTTTATAACACTGTATAATATTTATTGCACAATGGCGAAAACATTTAAATGTTCATTATGTAAATGTCTGGATGTCCTGCTATTCAGGGTTCTGTAGCGCCGACGAGATGTAATGTATCTGATGCTTCATTTTGCTATGTTGTCCTACACATAGATCACACTTTTAACTCACAGTTAGCACTTTAACGAATATCGATCATATGCACTCGATAAATGATAAATAAATTATACAGAATGTTGATGTTAATTGTTTCTGCCTCATTATTCTCCCAAATTACAAATGCAAATTACATAAGCAGAAATACTCTAACCCTAGTTGTAGAATTTCCGCACCCATAATTTCACTGGAAACATTTCCGTTCACGTTTTATTACAAACTTTAATTTTTTTGGGGTCTCCAAAAATTTTTTCTGCTCTAATAGTATTGTAAAGTATTGTAGACTTGTATTTCTTTCTTATATTAATGTTATTGCTTATATTTTGTGCTTTAATAATTCCAGTGTGTTTAGGCTATAAGTTTATACTGAAGTTCTGCTCTTGAAATTCAGATCTAAATAAGATAATAATGTCTGCACTGGAATTCTGCTTCCATTATTCCTGGTAAATTTCAGGTGGAGTTTAACATTCTGAAATTTTTTAATTTTAGTTTCCGAGATATTTGAAACAGCATAAAGATTTCAAACCAGTTTAAAAGGAATTGCAAATTGTATTCGGAATTGCGTTTTCTATAGGGAGGCGCATGATTGTGGCATAATCCAAACGCAGTGCCAAACATTTTTGTCCTGTGATCTCATTGTGAGTGCCTTAAAAATGTAAAGATTTAAAGTTTTTTTTAAGACCCAGTTTAAAACTTTACTAGCAACACTGGAGCCTCATATTAAAACAGAAAGCCAACAATTTCTGTAAACCAATTGATCCTGAACAGAGACTAGCAGTATGTCTAAGGTATAAACACACACACACACCCAAACTGCAGCATTGTAAAAGTGTGCACTGGGCATTGGAACCAGCATACAAATGTCTACAGCGGATGTTCTGGATTTTGGCTTTTACCTTTATGGTGCCTCTGAATTGTCAAAACACCTTATAAATTTTGCTACAGAGACAAAAAAAGCAAAACAAATAAAAAATAAAAAAAGTAAAACAAATTTTTACAAATGGATGTATGTTTCTGATGTTTCTGAGTGAAAACATGATCGACCTTTCAATCAGTGTCAGGGCTGGGACTATACTATGGGGAGAGGTATGTGTATAGAGGAGTATGTGCAATTATGTGCAAGTGATTACAGCATATCGATTACAGCAAAGTGTAATTATACATTGTGCAAAAGGCAAAAGTACACAAATTACTCACTTAATTAAACGTATAGATACTCATGTTTAAAATGAATTTGGTAAAAGTTGAAGTACTGACTACAACTTTTTTACTCAGGTTTAAAGTAAAGGAGTACAGTAAGTACAGGCTCTGACATGTACTTAAGTAAAAAATAAATGAACTACCAGAATTATGTTACAGCTCCGTAAAACATATTATGCACCCGAAGGTGATGTAGATTGTGGTCTTATAATGGTGAACTGAATAAATTAAGTTAATTTATTTTCCAAACAAAATGACAGCTAAGTTAACTAATTAACCAAGTAACGTTAGCAGACACATATGCAATATCAAAATGTGCACCCAAATGAATTTCATGTAACATTACTGGGGAAAGTGGTAGCGCAGGGGTAAGGTATGGAACTGCTAATTGGAATATTAGGATTTGTTTCCTTTTACCACCAAGATACCACTGCTGGGCCCCTGAGCAAGGCCCTTAACCTCCAATTGCTCAGTTGTATAAAAGCGATTGATGTAAGATAAGGACGTCCACCAAATGCCAGAAATGTGAATGTAAATTACTGACAAACATAGAAAATAGACTATTATTACTGAAAGCATTGAATTGGCCTATGACAAGAAAGAGATAACAATAAAAGGCAGCGACAATTTCAAACATCTTCCTTATGGTGTATCTGGCCATGGGTGATAAGGAATGTCTCTGTTCTTAGTCATCGCTGACTCCCCCTGTCTCATCGTCCATGTTAGCCATTCTTGTTGCCTTTGCCTGACTGCCTTGCTCGTTGTTAGCTTCATTAACTAACCTAAAGTGCATGTTAACAACAATGATTGGTTGAAAAAGGTTGTGCAAATTGAAAAGACATAATATTATCGGTCACACCGCCAAACGGATAAAAACTAAAGTAACGAGCCTGGTTTAAATGTAATAAGTAGAAAATACAGATATTTGTCAAAAAAAAAGGAAAATAAAATAGACCAGAAAAATATACTTAAGTACAGTAATAAAGTTTTTGTACTTCGTTACATCTTATCTCTGACAAAATGTCTGCATTTTGTACATTGTACAGAAAATATATATTAATATATCGATAAACTAGTGTAATATTACAAATTATTATGTACATTATTAATAAATTATACTATACAGAGAAAATGTAGCAGAATATACAGAGTGAGGCAGAACTGCAAGATGGTCTGGTCTAGTAAGACATGAGTGTCCTAGTGGTGTTTTGTAGTGAGTTTTATGGATGTGGGAAAAACTGACCCTAAACCTGCTGGTTCTGGTGCGGACGGTCCTCCTGGATCTCCTCCTGGATTGTGATTAGGGTGGGATCAGTCTTTGATTATTTTATGTGCTCTGTGCAGACATCTACTGTGGTGAAGGTATGGCAGGTATGGCTGGTAGTTGGGTGCCGATGATGCGTTGGGCAGTTTTCACAACCTTTTGCATACCACACTGTGATAGAGCTTGTAAAGATGCTTTCAATAATGCAGCAGTAAAAGTTGGTTAAGATCCTGGAGGATAGATGAACTATTATTAATTTTTTTCAGGAAATAAAAATGAAGTTTCGCCTTCCTAACCAGAGTTAGGGTGTTTAGATGTCAAGACAGATCTACAGAGATGTTGATGCCCGGGAATTTAAAGCTGGAGACACACTCTACCTCAGACTCGTTGATGTAGACAGGGGAGTGTCTGTTACTGCCGGTGTTCAGTATGAGTGTTCGAGGATGTGTAATTACCTAACCATACAAACTGAGGTCTTTTTGTCAGGAAGTCCATAATCCAACTGCATATGGATGTATAAGTTCCCAGGTCACTGAGCTTAGCAATCAGTTTACTGGGGACAATCGATGGAACTGTGGAGGACGTTATGATAAACTTCATATATCCGTACTTCATATATAGGTTTATGTATTTTTATTGATATTTGTCTTTTTAAATGATATTCTGAAAGTGTAAAGGATTCTGAAAATGTTTGGTGTTTACTCTTATAAATACTGTAAATTGCAGAAACTCTTCCTGCTTTTAGTACTATAACTGCAAAACGTATCTGAAAGCCACGCCACAGGGATATAAGTGCAGCTAATTAAGCAAGCTTTCAGAAAGTGCGGCTGATTTAACCACTGTTGTCTACGGATTCTGTCAGATACTCCAAGCTGTCATGCAAGCTGGACCAGATATAATGTAATACTCAATCATTAATGTATTTACAAAAACATCTTAAGGCTAAACAAAGCTCATAACTTACAGATTTAGGAGGAATCTTAAAAATAATGGCTGTGTCAGTCCTAAATTCAGGACTATTTCACAAACCGTTTTAACTCTAAAATCATCTAACTAATATAAACAGCCCAATACTGCCACAGATTCAGGTTTTGAATCTGGCCATATGTAAAATGCAGCTATGTATTAATTACTGTTTTTATTTCTAATAGCGCTCTACAATACTTCTATTATTAAATCTCCGATAGAACCCCCCCTTATCAGCCAGTCACTGTGTGCATAGTAAATAAGCATGCTCACATCATCCATAGCAACAACATCAACCCCGCCCTTAACTTTTACATTTACGTTTGTAGTATTTGGCGGATGCCCTTATCCAGAGCGACTTGCATTTTATTTTTATGTATACAACTAAGCAATTTGTGATTAAGGGCCTTGCTCAGGGGCCCAGCGGTGGTAATTTGGTGGCACTGGATTTGAACCCAGGTCTTCCAATTACCAGGCCAACACCTTAAGACTTTTCTCTATTTCTTAGTAAAAGTTTTGTGAATAGGTTTTTAGAGAAAAAACTTTAACTGCGATTTGGGAGAACACTTTTTTTATTATATTCTTTATTTGGTAACAAAATACATAACAGAATCAAAATAATGTCAGCAAATATTAATGTCATGTCCCCTCTGTAAGTGACGTCACTTTTAAATACAAACACGCCCCATAGCTTAGTCCCGCCCCTGACACTGATTGACAGGTTTTAGTGTAAGGCTTAGTTTGTAATTGTGTTGTGATTATTTTACAATTTATGCATTCACAATAAAAAACACAACTGCGAATACACTTTCAATTTCTTTTAAAACACTGTCTGCAGTATACTTTTATGTGTGACTGTGTGTGTTTTCTTTCTCTCACTGTCTCTCTGTGCAACCGGGGCATCCTGAGGGTATGACTGCACTGCGGCTGGTGATGGAATGTAGCGCATCGTGTTGAGAAGGTGAATTCTTAGGATAAATAGTCAAGAATTCAACTTAATTTTTTCAAGGAAATTTTTATATCCATTCATAGGCTAAATATAAAGAAAAAGTGATAATTCCGCATAGATCTTGTGCATGATGAGGGGGGGGCAGTTAATAATGGATTTGTGAACTCCCACTGGTGCATTTTTATGATCCATGTTCTGAGAAAGCAGTGTTACAGGAGATATTTTTGGATTCTTGCAGAAATGCTATTTGAGTGAGCTGATGGTTTAACCTGTCTGTGTAAAAAGAGACGATTTTAAAGCCACACACACACAAATACACCACCACCACCACCACCAGACACAAGCTGCCATATCAGAAGCTATGAATATTTTATCACTTGGCAATTTTCAAAGTCTGACAGCTGTCTGTCAAAACCCAGCGACTCATTTTCTCACTCTCTCTCTTTCGCTCACTCTCTCGCTTTCTCTTTACTACACACTGCAATGCTGAGAATTAAAAAAGAATGCACACGATGAAGAGGCAGAGAAAAAGACAACAACATGAGTAAACGGAAGGATGGGGATACAGCATAAGACGTGGGGATACAGTATAAGATGGAAGAGGAAAAAAGATAAATTAAAACTCAGATGAGGGAGCAAGGGAGGAAGAAAGAAAGGAAGGAAGTAATAAAGGAATGAGGAAAATGAGAGAGAAAGCAAGGCAGGAAGGAAGGAAGTAATAAGGGGAAGAAAAAAAGAAAGAAATGAGGGAGAGAAAAAAAAAGAAATAAGGGGAAGGAAGGAAGAAATGAGGGGAGGAAAAAAGAGAGAAGTGAGGGAAAGAAAAAAGAAAAGAAAAAGAAAGGGAGAAGAGAAAACTATGGTGACCAGGAGGGATCCTGTTTGGTTCACTTAGTTTTGTCGTGGCCACAACATATTAACTCATGGAAAGGTGATATTATATTATGGCCATGAGATCATTTTGTCGAGGTAACAACGCCTTTATGTTGTGGCCCTTATGTTAAGTCGTGGCCTCGGGATGCGATGTTGAGGGAACGACATCTACTTCTCGTGGTCACGACCTTAAATGTTTAGGGAACGACTTCTTACGTGTAATGAACACACTGACTGAACTTCTGCGCAGATTCTTTACAGTTCAAACTAAACCTGCAATCGCTTAATAAAATTCTTAAGTCTTAACAGAATTTACCATTACCCTTCAGAAAGACAGAAAGGAAGAAAGAAAGAAATGAGAGAAAGACACACATAAAAGACTGTAATAAAGAAGCATGTGAAAGAAAAAAAAAAAGAATCATGGAAGAAATAAACAAAAACGTGAAGGAACGAGAAGCCTGAAAGTCAGATAGAGAAAGGTGAAGAAAAGGGGGGCCTTAAGGCAAAAAGCAAAAGACTGACAGAAAGACTGAGCAAGAAAAAAACAAGATGAGACGAAGAAAAAGAGTAAGAAGTAAACAGTTTAAAATGCTGGTACAGAAATAGAGAGAAAGAGAGAAGGCGCTGATCCTGCGGCTGACTGGCCTCTTCACGGTGTAAACGATGAGACAGTAGCTGAACGACCTGCGAATTGCATGACACCATTCATCCTGTAACTGCTCTCATCACACTATCTTTCCCCTCTCTCTCTCTCTCTCTCTCTCTCTCTCTTTCTCTCGCTCTCATTAGGATGGTTTTTCCACATCATTACTAATTGATAATTGTCATGGCACGGCTCTGTCATTAGGGCCGCGTTGACATTTACGCCCCAGGGTAAAAAAAATCTCACATGACTTTAGTGAACAAAGTCGTGACAAGACCGGGGTGAGAAAGACAATATTTTTGTCCTCATTAGGACGCGTTAAAAAGCGTTTCACTTCGCAGCTGCTTTATCTAGGTGACCTGTAAGCCAGTGAAACATTAAGATGGGCCGCTGTGGTGTTTTCTCCATAGCTGAAATGAACGAACTGTGCTGGTTGTTTTTGCCTTGCTGGTGTCTTACCTTTACTGTTCTTTTTAGCAATATTTTTACCTGTGACTCGCTGTACTTTCAACCCCTGGTGAACAAAACAATGACGGATCAAAAGTAAAAAGAAAAGGGGAGAGTTGCAGCAATTACTGGGCCTTCGTGTGCTGTGAGGAATTCTAGGGCCCTGGGTTTCATTGTAGCTTCACCACAGGCGTGTAAATAACAAGCTGTTGTCTGACGAACCAACAAAAAAAACAATAATGACTTTCTGCTCCTTAATGCTAGTCACGTTAGCTTAGCTTGGAGTCAGGGAACGGTAGAATGTAGAAGCTTAGGTAAACTAGCGGGCATTGTTTCCTGTTGTGTTACAAAAAGGTGGCATTCTAAAATTATCTTTGTAAATGTTTAGTAAAATCGAAGTCCATTTCTCTCTGATGAATTAATTATTATATGACAGCCAGTGGGAACGAAACTCTTGACGTTGTAAAAATTCGATTCCATCATTTAGGACAGACATAGAACGCCCAGATGAGCGACGAGAAATATATAAAGCCTTAAAATGTTTTTCTTCCACACAGCGCTAACTAGGACACAACCGTAAACAGCAGGCGTTCCGAAATATCTTTTTGTCCCGCTGAGATAATTGCGCTGTGCTAAGAGCTTTTGAAACTTGGCGCTCTCAGTTTGGGCAAAAATTAATTTGGGCAATTAACTGCCGCGACTGGGACGACGATGAAACCCGAAGCCAAATTAACTTGTGAGACATACGGAGAAAGCGCGGCCTCCCCCATAGGCTGTGCGCTATGACAGAGAAAAGGGATAAAAAGCAAAGCGAGTCATTTCTGTGGGAGATAATTTCATCCTTTTCTTCACACGCTGAGATGTTCATTCAGTGGCTGTTGCTAATTCGAGGAGCTTTGCAGCTTTATAAGTATAGCCAACAAAGGAAAAGATTGTCTTTGACGTAATGAATTTAATTATTTGCGCCTGAGTAGAGCGGCGAAGGAAAACGAACGCTAACAGGATGATGATTTGTTTGTTTTTGCGTGATTGGAAAAGATTTGAATGTATCGTCTGTACGTTAATTAATGTTTGTGGTGGGAGGAATTGTGCAGCAAGTGTGGAAAAAAACTCCACAGGCGTTGCCTAGCTTCGCTTTTAAAGACTTGAAATATTTGTGTGTGTGTGTATTTTTCTTTAGTCTTCTTTTCAACCTCGGTTTGGCATCTGACTTCAAACATCAAAGCAGAACTTTGTGTAAACCTCTGCGCAAAGCGATGCATAGCAGGAGCTCCTTTTTTTTCACTTCTAACAAGTGAATTTTTATGTGGAAATAAAATACACACACATAGCAGTACTCATCATATGTCGATATGATCCAGATTTTGCCATGCTATTTATTAAAAAATATAACTCCCTCTCCATTGTTGAGCGGCCAGCCCCTTTAAGTCGCTCCTCCCCTTCCAAAACTCACCAAGTTCACCAACCTTCTGAATTTTTAGTTGTTTTTTTATAGGAAGACTGCAAAGTTCAGGGGTTGGTGAAGGATGGATTAGCCGGGCAAAACACCATTTCACTGCTTTGCTGCATTTCCTTATAAAAACGGATCTCTGGGTTAACGGAGCATTTGAGTAATGCAGACGTTCCCCTGAATGTCACTTCTATTTGTAATACCACGAAGCACCAGCGAAAGCCAGCACGGCTAGTGAAGCATGGCTGAATTGATTTTTCCAAAGAAATACCTTGCATCAGTAAGAAAAACGAGCCGAGACCGTTGTTTCCAGGAAGGCGAAATGGTTTAATATCGCCACTAGAGCTTTTACGCTGAGCTTGACTTTTTGGAGGAGATAAAATTGTCTTATGGACCTAGTGGAGGGAAATGAAGAGGGTAAAATATAGCTTTTAGTCAGATAGATGGGTTGGACTACTGATTTAAAGAACTTGATTTTGAATCAGAGGATCACCAAGCTGCTACCATGGGCTCTCTGAGCAAGGCCCTCAACCCTTTAACTGCGCAGTTTGATAAATGAGATAAATGTAAGTCACCCTGGATGAGAGTATCTAACAAATTGCTTAAATATAAGCTTTGGATTTGAGTAGGAAATCAAGGAACCTGGAGGAAATCCCTGAAGCAATGGAAGAAAATCCCAGGTAACAGTAAATGTTACAACAACTATCGTTTTCCAAACGTTTGTCAACAAAAAGTTGCCAAAATTATATTGTTAATAGAATGTTTTTAGAATGTTTTTATAACATTATTAATAGCTAGAGCTGCACAATACATTGTTTCAGCATCGGCTTTGTAATTTGTGCATGTTAGGAAGACTCTGCAGTGTGATGATACATATATTATATTTTACGCAGATTCACTCGATTACAAAATCACCACAATCATGCTAAAATAATTATTTTCAAATAGAGATATTTAAGTCATCTGAAAAAAATAAATATATTGCAACAAATATATCAAAAAACAAACAAACAAAATATCGCAATGTAATTTATCCTCCCAATATCGTACGGCCCTAGCTAATGTATTTTCTTCTGATGAGAAAAACCATTCTTAGAACAATTGGGGGTTAAGGACCTTGCTCAGGCGCCCAGCAGTGGCTACTTGGTGGTGCTGGGAATAAAACCACAATTTTCAAATTAGCAGTCCAACACTTTACCCATGAGCTACCACTTTCCCCACTATAAACTAACAGTCTACCAATGTTAAGCAAACTGGGAAGTTTTACACAATTTTTCAAATGTTCTCAAAACAAAATGTTTGAAAAACGTGTGTGTTCTCTGAACACAACTTTGTTAGCTAAGATGCAACCTCCACACTTTGAAGGACAAGGATTGGGAATCGAGCCCTATACCTTCTACGCTGAAGCATATGTCATTATTTGTCACCATCACTGTCTTCTCTGCCCTCTACCATCTCACTAAATGGAATATTCAGAGAATCATTTTTCTCTTAATGGTGCCTCTGTGACACCAAATAAAATTAAGTTTCTTTCTTCTTACGTCTTTCAAGCAGCTTTTAACCTTTCCGTCAGGTTTGCAAAATTAAATTGCCATATTGTTGTCTTCTAAAATCCTATAATGATAGTTGATATTTGGTTATTTGTGATACTTCAAAAAAATTAATTCTATAGTAGAGATCCCAAAAGGTTGTGTAACGTTCCCCAGGGCCCTCGTAAATGATTCTTACAGTTTTATATATCGTGCTCCAAGCAGGTGCTCATAAATGGCACCAGAATAATCTCGTCATCATTAGCATCCTGCTGTCTGGACCTCCACCGGCACTTGAGCAGGCAGATAAGTAAAAACAGAGAAACTTTCTGCGATGCCTGCAATTTTCCGTCGTCCATCTTGCATCCTGCTAAAGAACTCCTGCTGAAGCATCCAATGCTAAAAAAGTGCTTTCAACACATTGAGTGTGTGGGTTATATTTTTTAGTGCTTTAAACCTTTTCTCTAGAATTAATTTTAGTCCCCTTTCCTGTGTTTAACAGGCAAAAAAAGAATCTAATAGTAATGCGTCTGTATGGAATGTTTTAAAGAGGAACACCATGATTTGAAGATCAATGAAATTTTTCTCTAAAGCAGATCTCTGGGGGGCCACAAAAAGAGTCTTGACTGTTCTGCTCATGTTTATTTAGAGTGTTCAGTCCCAAGTCAATGAAAAGTCCCTAATTTCAAGTTTTGGGTTCTAAACTAGTCCAGATGTGCCTGCTGTAAAGTCATAAGCGTAGATACTCTTTTATAATAACCTTAAACGTAATGGAAATGTATAGGAGTTGATAAATGTTTGGTATAAATGTTAAAGAAATTGAAGTTATTTCAGTTTCATTTTCCATCAGATTGAGGTGTAAACTTCTTCTCAGTTTAAATAAGGCTTTGTTTTCGGGTTTTGCCTTGTGCAACTTTAAAATGTCAAACCGAATTCCTTGCTTTTATTTTTGATCATTGTGAACCGCATGTTTTTACACGTTGTATTCCTTTTGTTGTTGCAACCAACACAATCGTTTAAGGCAAAACGCCTGGAAATGCCTCGGTCGTCAGTAACCAAGAGGTCTGAGGGGAAACATTGACCTCGTGAATAAAGAATGGTTGATGGGTAAATAATATAGCAGAGTCTCTGCTCCTCTAATGTCTATAATTTTTGTTGAAGTCGTAAGTCCTGTGACTCAATGCCACAATGCTGTCATTTTGTGTTTCTAAATGCTTTTTCACAAGTGTCTAGTGTTTTCTAGCGCAAAAAATGTGAATAATTATTTTAAGATAAGTTATTCTGAAATGCACTTTTTTTAATATGGGAAACTGGTAGCTAAATGGTTAAGGTGTTGTACTTTTTTTTTTTTTTTAAACCAAATTACTACCAGAACGAATTTTTTTTCACAAACATTGCTTTCTTTTCCTTAGTTCCTCCTAAAAGACCTGGATGGGCGTTAAACACCGCTCAGTAGATCACTGATTAAACCTCAGACATCCAGTTAAGCTCGGAAACGAGTCTCAGGATGCTAACAGGCCTGCAGTTTAGCTAGTTTTACCAGATTGATGGTTTTTAACACCTTCCCTGGGAACGATGTAAGGAACGAAACAGCAAGTGCTGATTTACAGAGGGTTACACTGAGGCTAAGTTACTTCGATGACAATTTTACACAGTAATGATGTTTTTGTTGTTTTTTTTATTTGGTTGATAAACAGCATCTCTTCAAATATGTACAGCATGTAGTCTGTACAAGGTCTCTGTGTTTCATCATGGTCTTAAAGGAACAGTGTTTCATCATGCAGGAACTTGTGACTCGGCAGAACAGCTAAAACCTAAAGCAGGAGTTTAAACTCCAGATTTATTTACACTGGTTTATTTTTAAGTGTGAGTCTCTCGCTCTCACATACACACACACACACACACACACACACACACACAAACAGTAAAGTTATTCTTGCCTTCAAGCATAAAACTACCTCCAAAGGCATTATAGTAAAACACATTACATTAGTGTTCATCATTATAGAAAATCTGTGTTCGATCTGCACCTATGCAACCATAACCATGCAAATCTGGCAGATCTGTGAGCACTCACACAAAGTAATATTGTGCAAAAGTAATTGCTTTCATTTCATCGCTACCATCTGAAAAAAAAGTGCTGAATTGAAACTCGGATGTGATTGAAATGCCTGCCATTTTCAGAACTTTTCAGGCGCTTTGTTGACAGAAAACCTATGGAAGAAAAATAATGACAAACATTGATGGAAAAAAAACATGCTAGCATTTTAACGCTTTGAATTTTCAGGGCATTCATTTTAGGGGCTGGTTTTGAAAAATACCTATACTATGTATAAAATTCAGCATGCAATTTTCCATTCATTTTAATTCACTTTACAGGAAGAGCAATCGAGCAGCGATGCGTTAATCTCCATCTGCTGTTGGTTGCTCTTGGTGCGGTTGTCTGACTGAAGACAATGCAAAAAAGTAGAGTATTTACATTTAAAAAACAAAAGCAAGAAGGTTCCAGGTTTGTATCCCCGGCAGGGGTCTTTCTGTGTGGAGTTTGTTCTTCCCGTGTTTGTGTGGGTTTACTCCAGGTACTCCGGTTTCCTCTCACAGTCCAAAAACATGTATGTTACATTGACTGGTTATTCTAAATTGTCCATAGCAGTTAGTGTGAATGTGTGGGTGGTTGTTACTTTATGTGGTCCTGTGATGGACTGGTGATCTGTACAGGGTGACCCCTCCCTTTCACTCAAAGACAGCTGGGATAGATTCCAGCAGTAAAGAAGTAGACAGATTCACCAGCTTCACCATTACACCAGCAGATCCCCGTGACCCTAATTAGGAATAAGAGGGTACAGATGATGGATAGACAGATGGAATTCTTTCATAAACAAAAATGACTATAGTAATAATCATGATATAAGTATTTTGTTATTATAAATACATATGGGATTTAAGGGCATTCAGATAGCGTAATAAAAATCAAATCATCCAGTTCTTTATTTATAAAGGCGTACACAACTTTTATAAAAAATAATATAACAAGAGTACTTTATTTACAATAAAACAGTGCAGTAATATCTATGATAAGCCTATTCAATTCCATTTATGCACAATCACTCACGCCGGTATTATGATGGATTATTAGCTCTAGTGTCTGGAGGCTAATTAACCACCACGAGCTCAACTATGTTAAGATGAAAAATGAGTTAATTATTTGATTAATTATAACTTATTGCATCTAGATAATGCTAGCATATGACCAAACAGGAAGTGTTAATTGGCTTTTGCCCTTCACAATTAACTTCATGTTCTTTTATGACTGTGCTGAAATATGCCATTAGTTTGGGGAGTTATTTAAACAACAATTTGACTGCAGTTTAACTTCTACTTTTCCTGGTTTTCCCTTTTGAGATCTGCTTTCGTTTTTGTGGAGAAAGAGGTAGCGCAGTTGTTAGGGTGTTGGAAGATTGTGGGTTCGAGTCTCAGCATCACCAAGTTACCACTGGTTGGTATCTGCCAAATGCAAGAAATGTAAATGTATTTTAATATGGCTTAATTCAATGAAGCAGTGTTTTAAAAAGTAAAACTTAGTAAACACTTTATTATTAAAGTATAAAGTTTACAGACAAGCAGATGAGTCTAGAATAAAAAACGCAACACTTTTAATTATGTATTAACAGTTTTCCCTAATTAAAAAATGGAAAGCGCTTAACATGGCCTAATGCATTAAAACAGTGTTTTTTTAACAAGCAGATATGAGCCCAAAATAGGAACGGAATGCATTTAATTGTGCTTCCAGCGCTTTCCTTCCATAGGAAACGATTATACGGAAGCACCTAACATGCTATGTATAAAGTTCTTTCAAATAAAATTAGAACTTTCAACAGCGTTTAGTTTGGGGAAAGGAAGAGATCACTGGTAAAGGTGTTGGACTGCTAACAGGAAGACCAGAAGATTATGGGTTTGACTCGAAACACCTCAAAGTTCCCACTGCTGGGCCCCTGAACAAGACCCTTAATTCCCAATTGCTCAGTTTTGAAAATAAAATAAAATCAAATGTAAGTCGCTTTGGATGAGGAAATTGTTATTTTTGACATCTTTTTGTGACAGGTTAAAAATAATTGACAAATAAATTTAACGAATCCAACCACCAGAGGTAGCTATCTCCTGAGTATTAGCATTAGGGTTGTACTTCCGATTTTACTTCCGGTATGCTAAGCCTTATAACCTAGCAGGACTATGACTACGTTGTATTGTTTGCTCAGTCAACTTACTAAGAATACTTTGTCTGTATATTCCAGTTTTGATCTCTGCTTAGTGAGTCCTAGGACGGACAGATAGACAGACAAATAGATAGATAGATAGATAGATAGATAGATAGATAGATAGATAGATAGATAGATAGATAGATAGATAGATAGAGAAACGAACAGAAGGATGAATGGACCGATGGACAGACGGATGGATAGATATTGTAGATATCAGTGTCGGGTGGTGCACTTGGGCCTTCAGTGGGGACTTACCCGATTAATATACCTCTTAATACCAGCATGATTATGTCGCAACTGTGCCACATACATAATCTGGAGCAGTAGAGAATCAATATTTATTTTAATAAAATTAAATAAAATATGTAATACATTTAAAGGCTGTAAGCCAGTGTTAAGGGTTGGCAGCACTGGTCTGGAAGGGCTAAACTAACTCTTTCCCGGGCTGAGACAAGTTAGTTAGCTTCAGAGTTAGCTGACCTCTTCTCATGTCTAATGTGTAACTTTACCACAAAAATCCGCCTTAAACACATATTTTAAGTATGTCTGAGACAAAGTAAATCGTCCTCATCCATCAGCTATTGTGGGCGTAATAATTCTAAGAAATGAAGAGAATAAACTGTTGGGAATAAATAATTACAATTTAATGGAACAAATATTAGAATTAAGGTTGTAAATGTAAGTCAGTTTCTGATAGTGTTTAGGCAGCAGTGGTGGTCTTGCTGGCCCTGACTGCACACCACTGGTTGGTAGGTAGGTAGGTAGACGGACGGTTGGATGCATAGATAGATAGATAGATAGATAGATAGATAGATAGATAGATAGATAGATAGATAGATAGATAGATAGATAGATAGATAGATAGATAAACGATAGATAGATAGAAGATAGAATAATCGATAGATAGATAGATAGATAGATAGATAGATAGATAGATAGATAGATAGATAGATAGATAGATAGATAGATAGATAGACGGTTTGGATGCATAGATAGATAGATAGATAGATAGATAGATAGATAGATAGATAGATAGATAGATAGATAGATAGATAGATAGATAGATAGATAGATAGATAGATGATTCAGTTTCATCATCAATAATGTAGTAAAGTGTGAGTTAGAGAAAGAGATGGAACATTTACTAAGCAAGTTTTGGACTAGGAAACCAAAAAAAGGCAAAAAAACAGATAAAACATTCAGCAGAAACAAATAATCCATGATAAAGTCAGCTATTTTTTTAATCTATTGTTCCTTTCACAGAGCAAATAGTTTTTTCGTCAGTGTGAATGTAAAAAAAGCAAAAAAAATAAGGAGGAAAAGAAATAAATCTGTTTAGCTGTACAGGGAGTAAAATTCACTCTCTTCCATTCTCTTTAAACAACATGTGGACTGCTGACTCAGGTGCAGTGGATAAATCAAAAGGAAGGAGAATGAAAAAATAAGGTTATATTACAGCTGCTATATATATTAATGTAAACCGTCACTACTGCTTAAGCTGAAGAGGCAGAAATGTGAAGTTTTCTCCTTTAGAGACGGGATTGAGATGGAAAATTAAAGAGGAGTTGGTTATTGTGAGCGACAGATAAAAGCAGGTTGCCGAATTGCTCTGTATCCGTTTTCTGAGGAAAAAAAACTGCTTTATTTTGTTTGTTTTTTCTGTGTAAGAAGTCTGGATGTATAAGTGTCGTAGTTGTGTGTGTGTATTTTATTGTGTCATAGGTATAAGTGGAAGTGGGCATATGTGATGTGTGTGTGTGTGTGTGTGTGTAAGTGTGTTTGTGTTCTTGTACCACAGTTTTGTGATGAGTCTGTGTATTCTGAGGACACATCGATGTGTCGATGTGTGCATGCTTCTACCGTGTGTGTGTATGTGTGAGAGAAAGAGAGAGAGGGAGAGACACTAAAAACGCTCTATGCACACAATCTTGCTTTTACTTCTTAATTAAAAATGGCAGACGCAGATGTTTTTCAGCAGCATGTTGCCGTGGAAACCGGGGTCTTTATTATTAATTACTGTACTGAAGATATTTTCCCCCAAAAAAGTTAACTAAAGTTCACAAAGTTTTTCAGGTCTGGTGGTTATTGTTAAATCCAGTACATAAGAAATCTTGCTTTAGGAAGTAGAGGCGCTTCTGGGCTTTTTTGTTGATGGAGCTGGTGTTAAGTGTGAGGTAAGGTGAGGTTCTCCGCCAGGTGAACACCAAAGAAATTTGGTGCTCTTGACGATCTCTACCGAGGATCCGTTGATGTTCAGCGGAGAGTGGTCGGTCTATGAAGTCAACAATTATGTCCTTATTCTTGTCGACATTTAGAGACAGGTTGTTGGCTCTACACCAGGCTGTTGGCTGTTGCATCCACTCTCTGTATCCTAACTCGTCATTCTTGTTGATGAGACCCACCACAGTAGTGCCATCTGTGAAGTTGGCGATATAATTTGAGCTGTGAATTGCCACACAGTCATAAGTCAGCAGTGTGAACAGCAGTGGGCTGAGCACACGGCCCTGCAGGACCCCAGTGCTCAGTGTGATACTGCTGGAGATGCGGACTGACTGAGGTCGTCCAGTCAGAAAGTCCAGAATCCAGTTGCATAGGGAGGATGCTTCTCGATCAGATGCTGAGGGATGATTGTCTTAAATACTAAACTGAAGTCTATAAACAGCATTCGTATGTATGTGTCTTTATTGTCCAGGTGTGTGAGGGCCAGATAGAGGGTTGTGGCCATCGACCGGTTCGGACGATTTTGATTCTGATAGTTTTATTAATAGTAATAGCCTAATAGTTTTATTTGACCTTTTTTAATTGATTATTAGTATCTGCAGCTTGTTACAGCAGCACTAAAAGCATCAACACCAAACCCAATGACGGCATGTGCACTAGACTTTTAGAGGCAAGCAAGAATTTTAACAGTAGTTTTTCTTTTATAGGGTTTTTTTTTGTGTTTGCAATTAAAAATAGTGGACATATTAATAAACTCTCCAGCGTTATCTGAGAGGTTAGCATAAGTGTAAAAGGGCAGAAGGTTTTCTCGCGATAATGTGTAAATCCGACAGCCTGGGGAGAAAAAAAAGTCTCTGTTTCAGTTTTCAAGTCCTAACTCCACCGTGACACACAAAAACAGTTTTTTCACCCTTTTGTCTCTATTTATTCATAATAGCTTCAAAGATTTGTTTTATCCTGAGTCGAACCTTTAATAACAGGTTTAATCATCCGCGCAAATGAAACACAAAGCACATAAACACTATTTACATCTCGCAAAAGAGGATAGGATGTTTAATTCTGAGACACCTGGATGTGTTTTTTCTAATCATCAGAAGGTCAAATTGACTATAAAGCTGTGATGATGCTTTTAGTCTTCATGTTTTTAGACAGTCACAAAGGAGCCACAAAGACAAAACAATAATTAAAGTATACCTAGTATACCTAAAGTTACTTTTATTAGAGAACTTCAAATGCAGTTGAAGTGTATAATTCCTGATTCTTCTTACTGTTTCAGTAACGATCAATATATTAGTGATAGAATTGTAGGTGAACTATTTTAATACTACTTTAGACGAAATTGACCTCTTTTTTCAGTTTTTAATAGTAATTTTTAAAATCAACTACATTTTGTGCATTAGTATTGGCTGTAGGTCAGTTATAGAGACTTCTATTCTTCTAGAACACTATTTACACTATATGTATATGCCTTTTGTCATACTCGACCTCTTTTGATAGAGATATAGTATACTAGGTTCATACTAACAAAAAGTTTAGAGCAAGAGAATTAAGAATAATTTAATTTAGTAAATCAACTATAAGCAAATCAGTTTATTTACTAATTAAACTATGAGCAAGTTATTTTATTTTGTAAATAATAATAAACTATATAGCAAATATAAACTATAAGCAAATAATTTGTAGTGAATAAACTATAAGCTATTTTTTTAGTGAATAAACTATAAGCAAACAATTTTATTTAATAAATAAATTATGAGCAAATATATTTTTTGTGAATAAACTATGAGCAAATAATTTTATTAACAAAATAAACTATAAGCAAATAATTTTATTTGATTAATAAACTTTAAGCAAATAAATTTAAAAATGAGCTCATTTAGTTGATGAAAGTGTAACATTTCTTAGTTTAGTTTTATGTTATCTTTGTTCTATTGTAAATAAAATGTTGCCTCGTGTGATTTTAAAGTCTTTTAGTTTTCATTTTATTTGAATTTAAAAAACATTCCAACTTTTCCATAATTCAGGTTTTATTAAAAAAGAAAAAATTCAGTAATTATTATTATTTTTATTATTCATGAATGACTTTTTTATATTTATTTGAGTGTATGAAGTGTGTGAAATGGTTACTGCAAACAATTAATAGTCATAGCCATTAAACAAACAATTTATGGCTAAAGGCCTAAAACGGGCAATAAGTCGTCATAATTGTCAATTTTTTATTTGACAATTAATCATCACTCAAATTAAATAATCGTGACCGCCCTATTCGACATAAGACAGCTGGAAATAAAACATCAATCGTTTAACCTTCTCCAACTTCTGCGCCAAGGTGATTCCTCTCTGTTGCATCCCAGTTAAGCTTAGAAACAATCTGTTGAAATACACAGACTTTGAAATTCCAGATGAAGAAAGAATTAAACTTCATGGAATGCAATTTTCCAGCAGTCATCCAGGATGAAGAGCAGAAAGTAAAGATACCCATTGAGACTCTACTTTCATTTCCGAAACTTAATAAAGATCCACACTGTTCATGGAGGTGATCTGATCTCAGGCATTGATGGATGTTTTTTGCTGCCATTTTACCCTAAAGATTTTCACCTTTTGTGGTCTGTGGATGTTTGCTAAGATTGACTCGTCCACTTTAGCACACATATAGACTCTCTCTCACTTTCTCTCTCTCTCTTTCTGTTTCTCTCTCTCTCTTTCTGTCTCTCTCTCTCTGTCTCTCTCTCTCTTTCTTTCTTTCTCTCTTTCTTAGAGACGAGTATATAAATGCAAACCACGCTCAGGTCCCAGCTCCCCAAACACTTTTTACTGGTACAAATCAAACCTCTTTACACAAAATAGCACTTGAGCAAACACTGCAGCTAATCTTCTTCCGTTACCCTGTCTATCCCTCTCTCAGGTCTCTCTTGTAATTTTCTCGACACACCTCTGATACCTCCCAGGACATACTTTGCCAAAGTCGTTTCAAACATTCTGCTGCATTCTGGATGGTAATCAGTCAGGAAGTTGTCTCTTGATTTCCTGTAAGCAGAATTATTACATCAATACACTTGGTTGGCAGTGGTGGTAGTTGTTAAAATAAATGAGAGGGGGCATGTTACTCACAAATAGCAACTGAGTTAAATCATTATAAAAGTAACTAATTACCAGGGAAAGTAATTATTGCCTTCCTTTTTTAAAAATGTTCAAATATGTTAAATAACTTGAATGCCCCGATAATAAATAGATTAAATAAATAAATGGATAATAGAATAACTAATTATTATAAGTCGTTGTACACTAGTCTACACTATGTTAATGTTGTGTTGTCATGTGACGATGTGAGGTGATTGATTAGATTAGAATTACTTCCCACCGACGTGGAGAAACTCTTTCTTCCTGGTCATAAATTACACGTTTTACCTTTGACCTCAACCAGGAAAAACTAGTGTTTATACTTCCAGTCTAAACTTGAGCTTTAAACTCTTAAACTTGGACTTGAAACTTGAATCTTGTAGTCAAATTTTATTCATACTACATGTAAACATACTATATAAAATGTACTTTTTAATGGTCAGGAAGGATATACTTACTTAAATGTAGTAGACACCAAAGTAGTACGTGATTTCTGATGTTTTTTTATTGGTCGACTGTGCATGCTTGTGTGTGAACACAGACATTACTCTGTCTCTGTCTAAGCCAATCATAATTTTTTCAAAGTTTTGTGCTTATCTCCCAACGCCAACACACAAACACATTAATCGTCATCAGTTATGTGTCCCACCTCCTCCCACACACACCAGAGAAAAAAAAAACATTGTACGCCCTATAGCTGAGAGAGTGTAACTGTTTCAGTGAGCTCAATTATAGTAACACACCATCTTATTGTCAGTACCGGTAACGGTGTGTAACAGGGGAAAAAGCCATTTGTTCAATCAAACATTACTGACAAAGTTACAGCATTAGTAACACTATTCAGGAAAAAGCTCTGCAAAGTTTAGTTTCAACTTTAATTCAAAACACAATTTTGATGGCATAATTATCTGGATCAGGTGCAATTATTTGGGGTTGCAGCTAAACCCTGCAGGGCGGTGGCACTCCAGGAACTGAGTTTGGCCCTCCAGGAACTGAGTTTGACAGCTGTGATTTAAATCATTAAGCCTTTTAAATATCAATCGGGTTCAGAGACAAAGGCTGTACTACTTATGTTGTCCACTGGAGGGAGCCAAAATGGAAAACAATAAAAGCCAAAAATTAATCAAACTATAGTGCAAAGGTAACAGAATGTCAAACAGGCTAATTAAAGCATACGCTCAAATCAAATGCTTTTTTTTTTTTACAACTTTACGGACCCACATACACACTTGTTGTAATTTTCAAGTGAGAGGGGACCAAACTATAAGCACAAGTCCAGATAGTAGGATCAGATTTAGAGACCACCATCCTGTATTCAATTTGGCTACAGAATGATCATTAATAGAATACATATGAAAAAAATGTGTCCACTTCCGTGGACTTTCACTTAGACCTAAATAGTCATTTTAAGTTAATATCAACAATAACAGACTTTAAACCTGATTGTGTTTAAGTCAGTCAAGTAAATAAGTAAATAAACTTTTTAATTTTTTTTCTCAACTTTATGTGACACTTTTTATTCCACACCAAATCCCACTGTTTCCTGTAGGGCTTTTTATTTTATTTTCTGACCGGACACTTTCACCTGCTCCCTTAAGATTTGCGTGAGATCCCACGGGAGCCCAAACCCAGTGCAGCCCTCTAACCAGAAGCACCATAAGCATAATATTCACTGTCAAATAAAAATACAGTACATACATGTAGGCTCACATTAAACATAACGTAATTTAACGTGATTTCATCTTCACTAAAAGATGTCTAAAATAAACTTGTTAAAACTTAGCATTAGTGTTTGTCTTGAATTACAATGAAAGCGATTAGTACCCGGCTGTCAGTTGCTGTCTTTGCAAAACTAACAGTATATATATACGGATTGTACATTAATATGGTAGGTAATTTATTCTCTGGGCGGGGCGGTAACCCAGCATCCCCTATTGACCACCACCCTCGGGTTGGTGAATTTTATTGTTTTTATAGTAACAGCTTGTACACAAAGATTTGATAGAAATGAAAACCTATTCATACTTTGATGGCCCTATGTAAATTTCTATTAATAGAAATTCTAGCCCTTTCCTCCGTGGAGTCGATTTTGCTTAGGGTGTTTCGCCTACGGTGGTTTAAGCTGTAGGATTGCCGAAGGACTAAAGAAACGTTATCAGCACAGTGGTATAAAACTGCACATTTCTTATTTATTACCACCCACTGCTATTTATACCACCGACGGAAATAAGTACAGTTATAATAGCTAAATCTGTGGCAGAGCGTTGCTATTGAGTGATTATATTGTATTGCTTTAGTTAGCACATTAATGTTAAGGTTGAGTAAAGACTAGTTAACACAAATTATAACTGAAATGGTTTTATATTGGTTACACCTAAACCCAAAATAGATGAAGAAGAGTGAAACATAGACAGTTAATTGTACCCTTGTATGTATGTAAAATGTTATCTGAGAAGGACAGAGAGGAAGAAATAGAGAGAGAGAGAAACAGAAAAATAGCTAGCATGGGAAAAGAGAGCAGAAGAAGCACTAGTTACAATCCTCTTTTATCCCTTCCTTACCCATGTGACTAAGAACCAAATGTGAGACATTTAAACTTACCAATTAGCAAATTACAGCTTCACCCACTGTATAAAACGAGTGACCCTCAGCAGACCCCCCATGTATACACATGTTGTCCTAAAGGCCTTGAACGCTATCAGCACCTCTGTGCCTTCAGCAATGCCAAATGGCCCTTTATTACCCATCAAATGTTTGGGACAGGAAAGCAGAAGTCTGATCATTTTCTACCTTAAAGACTCACCAAAAATAACCCTACTTTAAAAACTTAAACTTAAACTTAAAGATTCTGCAGGAGGTTTTAAGAAGGAGTCTCCAGTCTGAAAACTAGAATTATTTTCATTGAAAAAAAAACCAACGATTTTTGGTTTGATTGTTTTTCACCTTATTAAACAGAATGAGAAATACATTAAAAATTGATGTCACAAAACTGAGAACTGGAACCAACTGCTCTGGTCCACCAATTTTTTTCATTCATTTATAGTTTCAATGGTTTATTTAATGATTTGTTATTGATTTGAAAGTTTTTAAGCACATCAGCGGAGGCGTAATAAAGCTTGATGACTTCACTTGCTTGAGGACTTCATTTGGCACAACGCAGACCTGTTTTGGTTGGCTAGTCAGAAAATTAGTTAATTTGACTTTAATTTGACTTTTTTTACATACATACAATTAACACATACCAGTTGTGCGTTTCTGTTTAAGAAAAGTCATTAGATACGAGGAGACGTCAGTAATGTTGAAAAAAAAAAAGCTAAACAAAAGTGATATTTTGTTATATTGTAATTTTTTAATAGTTAGAAACTTAGAAACTTTTAAAAATTAGAAACTTGACAGCAAAGAAACCTAACAAGGCTTGGTGACAAATATGGCTGTCACTTATTCATATATTAGTGTTTTTATTGTTTAATAAGCAAATGACTTTTTATAATTAAAAGCAAGTACATTTTTCCAGATATGTAATATTACGTTTGTTTTAATATTGTGTGTGTTCGTGCTGGCTTTGGAGCACAACCTTATTATGCTAATTTATTCATGTTATTATAATATCAGGTTATGGAATATTTTCATGATGAGAAGCAATATGTTTCAATGAAAGCCTAATGCTATTAAACCACACTATAATGAGGCTGCAGCTGAGTTACACACATGGCTAATGGGACACACATCTTGTGTTGATAAAAAATCTACTCAAGCGGAAAAAGGTAAGGCTCCAGGTTCCCGCAGGCCCCCAGTAGTGACCACAGATTATCAAGGATTAAAACAGACCTACACTGATGTCAAGGGTCCGAATCAAGCGATTATCCAATCAGCTCTTTGTTTGAAGGATACAGGCTTAAAACAACACGTCAAATATTATCATTGGTGGGTGTGCAGAAAAGCACGGGAACTTATCGAAAAACCAAATTGAATTTTAACTTGTGTTTGTTATAAGCAGAAAACTTAGAGTAGACGAAAAAAAGTTGATATAGTTGTTTCATTAGTATCGGCTTCAACAGAAATAGGAAGGCCCAATCATCAAAGTGAAGTTTTCTTAAAGTAAAGTTTGGAGAAACGGTAGCGTGGTGGTTAAGGTGTTGGAGTGCTAATTAAAAAATTGGAGTTAGATTCCCAGCACCGATAAGCTGCCACTGTTGGGCCCCTGAGGATTAATCCCCAATGGCTCAAATGTATAAAAGCGATAAATGTAAGTCGCTCTGGATAAAAGCACCTGCCAAATACTGGTAATGTAAAGTTTGGGGTCAGATTCCACGATTGTCATCCGCCTGACCAAAGCCGGTAAGCTGTTGTGTTTGCATCAGTGGCAATAAGCAGTAATTGAAATCGATTAAATTCTGGGTTCTTTAAAGTTTTACTGGTTGGATGCCGGCTTGTTATTGTGGAGACATTTTCCGACCTTAAACATGATGCGGCAGAAAACGAAACCTCATTGGCAGTCATATGTCCTCTTGGCCTTAGCCATTCAAAACGATCTAGGTTCCCAGACCGTCTGCTGTCAGTCTGAGGGTCTGGATAGGTGAGACTGCATTTATGTTAAGATAAAAAAAAAAAAAAAAACCACCACTCCACTTTATAAGTTAGAAATATGTCAACAAAGTCACCTTTTATTGAGAAAAATGTCAAATTTTTACAAACAGTCAAACTGTAAAGAGTCATTGACTAAAAGAGATTTAAACAAGGTCAATTTCGAATAGAAAAATCAGCTTTACATAATAAAAGTCAAGTTTCAACAAAGGGTCCAAGGAGGTTGCATGCCGGTTTTTTTATTGTGGGAACTTTTCCATGGCCCTAAACCCAATGCAGTACAAAACGAAACGTCATTGGTTGCATTACCTGTCAGTCATACATCCTCTTGGGCAAGCCTCAGCCATTCAAAGCATTCAAAGCAAGGTTTGAACCACAGCATTTTTTATGTTTTTTTTAAGGCTTTAGAAGAAAAAAACATTCTAAATCTAAAAAAATCTAAAAAAAAGTTTATAGTTATGTATCCTGTTTTTTTTGTAATACATTTTTTCTCGTATTTTAAATACTTAGTAACACCCCAAGTGGGGGATTTCTCCAGTCGGATCTGGTTTTGTTGTGACAACATCAAAGTCGTTCATAGCTACTTGAAAAAGTCATAAGATTTTATTATTGCTTTATGGCTTTCGTGTTTTCTTCCCCTTTTCTGGCAAACAGAAAGACGGGATAATGGCCCATTGCGATGTTATATTACTTCCCCTTTTCCGCACATTACCGTAAAACCACTTTCAGGAAAAAAGACCCCTTATAAAGAAACCCTTATGCAGCAGAACCACACCATAAAAACGTGAAGTTGCTTCGACATAAAACATTACAGCTTTTAACCTCACAACAGTCTTCAGACCCGAGGCTTATATTGTGAGGTAATATCTCACATTTTCTAGCTATCATAATATTTTTTAATTTGATTTTTGCCTAATCAGATTTGCTGCCATGTTAATAGAAGCTGCCAAAGCCTTCAGAATCATTAGTGCTGCCCATGTAACGTAAACTATATTAGCAGTGGTAGATTGATAATTGGTTAATATTATTAAAGACTCTTTCTTTAACCAATCAGATTTCAAGTCCGCCTCCCGAGGCCCGCTAGCTGGCGCACAGTAACGTCAGTATTTTTTTCATTCTCTGATTGGTTAATCAGAGTAAAACTGTTTCAGCCCAGATCAAAATCAGAAAGAATCAGAATCAGAAAGAGCTTTATTGCCAAGTAGGTTTGCACAAGGAATTTACACAAGAAAGGTGACAGAAGCTTTCAGTTGTGAATTTTCAAGTAAGAATAAAAAAAAAGAGAGTAAAAGAGTATTGCACATTTTTCGTATAAAAAATAAATAAACTATTTTTGCACAGAAAAGTATGGTTAGCAAAACACGTCTATACAGAAATTTTATGCCCACTATGGCTAACAGAGGAGGAGAAATTAACTTGGTCTTGGACATACTTAAAAATTGGTTTTCAAGGCAGACTTTCCTGGAAAAAAGACATCGTAAGGAAAGATTGGCTAACCCCAGAGCTAACTAGCTTGTCTTAGCCAGAGGAAGAGTTTTTCAGACCAGTTCCGACAAACAGTAACAGTGGCTTACAGCTTTACATATTTTATTTATATCTTTAATGTTTTGTCATGTTAATAAATATTGATTCTGAACTGCTCCAGATGATGTATGTGGTACAATTGCGGTTGTAGTGTAGAGGTTTGGAGTTGTGTTAACTGGGTTTCTTGATTTAGTAAAAATTATTTCTATAATTGCGACGTGATAGTGGTGGTATTAAGAGGTGTATCAGTCGGGTATGTCCCCACTGAGGGCCCAGGTACCAAATGCAATGCCCAATATATACAGTATATATGTGTATACACGTATATATATATATACACATTGACATTGGCATTGATTGAAATGAATTTTGATACATGGAGTTTGGTCCTCAGACAGGGATGCGGGCGGAGGTTGAGTGATCTCTGAGGAGACAAAGGCCACAATTATATAAGATCTTGATGCCCAATTGTGATTTTGTGACTATATCATTTCTTTTTTTGACAAACCGCTTACATCATCTGTTAAAACTGACCTTTATCCAATATCTGCATTTACACCAGGGGTGTCCAAACTTCCCACACCTACCTGTAAGTTTAAAGTATAGCTAGCAAAATCTTGATTAGTTGGTTCAGGTGTGTTTGATTAGGGTTGGAGCTAAACTCTGCAGTACATTCATTTACAGTATTTGGCAGACACCCTTATTCAGAGCGACTTACATTTATCTCAATTACACAACTGAGCAGTTGGGGGTTAAGGGCCTTGCTCAGCGGCCCAACAGTGTCAGCTTAGTAGAGCTGGGAATCGAACCCACAATCTTTAGGTGGCAACACCTTAACCATGAGCCACCACATCCCCAGGGCATTGGCTATCCAGGACCGAGTTTGGTCCTGGAATGGAAGTAAAAAAGTTCATCAATCGACACAAAGACAAATAGTGATATATTTTTTTCAATAACAATATAAATATTTATATATATCCTTTTATTTTTTAATTTGTTTACAGACAAAACAGGATTTAAGTGAACAAAAATACTAAATATCAAAGCTAAGTTGTATATATTGCTGTTAGTGACCAGCTGAGTGGATGTCATGCGCCACCGTCGCTTATGCACATTCGATTTATATCCCATTTATTTCAGCATATGAATGAGGCCTAAAACCGATCTGAAAAATATCCGAATCCAAGTGCTTTATTTCTACCTACACAATCATGGGTCATATCCTATCTGTGCCACATTGGAGAAAAAAATCTGGGTCACTTGATACATGCAATGTAAATACAACCCAAGGGAACTAAATATAATTCAGGTCAGGGTTTTTGAACGACCTGAAATTCAGGGAAATGCAAGAAACTGTACTGCTATTAGTTCTTTTATTTTGAGGATGCAGTGCCCTCTAGTGGAAATATATATTCTTTTCAGTAACTGCAGCTTAACCTGAAGTTAAATATGATTTGATTTTGGGTTTGGCTCACACATTTATCCTTCTATTTTTGGATTGTGGGAAAAAAACGGAGTACACCCACACAAAAACCGGGAAAACAAACTCCACACAGAAAGCCCCCTACAGGGGATGCAAACCTGGAACCTTCTTGCTATGAGAGAACCATGTTAACCCCTAAGCATTTTAGCTCAAATCAACAAACGAAAAACTTGTATAAAGTGTATAAGCAGTCTCTTCTGTCAATGTTTATGAGTTAGAAATATTTCATATAAATAACAAGAATCAACAAATGGCCAAATTTCTTCATAGAGTAAAAACAAAAAAAGACAATTCCAAATCAGCTTTACATAATAAAAGTCAAGTTTCAACACAGCTAAATCAAAAACGATTCATCTGTAAATAAGAGTCGTTCTAAATAAAAGGAATCAATTCTCAATGCTTAAGTCAAATAAACAAACTTTTTTTCTATTTGACTTAAATAATCAATGTAGTACTGGATATCAGTAGCAGTTTAATCTACTATGGTAACAATAAGTTAAATGTAAATTGCAAGTTAATAACAAAAAACAATTTCTTTATTATATGTATTTATTAATATATTAATTATAAGATCATTTATCAAAAATTCAGAACTGTAGTTTATTCATAATTAGTGTGTGTGAAGCTCATAGGACAAAAAAGGGTGTATGTAGCTCTATAAACTATTAAAAGGTGAGCTCTAATTGGTTTATTTCAAATACTCCCATTTTTGTTGTTAGCAAATCAATATTGTGTTTAATATTTTTGGCTTCATGTGATTGGACTGTTGTGATGTAATGTTATGCATTTTATTGGCTTTCATTTGATTTCCCCTAGTAAGGAACATTAGTATTGCAGCCTACGTCTATAAATCTGATTCATATAAATGGATGAATTAATTGGATGATTATGTTAATAATATAATTACTGATAATTGAACCGTCAATTCGCTGATTCATGTTCCATTTATTGCATTTTTTACCAATTGAATGTAAGATCAACATTTTAAAATTTTTATTTAGCAATAATGATATATCATCACTATTGATACTGATAACGTATTATCACTATTGGTGGTGGTGGTATTGCAGTGGTTAAGGTGTTAGACTACTAATTGAAAGATTACACTGTTGGACCCCTGAGCAAGGCCTCTGACCCCTAATTGCTCAGTTGTATAAAAAAAAAAAAAAAAAAAAAAAGATAAATATAGATAAAGATAAAGTCGCTCTGAATAAGAGCATCTGCCAAATGCTGTAAATAACCAGCCACCACTGGTAAATTTATATAGCGGATTTCAAATGTTGATTTCAAAAATTTTAAATCCGAATGATTTATAAATAAACTTGGTGTCAATCTTAAATACAAGGAACCATTTTTAACCTTCCTTTAAACAAAATAATAAAAGTACCTTTTAAATAAAAGTAGCCTGATTTAAATAATTTATTATTTTAGTCGTTGTATTAATGAAATAGATTCAGGTTTAATTGAAAAAAAAAGTCGTTATCTTTATTTATTTTTTTTTGGTTACAATCTTTAAGATTTCAACTATTTTAGTTAAAAGTGAATGGAACCTCCACTGTAACACTGACAGATCAGTAACCTTTTCACACACGTGTCTTAATTATGTAAATGCCTTTATTTTGTCAGAGTGAAATTTGTTTCTATGCATATCCCATCTTAGTAAGTTGGGTTCAAAGCACAGAGTCAGTTATGATACAGCACCCCTGGAGCAGGAAGGGTTGAGGGTCTTGCTCAAGGACCCAACAGTGGTTGGCTGGCGGTGGTGGGGCTTGAACCCAGGTGTTCCTGGTCTTCAGATCAACAACTCAGTGCCCTAACCATTTGAGCCACCACTACCACAGCATGCATTTATTTGGACACTAAACCCAGAGCCTGAAGGTGAACACCGATCACAGTATTGTTAAAAGGCCACTAGATGGAATCAGAGAGACTTTAGTTAAATCCTCGAAAGGGCATTTGAGGCCACAATGAAAAGCCCCTTTCAGGAAAACAGAGTCATTTGTTTTAGCGCAGGCGTTTATGGTAATACTTTGGCAACGTCAGTCCACAATACCAGATTTGAGATAGTGTTTGTGGTGATAGAGTCAATCGTTTAGTGCACAGTTAGAGGTTATGTGAATCATCTTACACACGCACACTTGTACAAACAAGAGACATTATTAATGGGCAAACGGAGGCAGAAGTCGAATCAGCTCTTCTCTTGTTGATAGAACAGAAGTTCATGGATGAGGTTTCAGCATGCTGAATCACCTTCACTCTTTGTGAGTGCGTGTGTGTGTGTGTGTGTTTAGATATGGGGCTTAAGAGAAATGGATTTGATATGTGACACTGGCAGACAAACAGAGTATCGGAATGTTTAAAGAACTGTGTGACAGTGAAACCTTACAGATGACTAGACATGTGTAGACATTGTGCTTCTCAGTTTCTTCAATAACTGGAAAAAAATACAGGATTTAAGAGGAAAGGTAATCCAAACACTTGACTTAGGATGACAGCGTCCTTGTCTTAATTTTCTGTTTTGAAGCATTCTTAAAGAAAAATCAACAACAGAACAAGCCATTGATCTGATCTCACTATAGTGCCAAATAAAAACCACCCAAAATAGCAGAGGGACACAAACTAAAAACAGAGCGACGCTGGAATTTGGCTTTTACATTGTTTTGACAGCTAAGCGATAACTCCGATAGCTTGATTTATTTTATTTATCCAGAGTTAACACATGGAATGCTTCAGTGTTTGATTTAGTGTCTACACTGTACTCGTGTGCAGACTCGGTGCTAAGGGGGAGAAATTAGGGGCCAACACACTTTTGGGACCCCTGGAGAACTGTTTGATTAGTAGTAACAGTGCTGTGAGTAATCGAACAGTATGTTTGGTGCAAAATGAGTGATTTATAAATATAGCTAATAAGCAGGAACCCTTGACACTGTCTATGTTATACATAGTATATTGTTTTTATAAAGGTCCAATCACATGCATTTATGGTTGAAGCCAGAGGTTAAATGCATAAATGTAAGGGAATTTTTAAAACTAGCAGCTAATTAAAGCTCCAAGTCACCAGGAAGCCCTTTTTAATGCCAATATTATGGTGGTCCTGTGGTTGCTATCATGCAGACCTTATTGCTTATCATGCAAAAAGGTCCTTTTTTACAAGTGAATATTCCAACATTGTTTTTTAACATTATCTTAAATCAGTAATAAGTTCAAGCAAAAAGTTAAGAGGAATTCATAAAATAAAAATTAAAAAAATAAAAAGGAACTCATCCTTATTTGTGTGACACTAGAGAGTGTAAGTAAGTATCATTATTAACATCATAAACACTGGATAGTGTGGTTATATAATAATAAATGCAGTCACTTGGAACACATTTACACTGCAGGTCTTAATGCCCAATTCGAATTTTGTGACTATATTCGGTTTTTTGGACGACCCGCTTACATCTAAAACTGACTGATCTGATATCCGCTCTACATAACGAAAAATCCCAAGGTAGATGTACTGACCGGAAGAGAAAGTAAAGTCACTGCACGCAATAAACATTTACATTTACTGCATTTGGCGGACGTCTTTATCCAGAGCGACATTATTCTTTTAGACAACAATTCGGGGTTAAAAGCCTTGCACAAGTCCAGCAGTGATAAATTTGTGATGCTAGAAATCGAACTCTGATCTTCCAATTAGCAATCCAACACTGTAACCACTGCGCTACCACTTCCCAAATGATTGTTTAGTATTTTATTTTTCACACTATATTTTGGTTGGCAACACAATGCTCTCTTTAGGTAGAGAAAAAAGAGGAGAACCTTTGTTGCAGCCTGGCGGAATGTAGCATCACTTCATACACACACACACATCTCTAGATGCCTAATGATTTTCACAGGGTTACCATATTATCTTTTAGGGTCTAAAATCTTAATGACGCGGAACACAGCTGAATCTGGCACAAACACTGAATGTCTTAGAATGAGTTGAAGAGAAAAAGTGAAAAATAAATGATGTGGCAGCTGCTCATAACGATAAGTCATTTATAGACTCCAATGATGCAGAATCCAATTCAAGCAAGTGTACTCAGTGGTGGGTTAAGGGGTCGTTTTTAAGGACCTGAAAGCAACACTGAGATTTAAAATATTTACATTAACATTCTTGTCGTTCTCAATTGTTAAACTGAACAAAGCTTTATGCGAATTGCAAGTCAGGAATTGAAGGTCAAAAAAATGTTACTGATGAAGTGCCATTTACTGGGAAACTTGGTTGCTTTCAAAGTTCTGCACATATAAAGACATATGGTTTGAGCTGTTAAGTGATGATTACAGAGAACCATATCACCAGTATAAAAAAATATCTTGAGCATGACCTCATGGATTGGCTTATACTTTATACCTTCATGATGCTCAGTAACAAAGTCTTGCCTTATTTGCCAAGTGTTGTCAAATGTTAAAATTTTGTTAGAATTAGTAAATTAATGTTGTTGTGGTTTACCATCTATTTTCTTTAACCTACACAGGGTCACCAGAGTCTAAAAGACAAACCTCCAACGACTGGGGAAGGGTCCCCTAAGAAACCCCTAAAACACTGGAAGTACATTTTTACCCATGCAGAGTATCAAGCCAGCAGTAATGACACCCAGTTTTACTGTCTGCCATTTTAAATGTGTCCTAATTGATGTTGCAATTGGCAAACGAAAAAGTGTCACTGAGCACTGAGTTCGGAAATAAAGGAAGACAAAAATTGCTTAATACTACAAATATTTTTCACACGTCATGTTTGCAATAATTGATGATTGCATCTGTAGAAGATTGATGCCCCTCCCTTTCTTTCCAGCAAAAGTCATTGTTTTCCGAAGACTACCTTTTACATGCAGTTTTACTTCCTGTTGGTAACATGATACATCACTAACTTTGTCAACTGGCCAGTTTAAATATGCTGTTATTTTTCCGTCATGGATTCCCATCTGTACTGGTGACATGTCCAGGATGACCCCTACCTTTCACCTGATGACAGCTAGGATAGTATCCAGCAGATCCCTGTGCTATAAGCAAGTATAGACGATGGATGGATGGACGGATGGATGGATGAATGGATGGATAAATTTTTATCAGACTTCAGGTTCAGTAAGCATATTTTTTTGCAATAAATCAATAAATAAACGAGTAAACATTTACAATGCTTATCCAACTGAGCAATTGTGGGTTAAGGGCATTGCTTAAGGGCCCAGAAGTTGCAGCTTGCTGGTGTTGGAAGTGGCACCCTTCATCTTTCAGTCAGCATTCCATCACCTTTCCATCACTATTAAGCTACCACTTGCACCAATTTAGGAATGACTAGACATAGATCAGTTAATGCGAAAGACCGCTGCCTCAGCCTAAATCCTGCGATTAGAGACCTTCGTTCTGACAGCTTATTTTTCTGTTTTACTCATCCTTTGTTCGTTTATATTCCTCCAGCAGATCAAGTGAGTCATTTTCTGGAAGCGATGACTCGGCATTTACAGACGTAAAAGGAGGATTAAGAACAAGGAACAAGGAGTCTGAAAGGTAAACTTAGACTAAAATTTCCTCTTTCAGAGGAAGATAAAAAACAAACTTCTGGCCTGAAACTGAGTGAAGTGTAAATACTCTCTTGGAGATAAACAGAAAAACAGACCAAACAAAGTGTATTACTGTTTATTTCAAATAATTATTATTATTTTTATTATTATTATTTTTATTATTCACTCATTGCAAGTTTCAATGTGCAAAATACATACTACCCATAATCCTACTATATAGTCCAGACTTTTTAACAATCAGGAAGTACGTACAAATGTTGGTTAGTAAAAACAATATGAAATTTCAGACACAGTATGATTTTTTTTTTTGGTGGGTTTTTAATTTGCTGCTTTTTTCTTTTCAGTGTTGATAAAACATCCCATTTCTTGTTATGCTATCTGACAGAGTTGCGTGTGAGGGCTTGGCTCTGCTGTCATGCCACTGCAATGACGATTGTCTGTTTCATCAGAGGGAGTAATGGGTGTGTGCCAGATGGCTGGTTTGAAGGAAACTGAAAAGAGTGAAATGTGATGTGAAAAACATTTTGGAGAAAAGCCCAATGTTCTTGTCATTTTGGCACTTTTCCAAACACGTGCACAATTCTCTGCCGCTTTTCTGTCAAGTGCTGATAGACGACACTTGCGTTATTGTTGGGGATAATAAAGCCTATAAATGTTTAGATATTTATATCAACAGGTTTAAAAGAGAATTTTTTATTACTACTGACACCTGCATGAAGGTTAAAAACCTCCCACTGACCCATACTGTGGGATCTCATTTCACCTGCATCACCTTTTTTATCTCCTATTTTTGTTTTTGTATCTGTATATGTTCATTCCAAATAATGTTTTTGTTTATTTGTGTATACACAATGCTAGGGTGACCATACGTCCTCTTTTTTGACCTAAAAAAACATGTGCCAGGTTTTCCACCAGAGCATATAGAGACAGAGCAGTGGGTTACCTGTCAACAGTTTGAGGCACAAACTAAACAGTGTAAAAATACATAAACATGAATGTAAAATCGAAGATAATTTACAGTGAAAATTCAGAATGCATGACCTGCAATGCTAGCACGTACATGTGAGTAGCTAGTAAAGATGTAAAAAGACCGCTTTAACTCCTGAAAACACAAATTTTTTTGTCAAAATGACTTGTAGTTAAAATTAAAAACAGTGTCAAGGTGATAAAACCTAAACAATTTTTTTTGTTTCTATTATTATTGTTAAGGGGCAAAACTTTAATGAGAAGGGTGCAACATATAGCTGCATGGTAAACATGTCGGAAAGGATGATTTACTTCATCTAAAATGATCTAAAATGATCAACATCCTCATTCTGGTGATCTTAAAGTGTAACAAGCTGCAGCTGGAAATGATGTAATAAGGGCAGAAAATTGTTTCCTTGAATGATTAACAAGGAGACAGCATTTCTATAGTGGAATCTAATTTGTGAAGGTGGGTCTTACCACAGAAATGCATCAACAAATTAATTTTTAATTTAAACAAAATGATGGCTAATGCTTTAGTGATGCTGATTTGCATAAAACTGGAAACATTGTTTAATGTTTTACTTTAAAATATAAAAATAAATGTTCTCGGACTTTTGGACCCCTGCTGTAGATCATTATCACACCACATTCAGCGTCTGGTGTTGCCTTCAGTTTCTCAGAATAAACATGTTCTGACCTGACCTTAGTGTAAATGGGACACATTGACCCAAATTACATCTCTGGACTTGGTGCATATGTCTGTTCAACTGAAAGCTTACTGTTACCCAACCTTTTCCTGTCAGACACACAAAACTACATCACCATCGTTTTCAACATTTTGGTTAATAGAAAGAATGGGATGCTGAAGATCTAAATCTTAGATAGATAGATAGATAGATAGATAGATAGATAGATAGATAGATAGATAGATAGATAGATAGATTAACAGACAGACAGGCCAACAGACAGATAGATAGATGACTGACAGACTGACTGACAGAAAGACTTGAATTTAGAGACTGCTATGTCTTTGTTTTCACGAAAACATGATTCAGCGAGAGTACCGGACAATTTTTTATTATGGATGATGAATGGATGGATGGATGGATAGCTAGATAGATAAATAGATAGATAGATAGACAGACAGACAGACAGACAGATAGACAAACAAAAGATTAACAGACAGGCCACCAGATAGATGGATAGATAGATAGATAGATAGATAGATAGATAGATAGATAGATAGATAGATAGATAGATAGATAGATAGATAGATAGATAGATAGATAGATAGATAGATAGATAGATATATCGATAGATAGATATAGATAGTTGATTGTCTCCACTTATTGTTCATTGCTTGTGGGGGTTTGGTGACTGTTAGATGCAGGCCATTTTGTTTACCTTGGGAGTTCACTACTGTTTTCATACATTCCAGCGCTAAGGCTAAGTACTTTATGTACTTTATGGGGCTATTAGCGATCTGCAGAATAATAGTTTATCAACGCCGGAGATTTAAACCATGCAAATCTCAAATCAGTCACCCTAAATTTCACCAGTATGTGTGTAGCATGAACATAGCTTTAAAGCGCTATGAGCAGCTAACACCTAGCACAGAGTACAAGAAGTTATTTTGGCTGTGTTACTATATATGGTCGAAATTACATTAAAAGCTTTTTGACTACACAGTAATGACGTTAACTAATAATTTTAAAATGTTAAATGTTAAAACTACAACTCCACTTTTGTTCCACAGGTCTAGCTTCATGCCCAGAACATATTTAGGCTGCCCTAACAATCAATGCAGCCTCTTTATCCTAAGCCAAGCTGTTGTCATTATTATAGTCTCGTCTATTTCTTGACACACAATCGGGCGATCAAGCGAGGCAATAAATAAACACAGACAGAAACTGATACATCAATAGGAGGTGGTGCAAGCCATTGTGCTGCAGCATGCAGCGTTTCCTCCTCTATCCCGCACCTGTGGAGATCGACAGAGAGCGAGGAGAGACGAGATGGGAGGAGGACAGAGGAGAAGAGCGCAGAACAATGGCTGCCGGAGCCAGCACGAGACAGAGAGTCTGCCAGCCTGGGCCGGACAGGAAGCGGCTTCTCTCGACTGTACAGAGAAGACAGACGGGAGGACGGAGGAAAAACAATAGCTAGGGGATGCGAAAAGTGAGAAGAGAGCCTGCCAGGATGCTATGCTGGGGGCTGGTGTCCGAAGAACAAGCTGTTCCAAGTCCCCCCCATACACACAGCAACATAGTGTGGACAGGGACAGAGATTACAAGGCGCCACAGTGTCCCAGGCGTCAAATTAAGAGAAAGCCTGATGTGTTAATGAATTTTTATGGGCGCATATGATTGAGTCAACCACCACTAACGCAGACAAATAGCAGGGTTGTGTCACAGAAGCACGAGTCTGTGTCACATTTGTTCAAAAAAACCCTCGCGTGTCAAAAGACAAAGGATTTATCAGATATGGGATATACAGTCAACAGGGTGGGGAATGAAGTGTGAAAGCGGTTAATGCTACATAAAATGTAGCTTTGTTAAAGTTCTAATACTATAAAAATAAACATGGACATACGGATAAATATGTATTCATATAAAAAGTCTTTAGTACACAAAAAACCCTTAAATATATTTCCTTATTAACACTTTTCTGTCAAATATCAAATTTTAATTGTTTAATTACTATTCAAATTCATTTTGTTGTTAACTGAGGACAGTCACCCCCGTCAAATATTTGTATTACTTCATGACAAATAAAGTGAGGGGAAAAAATTATTTAATTCCCTGCTGATTTGAGATTGGTGTAAGAACCGCCTTCCCTCAGCCAGGACATTGAAAATGGGTTTGTGTAGATGGATATTACAGCATGACAATGACCCAAAACACACGGCCAAGGCAACAAAAAAGTGGCTCAAGAAGAAGACACCTAAATCCCATAGAAGTTCTGTGAAAGGAGCTAAAGGTTCGAGTTGTCAGACGTCAGCCACAAAACTTAAATGACTTGGAGAGGATCTGACAAATTTCCTCAAGAGATGTGGACAAACCTGGTGGCTAACTACAAAATACATCTGAAAACAAGAGTTTTGACAAGTCTTGTTTTGCGAAGGGGTCAGATATTATTTTACTCATTAAAATGCAAATATCTTTTTTGAAATGTGTTCTTTTCTGGATGTTTTTGTTGTTATTCTGTCTCTCACTGTTAAAATAAACCGACTATTCATTTATAGACTGATCATTTCTTTGTTATTGGGCAAATGTACAAAATCAGCAGGGGATCAAATAATTTTGCTCTCACTGTACATTTGACTTTTCTAAAAAAAAAAAAAAAAAAACAAGACAAGCACTTTCTCCTATTGTGTTTTTTAGATTGTAAAACTGACCACCAAAGTCACTTTCTAATTTAAAATATTATACATTTGAACAATTATCATAGTAGAGTTTGTTTTTTTCAAACTCTATGCCAAAATCCAAACTAATTACATGCACGTTTAGGCTTCGGGTTTCACCTCTTCATATTGCTTAGATATTAAATATGTTGCTTATGGGGACAGTTTTGCGTCATTGTGAGTAACAGCACAAGTCAGGCCAAGTGTAGCGTGTGGCACTGACATACCCCACACACACACAATGCACCAATTCATCCAAAGCAAACAGAAGGGCCTCTCATTGTGGTGACCCAGTGAATAACTCAACAAGAATTCGCCAACATTCGCCGGTCCCTTTTGATAAAAGGTTTTACTGGGGAATTCCAGACAGCTGTCTGTTTTCAGGAAGTTTTTAATGCTCAGAGGAACACTGAGGAAAGCCCTCAAAAATACCACCCTCGTGTCTGGCCACTCCAAACATACCATCTGACGCTTGTCCTTCTCACTTTTATGTCTTTCCTGCCAACCTTCTCACCCGCCTTTAACCCAACACTGACCTCTCATTGACGTCCATCGGCCCCTGGGTGCTTCTAGTGACTGTTTGGCATGGCGACACAGGCTGATACAGGACGTGCCGAGAGAACGCGGCCTGCAAACTACGTCACAAACATGAGTGTGGTGAAGAAAATAGCAGGCATCAGTTAGTGCTGAGCTCGGCACGTTCGGAATCTGGTAACCGATCTGTTTGGTACACAAAAACAAGTCTGGGATGAAGAGGGAAAAAAATAAACACTGTAAATATTTCAGGCTTAATCCAGACACTGGCCTAGAGGTATCTTCATTACCAAAATGTTTTAATGAAACATTTCTGGCATTTAGCCTTTATTTATCCTCACGATAGTTCAAATAGTAACTCTATATACACTTCTTACTTTTTGGGACCCCTAAGAATCAACAGAACGGTATGTTCAGATTAAGAAAGTACCATCTAAATGTAATGTAATATTGGGATCTGCTCTGATCACCAGAGTGAGAGGTAATGTCAGATCAAGTTCCTCAAGCAAAGTGTCTGTGTGTTATTCGGTTTCCAAGCGATACACAGGAAGTGATGCAGGACTGTTTGATAAGAGGGTTTACTTTTTGACAACAAACCTCAATTGAATTCTGACTCACACTGCATTTGTATTTAAAAGACTTGGTCCAAGCTCGGAGTTAAACAGTCACCAGGCTACAAGTTCCTGAATCAACAAAACGAGTTGCGAGTCACAAGCTGATTCAGGGATTTGTTCTGTCAAACTCTCTTGTTCAGTGTTCCCTTTTCCTCTGTTTAGCATCTGTATCACTTCCTCTATCGCACTCGTAGACCAGTTCGATCTGGAACTGAAGGAGGGGCATTCCGTTAACGAGAAAACCACACACACACACACGAAACACCCTTCATAGTCCTCTGGGACTAAACCCAGAGATTGTCAGGAAGTGTGTAGGAGTGATAGGGACAATCTAAATGTATCCAGTGTATTATATTTATCCAATTCAGTTCTATGACTAAGTGTGTATAATGTAATGGTCTTTTCAAGGGCCAATGCTATACACATACATCCCAATCCCTGGACCAGAAAAATGACCCTGTATGTAGTATAAGAATTAGAAATAAACACTTTTTTTACAACTGTAATGAGCAGAAAAAACATTTTTGACCCTCGAATGTTGCTCTTGGGTGGAATTGTTTGGTATAGCAGCCCAATCGTAACATGCATTTTTCCTCACCACGGATGAAAAGTGTTGTTATCCAGAGCTGGTAATTTCCAGAACGGGCAGTTGATTGAATAATCATACAGCTGTACTAGTCTTCCTATTAGAGTAAGTAAATCTTGTTTGTTGAATGACAGGGAATAAAAAAAATTCTTGTGTCATTTCTTTAATTTCACATTCTATCCTTAGGATTTACCTAAAAGAGAGAGAAAGAGAGAGAAAGAGAGAGAGAGACAGAGAGAGAGAGAGAGAGAGAGAGAGAGGTGAATATTTATGAGGTTAACTTCTCAGGTAAATTTCTGTCTGTCCAGTTCAGACTGGTTCCACACACAGGGTTCAGGTGCTCAGATGTCAGGTGACGCAATTCAAACTGCCTGCAGCCGGTTCCCGCCAGCCAGCGCTGTAAGCTTAGCGTGCATCCTGGTAATCCTTTTTTTCCCCCTTTGCTGGCTCTTCTCCCAAACCAAATCCTGAACCTCAACAATCACAAGAGCTAACAGCAGACCAGTTAACCATCTGGTGCTAGCAGTGAATCCAAAAAGGATGAGTTTATAGCATAGCTTTCATCTTTTATATGTTTCTAATGTTTGTGTTTGTCTTGAGTGAACCGGTTAGCGCCAGTGTGGTAAGATACATATCAGGAAGAGCCTGAAACTGTAAAACCCCAGCTGGCTTAGAGAAACCCGATCCTCTTTAGTTAGCGCTTATCACAACAAGGTAGATAAAAGTGTGTGTAAAAGAGAAAAAGGCATTGAAATAGATCCTGAGCACAAAGCTGAAATGATATAACCAGCCTCACTGGATGCTGTTTAGTCTGTTTATGATCACTGATGTGTGTTCTAACACTTGATCATATAAATCTCTCAAGATCTGTTACTATAGAAACATTAATATGCATTAATGTCCAGGCATAATTACAAACCGACATCCTGCTAATCAGCACAGAAGTCTGTGAGGCTCTGTATTAAAATGCAAATCTACAGCTTACTGAGGCACATCGGCCGTTGAGGGAAGGATGACATCAGTGCAATGATGTCATCAAGGGCAAGTTTTACCATATCAGGTTAGCTGTTTGTGCCAGCTTCTGGGATATAGCTTGAGATCTGAGTGCTGAGGTAGATTTTTCTCCCACAGGGAGAGGATTCTTAGGGTCCAGTGGTTGCCAGATGTTGACTTAAACGTGTCAGATATTCACAAGCGTATATGAGCAGAAGAGCCAAAGTGATTCAGTGTTTTATGAGAAAAAGTTTATTCACTAAAGTGTAGATGAATTTCACTTACAGGATTTATGAAGTCGGAAATATTTCTCATTGGGATCCTACACAAAATAGTATGATAACAAAACTGTATTACAGCAGACAGTGTATACAGCAGTTTAATCTTACTAATAGAAGTGGTAGCACAGTAATTAAGGTGTTGAACTGCTACTTGGAAGATCAGGGTTCAATTTTCAGCATCAACAAGTTACCACCATTGCGCAATGTCCTTAACCCCAAACCACTCAGTTGTAAAAATAAAATAATTGTAAATGTTGTTTTTTTTTAATGAAACAACTAACATATAGTATAAAATGACCGATTCTTGGGTGTGAATTCAGTTACTAATTAAACATGCTGATAAAGTAGATTTTAAGAAGTCTTGTTATTTTAAGAGTCATTATTCTTTTTTGTTTTTAATTAATCTAACGTTGTTTAGGCTTTGGAATGTTACTAGTGACTTCTAAAAAGAGAACGTTACTTACAGATAAAATATTTATTCCTTTTAGCCCCACAGATGAATCTCATCCTGATTTATTCTATTAATTCAACCAGAATTAATTTAATTCAGTTAAACTGCGTTAAAATAATCACACTGTTTTTACAAAAACAATAATTTATTGTTGAAAATACAAAATATGTGCAAATGCATGACTGAAAAGTGATCATAGCATTGTAATAATACCAACAACGTATTAAATATTAATAACAACATTATTAAAAAAGTGCAAGAACACAGAATGTAGTAACTGCTGATGAAGTCAATCAGTCTTTGCAAAAGTTGTTAAAGTTTTTGAAGGTTTTGTTCCTGTGTTCCTCTGCAGCTGAGCTTCATCTCAGATCTGCTACTCGTCTTTGCGTCTCGCGGTACAGAAATACGGCGGCGCTTCCAAAGCCATTTAAACCGTCCGTTTGTGGCGTTTCTGGACCCTTTGGCTTGCCGTAGACAGACTTTTGCTACTTTCTTCGCCGGCACGTGCGTCTTTGGTCTCTGGAAGTTTATCTTTCCGTGTCTCGGAGGACCCGCACGCGGTGTCAGTTCACTGCTGTCACTCGTCTGCGACTCGTTTCACCGGAGCCTCGTGGGGTGTTGACTTTTCAGCGGAGCTTCAGCATGCCGCGGAGTGCGCGCGCGATCTGCAGGAACTTGTCCTTTTTGCGCTGTTTGAGCGCCATAAGGGCGCGCGCTGTCTCGTCCGGGTCGTTGGCGCATGAGAAGATGCTCCGCACGCGCTCCTCTGCTTTCGCGTCGCCCGCCTTGCGGAAGAGCCTCGCCAGCGCGTCCTCGCTAACGTGCTCGAATATGTTGGGGGCAGCACGTTTGCGGCGCGCCGTGTCGAAGCGGTTGCCGCGCACAGACGGACACACGCGGCAGCTGTCTGACCTGGTGTAAGTCGCCATGTTTGCAGCTCGCTTTCTTTTCTCCCTGTGAGACTTCGGAGATTTGTGAAAGCCGGTTTTTCTGTTAGTTCTCGCCAGTTCTCGCGAGTATAAAACCGGGATTTTTTTTTGTTCGTTTTGCTCGGTGTAACTCGCCCAAGGCTGAGTGAAGCACAGAGCGCTGCGTTCGCGATGTTTATACCCTGAGGAACCGCTTACGGAATGACGTCACATAGCGACACGCCCCTTACCTCCCAAAAAGAAAAAAATAGATAATTAAATTGATGTAAAGTATAAATAAATACGAAATATATATAAATATTATATTCTTTAATAAAGAATAAAATGCATTAAAAAACAACCAAAAGTTACATAATTAGAAACACATACTATTAAAAAATGCGCTACATTGGGATGTGGTAGCTCAGTAGTTAATGTGTTGGACTGCTAACTGGAAGATTGTGGGTAATAACTGTTGGGCCCCTGAGCTAAGGCCCCTCACCCCTAATTGCTCAAGTGTATAAATTTAAGTCTCTCTGTATAAGGGCTTCTGATAGAAATGCAAATTAAATTGAATAAAATGTACAAAAATTGTAGTATTATATGGTATGATTTATTATAATGCATTATTGATTAAATAATTACTATAATTGGATTTAATGTTTATTTTTTTGGGCTTTTGATGATAAATACTCCAGACCAGCTTTCAATAGTGGGTTCGAACCCTCGAGCAAAGCCCTTAAAACTGAGTTGTTTTAAAAATATGGCTTTTAAAAGCAGGAAATCTTTACTGTGGCGCCGCATGAACCCTGACTGATAACTCAGTTTAAACCTCACTAACCCTTCACTCCTTTTTCTGCTGGCTCCAGGTTTCTTTTTTCTGTTCTTTCTAAAATAAGAACCATGTTCTCCCACGACGCTGTGCTATAAATAATCACCCTCCAGTTTATTTAAAACAGAAAACATTGTAATCGCTCCGATCCTGCTGCCTGTATGCTTCTGTAATAAACAGCTGCGTCTGTCTGACCGTGCGGGCGGCTCTATCACATGCAGCTCGTTCGGGAACGTAAACAGATCTTCCTCAGCAGTTTGTACCCCGGAGCTGGTCATGAATAACACGGTTTTCTGTTATATAGTTGTTTTTCATCCTCATGTTTTCTCACATTCTGAACATCTGAATCTTGATTCAGAAAAACATTCTTACTCAGATGGAAAAATTCCAGATCTTGTTTATGCCAAAGAAAGTAGCACTCTTGCATGAAAATGGTATGCATGCCACTCTTTGACAAAAAAAGGTGTTTGGAATTGCATTGTTCAACTTTTCACCTCTCTCCCATAATCCCTCATTCTCCTCAGTCCCCAGCAGCAGGCGGAAGGAAGTGCTGGGCCCAGCCTTGAAAAAGCTCAGCCAAAATGTCCTCTATTAATCACTAACTTCACTAGGGGTCATGGGTCCTGTCAGTGACGAGACGCTGTGCTCTTCCTTGAGGCTGAACATAAAAACCCACAGGAATGAAGCCAAGATTTCAAGTCTGTGTATTCAAGGCCGTCATAATCTTACACTCTTTAGAACAATTGGCCTTATTAGGAACTAATAGAGTAGTTGTTATAAATGTTAAAGATGAAAATTTACAACCCTACAAGTGTAGGGGCTGCTTGCAGCAGCTTGGAGCTGGATTCTGATTGGTCAAGATGGAACACTTCTGGACGGTGTCTCAGGTGAGGTGCTGGCCCAAATGGTTAAGGATCAGGGTTCATGCTGCCACTGTTAGAACTTTGGGTCTCCTATTGTGTTGTATTATGGCTGACCCTTGATAACCTTGTCCTCTAGACGGCTATCAGGACAAGACCATTGGGAACTTTGCTGCAGCATGGAATAACCTGCTGGTTTGTCTGGTCAGAAAAAAACTGACCCCCCAACTGAGTCTGGTTTCTTTCAAGGTTTTTTTTTCCCCGTTCTCTAACCAATAGAGTTTTGGTTTCTTGCCGCTGTCGCCTTTGTCTTGCTAAGTTGGGGATTGTCTTATTTGCTTTGATTTGATTCTGTAAAGCTGCTTTGATACAATCTCTATTGTTGAAAAGCGCTATATAAATAAAGTGGACTTGACCCTTTGAGGATATGTAAAGAAAAAGAAAAGTAAGTGTCTTGTAAATGGGATGTAACCTAATAATGTTAAAGGTCATTTAGACAAACTGCATTTGTTTTGCTCTGCATTGTTGGTTTTTGCACTGTCCTAGATTAATGTTAGTAATGCTCTTTGCGCTGCACTTTATGTTGCTAAGACCTATGTTATTCTTTAGTCTTTAGCTGTGTTGTTCTCCTTTATGTGTTTTTTTGTTGTTGTTTTGTGTAATTCTGTGTTGTTTTGTGTAGAAGAAATGTACTTCATCTGCTATATATGGTTGAACTTAAAACTACATTATCAATCAGCCCTAGCAAGTCACATGATTATATCACATGTCCCCTTCATCAGACCCAACTGTTTAAAGTCATTCTTTGTTATCAGTAGGTGATGTAAGTTGGTCCTTGTCTTAAGGTGCTTGGTTCTGACCCTTTTTCCTATCTTTTCACTCGACTTTCTAGTTTACTACTCAGAGTTCTGATCAGGAAGTCAGCCAATTTCATTGCAAAATCTTTCCAGTGTACTGAAACGTTTTATGATTCCATGATTCTTTCATGTTATCCGTGATCATGATCATATTAGCCCCCATCAACACATAATTACCTACTATTTAATAAAACACTCTACCTACATGGTTCTGTCAACAACTTCTGTCAACACTGCACTGGCTCCCTATTAAATATCAAATAGACTTTAAAATCTTGTTAATTACTTATAAAGCCCTAAATGGTTTAGCACCTCAGTACCTGAGTGAGTTCCTATTCTATTATTGTTCTCCACGTCCACTGCGCTCTCAGGACTCAGGCAATCTGATAATACCTAGAATAACAAAATCTTTTGCAGGTGCCACATCCTTTTCTTATCTAGCGCCTAAACTTTGGAATAATTTACCCTTGCACTGTTTGGGAGGCAGACACACTCTGCCAGTTTAAAACTAGATTAAAGACACATCTCTTCAACCTCTTCTAAACGGTCATCCGGACAAGACAACGGAAACTTTGCTGCAGCATTAGGTGACCTACTGGTTCATTCTGCCACCGGTGGAGTTTTGGTTCCTTGCCGCTGTCGTCTCTGCTTTGCTTAGTTAAGGACTCTAAATTTATACATATCAATCAAATTGAATGTTAATGAATATTTAATATTCTCGTTTCTGATGTATTTCTGTAAAGCTGCTTTGAAACAATCCTGATCGTTAACAGCGCAATATAAATAAAGGTGACATGACATCACATTCCTTGAAGTGAAAGAATTTGGCAGCTGGAAAAAAATAACCTCTCAGCTAACTTTGTTCCCGGATGTAAGTAGCTTGTTTTGATCACGAGTAGATGCTGCACATATTTTTTTGTTTGTTTGGGTGTTTTGACTTTAGTTTTTAAAAGATTTATTAATCTACAATCCTGTTAGACAAATTAATATGATGGAAAACGTCATCATTTGCGCTTTTGGGTTTTCATCCAAATTGATTATGGTCATCACTGATTTTTGATTCTTTACCAGTTAGTGTGCAAGAGAGCTGTTTGACACACAGCCAGAGTTTGTTGTCTCTAACAGAAGTTCATAGCTCAGACTCATCATGTCTACACGGCACGCTACGTTCTGAGGCGTCCAGACTCGACGCTAAACCCGTTCACGTCATCCACTTAATGTGGTTAAACGTTTTTAGGTGCTGAAACTGCTGTTTTTAAACTTCACGTCTCTGGCACCCGGTGAATTCTGGGACAAACGAGTTGCTCTGGTTTTCACCCTCCGTCCTTCCAGATGTTTTTAATGGTAATGTCCCCAGAATAGCCTTGATCTCATCACATTGTATATGAAGGAAGAACAAAGTTCTGTTTTTTTTTTCTTCCTCTACAAATTGATGCCTTTTTCTTTGGTATCTGACGGTCAGACCACAGTATAGGATGTACCACATGATTGTCTCCGAGCTAAAATCTGTAAAATGAATTTTAAATGTAGCCATTATAAAACAACACAGGAAAACGAATCTCGCGATGTACCACCGCATTAGTACATCACCAGTAGGGAGCAGTTGTTTTTCATTTTCATATATACAGAATGTGTGCTGATGCCAATAATACGCATCAAAGCTCTGTGAGAATACATAACTTGTGTGACAGGAGTTCAAAGCCTCCACCAAATAATTGATTTTATTTTTTACTATTTAGAATTCATTTAGATTTGTGTTTTGACAATTCAGGGCCACCATACAACCAAAAGCTAAACTCCAGAATGGTGAATCACTGCTGTAGCATATTTACGCTTTTTACTGCCAGTGCGTGTGTTTCTGCAAAGTACTTACTGTTGACATAAGGTATGAATAAGGGAGTCTTTCATCTCGTTTTTCGAAGCATTAAATATGATTTTTTTTTTTTAGTGTTACTATCTGTGCACACCTCATATGTGATAAATAAACAAAGCAATTTCCTTAATCCATACATTCCACATCCCTACACTAATATACAGACCTTAAAGTACAACAAAAAGGTTTTGTTATTTTGATAAAACTTTTTTTTTTATGGTGAGATTGACATTTGTGTGAAATTGGCCGAATTCGGTATGTCGAGATTAACGACTGTTATTACGATCTGAACAAGTGTGTATGTGTTTGTGTGTGTGTGTGTGAGAAAAAGCCTATTTAATATGATTTAACAAACACTTCTCTCTCTCCCTTTCTCTCTCTCTCTCTCTCTGTCTTTCTTCCCTTTCTCTCTCTCCTTCTCTCTCTCTGTTTTCCTCTCTCTCTCTCTCTCTCTCTCTCTCTCTCTCCCTCTCTCTCTCTCTCTCCTCTCTCTCTCTCTCTCTCTCTCCTTTCTCTCTCTCTCTCTCTCTCTCTCTCTCTCTCTCTCTCTTCTCTCTCTCTCGCTCTCTCTCTCTCTCTCTCTCTCTCTTCACAAGTTTAAGCTCAGTCTCTGATTTGGAATAAATAGTAGGAGTCCCAGTGATAAGCACATCCTCACTGTGCACTTCATCATATCAACAACTGCACATGTAATTTTCCTTTTATTCTTTCTACCCTGTTGGTACAGAAACGTATAAGAGAAAATACATTAATGAATAAGTTAAAACCATCAATGGTCCCATTACAGAAAAACCTTGGAGGTGTTTTTTGCAGATCTCCCTGGTTTTTCCTAAAGTATATCGGAAGCTGCCAGCATAATGACGATTTAGAAACTTGGAATTTCTCTCTCTCTCACTGACCCGGCTTACTTGTTCAATGTGCTCAAAGTTAAAAACAAAACATCCCCAGGTAAATTTATTTTCTGGAATTTGTGTGTGTGTGTGTGTGTGTGTGTGTGTGTGTGTGTGTGTGTTTCTCTTCACAGTATTATTCCAGTGAAAGAACTGGAGGCTGTTTAAAAGAATTGCAGGTGGTGTGGTGTGCTGGACAGACACATCTAAAGCATGTGTAACTATTTACTTATTTAATATCACACGCTGTGTCTTATTTTAATAATGGCTTAATTGTCAGAAGTCAAGTCAGATGTGCTATTTTGCAGTTGTAGCCTATTTCACAATACAAATTATATATAGAAGATTATCTTTTATATGCTATATCAGGGGTGTCCTGCAGAGTTTAGCTCCAACCCTAATCAAACATACCCAAACCAACTAATCAAGATCTCTCCAGGACCAACTTTGGACACCCCGGTTCTATATCATTTATCAACAATATTTTCAACATGCTGTATTTTACTCTAATTATTTGCATAGCCCTTTTTGATTGGCCTCCAATACAGCAGATGGAAATAATCGCAGACTTGACTCCAAACAAACTCCTTCGCCTCTAGCAGATCAACAGGCTCAAGTGTGTTAGATTAACACCAGACTTCTACTCAGCAATAAAGAAGCTCTGAAGCAACATAGATTGGAAAATGCTGAAAGGGGGGGCAACCTTTCTATTTTAGGACTGCTGAGCATAAATACAAGCTTTTACAAGAAAGACTAATTGCTGAAATGTGGGAAGTTAAAAAAAAAACATGGCAAATCACTGTGAATAGATTAGGAAATGTTGGCTACAAACAGAAAATATTAGGCAGGCCTCATGAGCACTTTTAGGCCAAAACCCCTTTTATTTTATACCCCTACCCCTATACGCATGGAACAGAGTGACTTATGCTTTCTAAGTATGTTGCTATAATAGTGAGCTCATTAGGTCATTATGTTAAGAAATCTGTAGTGACTGACCAACTGTTGGCTAAAAATATCTGTCAGAACCTTTTTTACTTAACAACACACACACACACACCTACCTTTTTTCGTTATTGTCACATGTTCTGTGACACCTAGTTATGGCTAAAATACAGCTCCTTCACTTGTCTTATAGGAGCTGTGGAGCTGTAGAACTCTAGACATTAAAGTCGCTAGACCAGCTTTCTGCATAGAAAGTTACTTTTCAGCTTTATTATTACACTATTAAACTAATCCAATGGTTAATTTTTTGATGGCTTGTAATAGTTAATAGTTGTTTTTATGTAAGACTGCCAGTTTAAGGAATGGAAAAAAACACAATTGTGAAAATTTGCATAACTGGTTAATGCACAGTATGGCCAGTAATGGGCAGTACCACAAAACATTATAACAGTATTTGTCTGGTTTTACGTTGTATATAATAGTATTTAAGTTTTTTTTATGCATGACCAGGTATGAACTATAGATTTAATGAATGTTCAGTCACTGTAAATTTTTAGAATTTGTTTTTCTGCCGCTTTTCAAAACACGGCAAAAAAAAACCCCTGTTTTTTAGTAGATTTCATGCTTTTGACCTGGTCAGTATTTAGGGTCATTTCAGCTGGCTATAGTTGGACGCAGATCTGGAGGTGCCTCCTCCAGTAAACTGATGAGCAGGTATTTCCCAATTAGAGGAAGAATAACAGGAGTCTTCACAGAATGAGGGTTTGCATGAATGCTGCATGATTTACAAATATGGCACAAACAACATTAGGTATTGATTCAAAACAGGACACGCTATTTAATTCTCAAGGAAGAGCTTAGTGCAAGCGGTTTAGATAATTACTAAACTTCAATGACTTATATAGAATGCGTATAGAATAATTTTATCAATTTTCTATAACATCTAGCATCAAGTTTTAGAGTGGCTGCTGTTATGCAGACACGAAAATACCCTTGATAGTCAAGTAATGACTGTGTGTACCATGTCAACTAATGCCTTCAGCATGCTCTGTAATGTCGAATAGTTTTAAAACCGAAGCAACACATGCGAAACCTTTATCGACACAAACAAGACTATTCGGGGTGACTTTGGCACATGTGGGGGGCTGAGTGACCGGAGAATAACCTTTAAATATTTTTTTTAAGCTACCAAACCAAAGCAGCACAAACTAAAGTAAGGATTATTTCGCAATGTTTTGTATTGGGTGGGGGTGGGGGTCAACTTCATAAAGGTTTAAGAAGCACAGCGTGACATTTCTGCCAGGAAAAGGAGAACATATATGATCTCCCTCTGGTGTCTAAAGTGGATGGGGTAGTTATTACTTAGATAATGGAGAGATGTCTGCCGAATGGCTGCTTCCTTTGTTACATAATTTAAGTAACTGTTTCTTATGCGTCTTTAAAAAAACGCAGGAAGTACCATAAAGATGACTTCTTGCCTTACTGGTTTCCTCCTTTGTCTCAGTGAGTAACCTTCCCTAGAAGATCTATTGTTTTGATTTGTTTCTTCCCTCCCGGACTGTAATTCTCTGTCACTTTATAAAGAGACACAGACAGAGTCTGGAGCCAGCATTGCTATTGTGCATCCTGGCTCAGGACCAAGGTCAGGGTTGCAGTCGCCTGCCAACAGCCTCCAACAAACACAACACACGCTCAGTTGCTCAGTGTGTATAGTCCCAGGATAATAGATTATTTAATAGACTGGCCTCAGTGGTGAGTAGGACCAATGCCAAGGGATAATGTTCAACCTAAAACCGCTGAACTGAAGTAGTCTGTGTGCCTGACATTTTAAAGGCTTGCAGCAATTAAGAAAAGATCACTGCAAACATTTAATGCACAACTTGGTTTTCCAGTGAAATTTCCTGTCAGGATTAAAACACTTATGTCTAGATTACATTACAGGAGTTTATTTGTAAGTTAACTAGCTCGCCAACAGGTTGGGCTGTGATCAGAGGGAATGCAGTGGGAGGATTGGTGCTCAGCAATCTTTATGTATGAACTATTTTACCACACCTAAAATAGGTTTGCTGACCCATCCAAACAAATATCTAGCATGCCAAATGTCTAGACCGGTCGGCCAACTTCAAATCATGTAGTATCAGGTGTCTCGACGAGCTACAGCCAGTAAGAGAGAAAGTCATGGGTTGAAATGACCGGAAGAAAAACTGCAGCAACAGCAACATGCTGTCAGAATAAAAGTGTGGACACAAAAAATTAGACAACGTTTAATTAAACTGTAGCAGGAGCACGGATGCCTTTATGATGTTTTAAACGAGACGTACCACAACCGTGCTGAGGTGCACAGAATTTGCTAATGCTCCTCAATAGCCAGGTGAGCTAACATTAAATATGTTAACTCATTTAGCAGGAGCATGATGAGAGATAGATCCTGTCCCAATACCCACACTACGCCTTATGGTCTTCTACTACTTGTGCAATTTTGGAAGTGTGCATTTTAGTTGATAAGTGCACAAGGGAACAAGTGCAGAATTAGGGTAGCTTAAGACACATCACCCACCTGTCATTGCTATATCGCCTATGTGAAAAAAAAATGGTGGTGCCTGTAGTAGCGCTGTAGTCATATCCTTATCCATTTTGTCAGACTTTTCCCAAAACCGCTTTGCTTTTCTGCTTTTTTTTCTTTAATGGTTTGAATAGGAAACTGTGCAACAGTGCGCAATTGGACCGTGCAAATAAGGGGCATATGTGCAGGTATTTGGACATGTCCATAGAGCGGTACAATACTTAACTTCTCATGTGTGTTTTTGTGACAAAACTTTGTTTGGGGACCTGGTAGAGTTGTTGGGCGACAAGTTGTTGTCAGATCGTGTAGTGTGTGTGACCCCCTGTTCTGGATCATTTAGGTAGTGTTGCTTAGTGTAAACATATTTATGGCATTTGGCAGATGCTCTTACCCAGAACTACTTACATTTTATCTCTTTTATACGACTATGCAATTGGGGATAAGGGCCTTTCTCAACAGTGGCAACTTGATGCTGGGAAACTAACCCTGATTTTTCAATAAGTAGTCCAACAGCTTAACCACTGCGCTACCACTTGCCCTAGCTTAACCACAATAAACACCACGGTGGTTTAGAGACAGACAATCTAGTTTGGCATAACATGATCATGAGTCATCTGATGTTTTTCCAAACGCTTTCCTATTAGGTCCTCACCCACTCACCGCCTCTGCGCATCTTAGCGGTGACTCAATGGTTAAGGTGCTGAGTTGCTGATCTGGAGACCAGAAGGATGTGGGTTCAAGCCCCACCACCTCCAACTGTTGATCTGAAGACCTGAAACACCTGGGTTCAAGGCCAACCACTGTTGGGACCTTGAGCAAGACCCTTAACCCTTCCCATTTACATTATATGATAGCTGGGTGGTTAAAGACCACCAACTAGACCCATGTAATTCAGTCTTTATCCATCCCTACACTTTAACACCACCAAGCTGCCTCTACCTCATGTGCTCAGTTAAATTAAAAATAAGATAATTGTAAGTTGCTCTGGAAAAAAAAAGGAAATGCAAATACGCATATTTTTTAACTTCTGTTTGTGTTAAAGTTTTTCTCATCATATTTAATGAAAGTCCCTTTATTTATCTATGTCCCGATCTTTTTTTCCTATAGAGGGTCACAGGGAGCTTCAAGGCCACTCTGGGAGATTTAGGGCACAGGGTGGAGGACAAAATTGACGAGATGTTGACTATTGCTAGGGTTAGTGCTATCTAAAAAAAATCCCAGCATGACCCCTAACAGGCAGTGGTCCTGTGTATGTGTGTGTGTGTGTGTGTGTGTGTGTCCTAAAACTGTACAACAAAGCATTTTATAAGCATGATTTTTGGCCACCTTACCAGCAACAGTTGTTTTAAACTCACAGACTTCTGTGTGTGTGTGTGTGTGTGTGCATAAAGTAGAAGAATGAACCATATTAACCTCACAACTGGTTGGAACCGGTCGGTGAAGAAAGAGGAACCGATCTTGCACATGAATTAACACACCGCAAAGATCCCTGGAATTTCATCAGGCAACAAGGAAAAGAAGATCAGAGAGCAAAGTCAGCAGTACATGTGCACACACACACACACACACATACACACACACACACACACACACACATACAAGGCTTTAGACAATTAGGAAAGAGGATCAGAGGGTGAGTCCAGCAGTACAGTTGGAGAAACCTTTGCATTGCAGTCTCTCAAGCTCATTAGAGGCCACACACACACACACACACACACACACACACAGAAATCCCAGTGCAGATGTTCAAATATATGGGATTAACTTAAGTATGCTTGGATTTTACGCCTCGTGTGTGACCGATGTGGCAGACCAAAGAGCTTTATTTCCACATAGTTTTATTAGTTATATCACCAAGTCTGCGTGTTAAATGTGGATTCTGATTGGTCAGAAGTTCAAAGGACAAAATATGGCACTGGTCTGTCATAATAAACCCAGAACCTCCAGCTTTTTCTTTGTGTCTGCAGTCTGTTTGGACGTCTACAAGGTAATTGGAAGCACAGACCTGCCTTATAAGAGTGCTACAGAAAAACAACTCACACAGTACAGTGTGTGCACTAATTAACTTTAACACTAATAACAATGACATCATCCTCTTTGTTATCCAAACCATGTTCCCAGCTAGGGTCCAATAAGGGTTGAGCTAGACAGTGAAAGAGCTTAATAAAATAAACTATAGAAAAGCAGATGAAATTGTTGACATTAAAGGGCCTCAACACACGCTTACAAATGCGTTTTACAAACTTCCACCACATTACTTCATTATCTGTACAAAGAAAGGGGGATTTATCCACTTCATGACTTAATAATATGGTCGACGTTTTTTTTATATACTTGATGCTCTCCTTCCACCTGGTACATCAAAGGTGCCGATATTAATTTCCATTGGGAACTCAACTGCCTAACTAATTGTCAATAAACTACAAACTGCACACTTTCCTAATACATTTATGTCAAACAACCCTTAAGTTAACATTTATTATTTATTTGAAAAATCTGAAAATTTTAAAAGTAAAAATGTGTAAAATGTACTACCAGATGAATTCTGGGTAATATCCTTAAGTGAAGTCTGCTTGGACCCGCATTTACAGAAAATGCACATTTAGGGCAGAAGTAGAAACTTACCAGCGAATTGGGACACCCTACACAATCGGGAACACGGAAATAAAGGGCATAAATGCGGGTATTAGGACAGGGGCTATAGAGCAGTATAATACCTAACTTCTCAGATGTGTTTTTGAGACAAAACTTTGTTTGGGGACTGGATAGAGTCGTTGGGTGGCAGATTGTATAGTGTGTGTGTGTGTGTGTGTGACCCCCCTGTTGTGGATTATTTAGGTAGTGTTATGTAGTGTGAAAAACCACAATGGCTTAAATAAAGACGATCAAGTCCTGAAGTGTAATTTATTTATTTATAAGAAAAGCTTTTGATAATTTTAATATAATATATATATATATATATATATATATATATATATATATATATATATATATATATATATATATATATAGATATATACATATATACACACACACACACATATGGGCGCTCTCTACACTCACTACTGGAGTGTGTTTCTTTAACAATTGTTCAGGATATATTAGTAAGTACACTTTTCCACACTTTTTACATTTAAAATGATCAGAAGATCTATATACATATATAGGGTTGTTTGATTCCCCCCACACACCATCCCTAAGCAAGGCCCTCAACCCCCAATTGCTTAGTTGTATGAAAAACAGATAGATGTAAGAAGGGGGTCTGTAAATGTACATGCCAGCACCTTAAACCATGCCGCTGGTCCGGGAGGACACTTTTCTGGACAAAATAAGAAACACATCCAGTTATAATTACTAAATCAGGTTTGAAGAGCCTTCTTGTGAACAGAAAAAGCTACATATCATCGATATAAAAACTAAAGGAGCGCCATCCTGTGGACAGAATGAGAATCATGACAGGTTTTATTACCAAAATTTGCTCCCTGGGCAAAATAAGGAACACACAAAATAATTACTAAAGTTGGAGTTGTGTGCAGTTACAGATATAAAAACTAAAGAATGATATTAGAGCTCCCTCTTGTGGACAAAATGGATTTACACACCTCGGTATTAAAAAAACACACTCATGATGAATGGAAAACACATTTCTTTTTTTATTAGTATTAGAGCACTTTCTTATTCTGAGCCCAATAAGAAACACCGTTATAAAAACTAATGGGAAAATTAAACAGAATGGGAAATGAAGGATTCATTACTAAAACTTAAAATCCCCACCAACCTCAACAACAGCTACCGAACGGTAATACAGACGTACTGTAGCGTTTGGGCTGTGCAATTAATCGCAATCTCAAACCAATTAAATGCAATATATAAACCGCATAAGGCTGCGATTTTATTTATTTATATTTACATTTATATTGAGAGTATATAAATTTAAATATAGAGTGCACCAGGCTATAAATAGGCTAATTGCACACAAAACACCGGTTTTGAATTTGATTGTGCATGTACAAAATTTGGGCGTGTTTGGGATGAGGGTTTAGTGTGAAAGATGACCCCAGAAATAGAATGTGATTTACACAGAGAGCCCTCTAGTGGACAAAAGGAAAAAAAACACGCTAGTACAATTACTAAAAGATGTGTTTATATACAGTAGCTCTTTTGATAATTAAATAAAAAACACTCCGGGAATATTACTACAAAAAGGTGCCCTCGTGTGGACAAACTAAGTAACACACCTGAATTAAAAAAATTAGATCGCCATCTTGTGGACACAACTGGTTACACACCCAGTATAAAAACTATATTATTATAAGATTACAATCCTACGGTTAAAAAAAAGATCCTACTATAAAAATTTAAGTATGATTAGAGTGCCCTCTTTTGGACAAGATGAGTTAAACATCTAGTATAAAAACTACCAGATGATTAAAGTGCCCTTTTTGTTTTATTACTGAACAATTACCTCAGAGCAGGGGGTCGGCAACCTGAAACAGTTGTTGAAAATTAACCAAAAATGACCAGGAGACTGGAAGGATATTCAGCAGGATTCTTTAACTGTAGATCACAGGAGAATCTTAAAACATCAGAATTCGCTCCAACGCTGTAGTGTCCGAATCGAGTCTGATCTGTGAGTCGAAAGTCTGGTTCTTTTAAAGCAAACGGTAGGCAGTGTTTTATGGCTTTCCAAACAAATTTATCAGGGAGACTAAGGGTCAAACACAGTTTAGGCAACGCCTCTGAAGGTGTGAATGCAGAATGGCCTTTTACAGTATTTAAGGGGCAGAGTTTATGACCCTGCATACAATGCAAAGAAAAGGACTTTACAGGGAGCCAGATAGTGACAAGAAATCTGGACTTAAAAGTGACTTCATAGTTTAGAGTCAACAAAGCCTCCTTTAGGACATATGAGGGAACGCTGTGTCCCTCATGCCACTGCGTGAGTCATTTTCACAGTTATGTAATAAAAAGGCGAATTCAAAATATCCATCTGCAGCAAAACAAAAGCGCAAACCAAAATTTAGTCCGCTCCTGTGTGCTGTCATCTTTTTTATCGCATGCACCAGAGTGCACAGTCAGCCATCATCCTGAATATTTCACTAAAAAATGTAAAAGATTTATTTGTAAAATTATAGCCAATTAAAATATTTACATTAGATAGTTAGTGTGATTTTTGCTTCTGAACCTCAGCGCACAGTGTCTTCACGTCAGAGCTATACGGCGTCACCTTCATTTTTAATGCAGGACTGTAGTAAGCTGGTGTCTGTGAGGCGTGAGCAATGCTTGTTTTTATATACAGCATTTGGCAGACGCTCTTTTCCAAAACGACTTACATAATAGTTGATATTGGAGAAGACCTGCTTACATGTGTATGTGGATCCGAAGATTGACAGGACTTTCAAATGCTGACTGTTTTTGTGTTGCATATCAAGGCTTGTGATGCATATTTTGAGCGACAAAAAATTAAACACATTTTATTTGTTGCAATGTTTAATGTTACCATAACTTTTAAATCTTTAAAATCAGAACTATAAAAAAATAACTAAAATAAAATTTTAATTTAAAATTAAATTAAATAATTCAAAATTTATTTTGGTTTTTTTTTTCTAAAGCCACAGGGAGCTTTAAAATAAAAATCAGTATAAATTTCTAAAGCCACGTGCGGCTCTACATGATTAGCGCACCATCTTGTGGGCAAAATAAGAAACACTCATTGGTATGAATTCTAAATGATAATCAGAGAATAAAAAAAAAGAAATAACACACTTTGTTACATAACTAAAGAATGAGCCTCAAATAAAAGGTAAAACATCCCGCATAAAAACTAAATGATTTAAGAACTGTCTTGAAAAAAATGATAATAATAATAATAATTAGAGAATGATGTTGAAGATATAATGAGAAGCACACATCAGTATTCTGTATTGAATAATAAGTCTAGCAAACCTTCTTGTGGAAAAAATGAGACTAATTTATTTCCATTAACTTTTTAAAGATCATTACAGCACCCTACAAACTCGGTAACAACCACCTATTAACCATCCGCAGACTGCTGCACAATTGACTGTGTCTCTTTGATGTTGTGTGAATAATAATACTCGTAAAACCTTACACAATCCTTATCACTTTTAACAGAATCATTATCGAATCAGTCAATTTTTATAACATTTGACAGCTCGGAATTTGCTTACACAGCAAACTTGAACAATTGTGATTTGTTTTTTTTTCTAAAGGGAAGACGCCATAGGGCCTGTTTCTCAATCGCGCTGTGGCAGTGCCATGCCAAAACAGATCTCAGAGAAATCAAGAAGAAATTACTCTAAAAAAACAAGAGCTGTAATTATGATGGGGTTTTTTTTCCGTTGCTCTTTAATAAACCAATGGCAGGTTATTAAAACACCAAGATCAAAGGGACTTTATTGTACAATGAACAAAAATGCTAAATTATATAAATACAAGTTTTAACAAAATAGTTACAAACTCAAGGCAATAAATGCAGAGATGCAGATCCCACTGAGACACCAACTCAGACAGGAAGTACGGATTTTGCTATAATTTACTTTGAACGGTTTAGTTTAACTCGTTCCTTTTTAGTTTAATGAAAGAGCTCAAAGAAGAACCGTCATCCTGGTCTCGAGTTCACAGGAGGGACACAAACATAAACAATCATTTATTAGCAAAAAGGCTTCTCGCTAGAAATCTAGTCAAACTAATTCATCCAAGAACCTGAGGTGTGATTTTATCATCCAGTATTAAACATTACTGTTTATAAGTTGAGTCAACAACAGGTCGAAAAAAAAGCTTAAGTCTATCTTACCTGTCACAACCTGTCACCAACATACCTGTGAACCCACGTTGACACACCATCTTGAGAATACTGAAATTCAAATGAAAGTTACAGCGATACACAGAGCTCCAGTATATAACAACTGGGTGGAGAAAAAATGATAAAAGACAAAAGGATGAACATAAACTCTAAAAGTCTCACTGATTGTGAAAGAAACCAAAGAAGCACCAAAACAACATTGTGTTGTGCAACAAGGAAAAATCAGGGTAACAAGTGGATACAAACAGAGCCACTGTATATGTGAGGATTACTCACAGAAAAAAAAGGAAGACAGGATGTCAATGCAGTCAAGAAATTATATATTTAACTATAGTATATTAAGACAAATAGCTCGAATCTGGGTTCTGGTTAATGTTCTAAGGTCTGAAATTGTTTGTCAGTGATTTTATTCACAGAGTTTGTTTATTTGCAACATGCTGAGGTAGTGGTGGCGCAGTCGTTTAGATGTTGGACTGCTAATTGTAAGATCGGGTTTCGAGTCCCATCACCAACAAGTTACCACTGTTGGGCCCCTGAGCAAGGCCCTTAACCCCCTATTGCTCAGTTGTATAAATAAGATAAATGTAAGTCGCTCTGGATTAAGACGTCTGCCAAAAGGCTTAAATGAAAATGCTGCACAAGGTTTGACAATAGCACATGCCTGATATAGATCCAGACTCATTCAGCCAGATGGGAGGGATTACTATCACGCTTTAAGACCACGAATCTGGTTTTAATTATTAATTACAATCTAGTTTAGTCTAATAGTTGAAAATTTCTACCCTGCGCATGCTAATAAAATAGATTTGCACCATCCATGAATTTATCATTATGTGATAAACTTGAGGCAGCATGATGGCTTAGTGGTTAGCACTGTAGCCTTACAGTAGGAAGGTCTCGGGTTCGTATCCCCTGCAGTGGTTTTTCTGTGTGTTACGTTCCACAGTCCAAAAACATGTAAGTTAGATTAATTGGTGATTCTAAATTGCCTGTGGGAGTGAGTGTGTGTGTGAGTGTGTGTGTGTGTGTGTGTGTGGTTGTTTGTCTGTATGTGGCCCTGTGATGAACTGTTGAATTGTCCAGGGTGACCTCTGTCTTTCACTTAATCACAGCTGGGAGAGACTCCAGAAGACCCCCATGACCCTGATTAAGAATAAGCAGGGATAGGTGATGGATGGATGGATGGATAAATGGATAAATGGATGGATAAATGGATGGATAATTAGATGGATGGATAATTAGATGGATGGATGGATGGATGGATGGATGGATGGATGGATGGATGGATGGATGGATGGATGGATGGATGGATAGATAGATGGATGGATGGATAGATGGATGGATGGATGGATGGATGGATGGATGGATGGAGTATTACAGCAAGATCTTAAAAGTTTAAGATGATGAAAATATCATATCAATAGTTTAAAATTAAAAGAATAAGCAAAATTCAATCATCTGATAAAGAAACAACATTACGGTTGATAAAGTTATCCACCAAGATGAAGCACTGTGTTAAAAAAAAGACAAAATGAGAAAGACACAAATGAAGATGTGTCTTTTTGTTGACTATAAAAAAACTATATAAAAAAAAAAAGGTTATTAGAACTATGTTATACACTATATTGACAAAATCATTGGGTCTCCTGATCATCTCCCTCTTGTGTGTTTTTAAACATCCTATTCCAGATGTTAGTCTCACACTTCCTCCTATAATCACCTCCAGACTTCTGTGCAGGTTTTCCAGTAGATTGTGTCATGTGACTGTCTGAATTTGATCATTCAGTCACAATAGTATTAATAAGATCAGACACTAATGTTTTGGTGAAGCGGTCTGGGGTTTAGTCAGAGTTGCAGTTCATCTCACAGTGGGGTTGAGTCAGAGTCAGGACATGAGATTTTCTCTACTCCAACCAGAACACAGCATGTGTTTATGCAGCTCAGGGGTTTTGTGCACAGCGGCATTGTCATGCTGGAACAGGGTTTAAGTCTCTTAATTCCAGTGAAGGAATATTGAAATGCTACAACATAAAAAACATTCTGAACAAGTGTGTGGTTTGTGAAACGGTCATGGGGTGCTGGAAAGAAAAGCACACTTTTTTGGCCATCCAAAATGGTAACTGTTGCGTTATGAGGATTTTTTAATGGGTTTGATCTCTTTGTTCTATCACAACATACAAGACTTCTAATCCTTATTTGCATTTAGTTACAGAGATGTAAGTCACAATCACATTTTACATTTCTATTTAAGGAATTTGGCAGACGCCCTTATGCATACAACTTATATTTATCTCTTTTATACGACTGAGCAGTTAGGGGTTAAGGGCCTTACTCAGGGGCCCAACAACTTGGTGGTGCTAAAAATCAAACCCTGATCTTCCAGTTAGCAGTCCAACACCTTAACTACTAAAGTGCTAGATCATTGCTGATCAATGATTTGTTAAACACATCAGAAAAAACTGACATCTACCCATATTGATGCCTGGAGGGCAGAAATATCAGTTCCAGCATAGTTTCCCCTCCCACCTTATTTAAATCACCAATCCAGCAGTAGATATTTTACAGCTACAAGTGAGGCGTGAATCTGACAGTCGGACCGCAGAACTGTCACAACATGCAGTAGGTCTAACTCCCTCTAAGGCATGTTAGAACAAGACTGCTCCTCATTCTTCTTTCTATATGGAAATGCTGAGGCTCAGCTAGCGTTTGCTTCATCGCAATGGTAAGAATGATAGGTATAGCAGCGAATCGTGTCCTGCTTTGGAGCTTAATGGTTTCACTGGTAATTATTTACTCAGGTAAGATATTATATATTCTCATACGTAAGCTTGTCTTGTGTTTTGTAATGAATTAGCATTTATATATTAAAAGCTTAAAGATGTTTTTGTTGTACAGTATTTTGGCTAAACAGGGCCGGTTTGGAGTGTTATTTGATTCATTAATAGGTTGAATTTTGCAGTATTGCCTGAGATATTCATTCCTTATGCAGCATCACATGCTTTTTTATTACACTTTTACCCAATAAAAGTCATATAAGAGTTTTAATTATCATTTCGTTACAATACATTAAAAAATGTTAGTAAAATTTATTTTTACAGGCTTTTCTTTGTTGCCCAAATGACTCAATTTCAAACGTTTTTAATCCCAACCCCAATACCATAAAAACGATTTGTCTCATATAAACTTTGTTAACAACTAGTTTGTTTGTAACTGTTTTACACAACACAAAAAATGTAAACACGCCAAAAAAGGTAAATCAGCAAAACATACTTCTCGCTTCGATAACCAGGCAAATTAATCTGGAGGCAAACAGGATTGTTATCGTAATGATTTGCAGATGATGATGGCTCACACAATGTACAGAAAAACAAAAGAACACAGAAAAAGGTTAAACAGGATGTTGACACTAAATTATAAATACTGGGATATTGAGACTACTGGCTGTCACATTTAAACACGCTAGAGATTTATTCTGCGTGAATAAGGCAGAAACATATTTACATATTTCTGTCTACATGTGCTACAGAATTCTTTTAAAAAAAAAGGTTTAAATGGTTTTGCAAGCAACGCAATAAGCTCTTGTGAAAGCACGTCCAAGACCCTTTAAGTACCCTGAGCCCGGTCCTTAAGCCTCAACTGGATAAATAAGATGCAAATGTAAGTTGCTCTGGATAAGGTATCAAATGCTAGAAATAATAAGTTGTTAAATGCTTGTAATGTAAATGTATTTTTTACTATTGCCTTGACCCAAATCATGACTTTTTTACTATTTAAAAAAAAATGTAATAAAAATTTCATATTAAAATAAATTTTAAATCTATAAATGATAGTATATGAAAGGTAAACATGATGTTTAGCTCTTGGATTTGTATTTTTCATTTATTTTAATTTAAGAAAGAATAGTGAAACGTCGCAGTTAAGGGTTGGATATATCACAAACAGTAACATAATAACACTAGAACAAAATTCTATAAAACAATTGGGTTAAATAACAAAATAAAATTACCAATAATAAATTATTTTGGGGGGGATGACCCAAATTTTAGTTTTGCTTACTTTCCTTAGAACGCTTCATGATGCCTAGTTAGTACTAAAAAAAGCTTTGTGCACATTTTAGAGTTTTGACAAATTAACCATTTTTTTTATTAGCTGCTCTTAAAAACTAATTAAAGGTTATCTTAGCCAGGAGCATTGGGACCTTAACAAAAAAGTAAAATAATACCGATTATCAGCACTGATGATGAAATGTTTTTCCATATCGCAACAAAATGCATCATTAAAAAGGACACTGCTCTAAATCACACTACTGTCTGGTTCCTGTCTAGGTTTCTTCCTCATTCCATCTAAGGGAGTTTTTCCTTGCCACAGTCGCCCCAGGCTTGCTCACTAGGGATGATATTGATAACCTTTTTTGATTTTTTCTAACAATAATTGTGGACATTTGCATTGTTACATATGTTCTGCAAAGCTGCTTTGAGACATTGTCCATTGTTAAATATGCTATAGAAATAAACCTGAACTGAAAAAAAATTTGACTATTTGTAAGAAAAAAAGTAGACAATAAGGAAGAAATGGACAATAATGTCAATTTGGCCCCTAAACAATGCATTAATACAAAATTAGTATTTTTCAAAGCAATTAAGTCTGTGGTCCAGACCATATGCCATGTGCAAAAATGCAGCCTAACGAAATAGTGCTTATAGTACTAAGTATAGTACGAACTAATAGTAGGTTTTTTCAGGACAATAAACCTGCATTTTTTAGCCTGTAAACATCCTAAACTCACATCTTGCACATCAATTACATTTAGCAGATTTCATTATCCAGAACCACTCATTTATGCAACTGTGCAATTGAGGGCCTTGCTCAGGGGCCCAGTGGTGGTAACTTAATGGTGGTGGGAATTGAACTCACAACCTTCGAGTTAGCAGCCTTACACCTTAACCTCTGTGCTACCACTTCCTCTTCTACATTTCTTGTACATTAGATAGTCTGCACCTCTATGAAGTGGTTCGCCCAATAAGACTTCATGAACTCCATAAAAGAGATTCAGAGGTAAGAGTCTCTGGGTAATTTTGACCTTGGGCATTAGTATTAAAGTAGTGATTATAAACTATTTTGTATTTTGTATTTAATTGTTTCTCTTTTTTCAGCCCACCAGGCCGGATACTGTAAAATATGCTATGAATCTCAACGGCAAACATGTGGAAATGCATCTGGAAAAAAATATGTATGATTTTATGTTTTATTTTCTTGACAAATAGAAGATAGAGCTCTTTATGAGAATGAATTTTAGGGATGTAAAAACGTGTAAAAAGAAAATGCATATTTTTAAAAATTTTGGAGAGAATGATGTGCATGTAATTTCTTATTTTGTGGTTAGGTTTTTGGAGTAATTGTTTTCTATGTTGTCTACATTTGGTTTCTGCAGTGATTTTCTCCATGAGGACTACACTGAAACTCACTACATGAGTGATGGAACTCCTGTCGTAACTAAACCTGAGAAAATGGTGAGTGGATCCTTATTTTAACCAAATCCATAGATAAAGTTTATGCTTCCTTAATTTCTAATCTAGCTAAAATGTATAGCTCAATGAAGACACCAAGTTATTATGTGTTTTTGTAGGATCTCTGCTACTACCAAGGAAAGATCATAAACGATAGGAACTCATTGGTCAGCATGAGCACTTGTGATGGATTACGGTACAAAGTTTATCTTTGATATTTTTTGCCACCAGTTAATCTGATTCTTTAGGGTCTTAATGAAAGTCTATAATATATTTTGATAGAATAATCTCATTGTGTAACGATTCTGGCCTCCCACCACCAGAGGTCCCCCTTGCTTTACCGATAGCACTTTCTGTTGCTGGCTTTATAAGCTAGCAGAACTTTGGCACAATTTTGAAGTATTGTTTGCATGACAACCTTACTGGGCGGTTCCATGGTTTATGTTCACGTTTCAGTTTCCATTTTTCAGGTTCCAAGTTTCACGTTACACGTTTCACGTTACATGTTTCAGGTTACGCATTTCACGTTTCATGTCTGCCTAGTTTTCTGAACTCTGATCTGTTTTTGGTTTATGTTTTCTTCTCGATTTGGATTTGTTTACCTGGATTTCTGCTGCCTTTTGTGTACTGAACTTTGCCTGTTTATTAACCAGGTTATTGAATTATTGTAAAACCTTTAATTAAGCCTTTCACTGCAACATGTATCCCTATCATCCTCACAGTTTAAAGTGCGTCTATGCTAAAACATCCCCTTTGTCGACACAGTACGCAAAAGGCTATCACGCCAACAATTTGTGATGGTTTAAGAAAAAATTAATATTAAAAAATTTGTTTTTTATATAATTTATTTTCAATATTATTCCCTAATTTGGGGTCACAGGGATCTGCTGGAGCCCATCCCAGCTGCTTCTGCAAGGGCAGGAGGGGTACACCCTGGACAGGTTGCCAGTCCATCACAGGGCCACACATACAATTTAGAATTTCCAATTAGGGTGGGAGGATGCCAGAGTAAACCCACGCAAGCACGGGGAGAACATGCAAACTCTACACAGAGAGACCCCTGGCCGGGAATCAAACCCGGGCCTCCTTGCTGTGAGGCAACAGTGCTAACCACTAAGCCACCGTGCTTCCGTTTATGGTTATCGATCCGAGTTTATCTGTGAATAGAAGTCTCAATTAGCAAAATTTCTAATATTTCTAGTATTTCTACTTCCTGTACTCAGATCTCAAACATTTTTTCGCATTTCAGAGGTTATTTCCAGACGGCAGAACAAAGTTTTCTAATTGAGCCTCTGTCTGAGGACAGTGATGGTGACCATGCTGTGATGAAGTATGAAGATGTGACAAATTTGCCCTCTGTATGTGGAGTCACCAACACTAGCTGGTACCTTTTTGCTGAAGGCTTCCCAGACTTCTCCAGTAGGAAATCTAAATCTCGCATGTCAGTAAGTGAGATCAGCTTATGGAACAGACATGCAACATAAGAACGTACTGATAGACATGTTGATGCATGTATGTGGATGCATTTTGTCTATTTCCTAGGGGCAAACAATGTTGCAGCAAAAGAAATACAATGAAGTCTTCCTTGTAGTAGACAACAGAATGGTAAGTATTATTTGCTCAAATAAATAGCCAGAAATACTAAAATCAAGTTCAGAAAAACAGCAATGGCTACTCATTTTAAAACAGGAAAATCAAGAAGTAAGTAAAACAAAGAAAGAGACAGAACAACAATAGAAATGCTATAAAAATAAATTTTTATTTTAAAAATAAAAAAAACAACAAAAATTGATAGTGAAAGATAGTGCTCTGCAGTGCTTTCCTATGAGCTACTGGGCAGATGGTGTATCACACACATATACAGTATGTTAGTAGGCTCTTTATGGAGCACGATAAAAGGACACCAACTTTGTTCTAGGTCATGCTGTTTTACCTGAGCACCCTCAGAAAGTATAGTCTCTGCTGGGCCTTTTCAGCAGCCTGCGGTAGCGTATATTAATACTGCTTGCAAGGTTATAGCATGTAACGTTACCTTAAAACAAAAAAGGGTATTAATATAGCAAAACACAAGGTCACTTAACAAAACAATGTTATCATTAACCGAATAAGCGCCCGACTGGGCTGAGTGAACACCAGTTACGAGATGGCTGTAGATGTATGTTCCAACAGTGTCACGCTTTATGAGTCTCACAGTTCTATCATAATAAAGGGGGGTGCAGTATTTATCTTAATAACATAAAGATAATTAAAAGTTTATTATATAAATATATGTATTATATGCAATTCATTGAAAAAAAAAAACAATGCAACGCGTCCCCCAAACCGATTACCAAGCATACCTTTAGCCCCCTCAAAGCAAAAAAAAGTTCCTGTGGCTATGGTCACAACAGAACCGTGTTATGGGTATTTGGCAACAAGGTTTTGGCTTTCAAGGTTGCTCACTGATGTAGATTATAAGTATTGGTTTGTTGCTTAGCGTCTCAGATTCACAACTAATACTAAATTATTCTTCTTAATTATATCAGATACAACTAAATGTACTGGTACAGGTACAGGAAACCTTATATGAAAGTGTGGTGAGAAAAATGAGTCTCGACAGATCCTCTGAGTTGAAAGAGTATAGTTTTTCTCTTTCCAAAAACAGGTCTATGAATAACCAGATGTTTGGTCTGTTTTCACACAGTATCTGAAGTTGGACAAGAACATCACCAAAGTGAGGCAGAAGATATTCGATATTTTCAACTTTGTAAACGTTGTGAGTGTAAACTCAAGAACATGCTCGAAACAAGTTTGTTTAGGTGATCACTTAGGTTATAGTAGCTGTAAACAGCAGTTTTCTCAGCAGCAAACTACTAACCATCTAAGCATTGACACTGAAGACTATGAAAAATCATGAACACACAATGTTTACACTGATTGTCCACCATATGACACCCTGTCTAGGTTGTTGCTATAGACAATTTAACGAATGAATACAATCGTTTTAATATAAACCAAACAGATTTCAGATTTAGGTTACTAATAAAATAGAAGTTCTTCATATCCAGATTATAAAGTTATTCACCTATTAACGGTTTCCTTTGCTTGACAGGCGTATAAACCGTTAAACACCTTTATGGCTCTAATCGGTCTGGAAATTTGGACTCAGGGAGATAAGATTGCGGTGACTACACCTTCTGCCGACACTTTGAATGCGTTTACAACGTGGAGAAATGATGATCTTGTGAAGAGGAATAAGCATGACAACGCTCATCTAATCACGTTAGTGTGGAAACAAACCAAACGGTGTTGAGTTTTTCTTTTTTAATAAGCAAATCAAATGCCTTCTGTCACTATTTCAGTGAAATCGACTTCGATGGGGCGACAGTAGGTCTGGCTTTCGTTGGGACCCTCTGCACGCCGCAGTCTACTGCAGTCATCCAGGTACCAACAAGATATTAACTTTATAAACATGAATATGCAAAACTAAAACTGGCTCCTGTTTAATGTTCATGTGCTTAATCATGTTTCCAGAACCATAATACAAAAGCCATAGCTGTAGGTGCCACCCTGGCGCATGAGATGGGACATAACCTGGGAATGAGCCACGATAACAGCTCCTGTACATGTGGTGGGGACAGATCATGTATCATGTCTGCTACTCTGAGGTACAGCAGAACAAGCTGTGTGTATGATGTACATAATTCATGAAGGTCTGTTAATCTCGACATGTTACCTGCAGCCAAAAAATGTTAAATATAGCAAATGGTCAGATAATGATCAATTAGTGAACAAGTTCTTGCATGTACCCTATAGCTACAACATTCCTAAGCTCTTCAGCACCTGTAGCCTGGCACACTATGAGCAGTTCCTAAACACACGGAATCCTGAATGTCTCCTCAATAAACCGCAAGCCCAAGACCTGCTCCAGCCACCGATGTGCGGCAACGGTTTGCGAGAGGTCGGGGAAGCCTGCGACTGCGGATCTGTGTCGGTAAATCGTAGATGTAACCAGATGTAGAGATAGTAAGAAAAACAATAGCATTGTGTGGAGGTTGGGTTATTTAAAACTTTAGATAAATTGAGGTGTGTGTGTGTGTGTGTGTGTGTGTGTGTGTGTGTGTGTGTGTGTGTGTGTGTGTGTGTGTGTGTGTGTGTGTGTGTGAAGGAGTGCACCAACCCGTGCTGCAATGCCACAACATGTACGCTCACAAAGGGCTCAAAGTGTGCCGATGGAGAATGCTGTCAGAACTGTCAGGTAAAAACTGTGTTTTATTGTGTTGTGTTGTTGGAGGATTTGGAGTAACTTTTACCATCACATATATTTCATGTCATGGAAAGAACTACTTTCCTGTTATCACTTTATATAGCAGCTATAACCACTTAGTCCACCACCACCACCGCTAAGTAATTCACTTATTGTTGTTGAGTAGATCGCTGATGCGTCCCTAATGTGTCGTCCCATACGTGATGAGTGCGACCTTTCTGAATACTGCACAGGAAGTTCTGTCTTGTGCCCTGAGGATGTCTTTTCTGTAAACGGGTTGCCATGTAAGAACAACACTGGCTACTGCTATAACGGACAGTGTCCAAAACGGGGGGACCAGTGCATCAAAATGTGGGGCTCAGGTAATGGACGCACATTTTACAAATCATCATTGATAAATTATTCATACTTTTGCCTGCATATTTTATTTACGAAATATTATTTTCTGATTTTTTCTTTGTCAGGTGCTGTTGTGGCGGTTGATAATTGCTACAGTCAGAACACAAAAGGAAAGAGCTATGCTTACTGTACGAGACCAGCTAACGAGGTGTATATAGGGTGCCTGAAGCAGTAAGTAAAACCTTCTGTATGCACAATATTTATTAGACAGATAAATTATCAGTTGATAATAAGTGAAAATAATGTCACTTTTGTTGCTATGATAAATTAGGCTTGCTGGTAAATCAATCAAATAAATTCATCTGATTTATTAGAGATTCATTCGCTTCTGAGTTCTGAGATGCAGAGTTTTTTGCCCAGTGTGCAGATTGGGACTGTAGCCAGTGTTGCCAGATTTTTCCTGATTGTTTCCAGTAGGTTTTGTTGCCCAGTTTTGCCAGATTGCCAGATTGGACAGGTTGGACAGGTTTCTGCCCAGATTTGTTGATTTCCCAGTTTTGCCAGATTGGACAGGTTTTCTTGCCCAGTGTTTTGCCAGATTTGTTGGGATTTTCGGCCCAGTGTTGCCAGTAGATCAGGTTGTTGGATTTCATGACCCAGAGTTGGCCAGACTGATGGATTCCCACCCAGTGGTTGCCCACCCCAGTGTCGCCAGATTGTGTTGACAAATTTGGTGGATTCCAGGCAGCTTTCCACCCAGTGTTGCCAGATTGGGCGGGTTCCAAACCAGTGTTGTAAAATTGGTTGGGTTCCCGGTGGGTTCTTACCCAGTGTTGCCAGACTGGTGGGTTCCAGCTCAATTTCGATTCTCCTGGTGCACAAACTGCAGACTATATAAAACTTATAATATAAACATAGAACTCCTGTTTATGCAGACTATATAAAACTTATAATATAAACATAGAAACTCATTGTTTATCACTATCTGTATCAGCATCAGCTATATATCGGCTTGGTTATCGGTGTCAGTTAAAATTCTTTTATATCGTGCATCCCTACTTCTGTAAATGTTTTACGGTTTCAAATAAAAAGGTTTTTATGAATAAATCATCAAAAAAATCTTAACACTTTCATTTAGGGATGTCATGTGTGGAAAGCTTTTCTGCGACAAAGGCCAAGCCACCCCAAACTACGGTCGCTCCGTCATGTTCACGCTCATGCAAGGCACCTGCAAAGCCACTTTCTACAGCAACAAAGACCAAGATTTCGGTCAAGTGGAAACAGGAACCAAGTGTGGTGAAGCGAAGGTAAGATCTTATTCTTAAACAGTGACAGAGTTGTACATATAAATCAGTTTACTCATTTAAACTTGGGTCTTTAGGTGTGTAGTAAGAACCAGTGCGTGAGTTTAAACGCTGCCTACAACGCTACCAACTGCACAGCTAACTGCGGTGCCAATAAGGTAAGTCTTTAGAAGGATAGAAATGTAATATGGGCCATTTTTAGAGCCTGTGAGATTATCAGTATTTAAGTTTGGGAAGTTTTATTTCTTTAAGGGGGCAGTGGTGACTTCCGTAAGGTGCTGAGTTGCTGATTTGAAGACCAGAAACACCTGGGTTCAAGTCCCACCACCGGCAAGCCAACCACTGTTGGGTCCTTGAGCAAGACCCTTAACCCCTCCTGCTCCAGTCATGCGAATCATTCGTGTGGCAGTGCCATGCTGATACACAACCCGCATAAAAATCTGCAAATTAGTGCAACTGCAGGTTTCAGACAGTGATGGCGACCAGGAGACAAAACTTACTAACTGTACTTATTGTAGGTAACTTTATATATAAGTGTATGAAATATAAAAGTGGTAGCGCAGTAATTAACATGTTGGACTGCTAATTGGAAGAATGAGGTTTAAGTCCCAGCAACACCAAGCTGCTATTTTTGGGCCCCTGAGCAAGGTCCTTAACCCCCAATTGGTAAGTTTTTTAAAAGAAATAAATCTAAGTCACTCTGGATAAGGACGTCTGCCAAATGCTGCAAATCGAATCTATTCTTTAATAGCGTTTCAACCACTAGCTTACATCGCAATCACTTACCTTAAAGCCTGATAGAAAAGGGGTTGGAGTTGATGCTGTGCAAACTTTCACCCAAATTTGACTCAGTTTACACTGACCAATAAAGATGAGCCCTTAAATGTGACATAGAAAGCAAACCTTTTCTTTTATCTTCTTTGACATGACAAAAGAGCTAGCTGTAAATGATCTCACACCCTGATGCATCTGTAAACTTCTAAACAGCTGTAATAAAGATGATTACATTATTTCTTTATGAACTGCTTGAATTAGAAAATTATCATCTGAATGTAAGCATGTGTCCTCTAGGTGTGTAATCATAAGCTGCAGTGCATTTGTGCACCTAACTGGCTCCCGCCGGACTGCGTGATGCCAGTCAGCAGATCTCACTCTACAAATACAAGTACCTGTTTTTTGTTTTTTCTACATCCCATCCTAGTCCTTCAGAAAAATGACATATTGGAATGGTGACCTCTCATTTGTGTTTTTAGGTTTACCAATTGGCCTGGCTGTGGTTGTCCTGTTGGGGGCTGTTTTAGTCGGGGTGGCTATCTACTGCATTAAATCTAGAAAGAATCAAAGAAGGTAAGGGTTTACTCTAGCATGAATGATAAAATAATTTGTGTTTTGAATTTTACTATATGGTGAGCCCAATTTTATTTATTAATTAAAAAAAAAAAGATCTGTATAATCCTGTAAACTTGTACATTCAGTTTAAACGTGTTTAGTTTTGTTGTAAATAAATTAATTACAAAATCAAATCTAAAAAAATGCAATGTCAATTATTTGTTTTTTTATAATTATATAATTATATTATTACATTTATAGTATTAATGTCAGAAAATATCAAATGTCGAAATAATGTTCGCATTTCCTTTATCAACATTACATCCCATCTCAGTGTTGTGTTTATCTTTTAGTTATCAGATCTGTGCTTATAACAAACTTTTGTTTTAGTTCGACAAGAGCGAACCAATTTCAAAAGTCCACCGTAAACGTCTAACGTAAGTCATGTCATTTAAAGTCATTCGTTCATAAGACTGAAAGCAAAGTAATTCTTTACAATCTTTACATTATCCCGCTGTTCTCTTTCAGGCTTCCTCACTGGAGAGAAACGGTAGCTTAGTGGATATAGTTTTGGTCAGCTGATCAGAAGATAGTGGGTTCAATTCCCAGCACCACCAAGCTGCTTCTGCTGGGCCCCTAAGCACGGCCCTTAACCCTTAACTGATCAATGGGATCAACTGATCAAACAGAGATGAATGTCTATAAATGTAAATAATGCTGTAAAATTGTGACACTGCGAACCCTGAACATAATGGTGAATAAATGAATGAATGAATGAATGAATGACAGGTTTATTCGTACATTATTTTTTGTTGTTCTATTGCATATCAAAATGTAGGTACACAGGCAAGTTTTTTCTTCCTTGTTCTCAGGTTTTATGCACTATACGATTACAGATTAGGTTAAAGAAGCAAGTTTCTTCTTTTCTTGTTCTCAGGTTTCCTGAAGTATCGGCTTACAGCTCAGCCAAACGAATAGGTTTGTACATTTGGGTTTTCAGGACTCTTTTAAACACGCATTCAAACCTATATACAATCTGCGTTGGAAATAAAGTGGGTTTATACCCTGATTTAGATCTAATACTGTTTCACTCTTTCACGGGTATTATAAACACACAGTTTGTATTTTATATCATAGAACTATAAAGAATCAACAAATGAACATATTCAACTGTATAAAACCATTTTCCGACCATTTTCATTACCACAAACAAGCAAAACTAGTTCAAGAAAATCGACCTAAAAGAGTCAACACAAATAAACAACTATTTCCCAAATATTTAGGATAAATAAATAAATCCAAACTAGTGCAACAAACCACATCCAACCTAATTCAATCCAGCTCAATAAATAGAACAAACTACTAAACCAAACCAAAGAAGCAAAATCAAGCTAACTAACCCACATTACCCAACTCAATCAGCCCAACAAAAAAAAGAGCTTTTAAAGCATCAGAGACCAACGAAAGAAAGCCAATAATTAATAACCAATAGATTTCTGCCAAACATTTCTACTATCCCAAACAACACTGGTCATCCTGCTGTCGGTGCTGTGGGACAGGCTGCAGGTCTGACACTAGATGGCACTAGATGGCTGTATTTTTTTAGAATGTTTTCAATGGTGGATTGTTAGTGTTGCCAAAAAGTGTGTTAAACACATTGTTCCTGACAACTTTTGTGAATTTTCATTATAAGATATCTTTACAGACATTCTACAATGTTGACTAATGAGATCATTTAAAAACATTCAGAGACGTGATCTGAAACTAATCAAGCATTGTGTATGTCAGGTTGAGTTGATTTCATGCTGAAAGGTAAACATTTGACCCCGGTTTTTAGATGCTGTCTGAACTAAGATTCATCCTTTAAAATGATCTATATTTTACTGTATACATTCTTCTTCAGTTCTCCCACCTCCGATATTAAAAATTACTGCCTGACCGACATCGGCAGTATCACGCTGTAGAATTTAACCAAAGCAATAAATTTATGTCTCATCTGTCTTTTCACATATCTGCAAAATCAGGACTGACCTCCACTGAAACACAAAGGTTCTCCCATCTCTGCAAATCTTTGCAAAAACTGAAGCTGGAGTTTATCTGAGGGTCTTTATCTTCCTAGTCCCCACCCAAAACAGGAACTTGGCTGAAGGAATTTGACCTCAAAGAGGCAAACTTGTGGTTCCAAATATTTTCAATTTCACAATAATAGAGGCTACTGATCTATAAAAACATCGCCTAAAAGTGGGTTTATACCCTGATTTAGATCCAATACTGTTTTTGGTTAATTCTGAGACTCATCCAGTGTAAACTTTAAGACATCCCAGATGAAGTTGTTACACATGTAAGATTGTAAGAGCACATTTCATAGACAGTGTACGGAGGAAACACTGTGGTTTAGTAAGGGTAATTTGAACCAGACCATCATGTACATGACTCAAAATAAACCACGTCAAGCTGAAATCAGGGACAACCATTTACGTTTTCCAGTTCACATACTCAAATTTAACACTTAAGTTTAACTGTATAGGTATCGAAGGTTAAGTTTTGATTGGTTATTGTTAACATGTCTTTAAGCATTTTAAGTAAACACTTTGAAGCAAGGCTTATACATGATTGGCCACCGAAACATAATGACATTTGAACCATTGGTGCATTTCAGGATTTGCTTTGCTCCACAGTCCTTCAATCTTTATTTCGCTCACGAGAAATGGATGAATCATTTCATTATGCATGCTCAGACATCTGTCACACAGTAGTGTGCAGTATTTACACATAACCAACATTCCTTGGTTGTACTCATGTTTAATCAGAAAGGAAATGTATCATTCTGACTGATGAGTGTTGACGTAGTAATATCAAAAACTCGACCTCTGTTACTTTTTAAAGCATGTCTTGGGGCAGTGGTGGCTCAAATGGTTAAGATGCTAAGTTGCTGATCTGGAGACCAGGAAGACCTGAGTTCAAACCCCAACAGCTGTTGATCTGAAGACCAGAAACACCTGGTTTCAAGACCCACCACTAGCCAAGCCACTGTTGGATCCTTGAGCAAGACCCTTCACCCTTTCTGCTCTAGGGGCGCTGACCCTGCACTCTGACCCCAACTTACTAAGATGGGATATGCAGAAAAAAAAATTCACTGTGTGAGTATATGTTACAAAATAAAAGCATTTACTCTTAATTTTTTTTACAAAAGGCCATCTCAAAGCACCTCATCCCACCTTATACTACACACTTCCTGTGTTGGACACAGAAAAATATACAGATGCACGAAATGTCAAATTTTAACCGATACTCGTAGTCAATAACAAATAATTTTCTTCCCAATTAGTTCATATTTTTATTGTATATCCCAGGTGACTAGATAATCTAAGATGCTCAGATAAAACTGGTATTATTTTAGCTGCGCTCAAACTATAAAAGCAAACATCGGTCCTGAAAAATTTATTGTATTTGATTCAGTTTTTTATTAAAAATGTAATAAAATCAGTTTTATAGTTAGAACTATTTCTTCTGCCAGTTGTATCAAGAAGCAGCCCAAATATTATTAATAAGCCTGATTTATTTCCGCTTCTGCAGTCACTTGCACTGAGAAAGCGGATAAATCTCGAATAAATCTGATTAATTAATTGATTAATTAATTTATTAGATATAATCATTGGATTTCATTCATTTATTAAAGCAGTAATGACATAATGACATAATTTTTAGCCATATCACACAATAATGTATCTGTCCAATAAGTTATAAAAAGAGTTCTTGACATTTGACTGGGTCCAAAAGATCAGTGTACATTGGTTAATTTTCAGGTTTTGTGGATTATCCCAATTAAGACAGTTAATTAAAGTTATCATAACATTGTCAGAACTTTGTGCACACCTGACAATCATCAAATATTTGAAATTTAAAATAATAATAAATAAAGGTACTTAATTCTCACATACACTTTAAAGCACAGTAAAATTATTTTTGCATATCCCATCTTAAAAAGTTGTGGTTAGATCGCAGGGTCAGTCATAATGCAGCGTCCCTGGAGGAGAAAGGGTTAAGGGTCTTGCTCATTTATACAACTGAGCAATTGGGGGTTAAAAGCCTTGTTTTGAGGTCCAGCAGTGGTAAATTGGTGTTCCAGTTAGAAGTCCTACACTTTAACCACTGCACCACCATTTCACTTCATTTTGCTGTTAGAATAAGTTCTAATTTGGATCAAGGCGTCTATGGTGCAGTTGGCATTACAGTCAATCCCAAGGTGTTCAGTGGTGTTAAGGTCAGGACAACTGAAATTCCAAATTTGGAGAGGAACCACATATGGATCTGAGATTGTTGAAAAAGACTTAAAAAATTGTGCAGGAGATGATAATGACTAATAAATAGCTAATTATAAAATATACATATTAGGAGTAGCACTAAAAAGAAGAAATAAGAGTGAGCTAAATATGATGTAGGAGAAGGAAAAAAGGAAAAAGAACAGGATGGTGTGCTATCAAAAAGTTTTACCAAAATATAACTAATCATAGAAGTGTGTGTGCACAAATAAAGTAGTCTAGTTGTAATACAAAATCAGAAAAACACAGACACCGTGGTACAGAGTGGAACAGGTTTATTGGAAAGCCCCATACACTAATTTAGTAACATCAACCTCGTCGGCCGTGTGGCAGATAGGAGGAGAAGGGGGAATCAGACTGGATGATGAATCGTCAGAGAAAAACAACGGTGATGGCCTTGGGGAGACTGGTGGTGGAGGTGAGGCCCAACGAACCCGTTTGACCGGATTGGAGGGCCCAGCACTGTTAGTGAGATCCGGAGGGATCACAAAGTCAGTTTGGGTTCCTACATCACAGGTTCGAGGAGAAAAAGTTACACGCACAGGTGAAGTTTCATTGAGTGTGTGTAGATGGAAGAGACGATCCAGAAAAACACTGATTTCCCCACTTAGACAGGCTAGTTGAGAACGCCACATTCGTCTGATGTACTCTCTATGTTCAGTAGTTAAGCGGGCTAGAGATAAGAAAGGAATTTTAATTGAGTACCACTGGTCATGATTCTTTCAATATAATAAATAGATAAGTAGTAGCTGTGTGTCAAAGTAACCTGAATCATTAAGAAGAATAAACTAAATAGGTGATTTTTGTTTTAACTTGAGCACTAAAATATATACATATATAGCACTCACAAAAAGAGGAGTAAGTAAAATAGAACTTACGCATTGCTGTGTAGAAAAATATTGCAGAAAGTCCACAAATTGAAAACAAGGCCTCGATTTGTGTAAGTGTGCAGGAGGTGAACAGGTTTATATAAGAACTGTTGTTTTTTTTTTTCAAACAAGAGGTCAGCATTCGGTTTTAATGGTAAATCATTTTTAGGGATGCATATCTTACAAAGATATTTAGTTTTAATGGTAAATCATTTTTAATGAGGAGACTGCACCTTCAAAGGCAGTGTAACTCTGGGATAAGGGGAAAAAAAAGATAACTTACATTTACACTCAAAAAGGTTGAAAAATAATGGGAACTTGTTAGTTAAAAACAAAAGGGGGGGCTGAAATTCGGCAGGTATAAAAGGGCAGGATTGACAGTAACTCTTTGCATTTGCCTTGGTATTGTACTCTGTCACAGAGATCTTTACTTTGCTTGTGCCATTTATTGCTGAACAGATTGCCTTCTGTGGATCCTTTGAATGCTTGATGACTGCAATAAATTGGAGTTTTTTGCTCTTCTCACCTTGGACTCAAGAATCTTTATTTGTTTAAAAAGGTTTATTATTTTCTTTGACAGTTTGAGTTAAAACATAGTGGTAACTGACTCAACACGAGGCACCCCTGCAAATGTGTCTGCTCAGAGACGGGCTCCGAGTTCCGACAAGATGTCACAAACTTTTGTGAATAGTTTTTTTGGTTTGGATGATTTTATTTGTTATTCCCCCAAAGTAAGGACTTATCAAAAAATACAAGGTTCATGCTTAACCATAAAATGTGTTTTTATCAAAGTAATAGTAAAGTATTACTAAGTAACTAACTATTAATAAGTAAAGTAAATGTAACAATAGCTACAGGAAGCTTTAGTGTAATTTAAAGAGGGCTGACAGTAACATAAGCCTAAGAATATAAGGAATTGCTTATTGTTATTCTTTAACACTCAAATACAAAAAAAATGAGACAATAGCTTCCTTTTTTAATTCTTTACTAATGAGAGGTCGCAGAAGAGTAATGCAGCGTAGTTCGCAAACATACCAAAGTCCAAAAGGCGAGAGTTAATTACCTCATCGTCTGCAATCTTTAGTTTCATCCGTCTGTTTTTACATTTGAGATGACTAACAGCCAAAGACAGAAAGACAGATTATTTATATTCTAATTTGAACAAATGAATTTATCTAAATGATGAATCAGCAGCATGTCTAGCTACGATCTAGAATCTGAATTCCTTATAAACCACAAGTAAAGAACAGCCCACTTTAAATTTGATCCTTTTTTAGTTACCCAACAAGATGGATTATTTTTGTATTGATTTTTCCTTTTCCCTCATCAGAAAAAGTTAAAAATTCACCTAAGCAATAAAGATGTAGACTATCTTAGTAATGGAATGGAATAGAACTAGAATAGAACTTCCTCCAACCCAGGCAGAGTTCGACTGAAAGCTTAACGTTTTGTCATGATATATGACAGGAAGACGAAACAGCCACTTTACCCATGTTGCCTGGGAAGCCTGGCTGTTATTGTAATGCAGTTATGCCTCAAAGGAGTGGCACTTGTGTTTACACTGTACATAGCAGTCAGAGCATGCTCACAGTCATGCCGCCTCGGGGGGGCTGTGTTTGAAGGCAGCTCTCTTACTTCCTTAAAGTCTAGGCGATCGAGTGTGAGGAGGCGGAGCCAAAAAAGCTCACCACAGGTGATCTATAAGGCTGATCTCAGACAGCTCTCACCTTTCAGTAAGTGTTCTAAAGCCTGACAATGGTAAACTCCTGCAAGCTTCTAGCATGGGTCCTGGTCCTCGCGGTGTCATCCGTCCCATCAGGTAAGACACTGGATACAGGCTTATAGCTACACACAATGGCTCTGACCGTTACTATACAAGAGCTGCTGATGTGCAACTGGTTTATTTATGGGGCTGTGACAGAAACCACTAAACCTTTGCATAAAATACCGGCTGCATGCAAAAGACTTTTATTCTGTACTTTTTAACACAACAAACACTGAATTTGAAACATTTGTACGTATTAAAGCTACTAAATGTGTTGCTTAGACACACACACACACACACACACACACACACACACACATACACACACACAACTGATACATCTTATCATGCTCCTGGAAAGGAAAGTGTAAAGGTATCAAACCTGTTCCTGTAACTTGTAACATTTACTATCACCATATGACAAGTTACACTAAACAAAAGACCAGTGACACGCCCTTTTACCTGTTGTCAAGGTAGGGGAAAAAAACCCAATGATATTCTACGGGAGTTAAAAACATCAACTACAGATTTGATATATTTTATTAATAGAAAACATTTGAGTTAATGTGGCTTATATTTGACTTCCTTATTTAGTTGTGTTATTTTGTTTTAAGTTGTGTGTTATGATCTTGTGTGGTGTATTATTGGTTGTTATATGTTGTTTTGTTTTTTTGTGTTATGTTGTGTTTTGTTGTGGTGTGATGCGTGTGTTGTTTTTACACAGTTTGGTGTTATGTTGTGTTGCTGGGTTCTGTTTGGTTACATTGTGTTTTTGTTTTGTTTATGTTGAGTTGTGTTGTCTTCTTTTATGTTATGTTGTGTCGCTGTGTTATGTTGTTTTTTGTTATTTTGTGTCATGTTTCGTTAAATTGTGTTATATTGTCTTTTATTCCGTTGTTGTGTTATATGGTGTCTTGTGTTTTGTTGGGTTGTGTTATATTAGGTGTAAATTTTGTTGTTTTGTGTTATGCTTCATTACAGTGTTTTATGTTATGTTGTGGGGTTGTGTTATAGTGTGTTTTATGTGGAGTTATGTTGTGTTGTTGCGTATGTTGTTTTGTGTTATGTTTAATTACAGAGCATTGTGTTTTATTCTGTTATTTTGTTGTGTGATGTGGTGTGTTTTGTTAGGTTGTGTTATATTGTGTTGTTTTATGTTATGTTTATGTTATGATGTTCTTTTGTTGTTTTGTGTTGTGTTTTCTAAATATAAATATCTAGATTCTATACCTAATTTTTATTTTCTACCTTAACTTTACAATTTACTTTGGATTGTAAACATTGCCGTTAATCTTTAATTAAATGGCAGTTGGGGGGGGGGGTTGTTACAAGATTTACATCAACATTAATTCCATCATTTCGGTTCTGATTCTGTCCTAGTCAGTGTGGAACCCTTTGTTCTTCTGTAATAGCTTAGTTGAAGTTTTCTTTCTGATCACTTCCCAAATAATCGTCGGTCAGTGAAACCGGCCGTGTCTGCGTTACCGCACGTTCACATGTTCTTGTTTTTTTTAAAGAAGTTTCTGAAATGTGTAAAGCTGCTTAGTGACAATCACCATTGTAAAAAGCGCGATACAAATCAAAGTGCATTGAATTGAAATGAAACGACTCATGTGGAAAAGGTGCTGGAAATCATTAGAGTTAATTAAAAATTGAATCAATTTTTAATGAAAATGTCACAGATTATAGTTTTTTTTATATGGATCACTGTAGGCACTGGTCAGGATCAACAACCAGTAAGGGGTTAAACCGATAAACTACTACTTTACAAGGAAATGCCAATGGTCACATTAATCTGAGCCAAACTAAAAGAAGAACCATTTATGCAAAGCAACCCGCTCAGATAAAACACTACTGACTTCTACTATTAACTATTTAAATGACAGGTACAGACAAAGGACTTGTTCTATTTCAATTAAACATCTCATTAAACTATAAGGAAGTAGAAACATTATGGATAATAGCTTAGCCTCCGGACGAGTGTTAGGTTAATACACTATTTTCATGACATCAGTCGATACTCGAATATTAGATTAGCAAAGTTCCGTTACAAAGTACCTCAAAAATAAGATATCATGTTTTAGCATATTAAACATGATTAAGTTAGACAGCAGTGGTTATTTCTAATAATTTTATTATAGTACTTTGGGTTTGGGGTTAGGGCCCACGAATGTTGGGGACCCCCAGATATCTGTATTATTAGTAGGAACAGTACGGGCTGAGTGTGATTGGAGGCCCAACCTCATATTACTTTATAGAGCCCAAAATTGCTAGAGACAAGTACTGTACTTTTTTTTTAGTGTAATTAATTCATAAACTTTTACTTAAGTTGTTAAAAAATTGTTTAACATTGTATTTCTTTCGAAAAATAAATGTAGAAATGTAGAAAATTACAAAAACATAGTTCCTTATTTGCAAATAATTGTAATAAAAACATACGTTTGTAATGAAAACGTTTGCAATAAGCTAAATTAAGATTACTTTCAGATCTTCTAGCACCAGAATAGTTTCAAATCTCATTTTACAAGTCAAGTCACCTTTATTTATATAGCGCTATTAACAATCAGAATTGTTTCAAAGCAGCTTTACACAAATACATCAGAAACGAGAATATTAAATATTAATATTTACACACTGAAGTACTTTGTAATGCAGATACTTGAGTATTTTTTTTTTAGCAAAATATTTATTTACGCTTACTCGAGTCATTTTATTTTTCAGTACTTTTTACTTAAGTGAATTATTTCTTAGGTATGAATACTTTTATGTTAGTAAAAATTTACAGTGCTGATTTTTGACCCAATCTTTAACTTTCCCACAAAATAAAACAGAAGGTCACTTTCCTAATATTATTTTCCCACAAAAAATGACAATAAATTCTATTAAAATGCTGTAATATAAAAAAAAAATCAAATAATTTGATAACTTTAAACGTAAAATATTGTACCTGCCACAAATCAACACACACATACACATGTGCTTAATTTTAGTATTGTTTTTATTTATTATCACAGATTGTTTGACACTAAACGGCGTCAAGGTCCATGAGGTGGTTCGGCCAATCCGACTGCATGACCTTCATAAAAGACAATTAGAAGTAAGGAATCCTTTGGATTCGCCACTGATTTAAGCTCTACATTGTTTCCTTTATTCAAATGTCATTATTTGAGTTTTATTCAAATCTCATCTACAGCCCAATAGACCTGCCGCGGTGAAATATACCATGACTCTGGGTGGAAAACCCATGGAAATGCATCTCAGGAGAAATGAGTAAGCCTTACAGAACATGAGAACATATCATCTGTTCCAAGATTGCAACCAGGTATGATGCAATCTAACACAGTAAGGCAGGTACACCCTGTACCAGCGTTGCAAAAGTCTGGGGTAAAACCGCAGCTACTTTTTTAACAGACTAAAAAAAGGAAAAGCAAACTAAAGATGTGATTGTTGCTTGTCAGACTTTAGGAACAAGATCTCTATGTCACACTGTAGGATGTCAGTTGTCCTAGTGTCAGACTGTTTTATTCCATCAATCCAGGACAATTTCCGGTACCCGTGTTGTCTCGCTAAATGGTAGCTAGCAGCAAACAAAAATATTTTTTTAAATCTGTGACGGTAATTTTGCTCCTGACATATCAGATACGTTTTTTTTCTTTTTTTTTTTACAACATTTTACCCCAGAGGTTTAAATTTGTTGTGCTAGTTTGGCGCTCCTATTAGTCACACTGCACGCAAGTGTGCAAAAACTTTTATATTTATATTTACGCCATTTGGCAGACATCCTTATAAAGGGTGCTTTACATTTATCTTTTTTATATAACTGAGAAATTGGGTGAGTATGTCAAACTAGCGATAAAAGACAACAGATTTTAGCTTAGAGTTATAAGACTATTTTAACATTTCAAAATTCGTCTCAGATGATCAAATTGTGGCCAAAATCACACAGCATAAGCCCGTTTATAGTCAGTACACAAGTTATGGGCTATTTTCCTTACAGCGTGATTGTAGCGTGTTGGGGCATAAATATTTAGGAAATATATAAAAGTTTTAAGACAATTTTAGAAACACCTTCACTTTTGCTTTAACAGCTCTGATTTCAAATAAAAGCAACTCTTAAATGGAAAATTAGAACCCCTGTCATGAACAAGCCTCAACTCGTTCACCATTTCCTCTATTTGCTTTACTTTATCCATCATGCCTATAGGTGTTGACTACAACATTTTGCTAAGCTTTAAATAGTTTCAGATGTCTTTCTGATCTTCTGAATCCATCACAGGCACGCAGATGAGTTCAGGCATGTTTATAGGAATTCAGATCAGATCAGATTTTTTTTTTCAGAATTTTTCTCTAGTGGTTGTGGATTCTATAGACATTTTGTTTATGTTATGTTATCTTTATTATTATCATTTATTTTGTTTTCTGCAGTGACTTTTTACCTGAAGGATACACAGAAACGCATTACACAGATAACGGGACTACTGTAGTAACCAAACCCCGTGAGTTGGTAGGTACAACCCAACTCAACTCAACTCAAGTTAAGTCAGGTCAAGTCTATAAAGTCATCTTTATTTCTATAGCTTTACAGAATCAAATAATGGAATAGTGTGTTAATACAACGGCAATAGTGAACACTCACTATGACACTCAGTTAAGACATCGTTAAAGAACCAAAACCTTAGGAGAAACCAGGCTCAGTCGGGGGGTCAGTTCTCCTCTGGACAAACCGTGCACTGTTTTATTTTATTTTATATTTGTTCCAGATCCTAGACAACCAGCTCAGTGGTATATAGTTATGTCTTGCAAAATATAAGAACATATATAATATATGTAAATAAAGTTCAGTCAGATCAAGTCTTTTTGACTTTTAAAGTTTGGATTCGCTGGTATGGCTCTGTTCTAAATTCCCTGTCTTCTAAATTCCATGATTTTCATGAAAAGCCTAGACAGGGAAATAGCAGCATTTGTGGGGGCGACCCTCCCATTTTAAGAATAGGAGAGCAGCACAAAATCCCCCAGAACAGAGCAACAACGACAACAGAATGACATTGTTTAAGTAGCAAATTGAAGGAAGAGATGAAGAGGAGATGGGTTGTAAAGCGGCGTGCTGAGGAAGCAGCAGAGTAAGCAGACGCGCTGTGTTTAAGTAAGGCGCCATGTTTGTGATTTGCCCTTTGAGTGCTTAGGGCTTGGTTGCTTTTCCCTTCAGCTGATAGCAAGCTTGCCTACAAGGCCTGCCTGAACTGACGCAGTATGCTTGATGTAATGCTTTTTTTTTCCAGGACCTCTGCTACTATCATGGGAAAATCGCTAATGATAGCAACTCCATGGTTAGCATCAGCACGTGTGATGGGTTACGGTACGTCTCATTTGCAGCCAAAAAACAAAGGAAGAGTTTAAATTTCGCTGTTTTTTTTTTTAAACTTCTGTCTGTTGCAATTTAGAGGTTACTTCCAAACAGCAGAGCAGAGGTACCTGATTGAGCCCTTGGACAAAGACACTGACGGTGATCATGCTGTGCTGAAGTATGAGGACGTGACCAGTACTCCAGCAGTGTGTGGTGTCACAAATACCACCTGGGAGTCTTTTGATGTACCACCTTACACCAGAAAGTCCAAATCACGGGCATCTGTAAGTCGGATTAGCTCTCAGTTCCTTCCGGGTTTCTTGGTTTTTAGAAATTTATACCCAAACTTAGCCAGGACAAAGTCTTAATTCCTTACTTACACATAGTTTAAATGTTTATCTGCAGTTAAGAAGTGCAGTTGGAAATGTTTTGACACTCATTTAAATGACTCCATGAGTACATCAGAAGGCAGTGATGAAGCTTCAGGGTATGTGTAGCATGTTATGCAAATTTGGTGGATCGAAAGTTGGGTAAACTTTTCACCACCAAGACGTCAAAGACTCGAGACTATAAAGGAAGTTCAGTCACAATGGACAAAAATGTTTTTTCGTGTTTAAGCAGGAAAAGGGGGGCAGCACAAGAGTTGGGGCTTTGTAAAAAAAATGTAAGGACCAGGTTGCCAGATTTGCACAACAAAATCTAAAATCTAATTTATGATCTAAGAATGCTATCATTTTTGATGAGTGTGTATGACGCCATGTTTACAACTGCAAAGCAATAAACTAGCCGAGACTCCTGATGTTTCTGGTATCACTGAACTTTCCCAGAACTGCATTGGAGCTTTATTTTGTCTCAGTTTTCCAAAAACAATTGCCGCTCAGCTGGTTTAATGATTACTATAATGTTTACTAAAAATAAATGTTAAACTATATTAAAGCCTTTCATGTCTGTGATGGAGACTTTTAGAAAAATTAGACCATTCATCAGCTTTGTTGACGTTTGGGTCAGGTTGAGTTGTACCTGCTGCATTATCTGATCTCTGATTCGATGTATTTAAAAAAAACACACACACACACACACACACACACACACATTTAAGCTGATGAACAACTGATTTTTGTTTTTCCTCTTGGTTAGGGGCCAACAATGTTCCAGAAACCAAAGTATAATGAAATCATCCTTGTAGTGGATAGCAGAATGGTATGTAAGTGGCAGAAACATGAGCTCCTCTTTGTTGCTTTGTTAATGATTAATCCATGTATAAAACAGGTTTGTTAAGTACTTAATAGTTTAATCTCAACTAACAACTAAGTAAACTCGTGATCATATAAAAATCTCTTCAGATTCACTTCTCTCTGTTTAGACAAACCACTGCCTAATCGTAATGCTGATTTACTGCATCCACAGTACAACAAGATGGACAAAAATGACGACAACGTAAGAAAGAGGATCTTTGAGATCGTCAACTTTGTTAATGCTGTGAGTCAAAAATCTTGTCTGTTTCACATGATCTGACAGAAAAAGCTGATTTGACAGAAATATATTTTCTTCAGTGGATCCAAGGTGGAGTGCAGTCTAGTAGCATATTGCTAATATACTTAGATTTACAAATTTCTGTTTAGATTTTTGAGTTTAAACAGAATTTACTTAAACTGATTTAATGCGTTTCGGGCATAGAGTCCAAACTGTAGCTATATATAGGGACGTACAGGGAGAGTCTCAGGGCATCTATCACCATGGAGAAATTCTAAAATGCACATTGGCAATGGTAAAATAGATAATCTTATCACCCTAACAGATGATTATTAATAACAAAACTGTCAAAATAAATTTTTATATTATGAAATGAAACACACATGTAATATTTTCTTTTTAAGAAGTTTAATGCCAAAGTGAAGGTTTTACATATGATGAATGCCTTTTTGCAACTCCGATTAGCAGATCTTTTTTAATCGTTGCTAACAGGGAAATCGTTTCTTTTGCTGCCTTCTTCAAATTTTCTTTAAAACTCTATCATCTCTCTTTTTGTTTGGCATCTTAACTTATCAACACATACCCGCTCTAAAAAATCTGTCAGTGGTGAGCATAAGCATGTCAGAAGGAAGAAGCGATGGTGATAATGGTGCACTAAAACATCAAAAAACAAATCACACAGCAATATTCAATTCAGTTTTATTTGTTTGGCGCTTTTTACAATGGTGATTGTCACAAAGCAGCTTTACACAATTGAAGAAATTATAAGATGAAAATGAAACAGAAATCAGTTTGTCCCTGATGAGCAAGCCGGGGGCGACGGTGGCAAGGAAAAACTCCCTGAGATGAGATAGGAAGAAACCTTGAGAGGAACCAGACTCAACAGAGAACCCATCCTCATTTGGGTGAAAAACAGGTAGCAGGAATTATGAGGTTACATTGTGTGTGTGTGTGAACAACTTAAATCATTAGTCCTTAAAGAGCAGCTGGAACGTCTTTATGGCGAAGTGGGTCGTCCTAGGTTGCCCTGGTGATGCATCATCTGCTGGGCAGGTCACAGGCAAGGGTCCCACAGGACCGGGTTGGAGGTGGGGTCTGGATCACCGTCAACAGTGAGAGAGAGAGAGAGAGAGAGAGAGAGAGAGAGAGAGAGAGAGAGAGAGAGAGAGAGAGAGGGAGAGGGAAAGGAAGGAAAAAAGAAGGAAAATAGTTAAGTGACAATGTAATCACACGGTTTGGAGTGATTAAGTGAATAATGTAGAGTGCAAGGATGGACTCCGGCAAGACTAACTAGGTCAGCATAACTAAAAGGAGAACCAGAGGGAAACACAGACATGAGGGCTCCCTGATATGTTAAGCAACCAGTCGCTCTCATCATCAACACCGTGATCAATAAGAGAGGGGAAGACAGCATCTAAACATACCAGATCACCATAATACTCAACACCCATGAGTCCCCCAGATCTGCTTCTTTATCTAAGGGGAATCAATACAAAATGCTTGATTAAATAAGTACGTTTTTAACCTGGACTTAAACACTGAGACTGTGTCTGATTCCCGAACATACATAGGGAGGCTATTCCATAGCATAGGGGCCCTGTAGGAAAAGGCTCTGCCCCCTGCTGTAGTTTGCGTATAATGCGCGGTACTGACAGGCAGCCTGCATCCTTTGATCGAAGTAGGCGTGGCGGAACGTAAGACACTAGAAGTTCGCTTAAGTACTGCGGCGCGAGACCATTTAGAGCTTTATAAGTTAGCAGTAGTATTTTAAAATCAATGCGGTGTCTCACTGGGAGCCAATGCAGTGTGGATAGGACTGGCGTGATGTGCTCGTATCTTTTAGTTTTAGTGAGGACTCTCGCTGCTGCGTTCTGGACTAACTGAAGTTTATTAATGCACCTAGTTGAACATCCAGACAGTAAAGCGTTACAGTAATCCAGCCTGGATGTGATAAACGCATGAACTAATTTTTCAGCATCAGTAAGTGACAAGATATTTCTTATTTTAGCGATATTTCTGAGATCTGAGAACGCTATCCTGGTAATATTGTCGACATGGGCTTCAAATGAGAAATTGGAGTCTAAAATCACACCCAGATCTTTTACTGTTGCACTTGGTGACACAGAAAAACTGTCTAGGGTTAAGGTGTGATCAGGAAGCTTACTTTTAGCTAACTGCGGTCCTAGAACCAGAACCTCTGTCTTGTTAGCGTTAAGCAATAGGAAATTGCATAACATCCAATCCCTTATTTCCTTCACACATTGCTTAATTTTATTAAACTGGCCTTTCGCATCAGGTCTTGATGAGACGTATAACTGTGTGTCATCAGCGTAACAGTGGAAACTGATATCATGCTTACGGATTATGTTTCCCAGAGGCAGCATGTAAAGAGAGAAAAGAAGCAGGCCTAAAACCAAGCCCTGTGGAACACCATACTTTACAAGGGAGCACGCAGAATAATCACCATTTAAATCTACAAACTAGTAACGACGCTAATACTTGCGTCACGCCGTTATGGCAATTGGAAACAGGGGCGATTATTGGAATTTTGTTGTGAGTTATATTTGTTACTGTTTTGTACACATTCTCATATAATTTATGTTAACAAACAGTCATATATAGCTCATACATAAGAAAGAAAAAGAGCAACAAGTCTGTGAAATCTATTTCTATGCCATTAAATATAACCTCACCGCACAATAATTTATTAGCCTTTCTATTGTATCTAAAAGAATCTGTGTGTAACCTTCATGTTGGTCCAGGGTTTGGGTAAATTTACATACAGAGACTCATTAATGTAAACTGTATAATTGTAATTGTATACAGTAAAAAAATTTTATAAACAATTTGTGGTAACATTTATAATTCATTTATTACTTTATTTATTTTAGACAAAAGATGCAGATGCTGTACTAGATAATTCTTTAGGTTAGCATCTTAAATCTTAATGTTTGTATATTTATCTTTTTACTTATTTGCTAATTAACACTGTAAAATTTTTAGAGGTGTCAGAGATCTGGCCAAACCTTTATTTTTAGGTTGGTTTAGCAGTTTGCCAGAATTTAGCTAAAGAATTTTCTTAAAAACCCTTTACATTACTTTATAATTAGTTTTACATCTGGCAACTTGTGATAAAAGAAATTGTGCTGTTTTGAGAAAACAAAAATTGCATAAAAGGTTTTGCATCTTCGCATATTTGTTATGTGTTAAATTAAAGAAAAAACATCATTAGAACATTTTTTTTAAAACGAGACACATATGAAAGCTGTGTCTTTACACACCTTTGGAGCACCTTTGACTTTGACTAGTCTGTTAGTTTAAAGTATAATTAATTTTTTAACAAATTCTATTTTAAAGGTATTTTAATGACATGAGTTATTGCATTTGCTTGTGCGTTTCTTAACAGGTGTATAAACCGATGAACACTTTTATCGCACTGATCGGTCTGATTATGTGGAAAGACTCGGACCCGATTAAAGTGACAGAACCGGCTGGTCAGACGCTGGATAAGTTTACCAACTGGAGGAATAAGGAGCTCATGAGGATACAGAAGCATGACAATGCTCATCTGATCACGTCAGTTTTAACCTAAACGTACACACTGTTTTAATGCGCTGGCGACTGGCGGCCCCCTTTCCCTTTCTATCATTTCTGTCCTCTTACCCAACATATGTGCAATTTGTTGTATACATCCTTGCTAGGACAATGTTAGAAAAGAAATCATGAGTACTCTGGCATAAATAATAAAACTAACCTAAACATATTTAGTTTTTTTTTTTATTTAAAATTGTGAGTACTTTAGTTTAAATGCCTTCTGCTGTGTTGTACATAACTGCTCAGTGTTTTTGTTAATATTTTAGAGGGATTGACTTCGACAGTACGACTGTGGGACTGGCCTTTATCGGCACATTGTGCACGGGTCATTCTACCGGCGTCATCCAGGTAACAAACAGTCCAGATGTTATTTCATGTCTGAGTACAACAGAAGTATTTTTGCTAATCCTTTCGAAAAACATCCTCTTTTTTTTACTTCCTTAATGACTTCACAGTTATTAAAAAGTCCCCCCTTTTACAGCCTTTTCGATATAATACATATAATCTTATAATACTGTACAGCGTCAAAGATCTGTGTTTAGAATATTTTACAAATAAATCACTAATGCAGGTACTCTGTTTTTTTTTTTTTCAGGATCATAACCCGCGTGCTATAGCCGTAGGTGCCACCTTGGCCCATGAGATGGGACATAATCTGGGTATGAATCATGACAGCAGCTCATGCGTGTGTAGCGAGGCTAGCTGCGTCATGACCGCTGCTCTCAGGTAAATAAAATAAAATAAAATAATATTTAAAGTAAGAGCCAAACATATTATTTATAATCTAGCACTAAAGATCCTGAACCTAATTCTGTACTAATTACAATCCATAACAATAATGATTGAAAATCATCAACAAATGACTGAAAATCAATTGGACAAAAAAAAGAAAACTAGTTGAAACTTGGTGAAACTTAGAACAACTTGGTGTTTTTAGGCTCTAAAGTAGCTTCAGTTCTGTCACTGCAGAAGAAAATGTATACATTCTTAAAGAGCAGCTGGAACGTCTTTATGGCGAAGTGGGTCGTCCTAGGTCACCCTGGTGATGCATCATCCACTGGGCAGGTCACAGGCAAGGGTCCCACAGGACCGGGTTGGAGGTGGTTTATACAATGGGACCAATAAAAAGGCATCTTTAAACAGTCATTTTTTGTATATAGATTAATTTATTAGTTTAATCTCATCATCATTCTAAATCACAAACTTTAATAATATTAATAATTCAAGATGTTGATTACATTTAGAACCTTTAATAAAATACCCATGGGGTCTATAGGTCTGTCCTATGCCAGCAAGTTCATACAGTCGAAAAATCTTTTAAACTGATTAAACAGGGCCATAAATTCCTTCTACATTTACACATGTTCTACATTTACGCTTGTACCTCCTATTTTCCAAATAATAAAAAACTAAGCTAAAATAAGCAATAAGCAAGACAACATCAGTGTTGTTAAGGCGAAGCTGAATAATTAATTTTGCTTCTGCATTACAAAAAAGCTTCTGTAAATTTATTTTTAGCGTAATTTCACAAATTAGCCACAGAGCTCATGACATCTTGTGTAATCTGTGGTATTTTTTTCACTGCAGAAGTAAAACTAATAGAAAATTCTAAAGTACAGTTTTAGTCATGTTTGCTATTTATATCATGTACAAAATCATGCATTTTTGCTTGATTCTGTTCTGCCAAATCTACTCAAAGTGTTTGCTTATATGTCAGTGGGGTGAAATGATTAATTCTGATTGGCCAGATTCTTTAACCTAAATTATTTAGACGAAGTCTGGAACTTCCATCTAGGGAGCTTTAAATCAGTCATTTGCACCATTACAAATGGGAGACAGGAAGTAGCTTTCCACCACAGGAAAGTTTTCTATAACATAATGTTAAACGAAATTACAGTATGTGAGTCAAGACAGAATGTTAGAGTGGTCTCAGGCAAATTGGTATTATGTAAATTGTAATCATGAATTGAGGAAGTGATACTAGGACCAAAAGCAAAATGCATGCAGAAATAAAAATACACTGAGGTAATTAGACTGCAAAAAAAAGTTGGGTTCAGAAGCACAAGGTCAGCCATGATACAGCAAGTCTTTGAGCTCCCATGCTGTATTTGACCCCATAAAAACTATGAGGAGGAAAAATAAATTTCCTAAAACTTTTTTTTCTATTTATAGCTACAACATCCCTCAGCTCTTCAGCAGCTGCAGCATCAACAACTTTGAGACGTACCTGAACTCACGAAATCCTGAGTGTCTTCTCAACAAACCGCAGTCCATAACTCTGGTCCAGGCTTCAGTTTGTGGCAACGGCTTCCGAGAAATAGGGGAGGATTGTGACTGTGGATCAGTGGAGGTAATTTTAGAATATTTACACTTACATTTCTGGAATATGACAGATGCCCTTATCAGAGCGACATCCCACACTGAATGTTTAAGGGTTAAGGCAATTGCTTATGGGTTCAGCAAATGAAGCTTGGCAATACTGGGACTTGAACCCCAATCCTCCACTCAGAATCCTAATGCCCTACCTATTTGAGATAGACTGGCAGATTAGTAATGGCAGCTTGGTGGCGCTCAGAACACAAAAATCCTCAACCTGCAGTCCAGCACATTAGCCACTGATGCGCTAATACTAATGCTATCAAAGTTACCCAAGCTTAATAATTAACAGGTTAAAAGGTCATAAGGTTAATGTTATTTAATAATCGTTGGCATGGTGATACTGTTGATTAAAACTTATAGAAGGAGTTGTACATTTTACAGCTTGCACGCTAAACTGACCCTCTCTTGTTATTTGAAATGCTCTAAACCCCAGAATGCCAGAGAACATATATGGCTGTTGATTTAACAAGTACGTTTCTATGTCTAGACAAGCTTTAGGGCTAAAAATAGCTTTGCTGTCTGAAAAATAATTCAAACATAATCCGGCTCATTTCAGGTCATTATGTGCATTAAATGTAAAAATTTTTGAGTATATCGAGTAAGTGCTTTAAACAGCAGAACCTATCAATGTCCTGAGCTGAGACGAATAATACCAGCATTGTTATTGTGTAATATATTAATTATTACGTAATTTGTTATGCAGCACAGTGTTTTATCTTTTAACCTCTGCATTGTGACAGAATCGGCGTTCCATTTCTAATTAGTTTTTTGGGTGCCTGGTCACTAAATACATGCATTACTACAAGGCTTACCTTACACAACCACTGGCATGAGGGCAACAATCCTTAAAGGTGCAGTAGGACATTTTGGAAAATGCTAACTGTAGCCTGATAGCACTGAAAGTTTTCGTTGAACCCTCGTGATTTGAAGCTACATCTCCTGAACCTATGACCGTGCGCAGACTAGACGACCAGAGACACTACAATACATTAAGAAACTTATACTGTGACCCGATTACACACTGCTGTTGTAGTTCAACTAAAACGTAAAAGTACACAACATAATCTATGAGTTACTATCAAAACTTATCAAAATCCAATCAAGCCATATTCCTACCTGTCCAAAAGAAATACTGTAACCATGACATCATCTTTCAGTTTCACTGATACCTATAGTCGATTTCAGAGTGAAAACACAACACTAATATTAATTCAGGTTCACACTTTGTTTTTAACCAGCCTTATTTCCGAGGTACGTGAACACGCTGATCACGGGGTTGCCATATAGAGTTAAACTTTCCATTTATAAACATGGAAAACCGTCAATCTATTCTATTTCTGGTTTCCTACAATATACATGTTTCAAAACCATCAAAGCGAACCCAAATATTTGTACCTGCACAATTAAATTCAAACCCAGCAAATTGTCAGAATAAAACTTAATCTGGCAGCCCTGGCTGATCATATATCCTTTCTGCCTGAACCTGGTGCGCAAAGTTTCTCAAATAAATATGTAGACAGGCAGGCAGGAAAGCCTCTAATATGGGCTGAATATTTTAATTAAACAAAGTTTTTTTTGTTTCTAAGCCTTCCACGGAAAACATTTAGACCAATTAAGTTAAGGAGTGATATCAAGATGTGGAGAGACTTTCAACAGGCAGAACAAAAATGCTTTTGAAGCAAATCACCTACCCTGCCTTTAACTGAAGTTAAAAAAAATGTCATGTAGGGTAACAATGTAATGTTAACGAAGAAATCGTAAAAAGAAATTAAATAGGAAGGTTGGAAACAGGGTTGCCAGGTTTCAACTATTTTCCATCTATGCAACATCTCAACAACTGCACAAAAAGGGAAGTCCTCCTTTGACTTTAGTTTGGACCCCAGTTTGGCTCACACACATCTGTCAGACTGTTTGGACATTCTTTCCGTGTCCAGTTAAAAAAAGTTGAATTGGGTGAGGCTTTTCACACACAGAAGCTTCTTTATTTTGGCCTGTCCCACTTTCCGTCCTGGTAGGGGAGTGCTGGGGGGTTCCTTTTAAAAGAAGACAAAAGGTGGGACATAAATCCCATGTTCCTTTATGTGGACAAAACTTGCATCTCAACCATCTGAACGAAACCTGCGCACTGAGAATAGGCAGAATCATGAGAGTGGAATTTCTACTTTACTTATGCTTTATTATTTGGGTGAGTGTTGCTCCATAGTTAAGTGTAAACAGCATTATAACGAGAAATTCTAGAACAAATCTTTGTTTACCTGCTATGCAATAACCCTAACCCTTACTTTAATCTCGCCATTCTTCTCCAACCTTTTTCCATTACAGGAAATAGCTGTCTGTAGAACTGGATGCTGTTTGGCTGTTTTGTTCCTGTACAAACTCAGTACAGTAGATTTGCAGTTCCTAATATATTTAAGCCTGACCACCAGTCACCAACATATTTTGCATATTATTGGACAACCAAGAACCCGAGTCGAAATTTTACATAGTATTGGCATAGGCCAAAAAATCCCATCCAATGTTGATTATATATTAAAAAATCCAACGGATCACGAGCCTTGATCAAGCAAGCTTATTGGTGTAACTAATTATGTATTTAGGCTGAAAAAAGAAGCTTAAATGTTGGAGTTTAATGCTCTAGTTTTCACATGTGTGTTCGTGTGTATGTGCAGGAGTGCACAAATCCATGCTGCAATGCTACCACATGTACACTGACCAAGGGGTCTATGTGTGCAGAAGGAGAATGCTGTAATGACTGCAAGGTAAGATTTTAACTAGATAAAATGCCTAAATGTCTATTATTGTGCATCTTGTATCATTAATCCTTGTGTACAGAACATTTAGCTGCTTTAAGCGTGTTTTGTTCCTGTATAACATTATATAGACTTGGTCTTAAATAAATTATATAACAAAACTACAAATGTATGTTTCTACTGTACTGTAAAGTAAAGTACAATGTACAGCAAACAACAACAAAAGTAATTATTCTGCCCCAGAATCCCGTGTCCTGGTCTACATTTTATCTGCCCTGAACAGGCAGAGGGGGGGTAAATTCCTCTTGCATGCTTGATCTAACCCTGGCACGCATCAACTGAATTATCCAGGCAGGATTTTTCCATGGCGTAAAGGAGGTCAACATGGGCATTGTTTTCTCTACCTTTTAGGAGCCGATTACATATCGCATCTTTTGCGTGATTATTTTCGTTTTTTAATGTTTTACATCAAGGCCACAAAAACAGAGCTTGTTTTTTTCAGACATGATCTCAACTTTCCTGAATGCCTTTATTTCCTCTTTCACTCCTTACTCCTTTCTCCTCCCTGGTGCCCCCCATGTTGAATGCTAGTGCTTTATAAATGACCATGTGGGGTAAACACTGAGAAATGCAAGGATTTTGGTGTAGAGTTTTACAGAAAACAGACTTGTGTGTCAAAGCCGGGGAATAATGTTTATAGTATAGGGAAATGGGTGTACTTTTTTGGAGGATTGTGTTATGAAATTTTTAAAACTTTAGCTTAAATGCCTGATTTTAGTGCTTTAACAATTAAAGCAAAACTGTAATAAAAGGTCATCATCACAGAAAGTATGTCATGGTGAAAAACATTAGAGTTGTCTTTTGGATAGCAATTGGTTATATTTGTTTGTCCCAAATATGTAAAGAAAGAAATGTCTACTTATCTAGGATGGATATTAGGTACGCATCTGGGGGTGGAAATGTTACATCTGTAGATAGTCTTGAGAAGGAATTGGTTACCTGCCTGGGTAGCCAACATGTCCTGGGAAGCAAAAGCCCGCCACTCTTGGGCTAGAATTAGAATTCTGTTATGAAGGGAATAACCCACTTGTCTTAGGTTGAAATTAGTGTCCTGTCTTGTGATAGAAAAGCTAAACCTGCCTTGCACTTGAACTGGCATCCTGTTTTGAAAGGAAAAGCCCACATGTCTTAAAACAAAATTGGTTATTTGTCTGGAGAGCCCACATGTCCTAGAAAGCAACAGTTCACCGGTCTTAGGCTAGAATTATCATTCTGTTTTAAAGGCAATGACCCACCTGTCTTAGGTTGGAATTAGTGTCCTGTCTTGTGATAAATAACCTGTCTTGCACTTGAACTGGCATCCTGTTTTAAAAGGAAAAGCCCACCTATCTTGAGATTGGTGTCCTGTTTTGGCATAAATACTTTTCTAAGCAGATATTTTTTAATCAATATAAAATCTCTATCATTAATAAAACGAAAAGTTTATCATTTGTCCCTGACGCGCAGATCGCTGATGCCACCCTGATGTGTCGCCCCAAGCGTGATGAATGTGACCTCCCTGAATATTGCACTGGTGATTCAGCCTTCTGCCCAGAGGATGTATTTGCTGTTAATGGACTGCAGTGCAGAAACGGTGACAGCTACTGCTACAAAGGGCAGTGCCCTCGACTGGAAGACCAGTGCATCAAAATGTGGGGGTCGGGTATGTAGATAGCACATTACACAGCATAGCAAATAAAGATTGTTTCAAAATGATTGGTTTACAAATATTACCGGTTATAATGATTAGTGTAATGTGTATTCTTGAAGGTGCTGTGGTAGGAGGGGCGTTTTGCTACAATCAGAACACTAGGGGAACTTACTATGCCTACTGCTCATGGCCCATCAAAGGAACCTATATAGGTTGCCAGAAACAGTGAGTCTAACAATTTATACTGATACTTTTACATTTACATTTTTGTTATTTGGCAGACACCCCTTTGTCCGGAGCAACTAACCCAAATTTAAGTGAGAACTTTGCTAATAACCTATGAGTTATCACTTCATGTTCTTACATGTCATCGACTCATACCCTGTGGTTATGGATTCTGCACAACACTCAAGCATTTGCTCTTCTAGGGATGTGATGTGTGGGAAGCTTTTCTGTGAGCAAGGCCAAGATAACCCAAACTATGGCCGGTCAGTGCAGTTTAGCAACTGTAAAGCTACTTTCTACGATGAGCCCGAGAATGATTATGGCCAAGTGGACACTGGTACAAAGTGTGGAAATGAGAAGGTAATAATATTGTTTTTCAATTGTATTTCAACTGTACAAATTGTACATAAAGTTAAGTTCTCCCTCTAGTTTTTAAATCAGCTGTAGCAATAAGCTACAAAATAGTATATCCAGCTAGTCCACCTGCTACACCATTTATTAATCAAAAAATGACCTTCGCTTCAACTTCAACTCCTCCACACTTGTTTCAGGTGTGTTATCAGAACCAATGTATAAACATAGAAGTTGCCTACAAGTCAACCAACTGCTCAGCCAAATGTAATGGCCGTGGAGTAAGTCTGATCACATCACATCATATTTTATTATTGGTACGTGAAACTCCAATTAACGCCAGAAATAATAAAAGTTAATATGTGTCCTACAGGTTTGTAATCACAAATTGGAATGCAGCTGTGAACCTGGCTGGCAGCCACCTTACTGCGACACCAGGCATGGAAATACAGGTAGTGCATTACTGTTTGTGAATAACAAACATGTCTCATAGACTACCAATTCATACTAGCTTATTGCACGCATAAATTAGCGACAATGCACATCATATCTCAAAAGCTGATTCCATGTACTAACAACAGTAATTTAAACTCATTTACAACCATTGATGCTGTTGCTCTTAATGCCAGAAATTTCCATCGGTGTATTTATTTCTCTGAAACTAAGATAGCGTCCTTAAAAAACTGAAATAGTTAAAACTGCATCTTTTGCACAGATCCTAACACACATTTAGGCATGAAAATAGGCATTGCAGTGGCAGTGTGCATCATGTTGGGGGCCATTTTAACTGGAGTGGGCATATGTTTCATGAAACGAAGAAAGACTCAACCACGCCAAACCAGGTGAGTAGTAATACCACTGACAGATGGATATTCCTGATAAAACATTTCCACACTAAATTGTCTAATGAAATGCTTCATCAGTGTTCAAGTCCAAGCAAACAACCCTTTAAGCAACATTTACCCGAACCAGCTACAAGTTACCTTTCCTCATCCGGCGCCACCCACGGTAGAGCTAAACATCTTTCTTATTATTGTGCAATATGACATTGTTATGCTATATTATTTATTAATTTATCTACTCTTTTTTAGCCAATCCGCCCTAAAGGCCCCCCACCACCACCTCCAACTAAGCCATCTGCCCCACCCATGATCCTACATACAGACTTCAGAGCAGCACATCAGGTAACAAATGAAAGGTTTTTCAGATTAAACAAATGTCACCTCAGTTGTTCACAACTAAAACTTTTGCTTGTAACATAATTGCATGAAGAACGTTTAATCTTCTCTTTTAGGCTTTGAGGCCAGTTCCTCCACCACCGAGAGCATGAAACCTTTTGACCAAAGTTGGGTTGGTTATAAAACAAATGATCGGCTAATAACTGAAGACTTGCTTTTCGCCAGAATGATCTGGCATTTTGTAGGACAGCAGATCTCCACGAGCAGGAGCTTAGTGGCACTCTAGAGGCTAACACAGGAACACATAGAGCACTTTGATTCTAATGGCTAAAAAGAACAGTAGAACTGATGTTCCAGGGATTTTGCCATTGACACTAATATTGAATTTACACTGGATGAATCAGTTGACAAATTTCATGTTGAGACTTGGATCAGTCCGCAGTGGACACACCTCAACGTTTTTTTTTCTGGATACAAAATGAATTGTTATATTAATTTATTTCTTATGTTTACCCTGCCAACTCTTCATTGAGCACTTCAATGCATTTCTAGCATGACTGCTGTGATATAGAAGATATTTTTTTTGATCGTGTCCGTGCATCGTGTCCGGTGTGGATTTCCGATCAGTTTCTTATACTTAACTTTGGGCAAACAAAACACAAAATAGCACATTTTACCATTTCTTGTAAATACTTCAAAAACAAATTATATATTTTCTTACTAGAGTGCCAGGAGTATGAATATGATGCTAGGGGTGTCAAATTTAGTTTCTAGAGGGCCAACGCCCTGCAGAGTTTAGTTTTAACCTTATGCCAAACCACAAAACATGGATTCTTTTTAAATGAGCCTAAATGACATAATTGACAGGATCTGGTGCAACGAATTAGGGTTGAAGGGCCCTTTAGAAACCGAGTTTGACACCTGCGCTATAGAGATTATATGAAAATGTACAATTTACTAAAAAAAGCACAAACTAAGGAAATTATTCAATAAACATGTTTTTGCTACCTAATGAGATTTTTGTAAAAAAATAATAATAATAAATAAAAATGTTATTTTACAATGTACTCAAAAATAAGATTTGTTTCAAATGACAAACACATAACACAAATATTTACGACTCAAACATAGTGTTACACAATTCATTTATTACATTTTATTTTTAATAAAGTAAAACATCTACATCAAATCAACACTGAAACTGGTGGCTTCATGTTACAAATATTCGAGTGTAGAATTCGTTCCTCCCTTAATCCCTAAATGTGTTTTTATTAAAGACTTTTAGTCGTAGTGTGCAGAACGTGCTTCACATGTGAATGAGTGTCTGCCTTACTCATTCACAGCTCTAAACCCGAACAGATCTAAACCCTAAACACTGTACAAAGCACCCTAAAAGTAGTGACTTGTTTCTTTGTTTCAAAACAAAAAGAGAGAGAAAATTAAGTAAAAACTTCAGTAAAAAATCAAAATGTTAAAAGGGCCACATTGTGAACCCTGAAGTACTCCACCTGAAATCGTTGCTCTACTTCATTTCTGTTTCGACTTGAGAGGAAGCTGCTATTGAAACCCCAAAGCTCACGTATAATGAATTGCCGGTTTATGGATGTGCGTTAAAAAAAACAAGTATAGAGAATTCTAGTTAAGACTTAGACTAGTTAAAACTTTTTACTTTAAAAAAAGTATACCCGATACCGCACACACTGGCCAGCATTATGAGGTTTATTTACATTAAAAAAAAAATCCACGCTATTCACTCCTTCAAGTAAACATTTACATTCTTAAGCAATCATTAACATTTTTTTTATCATTAAACAATCAAAAAATATACATTTGATGAAACGTCTCCAAAAATTGGCTTTTGTCAGGTAATTAACAAAAATCAGTACTAACCGATTCAAATACATCAATTTCTAGTGTGCTACCATCAGCATGTTTTTTTTGCCTGGAAACCTGAATGACAAGGTTAAAATGTGTTAGCCGAGAAAGCTGGCTAACTGTACGTTGTTATGCATCTGTATATGGTTATGTAACACATCTAATTCACATCATTTATTACTAAAATATTTGACCAATTTATGCAGCCAGGATTTGTTGAATGGTGGGGGGTTTGCATGCACTTATAGTTGTTGTGTAAACTTGATACACTAATTACAGAATTTGCAGCTGTTGTCCATCCCTGCATAAACTAAATAACCAACTGATACAGGTTCAATCTTGGCTGAAATGTCTTTCCCATCAGCCAATTGGGAATAAGAACAGGCGGTGCTTCAGCTTAATTCTAATAAAATGAACAGACACTTCTCTTTAGTACAGCACAAAAGCAGGTACCACAAACAAAAAGATCTGAAGATACAGTAGCATCAAATGTTAATTAGCTATAAAATATTTTCCATTCGATTTTCGTTCAAATTTACAATTAATAAACAAACGCGTATAAAATATCTGAATCCTTATTCAGATGTCTGAGAACATGACGACGTTTGGCGCTTACATTTCTTTTTTTAATGTGTCTCACTCACACGTAACCCATACACGTTAGAATAAAGTACTGAATCTAAGTAGATTATCCTTGCTTACATTTCCACATAAAAAAAATTGTCTATGGGAATTATTAATAATTAATATTTACCAAAGGAAACTCCCCAATAAAAATTAACCCATTCCATTTGGCTTCGAAGCAAATGGAGCAGTTCTAACACACACACTACTGCTGGTCTTTGGTTTTTGGAGGGTTTTATTCATCTGCTGAATCAACAAAGATTCTCTCTCTCTCTCTCTCATACACATATATATATATATATATATATGTGTGTATATATGGGTTGGAAATTCTAATCAATTAAAAAATTACATTTTTACATTTATTACATTAATTGGCATTTTTTACCAGTTGATCTGATTTTTAGGGTCTTAATGAAAAGTGTATAATATACTTTAAACTTTTGAAAAAGCATTTTACCTTGTTAAAAACAGCTCTGACCACAAAGACCCGTTTCAGTGCAATTAGTTACTGTCTTATTAATCATTAACACACACACACACACACAGGTATAAACCACCAGATAAGATTAATGTAGTTTGACCGTTTGTTTTTTACTGACAACGTACAGTTTATATTAAGACAATCACCTTAACACATTGTTCATCACGGCCACACCAGTTTCAACATCCAACCAGTGCCGCACCCTCACCTGAGTATTAACCAGATACACCTGCACCTTATCAGTCCATCACCATCACTTACACTATTAATACACAAACCCGTCACACACTTAATGTCTGGTCAATAACTCACACCTGTTATTACAGTATTCATATTTAAAGAAGCGCAGTCACTGTCTGGTCACAGAGGAGCCCCGGAGAATCAGGCGAGCAGGTTGGTAGCCTGATGCTAAGAAGTAGCATGAATGATTTCCTGGTGCTGGTTAGAAAAACATTCATGGTGAAACTTGTTAACTGTAGCACATTATTAAAAAATTGATTTATATATATAAAAAAAAAAATCAGGAGCAGGAACACTAATAATTGGTACCGATCCATTTTTCAGGAATAATTCTTATTCTGTTTTATACTGACAGTCTGGAGAGAAATAATTCATGCAAACATGAACATAATATAGTAAATTCAACAACAACATTCTGCTTCAGCCTCAAAACAACAGCGAACATTTTATATCTCACTTAGGCTGAGGGTTGCCAGATTGGAAATATTCCCATCCTGACTACAGAGTAAAACCCACCTATTTTTTTTTTAAAAGTGTAGTGTTTAAACTAAATTAAATATAAAAATAATTAATTAAATATGAAATAGCAGCCCAAATTTAATCAATAATCCTAATAAACCCCGCCCAATCTGGCAACACGGCTCAGGGGGAGTCTATGCTAAAATGACAATGTCAATCAACAATCATGGGCGTGGCCTTGGCCCTTGTGATGTCACAAAAAAACAGGCAGCTGAAAACGGCTTGATTTAAGAGAAGAAAAAATGATTTAAGGAGATTAAAACAAACACTGGGTGGATCTTTATCGTTATAGGGTGGTTGTGTACACACATTTCAGTTTAAACAACTTGTGGAAGAGCATGTCACATCCTATGGGCCCTTTAAGAATCGTGACCTCTTCTTGCCAAGCAATCAACCGTAAACATAAGACAATGGAAAAACCCACGGAGACAGAATCAACCCGGAGTGTCGAGGACTCTCGGAAAGAAACACTGCTAGCACATACAACTATGTTGTGTTTAACCGAATGAAATTCTCTCTCTCTCTTTCTCCCGAGTCCCGGGTGAGTTCTCCATCACGGTAGGAGCTTTCCGGATTTTTGTCTACAGTAGAGAAATGGAACCCTGCAGTGGAGGAGGAAGAAGAGGAGGAAGAAGAAGAGCACAGAGTTCCCTTACACCGTTCCGTCTGTCCCGTTCTTCTCAGTTATGGTCGTGCCTGGAGCTCGCTGGTTATCCTTTCGTGGAGGCATGCGCTCGTTTATCCGGTCCAGGCCACGCGCCTCCTCAAAATTGCGAATCTTCCGTGTTGGGGAGAAACCCTGGATGGCTGAGGAGAAATCGGGAAAAGGAGAGATTGGTAAAGCAAAGGAAATGACAGAAAGGTCACAGTTAGACACACTACATGGTCCAAACCAACGTAATACATTGCATGAATGACTGCATGAAAAACACTTTCAAGGATTCTAACCACTTCGCGCAAATGCACATTAAAACATGCAAAAAAAAATGGTAAAACAGGCACTTGTATTTAATACAGCAAAACAGCAGGTATCACAGTTGTAAAGATTTAAAGGTACAGAAACATCGAATGATATTTAAGTGTCACAATTAACAAACGCACATCAAAACATGCACAAAGCCGCATCCCAAATGACCTACTACACAATGCTTACTTTTTTGCATTATGTACTTTAGCGTTTAGTGTATAAATGACACTAGCTACTCAAAAGAAAGTGGTGGCTCAGTGGTTACGGTGTTGCACTGCTATGTTATATATATATATATGTATATATATATATCGTTGTTGGTGTCCACATCATGCGCTACATTAAGTTAACATCATGCGCCACCGTTGCTTATATAATGAGGTTTGACTGACTCGCATTGACAGGTGAAAATCTGATCTGTCTGCTTACATGGCGGACACTAATGCACGAATCAGATTAATATCCCATTTATTTTCACATACGCATGAGACCTGAAAGCGATCTGAAAAATATTGAATTTGTAAATCCCATCTGTACAAAATTGCAGGAATTGGATACCTTTGATTAAATAAATACTTGCATTACATGGACACTTTTTCTTCCTGCAGTCCCCCCCCCACACACACACTATTTAGACTATAAAAGAAGTATTGATTAGAGTGTAAGAATGTGATTTGGGATGCAGCTCTGCTAAATAATCTTTTGTTTAAAATTTGACTTTAGCATAATAATATATTCAACTTCATTGTCTAAGGTACGTGTACAGAGCCAATGAAATGCATTTTTCGCATATCCCATCTTAGTAAGTTAGGGGTCAGAGCGCAGGGTCAGCTATGATACAGCACCCCTGGAGCAGGAGGGGTTAAGGGTCTTGCTCAAGGACACAACAGTGGTTGACTTGCCGGTGGTGGGGCTTGAACCCAGGTGTTTCTGGTCTTCAGATCAGCAACTCAGCACCTTAACCATTTGAGCCACCACTTTAGCATAATCAATCAGTTTTTGTAAAACTTGGATACACTCGATAGGTTCGGCGTTGTTTACACTATAGAATTGCATGTAGTTCTGCGTTACAGCACCACTCAGGATAAACTGCACTACTGCAGGCTCTTCAATCAGGTTATATTAACACATACGATTATTTAAAGACGGACAAAAAAAAATTAAATTAGTTTTAGCCCGTAGTAACTTGTTTGTCTTTCAGCATTGTTTCCGCATTCCATGATTTTGTTACTTGGACATCAGTTAGGCTGTTCATTAGTTAGTGTACAGACTGAAGATAAACAACGGTATAATTAAAATGTTTGTTTATCTTCGTTAATAAGTAAACATTTTTCTTCTTCTGTTGTTAACTAACTATTAATGTAAAAAAAAAAAAAAAAAGTAATCATTAGGGCTGTGTATTAGCAAGGACAATATGCGCTAACAAATAGCTAAAAATACAACAATTACAAAGATAACGGCCGTATGTGTCAGCGACAACTACAAGAGCGGAGGAGGAAGTCGCTTGACGTGCACTGAGGGTTTTAATTAAATATTAACGCAGACATTAATCATTTTAAAATGTATTTGAAATATGTATCGATACTAAAGGTTGCTAAAGGTAACGATACACTACCATGAAAAAAATCGCGATAGCTATCTGTATCGATATTTTTACCCAGCCCTGATGAAAAAATTTGCTCGATTGGGCTAGCTAACAAAGTTGATACTGAAAAGTACACAGATCTTAAAATTTTTGCACAATTTGCAGCAATTTTATGTCCTCTTATTGTTTTGGAAATAAACACACACACACACACGTATTTACATAGCAGAAAAAGCCTGATGATTCAGAAGCTTCCTACTGTGGCACTCTTAACACTCTGTGCCTGCAGTGTGTGATATGTTTGGTAAGTGTGTATGTGTGTGTGAGCTCTGACGTTGGCAGATTACAGGCTGAAAATAACCAGCGCTGAGAGGACGCCACTTCTCCGCAAATCAGAGCATGGCGTGGGAATTAACCCGGCTCGGCATGTGACTAAAGCATGTGAATCATTTCGGAACAGGAAGTCAAGGATTGTGAAATACACCCTGCTGGAGACACACTCTTACCCCTTCCTGTACGAATAAGCCAAATTTCTTATTATGAGCAACACTGGAAGAAGATAAACTGAGAAACGGAGAAAAATATTTGTAAATGCCGATTCTGTGAACTGTGATTGTACAATACTTAAATTAGTTTTTTGTTTTTTTTAATTTAATTATTAACTAATATGAAACTGCTGCTTTACATGCTGCACTAAATTTTGAACATTAAGATAATTTTTTTCAGTTTAAATACATTTAGAATACATATTTGTTAAAATTGTTAAAGTCAAATGTTCCTAATTGCTACTTAATTTATCCATGAATTTATTAATTTACTGTTATACACACACACACACACACACACACACACACACATACATACGTACATATATATATATATATATATATATATATATATATATATATATATATATATATATATATATATATATATATATACACACAATTGTAGTCTGTTCCAACCAAGCAACAATATTACAGATAACACCAATTTCCACTGACACAAACAAGTTTTAAAGGGCTCCCAAAAGTAGAGTGCCTTGAAAAAGTATTTATACCCCCTAGGATTTTATGTAATAGACCAACACAAAATAGCACATAATTGTGAAGTGGAACGAAAATGATATACGTTTTTCAAAATTTTAAGCAAATAAAAATCTAAAAGGTGTGGTGTGCATTTGTATTCAGCCCCCCTGTACTCTAATACCCCTGAATAAAATCCAGTGCAATTAATTGCCATCAGAAGTCACCTACATAATTGTGTAACCTGTGTGTAATTTAGTCTCAGTATAAATACACCTGTTCTGTAAAGGCATCAGTGGTTTAGACGAAGAAACACACCAGTCGGTTTAGGGATAAAGTTGTGGAGAAGTTTAAAGCAGGGTTAGGTTCAACTGCAAGTGCAGAGCAAGGAGAGCAGTGGCCAGAGAAGCAGCCAAGAGGCCCATGGTCTCACTCTGGAGGAGCTGCAGAAATCCACAGCTCAGCTGGGAGAATCTGTCCACAGAACAGCTATAAGTCGTGTACTAAACAAATCTGGCCTTTATGGAAGAGTGGCACGAAGAAAGCTACTGTTGAAAAAAAGACATAAGAAGTCCCGTTTGCAGTTTGCCACAAGCCATGCAGGGGACACAGCAAACACGTGGAAGAAGCTGTTCTGGTCAGATAAGACCAAAGTTGAACTTTCTGGCCTAAATGCAAAGCGCTATGTGTGGCAGAAAAGTAATACTGCTTATCACAGGCTGGAGGACAGAGAGGCGGGTCAGAGTTAAAGGGACGATGAATGGCGCTAAATACAGGGTCTGGAATCCTGGAAGAAAACCTCTTGGAGGCTGCAAAAGACTGGAGCATCTGTGGCAAAATTTGAAAATTGCTGTTTACAGACGCTTTCTATCCAACCTGGCTGAGTTTAAGCTATTTTGCTAAGAAGAAATTTTAGTCTCTACATGTGCAAAGCTGCTAGAGACATATCTCAAAAGACTTGCAGCTGTAATTGCAGCGAAAGGTGTCTCTACAAAGTATGGACGCAGGGGGGCTGAATACAAACGCACACCGGACTTTTCCGAAGTTTTTTTTTTTAAACCGTTTATCATTTTCCTTCCACTTCACAATTATGTGCTACTTACTGTTAATCTATTACATGAAATTTCAGTAAAATACATTCAAGTTTGTGGTAGTAGGGAAAAAAATATGAAAAAGTTTAAGGAGTGTGAATAATTTTATACAAGGCTTTATACATGCAACTTAGCTCGGGTTCGTTTCAGTGTGTTCATATGCCAAAAAATGCTTTGCATGCCGATTAAAATTTCTTGCTAAATTTCTGCATTCTTGGCCTGGTATAAAACTACAGACTTCAGGAAGAATAATTAATGCTACGTCAAAGAAACAACATGGTAAAAAGTTTCCAAAGCTAGAACGGTTCCATTGTATATTTTCATAAATCGACAAGGAAAAACAACAAACACACAACACAACACAACACAACACACTGGGATTTGAGACACCAGAGACGAGTCCACAAGCAGAGGACGGTTAATTACCTTTACCCTCCTTCGCCAACAGCGTGGCTGCGATAGCGTACAAAGCCCAGAGCAGAAAGAGGATAGAGCGAGTTCAGAGGTTAGAGCTTCGCACAAGCCAAAGCAAGCAACAGTAAATTATCTCAATGGAAAGAAAGTATATGTAAATATAGAACAAAGGTTTTCCAGAAATATGAGGCCCTTTGGCCTTTAAAAGTCACTATAAAAGTGACAATATTTATAATTTTAGAGATTAAAAAAGATGAGCACAAAATTGGTCAGATGAGGCATTCATTATAATTCAGGAAGACTTAAATTACAGAAATTCATCTATCCTCGTGCATGGTTATAATTAACAGCAATCAAAGTCTACATATAAAAACGGTTTGTGAGAGCAAAAAAAAAAACCAAAAAAAAAACCAAAATCAACAATTAAATCCATTTTTATAAAAGGTTCTACCAGATTTAGAACCAGGACTTCAAATATACAGCACCACTGAGAATAAAACTGTTTTAGTTCTATGCTGCTCTCTAGTGGACATTATAATAACACAATCTGACCAACAATAGAATTAGTTTAGATTCGAATGGAAAATAATATAATAGTCTGATTAACAACACACACACACACACTTTTTTCTAATAACAGTTTCTTACACATTTATTTCTATTAAAATAACAAAAAGAAGCTGCTTCTTGTTTCCCTGGAAACAAATCAAAACGATTTAACACTACAAAATTAACTTTTATATATTATATTTTTATTTTTAAAAGATGTAATAATACAGAAGCACTTTTCTCTTTTATAAAAGAAAACAAAAATAAGAACCACAAAATTAAATAAATGAATTCATTAATTTTAAATCCTTGAAATAACCCTAATAATCAAATTGTTTTTAATTTCATTATTTCTGACTGGACAGAGACAGACACAGAGACAGACACAGAGACAGACACAGAGACAGACACAGAGACAGACACAGACGTACTAACCGTTCTGTAGAGTCTGTTTGCCTCCAGACAGCACCCCCAGAGGCAGCGTTCCAGTCGGTGTCAGTCCTTTAAGCGTCAGAACGCTCTCACTTTCTTCTCTATAAGATTACACACACACACACACACACACCTCATTAGCACTACATTCACAGAATCTATCTGAATTAATTAGCGGGACAGGAATAAGAGATGGTGGGGGTTAAATTGTACTCAACATCATTATTAATAATGAAAATGAGAGATTTCTCAGCACGGCCGGTGCTCTTCAGTCCTCTTCACTACACCCTTATCCGCGCTCTATCCATCTCTCTAAACGTCTCCACCCTTTTTTTCCATCCTTCTCTTTTTTTTTTCACTGCACTTTAGTCCACCTACAATATCTCTCTCCTCTCTTATATCCTCCACTTCTCTATCTTCCTTCCTTTCTTATATCCTCCCTTTTCTTCCTTCTCCACCTCTTTTCCTCCTCTCCTTCTCCTCTCTTCTGTCCTCCACAACAATGTCTAATCCAATTAATTATACAGCTACTTTCACTCATGACTCATCCACGCTGCATCATTATTGCTAATGGACAAGCATATGCGTGCGTGTGTGTGTGTGTGTGTGCGCGCGCTGTCAAACAAATGAGCATTATGTCCAGCGACCTCCTTTTTTCTTTTATAAACAGTAAAACCTATTTTAAACTCTGTGTCGCGTTTCGGGAAGCGTGAGGAAAAGCGTGTTTGTATACTAGTTAATAGGAGAGGAAATCTTTAGACACGATTCCGATTCGATTCCGATTCCTGAAGGCTGTTATATGATTATAAAACAATTATCAATGCATCTTTTTTTTAATAATATTAAAAAAAAAAAGTTTACTATTTTACTATTAAAGCATCTGTATCTCTAATGATGCATAATAAATGTACTTCCAACATCTTTTTAATATAACAAATGAAAGTGATTCGGTGAGTCAATAACAAAGTTCCAAAGAATCAACAGGAAATGATACATTTACCTGTAGCAGCTTACCATTTATTCAGTTTAGCAACAACGGCCATAATGAATTTGTTATCAGTGACTAAAACTGAGCTTTGTCTGAAATCACATACTACTCAAGTATGTACTACATTTCAGTAATTACGCACTTACCAGTCATAAAAAATGTGCGTTCTTATAGTGAGGTTACAGGTAGTATAAATAAAATTGGGACGTACTACACCGCTATTTTGATATAGACAGGTGACATACGACTTCACAGCAGCGCAAAGTTAAAATTAAATAACTTGAAAAATGTTAAATGAGTGAAATTTAACTCCATGGAACACTAATTTTTTTTTTTCTTTAAGTAAAACACTTCCGCATATGACGATTCGTCTCTGTATTCGCGCTGGAGGAGTCTGTCACTTCTCAAGTGCTGTTTATAAATACTGACATAAGACTTATTGTTAAGTAGTTTGGCGTTGCGGAGGAAGACTAATTTTTTCAGTGATCTACCTTTTCCTCTGCAGCCATCATACATCTGTTACGTGCACAACACAGACTGGCCGGGTGCTCTTTAGATTTCCACCTTTTGCATACCATCAACCTCACGCGGTCATTTACCAGTTAAAAATGAAAAAAATAATAATTTTTGACATCTGTGAATCGTTTCAGAATCGTCCACGCTTCACATCGCAATGCATCAAAAAATAAAACTTTTTCCCCATCCCTAACTAGTTCTGTGGGATTTCAACCAGGACATTTAGTAAGCGACTGTAAACAACATACGCAACAAAGTGGTTAAGGTGTTGGACTGCTAACCAGAAGATCGTGGGTTCGATACCCAGCACCATCAAGTCACCACTGCTGGGCCCCTGAGCAAGGCCCCTAAACTTTAATTGCTCAGTTGTCGAACATACATACAAAAGAAATGTAAGTTAAGTCGAATACCTTAAAAGTAAATACGCAAATCTAACACATCCTAGGTACAACTAACAAAGCTATATGCTAATAATGCGCATATTATGCACAAATGGGGCAGTGGTGGCTCAAATGGTTAAGGTGCTGAGTTGTTGATCTGAAGACCAGAAAGACCTGGGTTCAAGCCACGGCCCGCCTGGGTCCTTGAGCCCCTACCCCCTCTGCTCCAGGGGCTCTGCGCTTTGACCCCAACTTACTAAGACGGAATACCGAAGAAACAAATTTCACTCTGCTGTAACAAGTATATGTGACAAAATAAAGGCATTTTGAATGACCTTATATGGCGCTCAGAGCCTCTGTGTTTTAAATTCGGCTTGTTTTAGCAGAATCTTTCTGTGTACCTTTACCCTGTTTTTTTCTTACCATCCATTTAGATCAGGAAGTTTACCCACAATGCACTCACCGTCCCAGGGGAGACCCAGCTGGACACTAAAGTAAAGTTTGGGTGTAGGTCTTGCTTTCTCAATTATTTTTGTCTCTGTCCGCAAAAGAGGGCCTTCGGAAAGGGCGTTTCAAGTAAATCTGCAACAAGTGCTTTAATACCCTGGAAACCACTGACGAACGCTGGGGCAGCACTGGGCATGTCGTTAGATCCAGAGGGCGAGCTGTCATTTATTGTCAAAATTTGATTGGTTGATGATTCTGTCACTAATCTTTTGCTACAGATCAGATGAGACATCTTTTAACAAAAGGTTTGTGCTATTTGAAGAACTGCCCCAGACCATTAAAACATTAGACTAAAGAATAAAAATTAATTACTTAATTAAAGGAATAATAATTAAACTTAATAATCAAGGAAAATATTTTACACAATTTATTTTGGACACGGCAGAAAAGTAAAAAAAACAAGCGACTAACCTGAGCACAGAGAAAACTCTGGCCATCTTTCCAATGGCACGGATTTTATTTCTTATCACCTCCTTACGAGCTGCTGGTGCGCCTCCTAAATAATCACACACACACAGACCGACACCACACCGACGACGACACACCCGACGACACACAGACCGACACAGACCGACACACAGACACACAGACACACAGACGACACACACACACGACGACACACAGACAGCCACACAGACCGACACACAACAGACACACACAGACACACAGACAGACACGCAGACACACGCAGACAGACACGCAGACAGACACGCAGACAGACACGTTGTTCAGACTAGAATTATGACAGTAGACTAGACTAAAAATATGACACTATATAAATTATTCCAAATTCCAAAGTGGTTCCTGTCCTTCCTGATTTCCCCCCTTACCCTCCTCTTTTCACCATCCCATTCTTTTTATTGCCTTTTTTAATTCAAAACTTGCTTTTTTCCTTATTTGTTGTACCTTATTTTGCCTTTCCTTTTTTTTTAAAACCATCTTCCTTTTTCTTTTTTCCTTCCTCACTCTCCTCCTTTCTTCTTGATCTTTCTTTGCTTCCTCCGTCCTTTTCTTCTTTTTTCTTTTTCATGTTTTTCTTTCTTCATTTTTTAATCTTGCTTATATTTTTGTACACTTTCTTCACCTTTTCCTTTTTATTTCCTTACTTCCATCCTCTTTACTTTCTCCCTTCCCCTCTCTGCTCATTTTTTCTTGCTCGTTTCCTTATTTCCTTTGTTTATATTTTACTCTCTTCCCTCCTTTTTCCTACCTGTTTCCCTTTTTTCTCCTTTTCCCCCATTCTTTTTTTTATTTTTTCTGTCCTCATCTCTTTCTTTCTTCTTTACTTTTTTCTTTCCTCCCTGATTAAAAAATGTCCCTTCAATTGTTTTAATTCCCACGTTTCAAATTTTCACTTTCTCCCCAATCCCCCATTTCCTTTCTTCATTTTTTACTTTTTCTCTGCCTCCCTGAATAACAAAAAAAATCCCTAATATTTATTCCAAAATTTTTTCCCCTAAATTTTTCCTCTATTTCTTCCTTTTTTTTCATTCCTTTTCTGTCTGTTTCTTTTTTTCACTCCCACCCATCCTTTTATTTTTTGCTGTCCTCTTCCATTATTCTATTCCTGCCCTACTGAATTAAAAAAAAAAAATCTCTAAAATTTGTTGGAAAATGGCTCTGGATTTATGCATAAAGCAGACAGGAGTTATTAATCGCTCTGCTACCTTCATACAGGTCGTCTCCCTCGGACATGAGTTCGTCGTCCGAGCAGATTGACAGCACGTTGACCAGCATTTCAGTCACTGAGAAAACAAAGAACAGGCTGTCATTTACAAGCGTCCTAAAGCGGACCGAAGGCACTGAGGCTCTTTTTTAAATCAATGAAGCTCTCTTGAGATTTTAGCTTTCGATAAGTCGTTACCTTTCTCGCCGACGAAGGGCAGCGACCAAGTGAAGACGTCCATGAAGTTGGGCAGCCAGTAGGGATGAGGCGAACAGTTAAACTGTCTGATGTTCATGACGTTGTTTTCATACTTCAAGACAGCAGCTGTATGTAACGTAATGAAGAAACAGTTCGCAAAAATACAATTTCAATACAGAACAAATCAGTTAGCTAAAATTTATCATTTGAGCTGTGAATACTCTTGAAAGCACTATTGATAGCTGTATAAGGCTATTAATAATAATAATAATAATAAAAAAACAACATATTATGACACATTGTATTATATAGTCGCAATGTGTGCAATATAATATAATACAGATTATATTTGACTGCGCCAAAATTCAGAACACATGAGAAACATGAGATTTGTGGATTACTGTGAAAGTTTATTAATGGAGTGAAAGTGTATAATTTGAGCATTGAGGCGCTAAAAAAAAATCACTTTTGTAGCTTTAACAAAGATGAATTGTAGTTCATTTATACGTTATACAGTGTGATTTTACATTTGATTATTTAATTTTTCTTCAGATCTATATCTCCAGAAAAACATTAAACACCGTTTATTTCATTTACATCCTTATGTAATTATCTCTAATTATAAAGTGTATTATATTTTCACTCCCTTATTATATCACTCCCTTACAAAATCACAGGAATCTTTCAATAATCATGAATTCTTTTCTAAATAGAGCTATTCAAGTCATCAGGTGAAATTTATTTCTATATCTATTGCAGAAAAACAAAATATCGCAATGTCAATTTCTTTTTCCAATATCGTGCAGCCCTAAGTTAATATATGAACTGCAAACTAACAGGCTCAAAGTGGGTTTTTTTATTATTATTACTATTATTTTAGCACTTTTTTTCTGTTATGAATTCATTTTGCCTTGAACAGATTTGCACTCAAGTCTTCATCATTAAACAGCTCTTTAGGCGTCACGTTCTAATGACAAAGAATTTCCTGAACATGCAAATTAGTTCCTTCATTTTGCGGCTCATTTTTTAAAAAGCTGCGGGTTGAAGATCAGGATTTCATGTCAGCATTTCTAAAAAAAAATGTTTTAATTGCTTAAGGCTTTAGAACCATTGGTCAAAAAAGTCACAGTTATTAAAAAAAGCAAAGTAATTGGTTAAATTTGCCTTTGTTTCTTCTGGCAATTGCTTACACACACAAACTCTCTGGTGTCACCAAGGTAAGAATAGGTTCTCTCATCTAAGTTTGGTCTTTCTAAAGGTTTCTTCCTTATCCAAGGTTTAGAAATGTATTTTCAGAATGTATATATTTGTTAGAAAGCTCCTGTAAGAAGCCTAAATATAAGTCCTCGTGTTTGGACACTACAGAAAAACTCTGTCTCCAGGGCTTTGATAGAAAACAAATTTGGCAACCCTAATGGTGTGAATTACACAAAGATGTTCTGGATAATAAGATATTCAGAAACTTGCGCGGGTGTATAACGCGACTCTGCAGACACATACAGTGCCTTGAAAAAGTATTTATACCCCTTAAACTTTTTCACATTTTTTTCACCTTACAACCACAAACTTAAATGGTTTTTTTTGAGATTTTATGTAATAGGACGTTCTAACACATGAAAATTCGTTGATCCAAACCATTTTATTGTAGCTCTGGCTGTATGTGTAGGGTCATTGACCCTGCTGAAAAAAAGTTTCCTCAAAGCATGAGCATGCCCACCACCATTTTTCACAGTGGGAATTATATGTGTTCAGGATGATGAGCAGTGTTGATTTTCTGCCATCAGCTCTGCATACAGCACTTTGCATTTAGGCAAAAAAGTTCAACTTTGGTCTTATCTGACCAGAGCAGCTTCTTCCACGTGTTCCCTACATGGCCTGTGGCAAACTGACTTCTTCTGTCTTTCATTATTTCAACAATGTCTTTCCTCTTGCCACTCTTTCATAAACGCCAAGTACAAGACTTGTTCTGCGGACAGATTTTCCCACCTGAGCTGTGGATTTCTGCAGCTTCCCTAGAGTGACCATGGGCCTCTTGGCTGCTTTTCTGACCAGTGCTTTCCTTGCTCGGTCTGTCAGTTTAGGTGGGCGGCCATGTCTTGATAGGTTTGCAGTTGTGGCACACTTTTTTCATTTTTGGATGACGGATCGAACAGTGCTTCTTGAGATGTTCAAAGCTTGGGATTCTTTGTTTATAATCCAACCCTGCTTTAAACTTCTCCACAACTTTATCCCTGATTTGTCTGGTGAGTTCCTTGGTCTTTATAATGCTGTTTGTTTACTAGTGTTCTCTAACAAACCACTGAGGCCTTTACACAACAGGTGTATTTATGCTGAAACTAAATTATGTGGACTCTTAATAAAAGGTGACGTTTCAAGGCAATTCATTGCACAAGATATTATTTAGTGGTATCACAGTACAGGGGGCTGAATACAAATGCACTATTCACTATTCACTTTTACTTTAAAAAAACGTATATCATTTTTAATCCACTTCACAAATATGTTCTACCGTGTGTTGGTCTATTACATAAAATCTTAAAAAAATACAGTTTATAATTAAAAGGTGACAAAATGTGAAAAAGTTTATAATTAAGTATAAATACCTTTTTACTTTTTCTTTCTTTTGTGAATTTATGATGTAACCTTTCTGGAGTATTTGTCTATAGCTGTTCCCTTTAAAGAAACCTGAGCCAGTATTAGCACAGTCATAACCTGCCAGTATCGAGTGATTACCTTTGTTGTTGTACACGTCAAGATAATTAGGAGCAGAGAAAATGGTGATTAACGAGGGGAAGCCTGTTGTCTGGCTTTTTCTGTACATCCTGTACCTGTAGAGAAGAACAAACCTGCTGTTTTACCTTGCTTACATTTATACACCCACACATGGCTGAACGAAATGAGCTCAGATATGTCTAATAGTCTAAAAGTTCAATTTGGTTAGTTTAGGATTTAAAGTTTACATTTAGATTTGTGGCATTTGTTAGACGTCATTAGCCAAAGCTAGATTCACCTGAATCTAGCAGTTAAAGGGTTAAAGACCTTGCTCAGCAGCCTAGCCAAGTGGCAGCCAAAAGACAGCCAAATCTTTTAATCAGCCGTCCAACACCTTAACCACTGAGCTCAAGTCAAATAGCAAACCAGGTCACACACACACACACACACACACACACACACACACACACACACACACACACACACAAGAATGAAACAAACTTATGGTCAAAATTCAGGCAATTACCCTGCATCCTGAGCTTCGTGTGCCCTTATCACTGACAGCAGATTGTTGTTTGCCAGGAAGTCACAGACAGCAGGATAGCTAGGAGAAAAAAAAATAAGCACCACACAGTCATTTCTATCGTTCACACTGACTCTATAATGGCTTTGGCACTTCGCATGCCTCAAATACCCAAACCCGTTGTGTCTTCTGTCTCCTGGCCAGAAAAAAGACGGTCACCAAAATTCACAGCTGCATTTTGCCAGATGTAAAACACATATGCATTTTGTTGACTTTCCACTCAAGCTTCAGAACGACATAATAACTCAGTCTAACGGGGTTCGAGCTTATTTCCACAAACCGACTTGTCAATGCCCTAAAACTGGGTTCAGTATGTCTGGTACATTAGTACAGTCATGACTCATGAACATTATTATATTAGCTCTCCACTCTGAGTCTTCAGTTTGTTATAATGCAGTACTGGGGGTGCAACGATTTCCAGAAACAAACCATGTGATCTGTTATCTTTTATACAGTGCATTTTTTTTTTTTTACTCCAAACATCGCATTATTAGATGAAGGCGGACAATTCTTGTTTCTATAAATCACAGACAACTCAACTTATGATATATCGACTTCCAATTTATGATAAAACTGCCCCACCCAAAGAGAATGTTGTCCCATGCAGTTTACAAAAAAGTGACGACAGTGTGATATTTAAAAAAAAACTCACCCCTACCGTCAGCTGGTGGTTGGTGTTCACTTGGTCCAGATGTGCACTTGTTTGGTTAGTGATAACATCATTTTAAATGACCATTGCAATTAGAATTACTGGTGAGTATTGTAATCTAATTTTTGGTTTTAAAGTTGTATTCAGTCTTCTTTATCCTTTCTTAGATATTTTTGGGTGCATCTTTTTGTCTTTACTAATAGGGCAGAAAGAGACGAAACAGGGAAGATAGACCAGTGGGATGGGAAAGGACCCGAACCTGAACCTGAACCTGAACCGAACCAAGGTTGCCGGAGCGCAAGGTCACCTCTTTCCTCCCTGTTTCGTCTCTCTCCCTTTTAGGTTACCATAGGCTACTTATAAACACAGTATAGGGGTGTAGCTACTGTATATTGCCTAACACCATCGTAAGTCAAGGCTTTTCCTTATAAAGTCTGCCAGCCTGAAATCAAAAAATTTAATTTATTATTTTATTAAGTCTTCATTTTTTCTCCCTAATGGTAACTTGGTGGTGCTGGTAATAAAACCCTGATCCTCCAATTAGCAGTCCAACCTTAACCACTGTGTTACAACTTCCCAGTCACATGACCAATCAAGACGTTTTTTGATTTGCCTGAAGTTTTATTAGTGACCTGCTGGTTATTTCACCACCCACGAGTTCACAAAATGTGGATTTAATTTGCAGCTATCGTAAAACAGCATGTGAGGAAACACCATCAACCGCTGAAGGGTTTTGCTTTTGAGAGCATGCGTTGATAAACCCATGTTTAGACTTTCTTCAGCACTTCATTTAGTGATAGGGCCAAAAAGTGCTTGGTCCCCTAAGTCGCAGCTTGCAGCTATATTTATAATCATAACTGAGTTTTTTTTCTTTTGCTGTTAATTTTGTTACTTTGCACCAGAACAAATTATTACCAAAAATTACACAAAACACGTCATCACACTCTCTTCACCTGAAAAAGTACGAGCAGCCTCGCACTGAGTTGTGGTTAAAATGCTCCGAGGTCTTTTCACTGCCATAATCCTCACCCGGATCGGCCCAGATTAGATCACACATTGGTCCGAATGCTGGCGGCTCCTTAAACCTGTCTAACTGCACAAACAGACAGACAGAACATCAGATTTTATCTCTGTTTCTGAGAATTATTATTATTATTAGTCTTGTCCTGTCAACAGAAAATGTATTCCCTAAACGTAACTTATTCTACTGAGGACAGTGATAAACACAGAGAGCTGAACTTATTAAACCAATACATCAAAATACATCATCAGCTACAAACTAAAAAGTTGGGACGTAATTTTAAAGTTAAATAAAATAAAAACCTAAAAGACTTTCAAATCACATAAGCCGATGTTTCATTTACAATAGAACCTTGAAAACAAATGTTTAAACAGAGAAATTTTACAATATAGTGCACATACTATTTGATGCCTGCTACAGGTCTCAGAAGGGTTTTCATGTTGGAATTTGGTTTCATTCTTGATTCATAGTGCCTTCCAAAACATGCAAGCTGCCCTAACCGTATGCACTTACGATTAGAGATGCTGGCTTTTGAACTGAACACCGATAAGACGCTTTCTTTCTCGTCTTTTGCCTCTTTTGACACAGCGTCCGTAATTTCCAAACAATAATGTCAAATTAGTTGGTATCTGCAGATGGCTTGGGGGATTGTGTTTACTGACATTGGTTTCTGGAAGTTTTCCTGGATCAATTTAATAATGTCAATCAGAGAATCATGCCGATGAGTAATGCAGTGTTGTCTGAGGGCCCTTATGCACAGAGTTTTTGATGATGTTATGCACCTTAGATGATGAGATTTGTAATTTGACATTGAGGAACGTTGTTTATAAAGTATCCCATAATCTTTTTACGTACTCTTTCACAGATTGGAGAGTTTCTGCCCATCTTCATTTGTGTGAGACTCTAACTCTCTAACACATCCTTTATAGCTAATCATGTTACAGATCTGATGTCAATTAACGTAATTAGTTGCTAAATGTTTTTCCAGCTGAATATTTTCTAAATGCCGTTTGTAGCCCCTGTGACAACTTTTTTTGAGACCAGGAGCAGGCATAAAATTTAAAAAGGGCCCAATAAGTGCATAAAAGTGTGAAATTTCTGTTCCTTTTTCTTTTTTAATCAAATTTCTCAAAAATGTATAAACTTTTTTTAAAATTCGGGTTGTAAAAGCATCCTTCTATAAAACTTCTCCACAGCAAATAAACTCACAATTACTAATTTACTCACTTTCCTAATGTCATCCAAGCAATTGATTTCGGGTGAAAGGCCTCCGTGAACACAGAGGAACTGCTGGTTGAGGAGGGCGGCGAGGGGCAAACAGTCGAAAGCTTCCATGCATGTGTCGTACACTCGCTCCGAGTACTTGATTTTACCTGCCGAGACAAAAAAAAAAAAAAAAAAAAAAAAAGATGTAGCGGTAGAGAGCGTGAGAACGCTGAGGTTATATAATTGAAAAAATCCTAAGGAGCTCTGTCTCTAAAGTATAATAAGGATCTCATAGTACACAACATTTCTAGACCTTTCTTGTTTACCTATTCTGCACTTTGATCACTAATTAGAATTAGAATGCTAAAACCGAAACATTTGTTGGCACGATTGCCTTGTGAGTAGCGCCACTGTGATTTGGGCGTCCAGAATTCACATAGCGTGTGTATACCTTCTTTGTGGTTTTCTTCTTGGCCTTCTGCCTGGTGCCTTTATTTCAAACATCCTTCTACCTATATATTTACCTTTCCTGTACAGTACAAACTCTGGACTGTTGACTCCAAGTACCTAAATTCCTGTACCTTCTTTACCTTTTCACCCTGTAATCTCACTGTTCCACTTCCCTCTCTTTCATTCAAACACATGTACTCTGTCTTGCTACGACTGACTTTCATTCCTCTTATCTCCAGAGTAAACCTTCACCTCTTCAGGTTTTCCTCCACCTGCTTCCTGCTCTCTCTACAGATCACAAGGTCATCTGCAAATGTCATCATTGTCCAAGATAATTCCTGCCAGACCTCGTGTGTCAACTGATCCATCACCGTCGCAAACAAGAAGGGCCTCGATTCCTGATGCAGTCCCACCTCCATGTTGAACTCCTCTGTCTGACCTACTGCACAGCTCACTACTGTCCTGCTCCTCTCATACATATCCTGCAACACCCTGACATACTTCTCTGCTATTCCTGACTTCCTAATACAATACCACAGCTCTTCTCTTGGTACCCTATCATATGTTTTCTCCCAGTCTACAAAAACACAATTCAGCTTCATACGAGCATCTCTGTGCTTCTCGTTCAACATTCTCAGAGCAAAGATTGCATCTGTAGTGCTCTTTCTGGGCATAAAGCCATACTGCTGCTATCTACTACCCTCCCTAACCTAGTTCCCACTACTTTTTCCCATAGCTTCATTGTATGACTCATCATTTTATGCCTCTGTAGTTATTCCCAGTGACCAGTTGAAATAACTACAGAACACTTAACATGTGTTTCTCTAAATTTGAAAGGTTTTTTAAAAAGTGTTGTAATCGTTAATATGATTAGGGTAAATTGAGCTTTATTGGACAGTTATGAAAGGGGTCCTGAATGTCAGCTCTCTCTCTATGTATATATATATATATATATATATATATATATATATATATATATATATATATGCATATATATATAGCATATATATGCATATATATGCATATATATGCATATATATGCATATATACATACATACACACACACATTATATATATATATATACTGCTCAAAAAAATAAAGGGAACACTAAAATAACACATCCTAGATCTGAACGAATAAAATATTCTTATTAAATACTTTGTTCTTTACATAATTGAATGTGCTGACAACAAAAATCACACAAAAATTATCATCATGAAAATCAAATTTATTAACTTTGCTTCCTAAGTGGGCAGTTTGATTTCACAGAAGTGTGATTGACTTGGAGTTACATTGTGTTGTTTAAGTGTTCCCTTTATTTTTTTGAGCAGTGTATATATATCGTATATATATATATATATATATATATATATATATATATATATATATATATATATATATATATATATATATATATATATATATATATATATATATGCAGAGATAGATAGATAGATAGAAAAACAGGCAGACAGACTATAACCTACAGAAAGCACTGCAGCTGCTCTACAGTGTCATCCTTTAATACACACAAATGTAACTACTGGCAAATTTTTGTGCTATTGTTACTTTTTTAGATGTTGTACTAATACTTCATTAATGGTGTTTAAACATTGTTCGAGAGTGGACACAGCGGTGCACAGATACAGGAGCTGACAGTTGGTTGCTATTCAATTTGGTAAAGATGAACCCAATTAGTGCTCATTATTGTTTACGTGTAATGTTCATTCAGCCCTTTATTAATCTTATTACTGCTGTAGTGTCTGCTCTCACTTTCCGCTGCTTCCTATTTATTTAAAATACGCCCACAACGAGGTCACATCCAGAGCATGGATGTTTGTTATGCAAAGGGACGCAATTTGAAAGAAAGAAAGAATAAAAATGCTGCCATTGCTGCTAAGGGTGAATAATAGAGTCGATCGATTTTACACAGACAGACATTTTAGACTGAGTTTGTTTTTTTTCTCTCCTCATTTCCTTTCTGTTTTGCTTTTTTAAAATTTTTAAAGCACTTGTGTGTAGTGCACTCACTCACACTCCTGTTTAAAGGTGAAGTACTCTGTGAGATGCCGGCACTCGTGGTTGCCTCTAAGCAGGAAGAGTGTGGTCGGGTGGTTGATCTTCAGCGCCCACAAGTACAGCACACACTGCAGAGAAAAAGCCAGTGAGTCAGGGAGCATGCTATACAAGATACAACTGAATTCTGGAATTAGAATTGATTCAGTAAAGAACAGAGATGGAAAAAAAAATAAATAAATAAAAAAAATCAGGACAGCCTTGTTAAGGGGGGTATTTGCGTCAATGTTGACACAAGCGACTCATAACTATTTGTTTCCTATGTTGACACAAGCGACTCATAACTATTTGTTTCCTATTTAGGAGGTGCGCTTCCAGCACAAAACAAGTGTTTGTATTACTATGGTTTTCTCGATCTGGGCCAGGGCCTTTTCCCTCCTACTAGTTAGCTCTTTTATACAACAACTATCGAGTAAAGACTTCCTCAAACACATGCAAACCGAACGTACCACATCATTTTACCCAAGGCAGAAAGAAAGTACTATTTGTCCTTTCCTGCATATATTAGCTCACAGATTCCTGTTTTTTTTTTGACTGACCGACAGGGACAGAGTATATCCCTGTCCGGAATCGCGTACTTTCATACTATATTGTAGATGACACTGAGTATGCAAGTCAAGTAGTATGTCCAAATCCTTAGTACACAAATTACAACAGAAAGTTTCCAGATGACCTTCTACTCCCGTCTGGATAGGACATACATATGCGGAAGTGGCGTAAAGCGGAGATGCTGCACTTTTTATATGCGCTTTAAGTACTTAAGGAAAAACAATGTTGCTCGTAGTTAAATTGCAACTGTTTAACGTTAAACTTTAAAGTCACGCTGCTGTGATGTCATATGTTACGTGTCAAGATTAAATTAAGGGATGTAGTACATTGAATTTTATTATTAACCGAACCCATACTAACCGCAACCATACTACAAGAACATACTTTTTTTACAGTCAGGAAGTGCGTACTTGCGTAAATGTATTACTTGCTTAAATGTATTACATACCTGAGGAGTATGTGATTTCAGATAGAGCCTATGCCTGTACCATCCCTGGGACCATGGCCAATTTGCTCTACTGGCTGACTCCCACAAATGGCCGTTATAGCTTCAATATTTAAACTATGTTTTGTTTTTTTCTTATATCAAATTTATTGAATGCCAGCTTTTATCTCTATGTATTGTTTTTTGGACTCAAATATGGATCGATTGAGAGGTTAAATCTTTGAGACTCCCATAGCCATTTGTGGTTAAGATGATTCGCCTTACTCTTTGTGTAGCAAGGATGGAATTTCTCTCCCACCCCATTAATCTGAGTAATGTGCCTATCCTTTAAGTCTGAATTCCGCCGATACCAGAGTCATTACTTGGCCATGCTCTGGTGCTGGGAGGGACCGTTTCCTCCTGGCAATTTAAAATAGCTGACCCAATTGTGGATGTCTGTAAGCTCACATCTACTACAAGACTAAAAGTTGTGGGTACCCACAAGTAATCCTTTTCTGATATTTCAACCAATATTAAGGAAAACAGAGAGAATATACCGTCTAGTCTTTTGTTTGCTTTTAGCTCAAATAACATCACACTACACGGATTATGTGACATTGAATCAAACCATTTCTTACTGAAGGGTTTTTTTTCGTAGTTAACTTAGTTGACAATGTTTTGGGGAAATATAAAATAAGGTACATTACAAAAAAGAAAGACTTTTCTAAAATGTAGTGACTTTATTTTATAATGTAATTGATGAATGTTGAAGATGTAGCACTTGTAGTAGTATGATTAGAAAAAATCTAACTTTGTACTGGGAAAATAAGCATCAACCTTTTATAGTAATAAAATTAAAAAGAAGACTTTTTAATTTTCATGTATTGAAAAGTCTTCTTTTTTCGTTTAAATTTATCACCATTAAGAAAAAGAAACGAAAGTTTTGTCTCAAAGGCCTCTTTCGGTGTGTTAAAAAGAAAACTATTTTATGGGAGTGGGGATCATGATTTTAGATGTTGGGTAATTCAATAGATTGATGCACCAAAACAAAACTCCGGCGATTAAAAATTGTGGTGCGAACAGCTTTGTGCAACCAAAGTCATTTTGTGGATAACTAAATGACATGTTCCTTAGGGTTGCAAATGGTCCCAATGGGGTTCTACATTCAGAAAAAGTCTGTACTATAAGAAAGGATAGGGTTCAGATAAGGATCTAAGCACTAACGGTGATCCTTTAGGTTAGAATTATTCAATATGTCTCTCCACCGCAATATGAACTGAACAATCTCTACGGCTAAAAATGTTCAATTTAGTTTTAGCATTTGTGAATGACTGTAGTTCAGCTATATCTTGAAAAGGATTCGTTATCGACATCGTCAATATTTTTGTTACCAAGCGATGAGAGAGAACAGGGGGAAAAAAAGTGGTTTAAGACTTTTAAAACGTGTCCAAATAGGTACATTTTTTTTATTTGAACAAACTAGTAAATGGTAGTTTGGCAGTAGTTTTAATAGTCCAAATCTGTCCTGGTATAAGAATAAAGTCTATTGTTTTTTTGTTATATTTTTTTTTATAGGAATTGTTCTGGTTGTGTTTAAAAGTTTAAAAAAAAAAAAAAAAAAAATTAAATGAAAATTGAACATCGTTACATGCTCGCTTCACAATAATTCCCCTCCTTGCCTATAACAATTGGCTATTATCTTTCTCATCACAGTAACCCAGATGGCTATTGTGTGCAAGAAAGACAGCAATAATAAAATGCTCAAATGACGATCCGTCCCTGGAGAGTGCTTAGCTTAATTTACACATCTGAGCTTCACAGACTGCTGACAAAATCCTGCCAATGTAAGTGGTTCTGCGGACGAGAACGAGGGATAGCAGGATCCTATTCAGCAGGCTAGCAGAAACGCATACATGTATACATACAAGAGTCTCATTAGACTCCTATTTATCATCCTCTCGTCATTCTATTAACATGCAGCTCCCTGCGCTGCACTTAAATGCGAGGACGCGCTGCCGAGGTAACCAAGGACGGCAGGTGCAGACTTAAACGCCATCTGAAATAATAGACGACAAGGCTGGGGTGCGAGAGAGAAAGAGAGAGTGGCAGTGTGTGTAGGCTGGATGGAAAGCCACTACTTCAGCCTACGCATGAAGAAGAATGAGCGGAAGACTGCAGGTAATGTTGGCCATAAGCCGCCCCTCTTCAACCAACTATGAGAAAGCGAGCCGAAGAAAGAAATGGAAATTTTCATTTTCCTCTTTCTATCTCTCTTTCTCTCTCTCCCTCTCTCATTTTACCCCAAGTGTAGGAGGAAAAACAAAACCCATGTCAGCCAAGTACAGATTGAACTCCTGGAACGGGGGCTCTAAGCTTGGAGCTCGAGATGAGTGTGTGGGTGCGTCCACCGCTGCACAGAAGGAAAAAACAAGGACAAACTGTGACGTTATTAAACAGGAGGGAAAAAATATCTTTTATTTTCCCCGTCTCGCTGCGATTTGTTCATGTGAGCCATTAAAGTGCATTGAGCAATTACACGGAGCAGGAACGCGCACACACATTTAAGAAATAAATAAATAAATAAAATCACTGACAGCCAGGAATCTTGAAGCACAGGATGAGGAAGCTCAGGAACTTTCAGGTCTTCTAATAAACAATTTGAAACACACAAACTGACAACTGATCTGTTTTATATATAATTTTAAATCTGGGATGATGCCAACAAAAACGACATAAAGGGTTCACCAAGCGAACGTTACAGAACATTTTTGGCGATCATATGTATTTTGATAGATGTTTTTTGCTGCTAGGCTTGATGTCACTAGGCTACTTTTATATCTTACCTCTTCTATTCCTCAGAAAGAATCAACAGAATCAAGCGTATTTTGGAAGCAAGGTCGCCCTAGGTCGAGCGCCGATTTGTGAATAAAGACTGTTTAAGAGTGCGAGTGTTACAGTAGTCGTGCTGTAAAACGGAAAATGATATAAAAATAATATAATTCTAGTTTCACAAGCCAGCGACCAGCCTTGTCTGCCCTCAACCTTTTATCACATATTACACACACACACACACTGTTTTTAAAAGTTATTTCGACTCCATGTATTAAGTGATCTAATTCATTTTTTTTCTCTAATGTGGCACAGATGGGATATGACCAATGTTTATGGAAGCAGGAATAAAGCACATGTATTCAGATATTTTTAGATTGGTTATAGGGCTCATTCATATGTGGAAATAAATGTGACATAAATCAGATATGTACAGATCGGATTTTCACCTGTCAACACAATTCATATAATCGTTTTTTTCTTTTCTTTTCTCCACCTAAAGAAAGCATTGTTTTGCCAACTATTAGATATGGGGCGGAAAAGCATAAATACTAAATAATCTTTTTGTCCTCGTCCTTTGAGTTCATTGTTTACACTACATATTCCGGTTAGTATGTCTACGTTTGGTTGTTTTGCCGTGTCTAGTGTAAATGCAGATATTAGATACGGGTCAGTTTTAAAAACAGATTGTCAAAAAAAAAAAAAATCGGATACGGCCACAAAATTTGTAATAAATGACCTGTAGTGTAAATGTGCCCTTTGTGTATTTGATCTATTTTAATGATAATTTATAGTTTTAAATTTGTATTTTTATTATTTATATTCTTTACAGCTGTTTCATAAAGAATTTTTTTTTTTTAAATGTTTATCCATCAAGTCCATTTACTTCACACGCTTCAGAAAATTCTAAGCAACATTCTATTCTTCTGACCAATTTTTTTAGCTATTTGTTTTCTTTTTTTAAGTATTGCAATATGTATTGTATTTTAACATCGTGATATACTATATCGTGACTCATGTATCGTGATAGATATTGTTTAGTGAGGCCCTTGCCAATACACAGCCATACTGTTTTTGGTTACAGAGTTTTGATACATCAACAAAAATATATAGCAGGATAATATACACATGAAAAAAACAACAAAAGAAAACTACACAGCTTTGCACACGTACCTCGATGCTGAAATATCCTCTGTCAACGTAGTCGCCCAGAAAGAGGTAGCGGGTGTTGTCGGGCGATCCGCCCACCTCGAAAAGCTTCATCAGGTCAAAGAACTGCCCATGAACATCACCACATACTAAAAAAAAATAATAATAATAAACAACAAACAAAAATAACTACTAATGGAAACCTATAAAATATTAAGCTTATACGATACGCTATTATTCAAAGACTATAAAATAAAAATGATGTAAAGAAAAGTTCAGGAAAATAATTACAGTATGTTAACATGAACAAAAAAAAAAGTTATTTTATTCACCTCACACACATTTTAACCTTTTACAAACAGGCGTTGGTGCTAAATATGCATTTTATTTTTAGCTAAATGAACACAAATTTTAATAAAAATCTTTTTTTATTACTTTATTTAAAGCAATAGTGAAGAACACAACTTTTTGGTACTATAAGCATCGGAAATCAGCTCAGATCTGCACTGAGATCAATGTGAAAATCAAGAAAAAATAAAAAAGGCTTGTCTGTGCCGGCTGAATCGAGTCTGGCATCTAAACTAGAAGCGTGTGTGTAAAAAAGAACCGATGAAAACTCACACCTCCGCACACCTTCTTACATCAGGGCTGCATTGACGAGGCTGCTGTTACTTAGCAACAAAAGGTACCGGGGGCGAAGTCGCATCACATCTAAAGCATCTCACATTCCTGAGAGTGTCACGTCGGCTAGAAATTTTAGCTAAGGGTGGAGGAAAAAAAAAAAAAAAAACGGATTGTGGACTTGTAAGAGTATTGCTGAGGGTAAGAAATATCCAGGTGTCTGTATTTGTTAGGGAAACATTTTCATCTTTTTGGAGGAAAAAGTGAGTGAAACGTAGAAAGTGTGTCATCTCTCAGCTTGGATGGATTGTTGAGGGATTTGTTCTGTTTCTGTGCAAACTCATTAAACTGAATATAATCACTACTTTTACTAATATCCCGCACTAACTAAATCTAAAAATACCTCAGTATCCCACCTGTCGTAAACCCACACAAACGTGAGGAGAACATACAAACTCCACACAGAAAAACCCCTGCAGGGATACAAACCTGGGACCTTCTTGCTGTGAGGCAACCATGTTAATTACAGTAGGATTTATTAATCAGACATAAATTAAAATAAGGATTTAATAAAATCGACTCAATGGTAGGAAGTGATAGAAAGGTTGGTGCAGCTTTGCAGTTGCTATAGGACCCATCACAACTTGTAATGACACCGGCGTTTTTAACAAAGCTGATGACTTTCTCACCAGTAATGGGCGCGTCCACCTCGAGCATGCACTTCTCCTGCCGCAGGATGCTGGCACCTTCGTTTATGATGCGCAAAGCGACCTCTTCCTCCACACGGCCCTCCTTGACCAGGTGGCTCTTCAGCAGCTCTGTGTTGGGTTTGCCATTCACGAACAGTTCCTTCATGGTGAGTCGCTGGTGAGGCGGAAGGGGAACAGCTGCAGCAGGGAACAGAGAATAAGTAGTGCTTAACAGACTGAATATATATATATATATGTATATATACACCTTTGATGCAAGCTTACATGGAACGTGCTTTTCCAAGCTGTTTTATTTGTCTTGTAGTTAATCATAGATTTGAACACAATTACCATATTGAAAACTGCATCTTTACCCTTTTTTCACTCAATTAATAACTCTAACACGTATTTTGATATAATCTTGTCATTGACCTGCAGCCGGAACTACTTTCTGTACAGTTCTGCAAAATGTATGTGGTTGAATCTCTATTATGGTGTCCCATGCCCATTAATCACAGAGGTTCTGGAGACACTTTTTGTCCAACTGCACCCTAAGGTCGATCAACATCCATTAGATGAAGACCTGAAGGTTAACCTGCAGAGATTTATTTACTTACAAATTGAAAAACTGAGTCTGTGACATACATTCCCGCATATATATCTAATTTTTTTTTTGGACCTTTAATTCTTTATTTATAGCAGGTGAATCCAGCAAAACCATTGGGAACATCATGTATTGAGGAAGTGGTAGCTCAGTGGTTAATGTATTGGACTGCTGATTGAAAGATTATAGGTTCAATCCATAGCACCACCAAACTTTTAACTGCTCAGTTGAATAGAAAACAGGAAAAATGTATGTTGCTGTGGATAGGGGCATCTGCCAAATGTAAACGACTGAAGATTTTAATAGTGTGTATTTTTTTTTCTATAATTTTCAGCAGTAGCTGACATTTGTAGGGAGTCCTTGTCTGTTCATGACACCCGGAGTCACAGTAAAGCCCACCGCTTGACAGCTCTTCCCTCGTTCTGTCAGCAGTCTCCAGGAGCGTGATGGAAATTACAGGGAAAGTCAGTGGCTGGGCGCAAAAGCTGCCTGAGTGCTGTCAGACTCCCCAGTCCCACACAGTTCCATCAAAGCAAAATCAATCTGGTGAATCAGTCAATCTGTGTGCTGTGGATGTAGAGAGGGTTAGCAATTCACACGAAGGCTGTGTGTTCCATACAAGCCCAGACAGCCTTATATGCTAGTTACTTTAAGGATTTTTTTATGTTCCTGGAAAGTGCTTTTGCCCTTTGTAACAGTCCTAAGCAAAATTGCAGGTTTTCCAACAAAGGAAAGTTTTCAGGTCAAAGATGTTCACGCTTTGCAGTTCCTCAGTAAGGCTGTTTAAAGGCAAGGAACCAAACATTACATTTACATTTTTTAAGAATTTAGCAAATGCCCGTATTACTTTTTTAAAATTATATAAGCAGCTTGGGGTTACACACCTTAACCACTAAGGTGTTTGACTAGAATGTGTTTTCAAGGGCATTTTGTTGTTCAATAAAAGACCAGGAGGACCTGGGTTTAAGCCCCACCACCGCCAGTTAGCCACTGTTGGGTCCTTGAGAAAGACACGACCCTTCCTGCTCCAGGGGCGCTGTATCGTGGCATGTATGTTAGGTTGATTGGTGATTCGAAATAAACAACATTATATCATTTACAGCTATTCAGTGCCATTGATTTCTGCTCAAAGCCAAAAGAACCCGAGAAGAAGTTAAAGAAATTGTCCTGATTTGATGAATTGTGTATTTACAAGAATTCTTGGGTCTGTGCATTTATGTCGATGTCACCGTGTATAACTAGACTTCAGTTAGTCCAGAATGCACCAGCAAGGGTACTTGTAAACTTCTGTGCCATTATGATCCTCCAGGCCTACTTAGATTAAAAGGTGCAGGCTATTCATTGGTCCCTCAGATAATGAAAACGACAGCAGGGGCAGATCTTTCTCTTACAAAAGCCCCAAAGTTATGGAACAGCCCTCCAATTAGTGTTAGGGACTCAGACTCAGTGTCGAGGCTGAAAACGCATTTATTCAGCCAAGCCTTTGATCTGTAGTTTTTCTTAAGTAAAGGAGCAGAACTGGAGAGATCATGGAAATAGATTGTCTGGGATATTTGTATGCTGTCGTTCCTCCACTCTTACACTTTCACTCAGGTCTGTGTAACCCCTGGCCCTCTCTTTTAGTTATGCTGCCGTATCTAGTCTTGCCATGGTCCCGAAATCTACACAATATGTCCTTAACTTTTACACATCTCTTCCACATCAATACTCTTAATAATCCATATCTTTCTCTTTCTCTCTCGGGGTACCAGCGAGCAGTTTCCTGCCCCTTTCCCTGATTGCAAGAAGCTTCGAGGATGGACTGGGACTCCCTCAGCCCCACTGAACCAAGGCTACAGTTTACACTACATTTGATCATTACAATATGCTGTAATTAAAAATAACATCACCCAAATAAGGATGGGTTTCCTATTGAGTCTGGTTTCTCTCAAGGTTTCTTCCTATTTTGTCTCAGGGAGTTTTTCCTTGGCACAGTCGTCTTCGGCTTTCTCATTAAGGACAAACTTACACTTTTTACTGTTACTGCATTTTGTCTAAAGCAACTTTGAGACAATGTCCGTTGTTGAAAGCTCTATACAAATAAAATTGAATTAAATTGAACATATACCACCTTCCTAAACACTGGAGCAGAGCAATTATTGTAAGGATCTTTTTTAACAGTCTAACACTCCAAAAAAGTTTTGAAGATGGTTTGAGAAACATGCAAAATATTTGGTATGAACTTTTATTTGTCCTTATCTCAATCTGATCAGGCATTTGTGACAAACAAGTGTAATCTATAGAGGTCTCAAATCACAGCTTATAGAATCTGCTGCTGAGTCTTGATGCGAGATCTCACAAAAGTAAATACACCCCTCTCCTACTTCAGCAAACATTTAGCATTCTTCTCAAAGGACAGTACTATAGAAATAAAAGTTGGATACATTTCGGAGCAGTCAATGTTCAGTTTGTATAAGAGAATATATTACCTGTCCTCTGAAAATAACTTAACATGCAGCCATTATTGTCAAACTGACTACTGACTACTGTATGATCAACATGTCACCTCATGGCAAAAAAAAAAGAAAAAAAAAAACTATCAGAGGATTTGAGAAATAGTATTGTTACTCTCCACAAAGACTACAAAAAGATCGGTAACATCCTGAACCAGAGGGTTTTTCAAGACAGGTTCCACCTATAGCGATTCTATGGACCATATCAACCACTGTTACAAGCGGTTTTAATCATATTACTTAAAAAAAGTTATTAATTATAGTTACAAGTTACTTCTTAAGAATAGTAACTGACATACATCATTATAATATTAATTAATTAATAGGAAAAGTAACTATTATATTTATGTTTTAAAAAGAATGTTTAAATATACAAAATAATAGCCGGCACCAAGAGGTAGTGGGTTAAGGCGCCAGCACCCACATGCACAAGTTGTTGCTCTCGTGCTGTTGGGTCCTTTCAGGTCCCACTTTTCTTCTCTATCTAACCCAATTTTATCATTCTGTCCCATCAACAAAGGCATGTAGTTATGTAGTCCGCCTGTTATGTAGTTATCTCCCACTCTCCACACCATCAGTTATGTTTCACACCCCTCCAAACGCGCATTTTATTGTCAGTAACAGTAGCAGTTCGTTTGATTATTCACATGTTGACTCCCTGAATACCCACATCTTAACAAGTCAGCACAAGGGCATGACCCGTATGGGATGTCCCGTATAGCCAGTACATACAGCTTTATTCTATTTATTGGGCAGAATCTGGTCTATCCGTTCTATCCATGCTGGACAGGAAGTGGGCTAAATCAGAGTTACCCATGGCATATCTCTTCAACTTCTTCGTCTCTATATGGACTCTGCTTTGGGCAGTGGGAATGTAAAAATAAACAGTAGGCACTTGTGCGTCCACAAAGCAGGCTGGAAAAGGGACACTAAGCTGGGTACGGGCTCTAAGTAGAGATTAGGCAAAGCCTCTATTAGCTGGGGATTCCAGGTTCAGTGTGTTTATTTTAAGATTTCACATTGCTAGAACAGGATCCTCACTGTAACGTTCACACGAATAAATGTAGAGATTGACTAAAACTGGTAAAAAAAGATATATATATATATTCATAAATCTCAAGTCTACAAGTGTCAGCGCATATTTTCTAACCCTGTAGAGTTTAAAGGCTTCATCAAACAGATTGTTATGCCTGAACAAAAGTGTCTGGAGATTCTAAGTTCTGGATATTTGAAAGACAAATAGACACCTGGATTTAACTGCGGTCTGTTATTAGTCCAAACACCATGGGTTGGGTGGCATTAGCCGCTTTTAGCAGCACTCCATCCTTAACTTACGCACTGCTATGAGTTTAGCTGGCAGACTGTTGTTTAAGGATTTTTCAACCTTAACAACATTAATAAAATCAGTAGACAAACTAAATATTACTATGCTCTTCTTCAGCAAAGAACAAATATGAACGAAGCAAAAGGGAAATTTATCAGTTAACACCCATTCATACACTGGCTGAACCTGTTTTAAAAAACAGAAATCCACCTTAGCAGCACAACACAACACTTTACGTAGAGACTAGAGTGTAAAACGCTCAGAAATGAATAGAAGGGCATCACACCTAAAAAGGGGGCTCAGGTTGCGAGTGAAAAAACAGGTGTTGATTGTGGTTTGCTAGCATGCACTGTTTAAGCCCGCTTGCAGCTACAAAGAGCAGACATATGTAATAACATCTCACAAAAGCGCTTCGCAGAAAACTAAAATAATCTTTAGAATTGAATTAGGGTTCAATCTGAATCCAACATCGACGCAGCTTATCAAAGCCTTAAGTGCCAAGAACGCTAAATTTGGAGAGCGTGGTTCTGGCTTGAGCAGCACCGGTAATAAATTCCATTCTTTTTCCTTTACTGCAAGTACCTACTGTTCCAAACCTGCCAATTCACTTCTTGGCCCTTTCTTCCCCTTTTCTCAGTAATTGAAACCCTCACATTCTTAAAGACCCAACGTAAGACCAATGGTTAAATCTTCCAGAAAGTCAGAAGGGTATGCCTCCAGGGACCCAGCTGGAGTTATCCAAAACAGGCTGTCGGTATTAATGAGGTCCGAGTGTCCTAGTGGATCTAAGAACTGGTATCTGCTACATGGGACTGGACCAGGCAGAAAATCTTTTAGTCAGCTTATTTTTAAAACTCCTGTTTAGATTTAAACACGTACACAGAAACACACCATCCCAGAAGCAGTATGTCAAAGTTTAAGAACTAACATGGGTGAATATGTGTAGACGAGGACATAAAGGACCTGTGCAAGAAGCTTTCTATGATAGAAATGTATTTTTTCAGCTTACATAACCGCAGGGTAATTTAAGATCCGTAGCTGGGCATCTTGTTAATATGGAGATATTTTTAAGAGCAAGGACGAAAGTGAAGAACCTGAAGGAAACCCATGGAGACATGAAGAGAACATGCGAAACGTCTGACAGAATAGGATCAGACCCGGTTCCCCCCAAAAAACAACACAATTAATACAAGGTAGATTTAGATATGGCAGACATCCATGCAAGATACTTTGGCTGATTTGTTTCACCTCCTTCCTCAAGCAGCATCAATTTATGACTTGACACAGAGGAAAGACTAATAGTCCTAGTTTAGTTCCCTAGACTCAGTTTACCCAAACAAACATCGGGAATAGAAATTCTACATCTGCATTTACATAACTGTCCCCGATTGGAAGCTTCAGACGCAGACCATAAGCATCATGATGATGGACAGACACAGACCGGTAAAGGTACAAGGGGTGATGTGGAAACATCTGTATTACAGTCAATACTTTAAGCAGATGCAAAACTTACATACAGACAAGAAGACAAGAACGTAGTGACAGTGGAAATGTGGACGTGATGTCTAATGTAATATTGTTTTGCAGCTACAAAAGTCCAATCTAAAGGGTTTAGTACACCTGGATTAACCCACAAGACAAAAGATTGAACTAAAGACTTTCATTTAAACTTTGGCTTAAAGCAAAGAAACTTACTTTTTATGATACGGTCAGTGGTCGACTGTTTTTCTTTTGGTTCTTTGCCTGACATCTTCACTTTGATTGCCCGAAATTTATTGGATTTCCTTCAAAGTGCCCACAAAGTCAGTAGTGCACTGTTATCCAGATGTTTCTTTTGCTTTGTCCAAAAAAAAAAGAAAACTAATTATTTAGTCATCAAGATGAACAAGTCACGAATGCAAGTGACAGGAGCATTATTATTAATTAGTGACAGTTTGATAATTGCTATAGTAACCAGGAGTGGGTTTTTTTCGCGGGAAAACTAATGTCACTGGAAGCAGGATCTTCTTTCCAGATGTTATTGATGCATTTTGCAAGACAGCTGCGTTAATATTTATTAAACTCCAGCTTCGGACAATAAAGCAACAAGATGATGATGATGATGATGATGATGATGATGATGATGATGATGATGATTAGTCTTGGTACGCTTGGTACGTTTTGAGCGTTAATCCGATTTTCCACTTTTTCCCAGTCAGAATGTCAAACTCGCCAAGAAACTCCCGTCTTTCTTTCTCTGTCTCTCCGTGTCTTCCGCTCCTCGGCGCCGGTTTAATGTGTCTCAGACGTTCACGCTGAGGGTCAGTAAACAGCGGGACCTGAGCTCCCCTCCCACTCCGCACTGACCGTGTGCTTCCGACTCTGGCTCGTCCCTCCTGCTCACCTCAGATTAAAAACGTTTATCTCCGAGATTTCCGACAACATGGCGGAGTCGGAGCCCCCGACGTCATGACGTCATCGAGAAGCGTAGCAACTCCCGACGACTAGCCGCGAACTGAGAGACACCCGGCTTCAAATTGCTTCTCACTCACTTCACTACTGCACTACTTTAAAACACTTCACTGCGGCTCATTACACCCTACTTAGTAAACTTTATATGAAATAATGCACGGGTTTTTTTCTCTTATTAGAAGAGATTCTTCTTTATTAACATTTCTGATACAAATATTTATTTCTTTAAAGATAAATATAACGTTTAGATGTTTTTTTTTTTTTTTTTTAACCTCAGTCACACAGACAAAACTGAGGTAAGTAACTAGCAGCAAGGCTAGTTTTTTTGTTTACTTGTTAAAAAGTTTTTATTTAACATTCTTTTATTTTATTTTTTACTATGTTTTTTCATGTTAAATATTTTAGATTTTTTTTGCAAATATTGTAATATTATTCATCACATTTTTATTATCCAAAATTTTATTATTCATCTTATCTATATCTATCTATCTATCTATCTATCTATTATGAGGGTCTATCTCTCTCTCTTCTCTCTCTCTCTCTCTCTCTCTCTCTCTCTCTCTCTCTCTCTCCTCTCTCTCTCTCTCTATATATATATATATATATATATATATATATATATATATACAAAACAATTCTTTCCCCACAATGAGGCGCTATATTCACTTGAATGTGATAAAATTCAGCTTGGCCTTAAACCGACTAAGTTTATTAGTCAGAAATGCTAGAAAAAGTTAATGATTACCAAATTATTGTTTGGGGAATAAATTATCTTGGAGCAGATGATTAATTAGTTTGGCCTGCTTAACCTGATATTTTTAACAGGCCACTGTTTTAGGGGTGGGAAAAAAATCGATTCATCAATGCATCGTGATTCTTTCTCCTAACGATTCCTGAATCGCTTCTCAAAAGTCCAGAACCGATTCTAAATTCATATAAAATCGCGACGATGCGCGAAACAGAAAATATAATATAGATATATTAAAATGATAAGTGTGACCGAGTGTCCGTCGCAGGTTTGCCTAAACACTTAAATTTAAGAAAATAAAGAACGAAAGCAGTCCAGTATGTACTATATGTGTATGTAGATGCAAACACGTATTCACAACTTTTTTCTTGTCTCACACCCCTGTGCACATGCACTCTCACTAAATTATGGCAAGAACATTAAATCACTTACTAGAACACTCATTTTAATGAATATCTATAAATTAAGAGTCCCTAACTAAGCAAGCCAGGCGACAGCGTCAAAGAACCAAAACTCCAGCGGTGACAGGATGAAGAAAAAAACTAGACTCAGTCAGGGGTCAGTTCTCCTCTGACCAGATAAAGGTAGAAGAGCTTCTTCATCCTGAACACAACTATGTTAATTAAAGAAAATTTATTAAACCAAACCATCAGTTTTAAGATGGATGATATTATTCCAACTATAAACAAAAACTATAGAAACTAAAATTCTGGTTAAAATGTAAAGATTTGAACGTGTTTATACAGCAGAAGAATTAGGAAAAAAAGCGTAGATTAAGAATCGAATCATAAAGTACCTAAAGATTCTCACCTCTACTTGTGATATGTTTTTACATGAATATAAATTAACGTGGTTAAAATATTAAGACGTCCAGAGGAAAAGCAGTAAAGCAACACCATGTCCATCTTTTTTTTTGAAACCATATTCTTTATTATTCTTAAAATAAACACAGGACAACTTCCCTGTTTCCCAAGACAAAAATACAACAATCTAATACAAGAACATGATCAGTATATTTAACATTAGAAGTGTACATACGACCATGCTCAAACAGCCATGTTAGATTTACATCACGACATCAAATATAATCATGTATAAGAATACACAAACTCACAAGGTGGGCGAAATGCTGGCTGCTGCCCCGCACCGCCCCCCCACCCAAACGACTGCTGACGTACCTCTGCTAATCGGCTGTTTGCGCATTCTATTGCGAATAAGACCACTGGTCTATACCTATACTTTACAAGAATGAAGTGAACCGAATAAGTTGTGTTGAAAAAAACCTGAGTCGGGTGGCTGGGAAAGAACAGAATGGCACATAAGCTCAAGAAAATATGGTAACAGTGTGTTTAACATTTAATTCCACAAGGCACTTTCAATCCTACTTTTAACTGGTGTCTTACAAAGCAACTTTTAGTCTTGAGTGCAAGAACGCTGATCTGAGGTCTGGGGTCTGGTCTGTAGCACCACACCCATTATTAAAAGGCATCGGATCTGAATTGACATTAGGATGATTCAGCATATTTTTGCATAAGGTAACAGGATTCAGCCCCTGGTCTCGGAGTACCTGATGTAGATGTTATCGTTTTTCTGCTCCCAACACAAATGATTTAACTAATGAGCTAATTGACAGCCGTTCTTTAGTTATTGCAAGTGTGTAAAAAAAAAAAAAAGCAGGAAAATGCTGGAATTTGCCAGCAGGACCTGGGGTAGGAACCAAAAGCCTAGATATAAGCTTAAGACCAAGTTATAGAATGTACACACATGGCCTAAACCATGCAGCATTGAGTAGCATCACATGTATTTCTACAGCATAAAGGAGCAAAAGTGACAGTCGCGCTCTGGTGTGTTTAGACAGCTTGAATTATTGGTTACATGTTTAAAAGAGACCACAGTGGTATCTAACCTCACAAGTTTCAGATGGCTACTACCAGTAAACCAGTTTCACAGTAAAGTTGTATTCTGGAAAATTTGCAGAAACGGACATTTATTGACATGCAGTATCCATGGAAACATATTGAACGGAACCCGTCTAGTTCCCTGTAACGTGATTAATGTATTCATTACATTTAAATGTCTTTTACGTTTCTAGTCCACTCCTACTTTAAAAAACGGAACCGAATCGAATTTAATCTTAACTATCGCAGTTGTGTGTGTACAGAAAAAAACCCAATTGAAAAGAAGCAACAAAAATATAACAGAAATAAGCAAACGATTCTGGTTCACAACAAAGACAAAAAAATCTGTCTGCGTTATCCTTTTTAGCAGTCATAAAAACAAAATCTTTATAAAGGTTAAAATTTTAAAATGCCTTTATATAATCAACGCTAGTGTGGCTGTAAATAAAAGCTGCAGGCTTCGTATTTATTATTTTTAATGTTTAAATATAGTTTCTTTTCTGAACTATGATCAATAGTCAGTTTAACGGATGCACTTGGGCCTTGCACCTTTATTACCAATAATTAAAAGTTTGCCCATTAATATGTATTGTACAAATAATTATTATTGACTTGACACGTTAAAGTGTTTACTTTTCAGTGTTAGTACACAATAACAGACAGTGCAAGAAACGTACAGCTCAGCGGGTGATTTATCCCAGCATGCAAATTTACCAAATCTCTACCTGTGCAAAGCTTGATATTCTTTCACTGGCACGCTGCTCTGTCTTCCATAACTTTAAATCTGCTCATTTTTGTCCTTTTTCACTCACAACAGGACAACCATACAAATGTGTTTGGCCAAAGTAACTCTTTATCCCCAGCCCTAAAGTGAATGACGAAATTATTAAGGAACTGTCTGTAATGTCTTTAACGTTAATCTATTTGGGACTAGGATTATCAATCCATGGCCTACACGGATTCAGACCAATGCATTCCAATAGCATCATAATAAACATAATCATTGTTAATAATCTCTATAAAATTTACTCAGACTTTTATCCTTAGTTAAGCCCCGGGACTAAAACTGAATCTGGAAAGTCAAATACACCTTTCCTACATGTATATAACCGGGGATGTTACATAACAAAAAGGTTTTATTTTGCCACCAACATCAGTGACAAATTTATTACAGAAATAAAATGTTTTAAAGATTTAACATTGGACCATATCAGGCTTCACCTTTGACCATTTAATTTCCACTGGGCTCCTAACACCCTGGAGTGGGCAACAACTGGAAATGAATTCCTGCCTAACACAACCAGGTAAGGCACCAAGTCAGGAGTTAGATGTTAGGTAGCCAGAGAAATCTTAAATTAGATCTCAATGCCAGAAACACAAAAGTCTAAAGTGCGATTTAAAAAAAAAAAAGGTACCATTGCTGACGCTATTTTTTTTTTACTTGTAGAAATGTCTAGACAACCCCCTAGTTCAACAGACATCCAGCATGTTAGTGCGTTCAGAAGGTCACCGCTGGACTTCTACTGCATAGAGTGTTCCTTTTGAAGTGGATGAAACTGTCAGATCACTGTAGAATAAAGCCAGGTTGAGGAGCCAAACGTGGGGCAGATCTCTGTGGCACTGGTGGAGGGTACTGTGGCATGCAGAGGGATGGGTACCCAGGCTGGGGCTGTCTCACACGGGGTGGGATTGGTGGGTAAGGTGTAGCAGAAAAAGCCAGTACTGGAGCAGGCGAAGACTGCGCACTGACATTTTTGATGGGGGGAAGTGGGGGGGCTCGTCTAGGCTGTGGGCCTGGAGCACTGTCAGGCTCTCTCTGAAGGGGAGCAGGTGTGTAGACTAGTTCATTGTGAGGAGGGACCTGAACAGCCGCTGGTGATTTCAACACCAGTTCCTGCAGTTTCTCAATCTTCACTCTCCGCAGATGAGCCAGTTTGCGCTTGTTCTGGTACTCGTCAACAAAACTGTCCAGGGTTAAAGTGCCATCAAGGAAAGAGTCAGCCATGTACTGTTTAAGAAGGAAAATGCATTGGGTTAATATCAGGCTTGCTGCGATAGTCTGTGTTGAAGCTGCAACACTGGTTAGGTCACTTTAATAATTATTTAAAGTGACAGTCACATCACAGATTAGAAACAGAAGTCATATTTCATTTAATTAATAAAAGTTCTGTGTTCAATATAAGTGATTCATTATTGACAGTATTGATCAAGTAGACAAAATAAGCAGTAATTACATGATGTTTTGCATAGCGGAGTCTTTTTGTTTATTTGTTATAGATGTTGTTCATATGTTGTTAAGTCCTATATAAATCCAAACCGTATATTATGAGAACTTTTTGAGCTATTGCAGAACACCCGCAAGGCACATGCGGGTAAGTGGTTACCTCAGTTTCCTCCTCGATTTTGGCTCCTTCTGCCTGCAACAGTGCAAGCAGTGTGTCCAAGGACGTGTCGCCAGACTCGTGGTCTGTAAGAAAAAAAAAGGAATAAAAGTTTTTTGACATCAACATGGTACACAAAAGAGCTGGTATGGAACATAATGAAATGTACAAGACCCTATAAAAGAGACAATAAAAAGATTATAATGTGCAAGGTTTGTCGTGTTCCCAAGTCGAATAATTCTGAGGTACAGTGCAGGACTATTAGACAGAGAATTAAATCTAAATTATCGTCCAGTGAGGTAACAGAGCAGATTTTCTGATACTATGGAAGCCCATTTCTGCCATTTGTTTTGAGAAAAAAAATGATCAGTCATAATGAAAAAACTCACAATAAATGATATGGGTTTTTTTCCCCCAAAATGATAACCTAGTTTGACTTGATCCTAATAATAATTTAGTATCGCACAATAATAACATTGTAATTATGACTCATAGCATACTACTACACTGACTATGCGGCAGTCTGTGGTGAGCACACACTACAGAGACTGGCAGTCACTGAAAGGCTACATGCTGCCAGATTATCCAAACTGTCATCTGTTCTCATCCTTCTGGACCTTTCAGGCTCAGAACTAGTTTCTCTCCATTTCTCCCTCTATACCCACTCATTTGGTAAAGTTATTTCCTCAAATGTGTTTTCTTAACATCGTTTTGCTGATGACACCCAACTCACCTTTTCCACTTCCTCCCTCAGACATTACAGCTTCTGCCCAGATCTCAACTTGTTTGGCAGACATGCTGTTTAGCTGAAAACTTAATCCAAGCAAAACAGAACTTTGTTCCCCATGCCAGGATCTTGCAATCACTACGAACAAGTCGCTGATCTTCCATTTGACTACTGTTGCTAACTCAATTCAATCCTGCCATTTTATTACAAGATGAGGAGGACTTGAATATTTATATCTACTCAGACCATTCAGTGCCTTGTGCCTTTTTTTGTCGTTTCTAAACTCGACTACAGCAACTCGCTGCTAGCAGGTCTACTTCTGAGTTCTATTTTTCGGCTGCAGATGATTCAGAATGCAGCTGCGCAAGTTGTTTATAACCTGCCAATATTTTCTCACACCACCCCAGTACTGCACTCCCTGAACTGGATTCCAGTAGCTGCACGCATCAGAATTAAACCACTGATGCTTACCTACAAAGCCAAAAATAGAGCAGCACCCTTTTATTTTAAAGCGCTCATTATTCCCTGCATTGCACCGCGCTCCCCTCAGATCCACAATCGCCATTCGACTGGTTTCACCATTTCCTAAGACACAAGAAAGGTCTGCCTTAAGACCCTTTTCTGTTCTGGCACCAAGATAGTGAAATGAATTTTCCATCAATGTTGTAAAGAAAAGTCAACAATGTCAGTGCTAATAAAGGTTATTACGAATTTTTATTATTATGACTTCCATATGATACATCTCTGCAGACCTGTGATAAGATAGAAACCTGAAAGACCAGCACTTACATAATAAATGACGGCTATGTTGATATTAATAACCTTTTTCAATTCTTAATTAGAAGCTTGAGAGTTCTGTATTGTTGTTTATTAAAAATAGGAAGTGACCAATGCCCAAAGAGCATAAAACAATAACTGTCTGTTAGTGGAGAACAGAAAGTGCTGTGTCAAATATAATTTTGTGAGCAATATCTGGACACAGACCAAGATTCTCCTCTTTTCCTGGATATCAAGAAACGGGATTTCCCAGTCCCAACCACCAGATGTAATAGCTATAATCTACAGCTGAATCAACATGAAGTGATTTTAATAGGCTGATATACTGAAAAGAGATAAAAGCTATTTATGGGGGTGGATATTCTCCTTTTGGGATGCTACAGAAAACTGACAACCATTACTAATACTTTTGCTTATTCTTATATAGAACACTAAAAGACTAAAGAAAGTGTTGTTTCACAAGTTCCTTGTGAGAAGATTTAATTAATCCACAGCAAATAATCCAGTTCCTATAACAGGACTTGCATCGTGATGGGCCTACTTCTATTCTGTTAAATACCCTATGCAGGCATAAAATAGAAGGGTTGCACAAAAGAACCCTAGCCTTCCATTTAAACCCTGTGTACTTAGGGAGGAAAGCTACTAGCGCACATACCAACACTGTTTAATGTGGACACATTTACGGTTACAACGTGTGGGAGACTCCCATATCCAAAGCGATATGCGAGTTTTGAAGTCTTTATTGATTAATACAAAAATACTAGAGCGAAAATAATACCATCAGTCTAAATCTGTAATAAGATGAAATGTATTAGGAGCAATAGAACAATCTTTTTTTTTTTTTTATGGCAACCAAATTGATGAGTGGTTTAAACTTAAGCTTGAATGTTTATGCAGTAACAGAACTGGTGACAAACTTTCACTCTATTATCAAACCTTGCAATTAACCCACAAATTGCATGCGAACTAAATTGTCAAATATAATCCATGCTTGACATTACACATTAGGGTTGGGGGGGGGGGGATTTATTGATGCATCCTGATTTCTGAATCGATTCTTAAAAATCTTTTCTTGATTCAAATAAGATCATGACGGTGCAGGCCTGCGCATACGATTGCATTTGAACTATTGACACGCAGTTATAGACAATCAATTCAATGTTTTCTGACCAGTTAGACTCTAGCAATGAATACCAAGTACATTTGCAGTGCAATAAGATGGAATTTAACAGACACTGACTGTTAAACTATAAAGCAGATCCTTTCCTAAATCCTAATCCAGGCCAAAAGTTGACATCCTTAAAGCTATTCTACACCCAACAGAGTCGAAAGAGACATGGAAAAAACATGATTTGTGCTTAAACTGAAAACAAATCCATCTTTGTCTGGATCTGCGATTAGATACCAGACTGAAAAAAAAAAAAAGAGGACAGTGTTTCAGCTGTTTAGAGCTAGCCGCCTAGCAACGGCTGCGTCACGCGGGTAATTGGAGGCATTTTTTTCTTTTCATTCATAGTACACAGAGTATACCAAGGAGAGGTGCGAGCTGAATACGACTTTATGAACTCTAACCTCCAGAGGCTCCTGCGTCAGATCAGCTATCAAAGCGGTCGGTAGAAACATAAAGGCAGAACAACAGTAGGTTTTGTGGATTGTAAAAATATTTTAAAACCAGAGGAACCAGTTGGACTCAGTACTGTTTTATTATTGGAATGGATTACGACTGCTGAAAGAAATATATCCTTAAAAGATTTAGGAAAGCTTTGCTTGAATGTTTGCACATAAAAGTCATTCTAAATAAAAAGAAAGCAAGTGCTGGCCAGGACCTTCTCACTTTTTAGCTAGCAGAGATGGGTGGTATTTTTAGCCTGGACTGAAAAAAAACAATTATTGTGAAGAAAGAAGAACATGTTAGTTAAAAAATGATCTATAATATCATGGTTTATAGGGCTGTTTACTCCAACGCCCTCTGAAACTATACATAATGATATACTGCAATACAATACATTGCAATACTTAATGTAAAACAAATAGCTTAAAATGCAACATACCAAAGCTGGATGCACCCTTATTTTTTTTTCCGCCATGCTTGCTTCCGAGTCAATTATTGATGGGCAACTCTACTTATATGAAGCTTCACTACGCTGATGCTAAAACCCCCTGTAGCAAGCTAAGCTACAGCACGGCAATTTTTATATCGAACCAGCTTCAGGCTCGGGCATGACCAGAGATTCTGTCATTATAATGTGGAAACACTTAAAATTCCCTGTGATTAGCAGAACCTAAACCCGCCACCTAATATGTTCATGTGGAAACTACGTACGTTCCCGCTCTGTGAACGGCGGTAGAGTCACTTAGAGATCCAGTATCGGTAAATGTAGCTGGTGTGGGTGCTACAACACTACTCTATCAACTGAAGAGCTTCGCTAGTTAAAAAAAATGTTATTCATAAAATGACGACAATACTACCACCACCACCACCACCAGGCTATTAAAGAATGTAGTTAAACTAGTAGCCGCCCAACACTGAAAACAACGGCCATATGCGTAAGCGACAACTACAAGACCAATTTAAATTAAATATTTCAATGCAAACATAAATCAGAGGTTCACTGCTGTAGAACAAAAAATATATTGCAGTAGTTATCTGTATTGGTATTTTTACACAGCCCTAATTTATTTATACCAAAAAAACCCAATTATTTATTGTACAATGTCAATGTAATCTGTCCTAATTTTTTATGGATCAGCTCTTCAGAGGACGGTATAATCCACACTGAGCTTCCTTATCTGCAGGCAGGTAAACAGTACTTAACCAAGAATGTTTTTGTTTCTTGGATGTCAAGACAAAAAAATTAAGGGGGAATTATTTTCTACAGGCCATCCAGGCCCTCGAGAAGAACTTTATATTGCAAATCTGAACTTTAATGCAATATATTGATTTATATTATTTATTAGCACAGACTGCTACCCTGTTCTGTATATTTGCCTCTATATCTTTCTATCTCCTAATATATTTTAACCGCTTCTATTTATCAACTGTCAGAGTTGCGCTGTGCCCAATTATTACTTCCTAATTCATCATTTATGGGGCTTCAATCAAAAGTTGAAGACCTATACAAATTTTCATGTTCTTCTTTTCTAGTATTATTGTTTATTGTCATTTAAACATTTTGCACACTGTAAACCTGTGACACCCTTTTTATAATAGAAAAAGCATGAAAACCGGCAGTAAGAAAAACAAAAACAAAAAAACAACAACTGATGATCGACACAAACAAATGTGGGTGAGTGAGCAGGTAAAAATAGAAAACAAAAATTGTGTGACGTCACCTAGTCTGGACTTGCGTAGCTGGAAGGCCTCGAATTGTTCCTGCAGGCAGCGATAGCGCTTGGTGAGCTCGTTCTTTTGATGGTCTAATCTGGGCTGCAGTATGAGGTTCTGCTCAGCCAGACCCCGGTTGCCGGCCAAAATCCCCTTCTTATTTTGCTGCACCTCCTGCACCTAAACACATACACACAAATCTACTATTTTACAATGCAAATAAATTACAAAAAAAAAAGAATTTACTAAACTTTCATAAATGAGCTGTTCTGAAATTTGTATGGTGAACATTTTGCATAATCCAATCCCGGAAAAATGACATTTCTATGAAAAGACGTTTATTGGATGTGTATTCGGAGGCAGGACTACCAACAATCTGCACCTTAAATATATTAGGTGATGATTACTCAGGAACCTGAGATGGTGCTCAATTACTGAGTCAAATAAATGTTTTTCTTGGTGTATTTGCAGAATTCAAATATGCATTTTACCCCCCAACCCAAACACACACACGCACACAATCTCAGTCTCAGGCTGAAACCCAAACTCACCATGAGCTGCAAGAAAATACTGTTTGCTTAACTTTGCATGAGGATACAAGCAAAAAGTAGTCTTTAGTCAGCTCTAAAGAATTGTTACATAAAAAAGGTTATGAAGGCACCATGGGGCATCTTTAACAGATTACCTACTAATGTATCAAAATTGACAACTGACAATTCTTACACTTTATCGACATTTAAAGGTACAATGTTACAACACAAAAGGTACAGTAACACCCGAGCTTAGCTAAACTGCCCAGCAATAACATTTCAGAGGAAAAGAAAAATAATTAGTAACATAAAACCCACCCCTGACTCCAATAGAAAAAAAATGGAAGAATAATTAGCATTAATAGACGCAAAGATGTCATTTATACTGTGTGCAAAGTTTGTGGCACCGAATTCGAATATTTGTAGAACTCAGAGCTGAGGAAACTAACTTCTCTTCCACTACCAGTTTCACTCAAACGACCCTCGTGCAAGTAGCAAAGCTTCCACCAGAATTTTAAAAAGGCAAAACAAATTACTCAGTCGGTGGCAGGTTTTATTGCCAATGATTTGTGCCCGTAATCTGTTGTGGATAACACAGGATTTCACACACTGTAACAGGTGCTAGGAGTGTTCTTCATAATTGTTAGAATAATCTTCGGTTTCAATGTTTTATTCTGAGCTTCTTCATCCTGAACACAACTTTGTTAATAAAAGAACATTTACGAAACCAAATAATCTTTAGGATGGATGAAATTGTCATACAGAAATTCCAACTATGAGCTTATGTGAAGCGAAAAGTAAATAAAGTGACTAACGATGTTTGCTAACAAGCTGCCACAATATAAAAATCTCTAAATAGCTATTTTAATTGTATCTTTTAACGTTATTACGCAGATAATCCTTCAAATGATGGTTTCTTTCCCAGCATTGCAAATTTTATGGATTTTGCCTGAACAATCTGTAAAAGGATCCCACATGCAGATCATGTGAGACACACAACAAAAAGCCGAGTTCGTAACCGACTCCTGTTATTCTGGTTTCAGAAGAAAATATCAGGCGTGTCATCAGGCCAAACAGGGAACTGAAACTTCACTGCACCTTTGATAAGAGTACTGAACCATGACTCTCTACACAACTTTCATTTCAGCCACAAGACAGGAACCAGCGAGTCTATTAAATGATGCTTGGTCTTTGATACGCACCTGAACCGATTCCCAAAAATGAACACACACGATGGCGCTGTAGTAAAGGATTTTACGGAATTAATCATTTTAAGGAGTGGGAACATCTGCTGAAGGATTCATTAACAAATAAAAATGTACATTCCATTAGACACTACTGTAATGTTGGGATCAAGGAAGCAGGAAGAGCGTTACAGGCCTTGATCACAGTGGCAGCTTGGCGGTGTTGGGGATGGAACCCTGAGGTATTGATCATTAGCCCAAAGCCTTTACTGTTTACGCTGGTTTAGATTTATTAAGAGTTTGTAAAAGTTTATAATAGGGGGATAAATAAGGTTGGCTCATTATTAGGTCATTGAAAGGAATAAAGGAATAGGGCACTTGTTTCTAAGGGTTGAACATTCACATCCCAATACTTTATTAATCAATGGCACTGAAATTGAGCCGAATCTATCATTTCCATAAAACAGACTCATTTCTTAAGCAGGTCATTTATACGAATAGTGTCACAGACGGACATTTTATGAAGGTAAAAAAAAAAAATAAGATAAAAAGATATTGTGAAAATGACATTGAATATACATATAGAAACTTAATATAGTTAAACAAATATATTACCACTGGCGTAACTGTAGTAACACAACGAAGCCTGGTATAGCCTGAAGACCTAACATGGTATAACGTTTACATTAAATTACTGAATGAGTCGTCAGTTCAGTGGTGTAAGCAGAGATATATATATATATATATATATATGATCTACATTCCTACATTGTGGGGCAGTGGTGGCTCAAATGCTTAAGGAGGTGAGTTACTGATCTCGAGACCAGAAAGTTTGGGTTTAAGCCCCACCACTGCCGTATTGTAGCAGTCCCTGCGCTCTGACCCCAACCTACTAAGATAGGATATGCGAAAAAAGAATCTCACTGTGCCAAGAAAAAAAGGCATTTACATTTTTACATAAATGCTATGCCAGCCCTTATGGTTTTACTACACTTATTTTACACACAGATCCATATTCTCCAGAGTGAATCCGTTTTGCAGCTCTTAACACCACTCTTTTTGCTTGCAAATTGTCGCTTACAGGCCTTGCAAGGCTTTTGGCCGCATTTCAGCGCAAAAAAAAGATGGCAAACGTGTAAGCGCAGAACAAATGTAGGTCAGAAACATGATTTATTTCAGCACATGATTTACACTGACGAACCCGTTTTCTTAAGCGCGTAACTTGATTTAAAACTTCACAAAAAACTTATCTTGTGCATGCGAATTTATTTTGCGCTTGCAAAGTCACGTACACTTTCACAAATATTACCCTGCACATGCAAATCTTCCTGGCCTCATTTTACCTTCAGAACATTTCTTTAAAAAGCAAAACATTTAGTATAAAACACACACTTGTGTGATTTTTTTCTTTCTATCAAAGTTAAGGAGTAACAAAGTCGGCATTAATAAGATTATCTTTATTACCGATTCACGTCTCCACACCCTCGGCGCCCTACGATCTTGCGTCTGTTTCTGCCGCTCATGGTCGGTGTGGGCACGACCCGAAACCGTGGGCGATCTGAGATACAGCTGTTTTGTGCAACGCGTCGCTAGCCATGTGGAGGAGCCAATTGTGTTCTGCTCTTTCCGACAGCTGTGCCCTGAACATCATTCAGTGGCAAATGCTGTGATGTATATCAAAATACCGAAAATGTGTTTAAAAACCATATCACTGTTATTGAAAAAAGTTCTATCGCAATATTTATTGATATTTAATTATTGTCCAGCCCTACTTTAAGGGTTCTTCATGAACAAGTTAGGAGTCTGAGTAATGCTAAGTACCTATATAAGCTAATCAAACCCTTTAGTACCCGAGTTTCGATATCCCTGAAACGAAACTCTTCATGGTGGCAGATGTCCAGACAGATTTGATTTAGACAGCGCAGAGCAAAACTACGTCAATGTTCGTGCTGCATTACCACACCTGATACAACTCATCAGTGGCTTAATAATTAAAGCAGAAGGTCGGGACAGGTGTGAAAGAGGTATGGCGGAAGGGAAGGTAAATACTAAATGTTGCCAGGCATGTGTGTAGAAAAAAAATAATCCATTCGGAAAGAATTCAGCCTAAACCTCCTTGAGTATGTTTTTTTTACTCACTAACTCTGTTCAATCAGAGCTGGGAAAACTACGGGACTAGACCTCAAGGTTTAATAACATTTTCAGATTGTTGAATTAAAGTGAAATTAAAGTTACATTTAAAGAAATATTTCTATTAAGATTAATTAACTTCTAGTATATATCAGATGTAATGTGTGGAATAAAGTTTAATGCTAAAAGCTACAGACTTGTATAAGTATGTCCAGTATATATCAGAAACAACATTAGTACACCTACTACAATTCCCATAGTTAAAAATAGCTTTTTTTTATCATCTGATGGTCTAATAACTACCCGACTCAGACTCACAGATAATAAATAATAGATGGAACACAAACGGAACAAAAAAAGCAAACAACAAAAGGTCAAACTCATAGCTAATCGTAAGACTTGGCCCAGACTTGTAGAGAAAAGTGCTAGATAGCGGCTAAAAAGACATCAGACCTTAGACAGACTCGTAGCTAAAGCACTTCAGATCTGACTCAGACTCATATTTAGGAGATTAACAAAGCATTTCAGACCTTCGGGCAGATGTGTTTCTTTCAGCTGCATCCATAAAATGCTTGCTACAGTCACAAGATCCTTCACAATACTAGAGGGTTAGATAACGCCGGGATCTGTAATTAACAGCGTGCATGCTGTTAAACCGACATTTATACAGGGCTACCAATTTCCCGAAAAATATATACAACAGAGAAACAAATCAACGGAATAATGATGATATATTTACATTTACAGCATTCAGAAGATGTTCTTGTCCAGAGGAACATACAACGTGCGTTAAGTCTATTACACCCATGACTCACAGTGCCCTTCAAATCTTTAAATCATAATCCGGCGTCACCCACCCCGGTGGCACATCATGCTCAGGAACAGGTGTTAATTACCACAAAAGATTATTGTCTTTAACAGTTACAGTAAAGTATAATTACACTAAAGAGGATCTTGAACAGGTAAATTTCCACAGCTACTTCCTTTTCATCAGGCTTCTCGTAAGCAAACAAGCCTGTTTTCAGAAGCAGTGGCTTTTCTGGCTTGGTTATTATGCAAGAGCTGCTGCTATCGGCTCATTTCCCTGTTCTTTTCCAACTAACGTCTTAAATGTGCCGCCTGAAGTACGACTGGCTTCTGAGCAGAAACTAGCAATGCGGGTGCTACATTATTACCTGACTCATTTTTACGTTAAACAAAACATAAAAAGGTTTTATAGTCAATTATAATTATCTATATATGTATACCTGCTGCTACACCCCAATTTTTACTGTATGAGTCAGTGTTTGTTAAGTCTTCCATTGGTGTTTAATTACATTAGTGGCTTGGGTATAAAGCACACATGTTGATAAGGTCACCTTAGCGCTGCCTAATGTCGTTCCTATTTGCTCTGTAAAAAAAAAAAAAAGCTCTGTGTTTGACACACCTTCTCGAGGGTCAAAACTTTAGCCTGTAACCTGATTCGTGATTCTGCAGATCTCAGCCTTTGCTATATTTAGGGCTGAAATCTTCACAACCAGCTGCAGTATGACATTTGGTTTAAAAAGCCAATGGGAATCCCATTCCCTGACTCCAAACGCCTCCTGAAACACAGCTGAGTTTGCTGGAGCGTAGCTGGAATGTGTTTGGACAAAAATCAAGTGTAAACATAGGCGTTGGTGTGCGAAGCTTGACTGTTGGCGTTTAAATGACATCTTGAAAAATTTGCAGCTGGAAATCGAGTCAAAGCCTGCAAAGAGTTAAATAATTAACTAATATTAGCAAACGTGAGCTTTATATACAAATACAATATAAAACATTCAGTTGGTTGTATTTATAAAATAACAACGTGTGCTGAAACAACTGATAGTCTACAATTGTCTCACACACACACAAACACACACACACACACACACACTTCATGCTGCACTTCCTAAGAACTAAAAGCAAAACTGAAGCACTTCCAAAACACATGCCTGCTAAAACTCCGAGGCACCTTTAACTTTAATAACTCATATCGATAAAAAAAAATAATATCCACTCAACCTTTCAAAACATACTTTAGGATGTTAGAGCAGGAAGGAAGTAATTTTACAGAGTTAGGATGATTTTAGGGGCCCACAGAAATCAGTGTTATTAGTAGTAACAGTGCGGCGTGGGTGTGGGACTGGGCCCAAGCTCATATACTGGTGTTATATGTAAAGAAAAAATAAATAAATAATAAAAACTCAAAAAAAAAAAAAATAGGGTACAATGGGGTATTTATTTTAAATAGGTAAAAATAAATAATACTTTTACTTGCGAAATATGACTAAACTTCAATCGAAGAGATCCATAATTTTGCTAAAAGGGAAATTTATTTATTAACGATTTTAATTTCTTTAAAGATTTACTAAATTTAAAAAAGCTATAAACTCTCCCCCCCCCCCCCCCACTTAAAATGTGACTCAGAAAAGATCAAATTTACCTAAATAAGTGGGTGAGGCTAACTTATGTGCGGCATGCGTTAATCTGAGCAAGACCAGGGCTCGCAAAATCGCTCGCTCGACGTCCCTGGGTTATTGTGTATTGCCAATAGGGTATCCCCACCCTGCCGGTTTACTTTAACTTTCAATCCACAATCATGCAAACAGTTTACAGGGAGTGGCGGTACTGATAAAGGCATCCGTCAGTGACTCTGGATCTGTCGAGCAACAATTTCACCAAAATGAAAAACAAAAACAAATCAGACCTTTTTTTAAAGTGTTTACATAGTCAAAGTTTTGTTATTTAACTGGTATTTATTTTATACTCATAAAAAGATATTCATTGAGGAAACTTTATAATAATAATAATAATAATATTTTTCCACACAACAGTGAAATTTGTTGCTAAGGTTCATCCAAGTTCATATTTAATCTATTATATCGATCAAAGCCCAACAAAAAAAAAAGGAAAAAAACAGTAATGAAATAAGGTAAAGTCCTTTTTATTTCAGAAGCATTTCATTTTATTCAGTATATAAAGACTTTTTTGTTGACTTTCCAGAATAATTACCGGAGATATTTTACAATATGACCTATAATTACTGTGAAATAAAACTTGACATAGAATTTCGGTTATACCGTCAAAATGATATTCGTCTAGTCAGTTTGAACAATTATTATTACAGCTTTACTGCTTTAATCAAAAGCTTTTTATCGACTTAAAAAACCGACTTAATCTTTAGGTATCTCTAAGTCAGATTTGATTGTCTTGTGTGTGTGTTTTTTCCCTATTTGTCTGTCCGAACACTGCAGTATTGTATTAGTGGAGTGACGTCACAGTTTTTCGAGTACAGCAAACCCTTTACATTTTTCAAATAAATAACAAATACTTCATACATAAATAAATAAACAAACCAACCAGCTAAACTATTGCAGCAGCGATTAACTTTGTTGAGGTTTACAGTAAACCAGCAGCCGATCGGTTTTAACGCGTTGGTGAAGAAATATTATGTGTTAAAGTTAAAGAAGAGAATCGACACTCGGTTCGAGTTTGTGTAACACTTCGGGAAGTAACTCAAATGCAACACCGACGACACTTTGTCCTTTGTCAGCACGGGATCTCGCTTATTCCGTGTGTGTGTGTGTGTGTGTGTGTGTTTTCTAAAGTCGCAGTAATATTAATAAAATTACTCTCACCTCTTCCAGTTCCAACACTATTTCGTTGAGCTTTTCGTCATCTTCCAGTAGCTCCGACAGCTGGGAAATCGAGTAGGAGCTCAGTGTGTTACCGAAGCGAGCCATTTCTGGCACGGTCGGCTGTCTTCTTCCCCCCTGCTTGGCCTTCTTAACTTTACAAACACACACACAAACACACACACACACCAGCACGCCTGCTCGTCTCCAACCGGAAGAGTACGAACCCGGATTTCGGCTCTGTCTCAAACCGCATACTTCCGCATTAAAGAGTGTGTAAGGGAAAAGTGCACACCTTCGAGTGAAGTGTACACATAAACGGGAAATTCCCGGATGTCGCCGACAAACGTTGCGTCACTTTATTACTTAAAAATAAGAAAAAAATTATTTGTGTTTCCTTTATGTTGTAAATGTTACATTTTTACACAAATTCAAGCTTTTTATCAAATATTTGCTATGTATGAACAGTGGCACAGAAAGCAATTTTGGGCTTTTTGAAAGAATATGAGGTTGGGCCTCCTACCACACCCAATCAGCACTGTTACTACTAATAAAACAGATGTTTTATCAGTTAAAACATCTGTTCTAAACATTTTTTTACTCTGGTGGCCCCAAAGTGTGTGGGCTCTTAGACTTCCACCCCTTAGCAGTGCAGCCCCTAGTGTATGAAATAATTTGTTATTATCCTGCTTAAATAGATGAATCCTGAAATCTGCCTTGTATTATAGTTAATAATAATAAATAAATTGATGATAATAATAGATATTTACCTTCGATATCATGGGAATCCTTTGATTGAGTAATGACTTCATATGGATTTATGTAAGACGTGATGTAAAGTTGTTCGATCTCATCAAATTAATATCTGAGTTCCCGAAGAACTTTGGGATCAATTGTGCAATTAGCACAGCATAGCAGGAAAGCAGCAGTATAATGTGTAATAAAGCATTGTTTCTAATTCCCGGAATAAACTCTTCACTTGGATCAAATTTGACAGTAATTTATTTATTTCCCACCTTTTTTAATAGGAAAATAATGTTCATACATGCATGTAGTGAAATAACAGGTTACAGGAGTATTCCATGACCTACCTGCTGCTTTTAATCTGCTCTAACGCTCCATATGTATTGCACACTCCAAATGGTTTACTCTTTAATAGTAGCATGGATCTGGAGCTGGAAGCAGATATGGATCTGGAGCTGGAAGCAGCTATATTCTCGCAAGCGAAAGAAACTAAATAAATACATACATGTATAACATTTGGCCCTGTTTCTAAACATCACTATGAAAAGCTAAATCATAGGATCAGCATGTTGCCTTTAAACCTGAGTGAAATAATTACTTCAGGAAGTAGCTGCCTTAAAAGTGAGCCAGATCTAAACTTAGGAAGCGCTCAGACCGCAAACGAACAGTGTTTTATATTATTAAATGCTCATAATAAACTTAGTGCAAAAAACACATCAATATTTAGGGACGCTTTCACTGCTGTCGTCATCCCTATCCTCTTCCTCTTCCTCTTCCCGGCATAGTGGTGGTTCTGAAAATGGATGCAAAGGCTCTTTGGTGGTGTCAGACCCCAGCATCTGCCTCTTGATGAGTTTGTAGTAGAGGCCATGGAGGCCCATCAGCTCGTCGTGAGTGCCCTGCTCCACCACAACACCATCGTCCAGAACCACGATAGTGTTAGCGCGCTGCACCGTGCTCAAGCGATGAGCAATCACCAAAACTGTGTAGTTCTCCATCACAGCATTTAGAGCCTGCTGGACCTGACAATATATAACAATTAGAGCAGTTACAGACACACTTATTTAGAGTGACACCACCCCCGCAACCATTTGTCTTTGAAGACCATGAAGTCTATCCACCTGCTACTAACAGACAAAAGTCTAGAAACTGCATGATGCTAAATCCTTGTTATGAACAGGATGTCTAGAACAAAGATGAGGATTAAAATCTTAATCCATACCATGTGTTCGCTCTCAGCATCCAGCGCACTTGTGGCCTCGTCCAGGATGAGCACTCTAGGGTTTCGTATTAAAGCACGAGCAATGGCCACCCTCTGCTTCTGCCCTCCTGAGAGCTTAGTTCCCTTTTCCCCGACTCCTGTATGTGGCAAACATGTGACTCCTTTAGATTAGCAGCCAAATAGAAAACTAGGATCAGAATAAAGTCTGGGTAAACTGCAAAACTGCAGCTAAGTTGCAGATTTTTTTGAAGCGTACTTGGATAAAAGGTTCTAAGGACCTTTTATGGAATCTAAAAACTATTTAGATGATTTGAAGTGTGAATTATAAGTAACAAGAATTTTATTTTATTGATGTGTATAACATGATCTTATATAAAAATTAAAAAACCCCAGCGTGGGACTTTTGAGTAATAGTTATGTTCGATCAACAAATTTATATGGATAAATGATACTGATTGGAGTGTGATGTTTGGTCCAATATGAATGCACAGGCTGTATTTTAAACCTCACGTCTCACCTGTGTCATAGCCCTTAGCAAGGCTACAGATGAAATCATGAGCATTGGCCTTCTGCGCGGCTGTGATTACAACTTCCGCAGGAACCTCAGGAAGACCATATGCGATATTCTTCTGTATAGAGCGTGCAAACAGGACCGGCTCTTGTCCAACCAGTGCCACCTGTATGAAGAATTGATGTCCTACATTTTACTACGTTTCAGCTCAACCAGTATTTCCCTTAATTTAGGAATTTGGAGTTTTTTTGGTTTTTTTTCTCAGATCAAATCCCGTTTATGCTGACATGATCTTACCTTGGAGTGAAGGTAGCCGTGCTGGTACGTCTCAATTGTTCGGCCATCCAGGAGCACTTGGCCGTTCTGAGGTGTGTAAAAGTTCTCCAGGAGAGAAACGCAGGAACTTTTACCGCTACCTGAGGGACCCACCAGAGCTGTCACTTTTCCTGGCTGGATACTAAAGGAGACGTTCTGCCAATGAAATGTTCACATAGTATAACCCTTCATTGACAAAACAAACTAAATAATGTCAGTTTTTTATTTTTATTAACAGACAAAGTTAAACATAAAGTGATACCTTCAGGACGTTGGTCTCAGGCCGTGTAGGATAAGCAAAGGTCACGTTCCTGAACTCTATTAGGCCTTGCAACACATCTGCAGCTTCTTGTCCATCGAGATTGTGTTTGGGCTTCCTGTCTATGTACTCGAAGACCTTCTCTGCAGCTCCCAAACCCTGCATCAGACCTGTATAGACAGATGCAATGCTCTGTGGAGCAAAACAAATGACTTGCAAATGTACAGTGGTACATCAAATCAATGTGGCTGTAAACTTGACATAACCTCACCTCTAGACATTCCCCCAGTTCAAGCTCATAGATGATAAAAGAAATGAGAGTTCCCCCACTTATCTGGTCTGTCACCACCAAGTGTCCACCATAAAAGAGGATGGCCACCTGCAAGGCCAGCTCTGAGATCTAAACCAATGACAACATGTTTAACATTAGCTATAACCTCTACACGGATGATTGACTCCTATTTTGGGATTCTTTTAGATTTCTCTTTTTTTAACCCCTAATTAATGCATTACAGGGCATTCAAATGATCCAAACATCAAAACACATTTTTAGACAATAATGAGCCAGAGGTGCTGGGATCCTTTAAGTCATCTATAACTTCCTAAAAGCCTTAAAGTGATACAAAAGTGCTTGGGTCCCTTTATAGTGATACAGAAGTGCTTGGGTCCCTTTATAGTGATACAGAAGTGCTTGGGTCCCTTTATAGTGATACAGAAGTGCTTGGGTCCCTTTATAGTGATACAGAAGTGCTTGGGCCCCTTTATAGTGATACAGAAGTGCTTGGGTCCCTTTATAGTGATACAGAAGTGCTTGGGCCCCTTTATAGTGATACAGAAGTGCTTGGGCCCCTTATAGTGATACAAAAGTGCTTGGACCTTTTATCGTGATACAAATGTGCTTGGGTCTCCTTACAGTGATACAAAAGTGCTTGGGTCCCCTTACAGTGATACAAAAGTACTTGGGCCCCTTATAGTGATCTAAAAATGCATGGGGATTTACACAATTATATCTCCAATTATATTTTTACAATACAATTATATTTTTAGAGAGGATCGATCTGGCCTTTCCACCATTCTACCAGGTTCAGTTGCTGAAACTTTACGGTGGCTAGAAGGCTATGAGTTCAAACTGCCAGTCTCTGGTTGTCCTGTCAGAGAAAAAGGGCACTTGAGAACTAGTCTTATATTATATAAATAAGTATGCTTATTCCTAGAGATACTTGATACACACACAGCTGGACCACATAAAGCAGGCGTAGGCCACAGCTTGCTTCTTGTTAAGAGCAAACATCTCCAACAGCTTGGCGTAGTAAGATTCAGCCTCGTGATCTTCGCCGGCGAAACTGCGTACCGTCCGCATGGACGAGATAGTCTCCTCTGCTACTTTATTAGCTTGAGACAGTGACGTCTGTACCTCTTTAGTTAGTTTCTGCAAGACAAATTTGGTGGAAACATTTGCATAGTTTTGCAATGGTCAATATGAAGGACAGGTCAATAGTACCTTGATGTCACTTCCTGCTCAATTATTTGTTTTACACATATAGCACAATAATATTATAAATTCTAAATGCATTTATCTGTAGTGAATATGTAAAAAAAATGTGTGTGGTTTACACATACATTATACCTTATAATACTCGCCATACAGCTTGGAGAGCACAGCAATATATGGTAAGCCCATGATGGTGACGAGCGACAGCTTCCACGACATGCCGAACATAAAGATGAAGAATCCAACCGCCTTAACAAAGCTGCGCAGGAACAGGTTGACGTTCTGAGAGATCAGATCACTCACCTGCGTGGTGTCCGAGGTCAGACGTGACGTGATGTTACCTACAGGGAGTAAAAGTCTGTGTTAAAGTCCAATTGTTTTGCTTTTTTTTCATTATTGACATCTTATCCTGTCTGAGTTGCCAAATACAAACAGTTAAAATTACTCATTACGATACTGATTATTGATTATTATAAAATGTTTGTTAAGGTTACTGTTAATGGGATCTGCTGTAAAAATGTTATAAATTAGAACTGCTATATTTTAAATGCTGCTTTACAGTTCTGAGTACTGACATTCATAGCTACTTACTATTAAAGTTCTTAGTTATTAGGTTAATTTTAAGAACTACTGGTTATTACTGACTGTTCTGGCTCCTGAGTGTTATAATTACTGACCAGGAGATTAAAACTATTGACCTTTGATTACTGTTATGCTACTACTGAAATGATTAACTACTCATGGTATATGATTGTTATAATGACAGTTTAGACTATGGACCTTTATGACTACGGGTTATAATTTAGAATGCCCTTCCTGACAATGTTCAGGGTTTATACGCAGTCCCCCAGTTTAAACATAGATTAAAGACATATCTCTTTATCCAGGCATACACATAACATATCCCATAACCTTATGGGATGCCTGCTTATATTATGAACAACAGCTATGCTAATTTCTCTTCACTTGTTTTTTTTTATTTTATACCTATCCTGAGATATCCAGAGATTGTGCCAGCACTGGTAGACCTTCAGTGAGAAGAGAGCCTCCCCTTGAGGATCCAGAGAGATCGCTGGCTCTAGTTGCATTATGCCTTTTCTAAGATTTCTGACTGTACACGATTATAGAAAGGACACTGCTTATAATCACACTACCTGGTGTTTAAAATAAAATAACTTATAAAACAAATGTTTCAGTAAAGTGTTACCCAAATGAGGATGGGTTCCCTTTTGAGTCTGGTTTCTGACAGTATAGCAAATGTATTTTAGTATACAAATCTTTATTTAAGTATTGTGTATCTCGAAATGCAGCAGCCAACCTGTATGATTAGCATCAAAGAAGCCGATCTCCTGCTGCATCAAGGAGCGAAAGACGAGGTTTCTCAGTCGAACGTTCAGCCTGGCAAATGTCAGTGAGAACAGGCCACCACGAACCCCAATGGCCAGGGAACTGAAGATAAAGCCTTAGTGTAATAAGTGATGGATAAATACACACTTTTAAACACGTATAAAACTTAAACTTACCTGACGAGGGCCAAAACAGTGAGAATAGTCATGGGTTTGATGAAATATTCCATACTCTTATGGATCACTATACCATTGATGGCTTTCCCAGTGAAATATGGGATAAAAGCCTCACCTAGAGATGAAAAAAAAAAAATAACTTCCTGTACTTGTCCTAGTTTTCATCACGTGTTCACATACACACTCAATCAAGGGGACCTACAAATGTCAGTTGTTAATCTAAATGAAGTTTTAATTGATTTTCTATAACAGCAAATCCATTCCATACTCAAGTGTCTGTAATTTATATATACATTTGTAATATTATTGTTAAATTACATACTTTTACATACTTATATTTTCAATAATAGGTTTAGTGAAGTGTGTGGCTGTAAGACAGAAGTATAAACTCACACACAGCTGAAAGGAGCAGGAAGAAAAATGCAAGAGACAGAAGCCCTGCGTCCTTCCTACAATAAGATAACAGACGCCCCAAAGTGGCGCCAGAATACGGCTTCTTCTTTGTCACCTTCCTTTCTGTCTCAACCTCCTCTTCTTGTTCCTCCCCCTCTTCCCCATCCACCAACCTTTCTCTTTCTTCTACACCTGAGCTGCCAACATCTATACTGCTCAGGAGCTTCCAGAAGAACACAGTCCCCACTGCAGAGATGCAGGTCCATGAAAAAAAGCTGAGGAACCAAGGGTCATGCATCAGGTCACCGGTCTCAGAGAAAATCAGAAGCTTGGCAAGGGCATAGGAGAGCATTGTGAGACTGATGAGCACCATCAGAGTATCCATGAATGCAACACGTCTTGGACCATCATGCTGGTTCACCAGGACGCCCACTGAGGCACCGAAAAGGAGGCAGAAACGAATCAGGAACACTATCCACAGATCCAGGCCCGAGCGATGGATGTCAAAGTCCAGGACATCATCTAAGAACAAATTTGGACCAGACCATCGGGCATAAAGGACACTGGAGACCACACTGTCGACTATTACAAAAGTAAAGGTGCAGCCAATAACCACAGGCAATCTCATGGTATTCTATTGGAATGACTTAACAGGAAGTAGTGCAGCAATCTGCTTGATCCTTAGAGGATCAGTAATAAACCGAGGAAGCTGGTGGGATCAACCTGTACTAAGTCCAAAACGATCAGAAAGATAGGAAAACATTCTCAGGAGCATGTTGGAGTGTGAGAACATGCAGTGTGCACAACAACACAACCGATAAAAGAATATATAAGAAGAAATAATCCCGATCCTGAAAACAAAACAGATTTTTTTGCGTGAAAAACCTTTATATTAATAATAATATTATCAGTAAAATATTCCACAGAAGCGCGTCGGGGTCTGTTTACGAACAGTCGCTTTTGGAAGTCCGAGTTTGTCCTTATCCTAAAGTGCGGAAGCGAAAATGAATGCGGCGTCTAAGCCCCGCCCCGCATTTCTATCTGACCAATCCGAACATTCTCTGCTTGGCACAGACACACCCACACCCACGATGCTGTTGCATAATAAAAACACTTTAAATAAGATTTTTAAACAAATTTAATGACAAAGTTTTTAGCAAAAAAAAAATTTTATTAAATTAATAAAAGTATTATAAAACATTTAAAGAATAAAATAAAGTACAAGAAATGAGAATTAGATGATATAAAAAATGCAGTTTTTGTAATGTTATCCAAACATTTCAGGTAGATGACAGATTAGTAATTTATATGTTTATTATTGATATGTTAAAGATTTATTTATAAACATTAGCAGATCACAGAATGAAGCAAAGCTTTCATATCATGTGACAGAGATTTGTTTAATGTTGTTTAAAAATACAGTACATGTTGTATATCTGTAAGTATGTTAGGCGCTGCCATTTTGCCTCAAGGTTCGAGATTTTTTTTTTTCCATAGTCGTAAAAAGTGATTATTTGAGTCGCCCCAATGTGGCACCAGAATTAGGCTTTTGCTTTTTGTCCCCCCCTCTCCTCCATCCATTGGCTTTCCCTTTACTGCAGGTCTACACAAACAACCTGAGAAACCCAGGGTTATACATCACAGCTCCATCCCGGAGAATATCAGAAGCTGGACAAAAGCATAGGTTAGCATTCTGAGACTGATGAGAAATGGGTTGAGAAATACAGCTGCCTCAAGATTCAAGTCTTTTGTAAAGAGTGCCTGAGTTTTTATAATGGTTTCCTCCCTGTATAATGATTCTCCTGGTTCTGGAGTATGAGTTCTCAGAGCTCCACACTATATCCACAGTATGTATGGTTAATAGAAGCATTTAAGGAGACAATTCTTTACAGCTACTGAATAACAAACAAAAAGACACAAAGATATGGTATGTTAGCATTTATTACCCTGAAAGCCAACATGATGGAAAATAAAAGAATTCTGGGAAAAAAATCTGATCCCCAAAAAAATTCTTTCACATGGGAACATGCCCCGTCCAATAATCACCTACACAAAATCAAACTATACCACAAATAGCATTTAGCTCGTAGCCATAACCCCTGATTTATAAGCATGAGGGTGGTAAACATCGCTGTCAGTCACTTCACGTCAGAGATATGTGCAGACCTGTAAACAGCTGGATCTCCGAGATTTTCTGTATTTCACAGAAAGCATCGTAACACCAGGCAACCCCAACAATGTACATCCTTAAAACGGACACCTCATTAAAGACTCAGTGTACGTCTGGCAGCACGTAATCCAGCCCGTCCCTGCCCTCCTCCGTGACCACCGGAGGATTGCTGATTACAGTCTCTACAGGAAACGTCAGGAAAAGCTCATCTTTCAGGCGTTTGGGTGAGGGCGAGTCATTCGGGGGACACACGGGCTCGGTGACAGTCAGCTTATGGACGACGTGCTCCTGCTTCGCGCCTGGCCGCCACTTTTCTTCTCCTGCTTGTAGGCAGATTTAATGTTGGAAAAAACCGGAAATGAGACCAAAATTTCTGTTCTACTTTTATAACTGAATTATCAACTAGTTTTGCCTGATGTTCGCTTGTTAGGCTCGTTTATGTAGCGAAAAATAACAGAGGTGCAAAATCTTTTAAAAGCAAAAGCTGTCTGTTTATGTGATGTCAATCTATTAATACATCAGACAGATTTTCAACCAGTCACTACCGTCATAATGTACACCAACACTGTATCCTAAGGGTGATAAAAAGAAGGAGGAAGGAAATGGTAAAAAGGAAACAATGAATCAAGAGGGGAAAAGAAAAACCAAGGAAGCAAGGAAGAAATTAACAAAAAAAGGGGGCGAAAGAAGGAAGGGTCAGAAAAGGGAAGGGGAGGAAGGAAAAGGGTTGCAAGGAAGGAAGGAAGGAGGACAGAAGAAAAAAGCAGGGAAGGGCAGGGGCCCTGGCGAGGAAAAAATTAAGAAAGAAGAAAAAACAGTAAAGAAGGAAAGAAAGGACTGAAGAAAACGATGAAAGGGGGTAAGGATAGAAGAAAGGAAGGCAAGACGAATTGGACGGGAGGAAAGGAATAGGAAAGTAAGGGAGAAGGAGAAAAGGCGATAAAGGAAAAAGATGAAGGAAGGGGAAGGAAGAAGGAGAAATAACGACAGGAAAAACAAAAAGGGGAAACATCATTAAGCAGGAACGACCAAACACCAAGCAGGGACAAGAAAGAAGATTGTACAAAAGGAAGAACCAAGCATACAAGGACAGAATAGAAAGTAAGCCAGGGGAGCAATGGAAGAAAGAAGCGATAAGAAGAAAGAAATAATTCAGGGCTGCTGGGGAATATAAAAAAAAAATCTATTCTAATGGTTTTGTTGGATTACGTGTTATAAGTGTTACTGTTCATTGATTTCTGAGAGTAAATCAATACCTATTAGATGTTGCCTGAGTTGTGTGGAATATATATTATATATTATCTATATAATATCATATATTATATAATAGATTATTTGTACCGTAACCGTCTGGTTGAGTTGGTTTTGCTGCTCCTGAATGGAGGAGAGGAAGCTCTTATCTGGCTCCACGCTGAGGGAATCATTTCGTTCTTGTTCATAGCTCGATAAATCCAGCTTTACGTGTTCTGGTGAGACAGCAGCCACAGTGAGGCAGGGTAAAAAAAAAAATTTGGCAGGATGAACACAGTACAGTCTCGGTATATCCTGATTAAAGCACAAACAGATTTGTGAAAAAAAATCAACGGGTTAAGGATTTTATGACAATGCATAGGACAGGATTTTATGGTCACTACCTCACCAGGGACGCGCTGGCCTTGCACAGGCTTGTCTACCTCCGGGAACATGGCCTTGCCAGGCAACCCCGTGGGGAAGTGAACTTGGTTTCGGGTTTCACGACGTCATGAACAGCGCGAGGATCGGATCGATAAAATCATCCATCACTCTGCCTGCTTCTCGGCCACACCACCTGCCGTTGTATGGTGTCCTTCAGCAGAGTGTTGGTTGGTGCGCTCCAGCAGGCCGCATTGTGTGTGGGACCTTTAGCCTGCGCAAACTCCACGCTTTCTCGCTCAGCTGCTTGCTTACCTACAACAGAACCCAGGTTTGAGATCAGAGCCAAGTCAAGGAAAGACGCAGCAGAAAAAACCAGCCAGCAGATAGGAACGAGAAGAGCCAAACGACGCAAACGAAGCACCCCGAAGCCCGACGGAGAAGGAAAGGGGGAAAAGAAAAGGACAGAACGAAAGAAAACGGGAACGTAACAAACAAGCAAGAAAGACAGAAAAGGGAAGGGCGGGGAAAAGAAGCAAGAACAGCAGAAAGGAAAGGGAGGAAACCAGAAAAAAAAGGCGAAAAAAATGAAAGATGAAAGAAATGAAAGAAAGGAGGAAGAAAAGGGTGAGGATTTTTATCCCCCATCTTACAGAAGTCCAGCGTTCTCACGAAAAGTGGATGGTTTTTACTTAGAATACCACACCTGAACACAACCAACACACACACACACCTCTCTGAAAATGCTGTTGACATTTCAGGGCAAAACTCATAAAAATCTGAAGAACGAGTGTATTAGTTATTTTTTTTTTACTGTATTTATTCCCCGATAAAACGTTGATGAAATGCATCTGGCCACACACAGGAACACCTCCAGTCCCTCTCTTGGACAGGAAATGCTTCCACCCACTACTGTAATAATCTGTGACTGCTGACAGCTGAGTGTTCCTACGCCATTAGTAGTACAGGGGAATGGGCCTGGGGGAAAGACGCCACACACACACACATCACCACCACACACACAAACACACACACCACACCACTACTGAGAGTTCAGTCAGGAAACTATACACTGGGAGATTTTTTCCACACACTCACCCGTTTTTCCGACAGTGTACGGTTTTTCGTCCCAGACGGTCCTTCCACCTTCAGGTTTCCCCTTTTTCCTCGCCCGGATATGGTCCTAGCCATGTCTTGTTCTCTCTGGGCGTGCGGAACACGTTTCACACATGCTTTGATCTATTTGAAAAAACACTTGGTTACCCAGGTTAGCACACAGGCTCACACACCACCCACCACACACAATCATCACACAAACATCCCAGTTCCACTACAGTCCTTATCTATTCAAAAATGTCACAACCCCCACAGTCGTATTTACTCTGGATTCGGCCCCCCTGCCCCCTTTTTACGTCTTGCTTTGCCCCAGATGATGATGGCCGAGCTCGTTAAGTTAGTGGACAACTCAAGAAAAATCTGACGCTTTCGCTCGCCGTCGATCACCACCTCACGCTTTCTTCCTTCTTCATCCCCACATGTAACAACCGCCCATCTGCAGGAGGGGGGGGGGGGGGACCGACGCAGGGACAGAGACAGAAGAAGAAACTGATTGATTGGCAGTCAAACCCCCTAAAGAGATTTTTACAGACAGACAGGTGCAGACAGGAAAAATTGTGACAGTATGCGTTGGTCTTAGTATGAGTGCTCTACGTCAGGCAGAGTGATCTTTGTGAGAGTGGTGAGTGAGGGACTATGGGTGGGTAAATGAGTGCATGACATGACGTGTGAGTGACAATGGTGTGGTGAAAAACTAAGTGAATGTTTTGTGAGTATATGACGATGAGTGAGTGACTATGGTGAGTGAGTGACTATGGTGAGTGACTGTATAAGTGTGGGTGAATGTAGTGACTGTGATGTGAGTATGAGTGTACAGTGTGAGACTGACTGAGTGGAGTGATCGAGTGAGTGAGTAAAGTGACTATGGGGTGGGGGGTGAGGACTATGAGTGAGTGAGTGACTATGACGATCGGAACTATTGAAGTGGGGGTGGTGATTGACGGGGATGTGAATGAATAAATGAGTTGCACGCGCGCGCGCTCACCGTCGCTTACTGAATTTTGCGCGTATCGTTTAGGTTCTTCTCCGGATGTGGTTCATGGTTATGCGAGCGGGTAGCAGCCCTCAGTCACCAGTGTTGTAAAGATCTCCAAGCCGACTGGAGCTCGACTACCCACCTCCTCCTCGGCCACATGAAGCGAGTCCACACTCAGCATCGCGCCAAACGAACTCCCATCCGGTACCGAACACCATCAGCGACATTCCGCCCCGTCAGAACGGAACAACACACAGCCGGACCCCATTTGAGAGACGGACTAGAAAGTGCATCAGCTCAATCCCCAATCACTCCTCCTCTATAATTACAAGTGTCCTACGTCACGTGTATAAGCCCTGTGAATTAATACCTCTATGTAGTGCACGATAATAGGGAGCCCCAGTAGTGTATTGGGATAATAAAACGTATATTATTAAAAACATATTTTAGAAAATGTAAACACAGTAATAGTCAGCAAAAACTAATTTAATTACATAACTAATAATTTAATACGTTCTACAAAAATGTTTGTTTTTTGTAATATTTTACTACATGTATATATTTTATTTGTATTTTCTATACATACATAAAATTAGTCTTGTTCGAGCAACATGAGGATGTCGGACCAAAAAAAGCAGCTTCCACGGTGAAGGAGTAAAAACTTTTAATCTTAAATTAATTGTTTTTTCTTGAATAATTGTTGATTTTTTACGAAACAGCACACATAAACTAATTCATTGTTTTGTTTAGTATTCTTTAGTTACCACCATGTGCTGTTTTGTGTAGATTTAATAATGCGTAAAAACGGAATGCGACCCCATCTGTAAGGATATAAACAGCGGTTTATGATTTATGTGCTGGATACGATAAAAGCGGCGGTTGTAATCCCACTTGGGGAAAACAGAATCATGGCGCAGAAATTCTGCAAGTGCAGCTGCTTTTACACCGATAACATTTTCCTGGAGCGATACAAACTCCATGTGCGGTTCATCTCCGAGCTGCAGTTTAAAGCCGATTATCGACAGGTAAAAGTGAGCGGGGCCGAAGGTGGGGGGGGGGGGGGGTTTGGGGGGGGTATCTGTTCTCGGGCGCAGCATCTGGGGGCGCCAAATTTATCTGACATAATTACGAATGAATTTGAGAATTAAATGTTTTTCCCAATTATACCTTTAAGCCTAAAAATATGCCACGAAGTGCAGGCTTTAATGTTCTAAAACTCAAAGCACGACGGAGTGGCTTTATGGCTCACACTCTCACGAAGTGGCCAGGAGAGGGTGCGAAAACTGACTCATCCCCAAGCTACACCGCTGGTGTGAATCTCCGTTCACTCGACATTGCGGAACATCCCCGCATCCCCATCTCCACTTTCCCTCTGGAGATTACCTCAGTACATATGCTGGGCCAAAATGCCGCCCATAGGGGCAACAAGTCTAAAAGAGTGTATAAGCAGCACAGGGCGGCAATATTCAGAATCTTCCCCTTCACGAAAAGAGCAATTTCCTCTGCCAATAATCTTTAAAAGAAAAGTGGACGGTGGGGGATTTCCTATAGAGCGGATGCTCCGCAGTGTCTCATTCCCGCTCTCAGGGAACCGGACGGTATCTGATGATTTTATTATAGATACTAAATACGTTCTAGGATCCGGATTTTTATCTGGACATCCGGAGATTCGTTTTATTTTTATTCTCGCCCATTATCTGTAAAATAACTTCATTTCTTGTGTTACTTCGAGTTCACACACGTCACCGTCAGGTCAGCTGATTGATTCACTTTTATTCTAGATCCTAAAGTTCACAATGATTATTTCTGACATCCTATTGCTTGTCTCATAATTTACATGACCGATCCCTAATCTTGTTTAATCTTTTGTATCCTGACATTTCACATTGTGAAGCTTTTTTTAATTGATTTTACAGATTTGGACCCATTGACTTTCTGTATTCCTGATTTCTTATAATTCACTTAATGTATATTGAAATCTATAATAATCTATATTATGGAGTCTACGTTTTATAATAATTCACTTTTTGGATCCTGAAATAAAAATAATAATAATAATTAATAAACAGTTTCTATTTAATTGTGTGGTTACTCCTAATTTTAGATTTTTATATCTATCTAATCTAAAATAACTCAGATTCTCGTGTTACTTAAAGTTCACACACGTCATCGTTAGGTCAGCTGATCCACTTTTAGTCTAGATCCTAATGTTCACAATGATCCTTTCTGACATTCTTTGGTCTATTACTTTTCTTATAATTTAAATGCTGGGTTGCTAATCTTATTTAATCTTTTAAACCCTTATGTTTTAATAAAATCCAGAGCAACATTTATCTCTTTTATACAACTAAGCAATTGGGGGTTACAGGCCTTGCTCAGGAGTGGCAAATCATAGTGCTGGGAATAGAACCCACAACCTTCTGGTTTAACCACTAAGCTACCACCTCCCCACTTTTATTTAAGATCCTTAATCTGACTCGACTTTTTGGATCCTTAAGTTTTGATAATAGTTCACATTTTAGGGCTTTTTTTAAAAAAAAAAAAAAAAAAAAAAGTCATTCTTCTGATTGTCTTTTTTTTTTAAATAAACTAAAAAAATGCATAATTCATAATTAAATAAAATCATTTTACATCATGAGTTAAAAAGTAAAAAAAAAATAATTCACCTGTTGATCTATAATAATTCACTTTTTGGATCCTGAATATTGTTTTTAATAATAATTTTTAAATAAAAGTTTCTATTTGATTGTGTGATTACTTCATTATATATTTTGAGTTTTTTTTTTTACACCGTCTGCATCCTGAGGCTATTAACAGTTATGATTTTTAATACTCACATTACTGGATCTAATCTTGTTCTAGATCCTCCAGTCTTTGGGTTGTACCTCAGACGCTCAGTACAACGCTGTTCTTGAAGAAGTGAGTTAAATCTGAAACTTAATATATTTATAACATTTATTTATAGTTATAATATATTTATACACTCAGTCAGCATAGCAAAGTTACCATTTACATCTACACTGTAGCCTATTAAGGAGAACAATGTAATCAGATGTGTCGAATGATGCAATAAGGTCATGTAAAGAATTTGCTGAGTAATTAATCTGTTAGAATTGTAATGTTTGACTTCGCAGATCCACTCCGAAGTCGAGAGACGCCGACATCTGGAGGCCCAGTCAGCAGAGAGAAAAACAATCATCCAGGAGACTTACAAACCACTCCATCAGCATGTTTATCACTTACAGGTGCACATCTCACACCCACTTCCCCCAGAGCTCTGATCTGATCTAAGTCATGTGACATGGTGGTTCTTCTGCGCAGGAATCGTTTTTGGCCCCCGAATTTGTAAAAATGGTGAAATTCAGTCGTGAAGATGGCGCCAGCGTGGAGGGACTACTGAAACTCATCAGCTCAGAGGCGGGTAGGGCATTATACCGCACCCAGACAGCAGGCTGAAATAATCGCAGCAAAAAAAAAAAAGATAAAGAAAGTAAAAGGATTCCTTTTGGTTGCTGAGTTAGTGGGAGTTAATTTTAGGTTTAAACACGTTTCTTATGTCAATTTACAAGTTTAATAGGACGAGTGTTTGTGTGTGTGTTTTCAGCACCCAGGGTGTACCGTTTTCCAGTGTTCACACAGGAGTTCTGTAAAGATCTGGTCGAAGAGCTGGAGCATTTCGAGCGCTCGGAGGCACCCAAAGGTCGACCCAACACAATGAACAACTACGGGGTATTTACTTATAGAACTAAGTTGTCAGCTCATTAGGTACACCAGCTACACTCTGCTAGGAGTCTGTGTGCAGGGTTTGATGGCTTTGCTCTTTTTTTAATCATATGATGCAGATCCTCTGGTATGGTTTATCCAATACCAATAAAATTTATATACATTTAAGGTCAAAAATGGAAGGAGATTATAGCCATTAAAGGACCAAATTTCCAAAAAAGGGCTTGCTTTTAATATAAAAACCAAAAATAAGAAAAATTCTAAAAGATGATTGGATGGTGGAGGTTACCTAGTAATAAATACACACAATTAGGCCACGCCTTTTTTTGGTTTTAGCACCTTTCTCATGCGCCATTGCTAAACAAAATGAGGCTTAAACAACAAACTCTTCTCATTTGTCCCCTTTCAGATCCTCTTGAACGAGCTTGGCTTGGATGAGGGTTTGACGGCTCCTCTCCGAGAGCTGTACCTGCAGCCCGTCAGCTCGCTGCTCTACCCGGACTGCGGAGGAAATTGGCTAGACAGCCACAGAGCCTTCGCTGTGAAATACACAATGAACCAAGACCTGGCGCTCGGCTACCACTACGACAACGCCGAGGTCACGCTGAACGTCTCACTCGGGAAAGAGTTCACTGACGGAAACCTGTATTTCGGGGACATGAGACAGGTGAACGAAATAGAATTCAAGCAAATGCAAACAACCTTTGAGTATAGCTTTTATTACATTCATTCCTGGACAAGAGAAAAGTTTAAACAGTGCATGTGTGTGTGTTGGTGACGCAGGTGCCCCTGAGTGAGACGGAGTGTGTAGAAGTAGAACACCGTGTATCCGAGGCCGTGCTCCACCGCGGGCAACACATGCATGGTGCTTTGCCTATTATGTCCGGGTGCCGCTGGAACCTGGTGCTGTGGATGCGAGCGTCGCGACAAAGGAACCGACTCTGCCCCATGTGTGACCAAGCACCACGCCTACAGCCTAGCAACGGCTACGGAGACGGATTCACAGACGAGGACAACGGGTGGTGTGTTTTCACTTGACATTTAAGGGACGGGTTGTAGTTTTGGTGCCCAAGAGGAAACCTGCTTTCACCTTCCGTCTTACCTCTGTTCAAATTATATATATATATATATATAGGGCTTATTTTTTAGAGCTAAGGCAGGGGGCGGGGCCCATTTTAGAGCAAAAAAAAAAATGCACACAATTTTAAATGACATGAGGAACAGAAATTGTCATAAACAGATCACATAGATTTTAAGTCAATTGTTTTTCCCACATCATTATAGTCTTAGTGTTAAAAACTTAAATTTAAATTAATTCGTGAGATTATTCGATTGAAAAAAATACAAACGGCACCTTTAATCTTAAGCACATAACCAGATTTAGTCATACAGCCTTAAAAGGACAAAAGAAGTAAATCCGGATCTTCATACGTTCTGAATCTTATGTGTAAACACAATCGCGATAGACAAAAACAAATAACATTACATTTTTTTCTGGTGTGTAATAATAAAACTATTATTGTGATGTAACTTTTAAAATACAGTTTAAAAAACAAATAAACAACAACAAAAAAAAACGTTTGTTTACCGATGTACCTCAATCCAGAGAAACTCTTGAATACTATTCAATTTTCTGTTTATATATTAAATTAAACTGTTTCACACAAAACCAAGCTCTAGCAAAATACAGGAAGTTAAAACACAGCACAGTTTTAAAGCTTTTACATTAGAAATGACTCAAAGTAAAATGAGTTTTTGGTTGTTTCTTTTCCCTCATTCTTGGTTGCTATAGAAACGACTGCACTACAGTCAGAGCTTCTGTATAAAGAAAAATAAATCAGCCAAATGTTTTCTGTACATTGATTACAGGAAACATTAAAGACTCCAATAAAGGTTGCTGTTCATTAAGAAAACTATCCAGCAAACCTTTTTTTGAACGCTGCTTTAAAAAAAAAAAAAAAAAAAAAAAGAAGGAATCAGCTGGCACTTGCAGCGATAGTCCAGTGTGTGGCGTTAAAGCGTGGTCTCACTGTTGTCGTGGTTCCTGTACTCAGGCTCCGTGTCAGTTTCATCATACTCAGATTCCATCTCGATCTTCACCTGCGGCACCGGACACGACACGCCTCGGGTAACGGACGTCGCCGGCGAGGACGGGCAAGAGATCTTCAAGTGCAGGGTGATGCTGCGCGGTGGAAAGGACCCGTCATGAGAGTGAGGATGAGGTAATGGCAAGATGTCAAAGGTCAGCGGTGTGGCACCAAGTCTGCAGGTAAAGAATAGCCCTGGGTCCTAATAGGGTTTTAAATACTTGGAGGAATTTGGAGGGTAAATATGAAAGAGAATGAAATAGAGCTAAGATGCCAAGTGGGTGCGCTATTTCACGTCTCATATATCACTGACTGACAGCAGTGTTTCCATGGCAATGAAAGAGCTAGAAATGTTTGGGGGACGCAATAGTTCACAAATGTTCTGGAGCTTGTACTTATTCTACATTAGTATGATTGTGGTGTGTGTGTCATAACATCGACAACAATTTTTCTTTTCAAGCTAAATTAAACATGTGACCCGAAACACCTGAGCGTCAATGTCATGTCGTTTATCAAGAGGCGGGACTTTGGCTAACGAACCTTGGCAATTGGTTAAATCGGCTTATAACCTTACGAAAAGGAGCGAGAGTAATTCTGATGGATTGCTTTGCTTTTTCTTTGTGCTGAATGAAAGTCCCACCCAGTCTGAAGAAAAAATAACTATGAAACGTTTTAACACCAAAAAAAAAAAAAATAGCCCCAATACAGCCATCCCTATAAACCGCTAGGAATCGTTACCATCGTCCAGACCATGCAGCTTTATCAGCAATGCAGACATGATAACCAGTGTGTGGAAAGAAGTGGGGCAGATGTCTGACTCAGTCACCCCTACATCGGTGCTGCAGTTTACAACTTAGGGTCTCTGGGGTTATGGCAGACCTAATTAATAGTATGGTGGTTTAATATTTGTCCATAAGCATCCCAGCTATGAGACATGATCTCATCCCAGTGGATGTGCTGGAAGCCAAACTGCACACATGTTAATTTTTGCATTATTCTGTGGTGCTGTGGGGGCCAGACGAAGGGATTTAAATGCCAAGATTTGATAACAAGTATCTTTTTTTTTCCAAAATGACATTTGTAAATGTAATTCTAGTCTCAGTGGTAGGGAGGGTAGGAAAATACACGTTTCAAGCATTTAAATCTGAAAGAAGTCAAACGATTTACCAGTAAATTCAAAGCTAAGAAAGTCTAAAATGAGAAACAGGTTGTCTTTATTAGTTATAATTACTAGATCAGTTCTAGAATACTTAAGATTAATGTGCTCGCTAAGATGCTATCTTGATGCAGAGTAAATGAAAAAGACGACAGGACGAGATGGGACGTGCCAATTTTTTTTAAAAGGTGCTGCCATTAGTGAACTGCTTATGCTAAGGTTTCTAAGTAAGATGTTACATCAAAATTTTGGAATCTTAGTGGATTTTTTGGGAGGGACAAAAATCAAGACTTCTACAATTCCACCTGGGATCCAAACATGACCAGACATCACCAGACATCAAGGTAATGAAAGAAAACTCAGATCTCATTCATTTATTGTCTATACCTGCTTATTCTTAATCAGTTTCACAAGGATCTGCTGGAGTCTATCCCAGCTGTCATTGGGTGAAAGGTCACAAGTCTATCACAGGGCCACATACAGACAAACAACCAAACACACACTCACACACATATTCCTATGGGCAATTTAGATCACTAATCAATCTAACATACATATTTTTGGACTGTGGGAGGAACCCCGAGAACCCGAAGTAAACCCACACAAACATGGGGAGGACATGCAAACTCCACACAGAAAGACCCCTGCATGGGATACGAACCTGGAACCTTCTTACTGTAAGGCAACAGTACTTAACACTAAACCACCATGCTGCCCTATTCATATTTAAATTACGTTCAGATTTTAAAGATCCCACACCACAGAATAATCTACAACGTATTAAAGCTGAGCTTAAAACTTTGATCAAGTCAATTGCTGACCTGATATCGTTAAACCCCCAAACTAATAATCAGATCTAACTCTTTGGTCTGTTTTGGCTTTCACTCCATTTCTACTCCAAAAGAAAGAAACACGTTTAAAGCAAACACACAGTAATGCATAGGCTTTCAGGGCCGAGATACAAAGAAATGGGGCTAAATAAAGAACCTGAGTGAGATGTTTTAATTCCCAGACCTTAAATAAATTTAAGAGAATACACAGTATGATAAAGGCTAAAAGCTCGACTCGAACATGAACACAACATGGTTCACTGAGGAGAAAGAAACAACCAAAACCTGCTGTACAGAAAAATCCCTTAATATTCAACAAAAGACCCAATGTCATCAAGAATTCTGTATGAAAAGCATCAAACGGGACTGATGCTGTGATGTGCATGCAGTCGATATCTGCATTGCTCATAAGCGCACAGAAAAGACATGCAAATATTTGTCTAAATACTGAAAAAGAGAGCGATTTATAACAGATAGTAATACAGTGTCTGACTAGGAGAGAGAAAGAGAGTGAGTGAGTGTGTGTGTGTGTGTGTTGCACATCAGTGGTGAAACGAGCCCGGCTGACAGTGTGCAGCCCACTCTGAGCCCGAATCGGGGGGATCTAACAGGTCTCGGTAGGGGACGTGCAGTTTAAGCACACAGTACCTGCGGTCGCTGTCCAGGTCTGCAGGAGTGCAATCAGAGTACAGGTGGAACTTCTCCTGTGAGAACATCAAATGATGTGTAAAAATTTAAAAAAAGATAAATGGATGATTTGGAAAAGTCTGTGTAGAAGTAAACAAATCATTTGGGGAAGTCCAGGGCCGGCCACTGGCATAGGTGACACAGGCAGCTGACCATGGCGCAAAATAAGGGGGGGGCGCCTTATGAGAGTTTTTATTTTTTTTTGTCGAAAGTGCGCTCTTGTGCCCATTTTTTTTACTTTGTGCACTTTTTAGTTGCTTTGCACTGTGTTTAACTATTTAAGTCATCTAGTGACTGTTACTGTGCTTAATGCTTATTTATTTGTGTATTTGTTCCATATTTATGTTATGTTATAGTAAGGGATTTTTTTTTTTGATGTGTGTGTGAGAGAATGTGGGGTGGGCGGTAAGCGGTGGGGGATAAATAAGGGGGCGCAAATCTACAACCTCGCCTAGGGTGCCAGCAGAGCCTGGGCCGGCCCTGGAAAAATCAAGTGAAAATAAATAATTTTCGGGAAAAAAAAAAAAGTCACAAATACTGAAAAAAATAAATAACAAATAATTAACTTATAAATTAATAAATAATCAGGTGTAAGAATAAATCATTTGAAAATGTCAACATGAAAGTTAAACAAATCATTTGGAAAGGTCACGTAAAAAAAATATTTTGGGGGAAAAAAGTCACAAATAAAAATAAATAAATAAATGTGAAACATTAGATGTAAAAATGAATAAATTAAATTATTTGGCAAAAAAGTCACAAATAAGTAAAAAATAAATCAATAAATTGAAAATAAATAAGCAAATAATAATGGGGGGAAAAAAAGTCATATTTCCAAATATGAAAAATTAATTGAGGGAAAAATGTCACGTAAACAAAATAAATAAATAAATAAACAAATAAATAAATGAACAGAAAAAAATCTAATGTAAGAATAAATCTTTAATTTAAAAAAAAGCCACATGACAAGAAATCATTTAAAGAAACGTAAAAATAAATAATTTTTAAAATCTGATGAGAAAAAATTATCAGTTAACAATCGTAGTTTGGGTAGAACGTCAGGATGACATTTACTGTTTTCAAAAAATCTATATGGAAAGTTATTTTACAATTTTAAAGAAAACCAGTAAGTGAGGTTTTATGAGTACTTTAGGCCAGTAGGTGACAGCAGCAGTACATAAAGGTAGTAATGGGATTGTGTGTGTGAGAGTGTGTGTGGGTGTTATTTTAATGACAATGTTAAACACACACACATTAGATGTAAAGATTGAATAAACCTATTGGTGGTAATTATCAATCTTTGACTGAGTGATAAATATTTCACAAGACACACACACACACACACACACACACACACACAAGAGGCTTACCTGATCCTCACGCTCCTCTACTCCCCTAACATTTTTCTTTTCCTTTTTTGCACCGTCCTTCCTCTTGTCATCTTTCTTCTTCTTCTCCTCTTTCCCGGGGAGCAGATCGTCGAGCCAGGCCAGGTCGTGCTGTGAGAACACCATGTCGAGCATCTTGCGCACAAGCATCAGTGCCAGGATCTAAAACATCACCACAAAGTAAACCATTGTGTCATTGTGTGCCCCATGTGATGGCAAACTTCACAACAGAAGGTGTGTAACCTTATGTAAAAAACAAATTGTGTATATGAATCATTTAAAAAAGGTTTCCTGAAAATTGTAGAAATTTTTTAAGAAAGTCTGTGTTGGAGTAAAAGAATCATGTGTAAAAGTCACATAGGAAAATGAATCATTTAAAAATGTAAGATGTAAAAAAAAAAAGAACTGTTAAAAAATTGTGAAAATGAATTATTTGGATAAATTCAGATGCGAAATTGTTTAATACATGTAAGAAAAAAATATTTATGTGAAAATAAATCAATGAAAAGAACAAGTCGGATGTAAAAATTAATTTTTAAAAATTTCATCCAAATAAATAAATAAATTATTACTAATCTACGTATGAGATAAGTGAATCGTTCAAAAAAGTTGGTGGTCAAAATTAACTATTTGAATATTTAAGTGTGAAAATAAAGGAATCGTGAAAAAAAACCCCACTTTTTGTCTTGCTGTATTTTTGTATCGTTGTTAAAATAAACTAAGCTAATTTTACTGATTAAAAAAAACTTTTTAGCTAACTGATGGCTATGCTCATGCTAAGGGTGTAAGCGTTTAAATAAGCGTGAAAAGATATGAATCGTTTGCAAAAATAACAAGTCATTGCATGTTTTTTTTAAATGATTCGCTTAAAAATTGATTTTCATGTTAATTTCTTAAACTCTTTCTTCTTCTATTGAAAAATCTCTCAATAAACACTGATTCGCTGCCTTTATGAGTTTAAAATAATTCAGATCTTTAAAAGCCCGAACCATTATGGGAAAGATGATGGCGAGGAATGTGGACTTAAGGATCCAGAGGATGGCGAGGCAGACGACCTGCAGCAGGGTGAACAGGTGAACTCTCCGAAGCGGAACATGGCGCAGGTAAGTGAAGTCGGGCTGGTGTTTCGCTGGCATCAGGAACAACTTGATTCTGTCCCAGAACTGTGGGGTGAATTTGCCAGAAATAAAAAGGGCTGCTAATGAAGATTAAATGCCAATTATAGTTATTTATACGGTACCGCATATTAACACGCATTAAGGAAGAATCAGTTAAAAGCAGCCGTTTTGTATCATTGCTAAAATAAACTAAGCTAATTTTACTGATTTAAAAATACTTTTAGCTAACTGGTCAGCTATGTTAATGCTAGGTAAGGGTGTAAAAAATTTAAAATGGTGTAAAATGGTGATAATTTGCTTACCTGGATGCCCCCAAGAGAAGCGACACCCATGTAGAGGAAAACCCCATAGAGCACAGGCATAGGAATGAACTGGGGACAGAAAACTGCACTAAATACCTCACATAAGTAATTCATATGTACAGATTTTACAGTTTAAAATATTTGGGCTTTATTCTATAAAATGGCACATTTGCACTTGAATAAACGCCCACAGTACATCAGCGTCAATCATCGCTGCCAAAACTGCCGCCGTGCCGCCCTGATCAGATGAAAGAAAGCTGACATTTCCACAGTTTGGCACAATTTGGGACCCTCCCCCACACTCTCTCACTATCCAGCCAAACCTGCTCCTTATTATGAATATAGAAAAACCCACCAGGGTTCTGATATTATTGAAGCGAGACCTTTAAGATGTGTTTAATTAAACATCCTCTGAGTGAGAGTAGATTTTGAGTCCAAACACTCCTCCACCTTACCTGTAGGATGGGGGCGAGGAAGATGGAGACTCCGGTTAGGACGAAGACAAGGATTCCTGTCAGTCGCTGTTCCCTTGAGATCAGAAGAAGAATCAAATAAAAGAATCTTAACTTCAGGCTCAGTGAACTGTTTACAAATCCAATGTTCTAGTACAGCGCCACCTTGGTCATGTGATTTTTTTTAAAACTTACTTTAATAATGAACCTGTGTTTATACCTAATCCTAATCCATAATAACCGTTATATTTCAACGGGAAAAAGTGTTAGTGCAGTGGTTAAAGTGTTTGACTGCTAACTGGAAGACATGGGTTTGATTTTCAGAACCACCAAGTTGCCATAGCTGGTCCGGCGAATAAGGCCCCTAAACCCCTTAAGTTGCACTGGATGAAGACGTCTGCTAAATGCTGTAAAAGTGAATCTATAGCAAAAAACCTTGACTTTTCTAACATTAATCATAAATGTTGAAAAAATGTTTCTAACTGTACGGTTTATGTTCCATGTTCTTGTGTTTCATGTTTATTTTATGTTTCTTATGTACGTTTATTAGGTCATGCTTTGAGTTCAGGTTTGTTTCTTGTGTTTACTTTCTGTCTTGTCATGTGATCCTTGTGCCCCATGTGTTCCTGTCACACGATCCCCTTGTCCTCGTGTCTTTCTCCTATTGGTTTGTCATGTGTATTTATAGCCCTTGTGTTTCCCTTTGTAAACTTGTAATAGAAAACTAATTTGGTTTTACTATCAAATAAGTTCATTAATTTTATATAATAATAATTTGAAATAATAAGTATTTGTTGTAATTGTTAAATTGTTTAAATGGACTAATTATTAAGTTATGAATTACTGTATTTACTTCAAAAATTTTGTAATTTTTAATTTAGTTTTTTAGTTACTATTAATAATTATTATTATTTACCCACAGTTTTACAGTTGCTATAAAATAATTAAGAACAGAAATCAACATAAACTAGTTTTACCACATTAAAAGTAACAGGCTACCGCTTCCTGTTTTTTAATTAAAAGTTTCTTAAACGTTTCTTAAAAAAGAACGCATATAATCACCATTTTGCAATCATTTTTTGAAAACGATGATGCTTTTTGTCCAACTTTTAAACTGATTTGATTTCTTTCATTTTTACTCATAAATCTAACAATCACTGAAATTAAATAAGTAAATGGTTTGCTAAATACTAAACTTAATGAACTAGCACAGCCTTACTGGTCAGTGTTTTCATTTCCGGAAGGGTTATTATGCTACTTTAATGCCGCACTCCTTTTTGATTGCTGCCTTCCTGCCAGTTTACTTGGCGTTTAAAGTGTTGCCAGATATTGTTACGAAAAACAAAAAAAAGCAATTCCCTTGCATTAATTTATTCGCACCAATATGAGTTTAAATCTTCTATTTAACTGATAAGGATACAGAAATGCTAATCCCAACCTTATTAACGCCTCTTAATACTTTATTAATGCTGTAACATTAAGTATTAAAACAAGTCAGTTGAGGATTAAAATAACTCTACCTGGCAAATTTAACTTACAATCAATGAAATAAAATAAGTAGATTCCAAAAATTATTTGATTTTTTAACACTCGATTGCTAACCTCATTTGGTCAGAAAGCTGCAAGTGTGTGTATTATGTATAGAGCACCTGACACCCAGGAACTGCGGCTGTTCCCCAGGAGCGTTGGACTCGCTCTCCATTTTAAGCGAATCAATGTGAGCGATGGAGATGACTGTAGCTGCCACATACCACGGCAGACCCATGAAAGAGCAGGCGACCATCAGGACACCCACCCAGAACAGGTCTAGATGATAACCACAGCCTTTCTGTATGAGGATACAAAATCAATTGAGTAAACACACGGCAGCTTGTGTAAAAATTAATCATTTTAGGGAATAATTCAGGACATTGTAGCGCAGTCGTTAAGGTGTTGGACTGCTAACCAGAAGATTTTGGGTTCGATTCCCAGCACCACCAAGTTACCACTGTTGGGCCCCTGAGCAAGGCCCTTAACCTTCAATTGCTCAGTTGTATAAAAGAGAGAAACGAAAGTCGTTCTGTATAAAAGGATGTCAATGTAAATTTAAATCTACTCATTCTCATATCAAACCTTGCAACAAAATAAAACACTTTCAATCATAAAATAATTGAATAGACTCTTAAATCTCTACATAATTTCTCAAATTTAAATCCAAAGCCTTGAAATTAATACTCATTAATACAAATTTACATTTACAGCATTTGGCAGACGCCCTTATCCAGTTGTATAAATCCATTTTATTTATACAACTGAGGAATTGGGGATTTAGGGGCCTTGCTTAGAGGCCCAACAGTGGTAACTTGGTGGTGCTGGGAATCAAACACACAATCTTCTGGTTAGCAGTCCAACACCATAACTACTGAGCGACCACCTTCCCCTTTTTAAATTTCTAACAATTAATAAATCTTTAATAAAACTTAAAAGCATTTCTATAAAAGTTTTTTGACTTTTGTTCTGACATTTAAATCCAAAGCTCTTAAATTTATAACACATCGTAAAACTATACTGTTAATAAAAATGTTCTCACATTCACATAAGGTGTTAAATCCCTTTTCTCTATTTCTCTAGTATACTCTAACGTTAAAAAAATTTCACCCCCACCGATGGACGTAGCCAGGGTTAAAAAGTAGAGTTAAAAAGTAGTAAAAAGCCCTTCTTGATCTTCTTCTGATCTAATCTCCATGTTGTCTTTTTTTGTCCTTATATCTGTCTTCCTGATCATTGTATTGCATTTTTTTACAAAATAGATTTTCTTTTTTTTTACACTTTAAAGCTTTATAGTCTGTTTTAGAGAAAAGTAATTAATGTTGAACTTACCTGCATCTATCTATCATTTTGTTTAATGATGATGATAAATAATAAAATACTAGTACTAGTTTGTGCTGTAATCCTTTTTAATATGAAGAATTGGTGTATCAATAATAAATAAGATTTTACACCTTATATAAAAGTTTAATAAAATGCTTATGATTTTTTTTTTTTAATGAGTTTGCTAAATACTAAACTTAATGAACTAGCACAGCCTTACTGGCGTTTAAAGTGTTGCCAGATATTGTTACGAAAAACAAAAAATTGTTGCAATTCCCTTGCATTAATTTTTTCGCACCAATATGAGTTTAAATATTCTATTTAACGAATAAGGATACAGAAATGCTAATCCCAACCGTATTAACGCCTCTTAATACTTTATTAATGCTGTAACATTAAGTATTAAAACAAGTCAGTTGAGGATTAAAATAACTCTACCTGGCAACATGATGGAGCAAAACACTTAACTCAATCAGCTTTCAATTTTATTTTTGAATATAAAAAAAAGTCTGGACTTTGGTGACATCATAGCTGGCTACAGGAGTGCTCACACTTACATTACCATTCACAACATTTGACAGATGTCCTGATCCAGAGCGACTTGAGCAGATGGGGTTAAGGGCCTTGCTCAGGGGCCCAACAGTGGTAACTTTGGGTGCTGAAACTCGAACCCTGATCTTTAAATTAGCAGTCCAGCACATTACACACTCCGCTCAATACACATAAAAAAGGTCTCAAGTTTTTTATGAAGTAACTTTTGCTTGCATATTATGTTCTTATATACATAAAAACATTCTCACAAAACCACATTAAAATAAAAAGGCTTTTAAAAAAGTTTATATAAACATTTTGCATTCACGTTTATATTATTATGTGGAAATTTATATATGATTCTTTACAAGTTTACACTTATTATTATTTTCATCCATGTCGAATCTGGAGGTAACAAAATCATTCACCTTGAGTTTGTTCTCTTTCCTGTTGACGATTACGGCGCTGATCTGCTGGTCCATGAAGAGCAGGATGGTGACGAGCAGAGCAGGAACAAAGCTAGCCAGATAAACCCACCACGGGTTCTTTCCAAACGGCATGACGATCCAGCCGCGGTCTGGACGGGTGGGCTACGTGACAGAAAAACAAAACAACCAACTATTTGAACTATTTGAGATTGAAATTCGGTAAAACTAAGAGAGATCAAAAGGAAATTATAAGTGCTATTATGCTTTATTTTATTATGTGTAAATGTAAAAGCTTTAGATTTTATTGTAAGCTGTTTTGACAGGATGTTAGTGCGTTTTTACCAGTGTGTAAGTGTGTCTCTTCTAAATATTATTATTAAATAGATAAAGAGATTTTTATCCATATGAGAAAATAATAAATCAAGTGCATGTGAGATAATTTGAATAAATATTAGAGATTTTCATCTAAATTTGTGTAATTGTGGAACTTTGGCGTCGAATGTAAGAATCTCATGAGAATGCGAGTGTAATTTATACGAATTTGAGAGCTTGCATGCAGAAGCAAAAGCATTTTTATAAATATTAGACGTTCACTTAAACATGCAAGTGATTTATCTCTGTTATAGCAGAACAATTTGCTATAATATTTTGTTTTTCTTGCAGTGTGTGTTATTTTTTTTTACCTTAAACTCAGTCGGCACGATGAGTTTAGGGGTCTTTAGCCCTATGAGCATGTCCAAACCCACAAACGTCATGATGGACATGAAGATGGAGAAGTCACTTATGAGCTTCCTAATCTAAAACAAAAAAAAAAACCCAGAAAAGACACCAAATCATACATCAGTATTCAATTCTTTTATGAATTCATTTGCAATTCTTTTTTACCCGAGGACAAATATTTGCAATCATACTGTAGATGTCAGTGTAGATTCGTACCGACTCATAATGCCATGCTTTAAACCCCAACAGGTCAGCCGTTACCTTTACTCATATCAGGTATGAGTCAGATGGATCATACTATTCTAGTTCGTTTATCCCTGTTACCATAGCAACCAACGAGAGTATTGATGTAAGCCAACATCTTACATTTATAGCATTTAGCAGACGTCCTTATCCAGACATCTCTTTTATACAACTGAACATCAGCCCCAATCTTCCAATTAGCAGTCCAACACATTAACTACTGTGCTACCACTTTTAACCTAAGCAGACGTGCTGTAGACCTTAAAGTGTAAAAAGAAAAATTATTTTGGAGGGCCGAGTGTGAAGTCAGCTGAATTTTGGAGAAATGCATCAAAAACATCACTACAATTCTACTGCATTCTTATAGCATTCTCACCAATATTTTGACATTAAATCCAAAGCTCTAATAGTTACCACAAAGCACTATTTATTTATAAAGAACACCCTTGTTTACATATAAAAATACTATGTTAATAAAAAACTGCTCTTGCAGTCACCTCAAATTATAAATTATACATAATCATAAATAGACACTCGCATTTGTATTGTTTAATATTTCATGAAGGAACTGGCTTAAAGATTTGTTTTGAAAAATCCAAAATCGCATACTTCTTAAGTATTACATTGAGTTACTACGGACTTCCTGACCATCAAAAAGGTATGATAATGGCTGCGATCTGAACATACTATAGTACATCCGCCATGTTGATATTATCATGTGACATATGACGTCAGAGCAACGCGAATTAATGTTGGATAAAGTTTTACTTGGATGATGATAAACAAGTAAAATTGAAATACAAGAAATACATTTTTTCTTTGAAGCTACTTAAACACTTGCTAAGTGCTGCGCCGCCGCTTTCTGCTATTTTTGCATATGATGAGACTCTACCATGATATGGGATGGGATAGTAAAGTGTTTATCGCACGCGCACTACAGAATCCAGTCGGAAATAGTAGATCTTTCAGGAACTTTTGACACACTGTTTTTTAATACTATTTATACAGACAGGGCAGCACGGTGGCTTAGTGTTTAACACTGTCCCCTCACAGCAAGAAGGTTCCAGGTTCGTTCGCTTTCTGTGTGGAGTTTGCATGTTCTTCCTGTGTTTGTGTGTGCTTACTCCGGTTTCCTCCCACAGTCCAAAAACATGTATGTTAGATTGAATGGTGATTCTAAATTGACTACAGAAGTGAGAGTGAGTGTGAGTGTGTGTGTGTGTGTGTGTGTGTGTGGTGGATGAATGAATACAGACTGCTTTTGCATATTATATAGTAGAGATGTATGCCATTTTAAACTGAGCCATTTGATCAACTTTGAAATAAAATCAGGCAACTATACAGAGAACACAGACCTCAGAAGGTCGCTTTCTTCCCCACTGTACCGAACTTTATTAAATGCACCATACTTTATAATGCATCCGATTTCAGACTAATTTGGAGCAAACTGACCTTCGGAATGTTCTTTCCCAATTTCTAATTCCCCTCTAACAACAGCGCTGAGTCATGTACCGGACCTAAATCTTCCAATATCCTTAAGCCGTAACTGATTCCTAATCAGATTAGTGTTGCTTTTATGGCCTGTGATGTTCATCTACAAAGTATGAACAATTGGCAACTTTCCAATGGCTTCACAATGGTACCAGAATTTCCAATAAGAGTGGGCAGGGCTATTCTTAGAACAAGTTTGTAGAGGAATAGTATTAAAATAATGTGTCCTCACTCAAGTCTACCATACTGTTTGTCACATGGTTTCTCTGTTTGACATTCAATCAAACCAATCAAAAAGGCTGCCTCTGAAATCCAAACTTTCCTATTATATAGTATGCAAAAAGTTAGATGATGTACTATCTCTGCTCGAAATTTGAGGTGAGCATGCAATAAATTCCTTACTATCATAAACCTACAGGAGAAACAACTCGTCCAAAATGTTCCGAAATAGCAGAAAGTGGAGACGCAGAACTTTTTAAAATAGCTTTAAATACTCATACTACCTTTAATCATACTATATAGAACAAATGGTTAGGAAGTATGCACTAACTCAAATCTAGTACATTTTTAAGCAGTATTTAATTTTTAGTCATTAAATCATGCCCACATTTACACTTTTTTCACATTTTACACTTACATTTAAGGTATTTGGCAAATGCCCTTATTCAGAGCGACTTACATTCATCTTGTTTGTACAACTGAGCAATTGGAGGTTTGGGGGACTTTCTCAGGGGCCCAACAGTTGCAAATTGTTGGTGCTGGAAATCGAAACCCTGCTCTTCCAATTAGCAGTCCAACACCTTAACCACTGCGCTATCAGACTCTTAGATGTAAATGATTGTTCTTTTTTACATAATTAAATCTTGTTCCAAGCCCCTATAATGATACAACACAGGCTTAAGGAAATTTTCAAAAGGATACTTTTATACTTTGCTTCTCGCACCTTGGTAGGAAAGTAGCGGCTAAATTTGAACTTCTTGAGCGAGACAGTCATTGAGTAGGTGCCGAAAAACAAGATGAAAGACATGAGAGCCAAATCAGGGACGAACTTGCAGGAGATTCCCACTAGCTGGCCGCCGTATTTAAGGCACTCTTTTTTGCTGAGCTGACTCCAGTCGAGAGCTGTTAGATTCATCTGAAAAAACATGGCAGACAGACAGAGGGATGCAGGAGGGTTAAGATGGATATGAGGTATTTCTATCACAACCCAAAGACAAGAAGGATTTAGCCCATTCACTAATCCCCATTTTAATAGAAATGAGATTTGTTTAAAAACACAAATCGAAAGATTGTGAGTCGTAAACTGCGGTGCAGAATAATACAGAAAGCGAGAAGTACTTACACCAAAAAGAGCAGAAGTGTTATCAAGCACTGGAACTACAGCACCAAAGAGCATTTAAGCCACTAAAAAAAACAAGAGAAATGATAGGAATTAATTTCTTCTTATTATTCTTGTAAATTTGTGATGGGAATTGCAATTTGTTGTTTATTCGCATCACATCTGCCTGCTACAAAAGCCAACAGCTGGGCTTGAAGTAGAAATTACAATCAGGGAATTTTAATTGTGGGCTTTGAAATCTCTGAGCGGAAACACTGACAGAGAGAGAGAGAGAAAATGAGCACCTTAGAATTTCATTGTCATGCAGCATGAAGCGAAAGAGTTTACTTTTGATTACAAAATACACGTGTCAGACACGGACAAATATTAAGCGCAAACTATAATCAACACTCAGAGTCTATAAATTTTGCAGGTAAAACAGGAGATGAGCAGACATCTGTTATACCATAGCACTACCAACAGCATCACGAAGACCAAGGATCCCACCAGACAGGTCAAGGATAACGTTGTGGAGAAGTTTAAAGCAGGGTTGGAGTATAAAAATAGCCCAAGCTTAAACATCTTAAGGAGCACTGTTCAATCCATCTTTCAAAAATGGTTGGCCTTAACCACCTTCCTCTTTACTCTGTGCTGCAAATCCTTGTATCTCTGTCTACTTTCCTCAGTCCTTTTCATGTCTCACTTCTTCTTGGCTTACTTCTTCCTCTGTATATCTATCCTGAACTTCCTCATTTCCCAAGTTTCCTTATCTTCTTTCCTCCTTCCATATGACACACCTAGCACCTTTCTTTCTGTCTCCCTGATTACTTCTGCTGTAGTTTGCCATTCATCTAAAAACACTAGCTGACCGCCCAGGGCCTGATTTAACTCCTATCTAAATTCTTCACAGTACTCTCCCATTTTTCAGCTTTTACCACTTGGTTTTCTTCTCTACCTTTGATCTCTTCTTCTTCCAGACCAACATCTGCATTTTACACACAACCATTCTATGCTGTCTGGCTACACTCTCTCCCACCACAACTTTACAGTCACTAATGTTTTTTAGATCGCTTCGTCTACATAAGATGTAATCTACCTGTGTGCTCCTTCCTTCGCTCTTGTAGGTCACTATATGCTCCCCTCGTTTCTGGAAAAAAGTATTTACCACAGCCATCTCCATCCTTTTAGAAAAGTCTACTTCACTGTTCCTTTCCCTGACTCCAAACCTGCCCAACACTTCCTCATCACCTCTGCTCCCTTACCAACATGTCTATTAAAGTCTGCGCCTATCACTACTCTCTCTCCTTTGGAAATACTCACCATTACCTCATCTAACTTATGCCAGAACCTTTCTTTCTCTCTCTAACTCACAACCTACTTGTGGGGCGTAACCACTTACAACATTTACCATCAGCCCTTCAATTCCTAATTTCAGCCTCATCACCTTGTCACCTGACACTCCTTTTACCTCCAGAAAATTCTTCACAAACTCCTCTTTCAGGATCACTTCTACCCCATTTCTCTTCCTATCCACACCATGATAAAACAACTTAAATCCCGATCCAATACTACAAGCCTTGCTACCCTTCCACCTGGTCTCCTGTACACACAATATATCTACCTTGCTTCTCTCCATCATATCAACCAGCTCTCTACCTTTCCCTGCCATTGCCCCGACATTCAGCGTCCCTTTTCTCAGTCCTACACTCTTGCCTTTCCTCTTCTCTTTTTTGTCTATTCATTTGTCCTCCTCCTCTGGCCAACAGTAGCCCAATTTCCACTGGCACCCTGTAGGTCAACGGCACCGGACGTTGTTAAGCTGGGCCTCGACCGATCCGGTATGAAATTCTGACGGATGATTCGCATATTGAGATATGGCAAAGTTTTACGTAACAACCCTTTCTATTTATCCAGGCTTGTGACTGGCACTAAAGTCACTGGCTTGTGACCTCCTGTGGCTAAATTCTTTCAAGGCACTGTATATATATATATATTGTGTAACATTATGGCATATTAAGTATGCTTAATAGAGAGTGTAAGTATGCAACCCTAAATGGATACAAAGTATAATTTAAGGTATCATTAAACAAATACAAGAGCAAGGGTATACAGCTGAGGATTTTGAGAAACAGAGTTCCTGTTGTTGGGTGACAACATGTGGTACTCACACGAGCAAAACAGCGGCCATGTTTGCAGCAGAAAACAAACACAATGCAAATCAGTTAGTTATATAGAAAATAGTTATCAATATTATGACATACTTTTAATAGTCGTATAACAGACTTAACAGTAACATGTTAGGAAAAAAAAACCAAGCTAAACTTCAAGGTTTTTTTTTATTTGCTATTAGGCACTTTATTTGTCCAAAATCGCATTCCCTGCGATGTAAAATAGAGGCAAGTAGTATGTAGTAAAAGGGCTAATTTGAAGATCTGGGTTTGATTCCCAGCACCACCAAGCTACCACCGCTGGTACCCTGAGCAAGGCCCCTAGGAAATTTTATTGTATTCAATGTTTGGTTAAGTTTTATTTTACATGGTCAAAAATTGGTTTATCTTAGGTCTTAATTCTAATAAACACCGTTTCAGTATTTAAGCAATTCCTGACTTTTACTTAAAAATGATACTCATAGACAGGAAACTGAAGGTGAAACTGAATAATAGCAACATTTCTAACCACGAGAGCTCTAGAAATTATACAAAGACTAAAAGATTACACCATTCTGACTCGAAGACAAGACAAGACTCACTTGTGTCTGGCGCGACACATTCACACTTGTATGAGGTGACAAAGTCGGGCTGAAAGTCGGTGTTGATGGGATAGTAGCTGAAGGACTTGGCCATCTTTTTGATGGCGTCTGAGATGAAGATAAAGGAGATTAGGCTGGAAAAGCCCTCTTCAGTGAAGCGTGTCATGTACTTGATGATGTAACTGGCGTCGGTGGCCACCAGAAAGAAGCACTGGACACACGAGTGCATTCCGATCCACAGCCTCAGCTCCATGTAGTCCATGCTGCTGCTTCTGAGACGTGATCAGCAAATCAACAGTATTGAGGTGCTTAAGGACAATTCAGGAGTTTGATCAATACAAAACAAAAAAAGGAAGCTTTTCGAGAAGATATACACATACAACCGAACAAGTACACACTAATAGTAGAAAGTTCCGACGTTATAGAAGAGCTTAATCACTGTTAGGCTATTGAACTAAATGAACTAGGTACAAAACAGCAATTAAATAAGCAATTATGCTAAATTTAAAGTATAAATCTCTATAAATATTTAATATTCTAATGGGGCAGTGATTTCTTTTATTTTAAACGTAATCTGTGAGCTGGTAAGGCTCATAAAACAAACAAATAAATATATTCTGTGTTCTCTTTATTTCGAATCAGGCAATAAACATGCTAATAAATTCAAAATTCCAAACGTTTTGACTGGCACTATCAGTTTAGCGAATGAATATTAATACACTCACAGTTTGCTTATTTACCATTGATTAGGTTGAAGCCGAACTGTGGCAGAGCTGCAGGGAAGCCGTATTAAACCCAAATATACGAATAAATAAAAAAAACTCTCAGCAGGTCAAGCACGACTCTGAATTGCGGAGTGGCTGACGAACCGCTGATATTCATGCAGGTAACAAATGCATCCAATCAGAAAGCAAATTAATCGCGGATGAAGGAAATCTGCTGCACCAGCGACAGGAGAGTAATGAACACCTGCTGGTGATACGAATCTATGATGAGCTTCAGACACAAAAATCTTTCCGAGTAGTTTTAGTTAAACAGCAGAGCAGCAGTAAAAGGGCTACTTGCTAATTATTTCGTTACTATTTTGTCCCTTTTTGAGAATTTGCACTAAAGGTAAATCAGCTATGTTACCATGGTTAATAAAAAATTGGAAAATTTGCTCTAGCAGGCGGCAGTGAAATTTGTTGCATCAATGTAAGCTGCATATGCGCTGGTTACCATGTTCTTATTGTAAATTCCTGTACTGGCATTGGTGGACCGTCAGAATAACTAAAAATTGTGTCAAAAAATGTTATTTAGTTATAAATTGTGGTTATTTAATTATAATTTAGTTATAATTTTTATTAGTTACTGTAAATGTCCACAAAATTGCATATAATTAGATTTGTTGAGGTTAAACTAGAAAATCCTACATGAAATAGGTATAGGCAGCTCTATGCAAGCCTTTTGTTTAAAGATGTCACATCTGATTTATAATAAGTATTAGCGACAGAACCCTTAGCGAATGAAATTTTGATGTTTAGTGTTAGCCCGCCCTCTGGCCCAGCAATTTCCAGAGTATGAAAGTGAAAATCAATAAGAAGAAAAAGACAGCTGCATTTGCTGGCACTGCTACACCTTTTCAGATCAAGAGAAATAATTAAAAAAGCAAGACCTACACCAAAACTGGTTTTACTAACAAAGACCAGCAAAGGTTTTGTGTGCTATTTTAAAGATTGCAACTATGAGCCCTATGAGTGGCACCATGCACAACAAACTATTTTGTTGAGTAAAGGGCATAGACAGTAGCATATACAGTAGCTGTGTTAGCTGTAAAGGGATGTGTATGATGTGTGGATGTGGTTTACAGTAGCTTAATGAAGGCCCCAATTAAAAGCCCACGGTACACCACTGTGCATCAGTAATTTCTTAGCCTTGCTTTTCTGTTCCTAGAATAGAGGAATAGAAGCATTCACTGTAAAGCTGTTTCTTCACATATCCTGACTCAGAAAGCTGGGGGTCATGATACAGTACCCCTGGAGCAACAGTAAGCTTTGGGGCCTTGATCAGAGGCCCAATAGTAATAGCTTAGCAGTGCTGGTGCTTGAACCCTGGTCTTTTGATCAACAACCAAGCCGTTGGTTAGCTTTAATTAGCCACCACTATCCACTAAGTTTCATGTTTCCCTGCTTTGAGACTTTCTTCACTGCTAAAACTCTTCCTTTTTTTTCCCAAAAAAATTGCATATTAATATCAATACCATTATTAGAGGAGGGGCCAATGTGACAATAAAAATGAACAGGAGCCAGGAAAGCTCTTACTTGCTAAACTCATAGAGCAGCTTTTCGAAGATTAGGATTGGTCCGGTGGAGCTGAGGATAATAAGGGGCTGACCACCAAAAAGGCAGAAAACTGTGCCAGCCAAGGATGTACCCAGGAAACTTTCCATTACTCCCTGATAGAAAAAGATTGAGAGAGACAGAAAAAAAGAATGAGGGAGAATTGGCTCTCAAATAAAACAACTTACTGTATGCAACAAAATGGAGAGGAGAGCACCAAATAGCCCCATAAAGTTCAGTGGTTTACCTGGTAATTGTCTGTTGCATCTCCCAGCAGGCCACCAAAAGTTATTGCGTTGGTAATGCAGCCGAGGTATATAAAGAGCACGGCCGAGACCGATTGGATGTGAAAACCCTCATAAAAGTCACTGAGATACCAGGGTATTTTCCTCTTAATGTCCAGAAACAGACCCCCACAAAATCTATCATGCACACACACACACACACAGGTTTTTTACGCATAATTTAAAAAAAAATCTGTCTTCGGAATACACAACATTAAAGAAATCAGGTAGAAAGAAAGAGGGGAAGGGATGAGTAGAATAGAAGGACAGGCAGGTGTTGATAAAGTCTAAAGTTTCTCTGTGGGAAGAAAAGCGTAGTATGTCGGCCGTCTGTTTGCTAGTATGCATTTTCCAATCACTTCTTTTTATGGCCATATTTATCACTCTGAAACCAGACCCCTTGCACAGTTGGAAGCCATCTCCAATTATTCGCACTCTCCAGCCTAGCTGTGCAACCGGCAAGCCAAGCGTTTTAGTGTTTAAAGGGAGACTTTTTCAGCCTGAAGCACACTTCAGTCCATCATCAACCTGCTAACTGCCATGACACTCTTGAGGGATAATTGGAACTTGCCTGCCTGTGTATTCCAACTCTTCACCGAGCTCATGTGGCACAGGCATCTCCTCGTCCTCGCCAGTGCCGCCCCCAGCTCCCGCAGTACCATTCATTTGACCCATCTCGTTCAGAGATAACACCGTCTTTCTGTAACAGGAAATAACGCCAAACACTTGAGATGGTTGAAGAATAAACAGTGCAGCAAATGGATTGTCATTAAGATATAAGTCTAATTTTAACTTGCACCTCAGGCATACTGATGGCAATTACCAAGTCATTTCCATGCAATGTTCAAGTTCCACAAACCTCATACAAATTCAAATACATTATGCAAGAATGAGCGAAAGGTGGCATTGGGGTATCCTGCACTAATGATTCTAATGCCTAGAGAACAAAATGTGAAAATCAAAACCAATTATGTAAAAACTAATATAATCAAACACCATGACTTAATATTTATAGTCCCCCCCTTCAAGGGTCTTTTATTCAAGTACAAAATAGCTATGTACCACAATGGTGGAAAAGGTATCATGCTTACAGCTTACAGCTAGCGTTAAATAAATCTGGGGTAAAATGAACACTAGCTAGTTTAGCTAACAAAGCTGACACAGCCTAAAACATCACAGGTTTTTAAATCAAATATCGCCCATGTTTATCTCCAGACTATTCTGGCTTTACCTCTTGTCAGCAGAGGGCACTTTTTTGGGTGGTTCAATGCGAATTTTTGGGTCCCACTCGCCAGGTGGAAGCACAGTCACTTCATCCAGGAACTCATCAATGCCTGCAATCAGGTCTTCTCGGTCCCGGGCCTTATATGCCACATCGCTAAAGAGCTGGACATGACAATTGCATAGTTACTATTCTATACTTTGTAGCTCCACTACATTTTTTATAGAGAATTTTATATTTTTGTTTCTAACTTTCTAGAAAAAAACCTTATATCTGTGCTTACATCATCCACCATAAGTGTAGCAATAGCACGACCAATTTCATTGTAGGACTTTGCTTTGCCAGGAGGACCCAGCAGCACAAACAAAAATCTGTAGTAGGAACAGGACATTTTTAAAATCAAACTTGCATTATTAACTGGTTTACTAAAAGTTTTATATGTCCCTGTCAACAAACCATCAAAAAATGGAAAACACTAGGACGTCATACTTGACGATGCCTAGTAGACAAGGTTTATATAGGATAAGGAATGCCAATATTAGTTGTTGATTCGTGGGAGAAATACTACAAGTTGGGAACTAGGAACATGGTCTGGAGTGGTACCCAGTGGTTACAGACACCTTGATAGAAACTATAAATAAGGTGCTTAGTAAAAAAAAAAAAGGAAGTGTAGCACTATTGGTACAGGGACCCTTAATGCAGAGTCGATTATGTCAGAAACCAGAACCAGTACCTGTTGGCATATGGGACCTTAATTGAAAAGTGGTCAGTGTAATACTTGGGGGAAGTGGGACCTTGAATTGACATGGTAAATGTAGCAATCTGTGTGCCATGTATTAAATGTCAGGAACCAGGACCGTGCTCTGGAGTGGTATATGTGCAAGCGTGACCTTTGGTAGAAAGTGGTCATGGTGGTACGTGTTGAAGAGTGTGACCATGGTATGAAATTGTAAATGTAGTAGTCTGTGGGTACTGGGATATAACAAGCATTTAGCTCACACAGTACTTAAGGGGAATGGTGGTGGAACCTGGAAAGTGCATTGTACATGTACCTTCATACCAAACAGGCTTCACATTGATTAGTTCACACTAAGAAGTCCAAACCAAACCAGTACAGAATAGTAAATCTTTTATGTTATGGGTACTGGCACTAGAACATGGTGGGCACTAGAGAACAGTGATGGAAAGTGGGATCTTGATAAGCGATTGTACCTGGTGGGCACTGGAACCTCAGTCAGGCCTCCTAGTGTTGTGGCCTGTGCAAGTCGTACAAAGGCCACAAAGGGTTTGTCAAGGAAGTCCACCTCTCCAACAAGAACGTTGGACGCCTCTGCATCTCTAGGGATCTTCTTCATGAACTTGTTCTTTAGCTGCAGTTATAGTTGGCAAAGACATCATCAGATATAATAATGATATCATACTCGTTCCTCCTGTTTCTGTTGCTTGTCATCATTTGAGTTGTGATTTTTTCAAAAATACACGTCGTAAATGGGGTTTGATATAAATATAATTCCACAGAAAGGATTGAACGTTCTTTGGTTAAAGGCAGAATCTTACTCAATGATATGCACACTATAACAGTTTCTATTTTAGTTCTAATTATTCACAATCCAATTATAACTGCTTGAGCACACTAAAGTAATTTTAGTGTGTATGAAAATAGTATTTTCATTTTCATATAAAACTTTCTCATGAGCTTAACCAATTTCAGTGAGAAAGTAATTATCTTCATAATCAAATTCCACACTATTTTCACATGAACATAATATGATCCTTCTCTCTCTGTGTGTTTTATTCATTCTTTAAATTTATACCCAATACAAACTGTCATTTTTATTTCATTTTTTAGAATCCTAATCTGCTTTATAGGTGTAAAATCTTCGAATTTCTACAGCACTTTTTTTATACATTACTTGATGAAGCAATAAATTGGAGGTAATGGTTTAGACATGTTTTACAGAAATAAAGCAGAGTACGTGAGAGGCAGGAGGGTAAAGCTCGCTTATTCTCTGGTGGAAAATCGATACCAACTCGGATGCAAAGCGCAAAGCTAACCACATTAGCATTAACGAGCCACATCTCGCCAACACATAACACACACATCTTTCTCTCTCTCTCTCTCATTTATGGAGATTTGCTGATGTAAAATAACATTTTTCTTTAAAGATAAGAGGGCCATAAATGTAAGGACAAAAAGGACTTTATTGGCTATTATTTCAAATTATTTGCACTCTCTGCAAGCCACTACGTAGCTTTAAAATTTTCATAGAAATTGGTTTTATCCCAGAAAGTGATTTGTCCAGTCTTCATATGAACTTTACAAACTTAATATTCTGGATTTGATATATTCTGTATAATAGGGGTTGTCCTAAGGGCTAACATTAAACTAATGCTAACCCTGTGTTTGTATATATATATCTTACACACTGCTACAAAAAATAATTTAGCAGCTAAAGGCTATAAAGCTTATTTATAAAGTTTTTATACAGACTATTGGACAAATCACTTCATTGAATAAAAGCAATTCCTATAAAAAAACTTTATAGCTTCATAGTGACTTGCAGAGGGTACCAATAATATTTTATCCAATAAACCTTAGCGCGATTGATATGAAATGTACATTTTTATATAAGAATGTGTACAGGCTGTTTGAGTATAAAATAAAACAGTACAATAACAAGTAAAATAAACAAGTAGATTAGTTTCCATGGTGATCATAAAGTAACCCCTTTGCTCCTGTAAAAACTGTTTGTGTGCAAATGTTAGAGTGTGTGTCATGATTATGGACGTGGTATATATATATATATATATATATATATATATATATATATATATATATATATATATATATATATGTGTGCACACACACACCTGGTCGGAACTTGGTGTATCGGCAATATCATTCATACTTCTGCTCTGGGCATAATCTGTAACATGCAAAAGAAATTCATGCAGAAACACAAACAACAGACTGTTATTAATATTTTAAAAATTGGGCAAAATTATTGGAACATCTCACCTTAACACCCATATGTATTTCCTAAACAATCTATTCTATATTTTTGTGTTAGGGATAGGGTGCACTCAGTGTTAGAAGCTGTACAGGACATGAGAGTTCTTTCACTCCAGTCGTAACACACTACAGCATGAAGTCTTCATGAAGTTTGTGGGCTTTGTAAGTAACAATAATAATAATAATGTTTGAGTCTCTCAGATAATGAAATTCTACAAAATACAAAGACATTTTATATGACTGTTTGACTCAGAATTTGTTTGGGAAAGACAGTGTGTTTTGTTATGGTGTTCAAAAACCTTTGGCCATATTTTTGATAATGAACCCCTTATATATGTGAAGTGGTAGCTCAGTGTTTAAGGTGTTTGACTGCTAGCCGGAAGATTGTGGGTTTGATTCCCAGGTCCACCAAGTCACCACTGCTGGGCCTCTGAGCAAGATCCTTAATGCTTATTTGCTCAGTTGTATAAATGAAATAAATGGAAGTCATTCTGGATAAAGGCGTCTGCCAAATGTCGTAAATGTAAACCCGCATATTCACTTGTGTAATTTAATTAGCCAAGAATTGTAAGAACGATTTAATCATTGCATATGCTCAATCAAAATATGTTAACAAGCTACAATATTGATATATTGCAAGTTGCAAGTTTAGACTGGTGAACTGTTCAGGGTGTACATCTCCTGCTTTTTTTTTTTGCCTTTCAGAGACGGCTGGGATAGGCTCCAGCAGATCCCTGTGACCCCGAATAAGTGGGTATAGAAGATGAATGAATAAATGAATGAATGAATGAATGAATAAATGAATGGATAAAATGATCTGACTCGGTTGCATTTCAAATGCTCCAACATGTCATTTTAAAACAAAAAGTAAGACATACGGAGACGCCCACAGCTGCCGCCATATTTGCTGCGCAGATCCTCTGTGGAGCGATTGAAGCTGGCTGCTGGACCACGGGCTGGACTACGACCTGAGACACACGTCAGATACAAGAAAATGAAATTTAAATTGGAAACCACCGTCAATTCCATGAAGTTTTTCACATCCAGATTAACCAAAGAACTTTAAATGATAATAAATAGAATCTGTTCAAATGAAGGTGTTTATAAAAGAAGGCGACGAGAACTCACTTGGGGTGGAGCTTCCTTTGCCAAGGTCAGCCAGGGAGCGGTGAATGGGTTTCTTAGTCTGGTGTCTGTGTTTCCTCAATAGAACGAAGCTGATCTTGTCCCTCAGCTCTGGACTGACCATGCCCTCCTCGATGTGGCGCTCAATGATGTCATCTGTCAGAAAGCAAGCGTGATGAAACAAACATACAACAACTTTTTCCAAAAGATAAAATAAAAATTGATTGGTTAAGTCTAGCAAAAATTACAATAGACTCTGACATTTTTGCTTTGTTACTGTGATTGACCCAAACAGTATTAACGTAACGTAACAACAGGGGTGAATATTTATGCACTCGGTTAGTATTGAGTGTATTTTCGTAATCACATTGTGATCACAGTTAAATCTATTTTTGTATCATTACCAGAGATTGCAGAGATGCAGATTGTTGAAAGCTTTAAGGGAGGTTAATATTATTGATCAGCCGATTAATCGGTTCTACTTTTTTCCATTATCGAACATGGGTTAATATTGAAACCACCGATATATGGTGTCCTCTTGTGTGAATTTGAAGAATTGCCTGCAAAATCACTGCATTGAAAAACACTGTATTCTCCATAACAACCAAGTTTTGTTTAACTGGTAGCACTAAACCACATATAAGTAGTGTTTTTTGGGGGTTTTTAAGAAAGTTTTTACTTACTTTGGTAAAATTGATTCAAATAACAGACTTTTTATGCTTTTGATTTGTTTATTTGTTACCTGTTTGTTTACCTGATCTGATCTTTTTTTTTCTTTTTTAAATAAAGACATTATGACGACTGCGCACATGGGTTCCCCTTATTATCAAACTTTTTTTGTTTATAAAGATCAGTAAAAGTTGTTGTTTATCGGTTATCAGTTACATAAACATGCAAATAATGATCATCATTATGTGTATTTATATTGCTCGATCTCTTGTAAATGTTTTTGCATGGCAGTAAATCGTCGCCCTCACCGACAATCTGCGGCAGCGAGTATCCATCCAGGTCTAGCAGAACCACGCCGGTCTGCAGGCATGTGCGCAGCTCGAACAGACTGTGAAGAGACAACGTAGAAACGTGTGGTTTGCTCCAGCGCTCGCCGCCCTCCTCGACCTTCTCCTCAAACTTTACCCACCTGCAAACACACACAACTCACTGACAGGAAAGGCGGAGCGACGTGCTGCACTTCTACATTAATGAGTGGTGTGAACCTGGTGTTTGTTGTTTATTTATAGTGCTGTCTTTAAATTAGCCAAGTGTGTGAGTGTGTGAGTGCCTGTGTGCGTGTGTGTCCTAATACCTGGCGGACTCCCTCCATTCGAGCTCGTCTCCCTCGTGTTGCAGCGTATCCATCTCTGTAAAAAGGGTGGGAGTCGGCATGGCATCTTCATCATCTCCTAAAATATATCTCAGGCGCTCCGCAGCTGGTGACACTTTAAAACCACACACACACGCACACACACAGGACACAAGTTTTTTAGATCATTTATACGATCCTGATCTACGCTTAGGGATAAACAGATCTTTTTCTCACTACTCTGGAAGTGGTAAACGCTGCTGTTAAACATGGCGCCCACCTTGATGATGAAAATTCAAGTGTATATCTCTATCTTTGTAAATTTTCTGCTTATCATTACTGCAAGGGGTTAATTAGCTGGATAAAAACCTCCAGACCACAAAAGCTGAGCCAAGCCCACCGACTGGATGGGACCTGCTAAAATCATAGCCAGACCCATCTTGGTCTGTGGAGATGATGGCGGTTCCTGTAAGGTTCTGGTCTAATCATTTTAATCACATCAAGCTAAAGCTGTTGGAATATCTGTTGATACTATAGAAATGAAGATTCAACCACTTCCTAACCACTAAAACACCTAAAGCATATAAAGTAGCTTGGTGGGTTTTTTAAAATTCTCTTTATTTTTTGATCCAGGCCAAACTCAAAGTGAACTCTAATTAGGTCTGTGTTGTTGTGAGAGCAGGCTTGAGGGGATCGATAGCATCCAGTGCTGCAATACTGAAAAAAAACCCCAACAACACAGACACATTACTGTTGTCATTAATCACAAAAAATATAAGCGCTGAATTTGCAGAAAAGGTTGGAAGTGCTGAAAATTGTTTTTGTAGCTGATTAATCGCTTATTTGGTAAAAATGTGCAAATCACAGTAATTAGTGTCAGTGAAACTTTCTGCTGGGTTAAATTAGCACATCATCGATTAGCAAGATCATTTTGTGATCATGTTTGTGGCCAAGCGACAAAGATGTAAAAATGTGCACTGCTGCAGGGCTAATTATTCACTACATCAGAAACTAATTCAATAATAATAACAATAATAATAATGTTAATAATAATAATGATGATGATGACGATTATTATTATTATTTAACTAGTTTTTGATTATTATTATTATATAATAATACTAGTAACAATAATAATAATAATAATAATTATTATAATCTTTATTGTCTTTGCACAAGGGAGTACAACAAAACCATAGTTGCTCACAACAACAATAGTGCACTGAAAAGTAAAAGTGATGATTAAAAATAAGATACAAATAAAAATACAAAAAGGAGAAGGACACAATCGCAGTGATTCGTTTGCCTGTTCTTGAGTCAGAAACTGAGTTCTCATTTATATTTTACAGAGAACAGACACAGGCTTGATTTCAGTTCTCTATTTAGATTATCTTGGACCACTTTAGAATAAAAAGAAATAGAAAGAATTTTTCTTGTTGTTGTTGTTGTTTCTTTTTAAAATGTCCCACCAGATTATCACAATATTTTCTTAGTTTCCTTCGACAGATTTAATTAAATTAATTAAACAATTAATGAGAAATATATTTGATTAGTCACAATAGCAGTTTGGGCTCTTTAAAATGTATTTTCCCTTTATTACCTAAAGAATATTTCTACAACAATGTAATCTAATGAAATATATTATATTATACAATACTATAACAATAATATCTCATTATTATTATATACAGTTACAATAAATAGCCAGAAGTTTGTGGACACCTCAACAGCCCCTCCCGGACAGCCACAAAGTCTGAACAAGACACCAAAATAAAACAAACAAACAAACAAACAAACAAACAGGAAACTAATTCTGAACAAAACACCAAGTCCTAAAAAACAAACAAACAAGACACCACATCTGGACAAAACAAACAAAAACAAGTCACCACAGGTGAACAAAACAAATTAACAAACAAGATGCCTCATCTGAACAAAACAAATAAACAAACAAACAAGATGCCTCATCTGAACAAAACAAATAAACAAACAAACAAGACGCCTCATCTGAACAAAACAAATAAACAAACAAACAAGACAACAGATCTGAACGAAAAGACATGCTGACTTAACCCTAATAAACACCTTTGGCATCCTGACCTCGACAGTTTTATCTGTTTAACTCTACAGGATATTTATTTATGTGTTTATTTAAAAAAAAAAAACATGTCCAAACATATTTTTTTCTTTCTGAAATACCACATCAATAAGATCTGCATTACTGCACCAAGAGCAAGCAATCAGGAGGCTTATTTAAACCTCAGTGAAGGAAATAATATCGTTATTGGAACAGTTCTAAATATATTCTTATTATCTGAATTGATGCGAAATAATGGACTCAAACAGGACCTATTGAGACTCGCAGCAGGAGATGAGTTTCATTAAACGAGCTGTGAAAGCACTGTGAAAATAACAAACAAAAAAATGCCAGTTATTTCTTTTCCTAAGTGTCCATTAATGATTAAAAATTAATAGTGGAAACCTTTGGATATCAGAATTAACCCTAGTGTTATGTATGTATATATGAGGTTCTATGTACTTATAAGCCGACAGCTAAATGTTCAGCTCAAATGCCACTCACTGGTGCGGTGGACTTCAGGAGGGTGAAGGCTGCACTCTGGTTGTTCCAGGTCGTAGTGCTCAGTGTCCTCTGACTCATAGCGCTCATGACGTCGGTGTTCGCGGTGAGCACCTCTCTCAACGTCTGTGAGGTCGCGACTTGAGAGGGACGAATGCCTCTGGCGACGTTTACGTCTGTAGCCACGTGGCACCGGCATGCCGATGTAAATGGACTGATGGTCTGCAGAGCAAGATCGAGATTAAAGGTAGAGATTGAAAAGAAATAACGGAGAGAGACGTCAAGAATATAAATACCAACAATCCATTTTACAAATAAACAAAAGTTAGATGGGAAGGAGGTGCCAACAAATATACAGGTCAAAAAAAAGGAAAGATTAATAGATAGTCACATAAGGCAAACAAAGATATCGACACTAGTTAAGGACAAAAACAAATAAATGAAGACTTTAAAATCTGTCAATAAACAGACGAATGAACACAAACACAGGAGACACTGTGCCAAAATAATAGAAAACTATAGTTCCCTATCTGTCGCTCACTCCGACGTTGTGTCATGTGATGACACTAACATGACCCCTAGTGTCGTCACCCGACACAACGTCTCTGTTCCCTCCATCAGGGAATGAATTTAAGAACAAAACACATGGCACCCAGTATAAACAAAACAAACAAGACACCAAGTCTAAATAAACAAAAAAAACAAACAAAACACCAAATCTGGATAAAACAAAGAAGCAAACAAACAAGACACCAAATTTAAACAAACTAATAAACAAACAAACAAGACACCAGGTCTGAACAAAGAAACAAACAAGACACCAAATCTGAACAAACACCGAACAAAACAATCCAACAAACAAGACACCAAGTTTGAATAAACAAACGAACAAGAAAAACGAAGTCTGAACAAAACCAACATCAAGTCTGATAAAAATGAACAAACAAACATTCGAGACACCAAATCTAACCAAAAAAAACAAACAAACAAACAAGAACACTAAGTTTGAACAAAACAAACAAAACACAGTCCAAAGACAGATTGCTTTAACACTGGATATTAAACATACTGAATAGAAGAGTCTGAAATGCAGGCGATGATTTACAGCGCAATTAGTTCAGCGATGTTTTTATTAAACTCTCTGCCTTTGTAATTGTCAAGACGATTAGCAGCCGAGACACTGGTTGTGACGGGTAATTTCCTGCTCCAACTTTTTGTTGGTTTTTTTTTAGTACTTGTTAAAGGAATTCTGTTTTAATAAAGTTTTTTTTATTGATTTTTACTCTTGACCTAATTATTCCTTACCGGACTGCTGCAGGAAATGACGCGGTATGTTAGGGACGACCTTAAGAAACAAGTCATTTCACTCACCTGTTAACATGTTTAATGATTAATCGTTTTATTTGAGATAAGATTCTGATCTTGAGAGGAATTAATATTATTTTTGTTTGTTTAACAATTATTATTGTGTATCAATAGAAATCTTCCTGTTATTTCTGAAAATCTTGTTTAATTGCCAGAGCGTTCAGCACAAGATGTACCAGTTAGACCTCTATTCAACTATTATTTGCAAAGGTTGCTTATTTATATTTTATAAAGATTTTTTTTATAGTGTTTTATAAAGAAATGTGATTAAATTTTCATATTTGATTGTTCAGAATGCAGATTTAGTTTTAATTGAATTGATTTTTGAACACTTAATTCAGTGAGATATACATATCAATTGTATATTTTATTTTTGTTTAGTTAAAGCCAATTTTGTCTGTCAACAAATAAAAAAAAAAACCCCACACTATTATAAAAAAAAAGATATTTATAACTTAGCAATCAATGCTACATTCGGCCAGGGTGTAACAAAGGGCTCTCCTCTTTTTCTTCGCCTTGTAAAGAAATCATTGTTTTGCCAACTTTTACATATTATCCAAAAACAAAATACTAAATAAAAATTGTCTCAGTTCATTTAATGTTTCTTGCATTTTCCGGTTAGTAAGTATACATTGGGTTGTTTAGCCGTGTGTAAAAGCGGATATCCAATATGGGTCGATTAACAGATTATGTAATTGGGTCATCAAAAAACCAAATATAGTTACAAAATCAGAATTGGGCGTCACGTTTTATAGTGTAAATGCAGCACAAAAATTAAATAAAATTATATAATAAAATTGAGAACCTAAAGAGAATCAACAGACACTAAGCTATACCAATAATAATAATATTGTATAAGGAGTAAAATAACCTGTGTAATGACAATTTGGCTGCATTTGTGTGTATGAAACACGTGACATGTGAGTGTGAATAAAACCTCGCCTTCGTCATCGTAGCGGTAACGACTGTCGCTCATCCCTCGATTAAGGTCCATCCTAAAAAAAGGCACATCGTTCATAATTTAATAAAATGATTGATTGATTTATTTATTAGAAATAATAAAATACATAAACTGTAGCACTTTTATCATTTTCAACATTTTTTTACTTCTTTTTCTTATACAAATCAGATAGTTTGATCAATCAAAGTAAGAAATTTCTAACAGATGACTTAGTTTTATCTTTTAACTATAATTTGTATTTAGGGCCCTTTTAAAGCTTATACATTGACCGCTGTTTTAAATACTGCATTGAGGATCTTTTTCTAATTTCTCGCTCTAAATAAATACTTAGTAGCTTTAAAAATATGCAGTAATATGCATTTGAAGCTATTTATTTATTTTACATGGCTGGGTGGTGATGGGTCTGATTCGAGCCTGTGAGTATCAGAGTATTGATCCGCCTCATGGCTTCATGTCCTATTGACACTTACAGTAATTAAACTCAGCTGGGCTCAGTGGAAGTGCACATGATTAAATCCAATGTGATTACCCCCCCTCCCCATCCGGAAGAACCCATGCAACACATGGCACGTGCGGAATCACAACATACACATACGTATACCAGGAGCAATCGGCCTTCGCCTGTTATGATTCTGTGAAATCTGGTAGCACAGTGGTTAACGTGTTGGACTGCTAATTAAAAAAATCAGGGTTCAATTTCCAGCTTAGCAAGTTGCCACTGTTGGGCCTATAAGCAAAGCCCTTAATCGCTCGGATATATAAAAGAGATAAATGCGAGTTGCTCTGGATAAGGGCCAGAAATGTATTTCTAATTAAGGAGGCTTTTTTGTAGGACAACATCTTGGTTGCTTCACACTATAGACCCCATTAGCAGCAAAACAGATTACAAAGCATCACCCTGAGCTTGTTGATACAAGGGGTTGTTTAGAAAAAGGTTACAAATAACCACCCAGACCTCCCAGGCTGCATTTCCATCGCATCAAGTGACCCAATTCCTATTTTTTTCTCCAGTGTGGCACAGATGGGATGTGACCGACGGGCATGTAAACAAAAAAAAGGATATAGATTCCGAGATTTTCAGATCAGTTTCAGCCTTATTCGGATATGAATCAGACACGTGCGTCTTCAATGTAAGCAGACGGATCAGATTTTCACCCATCAATGCAAGTCAAATGTCTTAAGAATTAAACAAGCGACAGTGGTGCATGACATCAACACCAACAGCGATATATATATATATAACTTAGCACAACTGTGTTTTATTGATATTTCCTATTTTTGTTTACTTAAAGCCTGTTTTATCTGTAAAAACAAAATTAGCGATCAATGCTACATTCACCCAGGCTGCAACAAGGACTGGACTCTTTTTTTTTTTTTCTTCAGTGTTGTTTTGCTGACCTTTAAAAATGATACGGAAACAAAATACTGAGGAAACATTTGATCTTTGTCCATTGATTCTTGCACCATTTTTACTTTCTTTTAAGGTCAGTATGTCTATATTAGGTTGTTTAGCTGTATATATTGTAAATACAGATATTGGATAAGAGTCAGTTTCAGTTGTAAGGTCTGTCGTCAAAAAAAACTTATATCAGAATTGGCTATCAAGATCTGCAGTGTAAATGCAGTCTAAAGGAAGTCATCAGCAAATAGGGAAAATATGGCATTGCAAGTACAGGTTGCAGGTTAGCACTTTTCTGGACTGCCGAATTTAATTTAAAGTACACCAGCTGTGTGGATATGTGAAAGTTTCGGCACTGGCACCGGTTCAGGTTTGCTTTGACAGTTTTCTGTTCTATAATTCATCTAGTCACATCATCGATCAGCGTCCCACTGAATCAGACAGCCGAAGCAACAGCGAGAAACTGCGACGAGCAAATTTAATAGAGCGTTGCATTCCTTTGTCCCTCCATATGTCCGTTACAGTGGGGTCTCTCACAGGAAGGTTTTAAAAAAAAAAAAACTGCAGGAGACACCGAACGCGCTCAGAATTCATGTAGAGTCATTAATCACAGAGCGATCAAGCCATCAGGGGTTTTTTTTAACCCACTCAGGAAACGCTTGCCCTGAGACTGCACTGCACTGCAGCCTCGTTTTTCATTTAGCTGGAAAGTCATAAATATGCACAGCGATGAAGTCGAGGTCAATAAAAATCTCTGGAATTGTTGTGCACTTATGTACTTATAAGCCATGTATAAAATTACACATCAAAGTTATGGAGAATTCTAGAAAAGTACTATGTGTGGCCAACACATGGTAAATGAATCATATTCCAGAATAGTCCATCATGTGGAATATGAGTATTTTAATTTGAGTGTTTGTATTGATCGTCATCTGGTTCTAGACTATTTCCTTAAAAGTATGTTGATGTTTGTGATGGGCTTCAGGAATGTTTTTTTGCCTCTAGAATATCTAATTCTTCCTAGAACACATTGCAGAATTTGTCTGTAGACTCTAGAAAAGCGTTACTTTTTATATTATTACAGGTTTTGTTTTTTCATCGTATTGTATTGTTTGTTATTTAATTTTATTATTAAACAAACATTTGTTATATTTTATATACTTCATTGTGAACGATTTTTATTTAGAATATTTCAGGATGTTTGGCATGTGATTATAATGTGAATCCTAAAATATTATTGATATTTTTTAGTCTATATATTTTTTAAGATATAAAATTTATGTTTTTATTTTATTGTCACCTGATTCTGGATTAACTCTTAATTAAATTATATTATATTTCTATGTTACCTAAATTTCTAGATTTCTTTCTAGATTTTTTTTTTCATAATAGTTGAATATTTCATTGTTTTTATTATTAAATAAAACTTGTGCACAATGTGCACACGGAACATGGCATACTGACGCTACAATCTCAGTCAGCTTAGCGGCTTCCTATTTAGAACCCCAAACTTTCTGTTTTTATTCTGATCATTATATACAGTTCTGTGAAAAAGTATTTGCCCCTTCCTGATTTCTTATTATTTTGTATTTTTATCACACTTAAATGTTTCAGATCATCAAACAGACTTAAAAATTAGACAATGAAAATCTAAGTAAACACAAAATGCTGTTTTCAATTGGTGATTTTATTTATTCAGGGGGAAAAAAATATTCAAACCTACATAACCCTATGTAAAAAAGTAATTGGCCCCGTTGTTAAATCATAAAGTAACTGTGGCTACATCCAGGCCTGATTACTGCCAGACCTGTCAAATCAAGAGACCACAGATAGAATCTGTCTGAGAAAGATTCCAAAAAAAAGCAAGACATCATGCCACGATCTAAAGAAATTTAGGAACAGATGAGAAACATCTTTCAGTCTGGAAAAGGTTACAAAGCCACTTCTAAAGCTATAGTACTCCAATGAACACTGGTGAGAGCCATTATTTACAAATGAAGAAAATATGGAATAGTGGTGAACCTTCCAAGGAGCCTACAAAAATTACCTCAAGAACCACAGCGAGGACTCATCCAAGAGGTCACAAAAGAACATACAACAATGTCTAAAGAATTGCAGTCCTCGTTCGCCTCCGTTAAGGTCCGTGTTCATGACTCAACCATAAGAAAGAGACATGGCGAAAATGGCATGCTGGCACCACTGCTGACCAAAAAAGGCTTGTCTCACATTTACCAAAAAACATCTTAATGATAACCAAGACTTGAACTTTTTGAAAGGTGTGTGTACTGTTACATCTGGCGTAAAAGTTACACAGCATTTCAGAAAAAGAACATGATACCAACAGTCAGCTATTGTGGTGGTGGTAATGTGATAGTCAGGGGCTGTTTTGCTGCTTTAGGACCTGGACGACTTGCTGTGATTGATGAAACCATAAATTTTGCTCTCTACCAAACAATCCTGAAGAAGACTGTCTGGCCATCATTTTGTGACCTCAAAATGTTCCAAAACAAACCAGCAAGTCTACCTCTGCGTGGCTCCAATAAAGAATGTTTTGGAGAAGCCTAGTCAAAGTCCAGACTTGAGTCCAATTGAGATGCTGTTGCATCTCCTTAAACAGGTGGTTTATGCTCAAAAACCCTCCAATGTGGCTAAATTAAAATGATCCTGCAAAGAAAAGTGGGCCAAAATTCCTCCACAGCAACGTGAAAAACTCGTTGCCAGTTATCACAAAGCTTGACTGCAGTTGTTGTTGCTAAATTTGGGACAACCAGTTATTAGGTTCAGGTGACAATTACTTTTTCAAATAAGACCATGTAGGTTTGGATAGATTTTTTTTCCCCTAAATAAATAAAATCACCAATTAAAAACATCATTTTGTGTTTACTTGGGCTTTCATTGTCTAATATTTAAGTGAAAATATTAGAAGAGTGAAAAACATGCAAAAAATTAAGAAATCACAGCACTGTATATTATACCCTTTATAATTCTATAACCACATATCAAAATACATAAAATACAATAATATAAGGAATAAATATACTGTAAAACCACTTCAAAGATATTTTTTTTACTCGCTTCTAGGATACATTACAAATTCTTAGACTAAATATGGACACACACAAACAAGCAAAAGAGTTTTACCTGGTTTTACCTGAAGAGACTGTAGACCAGCTATAAAGAGCTAAAACTCCAGAGAAGGCAAACGCTAATACTCTGTTTCATTCATTCATTCATTCACACACACACACACACACACACACACACACGTGCTAGCTCTCAGTCAGTGACATGGAAAGCTCAATAGTCAATAGCTGGAGAGTTGGGATTCAGGCAATTGGGACAGTGTGTGTGTATTTCTGTTTCTTTTTATTCTTAAATGACATAATAATAACCATTGTGAACATACAGTATAAAAGAATTAAAACACTTCACTCTAACATCTGGAAACGTTTGTAGAACGTTTATGAATGTTTAATTCTCACTTATCCTAAAGTCCTCTTTTGCCTAGAATCTCAAAAGACAAACTAGTCATACGACCAAGAAACAAAATGATCAAATTAAAGAATTTACGCTTGATATTAAGTCGGTAAATATATTAATCCCAGGCAGCAATCAGATGAAGCAGACATTCAAGCATAAAGGATCTCCTAACCTTCTGATCACCAAGGTTTTATTAATCTAAACAAACACGGATTCGTTGATTAGCAGATCCATTTTGACGGCCTTGGGCTGCTGTGTGTCAGCCTGGAATCTGGATCAAGCTGGAATTAGTTCAGTTTCAGTTTGTGACGGATGGGATGGTCTCATACACACACACATACACACGCACACACACAAACATACATACAGACACATACAAGCAAAATAAACTGTATGCACAATCCAGAGGTTACACAAAAAAACCTGACATCTGTCTAAACATCTGGATTTATTTGGCACACAAAACTGGAAATATGATTTTAAAGTGTGATTGGTTGGATTTTACAGAAGGTATAAGAGACAAAAAGACATTTAACATTACAGTACATTCTGCCACAAAATACGACTCTGCAATGTGATTGGTTGCTTTACAGGTCAATCGTACCCAAACGTTGACAAGTAATGCTGCTTGGTATTCCAATTTTTTGACAGTAGTCTTAACGTCTGGTTAAGCAAGACACGTATGATTATGTTTTGTCATGTGGTCATGAGACCACTGAATAGCTGGGAATGTTTGTTGCTTTGTTATGACACCAATAGCATGATATCCTTTACATTTTTCACTAGCTCCTCCCATTTCCTTAGCAAAAGATGCTTTCTTGCTATAAAATCCTGAGGTATTACTGTTTTTATTTAGTGCAAATGATAATTATTGGAATTATTAGAGTGAGGTCACTTTTTGGGACCACCAAGCTGCAACGGATGGGCCCTTAAGCAAGGCCACTAACATTCAACACCTCGGTTGGTTACATAAAGTGTAAGTAAATCTGGAAAAGGCGTTAATGTACCAATATTACTATGTCCATCATGGTTATATGATGTCATCATCTCAAGCACTATTCGCATGGAATTTGTATTATTTGGGGATTTAGAAATTACTATCACCAGGGGGTAAAAATCCAGTCTGAGACATGGATTTGGTGAAAACCCAGCAGGTGCGTTTATTAATGTTCGGGGTAAACAAGCAAGAAAGACGAGAAAGAACACAGAGCCAGGAACGAAGGAGCACAGAAGGTAGGAGATGTTGAAACCTAGGGAAGGGAACTGGAGAACAGGTGGATGATATTTAGTTCCCGATGGAGTCTAACTAGCGATAGCAGCGTTAGCCGACTGGTGTGAAGAGTGCGCTTAAATAGAAGATTTTGATAGAAGAGGTGATTGTGATCAGGTGCTTTAAATCAATATTCTGGTGACTGCGTGCTCTGAATGATTGTGGGAATAACTAAATGATGAGGCGTTGCCGTAACCCCCCCCCCCCCCCCCCCCCCCCCCCCCCATCTAAATATTAATACTAATTACCAGAGGTCTCCAGATAATACTTATCCTGTGCAAATAGGCTTTATGGCATATTTATGATAAAATTGTACGTCAGGCTTAAATATGAGCAACGGTTCATAAATTATATTTTGTAGCATTATCTCAAAGAGTGTATTAGCCAGATCTTATAGGTAATAACTAACCTCAAACTATACATCACCTTTAGTTTAGTGGTTGAGGTGTTGGCCTGCTGATCGCAGGGTCATGCATTTTAATTCCCAACACAAGCAGCCACTGCTGGGTCCTTGAGCAAGGCCATAACCTTTAACTGCTGACTTGGTAACTGGGTAAAACAAATAGGATAAAGGTTAATCACTCAGGATATGGGCGTCTACCAAATGCCTGAAATGTAAATGATACTCACTCTCACTGGCGCTCAGTTTATTATTACGATCTTTGATCAATAACATCATGAACTGTGGTCTGTTAAAGGGATCTGAAGACAAAAAATTGGGCGTGTCACTTATTTTTATCGACTTGGACGTGCATTTGCTTCTATAAAATGTCATTAGTAGATGAGAATATTTCTTGTTAAATATGTGCTGGTAAATTAAAGGCAGTGAGGACAGACTGAACATTGGGCAGTTGTGTTAAAGTTCACCAGGAGGGATTTATGTATAAATAACAGTGCATTAATAAGCTTTCTCTCACTTATCCCCCCGCAGTGTCTCCATCTCTTTTTCCTTGTCGACGTCTTTCAAATTGCTTCTTTTACATGGTTCCATGGTATTAACTCTCATGCACAGCTCATTCACTGAGAAGAAGACAGGCTTCATGGCATATTAAAGCATCAGTCTGACACAAGAGTTCTTCTTCAATAAACTCCATACACAAGCCTCTGTCTTACACAGCAATCATCGTACAAGACTTTATAGAGAACACAGAAGTGAATAGTCTCCATTAGGAAGAAAGATAAGGAAGAAACAGAAAGCGAAGGCATAAAGCCGCCTGATAATCCCATGCTGCTTGGTTTCAATTTCCTGATTGTGAATTTGCCTAAGAAATTACAGCTATTCAGAAGACTTTTAACTTGAAACTGAAACAGTTCTTCCAGACAAAATATAATCGTTCGTGATGTTAAATCTGGCAACTTTCTGGTATCTTTTAGATGTGATCAGAACATCCTCTTCCTGTTCTTCTTAACCCTCAATCTGACTGATTGGCCAGTCTAATTCCCCTGACAGAAAAAGTAGACCCATGTGGTAGCTTTTAAGGGTTTTCTTTCTAAAACATTGTCACATAACCCTACAACAAATTTGAAAAGCAGACCATTCCTTAATCATTCCAACGAACGTTTGACCAACCAATAGTTCTTCTCCTGCAGTAAAATCTTTTGCTCCATTTTTTATTAATCCCTGTATTATTTTTTTATGAATTGTTTTTACTCACTTGGTCGGGAAATCATTTGTACTCCCGCTTATTTTTAAAAATATATTTCAATAGTGGATCTTTAGTATTTTATCTGGATTCAGGATTTTCCAGAGTAACCAGTAACTCACTACTTGAGTAGTCTTATCATTCCACACTTTATTACTCTTTGTAAGGAACTCCACTGAGGCGAGATGTATTTTGAACTGAAGTGTGCAGTTTATTTACAAGGTGTAGCAAACATAGGAACATTAACTAAACTTGACAGACTAACTAAACTAGACTACACATGAAACATAAACACAACACTTAACACGAACACTAGCATGACTATACAAATGAACCTGGCGTGGACATAAACTCACCGCAGTGGTACAGGGAAACAACAAATCGCAAAAACAGGAGGCAAAACGACAAAACAAGGAACACCTGTGAACCTTTAGGACCGACTAACCAATGACAAGGACAAGGAGAAGCACATGACAGGAAGACATAAGGAACAAGGAAGTAAACAAACACTGCTTAGGCTAGCTAAGCATAGCTAGCATAGCTTAGCCTAGACACAAAACAAACAATGAACATGAATAAACATAAAACAAGAAAAACAACAAAGCAATAAACCTGAAACAAGAAAACCAATAAAACAAACATGAAACAAGAAAAACCCAAAACAAGAACATGAAAACCTTACACTCTTACTCATGTAACTTTAAACATTAATACTTTTACTGATACTTAAGTAAAAAATGTAAGTTGTTTTACTTGTACATTAGACTTGGATTTGGTCTTGGATTGGATTTTCCTAGAGGACCTGATGATGAGGAAAGTGTTGGTCTTTTCTGTCCATTACTAATGAACTGACATTTAATTCTTATTTTCGAAGGTTCGAAGGTAGGATCTGGACACTGGCCGAGGATTTTTTTTAGTGGAGAAGCACAGCTTGGTCACCCATTGGGCTCCTGGTGCCGTTACCCGATTTATTTATTAATCTTGTTCTTGAACAAGGTTCCTAACATCTAATTTAAATCTATTAAATTTCATTTTATTGGCAGAAAAGTCAGAAGATGGTACGATCCTTCAATGATGTTATTCAATTACAAAATTAGAGTGGAAACACCAATAAACTTTATAACTAGCATCATATGTCAAGTTGGATTATCTCAATGGCCTGTTGCACAGTGTCTCAGCTAGGGATTTTCAGCAAATCTCCCACAGGTATTAAAAATTCAAGTGCTTTCCACTACTAAGATCCAATGCTGATCTTAGACTCATTCAGCTATAATGGCTTAAGATTCATCCCAAGAGTTTGCAGTAATTTGGTTCTTCAGCTCTCACGGATTGGATTGGATTCTGCCTCCATTTTCAGAATTAACCAAAAGCTAAAATGTTAATGTAATACTAAATGGTTTGACCAAGAATTAAGCAGAAAAAAATGTCCCCCAGGGCTGCACAGCTAAACAGGCTTGGGGAATAAAATTTTAGGAAATGCCAGGCATAATTATCAGTGTGACGGTGAAGAGGTGGAGAAGGCTGAGAACGGGAAGGGAGTGTACACAGAGGCGAAAACCAGGCATGCAATTTAAGCCCATTTTTGTCCAATTTTGCTAGCCTGGGTTGTACCCATTATCCCGTTATCATCACATCCTGTTTATTTAGTTACGTGTGTTTTCCACAGGAGAGTCGTCTCTCAGAATGGATCAGCCAGCAGATTATGAAAGCATGTGCAGGTCATCAGGCACAACAGCTTGAAAAAAGTTTTAATGAAAAGAACATAGGAACAGACTGATACACAGCTCATATATATGAACCACCAACAGCTCACACACTGGCTGTACTGGCTGTATAATCAAAAATCTCTTTTTTTAATAATTAACCAACAAAATGAATAGAAATCTCCAACAAAAACTAGCATTTTGTTGACCTGTTTTAGAATAAAAGTCCTTCGATCAGAGCTTTAAAGGAAGGTGCTTTAAATAGAGAGACTGATTAAAATCATAGTTAGCTCTCAGGTAACATTAGCTGTTTATTGCTAGCACTTATCCATCCATTAAACACAATGAAGCACTTTGGCCTGCAGGGTGGACTCATCCTTTTATCAATTTACAGCACCTTTTTGCATTAAAAGCAACACAATAGTCAGGTTTTGCCTCACAAAGACTTTGACAAACAGCATGGCCAGACGTATAATCTTTTCTGTTTACCTAGTCAAACCCGTTTCTATTTTTGTTGCTACACGACATCTGACTCACCGTTTACAGTCATCTACAGCACTCTCAGAACAGGGGGAAAAACCAGGTAAAGTAAAACTCCCCCTGAACCTTCCACCAGCAGAAAAGCTTTCAAAAAGGGTAACTAACTAATACACACTTAAATTCTTGGTGTGGCTCAAGGTTACTATGTTGAGAGGAAAAGACTTGGCCGACTACGCCACCCTGTAAACATGGAAAATGACTAAGATTGAATCACTTAGAAGAACAGAAAGGTCACACAGGTATGCGGCTTTAAAAATATGAAAGGCAGAGACGTGGATACTATACACAAAAGTCTATTTTATAAATAAGCACAAGAGTTAAAAAGAGGTGTATGTCCAAGAGAGGACATCAAAATATGAAGAGAGATTGAGGCTTACTTATGGCCGGTGAGCTAGCTAAAGAGGCTGATATTGACTTACTAAAGTCAGAGCTGCAAAAAAGCCGGAGCTACGTGCATTGGACATACATTGGGAGACAATTTACTAACAATAAAGTCAGAATTACAGGCGGTGATCTGAAAGCTCGAACACGGCACAATAACATCCAGATAATCGGTGTTCCTGAGGGCCCCAACAGCTTCACACACCGCAAATATTGCCGTGCTGCTGAAAGAGGGACCAAGTCTGGAAAAGGAGTTGGATCTGGACAAATCTCATTGCAAATCTCATCTATACTCTACGAATGACCACGAGTCATTGTGGCCAGATTTCACTACCACATGACTGTCTTGATGTCTTACAGTGCCAAAGAACTAAAGCGAATTTAATTCAAGGACCTGAACATTTCTATCTTTCCCAACCATACGTTAAAAACACAAAGGCCGGGGCTGCCTTCAATGAGGAAGGGCAACAGCACAGTACGGTTTGTTTTATCTAGCACGGCTACGTATTACACACAACGGTGTGGGAAAAGATTTTCTTTCACCTGATGAAGCCAAGAGTACATAAAAACTATCCAAACTGTGTAAAGTATAACCATTTTTTTGTTGTTAAACACAGTATTTACTCCTTCTTATTTTCATATAAGTAAACTGTTTACATACTCTGCATGGTTATGCTAGTCTCTAATGCACTTTGTGTTTTGTTGCACTACAGTTTTTTTTTTTGTTTGTTTTTTACAGAAACCAAAATGCAAGTAACCCTAAATACTTAATGCTAATTAATACTCGGCCAATTTTTGTTGGTTTTTGTTTATTTATCTATATATTTATATAAAAAGGGGATGAGAAGACATAAACCAGATATAATTGCCCATAATTTATGTTATAATGAATCTGTCGGGGCTTTGTTTTTGCTCAAGATAGGGTTATTCTCTGAGCACATTTACTGGTGTGGGCGGCGGTATGTTTTTTTCTGATAGTTTATATCGGTGTCCCCTAGGGTTACTGTTAAAATGGGGACTGGTTTCTGGATAAATGGCTGTCTATCTCAGAGGGCAAATCATTTCGTACTCTGCTTTCATACATTGGAAGCACAGAACTAAGCTTAAAGAAATTACATCAGCTACCAGCCAACTCAATCAGAGATACACATTCAACCTTTCTCCAAAGCTATACAAACATTGTCTTGAGTTACAAACAAAATTCGACCTTCTCTTCCCAAAGAAACAGAACGCATGCTGTCGTGGAACATATTATGAATACCGTTATAAATCAAGCAGATTGTTAGCACGTCAGCTAAAATGCGGGGTGGCATCACGCCTTATAGCACAAATTAATAATGATTCAAATGTTACCATCACTGATCCCATAGAGATCAACGCAGCATTTAGGTCATATTATTCTACTGTTTATAAATCTGGGTGCCTCACAGACAATAAAAAACTGGGTGAATTCCTTCAAAGTATCACTATTTCTGTTATCGATACAATCTCTGTAAAGGACTTGGACTCTCTACTATCTCTTGAAGAAGTCAGGGTTTCAATAAAGGCAATGCAGTCTAATAAAGCCCCAGGCCCAGATTGTTTTCCAGTTGTTGTTTTTTTAAATTATCAATAAAATGGCACCGCTGCTTCTTGGTGTGATTAATGAATCTCTGGATCAAGGCTTATTACCACCCACTTTTAACCAAGCCTCAATAGCCTTTCTCTGAAAAAAATAATTGCATCCCGGTTAGAGAATGTGCTACCACATATCATATCTATGGAGCAGACTGGTTTCATAAAAGTGTGACATTCCTTTTTTAATACTTGTACACTTTTTAATATAATTTACTCCAAGCAACCATCTGTTTCCCCTCAAGGTTGTAGTCTCGTTGGATGCTGAAAAAGCATTGGATAGGGTCGAGTGGGAATACTTATTTGCAATATTAAAAAATGTGGGTTTGGTGATACATTTATCTCCTGTATCCACCCTCCTTTACAAATCCCTACAAGCCAGTGTTCACACTAACAATATTAGTTCTGATTATTACAGCCTCTGACGTGGAACCCGGCAGGGGTGCTTACTGTTACCACTGATTTTTGCCCTTGCCATTGAACCATTATCCAATAAACTTAGATCCTCGTTAGCCTTTAAAGGTATAATTTGCAAATGGGAGGAATATATATACTGACGATTTGTTGATATATGTGACTCAGCCTCTGTTCCTGTTATTTTTTCTATCATGGATGATTTTGGCCCTCTCTCAGGATACAAACTAAATTTTCATGACTGTTATCCAGTAAACAACACCACTCTACCACTTCAGACTCTAAATCTGCCACTCAGGCTTTATATACCTTGGTATTACATTGACTTGTTCTTTACCCCATCTCTTTCATGCCACTCTTGCCCTGTTTATGTCAGACATGAAGTTGACTTTTCAGTGGTTCCTTTATTTTTTTCAAACACTCCTATTATTCGACTCTATAGGCTTGCTTTATATTACTGGACTGCACATATCCAAAAACTAAACTTCTGGACTAATTCAACAGAATTCACCTGGTGCAATTTAGAGTTACTGTCTTAAAGATCATTTTCTATATCTGCTTTACTTTGCTTTCCCCTGTCGATCAAACCATCTTAATACAATGACAATCCAGTTGTACTTAACACACTTAAGATTTGGTTTCAGTTTGGACGTCATTTAAATGTATGACTGGATCAGCACTAGGTCCCCCCATCACTTCTAGATTCAGCTTTCTCACTATGGCATAAAAAAGGCATCAAGCTAATATATAATTTGTACAAAGACGGCATCTTTAAAAGGTTCACCAATCTGTCCTTGAAGTAGAGGCTGTTTAATCATGTTTAATCCACACCAGCGTAGTTTGATTTCAAGGGGAAAACAACCCTGTTGCTTTAAGTCATATGCTTTTTTTTTTGTGCTCAAATTACATGCATTCTGGACATTTTTTTTTTTTTTTTTTTTTTTTTTTTGATATTATGTCCTGAAATGCAGTTGACACCATGTCCACTAATCGCTATGTTTGGTATTCCAAATGAGTCAGTACCACTGAGTTCTGCCTGAGATGTTCTAGCCTTCTCGTCTTTGTCGGCCAGATGTTGCCTACATTTACAGTGGAAAGCAATTAAATGTCCCTCCATCTCTTAGTGGATTCAAGACTTGATGTTTTTTCCCAAGTTGAATAAATTAAATAAACACTGAGAAGTTTTACTGACACATTTCTTTGCAAGTGGCATCCTGTTATTACTTATTTTAGAAGACTACCTGATTAAAATCTGAGCATTGGAATGTATGCATAACTTTTCTTTTGCGTGCAGTGCTGTTCGAGCAGGGGGATGTGGGGTGGTGTGAGTGGGGTGGGTGTTTAGGGTGGGAAGTTTCGGAGGGATTTTGTTTCTCTTTTTTTTTTGGTTTGTTTTTTGTTGTTGTATTAAAAAAGGGAAAATATGAATTTCTGTTTGCATTTTTATACTTGTAAATGTTGATTTCTTTAATAAAATAATTGAAAAAAACAACCAAAATCTCAGTTATACAATTAAAAGTAATAGAAGACAAAAAGAAAACAAAAAAATAATAAAGACAAGCAAAATAAGGCAAAAAAAAAAAAAAAAAAAAAAAAAAAAGAAGGGGCGGCGGCGGCGGCAATATAAACAAACTACAAAATAAACGAAAAGCCACCAAACCAATGTGAGCTACACAATCGTATATACGATAGACAAAAATAAATAATAAACACTAAACAGAAAGCTTATCATAAGCCGCTTAGCTAAAGACAAATAAACACTGAAAATAACCCAGTTAAATAAACTACAATACCGAATCACGGAAAAGACGAAACGTAAGACAAATTTAAATAAAGAACAAGACACAAGACACAGGCTTAGCGAAGAAATCCAAAAAGCACAAAACCATTCCATAGACAAAACTGAGAAACACAGTGAGTAACGGTGGTAACCAGTTACTTAGGATACCACCACTGTATAGGGTAACGAGCAGAGTCATAGAGACAAAGAACAGTCAGAAAAGAGAGAGCAGAGCAGCCACACTGAGGAACGCAAATTATCTTCTGAATCTTAGAATAAGGGTACCTGACCCGTTCCATCAGTGACTTGTTTTTGGTCATAGCAGCTTCTTAAAACAATATAGAGGAAGTGGGGAGCGCAGTGGTTAAGGTGTTGGACTGATAACTAGAAGACCGGGGTTCGATTCCCAGCACAACCAAGTTGCCGCTGCTGGGCCCCTGAGCAAGGTCCTGAACCACCAATTGCCTTTTGTATGAAAAAGAAAAAGTCTATACAAAAATGCAGTGAATGTAAGAACATGTCTACATTTACATTTCTGGCATTTGACAGACATGCCAAATTTACTTTTTTATTTATTACACTTACACAACTGAGCAGTTAAAGGTCAAGGGCCTTTTTTTGGGGCCCAGCAGTGTCAGGTTGTTTTGTTTTTTTGGTAACAAGCTGCATTTTTCCAATCTAAATTCAGGAAAGTGAAAACAAAGACACTGGTAAGGATACTGGTAAGACAATGCTGCTAAAACTAAAGTAAAAATTGGACCAAAACAGGTTGTGTCTTCTTTTGGTGTAGCAAGTAAAATAGCTTCTTTCTCCTTGGTTTCAGATCTATGAAATAATCCACCAGCCTAATATTCTCTTTAACTTTGTTGGGATTTCACAGAGACAGAAAGTCTCTGCGGAACTTGATGTGATATTTTCCTGATTTTGTCAGCTTTTTTTAGGAGATAAAAAGAAATGATAGGTACCTTACATCATCCTCATAGCAGCTTTAGATAATGGTTGCCAGATCTGTGTGGAGCTGCAGGGTTTAATTGTAGCTCTAGTTACTATTAAATCCAAGCCTTAAATTCAATTATTTGAAAACCTGCATGTTTCTAAAAAAAACGGACCAACCAGAAAATCCTAAACTAGTAATAAACACCATTCTAATCATCAAAGTCAAATTATTAACACCATGATAAAAGGTACTTTTATTGTTTTGTGTTTGTGGCTACTTGACCGAGCCTGTGATTGGTTGTTAAAAAGTAGGAATGCTTATGTTTATTCATTTAAAACATTTTCTCAATTTGCACTACATGCAAAATATTACATTAAGTATTTAGGATTAATCGATCAGAAACATCATGGTACTTATTTATGTTTGTCTTTAGAAACCATTTTAAAACGTTGATTCCGAATCCATCAGTCAGCACAACATGGTCAAGAACAACATACTGGGTTAATTTAGTAAACAATGTTTATTTTGGGGATTTTTTTGCTCCAGCTATCTTCTTCCTACAGTTATGTGTTTAAATTTCGACAGCGCCACCTGCAGTACTGGATCACAACATCCAAGACTGTACAAAGTTTAGCTGAGTATGTTGCGGAAATGTTTTCTAATGTTTTACTAAAATTACTTCTCACAAAATAGATCTAATCATTCATCTCAATATCAGCATAACATCATGCTCAGCTCTGTGTAGTTAGCGAAGCACTAATTTGGCTCCACGGCTAATTTTCTGTTGCTGCTCTAATTGCTGTACTCGTTATTCCTCTTTTCAGAATAATGACCACCACCAGTACTCGGCTTATTCCACAGGACAACAATTCGGGCTATGTAATTCACATACACATGGTACCATAAGGGTTTCACGAGCAAAATCAGACTCTCAATGTTTTAATTCCTGATTTTTATATTCTATGCATGTGAACATAAAAATGGGTACCGAAGACGAGCAAACCCAAGCCCAATCTCAGTGAAGCAGTGAACAAAAAAATGAATACATATAAAAATGATCGAAAATAAACAGACTTGGAGGGTTAAAGGGTCGTAAACGGCAAGCTTAGTAAGGCCAGTGGTGAGAAAGACTTCTGTCTTTAGTAAGAAGCTTAAAGAAACAAAAGCCTAAAAACAGTACAGTTTACTTCTTATGTAATAGGAGTCAATCAATTAAAACCACTTTTTCACTGGAACCGGTGCTCAGCCAAGGGTGACACTTGTTTAGAACCAGCTTGTGTTTTTACTGACAAGCAGCAGAACCCACTACATCACCAACTTACTGACCACTTTGTCTGCATGTTGTGTAAACCCTGCAGTTGTCATTTCCCCACTACTCCTAATACATGCTTATTAGTTTTTCCTGGATTTCCCCATTGACAATTTGCTGTTATTTTTAAGTTTACCTGAAGTCGGTCGGGTTTAAAAAATGGCACCTTTCGTCTGTAGTAAAGCTGCACCTACTGATATACAGACAGTTCTTTGAATATGTTTTGTGGCCTACCTTAAAACTAGAACCTTTGTTCAGTGGGCCTACCAAAACTTTACGTTGTGGATTAGCACAAACTTAGTCTGGTTCTCACTTGGGCCCTGGCTTGAGCATCTGCAACCTGCTCCGCTGGAAACCGGAAAATGTGACAGGTTTACTTTGGCTTTGGAATTTAAGGGTGTGCTCACACTTATCGCTTGGGTTCGATTAAAACAAACCTGTTGTAGATTTGGATTTTTTATGGTGTCACATTATGTTGGACCCTTCGATTAAAACAACCTGTGTAATTGCCTTATTAGTGCGTTTTATTTAAAACATGTATTAACGCTGCTGAGATCTGGACCCTGGTGCACACAAACAATTAACCGATAGATAGCTAAATTATGGGTCTCGGTCTAATAGGTGATGCAACTGATTGATATATGAATGTAACTACCGGCTTTATCTCATCAATGGACTTATGCAAAACACCTGTTTTGCAATGCAAATGTTTGAACATTCATAGGAGTTCCGCAGCTGGTAGAAGTGAAACCAAATATACACGTTTACTTGATGAGCATGTTTAATGTAATACATTGAAATATATGTCACAAAAGCCGACCAATCGTGTATCACTATGCCTTTAGTTTCAGTATCTTTTGGTTTGCTGTCAAAAATGTGAGTATGAACGCTAAGTGGTCCCTGAACAAATGCAGCAATTTCTTTTCTGATACAGACCAAATAAACCAAACCAATAAACTAAACCAAACTTGCCACTTAGGATGTGCTCACAGATATATTTAGTGACTAGGGTATGCGAGGAACAAATTTTAACTACATTTCTTGTACAAGTGTGTCCCTATTTGGGTGGGATTAGTGTCTGTGGATGATGTTACAAATAAAGTTTCTTTAATTACAAGACGTGTGAGTTTTGTTCTACGAATCTTGATGTTTCTGACCTGCTTGAATATAAAATATGCTTTTGTAGTAAATGTCAAATTATTCTTAATTATTTTATTTAAGAATTAAAATGACATACAACTTCTTGTTCTTTTAATTTTTATAGATGTTTGCGGTGTATATGTAAAAGAAAAAAAGTAGTTGGTCTGTAATTTTTAAGATGGAAAACAATTTTATGTTGCATGTAAAATAAATCCCGTCCTATTAGGGCTTCTTATGTTTTGTTTTTAGACTGTAAGTGTATTAATACACGAAACATTTTTCAATTTGAAAATTCACACAAAATTCAACAAAATTTATAAAAGGTTTTACAAACTACAGTTATTAAATGTCAATTTCAATCTTTTTTTTTTTAAATTGTTTGCAAAAACACATGCGATTACTGTTACAGCACATTTGACAAAGTACACATACTAAACATCACATTTCAAGTGCATTAGAAACCGATTTCCTTTTAACAACAACAAAAAGGGAAAAATCACTTACTGGGCTAATCCGAAATAGCGTGAGGTATCAATAAAAACCAACAACAGTAAAACAAAAATGATCACGTAGTGTCTAAGGCAACAGGTTTTCCTGAATAATTGTCGCATTTATACCCGCAGGACTGTAAACAGGAACAGCAGCACCACACAGAATTACCCATTCAAGTCTTAATAATAGAAGAATTTCGTGGCAAGTACAGCTACATTAACTTAGCTATTTTATGAAATAAATCTCCCTTACATGCCACAGTGTTTAAAAAAACAATGTGATGATTGCTACTTGTTCACGTAATAAAGAAAAATAGGAATGCATATATATATATATATATATATATATATATATATATATATATATATATATATGCTGTAATTTCTTCTCTTGGTATTTTTACTGTCTGACCGTTAATCCACCAATTGTTATATTATTGTAATAACCTTAATACCAGATATTGTGGTTTGGTCTTTTTAAGTAGGTTTGTAGGAAACCAATACCTGAGATTCAAATAATAATATCAATTTATCTAAAAAAAAAAAAAGGAAACCAAAAAAAAGACAAACGCTAACAAAAAAAAATAATAAAAAAAATACATAAATCGTAGCTTTGATTTCCAACTTTTGCTAATTTCCTAACCACACATAGCTAAACACCCACACCCATTTGCAAATCTTCACATAAATAAAAACCAATTTAAAAGATTGTTCTAGAAGCATTTTGACACTCTCTTTTTTTTTTCTTTAAGTGTCTTTTCTTAGTCGTCAGTCAAATGATTCTCTATTTAAAGTGGCACATACTCCAAACCCAAGAAATCCTAAAATGTGGAAATGTATTTAAAATGGAATGTAAAAAATTTTTACAAATTTAAAAAACCAAAACAATTCTTCTGTTCGACAGCTTAGTAAAAGAAATACGAATGGTTTAAGTGGAACTGAAGGAAAATTATTTTCAGATGAACCCGATGCGTAGTGCAAGACTTGACAGTGCAATACGAGACCTAAAGCTTCTCGCTTACAAACGAAAAAAATAATAAATACAAATAGCAATTAAATTAAAAACTGGTGACTGACACGGATGCAACTCTTGTCGACCTTTACGCTCGATTGTCTACCTCGTCTGTTCCTACCTGCTCTTGTTCTGATTTTGTCAGTGATATCTCAGCCTGCATCTGATCTAAGCTCACAGGGACAGACTCCAAATCAGGGGTCAGGGCTTCTGCTTCCGGCTCCGGTTGATCAGCAGGTATTGGCAGGTACCCGCCAACACGGGGCAGGCACATGCACCAGCCAGCCCCGGACAGGTCCAGCTCACTGTAGTTGAATCCAGCCTTCTTGAGCATCTTAAAGTCTACCATGTCTAGGGACTCGCTCATCTCCACCAGAAGATTCCAGAAGATACAGCTTAGCAGAATGCCAAGAAGCTACAACAAAAGGAAGATAAATAATTTAAATGTAATTTGCTATACTGGATAAGCTTAGATTTTCGAAAATTCACCAAAACACCTCCTAGTCCTTATAGTTCAGAAATCAAGACTGGCCCTAATTACTTTTAGGGGAAAGGTTCCTATATTATTGTGGTACAAAATGTCCTGAAAAGAAAATTCTGGCAGTCCTGGGGCTTCGAGATAAATTCTTCAAGGGGAAGCAAATCCAAAATTACCCTACATTTTTGGCATTTGGCAGATGTCCTAATCTAGAGCAAATAACATTAATCTCATATATGCTACTGAGTCGTTATGGTTTATGGCCCTTGATCAGAAGCGATAGCAGGTTGACGGTGCTATAGATTAAACCATCTGACCAGCAGCCCAAAAACATAACCACTGAGCTACCACTTTTCTAGTGAAATATTCCTAAATAGGACACTGAGGTGCTAATATCTTAAAACGAGTTCTGGTAGTAGAAATGTGCTTGATTGTTCATTAATAGGCCCCCTGTATACCTAAATGTACAGGTTTATTCCAAAACGGGATTCGTTTTACCCAGGAGAAAGTGTCTGGTACATTTTTAAAGCATGCCTCTGATCTCTTTTTATTAAATCAAAGGATTGTAGTCATAAAAATAACAGATGAATGCAGACCACATGACTCAGCTCATCTATCTTTGGAAGCATTATGTTGACATCAGAACAGGATAACTGACCAATCTGGTGTCTTATAATAAATCTGGTGTCTAATACTGTTAATAGTGATGTAAGGTGCCAGCTGCCGCTCTTGATGTTATCTACCTTCAGTCTGTTTAGGTAGTCATGGAGAGAGGATGGGGTTGGAAAAATAAAAGTTTTTTCACCAATACAGGGAATAAAAAAAAAAAAAACTCGGCATTTACGAAGTGCAGCACTTAATTTTTCAGTTGGCCTTGGTTTTTAGAAAGCGCACAGGCATAAAAAAAACATTTTTTATTTACATATTTAGGATTGGTTGGACGTCATATAAAGACAAAAACATTGAAAGTTGAGTTATATTCCAGTATTTGATACTTCTTCAAAGTTGCACTTAAAGTTTCATTTTACTGTTAACTAATTAAAAATGCAGCTGTATTGCACAACTGCATCATGCTGGGGCTTTGTGTTTTTGTAGGGTGGTAGAACATTTGTTGCAATGTTTAAGAGGATGCTTTTAGAAGGTTCTAGGGTAGGCACAATGCATCATCCTTAAAAATGTGACAAATAGGAGAAATTGATTATATCGGATCGGTATCTGTATCGGCAAATTCACTATATCGGTATCGATATCAGACATAAAAAAAGGTGGTATATTGAGCCACCTCTAGTAAACTGTCTTAAATTTCCAAACTGCTAAAAAGGTTTCTGAAGAGATTTTCACATGGACATGTGACTTACAGTTTCGAATTTTACAACAAACTCCATAAGATTGACTATGCCTAAGGTTCCTGAGGTAAAAATACACCTGAAATACTTATACTTAAAATTAACCTAAAGGTTGTGTGTTTGTAAAAAATTACATTTTCTGCTGTGAAAATGTAATGCAAGGCTTGAGCCGTTTTTGTGTTTTAAAAAGCATGTCTCAGCTGAACAGAAAAATAGCCTGGCACAGTCACATCCTGAAAAGGTCAGTTGAAGCGAGTTTTCTGGCGGTGGCTTATACAACACATCATCAGTCTTCACTTTAAAGACTATTTCAGTTCTGGCTGTGTTTAATGACCTGCCCAAAGTGCTAAGCATGGTCATAACTACACACTTATCAATCAGTATGAATTGCAGCCAGGGTGCAAATTATGTTGGTATTAAAACACATAAAAAGAAGCTGCTCAAACAGGAGACAATGGTGCTCTAAAGTGGTTCAACGATGCTTACATTCCTCAGAACCCATGTTCATGAGTGCATAGCATCATCTGTTTATAGCTTTGACCATTTATACAGCACCAATCAAGTGATGGCTTTAATCATTTTGGGCACAATGACAATTTTAAAATAAATATATTATATAAATAAATGAAAACGAATTTTAATGTATGTTCTTATCCAGTTCTTGCAAAGAACATGCATAAAAATTTTTTTATGGTAGCTCAAATACTACCATCTGTTAAAGATCAGCTAAAATCTGACTGGCTAAGGGCAGACGTGTTTTTAAAAAGCCATTTAAAGTTAAAAACTAGTTATGTAGTACATTAAAAAAACAGCTTCAGTGAGTTCCTTAAAACAGCTGTTTGAACAAAACTTCACCTTTCTTAAGGTTGTGATCGTTATCAATAATTACCTAATTAACGAAATTTGAATTTCAGCAATATGTAGGTAAAATGCCAGAATAGCAAAAAGGGATTTGTGGGGGTCCAAACACCATTTATGAGTAGTGCCTCCTGTGGCCAATTCCTGACAGAAACAACATTTAGGAGATCATACATGACCAATTGTTTAGGTGGTTATTATGGTCTCTCATAAACAGTACTCATAAACGGCAAATGAAAAGCTAATTGGAAAATCGTAGCCAGGTCTTTTAGGTAAATTTTAAATGATTCAGTCCACCACCCACTGTCCACCACTTACTATCTATACTGCCTTTTTACAGGGACAATTTAATAACGAAAATTTCAAGAGTAATAATAACAGTCAAACACCATTTTACCATTGACAAAAAAAATTCAAAATGCATTTAGGGATTTTTAGGAGGAAAAATAAATAAACTTAAACTATAAAACAAATGAAAAAGAAAAAAATAAGATGTGTAACCTGAGGCAAGCCTACAGCGCAGCAGATTCCTATCGTGGCCCCGATATTGTCGCTCAGCCACAGGTTCACAGCATGAATACATCCACGCACATGTATGACATCAGCCAGATCTTCACGCTGGGCAGAGAGCAGGGGGAGGGGGTGTTGGGAGGAGGGGGGTGAGAAGAGGTATGAAATGGCAACATGATTCCAGTGTGAACAATTTTGTTAAGGTCACCAAAAAAATCAGCCACACACACACACAATGGAACAAATTGAGACAGCGGCAGTCATTATGCTACAATTTGTCTGAATAAATGACCTTGTAAAGCCTGAGGTCATGAATAAATGCACCCGACACGCGTATGTAAACACGCGTTGCCGAATAACTAACAAATCTTTGGGAGGTGGCGGGGGGTAATAATCAGGTAATGGGCACAGGGAAGCATGCAGGAATAAAACCTGTTTATTATCATTACAGCACAACATTGTTTGCTCTTTGAACCAGAAATCCAATATTACCGGATGGATAAAAGTAGCATCTGTTGCTAAATGGACACACGATTTAGGACAATGAGATGCGTACCCACCTGCTTGGTAAGTGTCTTGTAGCCACACAGTGTGTTTACTACCTCTCCAAGCTAAAAAAAAAACCACAAACACACACACATTACTGTCATAGTTCATTATTCCTCAATGCTGATTGGTCGGAATGTGTAGATTTTTTTTTATACTAGTAGCTTAGACAACTGTAAAAGTAATATGGTATCATTTCCATAGTAAGTGATCTTCTTAACGCTACTCAAACCCCCCCAGGCTTCCCCTCCCTGCAGAAGACTTTGCGTCCTTCTATGATGAGAAGAAAATAAGACCTTTACCACCTCTCCGTCTAATCCTACACTTTCCATCCATGACCCATCTTCTCGTTTACTGTTACAATTTTCAGGCTTGGCACCAGAAGAGGTTCAACAAGCCATCCTGTTTTGCAATCCTTCCACCTGCCAATTGGATGCAACCCCTTGATTGGGAATTGGAGGCAATGCTTCAGACTATCTCTCCTGATCTTCTCCCCATTATCCCTTTAATCGGTAATGGCTCTATCTTCTGGTCAGAAACCGACATCCTTTAAAAGATAACAGGTTACTCCCACGTTGAAGAAGCCTTCTCTGGACCTCTCAGCAATACCAACTACAGATCGGTATTACTTCTCTCTTTTCTCTCAAAATTACTTGAATGCACTGTCTATTATCAACTGTCTCTCATCCTCTAACAAAACAACCTTCAAGAACCTAAACAAACTGGCTTTAAAGTTGCACACTGTCAAGAGGGCAGTCTCTGTAGTCACTGAAAAGGTGCATGCTGCCAAGTAATCCATCTGTCTATGAGGTCATCTGTCCTCATACCTCTGGACCGTTTAGCTACGTTTGACAAAGTCAACCTCAAGATTCTGCTGTGGTTTGCTTGGTGGTTCATGTCAGGTAACATGGAGAGGAACGGCATCTGCTCCATGCAGACTCTTTAATGGTGTCCCACAAGGCTCAGTACTTGGTCCACTTCTTTTCTCCCTCTATACCCACTCACTCATCTTGCAATCACTATAAAAAAATTGATGACCTCCTCTTTGAACACTGCTCGCAACCTTGGGTTTATCATGGACAATCAATAATGCTTTTCCTCAGATGTTCCTAACTTGCCATGATGAGGTTTATTCTCCATAACATCAGGAGGATTCTACCATTCTTATCTACCAAGGCTACTCGGTTGCTTGTGCAGTCTCTTGTAACTTCTAAACTAGTCTACTGCAACTCGATCCTGGCAGGTCTACCTCTGAGTGCAATTTGTTTTCTGTAGATGATTCAGAATGCAGCTGCACAACTTGTTTTCAACCTACCATAACTTTCACACAACACCCCACTGCTGCAATTCAACACACTGATGCTTGCTTACAAAGCAGAGTTACTGGCTGTCTTCAATAGATGATTAAAGACCTACCTATGTCAAATACCTGAACTTGATCTATGCTGCTCTTTTACACTATAATTTGTGATATTATGTACCCGTATTGAGCTGTTAAATAATGTGACTCAAAGCACTTTGGTCCAGCGCTAAAAAAAAGCATCTTCTAAATGCTGTAAATGTAGTAACATGTTTTTCTTTTTTCCTGCTCCGATAACAATTATGAGATTGGACACACCAACAATGTTCTTGTCATGTTTGTGTAGCTATAAATAACATGGAGCTAAAGATATACAATCCACCACTGCTCTCTTTTGGAACACAACCCAGAAACGGGTGAATAGTGAGGATTTATGCAGCTTTTACACGTTTTTTTTTTTTTTTTGCATCCATTGGCGTCATTCGCACAGTTATTCCTGGCACTTGTTATTTAGGAAATCACAGCTATAAAGTTGGGGCTGTAGCCAGTGCAAATGACGTACACGCTGTCGCAGGTTGTGTTTTGTCTGATTTTTTTTATACAGAGAAGACAGAGAAGGCAGAGAAGATTTGTAGCACATATTAAGGAGAGTATAAATCTAAATTCTAAACTGCACAGCAAGTGCATTACATTTACAGACATCCTCATTTAGAGCGTCCTATAATTATTGCATTCATACAAATGAGCAGGTGAGGATTAAGGGCCTTGTTCAGGGGGCCCAGCAGGGGCAGCTTGGGGGTGCTGGGAATTAAAGCATGACCTAATCAGTCTAACACCTCAGAGTTTCTAGGAATTCTAGGAATAGAGTTTCTAAGAATTATTTATTTTTTTTTTATGAAGATTTTTTTTGAAGCAGTACCCATGGGGGGTTACAAACTTTCACATGTTACAAGTTACAAACTATGAAAGCCTCAGACCACAATTATGAAGAACACTTAAATAACGCCATAAGGGCACACTGTACTTTGGCTCAAACACCTGTAATAGTGTGTGAAACCCTGTGTTTTCCACAACTGATTACCGCCACAAATTCTTGGCAATAAATCGCACCATGACCAAGTTATTCGCTTCGTCTTTTCAGAATTCCGGTGGAAGCTTTGCTACTTGCTCGAGGGTCGTTTGAGTGAAACTGGTAGTGAACGCGGCTGGAAGAGAAGTTTGTTACCACCTTTGCTTACTTGCGTCTATAAATGCTAATTATTTTTCCGTTTCTTGCTTACGATCTAATTTAAATTCAGAATCGATTCTGAACTTTTGAGAATCGAATTCGGAATCGTTAGAGAAAGAATTGCAGTGCATCAATGAATATTTTTTTTTCCCACCGCTATAATTTAATGATATAGTTTTGCTTTAAAAATCTATTTAATTTTAATTATTTAAAGACAAACTTTTAGATTGATTGTTTTATTTGCACTTTCCTTTTATAAGATTTTAATTATTATTTAACAATTATTTATTATTGCACTTATTATATTTACATTTCTAGCAGTTGGTCGGGGCTGCAACAAACAATTGTTTTAACAGTTGATTAATCCGTGATTATAAGAACGATTAACTCCTTTTTTCTGGCTTGGACAAGTTTTACATGTTAAAATAAATTTAAAAAAAGATTAGGTTTACTATTACTTCTGCATACAAGTACTACAAACAAATATATTACAAATATTGATATATTCGTTCTATATAATTATTGTTTTAAAAATAGTTTTATTTAAAGAAAGGTCTGCGCTACAGCACCACACTGGTTAAATGGCGCCATTGCAGGGGCACATGAGGTTACATGAGATGAATAAACTATTCGACAGAAAGTTTTTTGACAATAATGGTAACTCATTGTATTAGCCCTACATTTGATAGATCTTTATCCAACTAAGCAGTTGGTCTCACTCATGAGGCCCAGCAGTGTCAGCTTGGTGGTGCTGGGAATTGAATCCATGACCTTCTGATCAGCAGTCCAACACATTCCCCACTGGTTCTGTATGTACATTTTATATTTAGACTGTATTATTGTAGATGAATAAAATATCCACACAGACTCATTTCTTTACTACATTTTACAGTCTCTCTTGCGAACACAGCCTCTGAGAAGCAGCGTGTACATCTCAAGGTGATCTTCATAGGAGAAACCGATCTCTGATCTCATAAGCACATTACACCTGACAGAACACTGCATGAGGACTGTGGCACCCACACACACAAACGCCACACACCTGCCCATTTTTACAAATATCCACCCCAGCATTTCCACCGGCCTGTAGAGGATCTGTAAAATAACGTATAGGATAACTATAAGGCAGGTTTTATCTCATGTTATCTTATCCTGGGGTTTTTTTATGAGATGATGCCAAAAGTATTGGTATGGTAAGAAAAACACTAGGATTGCGCCATGTCTAATTAGTTTAAGTGACCTGATGAGTGACCTGGCCAGAAGGTGTAAGGAACCCCGCAGGCCAGCGGGCCGGTACCATTATAGAAATGGTACTGATTCACCTCCCAGTCACTAAACTCATCACCTCCACAGCGGGAGTACTTCACAGACAGAGACAGAGATAGAAAGAGAGAGATAGAGAAAGAGAGAGAGAGAGAGAGAGAGAGAGAGAGAGAGAGAGAGAGAGAGAGAGAGAGAGAGAGAGAGAAGAGAGAGAGAGATGGCCAGGGTATAAAACAGAAGATGATGATGGGTAGTCTCTAGAGAGAAGTGCACTTATTTAATGCTAATTTAATTCAATCCACCAAGAAAGCACACACACACACACACACACACAGAGAAAAGGATGTAGACACCAGGAGAGCAAAGAGCTCTACAAAAAAAAAAGATTTTGACAAGTGAGAGATTGAGTGAAAGTGTGTGTGTTAGAGAGAAAGAGAGAGATAATTTAGATTCATGGAGCAGAAAGTCATCAGATAGAGAAAAGGAGGGGGAGAGAGAGAGAGAGAGTGCAAGAGAGAGATGCATGTCTCATGCATGCAGTACAAAAAATAGAAAGGGACAAAGAGAGAAGAAAGAAAAAGAGAGGTTCAGAAAGAAAGCCTAAAAGATTAAAAATGAGAGATACAGAAAAAGACAGAGCAAAAAAGAAGACAGAAACAAGAGAGAGAGAGAGAGAGAAATAGAAAGGAGAGTAAGTTAGAAAAAAACAAGAGAATAAGAGAAGGACAGGTGGAAAGAGAGAGAGATTAACAGAGACAAAAAGAAAAAAAAGATTGAGAGAGAGTCAGGAGTCTTGCCTCTTTTGTGCGAATGCAGCAGGTGTAAGGAACCCCGCAGGCCAGCGGGCCAGTCCCATTACAGAAGTGGTACTGATTCACCTCCCAGTCCTTAAACTCATCACCTCCACAGCAGGAGAACTACACAGACACAAAGAGAGAAAGAGAGGAAGACACAGAGAGGCAGAGAGAGAAAGTATAAAACGGGCAGTTCCAGGAACTGGAGAGAAACATCAACGTTTCCATCTGCAAAAGTTTTCCTGCAGTTGGGCTTGTGTTTCTCAGTAGAAACCAGTCTAGCTGTTAGCGGTTAATGCGAAAAGTCACTTGAGTCGTTCTGAGGGATTTCTTTGTAAATTTGGCGATACATTTCAAAGAAGCAACAATGTCCTTGTAAATACAATAGCTACCACAACAGATAAACTTCCTGTCTCAAACCTTCTCCTGCATGTAGTCCAGGATGTTTTTGAAGTCCAGGTCATCGTAGTAGTGCTTGATGCCTTCCTGAATGTTCTTCTGGAACAATTCGAACGTCTGGTGTGAGTAAAAAACAAGGCGGAAGGTTTAAAAAGGTGAGTAAGAGGTGGGGAGGGACATGACGAGTGTTACCTCTTTCAGATTCTTACCGTTTTCTCAAACAGCAGCGCAATGATCAGAGCGAGAAGCTGGAGTGCCAACAGAACCGACAGCACGCTCAGGAACTACAAGAAAATCAGAGCACAACTCACACCACAGTACCACTGAATCCTCCTCTCTGATTGGTCAGGAGAAGCACTCACCATGTGCAGCAGGGTTTTGTTGTCGCGCAGTGACCCAACCATCCCCACTACGGACACAGAGAACATGACGAGTCCCAGCAAGATGAGCACCACAGCAGGGGCCAGGAACACTCCCTCCAAAGTGCGGTGCCTCTGCCTCTCCACCTCGGCGTACACACCCACACACAGCACGCACAGGCCCGTAAACTGTGCACACACACACAATCATTTATCACAAAACACAGGGATCCATCGAAAGCAAATGCAGAAATAGAAGTGCATAGAAGAAAAAGAAAGAAAGAAAGAAAGAAAGAAAGAAAGAAAGAAAGAAAGAAAAAGAAAATTAAGAAAAGAATTAGAGACGTCAAAAATAAAAGCCAGAGAGAAGAAGAAAAAAAAGCAAGAAAAAGAAGTAATGTGAGAAAGAAAGAAAAAGGAGAAAGAAAAGTTCCGTGCAGAAAACAAAAGGAAGAAAAAGGAAATCATTTAAGCAAGAATGAATGAAAGAAAAAGGAAACGGCAGAAGAGTGAGACAGGAAGAGAAAGTGACTAGTATAATTAGCCTCTTTAGTAAAGGTCAAAGGTTAAAATGAATCAAATCTGCGCTCTCGGTTACCAGAACGCCTCCTCGGTAAGACCAGCTTATCCGGCGCGTAAACGTGCTTCTGCATTAATAAGAATCGCTGTGCTGTTTATTAGAACTGAAGGTGAAGCAACAGCGCAGACGAAGCTGAACAAATACACTCATCTCTGTGACTCTCTGATACATTGCGCAGTCATTAGATTGCCAATTAATTTGATTTACATCACAGCGCTAATGGAGTCTTCAATCTGATTGGTCAGAGTAAACATAGCTGAGGTAGATTTAACCGGAAACTAAATCAGTAATAAAAGCAAAGAAAGAAAGAAAGAAAGAAAGAAAGAAAGAAAAATATTTGGATGCATTAATCGTGACTGGTCCAAGCGTGATTTTTGTTTTAAGACTGCACATTGACTGCCAATATTTAAAAGAAACTGCAAACACTGATGTAATTGTCTTTATTTGTCACATATACTTTTTTTTTTAAAGCACAGTGAATTTTTTTCTTTGCATATCCCATATTAGTAAGTTGGGGTCAGAGCACAGGGTCAGCGATGATACAGAACCTCTGGAGCAGGAAGGATAAAGCGTAAACAACTCAGCGCCTTAAGCATTTCAGCCACCACTGCCCTGTCAATCAGTGTCAGGGGTTGGACTATACTATAGGGCCTGTGTGTATTACATTACTCTGATAAAGTTGGAAAAGACGGCATCCACAAAATCTCTTTGGACTGAGTTTGGTGGCGATCGGTTAAATATTCTAGTAGGAGTATATTAATTTCCATAGCCTGATTTTTCAAAAAACATCCAGATGTTAATCGAAGCTAATGACTGTACATTTTAAAGTTGTGTAGCTAAAATGACCCACCCCACACACATTTTTGTTAAAAGTTTTCAGGCAGCTTAAGGGCCCCCAAACTCTGCAAATGCATTAAAAAAAGAATCCTTTATGAGAACAATACATCCCTGTGCCTCTAGTTGCTTGGCATTTGATTTTTAGTCCATTAGGACATTTTGTTCATGTTTTGGCCTTATTATATGTGTAATATTATAGCTCTTATATGGCTATATCTTATAATTATAACTGAGCTGTTGAGGGTTTAGGACTTTGCCCAGCAGTCAGTGCTGGAGTTTAACTTATTACCCTCTGATCAACAGCTCCACTATGCAAACAAGTGTTGTGGTTTTAAAAAAAAAAGAAAAAAAGACTTTATAACAGAAGTAAGAAATATCACAATAATTAACACAAATGCAAGAATATCACAGAGGGTTGATATGGCCCACCACTCCACCAAGGTGCACCATTTTCCTAAAAAACTGTGTGTGATCTGGATTGTGTTAAGTCCCTTCCACCACAGACAACAATTAGGATGTTGTTGGTGGCTCAAATAGTTAAGGCACTAAGTTGTTGATCTGAAGAACGGGAGGTCCTGGGTTCAAGCCTCACCGCTGCCGGTCCGCCACTGTTGGAACCTTGAGCAAGACCCCTAACCCTTCCTGCTCCGGGGTGCTGTATGATAGTGCTGTATCCCTGTGCTCTGACCCCAACCTTCCAAAATGGGATATGAAACAAATTTCAACAAAGAAACAAATTTCACTTTATGTTCTATTGTGTATAATCATGGATGTGACAAATAAAATATGTTTTTTATTTAAACTGTACAAAAGTAATAAAACAAAACTGTGGTACGTAAATTCAGTTCCTGCGCATGAGCCATAGAAACGTAACGTAGTCGCGCAAGCACTTGTTGCAGTCGGGACTACTTTCAAAAATCATGGGAAAAAGTAATGCTTCTGACCAATCAGATTAAAACATTCAACCGCAAGGAGTGTGAATTATATCAAATACAGAATAAAAAATATACAATTACGTTGTATTGCTTATTTTGTGGAATGAGAATAATAATTATAATAATAATTATAATAATAACAATAATTTGTTGGACACTTCACTTACCTCATCACAAATAAACGAGCTTTCATTTTATAAATCGAAAAATCAGAACGAATCATTCACGATTGACTATTATTATTATTATTATTATTTTAATCGTTTTGTATACATTTATTCCAAGCGCATGACTAGGCTAGCCACGTTAGCTTTCCCGCAATAGAAATAAAAAAAACACCTGCATTTTATTTTCCATTTTACTCACTGAAAACAGCATCGAATACACGTTCAGCGTGAATTTGACACAGTAGTAGAAGTAGATGCTTTTCTTCCATTCCTCATACGAAGGCATGATGACTCGCTCATTTAAATATCTAAAAACTAATTCAGCAGCAGCGTTTGATAAATAACACCGGCTACTAAAGCGTCAAGCTAACTAGCAACCTAATTTAAAATTCAGCTCTGTGTAATCATGATCACTGTTTTGATGTTTATTTATTTGTTTGTTTAAAAAATGTGTGAACGCTGTTCCACCGCTTAAGCGAAACTTGTGCACGTTGTAAACAAAATTAACTTCCGGTCTGTAGCGGCACGCCCCGCCATTTAAAGGGCCAGCAGCACCTTTTTTTTTTTGCAAGGTTTAATTTTTATTTGTTGGTGGAAAAATACAGTTTATTTTATTTCATTAAAGAATTAATTTTTATTATAAATAATAAATATTTTTTTTTAGTTTAATAAACAAAACAACCAACACATAATACATGTTACTGTGTAAGACATTTATAAATTAATTATTGCACATATTATTACTGATAATTCTTCAATTTTAGATGATAATTAGGCGGTAAATAATTAGGTAAATTTGTAAAACTGTATATATGAAACTATTAATCTTGTATACGGCCAAAAGTTTGTGGACACCTGACGGTCACTCTAGATTTAAAAGGAAAACAATATAGATAAATAAATGCATGAATAAATAAAAAAATGTCCTATTTCTTTAAAAACAGCACACATGATCTACGCCAAGACAAACCCATTAATGATAAATAAATCAATACAAATAAGTAAAAGTGAAGTGGTAGGTCAGTGATTGGTATTGGGCATATGCTCTTATCCCAAGCGAAATACATTTTATCTATTTTTTTTAATCTAATTGAGTGGTTGAAGTTTTAGTAGCTTGCATAGGGGCCCAGCAGCGGCAGCTTGGTAGTGCTGGGAATTGAACATACAATCGTTTAATTTGCAGGTTCATTATTCTTTTGTATTTTTACTCTAGGACTGAGAATTACAATAAACAGAAAACTATAACCTAATCTAATTTTAAGCCTCTCTTATCAGGAACTTTAATACATTCATATTAAACTAGTCCCAGAGGAAATCCCAAAGAATACGTCCAGACAGACAGTTCCCGGTGTGTGTCGAAGCGTAACATGCAGAACGACCCATAAGGACCTCAATCATCTTCCAGCTCCGCTGATCAGTTTCACTTATATGCAATTAGGTTCCAGGCCACAGCTGGGACTGAGAGGAACACAGGTGTACAGCGACCAGCCGCGTGTTCTACCATCACCATGCTAATTTAGTTATATTCCCGCGCCATGGTGGTAAACAGATGTGTCACGGAGAGGTAGAGTGCTGATACAGTATACATCAGGTTCTTCTTTTCCTGCACACATGGGAACTGATTAAAAGGCGTTTCAGCATGAGGGGATTTTTTTTTGAAGAGTTGACTCATTTATTTGGCTCTGTTAATAAAAATTACCCCACCTGTACACCAATAATGGAAAGAACACACAAACCCATAGACAGACGCCCTTCCAGATCGACTTACATTTATCACTTTTATACAACTAAACAATTAGGGTTTAAGGGCCTTGCCCAGGGGCCCAGCAGCAATTTGGTGGTGCTGGGAATCTAACGTCAATTTTCCAATTAGCAATCCAACACCTTAACCAGTGCGCTATCATTTACCCATATATATATATATATATATATATATATATATATATATATATATATATATATATATATATATATATATATATATATATATATATATATACACACACAGGAGGCCAAAATTTTTAGAACACTAGTTTTTATTATACCTAAAATGGTTTAGTCAGTTATTTCTATCTTTTTCAGTAGTGTATTATTACGAAATATCAGTTTACATGTCCAAACCTTACATTTTGCCATTAATTGTAATAATCCAAACAGATTTTTGCTCCACGCTGATCTCATCCTCATCCATGACAGGAAGAACCAGAACAATCTGAGACAGAATAAATCCAGATAAACTGTGCCAACATCTCCAAGATGCTTTAAGACCGAATTGCAAAACTATAGTAACGTTCAAAGTTTTAGTCACGTGTGTGAAAATGCTGTAAAACGAGGATGCTGTCAAAACTGTCTTAATTTTCTTTATTAAATAACTTCTATTAACTAAATTACATTAACATTTGGTGTGACCATCCACTGCATTTAAAAGCAGCTTTTGCTCTAGGAACACATGCTTATAGTTTTTCAGGTAGATTGCAGGTATTTAAAGTATTTGAAATATTTAAATCTACTTTTTGTAAAGTGCCACGTCACTGCTTTCCGCTATTTCGGACTATGACGAGTCGTCTTCCCCGCAGGCTTTTTATGGTTTAGTGTAGTGTGGTGTATTATGTGTTTGTGTGGTATGGGGTGTAGTGTTTTATGGTGTAATGTGGTTGGGTGTAGTGTTGTGTATCATGGTGTGGTGGGGTATAGTGTTGTGTAGTGTGGCGTATTATGGTGTCACGTGGTATGGTATGGTGTTGTGCGGTATGGTACAGTGGTGTGTAGTATAGTATGGTATCGTTTTGTGTAGTGTATTATGGTGTAGTATAGTATACTATGTATTGTGTTGTATTGTATTGTGGTTTTATTATGGTGTAGTTTGGTGGGGTATGGTGTGTAGTGTATTTTGATGTAGTGGTGGGGTATAGTGTTGTCTAGTCTTGTGTTATGTGGTGCATTATGGTTCAGTGTGGTGTATTATGGTGGGGTATTGTGTTGTGTAATGTATTATGGTGTAGTGTGGTGGGCTATGGTATTGTTTAGTGTGGTGTGGTATGGTGGTGGGGTATAGTGTTTTGTGGTGTGGTATATTATGATTTAGTGTGGTGGGCTATAGTATTGTGTACTGTGGTGCATTATAGTGTGGTTCAGTATAGTATGGTATGGTGTTGTGTAGTGTTCTATGGTGTATTGTGGTGAATATAGTGTTGTATTATGTGGTTTTATTAAGGTGTAGTTTGGTGGGGTATAATGTTGTATAGGGTGATGTAATATGGTATAGTGTAGTGTGGTGTATTATGGGTTCGTGTGGTAGGGTATGGTATGCTGTTGTGTAGCGTATTGTGGTGGATATAGTGTTGTATTGTGTGGATTTATTATGGTATAGTGTGGTATGGTATGGTGTGTAGTGTATTATGACGTGGTAGTCGGATATACTTTTTATGACTCTGTGGTAGCCTCCGCTATCCACTATGCTGTGGTCTGCTGGGGAGCAGGCAGCACGGACCGGGACAGAAAGAGACTCAACAAACTGGTCGGGAGGGCCAGTGTGGTACATTATGGTTTAGTGTGTTGGGGTATAATATTGTGTAGTGTGGTGGTATGGTATGGTGTTGTGTAAGGAATTAAGATGTTGTGTAGTATATTATGGTGTAGTATGGTATGGTATGGTGTTGTGCAGTGTATTATTGTGTAGTGTGGTGGGATATAGTGCTGTGTAGTGTATTATGGTGTAGTGTGTTGGGGTATATTGTTGTGTGGTGTGGTACATTATGGTTTGGGTGGTGGGGTATAGTATTGTGTAGTGTGGTGTATTATGGTGTAGTGTGGTATGATGTAGTGTGGTGGGGTATAATGTTGTGTAGTGTGGTATATTATTGTGTAGTGTGGTGGGGTATAGTATTTCGTAGTGTGGTGTATTATAGTGTAGTGTGGTATGTTATAGTGTGGTGTAAGGTATTAAGATGTGTAGTGAATTATGGTGTAGTATGGTATGGTATGGTGTTGTGCAGTGTATTATGGTGTAGTGGTTGTAATGGTGGGATATAGTGTTGGGTGTACTGTGGTGTTATTATGGTGTAGTGTGGTATGGTATGGTGTGTAGTGTATTATGGTGAAGTGGTAGGGAATAGTGTTGTCTAGTGGTGTGGCATGTGGTGCATTATGGTTTAGTATGGTGTATTACAGTGTAGTGTGGTATGGTATGGTGTTGTGTATATTAAGTATGTTGTGTAGTGTATTATGGTGTAGTATAGTATGGTATGGTGTAGTGTGGTGGGATATAGTGTTGTGTAGTGTATTATGGTGTAGTGTGTTGGTGTGGTACATTATGGTTTAGTGTGGTGGGGTATAGTATCGTGTAGTGTGGTGTATTATAGTGTAGTGTGGTATGTTATGGTGTTGTGTAAGGTATTAGGATGTTGTGCAGTGTTTTATGGTGTTGTGTGGTGGGATATAGTGTTGTGTACTGTGGTGTATTATGGTGTAGCGTGGTATGGTATGGTATGGTGTGTAGTGTATTATGGTGCAGTGGTAGGGTATAGTGTTGTCTAGTGTTGTGTTATGTGGTGCATTATGGTTTAGTGTGGTGTATTGTGTTGTGTTGTATATTATGGTTAGAGTGTTGGGGCATAGTATTGTTGTAGTGTGGTATAGTGTTGTGTGGTATGATGTAGTGTGGTGGGGTATAGTGTTGTGTAATGTGGTATATTATGGTTTAGTGTGTTGGGATATAGTGTTGTGTAGTGTGTGTATTATAATGTAGTGTGGTATGCTATGGTGTGTGCAGTGTGGTACATTATGGTTTATTGTGGTAGGGTATTAGTATTGTGTGGTGTGGTGTAGTGTAGTATGATGTAGTGTGGTGGCGTAAAGTGTGTGTAGTGTGGTGTATTATAGTGTAGTGTGGTATGTTATGGTGTTGTGTAAGGTATTAAGGTGTAGTGTGGTGGGGTATAGTGTTGTGTAGTGTGGGTATTATGGTGTAGAGAGTGGTATGATGTAGTGTGGTGGGGTATAGTGTTGTGTAGTGTGGTATGATGTAGTGTGGTGTATTATAGTGCAGTGTGGTATGTTATGGTGTTGTGTTGTTGTAAGGTATTAAGGTAGTGTGGTGTATTATGGTGTAGTGTGGTATGATGTAGTGTGGTGGGGTATAGTCTTGTGTAGGTGTGCTATATTATTGTGTAGTGTGGTGGGGTATAGTATTTCGTAGTGTGATGTATTATAGTGTAGTGTGGTATGTTATAGTGGGTGTAAGGCATTAAGATTTGTGTAGTGAATTATGGTGTAGTATGGTATGGGTATGGTGTTGTGCAGTGTATTATGGTGTAGTGTGGTGGGATATAGTGTTGTGTACTGTGGTGTATTATGGTGTAGTGTGGTATGATATGGTGTGTAGTGTATTATGCTGCAGTGGTAGGGTATAGTGTTGTCTAGTGGTGTGGTATGTGATGCAGTTATGGTTTTAGTGTGGTGTATTACAGTGTAGTGGTGTATGTTATAGTGTTGTGATATTAAGATGTTGTGTAGTGAATTATGGTGTAGTATAGTATGGTATGGTGTTGTGCAGTGTATTATGGTGTAGTGTGGTGGGATATAGTGTTGTTGTAGTGTATTATGGTGTAGTGGTGTTGGAGTATATTGTTGTGTGGTGTGGTACATTATGGTTTAGTGTGGTGGGGTATAGTATTGTGTAGTGTGGTGTATTATAGTGTAGTGTGGTATGTTATGGTGTTGTGTAAGGTATTAGGATGTTGTGCAGTGTTTTATGGTGTTGTGTGGTGGGATATAGTGTTGTGTACTGTGGTGGTATTATGGTGTAGTGTGGTATGGTATGGTGTGTAGTGTATTATGGTGCAGTGATAGGGTATAGTGTTGTCTAGTGTTGTGTTTGTGGTGCATTATGGTTTAGTGTGGTGTTATTGTGTTTGTTGTATATTAGGTTTAGTGTGTGTGGGATAGTGTTGTGTATTGTGGTGTATTATAGTGTAGTGTGGTATGCTATGGCATTGTGCAGTGTGGTACATTATGGTTTATTGTGGTAGGGTATAGTATTGTGTGATGTGGTGTAGTGTGATATGATGTAGTGTGGTGGGGTAAAGTGTTGTGTAGTGTGGTGTATTATAGTGTAGTGTGGTATGTTTATGGTGTTATGTAAGGTATTAAGGTGTAGTGTGGTGGGGTATAGTGTTGTGTAGTGTGGTCTATTATGGTGTAGAGTGGTATGATACAGTGTGGGTGGGGTTAGTGTTGTGTAGTGTGGTATGATGTGTGTGGTTGGGGTATAGTGTTGTGTAGTGTGGTGTATTTTAGTGTAGTGTGTATGTTATGGTTTGTGTTGTGTAAGGTATTAAGGTGTAGTGTGGTGCGGTATAATGTTTTTAGTGTGGTGTATTATGGTTGTAGAGTGGTAGATACAGTGTGGTGGGGTTTATATAGTGTGTGTGTTGTGGTATGATGTAGTGTGGTGGTATAGTGTTGTGTAGTGTGTGGTAGTTAGTGGTATTGGTTGTGATGGTGTTGTGTAGTGTGGTGCATTATGGTTTAGTGTGGTGGGGTATAGTATTGTGTAGTGTGGTGTATTATGGTGTAGTGTGGTATGATGTAGTGTGGTGGGGTATAATGTGTGTAGTTGGTGTGTATATAGTGTCGTGTGGTATGCTATGTGTTGTGAAGGGTATTAAGGTGTAGTGTGGTGGTGATGTAGTGTGGTGGGGTATCGTGTTGTGTGGTGTGGTTGTATTAGTGTAGTGTGGTATGTTATGTGTGTTGTGTTGTGTAAGGTATTAAGGTGTATGTGGTGTGGGTATTAGGTTTTTAGTGTGGTCTATTATGGTGTTAGAGTGGTATGCGATACAGTGTGGTGGGGTATAGTGTTGTGTAGTGTGGTGTATTATAGTTGTAGTGTGGTATGCTATGGTGTTGTGAAGGGTATTAAGTGTAGTGTGTATGAGGTAGTGTGGTGGGGTATGTGTGTGGTTGAGTAGTGTGTGTAGTGTGGTGTATTATAGTGTAGTGTGGTATTGTTATGGTGTTGTGTAGTGTGGTGCATTATGGTTTAGTGTGGTGGGGTTATAGTATTGTGTAGTGTGGTGTCGTATGGTGTGTGTGTAGTGATGATGTAGTGTGGTGGGGTATAATGTTGTGTAGTGTGGTGTATATAGTGTAGTGTGGTATGCTTGGTTTTGTGAAGGGTATTAAGGTGTAGTGTGGTATGCAGTGTGGTGGGGATCGTGTTGTGTAGTGTGGTGTATTATAGTGTAGTGGTATGTTATGGTGTTGTGTTGTGTAAGGTATTAAGGGTAGTTGTGGTGGGGTATAGTGTTTTTTAGTGTGGTCTATTATGGTGTAGAGTGGTATGATACAGTGTGGTGGGGTATAGTGTTGGTAGTATGGTGTATTACAGTGTAGTGTGGTATGGTATGGTGTTGTGTAGTGTGGTACATTATGGTGTTGTGTGGTGGGATATAGTGTTGTGTACTGTGGTGTATTATGGTGTAGCGTGGTAGGATGTAGTGTGGTGGGGTATAATGTTGTGTAGTGTGGGGTATTATAGTGTAGTGTGGTAGTTATGGTGTGTGAAGGGTATTAAGGTGTAGTGTGTGTATTATGGGCAGTATGGTGGGGTATAGTGTTGTGTAGTGTTAAACAATGTGGTGTGTTATGGTGTAGTGTATGATGTGTGTAGTTATATGTTAGAACATTTGTAATTGACTGACGGAAATGAACCTGTAGTGAATCTCTGTTGTTGAACTGCAGGTAACTCATGATTGTCCTAATCTTGTAAATAATCTTCCGCTCAGCACAGCTGTAAAAAGTGGTTATGGGATGTACAGTTATGTACCGGACACTTCCTGTCAGCGCCATACAGTCTTTCAGAGAATATTTAGTGTTGAAGTTTTTTATGGATTATTTTCTCGATGAGAATGGAAGTTTTTAAAAGTGGATTAAAACTAAATTAAAGTAGGAAAAGGATCTTGAAGGGTCTTGAAGTGATGCTAAGCCCCCCTGTGAGGATCAGCAAGAATCCAAGACTAAGATCACATACCCGTTTTTGTTCTTTTGTATTGACAGGAATAGAGAAAAAGCTGTTTGGAAAAAAAAAGCATTCGAGAGCCCTTACTCCTGCTGATCACAGCTCCTTCCTCTCACAGGCGTGGAATGTGCCGAACGACAATCAGGCTGTGAAATGAAATTTCCAATTTCTCACCTCACATCGATTTGTCTTGAGGCAGCTTTTTTTAAGCTTCAGGACATGGTGTCCCTCTGACATAAGCAACAGCGACTAGAATAAAGCGGGATGATACAATTAGGGTGATTAAGGGTGCAGACTTAACCTAAGTATTTCTGCATCTATTAAATAAACAAAGTCTGATAAGGAAATAGAATGTCAGATAGGCGGGTCACGAAGAGGTGATGAGCGTCTGGTGTGTGTGTGTGTGTGTGTGTGTGATGTTGTGATGGTTGGACATGCTCAAGTGCACTAAAAGGGAATGAAACCAGATTATGGGGGATGTGGAAAATTCCATGAAGCAGCATTAATGAGTTCTTTGCAGAAGAGATTTATTTTGTTTCACAATACTAAAACACCAACAGGCTTAGAATCAAGTGGTCCAACATTGCATTTATTAGCGTGCACTGAGGGGCAAGGCTGGGTGCTGCACCATAATGTCCAAGTGTAGGTTTTGGTTTGGACGGAATTGTATGATAAAGTTAAGTCACGTCAAGTCCATTTTATTTATATTTATAGTGCGTTCAACAATAGAGATTGTGTCAAAGCAACTTTACAGAGAAGTTATTCCATGATGCAGCAAAGTTTCTGTGGTCTTGCCTGGATGGCCATCTAGAAGACAAGGGAAACTGCCTTTTGGGGCTTATAGTTTCTGTGCTGATACATTGTGTGTTATTGAAAGTGTTCCCGGTTGCGGTTGACCTGATTATCGTGTATGGGGGGCCCTAAAGGAGCCAAGGGGAGCGATGAAGAAGAAACCGTTGTCATGGTGACAAGCTGTCTGCTATAGAAAGAACTCCCTTGACCTGGTGTTGTATTGAAAGTGACTGTAAATGAATGAAGGGTGTCAACAGTGTGATGTGTATAAGTAACTTACTTTAACTTTAACCGCAAGTGTGTAGGAACGACCACGCCAATCAATGTGTACTGCTGCGCCAAAGCCCTGAAGCTCAGGCTGGTCTCCATCCAACAGGGGAGGTAGAGAGCAGTGTTCCCTAAGACTCAGGATGAATCAGACTGCTGACATTTACTCACGATACCACCAAAATTGACGACTGCACAACTGGGCACATCTGTCAGCCCACACATAAGCATTTTGGTGTGTGAATTATGAGTCTGTGTGTGAGTGTGCACGTGTGGAGTGTGCAGAGAGTGGGTTGATGAGTATGCCTAATTGAAAGGAAGTGGGTGTGGTTGTAAAAGAGTGTAAAATAGAGTGTGTGTGGTGTGGCGTGGTGCAGAGGTGTGTGGGTAAGTGCACACTGAAGTGTGGATGTGCATGTGGGGTGCGTGTGGATGTGTATGGAAAGTGTGTATGTCTGATGTGTAAGCGTAAGAAAGAGTGTATATGTGTAGGGAATGTGTGAGCGAGTCTGATTGCGTGTGAGCGTGAGGAAGAGACGTGTGTGTGGAGTGTGTAGGGATTGTGTGTGTGGACTTAACCTAGGGAATTTAATGTGCCCTACTTAGTGCACTCCATCCCTAATAAGAAAAGATTAAAGATTGGGCTCATTAATACTGTATATCTTATATATATTTCATACACACAGTATACCTCTATTTTATTTTATTCTGTTTATTTTTTCTGTATATTTATTAGTTTCTATTTTTATTTATCCTTTTTCCTAGATAGGAAGTCGTAAAGATATTCATATAGTTGTACTGTGTATATTATGTATGTGACAAATAAAATGTGGATTTCAATTTGAAGGAATTTATGTTAGTGAATAGACCTATTTTTAATTGGACTCTGTCTAGTCCTACCAGACACCTTATGAAGAGAGATGAGGGATGAGTGCACTACAGTTCTGAAGTTCTAGTGTATAGTGCAACCGATAAGAAGAGATGAAAAAAGCTTTATTGTCCTATCATCTATATTATAAGAAATAAGGAATAATCATAGCCACTTACTGAAGTGCACCACACTGATGTCCATTCAGCAATGATCCCACGTGTTCAAGCTTATTTCCTTTCATTTCACTGTTTTTGGTTTTTTTCGCATTTTGCACGTAAATCTACCGACTGTAAAAGAGAGAGAGAGAGAGAGAGAGAAAGAGAGGAAAGAGAGAGAGAGAGAGAGAGACGTTACGCGCGCTAGCGTGTGTAGGGTTTAGCGCGCACCTCGAGCTAAATCAGCCACACAGAGCTCGCCGCAAAAGTGAAGAGGCAGAGCGCGAGGCGCGCGTCAAAGTCGCACTCCATTTTTACGCGCCGCACATAAAGCCCATCGAAACTTCACGGCGCGCGAGGTTTGCGGTAGCGGACGTTCTGACATGATCGATTAAAAAACGAACGTAAAGAAATCAGATTCTGAGTGCTGTTTGCGAAAAGGACCCACTATTTCCTACACGACTCCCCGGGAAACGGAGTGCGGAGAATAACGGCACGGACCCGCTTTACTTGAACCAGTTTACGCAACCCGCGTGGCGCATCGCGCTCTGGGCGCTCGCCTACAGCTTTATCGTGCTGTGGCGGTGGGGGCAACGTGCGGTCCTGTGGATCCTCTTGGCGCACAAGCGGAGCGCACCGTTACCAACTACTTTTGGTATCTGGCGTTTGCCGAAGCGTCCAGTCGAGTTCAACACCGTGTAAAATTCGGTACGCGGTGCATAACAGTGGTACTCGGCTGGGTACTGCCGCTTCCACACTTCTTCCCCATCGCGCCGTGTTCCCAGATCGCTCCATGACCGCTATCGCCGTGGACAGGTCAGCTCCTTCAACCCTGCAAATAAATAATCACCCCCCTTAACTTAAACTCCAGCCAAATGCCCTCACTCATTACTCTATATACTCACTAATCACTCTTTATATTTACTCATCACACTTTATACAGCTCACACTCCTACATCACTTTATACCATCATACTCTTTATATCACTATTATTAGTTATACTCACTCATCACTTTTATATTACTCATCATTTTATATTTACTTATCACTCGTTATAATGACTCATCATTTTTATATTTATCATCACTGTTTATACAGGTCATCACTCCTAAATCACTTTATACTCACTCATCACTCTTTCTACATACTTATCACACTACATCACTTTATACTTACCCATCAATCTTTATACTCACTCATTACGCTTTATACTACTCCACTCTTTATATTTACTCATCACTCTTTATACATGCTCATCACTCCTACATCACTTTATACTCACAATCACTTTTCTATTTACTTATCACCCCTACATTACTTATACTCATCATCACTCTTTCTACTCACTTATTACTCTTATCTCACTCATCACTTTATAATACTCATCACTCTTATACTACCCATCAATATTTTATTTTCTCTATATTTACTCATCACTTTTAGACTTATCATCACTCTTTCTCACTCTATCAAACCTACATCACATTTACTACTCATCACTGTTATTTTACTCATCACTCTTTATACACGCTCACACTCCTACATCACTTTCTCTCACTCATACTTGATATTTACTACACTCTTACATCAGTTTTAAACTCACTCATCACTATTAAGCTGCACTCCATCTCCTACATCACTTTAAATTCACTTTTTTTCAATATTTTATTCACCCCATCAATCCTAGTCACTTTTTACACACTCATCACTCTTTAGATTGTGTGGGTAGTGACTTAAAAATGATTCGTTATAGTTACCAGTTCTAGTACTGAATACATTGTAGAAACGTACCTATACCAGAGAAAGTAAATATTTGTCAAATAACTTGGATGCCCCAATATAGATATGTAACTGAATAAAATAGACAATGAATAAATATTATTATAAAACACTGTACACTAATTTACACTTTTTCATTGTCTGGTGGCAGTGACAATGTGAGGCGATTTATTAGATAATCTCACTCCTCTTGTCTCTTTTGATCCTTTTTTAACTTATTTACTTATCACACTCCTTCACTTTATTTATCCACCTCACGCACAATTCAAACAATCGTCTGTCACTTTATAATATTAACTTGATTTGCTCTTTTATTCAAATAAATTTTCTAAAATTTTACTTGGTATCATTGATATTAATATTTATGTCTTACGCATCTCTCCTGTTTCGCCCTATTTATCAAATATTGTTTATCTCACTCCTCTCTCCCTTATTTAGAATATTATTCACTAGTCACTCCACATCTGTACTTTGTTATGTTACTATCCCTAATACATTTTATTGCCAGAAACTATTTTTTTATTTATTACATTTTTACATACACAGCATAAATGGAGACTATTACATATAAATAATATAATTATATCTTATATTTAATACATTTATTAGTACCACCTAAATGTATTATTGCTGCTATTATTATTATAATTATTATAGTTTTAAAAGCTAAACTATAATATATAAGTCCACACTGTTACTACAATCAGATACTGAGTGTATAGCGCTGATGTAAATTGTGATGATGTCACAGAAACATTCCAGCGGTTTATAAATCAGTCTGCATTTCTTCTCTGTGACTCGTTTTTGTTCTGCTTGGCTCGACACTTCAGCCGCAGAACCTCATTAGCTCGGCATTAGCGGTGACGTGTCCTGCACGGAGCACTTTAAAAGGAGTTCTAAATCTTCTCTAGGTTTGTGTTGTGTGACACTTGGATGATTTATTGGCAGCCATGTAAGATGAGCTACTTCTGCTCTCAGTTGGAAACTTTTATTTTAGAGGGAAAAAAGATAACAGGCAAAAAAAAGAGAAAAAAAATGGTTTATTATATTATAATTTATATCGTCATGCAGTTCTACACTTTCTGGACGTCTGCATGCTTATTAATGCTGTAGTAAAGATGGTGAAATTTTACTTGATGTATAAGAACAGGACTGATTTGAGCCAAACAGGACAGAAATTTTTAAAAAATAAACACTTAACCTGTATTAGCTTTCCTCTCCACATTAACTAACCCTGTCGGAATATGGCTTCATTTGACAGCCTGGGACTTTAAATAAAAAGTTCACAGCAGTCCCACAGGCACGGCTTCAGCTGCTCTAGGAATCAGGAATGACATGCGGTGATGTTTTTTTTTTTGTTTTTTTTGTAGAATCAGATTAGCATTAGTAGTAATTGTATTAGCGCTGATCCTGTGCTCGGAACAATGTGCAGTAAACGTGTAAATCTCTATTCTGCTGAAAGAATGGAGCTTGAGGAAATACAGTGAAAGAAAAGAAAAAGAAGAATGAAGTAAAAAAAGAATAAAGAAAGAAAGGAAGACAGAAAGAAAGAAAAAAAGAAGGGAATGAGGGTTAAAATAAAGTAAGTGTAATGATTTCCAGTGAAGCGAGTAGCATTCAGTACAACAAACATCAACTTGAGTAGAACACACTTAACCTGAGTTAGCTTGACAGACTCGCACCAGCGGAAATCCACCACCCAGAAAGAAACCAAAATCCACCACCCAGAAAGAAGGAAACACAAGCGCTATAAATGCACACAACTAACCAAAACAAGACACATGGACAAGGGGATCACATGACAGGAACACATTGGGCACAAGGATAACATCATATAGAACAAGTCAGGATGTAAACACAAGCATAAACAGAAATAAATGGACTTATCAATGCAATAAAAACATGAAAAGAAAAACATGAAACAAACATAAAACATTCATTTATCTTCTATAGCAAACTTATCCCTAATTCGGGGTTACAGGGGATCAGCTGAAGTCTCTCCCAGCCGTCTCTGAAAGGGCGAAATGCAGGAGGGGTACACCCTGGACAGGCCGCCAGTCCATCACAGAGCCACACACACTCACTCCTATGGGCAATTTGAAATTGCCAATCAACCAAGCATACATGTTTTTGGACTGTGGGAGGAAACCAGAGTACCTGGAGTAAACCTATGCAAGCACAGAGAAAACATGTAAAATGCACACAGAAAGACTGAAACATAAAACATGAAACATAAAACAGGAACACGAAGCATAATCCTTACAGGAAGAAAGAGATAAAGGGAGGCAGATTAAACAGAGGTTAAAAATGATAATAAAAATAAAGTTAGAGAGTTAAAACACAAAGCGCTTCTAGTTTATATTAGTGAGTGTGATCTACATTTAGCATAGCACACCGGTGTCTAATTTTGACTGTTACTTTATTTTCAAAAGTTAAAAAATTGCTGCTTCTATCACTAATTACAGCATTTAGCAGTGTGAGGATTATTCACTGAGACTTGTGAACCTGTTGGGATTTTTAAATTGTGGAAACTGTAAAGTCGGCTGCAACCCACTGATCAAAAATATAAGGAGAACAGAGAAATAGAGCAGAATGTGATGCAAAACAAAGACTAAGACACTGAAACAAAGAGCAGAACAGGAAATTAAAAAGGAAACAAGGCAGAGAACAGGAATAGAAACAAAAATAACCTAGTGCAGAGGAAGTAGCAGAGAAGCATTGAGTTGAGCACGATACAGAAAACAAAGTAGACCAGCGAGTTAAGCATCACGTGAAATGGGAAGCATGAGGAAACTGAGACTAGCAAGGAGCAGAACAGGAAGCGGAAAGAGAAACTAGCAGAAAAAAGAACAGAAGGGAATGAGAAACTAGCGGAGAGAAAGGAAGTGGAGCAGAGAAACTAGCAGGAAGAAGAACAGGAGGTGGAACAGAGAAACTAGCAGAGAGCAGAACGGAAGTGGAACAGAGGAAACTAGCGGAGAGCAGAACAGGAAGTGGAAACAGAGAAACTAGCAGAGAGCAGAACAGGAAGGCAGAGAGAAACTAGCCGGCGAAGAACAGGAGGTGGAACAGAGAAAACTAGCAGAGAGCAGAACAGGAAGTGCAGCAGAGAAATAGCAGGAAGAAGAAAAGGAGTGGAACAGAGAAAATAGCAGAGAGCAGACAGGAGTGGAACAGAGAGGAAACTAGCAGGTAGAAGAAAAAGGAGTGGACCAGAGAAAAGTAGCAGAGAGCAGAACGGAAGTGGAACAGAGAAAATAGCAGGAAGAAGAACAGGAAGTGAACAGAAACAAGCAGGGAGCAGAACAGAAAAGGGAACAGAAAACTAGCATGTAGCAGACAGGAAGTGGAACAAGGAACTAGAGGGAGAAAAAAACAGGAAGCGGCAAAAGGAGAACTAACAGGGAGCAGAACAGAAGTGGAACAGAGAAATACAGGGTGCAGAACAGGAACGGGACAGAGAAATAGCAAGGCAGAACAGGAAGTGGAACAAAGAAACTAACAGGGAGCAGAACGGAACAGGAACAGAGAAATATAACACTGTATAATATAATATCTTATATCGTGACATCATCATAGAAAGGCTAAAAATCTAAAAAAGAAGAATGTTCTGCTGACAGGACCTAAGACACTGTTCATTTGTGGTCCTTATGTAAGAGTCTGTGCAGCAATTAATTTATGGTTTTAATCTTGTTTCAGAGTCGCGCCCTCTTCGGTCAGCACACATATGAACTATATATTAGGACACAGTGAGAGCAGCGTTTACACGTCAGCACGCCTACTGAACTGCTGCTAGTGTTATAGGGGGGAAAACCATTTCTTCAGAGTTCAGTTACGAAAGTTTTATATTCCAATAATTCAATGCATTAAACAACATAACAAACGGAGGAGTACAATTAACAGTGGGATCACCCAGGGTTTAATTTCTACAACCATGTTTAATCCAAACATTGTGTTGTCACAGTGAGACAAAAAGAGGAAAAAAAGAAACTGATATATAAGGAACAAATATGAAAAATGATAAAGGTAGAAACTAGGAATCCATTTAATACGGATGGAAGAGACTAACAATGACAGCTAGAAAAACGGGACAGAGAAATTGTAAGTAGCTCACTGAGGCGAGATGTACTTTGACCCGGTGCAGTTTATTTCACAAATGTAACCTGCAAACAAACTGAACTTACAAGACCGACAGATCAACAATAAAACCTAAAAGGAAAATATGAAAAGAATTAAGATGTAAAAAATATTTCCTATTGATGAATGGAGAATAAAACCTACTAAAAAAGGATGAAGGGAGGAAACAACAACAACGAATCAAAAATGTTCTCAAAAACAAAGAGAATAAGGACTATAAAGACTACAAAGTTGCGTGTCCTCAGAGCTATTCTACACTTCAATCTCAGACTGACTATGAGGCCACCAGCAGAGCCTTAACCTTGGCCCGATTATGTCTGAGCGCTCAAGCACTGTTAGCATTTCTTTGCAGAAATAGCTCCGCATGCCGCCGCGGCGGCCAGAGGACCGTCAAACGATCGGGCAGCATTCCGTCTTTGACATTTAACCAAGTTAAGTTCACTTAACTTTCAGAATCCTGTAGAAAAGCAGAAGCTTCAATCCTTTTCCAGGTGAAAGCTTCAGTCCAGCTTTAATAAAGTCTTGGAAAGCCATTTCTTCACTTTGGTACATTTTGTTCATTTATCCATGATAAATATTAAAAGTTGGATTATAAGCCATTATCTTAAAAGATCCTACGATGGAAAAGAATCACGTATGAAATTTCTAATAATTTCTAATAATTAGATGTCAAGGATAAATGGAGACTACTAGAAACAGAATCCGTATTTGAAAATCTTCTGCAACAACTAATCAATCTATTCTATGATGGTAAAGCACGGTGGTGGTGGCATTATGCTTTGAGCCAAGATATATTTCTGTTAAAAAACTTGTGGACTTTAGAAGGTTAGCAGGCGTTGTATTCTGCTCCACTGGAGATCTGATAAACCTCCAACTACATCCTAATGGCTTGCCAATAACATAGGTTTTCTTAAGTTGGAAACAATTAGATGTGCACTTTCTTAATAAATGGAATTCTTTTAATAATTCTTATTTTAAGTCTCTGAAATATCAACTTAATGTATATATAGTTTTTTTTGTTTTTTGCTCTTCCTTTATGTATTTTTATTTAAGTTGGTTGTGATGTTTCTTTTAATTGTGGTGAAAAATTATTGTGGTTAATTACTATTGTAGTAACAATAATTGGTATACAATAAAAAGTTTTAACATGAAGACCTGGTGTAACCAAGACTCCACTAAATGCGAGAAGTATTGAACCCAAGTGCAGTTTTATTTACAAGTGACTATGTGTATATAACACTACACAAATAACAAACATGAACTAGACTAAACTTTACTTGACTTGATTAAACAGAGACCCAAATATGAACATGAACAAGAACACTAGCATGGAGCTAGCATAGAACAACACAACACTGAAGACAGGTTAACACTGGACTATAAAAACACAAGGAACTAATTAACAAAACAAGACACACCTGAACCAATGAACAACACGTGACTAGGGTTAGCCGATGAAAACAAGACACAAGGACAAGAGTACAAAACAGGAAGTAAACAAAACATACTTCCTAGGGTAGCTTAGCTGTCTAGGATAGCTTAGCTAGCATAGCTTATCTTAGACATAAAAGAATAAACATGAAACAAAAACAACTACAGACAAGAACATGAAAACGTTACGTGGAGCATTTTTGCTACCAAGAACAAGACAGCCAGACAGACACTAAGCTGAAAAAGAGAGTGTGGAATTGGTTTATAGTCAGTGATCATATCTAAACTGTATTTAGGTCCTATAGGTCACTGAGTTTTTTTTATCAATGAGTAACAGTACTTTAAAATCAATTCTAAATCTAACAGGCAGTCAGTGTAAGGACCTGAGGACCAGTGTGACATGGTCGGATTTGCTCATTCAAATTCAGATTTTTCAAATTCATGATGTATTAATGCTTTAGTAATTAACATTAATCACTTGTTAGCATGCTAGTGTATTTTTTTTTTTTTTCAAAAATTCTGATCTTTTCAAACTTTCCAAATGGTATGCTCTTCATGTCTGTAGCCAGCAGTGGCTTTGAACTTTTGGATTTTTTTCCCACCTCTTCCTCAATTTACCCCGTGGTGTGTGTGTGTGTGTGTGTGTAAGAGATAGAGAGATTACAAATTAGATGTTTGTATCTGGCCAAAAAAAGAAATAGTCATCGAATGCTGCGGCCTTAGTCTCCGGATGTTAACAGGTAATCCCTGAGATGAGAACTTGTTTATTTCTTATTCGGTCCACATTCTTTGTCTCCTGTAGATTTCCTAAAGTCTATTTTGCTAAATGAGATTTGGATCTTATCCCTTTTCACTATGTAAACTTTGGAGAAACTTTTACTCCATCTTAAGACCCTCATCAAGCCCATTCAAAAATGCCCCCCCCCCAAAAAAAATCTTTTTTCCATTCTTTATACTTTTCCTTCTTAAATAATGCACTTTTTATAAATGCACACATCCTTGATGTATGAAAAATACAGAAGCCCTAGAAAGGCTTGTTGATGTCCAAAGGTGGAGATAGACAGTTTGTCTGCTTTAAATGCCAAAAACAGAGCTCTGGCTTTTGTATGCTTATATAAATCCACAGACAGGAAAAAATGGTCGTCTGGTGGTTTTGTGTGCGCAATTGGAAATCCAAACCTGGATCAATACAGATTTGTCCAAGGAAGTGTTTTTTTCTCAGACTTGGTGTTTAGAAAACTTGGTGGTTTAGAAGTGTCTAATCAAACAGAGGGGGTTTGAACTTTGTGTTCTTAATTTAATATAAACATACCAGAACATTCCACAGAATCTATTTTGATTTAAAGGTATTTGGAATCCATTCTTGTTTATATTGCTGACCACTTAAGGATTAAAGGCCTCGCTCACGGGCCCAGCAAAGGGGAATTAACCTTACGGCCATCAAATCAGCAATCCAATACTTCAACCACTGAGTTACCATTTGTCCCCCCATGCTGACCCTTTCAATGTTCCTCATTGGATTAAATTAGGAAATAAAAATCAATCAAATTTGTCATTCCACAGTGTTCTAGATAAGTGCTGCTCTTACAGGTAGAATCTGATCATGTGATACTTCCCATGCACCATAGTATTTTAGTATCATCAAAGACTCTCTCATGAAAGGGGCAATATCCAAACATAACACTGTACTACAGAACTATAGAGTTATCATGCAAATAAAAAAGGGAACTCCAGCAAGAACAGGATGTCATTTTATAATTACCAAAAGGAAAAGATAAGGAAAACATAAGAAAGGTTAAAGAAGACGAGACCTTAAGCAAGAGATTTTCAGAGTATCTGGCTATTTTCTGCAGGTAAAAACTTTTTTTTGCAATTTTTTTACATGAAGCATACAAAGGAGAAGCATGCTGGTGGAAGCATGGTGCTGTCAGCTGTAACAGTTTTGTTGCTTTTCTAAGAAATACCACCACGCAGAATTAGAGTCACAAAGTAACATTAATAAGATGAAATTTTGTGTCTAAATATCTTTGAGACAAAACATAACTGATTGAATATTCATTTTTGCACCTTTTTATGCAGGCGGCCAAAACGTCTGCCTATTAAAAAATTATTTATATTATATATGGCATTATAGTATATATAGCAATGCTACAAAAGTATTTTTTACATCAAAATACACTAAATTATACATTGTTTGCAATTCCATCTCTGATTGGCCACACAGTTAGGCATATTTGTTTCAGGCTAACATAACATTGCTTCCTGTTTGCAGTCTCACTGTCAAACCTATAGGCCACACCCTTTTATCTAAGCAACTTTAGACTTCAAAACCATGTCCTCAGTTAAATAGTTAAATGGACTGCCACACATATGCAAAAACAAAACCTCATCCTCTGTTTCTGGGTTCCTAAAGTAAAGTGGTTTATCCTCTTCGTAATAGAGCCTGGTTCATGTTCCGCACATCAACAAATGAGTGTGACGCACAATCTGTTTCTGAATTTTAAAAGTCGCGTAATTAGCCATTCCTTGTGCAAATGGCTAAAAGTGATCGTTCATGGCAAAAAAAAGCTGCATAAATTAAAACAGTCACATTTAAGGTAATCTGACAAATGATTAACTTGTATTATTCATAAGACAAGCAATCAACGAAAACAATCAGATTATTAAAGTGCAAGGAAATGCACAACCTCTGAATAATGCTGTGTATTAAGCATTCTTAGCGCCTAATTAGCTTTCTTTGCATTTTAAGCTAATTGAAGCTTTTTGTGTTCGTCGGTTCAGACGAAGCATCAAGTGATCTCATCTGTGTGGAAAAAATGTTTCGCCTCCAGCATGCTCCTACTCTGTATTATATTAGTTTTTTTTTTTTTTTTTTTTTTTTGCAGAGGCAGTAATATGGCACTCGCAACATCTAAAATGAAAGGAAATGAACTGAAAGCAATGTGGCAAGGTTCAGAGGGTCAGAGCGAGACTGAGCACAGCTCTACATTTCAGATGATCTTGACTAATTTAACGTAATCTAATAAGACGCACTAAGCCAGTGGTTACAGCTGTAAGCTGAATACAAATGAAGAAGGTGGACTTTTGTCGCATATTCGTCTAAAGACACTTAACATGTTGGACACATCTTTTTGTCTGTTACAGACTCACACAGACAGAAATGTCGGAAACGCTTGTTTCAAACGTCTGGTCCCTGAAATGGTTCTATTAAAATTCTTTTATTGTAATCAGAAATGCATAATGCAATGGTAGCACAGTGGTTAAGGTGTTGGACTGCTAATTAGTGGATCTGGGTTCGATTTACAGCACCACCAATTAGGGAATAAGGGCCCCTGAGCAAGGCCCTTAACCCCCGATTGCTCAGTTGTATAAAAGAGATAAATATAAGTCTGGATAAGGACGTCTGCTAAATGCCATAAGTAATGTAAATAATATAGTGTGTTTTTTTACTAGTCTCTTTCTTGTAATCTACAATGCAGTATGATTAAATTATCTTATGATTAGAAGCTAAGAACACACAATATGTTTATTTGGTCCATATTTTCAAACCCATAAAAAAAGGATTTTTTTAGAAACAACTGCTAAAAACTTTATATTAAGACGAAATCAAACTTGCTGTAGGTTTTGGATGTCATCATCTACATGTAATAAAAGGTTGAAAACAGGATACAAGACAGGGTGAGAAGGGTGCCAAAACTTTGTTCTACACAACCCTTTGGTTCTAGTAATTTTGCACCAGCTTCATAAACATCAGAAGCTCACAATGTCACTGCTCTCTGCATTACACATAAAAGACTCGAGCTGCCAGACACGGCCTCAGATATGGGTTGGTCTTCAAAAAATGTTTTTGGGCCAAATATTAACTTGTACTAATTAATATATGTTTTTAGGAGAATCTTGATATCAACCTAAACCAAAACATTGGCAGGAAAAACCCAAAATCAAACACTGTGCTATCAAGATTGTTGGAAAACTTTAGTTGCCAAAAAACTTCCTGTATAACTCTTTATGTTTAAGTACATATACTTATATATTATGAATAGCAATATTTTATCTTAGAACTATGGGGCAAAATGATTAGAAAATTTTGGACAGATTTGCATATTAGTGCGCTAATATTACCTTACAGTCATTGTTTGAACCAGAACGTACTGAGAAACCTGTATCTATTTATCATTTCTTACATCCCAAGAGCTTATTTGCATGTTCCTCTCAGAGTTGCAATCAATTTGACATGACTTAAAACGACCAACACAAAACTCTGATATCTCCACCTTGGTAATCCGGTCACACACAGGCAAATACCTGCAAAATCAAAATCAAATCCTTTGCTGCCTTCCAAAAATGTCTAAATCTCTTGTTATATATATTTTTTCACAAGCTGTGAAAGGTTCATCATAATATTTGTGGTGAAAAAAAAAGGTTCCTCTGTATGAAGTCTTAAAAACCCTTAGATATGATGCATATGTCTCCTGGGCAGCTTTACTCAGACATCCCACTGAGTAAGACCTAGGGTAAATTCAGTACCTGGTTTATGTCTCACAATCTGTCCTTTCAAAATGTTAAACATCCATGAAATATGGTATGGAAAAACGAGTATGTGAGGCGGGTAGTATGTTTGTATCCTTAATATGCAAAAAAAAACAGTGGGTGAAATGTTTCTGTATAATGTACTACTTCAGTCCAGGTTCTTAAGTAGGTGTACGATGGACACTTTATTATCCCATAAGCCTTTGCGAATGCCGTATTCAAAGATGGCGGAAAGTGCAGACTTTTTAAAGTAGCTTTAAATTCTTAAGGAAAACAACATTGTTCCTTGAAAGTTAAATTAAACTTGTTTATCATCATCGCACCTTGAATTTTGCCATGACGTGGAATGTCAGACGATAATATCAACATGCTGGATGTAGTGGGTTGCAATATTGCCTGAGCTAATCTTTTCATCCTGCTAACTCAATTAAAAAAGATAATTAAATCCACCGATAGAAATCCTTATGTATAATAGTTTTGTGTTAAAATGGATCCTTTTTTTAATGGTTTCAGATCACTATTAACTGTAAATGTTTCATTGAATGCTTTTCTCTTTGTTGTTTGCTGCAGATACATGGCCATCATTCACCCTCTGAAGCAGCGGCTCTCATCCACACAGACCAAAGTGATCATCGGTGTGATCTGGGTGCTGGCGTTTCTCCTCACATTCCCACAGTACTACTACTCTGACGTGGAACAACTTCCCGGCCGCATCGTCTGCTACATCGACTGGCCGGAATACACCGTCATGGACTTCAAGAAAATGTAAGAGGGATGCTAAGCTTGTTAGTTATAGTAAAAAATTTAAAAAATTGGACCCAATCAGGTCAAACATTCTGGAGATGTTTATAGACCCCTTTATGTGGAAAGACCGATTATAGTCTGTCAGCTATATGTCAGCTTTATGTCTATAATTAACAGGGGTGGTAAAACTACCAGACAAACTAGGCGAATGCTAATCACCAGCTGTAAAAAAATAAAAGTACGAACAAAAATGCAGTGTTTTGAAGCTGTGAATCTGGAAACTACAGCTTAATTAAAATTGATCCGAAGATCACAACAAAGAAACTGGTCATTTGCTGCTTTAAATCTCACTACATAAATAATAATAAACAACAAACTAACAGACTGTAATCCTATGTTACTGGATTGCAAATCCAATTCAGATTTATTTATTTTGTCTAGATTTCTGAAGGGCATGAGGGACAGGGTCTAAGCAGACAGCTTTTGAGGGGTTGGGAAAAACCCCATCAAGTGAGCTTGACCGTACAAAGCAAACATGTAAATAATGGTTTGCAAAATCTCATTAAATTGTTCCAAGAGTGGCTGAGAGAGGGGATGTGGGGGTCTGGTTCCAGATAATTCTGAATCAGGTATCCAATTTAACTTTAATTAGGATTTAGTAAACACTGACAGGTGTAAAAGGCGTCCCAAATGGTTTGTCTCCTGGAGAGACTATCTAGAACCCTTCAGCAGATGGCTTTTTTTTTCTCTGTGCAAAGAACCCTTGACAAATTTTTGTTGCAGTCTACATGTTAAAGGTAATAATGAGATTTTCTAATTATTTATTATTATTATTATTATTATTATTATTATTATTATTATTATTATATAATTGGATTTATGCACAATTATGGTAAAAAAAAAAAAAAAATAAGAACAGCTTTTTCTCTGAAAAGAAGTGAAGTCACTGGTCATCCTGTCCGATCTCAGACTCTTCAGATAAAAGTTTCGGCGATGTTTGGATTTTCCGCATGACTCACACATGCAAATATTTATATGGCAGACTCCTTTATTTGTAGCGACTTAAATGTATCTCATCAAATTATTGATTATAAATTATTGATCAATTTAAAAGCATTGCCTTTGCAAACGATTTCTCAAATAACCAGTAAACCGTTTTAGCAGGAATTTCACTTTTTATCCATTGTCAATATTTGTTTGTATGATTAATTAAGAAAATGGCTTATTGCTTTTCTTTAATCTATATTAAAGGCAAATTCACACAACTAAAGTGCTAGTCGAGACTCAGTAACAGATGCTTCTCTGTTGCTGTCCACCTGGCTGCATTTGGGTTCAGCTAAAAAAAATTCAATTCCATTTCATGGCTGTTTGCTTTGATCTGAACAGAACAAACATCACTGGAGTGCAGTGGTATTAAAAGGAGACTAAAATCGTCTGTTCTGGAGAATGGTCCAAGGACGTACGGTTCACCGTGAGTCAAAGAATTTTTTACGTTGAATTTGTGTTAAAACACCTAGTGTTCTTACAAAGACCTGCCCCAACCAGCAGATAGTGTATAAATGTCACAAAAATGTGTGTATAAGGCAGGAATATAAAAGAAGCTTGATATAAACCGTCTGAAGGTTTATATTCAAACCAGGTTATTTGATCTCCTGTCCCACACTTCCTGCTGATTTGGTTTCTGCTGTTTTTGTTGTCATTTTTCACCCCACTACCTTTTTCATGGAAGCTGGCGAAGACCTATCTGTTTCAAAAATATTTTTACACTGATGGTTTCGGGAAACCACAAGCTGGGACACTTGACTGAAATTCAAATTTCCAGCTGAGCCATCTATCGTCACCAAGGGCAGACTTGGTTGTAGTCTCCCTGGGAATTACCGTTAGTAGAACATCTCCCTCTCACTTTGTCATACATTGTGTGGATTCAAGATGGAATAGTTTACTTCTATGAAAATGATGAGGCCTCCAACCAGGCAGCCCAACTGGTTCGGGAAGCCCTGTTGCAGGAATTTCATTAGCATCTTCTTGGTACCACTACTTCCTCTTACATCCCCCCTGATCATCGAAGGAGGATCAAAGTTTAGCGACAGTTGTATGATTTGTCTTATCTAATTATATTTAGGTATCTTTAAGCAAGAGGCTCAGCAAACTGTGCTTATTTCCTGTCCTTCAGGAATCAATCGAGTCTGCTTTAAGTCACTGATTTATTCCTGCTGTTATAATCTTTCCCTCTCATAACACCCTTTTTCCTTGCTTTTCGCTTTAGCCCAATCTGTCAATCTCACATTTGTCTCCATGCTTTACACACCCACTGAAATAGAGCTGTCAGGCTTGCGCTTTATCAGGAAAACCTCAATAAAAAGCTCTTGTTGTCTGTAGCATGCAGAATTATTATAACAGCTTTAACTGAGGTGTGAGGTATGTCTCGAGCCAGAGCAAATCCATGTGGGGTTTTTTTCTCTTTCTCCCTTTTTCTTAGTATCAGGGTTTTGCTTTGCTCTTTACAAATGTCGATTTTAAATACACCAAACCCAGACCAACAACTCTGACGACCTCTAAAGCAGCTGCCAACCAGCACTTAACACTCCATACTATTGTCTCATGCTTGGCACTTTGCCATGTGCGAAATCAGCAACACAAAGCGAATTACCCCGATCATGTCCGAGCTTCTGTGGAGCTTATTATTTTTATAATGAAAGTAACGTCTGGCACATCTGGGCTCGCAAGGGATGGAAAGTAGAGGTGAGATGAAATTTTCAGAACCTCTGCTAACATAATGAGTGCGTGTGATTAAAGGTTCGGGTCGCAGTCAGTGGGCTGAATTTGAATGGCAGGGTCTGAAAGAGAAGCGACCGTACTATTCCGGACCTTTTTTTAAAATCGACGTGCTTTGCTTGTCTGTCCGAAACTCAAATACTGTCAGTGAGAAAACAACGCATAGCACATTGTGCACACAAGAACACAGTGTACTGCCTGACATATACTTACACCACACAGTTTGACAAATAGCACAGTGCATCGTGGGCATTCTCTGTTTGAGTTTTATGAGCACACCAGGCTGTTCCATGATCCAGTCTAACGGGAGTGTATGCCCCTTCTTCCAAAATAGTAAACAGAATAAGCTAGTGTGTAGAAAAGCATCGTGTGGGTAAGTGATGATTGATAGTATGTGTAATTGATAGTCTTGGCAGATGCTCACTTTCATAGAGAACATTATCTGCATGATTAGCAAGTATAAAGGTTGTCCTACATAAGTCAGTTAATGGTTTCTATGGCATTATTACTTATTATTAAAATTTGTGAATAACCCTTGACCCAGGATTATTCAACTATGCATTTCATTTTATTACTCTTTCGACTACAGTCAGATTTTTCATAGAAAATTTAGAGTTGTGTATATATAGAGCACCATATTATTATATAATACTAACAATAAAACTAACTTTGGTCTGCTAAAATACTTTGCCTGGTCTGCATCCTGGAAAACAGATTCCACCAGTTAACCCACTCTTCAGTCATCCATGGGAACAATAAGTAGTGTGTCATTTTGGATGCATTGCAGCGTTGTTGGCGCCTTTGTAGCAAAGCCGGAGTGCTAGCATTATGCCTGGTGTCTGCTTACACTCACTGTTCCATTCATGTGCAAAGGAAAGAGAGAGACAGAAAGAAAGACGGACTGCATAGTCCACACACACTCTCATACAAATGCTTATATATAGACCCAGACTCTCACACGGCTAAATATATACAGTTGAGCAGAGCTGAAATTCCACACACCCTTATGCCCAAGCTTGAAAAAAAAACGATCCACACGTTTAGAAGTGCGACCGAGCCGAGCATCACGCTGTTTCATCATGAGCAGCCGAAGATTTCGATTTATCTGCAACACCTGTTTCAACGCTTTCATCTCAGAGACGTCATTCACCCGGTCTAGCTGTAATTCTTGATTCCCTTTTTTACTTCTTACTTCCTTTCACTTATTCTCACCTTCCGTGACACACACCTGCCTGATTTTGACTGTAGCGCATCCAATGCCATGCAGTCCTACTCATAAGGAATGGAATATAAAGAATGTTCTTACTCTCTGCATCAAAATAACACTGGACTTATGCTGTGCCAATATGGAATAAGTTTTAGCACCTTTCCTTTTGCCAAATGTAACTCTGTAAATCTGTAGCTTGACATCTTCGGATATAACATCAATTAAAAAGAGCTGGTTTAGGAGAGACTTTCTAAGACATCATGAGGAATAGGTCTGTGGCCAAGAAGTTACGATTATAAAGGGTTATGTTTAATGTTTATGTTTTATGTGTGTTTCTTGTTTCACTATGTAAAGTTTGTTGAGTTCCTTGTTCTTGCCTTTGTTTACTTCCTGGTTTGTCCATGTCATGTGATCCTTATTTCTCATGTCTTCCTTCTTTAAAAAAACCAGAGGTGCTCTTATATTTTTGGAACCTTTTTTTGCACCCCAACAAGCTGCCACTGATGGGCCACTAAGCGAGGCCCTGTTCAAATCGATTAAAAAGAAATATTTAAATAAATGTTAGTTGCACTGCATAAGACCATCTGCCAAATGGCATAAATTTAAATATCCACAGCATCTTAAAGAGATTTGCTCTGATGCCAGAGTAAGACCTTGGTATATGTACTATTTTTGGGATGTGTAAATACACTATATAAAGTTTATCACCTTACAAGCACACCCACTTCAGTGTTTCTTTAAAACTGCTGCCAAAAAGTCTGAAGTACACAGTTATCTAGAAAGTTTTTGTATGTTGAATCATTCCACTATTCCTTCACTGAATCTAAGGCCCTGTCCCAATTCCCCTACCTGCACCCATATTCCCCTCATTTGCGTTTTCCCGCTGAGAGAGGCAAGTGCATAGGGTATCCCAATTCACTAGTAAACTTCTCCACTTTTGCCTATTTGTGCCCTCAATGTGTACTTTCGGGTCCAAGTGGACTTTGCTTAAGGATATTACCCAGAATTCCTCTGGTGGTGTGCCGTTTTAAACCAATCACACAGAAAGTAGTGAATCAGTAGAACGTTTTTGGTGGACTTTTAAGAAGAGCATGACTAAATGTTAAGTGTAAGTAAAAGATTATTTATGTAACTGTCTTTTCTAGCAGCAATGCTGTGAACAGCGCAACTACCAGCATTGCCATAGCATTTTTTGTCTGAGGGCTGATGTGACGATGATGTAGATAAAAGGTTCGACACAGATTGATGATGTGCCTTACACTGTCCCAATTCTGACAGTTCTGTCAGTGCACTTGTTTCCTTGCTCACTTATTAATTTAAATGTGCACTTCCAAAATTGCACACTTCATGGAAGTTCTTAAGGCGTAGTGTGGGTAGACAGGGCCTTTTCCGGCATGACAATGCCCCTTGTGCACAAAGCCCCTGAACTCCATGAAAATCATCTCTTTTATGATTGTAGTAGAAGAACTTGATAGTCCTCATTAAAGCACCTCATTACATCTGGCAGCTCATAAATTCTGCGTGTTCCTTGTTACATCGAGAGCTGATTTGATTTAAGCTCTCATTATGAAAAATGTGGTGGTTTAGACAAAGTGGTTGTGAATGGAACAGTATGCAATTTCCAGCTAAACACAAAATTCTTGGAACTCATTTGTGAAGCTGTGGATGAAACATGGTAATGTTTAATTTGTTTATCTCAAAGATGTTGGCGTCATTAAACAAACTGGTTAATACTTTAAAGGAACATTTGCATAAAACTGCTTGGAGGAAGACTGAAATATGGAAGCAAAGCATGTCTGAAAATAATGTAAAAATTGTAACTAATGAGTTCTTAAAAACGGGGTGTGATAGAAACTATCTCATTGTCATTCAGCTTCAAATATGAGCTTAAGAGTAGAGTTAAGGAGGAGCGCTAATGCACAAAAACAGGACTGGGCTGACCTGGCCATCACTTTTATTCTAATTTAGATCCAAACCTTTAAGTAATTAACGACGTTTCCAGAACTCTTTATTGCAATTTTGTAACGTTTTTTCATTTCCAACAGGTTTAAAGTGTTATCCAAATGCAATCACATCGCTGATATTAGACCTCATCTATCAAGTGGATGTGAATTTATTGATCTATAAATCATTTTAACAGAAGCCTCCCCACAACAAATTTTATTTTCTCAATAATCCATCTGAAGAAAATCATTTGTGACCAAATTTGACTCGTAAACATTGACTCAGCGTTCTGCACCTCAAGTGATCTGCTTGAAATTTCATGCTGTTTATTTATATATGGATTTTATATAAACATATACATAAACTGCCAGGTTCAAATTTAAGTGCTCAACTCAAACTGTTCTCTTGGCTGCTGATGGAGGAAAGCAGGGAAACGGGGAGATTGGAGGCAAAAGGCTTTTATTAAACTTTAAACAGAGAAAAACGCAGTGGAAAACAAATACAAAAACTTGTAGAACTTGTAGTGTAGAATGGATTAGACAATTGCAATACCTTGGGACTAAGAAGACGAAGCACAGAGAATACTTGTGTTTGGTGGAAGCGCTGCGATGGAGGAGCTGCATTACTACAAGTTTTCAGCTGCCCATTTACACTTGCACTTTTTCCAAGTTTTTATCTTAAAATGTACATCTTTGTGAGGAACAAAGAAAACAAGAGGTCTGTAAATACTAAACAAAAAAAGGACACATGACAAAACAGGACCAAAACACAAAAATGCACAGCTTCCCAAACCTTACAATTTTATTAGTAGAAAAATAAAAATGTGGTCTGTCTAGAGGACTTCCTTTTACATAATATTAAAATTTCTGGCATTTAACAGACACCCTTAATTACATTTAACTCATTTATCATTCATCGATTCGAGCAAGAGGTCCAGCAGTGGCAGGTTTAAGGTGCTGGAAATTGAACCCGTGACCTTGCGATCAGCAAGCCAACACTTTAACCACCGACCTACCACTTCTTAATTACATTAAATTATGGTAAAATACTTTGGAACAGTTAATATGAAATCAGACATCTAGTCCAGAACGTTAATTTGCAACTGACAACCTTCACACGAGTGTGCACAATTTTCTCCTGTGATGAAGCCCTAAAAACAGTTTTATTTCATCGTTTTCTTAATTGATCATTTTCCAGCTTGTGGTCTCACCTTTTAAACGCGTATTATGTATTATGCTGTAATAATAACTGCTGTCCTGCAGCTTTATCAATCAGAACCCTGGATGTCTAGACTACAGACTGGGTTTTGGAAATGAAAACAGGAATGTCGATGTCCGTCTTCTTTATGAGGACCTTTTTTTGGAGCAGACGGTCACAACGTAACCCGAGGAGCCCGTCTCGGGAATGACTTCTGCTGCTGTTTCTGTGCTTACCTCTGGAGATGAATGGTTTCTTTGACAGAACATATGGTATTTGAATTTCCTTACATAATTACAGACAGGAGGAAATACATCAATTAGTGTTGATTGCATAACGGTGTCCTTTATAAAGGTTGGCAAGAAATATCGGGTCTCCAGTGTCATTTTCGACTGGCGAGGCTGACCACATGATCCATTTATCATATTGCGTGTAGTCAGAGCCTGGCTGTATATGATGACTTAATGTTTTACTCATTTTTAAGAGCGAATTAATCAGCAGTTTGTGGTTGAACTCCACAGGCAATCTTTTTCTCACTCTTTCCTTCTCTGATTGTGGTTAATTGCTGGGGTATTGAATGAATGGTCTCAGCTGGGTAGTGCCCGGTTTGGGCAAATGGATTAATTTGGTTGCTCTGCGGCGCTACTCTGTGTTGAACGCTTTTCTTAAGAGTATTAAAAAACGTACGCTCTGGATTGCTGGGCACCACCTGTGCCATAGAGAAACCCGGATTATCCGCTGTTATTGAAGTAATTTTCTGATATGTTTTTTTTAAGTTCGTCAGTGTTTTGTAAAAAATCCTTTCCAGCAGTCTAACCCTAACCTTAAGTTCGATGTAGGCGCAGTTTAACGCTACCTTTTATTAACCTGACATTATTATCAGCTTCTTAGTCCCAAAGACAGGTATTTTCAGAAACATAAAAATAAACTCTTTACAGCTTCATCTCTGACACTGAAGACTCCTTCCATACCTTATTCATAAACATACATATATATAGACAAACATATGCTTCTGCCATTGACAATAACGCAGCAAATACTCTCAGTGACTGTCTTTTTTGCCTTTATTTTCCCTCCCTGTCTCTACAGTTATTATGTGTGCGTGGCCGTGTTGATCTACTTCCTGCCCCTGTTGGTGATGGGTTGTGCTTATCTGGTGGTGGGGCTGAACCTGTGGGCCAGCGAGATTCCTGGAGACTGTTCGGGACGCTACCAGGAGCAAGTCAATGCTAAACGCAAGGTTCTTACTTGAACACACACACGCGTGACATTAAGACTAAACAAAAAAAAAGTGTTTTTTTTTTTTTACCAGAACTATGTTTAAGGGACATCAAGAACCCCTTTAATGACTTTTCTGATTGATCCTCATGCCATCTTTTTTTCCTCGTCTGAATTCAAACCGCTTTTGTAATTCCTGATGTTTTTATTCAGGATGACAATGAGGGTCAATAAGGATAACAGACATGAAATATTTTATTTGAGAGTTCATTTAACCACAACGGCTGAAAATAATAAGCTATTGTGGTTAAATGAAATCTTAAATCGAATATTTCATGTCTTTTATCCTTATTGAAATGAAATCTCGTACATCTTGAGCTCTCTTCTTTTTTTAACGCTCTTCTCAGGAGCCCCAGCTCATTTTTCTTACTCTTTCACTTTTTTTTTCTTTTTCAAGCTCAGTTATTCCTCTCAGATACTCATATGCTACTTCCATCCCTGACTCTTTGACTTCCTCTCTCTTTTCTGCACTTGCATGATGTGTGTAGGTGGTGAAAATGATGATCGTAGTTGTGTGTACCTTTGCTGTCTGCTGGCTGCCGTACCACGTCTTCTTCCTCCTTCATCAGTTTTTTCCTTTGCTCTTCGAGAAACCCTTCATCCAGCAGGTCTACCTGGCCATCATGTGGCTCGCCATGAGCTCCACCATGTACAACCCCATCATCTACTGCTGCCTGAATGACAGGTAAGAATACACACAAGCAGCCCGAAAGCTGTTGAATTCAGTTGTGCTTCAAATTACAATAAAACACAAAGCCTACATACAAAAGGGTTCCTTACTTGTTCTTAAGGTAGCTGTGCGCTGTTTGCTTCGTATTGAACAGTTTTTACTTTTCAAGCTTCACACAGAGACTGTAAGGGCTCTCCTGGAGACCAGGAACCTCAAAGAAGAACCTATGAAGGTCTATTTTTAGTGGAAGTCACTGTAATTAAATTAATTTTATTTATTTCGTCCAGATATGATCCTGTTTGTGTGGTCACTAGGATTAAAGGGGTTAAATGTGAAATCCATTAAGTTAAACCCAAACCAGCTTTAGAAACTCAACTTCCACATAAATCTAGCGATAATTCTGGTGTTTAGGAGTAACCTACCCATGAGTTGTTTTCATCGACAAGGTAACAGAATTCCTTGACATTAAAAAAAAAACACTGTTTTAGATAAACAGTGATGATACATTTTTATTCTTAAGGATTTAGGATTTCATGCTTGTAAATATTTCAAATTATTAAATGGAAAACAAAAACCTAGTATTTTTTAATCAAGATTAAGGCGTTGGACTGCTGAAGATTCCCAGCAACACCAACACCATTTGCACTGCCTATTTAAAATAATTTATTAAATGACTTATTATTTATTAACAAACACTGTTATAAATCATCTACAAAGTTAACATTAACAATCACCTTAATACATTAACAATAAATATAACAATAATATATATGTAAATTTTTATTCATTTATATACACATTCTTTAAGGAACTCCTCACTAACATTTTGGGACATGATTATTTACAACATGGAGACAGTCTCCAAGACTGGAGTCTAAAGACTAAAAGTCTAAAGACTAAATTTCACCTTTTATTGCAGCTTAATGATAAATTAATTTAATAGGCAAATTAAATGCTAGCTGGTTTTATGATTCGTGAAACGAAATAAAAATATATATAATAAAAAAACAAAAAAAATATTACCTTCATGGCACAGTGTGTGTACTGAAAACAAATACACTACAGAACAGTCTCGGTGGTAGAAATGAGTAATGTTTCTAAAACCCATCTTTACCCTGGCACTCTCATTCTTTTTCCTCTTTCACACTCTCAACTCATTATGGAGGGTTTAAACAATCGTACTCATCAAGCTTGTTTTTTTCCACACACTCGAACACACTGTGCCTCTCTGTCACACTTTTGTTCTTGTCTCGGCAATCCGCCGGGCATATCAATCTCCTCAGTCCGTGTCTGTGTGTATGTGTGTGTTTAACAGATTCCGTGCTGGTTTCAAGCAGGCATTCCGCTGGTGCCCATGCATTCCTTCTGACTCCTATGAAGGTTTGGAGCTCAAGTCTACTCACTACCTGCAGACACAAACAAGTGTGTACAAGACAAGCCGGGCTGAGCCGTCTGTGCAGGTTGTCAACAGTCCATCACTGGAGCTGGCGTCCAATGGTTCATCGTCTCGTAGCATGTCCAAAACAGTGTCAGAGACCTCCAGCTTTTACTGCAGCAATAACCTGCCAGTTTAGGAGCTACCGGACGTTTTAATGCTACAAAAGAATTCCACGATGGATCCATTTACCTTCATGAAGATGTCATCTATATTAAATTTTTATGTATAATCATTTTAAGGGTCAATTCTGATTGGCCATTGACATGCCAGAGAAGCTTGTTCCTTTATTGTTCCCTGTTTCTATGTTTTCTTGGACAAATCTTCATTTTGGAACCATGAAGAGTATAATAAGAGTTAATGGATCCATTCATCTACGAAATTATATCAAGAACCCCTCTGAATATCTTAGGCATGACTTATAATGAATGTGCCAAAGAACCCAAAGCTTAATATCACGTTCTTAATCTTGTGTTATCAGTAGCTCAGATTGTAGTCTGGATGTTAAATCCGAGCATTGTCAAACTGCCTGTGATAGGGCTGCAATCAAGCTCTTGATTGACGAACAAATGTAAATAGTATCTCTGTTTAATCTGTTATGTGAGTTAGGATTGGAAAGGAACATGCTGAGAAACCTGTTTAGGAAGCTACATGTGTTAATCTGTTGACTTTTGCAGAGATAGATGTTTTTCCTCATACCAAAAAAATGGTGTTCAATTATATACATTATAATCTCTGTAACAGACCACTTTATAAAACTTGTTTTGTATTGGTGTAAGTACCTCATAACCGCTTTTACAGTGTGTATTATCTGGTGTTGGTAGACTTCACTCTATTTCCCTTTTCTATTCTTCTGGCTACTGTTTTATCGAAGATCAGCTTTGAAATAATTGGTCACATGAATCCCTCCCAGAGGACATGACCAGATAGCTGCGTTGAAGGTTTTTGCAGTCTGACACTTGCCTACAGTGTGTTATCATTTACACTTTGTTAGCATGTAATATTGCGAATTATATATTGTATAACAGCCTTTTCTTTCTGTGTATATGTTTGTGTTATTCTGTCACTTTTTTGTCTTGATCTCTGATCAGCTTTGATTGAAATCAACACTCTGTATATTTCTGTCTGAATAATTAACGAACATAAAGCACATACAATCCATGAAGAGCCAACCAAGGACCTTGAAGTAAATGACTTCTTAAAGTTCAGCATGGGGGACAAATCCATACTAATCATCTCATGTGGTAAATGAAAAAGCCTCGGTTATAGTACTTAAACTGTCTCTTGGCATGGACGCAAAGCAGGACAGAAAGAGGGATGATATTTAATGGCATTCTTAGCTGTGCCCAGAACTCTAAATCAGTGCAAATGACAAGGTTTCTACTGCCAAAATTTAATTAAAGGTTTCTTTGGTTCAGAAAAGCTGATGGCCATGACCCCCAGTGTGGGCTTGGTTTTGCTTTTTGCAAATTTGTCAATTTATTCTGGGACAAATTGTAATAGAGACGGTTGTTTGTCCCTGTATATGTACCTCTGTTTGCCCGTCGATCACTGTCGCCCTGCCACTTCCAAACATTTGCCTGTTCTTGGCTTAAGCGGTCGTGCACAGAATTAACTCTGGAGTCAGGCCCTGGAGTTTTAATTTTAGCCTCCCATCAACACATGGTGGACAAATCGGACAGGAGAGCGGAGGGGATTTGCTGGTGCTGTTGTGAGGTGGAAATGATGGACAAAACACATAGAAAAGGACAGCTGGGGCGGTAGGAGGGGAGGAAGAGGAGCACACCTGTTGTTTAAGATTATGGCACGTGGTATGTGACAGTGGTATCAGTTTTCTGGAGAGGAGGAGGACATAGCATGTGTTATTAGATCAGACTATTTCAGGCACGCTAAAAGGTGCTGGTGGAGATGTGGAAAAGCTTCATTGAAATCCTGAAGGACTTCTGCACACATCCAGACATTTCAGTGCACTGACCGGGGTCAGTAAATAGTAAAAAATTACTGGGTAAATAATGGAATATTGAAGGAAACTTGGGTGGAGGTGAAAGTTTCTAATGTTCTTCAATTAACTTATGTATTTTAAGTTTTTTTATGATGGTTATGACATACATTCCAAAACACGATGAAGGATTATTTAAGTTTTAAAGGGGGGTAGAATCATTTGTTGGTTCATAAGCATTAGTTCGTGGTCAGACGCTTCTAGGGTTATAGATGTTGTCTTTACAGATTTGTCGTTGTCCTTAAGTAGAGCTTTTGTCCCCATATCCTGTTGATATCCAGCAGAAACCTTGATGGTCTTGTTGGTCTTGTTTACAGCTGCTGTGATGTAAGTGATAACACCAACTAACGTGTTTCAAAGAATTTCCACAGTATTGAAAAAGAATATCATAGTATTGCATCAGCTCCGAGCAAACGGTTTATCGAACCATAATAAACTTTTCTCGTTAACTGTAAATTACTTTTCTTTGTTTAGACTTAGGCAAGGTGACAGCATAGCACCCGGATGCTTTAGTACTGGATGTACCGTGTCTCAGCTAGAATTTGCTCAATGGGACATAAAACCCCTTTATCAAACCTCATGTGTCTCAAAACAGCAGAGCGACAACACCTGCTGGGAGACGTGGACATGCTGGAAAAAGCCTGTGCTGACTGCAAGAGCCGCATGTCGCCTGTCTGTCATCCAACCGACATGCCTGCGTTCGTCATTTCAGCAAAGAGCCGTCTCCCAGCAGTCTCCCAGGTTTCTACCAAACGGGAGCGTCTCCAAAAACCAAAAGAGGTTTTCCGAACGTCAGAAATCCCAAAGAGCCACAGTCACATGCTGATTGACCTGTTTGTTAAACAAACTTCATTAACTCCTTTCTTTCTTTATCTTCTCTTTCCTCCTTTCTTTACATTTTTCTTTCCGCTGTTCATTTTTCTCTTTTTTTCTCCTTTTCTTTTTCTTTTTCTTTCTTTCCTTTCTTTTCTTCTTTCTTGTTACCTTTACCTCCTTTATTTTTTCTGTTCTCCTTTCTTCTTTCTTCCCTTCTTTTTTTTCTTTTTTCCTATTCCTATTCTCTTTCTTTCAGTTTTTTTCTCTAATCATTTTCTCTTACTTTTTTTTCTTTTCTCTTTTCTTTCTTTCTTTCTTTCTTTCTTTCTTTTTTGTAAATTTTATTCTTTTTTCTCTATTCTTAATATATCTTTTCTTCTTTTTTTCTCTATTCTTTTTCTCTTTCTTTCTCTCTTCCTTCCCTTCTCCCTTCTATAATCCTTCTCTCCCTCCTTCCTTGTGAAATTGCTGTAATTGTATCTCTCTAGAATGAGTTCGTTTGTCCTGATGCCATTGTGACTTGCTTTGTCTTTGGTTGTAGTGTGAAGAAATAATCACCCGGAGAGAAATAACCTGGATATTGATTGCTGTTGTGAAGAATTTGCCCTAAAAGTTCGATGATTTGAGGGTAATTTAGGATAGTTTAGACCATTGATGCTAAAATGGCTGTCCTTGATCATGGCTGAAGCTCAGCATAGATGATATCGACTGAAGAGCTGTTACAGCAGTTACACCCTCACACGCTTCATCACGATTAGATTTTTGAGGAAAGCCGGAGCTTCTATTGATTCCATTAGAGCTCATCCTGTTCTGCTAATCTTCCATGCTTGCTTTTGTTTGACCTGAATAAAAACAGCTAAGCTACCAACTATCAACAAGCCTTAAACGTTAAAAGGTAAGGTGGGTGTTTTCTTTCTTTTTTTGTTTACTTGTGACTGGTAGTAATTGACTGGTGGTTTTTGTCGCAGAGGAAACAGGTTCTAGCGTTTTCTCTCTCTAGTTGGTAGCCGAGTGTAAGATGGAGGAAGCTGGTGGGAGGCAGATTAAAGAGAGCACATTTAGAACACATGGAGTTAGAGAAAAAATTGTAAATCTGATTCATTCGTTAAATAATTCATTTGTTCATTCTTTTTCTTTTAGTTGATGGTTTGTTCATTAATTTTTTTCTCATTTGTTTTTTTATTTTATTTCTTCTCTCCTTTTTTCAATTTCTTTCTTTCTTTCTTTTCTTTTCTGTCTTTTCTTTCTTTCGTTTTCTTTCTTTTTTTCTTCTCTTCTCAAAAACAACAATTCTTTGTTTTTCAATTTTTCTTTTCTTCGTTTTTTCATTTGTTTAATATTTTTTATTATTTTATAATTTTCATTCTTTCTTGTCTTGCATACCTTCTTCTTATTTCTTTCTTCTTGCCTGCCTACTTTCTCTTTCTATTTTCTTTCTTTCTTTTCTTTTCATTTTTTCATTTTTTTCTTTTTTTGATAATTATTTATTTCAATCCTTTATTCCTTCTTCATTCTGTCTTTCTTTCTTTTTTATATTTGACTGATCGTTCATTCGTTCAGTCAGTCGTTCTACGTATAAAGCTGATTGAAAACATGAAAATTTGGTTGATTTTAAGTCCTTTTATCTTTTTAAAAAAGGGACACAATAGCTTTGTGTGACATTGTGACATTTAAGTCACTTCCAACCTCAGACAAAGCTTCAAATCTGAGAGCACACACACACACACACACACATACACCCACATGCACATGCATTTTAGAAGATGAGAAAAGTTAGAAATAGATTTAACTTCTGAAAAAAAGTACTACTATATGCAGGATTACACTAAAGACTGTGTGTCTGTGTGTGTGTGTGTGTGTGTGTGTGTGTGTGTGTGTGGCTCAAGAAGACACTGGGTGGATGCTCTCATCAGTTCCATCTCTCTTCAATCAGAGTAATTACCCAAGAGAGGGGAGCACGATGGACAGAACAGCAGCTGTTTTATCCCTGTGCTTGATAACACACACACACACACACACACATTTCTCACAACTCTATTTTGAAATACAATAGGGCAGCTTTATTTCACGCTTCACTATATGTGCATCCATGCAGTTCCCATAAGTTGTCCTTTTGTCCCAAGGTTCTATTGTGTTTGGATTCTGGTGTGTATGTGTCGCACCTGTGTATAGGATTAAAGGCTGCACATGTGTGTATTCGTGCCCTGGTGTGTCATCAGAACGAAGCTTTGATGTAGTACCAGTTCACGAGGCCACCCACTGATGGAGCCTGAAAGCTGATCAGATTTCACTATTACAGCAGCTGGTTGCAACAGGAGCCTGTATCGGTTATAGTAGCGTTGTTTTAGCGCATAGCCTTACATAAGACGATGCAACAAAGCAGGTATTCGCTGATCACATGATGCCATGCGACCAGATGAGAACTTAAACAATCAGCCATGTAAAAAAAAAAATAATAGGGTTAAAACAATAAAATCGGAATTATAAGAATACAGTCTAAGCAATACGAGATTAAACTCGAGATAAAAGTTAATCCTAAACTAAAGTAAGACTTAACTAAATCCTACTGTTAAATACACTATTAATCTTTTAGTGTGGTAATATAAGGGATAAACACGTCTCTTTTCAATGCTGAGAAAAACAGATTTACAGCAACTCAGACAATCAGCTAATACTTTATTCTAAGTATTTTGACTGTATTTACGTAATTTCGACTTTATTCTCGTAATTTCGACCTCATTCTGACATTAATTAGACTTTATTCTCATAATTTTGACTTTATTGTGACAATGATTGGACTTAATTCTCATAATTTCGATTGTATCCTGACATTGATTTAACTTTATTCTCGTAATTTTGACTTTATTCTGACATTTATTAGACTTTATTCTCGTAATTTTGACTTTATTCTGACATTTATTAGACTTTATTCTCGTAATTTTGCCTTTATCCCAGCATTGATTTAACTTTATTTTCGTAATTTTTACATTATTATCAAAATTCTCAATGTGTTTTGACTTTATTCTCATAATTTTGACTTTATTCTGACATTGATTAAATTTTATTCCCGTAATTTCAATTTTATCGTAACTTCGACTTTATTCTGACATTGTTGTGAATTATACTTGTAATTTTGACTTCATTTTGACATTGATTTGACTTTATTCCTGTAATTTTGACTTTATTCTAAAACTATTTTAACTTCATCCTCAATGTACTTCGACTTTATTCTCCAAAACACTGATTTTATTCTGGTGATTTTGACTTTGTTTTGGTAACTTCCAATGTATTGTGGTGATATTATTCTTAATATTTTGACTTAATTCTTGCAATATTTCAACTTTATTCTCAAGACATTGCGATTTGTTCGTGAAATATTTTGAATTTATTCTTGTAATCGTTTATTTTTTCCACATGGCACTAAAGCTATGTTATATCATTCAAATTTAGATTTTTTTTATTGTTTAGATTTTAATTGAGCACAAACTTAGTTCGACCTAAAGCAGCTCAAATCAGCTCTGAATTAATGGATCTAATGCTGTCTTGTTGCCCTGTTTATTTTGACCTGCAAGAGTGGAAGACAGACCTAGAACTTATTTCTTATATACGACCTTTTATTTAAATATTTACAGAGATGTTATAAAGTAAAACAGAGCTCGGGGGAAAGTAGCAGATCTTGCTAGTGCCTCCTGTGTGTGTATATAGCTAGTACAGTGATCTTTGCTAATCTGGCCACCAATCAAACAACCAGTGTTTATACTGATTATCAAGTTATTTGAAGCTATTTGAAGTTAAATTCCCACAAATCATGACAAACCACAAGCCTTAATGTGAATATAGAAACGCTAACAGTTTTCTGATATAAAAAATTAGGTGTTTGTCAAAATGATTTTTAATTGGCTGATAATGGTGAAATACGTGACAATGTACAAAAGTGCTACCATATGAACTAGTAAACTGATATCTTGAGTGATTTACAATCAAACTGACGTGTACAGGTATATTTATCTCAGGGCTCGCCCAAAACTTTAGGGGACCCAAAGCAGAATTTCATTTCAGTGAGACTGATTATTATCAATCCTTGATTATTTCCACACTATAAATCTAACATAACCAATTTTATTTGTAGCTCTGTTGCTTATATCATACTAATACTGTGCATCCAGTTGACGTAATATTGCGTATATTTTTGTATAATAATCATTGTTTATTAATATATGTCAAACATACTATATATAAAAAAAAAAAATACCATCTGTCATTTCATGTACTGTTTGAGACCCCCTGGTGGCCATAAAGGCCCTAAGCAGCTGCTTAGTTTGCTTATGCCTTGGGCCTGTTCTGATTTATCTACAACCGAGTGAACATTATGAGGATGTGTGAATGTCGCAAAAGGGTTATCATAGCTGTATTATCTATTTTGTATACTAAAATGTATTTTACAGATTTTAGAGGTTCATCAATCACCCATTTAGAGGTTCATCAATCACCCATTTGTATAATATTTTCATATTTTCAATATGTAAACTGTGGAATATGTCTTATACCCATTTGAAGGATTTCAATAATAAAAGAACCATTTGACAAGCATGTTTTTATTTTATTTTACTTTTGCACCAGAGATTTAACTGGAGAATTTTTTTAATAACAAAGAAATTGGCAGGGAGGAAATTTGAGACAAAACTGAATATTAGGAGGCGGAGCCTAAGGGCTTACTGACACTATATTATAATTGAAGGAAAATATCCTGGTAGCCAAAGATTGGCTGTAACTATTAATGTCTGAACTGGCTAACTTTTTAGTAATTAACCTAAATTCAAATTTTATTTGTCACATACATATTCACACAGAGTACATCGTGCAGTGAAATGCTTTCTACAACTGTCCAACAAGTAAACAAGTAAAAGCGTGTAAAATAAATAAAATAAAATAAAAGGTGTTAAACGTAGAAAATAAAACTATAAAGTATAAAGATATATACATTCCAGTGGTGTGCAGTCAGGGTCAGTAAGTCCTTCTCTGCTGGCATAAACAATATCAGAAGCTGACCTAAATTATCAAACTTAATTCTAACATCTGTTCCATGAAAATTTATTCCCAACAGTTTATTCTCTTCATTTTCCAACAGTTTATTCTCAGCATTTTTCTGTCCTCTGATTGGTTGATCGGAGTAAATTCTTAGAGCCTAGCACAGACTAGCAAAAAATGTCTGTACAGTTGAATTAGAATTTTTACCCCCACAATGGCTGACAGAGGAGGAATAATTGACTTTGTCTCAGACATACTTAAAGATACAGTTTTAAGGTGGATTTTTCCAGAAAAGTTAGACATGGTGAGGAGAGGTTGGCTAACCCCGTAGCTAACTAGCTTGTCTCAGCCTGGGAAAGAGTTTGTTCAGCACTTCCAGATCAGTGCTGCCGACTGGTAATGCTGGCTTACAGCCTTTAAATGTATTATATATTTTATAAAACATTTTATGTTTTTGTGATGTTATATTAATATTAGGATAAATACTGATTCTGAACTGCTCCAGATGATGTATGTGGCACCGTTGCGATTGTAGCGTAAAGGTTTGGATCTTTAACAGGGTTTCTTGCTTTAATAAAAAAGTTTTTATACTTAATACACGAAATGTCTTTGTCTCTGTAATGTATTAATGGTTTCTATAATTGCAATGTGATAGTGGTGGTATTAGGAGGTGTATCAGTTGGGTAAATCCCCACTGAATGCCCAGGTACCAAATGCACCACCCACCACTAATATACTGTAATGAACTCCACTGAAGTGAGTAGTATTAGAACCCAAAGGTGCAGTATATTTACAAAGTGAACAACTACAATCAAAAAAACAATGAACAAAACAACAAACATGAACTATACAACACTAACTTAACATAACCAGACTAAGCAGTACAGGATCGAACAGAAAGCCATGACAATGACAATGGGAAACACAAGGGCTACAAATGCAGAAGACAAACCAATAGGAACATGACACATGGACAAGGGGATCACATGACAAGGAGCACATGAGGAACAAGGATCACGTGACAAGAACAAAACAGGAAGTAAACAAAGACATATACAATAAACATTATCTTAAAACATAAACAAAATGAGCATTAAAGAAGAAACATAAACGTGAAACATAAACATAAACATGAAACATAAACAAGAAACATAAACATAAAACAAGTAACACAATCCGTACATGTACATACCCTAGACGTATAAACACATGGACAGAAGGACAGTATATGTGTATATAACAGATATATAACTCTTACAGGTAGCATCATTTAAGATCTTGATGTTTTATTCAGCATGGCAAGACCTTACTTTTTTGTCTCATTAAAGTCCTGTCTAGCACAACATGAACTAAAATTAAAACCTAAACATGAAATAAATTGCAGAAATTTCCAGTAAACTTACAACTAACTCAGAAACATTCCTTAGGTGTGTATTTGTTTGTATGATCTTTTAGTTTAGTTTTTTGCCATGCTGTGTTAATAATGCATTGCTCTATATTGGGTTGATTAAGTGCCCCAACACAAAAACACTGAAGAAAAAAATTGCAGTGTTTGATTTTTCTGCCATGAAACATAAGATCCAATTAGCGACGGTATAAAATCCTTTTTGTTTAGGACTTTGCTCTGATCTGATTATCTGCTGCTTTTGTAAGTGGGTTCAGATCTGCCAGCCTTCACTGCTTGTCACATGGTATCGGAGTGCAACATCTACTTCACTAATGCTCCTACTGCAGGAGTTAGCACTTTGTCAGCCGAAGCTTTTAAACTTGAATTATTTGCCACAAGTGCACCCTTGGGTTTTATCTAAATCAATATATGTTGATAAATGTCACAGAAAGCCTCTGAAACTGCTGCTTAGTGATAACTTGGGTCTCTTTTCACTTACTTTCAATTTATTTCTTTTTAATTTATGATGTATCCGTCTATTTATGTGGATTAAAAAGATTTCTCATGCACACAAGCAAACAACAAGTTATTTAAAGCGACCATGTCATGTTTATCAGGGGATGTCCTGTAATTCTTTAAACAATTCATTTATTTTTGCTAACTGCTTTAGCCCGGTCAGAGAGTCAGTAGATCTGGAAACACCGGACATGAGGCAGGAGTACAGGCTGGATTAGATGGCAGTCAATCACAGGGGGCCAAACTTTTGACACCCTGGGTCAAGTAAGTCATTGTCCACCTAGTGCTATATTTTGATATGCTGGGAAATTGCACAACACCCTTCAAAGAAATAACATGCAAACGTCCAAAGAAATATTAACCATCTCAGGGCTGAAAACATCAGACTCTACATTTACAGTAACATCCTGATGATTCCTAATGAGGAATCAGTGTTAAACCTGATGTTGAAATTACTGTGTTGTAGTGTTGGGTCTTAAAATCTAAGCTTTACTAAAAAGGTCACCTTGGTGGTTTTGTCAAGTTACAAGAACTCTACCAGATGCATTATGCTGACTGTATCCCACTTCTCAGCACCAATTTCTATTCTACCCCTCTTTTGTCCTTTAATCTTATTTTACATTACAATATCACAAAAGTCAGAATTCTAATTATATCCTATAATGAAGATAAGACATTGGCTCTTTTATCAAGTTATCAGAACTCTACCAGATGCATTACAGCTTATTCTTTCGCATCCATCTTCCTGGCATTAGACCAGGTTCGGTAAATACAAGTATAAAATTTAGGACCATAGCATATACCTGATGTAGTCTAGGGAAAAGATCATGACTATGATGTCATGCGGCTGTGAGCTTTAACCCATCGATCAAGGCCTGAGCTAAGTTTAGATAAAAATATTCTAACTGAGCCAATTCTATGCATAGTAAATGCCTAAATTATGAGGATGTGAGAAAAGTAGAAGGGCCAGAGAATCAATTTCACTCACGTCAATTGGGTTGTGGCAGAGAGAGACCAAAATAAATAGCTTCAACTTGACAAACAGCCAAGAGTCACTTTAACGGGAGAAAACAATTGACGGATCCACATAGAAGAAAGGTGAGGACAGCGAGTTGGGAAGGATGGATTTCTTGTGGGAGCCGGTGCCACGTTTGGTCTATTTCCCTTCCCTATTTCGTTCCAAATGAGCGATAATAGGACTGTCTTACTGAAACGAGACAAGGATTACTTTAGGGTTTGACTGACAGATAAAAAGAAAATAAGCAAATGAACGACCTGGACTTTATTATTCTGGAGAGCATAGCCTTAAATTTGGGAAAACAGTTTAATCTGTATTTAAATCATGGCCACCAACTATTCCAATGTAAAGAATAAAGGGGAAATCCAATACTACCTTTAGGCATCATCTACTCTATAAAGGTGGCCACGTAATGGGAGAAAATTAGTTGGAGCAGGTTGTTTAACCATTAAGAAACTTAATTGATTAGCTATGAATAACCAGTGGTGGGCCGTCTGTGCACAGATGGCCTTTTCTGTAGCCCTATGAAAAATGCAATAGTGTAAAAAAATTTTGATTGATTAATTAGTTTATACATGTTAATTCCATTTTTTAAATTAATTAATCATTTTTAATTAGTTTATTGTTTACAAAATGATTAGTATGGTTAGTTTAAGGTTAAACTGGAATAGCCTACATTAACATGGTCTGGGCCAGCACTTCCGATAGTAATACTATATATGTATACCTATACAGGTATTAGCAGCCAATCAAATTGTGACATTTAGTGTCAGCCTGCCCTCTGGGTCTAATGACATGCCCAGTGCTACCCCCAGCGTTTGTCAGCAATTCCTGGGGTAGTAAAGTGAAACTTAATAAAAAGTACTAGCTTACTGGAGTACTAGCGGAGAACTGAAATACCAGGCACTTAAAACCGTTTTCTGGTTTCCTAGTTTTTGATCCTTGCCTGTTTTTTGACTCTGCCTTTTTGCCCTGTGCGCTTGGATTTATCTCCCTTGTTTTCTTTGAATTTATGTCTACCTACTTTTGCTCGTTTTCTGACTACGTTATTAAACTGCCCTACTTTGCTGAATAAAGCTTTTACCTGCATGATGGATCCTTCTAAGGCCTTATCTTTATAGCTACACCAGATATTGTTGCCGAAATGAATTTTCAAGATGCGCCTTTGCAGACAAAAGAGAAATAATTATACGAAATTTCTAAACCCAAAGTGGATACACTAACAAAGGCCAGAAAAGTTTTTGTGCGCAATTTCATCGATTGCAGCTTTAAGCTCTATAAGCGGCTGACAGATAGCACAGAGGACAATTAGCTATTTTGTTAGTGTTTACTCTTTAATAGGAGCATAGACTCAGGTCTGCTTTTACTTATTTTCAATTTATTTTTTTTGATTTATGATGTATCGATCCATTTATGTGGATTTACAAATGATGTCTCATGCACACAAGCAAACTAATTTTTTAAACCGACCATGTCATGTTTATCAGGGGACGTCCTGTAATTCTTTAAATAATTAATTTATCTTTGGTAGCTGCCTCATCCTGGACAGGATTAATAATTCTGGCATTGACAATCTGAAGAAACAAGGATTTGGGCACCATATAATTTCAGTCACGCAGCTGTTATATATATAAGATGTGTGTATCTTGTCCTCTATTGTTTTTGGATATTTTATCAGTATCTACTGGTTGTTTGTTGTTTTACTGAAAGCTCACGGTACATGACGCCACTGTAAATAACATCCTATCCAGATTTAGCGTGCCGAATCATTTTGAATTCAAACAGGAAGTTGCACCAGGGATTAAAGATCAAAATGAGAGCCTTTTTAATTTTCTTATGAAACAAAACGACTGTAGACAATCACTAATGTAGTCCATTAGCCGAATTATGTTCTAAGTACAATGAAGATCATTTACAGCGAAAGAAAAATCTTTCAAGTTTATTAGGTTTCTCTTTTACTTTTTACACAGCAACTTTAACGAATCAGTATTACTATGTTAGAAAACATCCATTAGCTAACAAGCTAGCAAATAAATTACCATTACGACAGATTATTTCGTAAACATTATACACAGTATGTTTGATTGATTCAGACAATAGCCAATAATGTTTAAGAGACACTGGAGGCGGGCCAGATACATTCTAGACAGCATTTAAATTGGAAGACTAGTACAGGATGAGTCATCCAAAAACTTCAAAAATAAAATTATAAAGTCTAATTTTGTCGTTCTGTCCATCAAACTAACCGACAGGCCCAAAGCTGATCCTAAACCCCAGATTTCATGTAATTGAAAGGTATCTCGTTTCCTCACCGTTAATCTGTCCTGTACGGAAATCTGATAACTAGGATGAATTTTCTCAGCTCAGGCATAGAGTCGCTCTGTCATGCGAGACGTCTGCGTTTGCTATGAACGTTTACGTTTCCGGAAGCAGTGGTGTGAGACCCTTTAAGTCGCTACGCTTCAGGTGTTGGCGTCGAATCTAAAATAAATCTGTTACAGGAAGATGAATGCTTTTATTATCTGTGCTCCATGTCAAATGGAGTACACTCGCAGTTTTTACCCCAGCACTCTCTTTCCCTTTTTCTTTTGTTCTTCTACTGTTCATCTATCACTTTTCCTTGCCTTCTCACTTCTTTCTTCCCCTTTTTATTCATAATTCGTTTTTTTGTTTTATTTTTGTATCAAATTTTTTTTCACGATTTTGTTCATGACTGTCTTTGTCTATCTTCTTTCCCAATAGTTTAATTTCTCTTCTTGTCCATTTTTTCTTCTTTATATTTCTCCTTCTTTAAATTTTTCTCTATTTTTCTTCTTTGCATCCCTTTTCTCCTTTGTTCTTTTAATTGTTTTTCTTTCTTATGTTGTGTCTTTTCTAATTTTTATTTATCATTGTTCTTGTACTCTCTCCTTCTATCTCGATCCCCTTTCATTTGCTCTTTTTTTTAATTTACTTTCACCTTTTTGTATCATTTATTTCTACTGTTGTTTCTCTTCATTCTTTAGCATCCTTTTTCTCCAAGCCTCTTCCTTTTTTTTTAATTTTTCACCTCTTATTTTACTTTTTGTATTAGCCGTTTTGGACTCAATGACCCTATTCAGCTAAAGATGCTGGATTACGATTTGTAGCTAAGCTGTGCCTTAATTAATGTGAGGTTAACAGACGAGGAACCCTGCAACTCCAATATGGCTGCTGCTCCTCAACCAAGCTCCAAGATGGCCACCACACCCCAGCCAAGGCTGGTGTCCAGTGTGACTGATCCACAGATGGGATCGACTAGGGCAGCAGGACTCCCAAGGGCCTCAGCTGTGGCCCTGAAAGAGATAATGCCTATCTCCGAGGCTGTCCCTGTAATGGGGGTAGCCATCCTTTGCATCTGGGCCACTGCCCAAGAGTCTGATCCGGAGACAGCTCAAGACCACAAGCCTGATGCCACACTAGAGGGGCCTGCCATGCCTCTGTCTGGTTTTGTAATGCCTCTCATGTCAATGTTTATTTTTGTAATACTGGTCATGTCAGGGATTGTTTCGTTCACGCCAGCCCCTATAATCCTCTGAGCCTCTAGCCCCGCCTTGGTCCTCTGAGCCACCAGCCACACCTTGGTCCACTGATCACACCTCTCCGACTCTCTGGCAGAGCCAGGACCAGGACCAGAACGTACTGTCCCTGCGACTGAGCTGGATCGTAGGTGATCCCCACAATAGCTCCATGATCTGCTTTACCATCCAGGCCATTATGGGTTTCACAGCCTTCATGTGGACAAAGAATTGGAGTTCTGCAGGCTTCATGGACCTGGCCCACCATCCCAGTCCTTGTATCTTGTGTTTGGATCTTGTTTCATGTTTTGTTTTGTTATGTCTAGGCTAAGCTATGCTGGGTAGCTATGCTAGGCTATGCTATGCTATGCTAACTAAGATAGGCAGTTCATGTTTTGTTTACATCCTGTGTTTTTTTGTGTATTTATAGTCCTGTGTTTTCTTCTCTTCTTGTGAATTATCGTTTGTGTTCCACTGCGGTGAGTCTGTTAATGCTAGTGTTTATGTCAAGTCTAGTTAGTGTTTGTCAAGTCAATTCAAGTCAAGTCAAGTCAGTGTTGTTAGGTTCAGGATTTTGTCTAGTGTTTCTGTAAATAGTCATCCTTGTAAATAAACTGCACCTTGGGTTCAATACGTCTTGCCTCAGTGGAGTATTTGTTATAATCATTCATTGCTCACACATTTTTTATGTTACTGTCACTATTTCTACTTTTTTAACTATCCTTATTACTTCCTCAATGCACCACTTTTCTCAGCTTATCTATTCTTCTACTTTTTGTTCTTCCATACTTTACTGACTCTCCAGCATATTTTGGTGTCTTTTCCTTCTTTTTCTTCTTCTTTTTCTTCTTCTGCTTCTTCTTCTTCTTTTCCTCCAAAATCATTCCCAACCGATTTCCATGTTTTTTTTCTTTTTCATTCATTCATTCTTTTTTTTTTTTGCTTTCCTTATTGCGTTTAGCTTTCACAGACACCCACTACAAGTTTATCAGGTATGTATATATTCTAGAAACGGACACACACACGCACACACACACACTGTATCAAACCGATTATACTTTAAACCTTGGAAGAGCTTTAACAGACGCTGATTATCTTTCCTCACCTGCTGAGAAAAGCAGATTGAGGTGAAGAACCTGATTTAATCTAAACCCCAAAAGCTTCTTCAGACAAGACAACAGAGTGAAGGCTGGAAACAGAGAAAAGAAGATAATCGATATGTCCTGAGTCAGTGCTTAAATGGGCTTCCTTCTGTTTGGTTTTCTTTGACACTAAAATCTAAAATAATACTAAATCTTCAAACATAACCCAAAAAAACCCCTGCCGCTTTGTTGACAATTGACTAATTAAGAATGTTCCAGCAGTCTGTACACTTCCATCAGCATGCTAGGAATATACAGACACCAATATAATTGATTAAAATATTTAACACCTGTTAATCTTTACATTTAAGTATAATTCTCAAATACAGAAATAAATCCATCCCCACGACAACAACTGCTTGGATATAAGCTGGACCCTCTGCACTTTCTAGGTGCTTTAACGTGGGGTTTAAATGTCCATGTAAATACTTCAAATACTCAATTGAATAGCAAAACAGTGTGCATGTAAACGGGGTCATTAATTTTTGATTATTCTCAATGTTCGCAGTCAGCTGAACATGTGGCTGGAGTTTGTACGAACACGTCTTGACGTCTTTCCTAAAAAAGAGTAGTAGTAAAGCAGTGGTTAAAGTGTTGGACTGCTAATTAGAAGCTCTGGGTTCGATTTCCAGCACCACCAAGTTACCACTACTCAGTTCTTAACCCCCAGTTGGCAAATGTAAAAAACTACTACACAAACTGATTTTTATAATAAGCAGACAAAAACACGCTCTCAGGGGCTAGCAATTTTGGGTGCTATGAAAAAACATTCCATTTCAAACATACCTATTCCATTACTGCTAGTATTGTTACTACTAATAAAACAGATCTCTTGGGGTCCAAAAGTGTGTAGGCCCTTAGAATCATCCCAATAGCCCCCTATACCCCCTTTGAAACAACTGTTTAAACTCCTCACATTCCTTCTACCGTTCGTTTATTGTCTCTAGATCTCATTTGTTCATCTCTTTGCGCTCAGGAACTTTTTTATTTGTTTTAAATATTGACACGTTCATCCCTAAGGAGCCCACAGATGTAGCAAGTGTGTTGATAATCAGATCAGCAGCTGTTTCAAGATCCTTTGACATGCCAACTGACAAGGTTCTGACAAGGTTCTTAAATTCCTATGGTCCTACTTCAAATTTTCAGAATTACAGATTGCTGGAAAGTTTCTCAGTTCCTGAAAGTTATGCTAAAACATTAAGTACATCAAAGAACTGAAATTGAGGTTCATGCTACTGGCTTTACATTCATTTGGTCTTTAAGGAGGCTCTCTAGCATCTTGATGGGGAAGTTTTCTCTGTGGAATTTCCAAAGGTACCTGTCCAAAGTTTTAACCTGTCATTTAAACACGTAACGAATAAAAGTTTGTTCAATATGATTTTGAAAATCACACTAATATAAAAAAAAGAAATGATTCAGATAAAAGCCACTTTGCAAGACACACACTTTGTTACGTATAACTTTTAATAATTCATCCATGAAGAGCAGGATTTTGTTTGCTTCTCAGCGATACTAAAATCCTGACTTGTACCAGGACACAAGCCAAGTGTCTTTTTTATGGCTCTACAAACAATGGTTTTGTCCTTACACTTATAAATCAAAGGGTTTTCTCCAGATGTGTTATATTCCTAATGAGGTTACCACAGGGACTGAAAGGTGGCCATTTTAACTATTGTTTTAGTTGTTTGAAGCTTGTAGCATGTTTAAGGGCTAGGCTAAGCATTATGTATTCTGTGGGAACATTTAAAAAAATATTGATGGAAAAAGTTTCCTGACATTTTTGGGATAGAGAAGTTTAAGCTTTTTAGGTCAGGTATGAACTTTAAGGGAAGCTGTTAAAAGAGTGATTGTTTGTTTAACTGCTACTACATCGATGGTAACAGGAACTACATTTTTTTTTTATTTTATTTTATAAAAATGCCTGACCGCATTAGTAAAAGGTTTCTTACACAAAGTTTACATTTTTATGCATTTTGGCGTATGCCCTTTTTTAAAGCAGCTAACATTTACTACATTTATATTTACAGCATTTAGCAGACGCTCTTGTCCGGAGCAACATAAAAAAGTGCTTTGAGTCACATTATTGAACATCTCAATACTGGTACATTAGATCTAATTAATTACAATGGTAGTTAAACCAATGTGAGAAAATAATTTTGCCAAGTGACTGAGTATAAGGTCTTTTTTACCTGATATGACCGGTCTTCCGAATAGGAAGCATACCAACTGCAATGCGGTTCCACAAATTTCAAGACTCTTGAGAGTGGACAGCAGAATATATAAAAACTAGCCTTGAAGCTAGTCTGTGGTCTGATGAGATGATTTCAACAAACTCATTTGCATAAATACATATGATTGGTTGAGTCCAATTGAAAATTCCAAGATCTGCCAGATTCATTTAACTGACTTTGACAATAACGTCAAGTTAGCAGTGGTTGAGCCTGAGGTTGTGCGAGAATAAACGACGGACTGTGAGTTTAGATCCCAGCTCTGTCACTGAGGCGGCGCTGGAGCCTCCAGCACACATTTAACCCTCAAACCGTTCAGTTGTGTGATTCGATTAGTCACAGCAGCGAGCGTTTCGAATTAAAGCAGGACTCAGAAAAGGCTTCTTGTCCTTTTTTTAAGCAAAGAATTTCAGCTTCTAAATAATTTCTAGCCCAGATCTGTTAAAGTGCAGTGTAATTAGTCAGACTTTTCGATGTTACACAACGCATCTCAGAATATTCAATGATATACAAATGATATTTAACCAAATCCTTTTTTTTTATCTTGTGGTTAAAAGGGATCATCGGATGCGAGATGCACTTTTGTGAGTTCTTTGTACTTAAAGGTGTGCTGGCAGTGTGTGTACACGAACATCCTATAATGATAAAGATCCACCCAGCGGTTTTTCTAATCCTATTTCCCCTTTTTTAATTCAAACCGCTTTCACGTGTTTTTATGACATCACATGGACCACGGATGTTGATTGACATCGTCGTTTTAGCATAGACCCGCCTGAATTTGGAAAGTTACACACAACTTTCATAATACTTTCAACTTTCAACTAACAAATACTTGTGCAACGATACTGAAGATGTGATTTCTTTGCTTTTTTGTGGGTGTGAAAACAAATAATATAGGAATTATATGTAAAAATATAGATGTTATATATAATTATATATTGTTAATATTTATCTTGGTTAAATGTTAGGTATGTGTTTGTTGCATAAAGTAATGTGAACTAAACATAAATTAGAACATTTATCATTTATAAATATTTCACTGTTTCCTCTGTAGGTGTCTATTTTTGGGGGGTGGGGGGTGTTATGGTGAAAGACACTGATAAATGTTCCAGTGTTTATGTTTCTTTTAATAATGGCAGTCAGTATAATAACTACGCACGATACAAAAAGCAGTGTCCGGCTGTTGTATAAACAAAATAACATGAGGCTATATAGTTTGTTTAATAAAGGACCATTATATAAATGGCGATTCTCACTAATATAGAGGAAAACACTGAAATTCTTGACTTAGATTGATAAGCGATTTAACACTGCAGTTTAGCTTAACTAACAAATTTAACAAATGTTGCTTTATTGTTAAGTGTTATTTTAATCGATAAAAGAATATTCAAAATCAGATTATTTTCAGATTTTAGACACAGATTGCCAAAGTAAAAGCATTTCATATATAAACCTCTGGCTCTGGCTACTACTTAACTATTGCCTTAACCTTTTCTTAATTCCTATTAAAGGAATGTTAAGGGGGTTAAAGGATTTAATAGAAGCAGAAGTTATCATATCGAATTCATCAATATTATGGTATTGTACCATTTTACATATAGTATATACTAGTATTTTTCTACACTCCTGTGCATCCCTTGCATATAGGCTGTTTGTGTGGTGCACTAAGCTAGCTCTGATTGGTTAAACATGCTCTTAAAAATCCTTAAACTGGTAAATTCAACCTCTCTCTGCGCTCGGCAGGGCCCACTATTCGAAAGCCAAACTTTCTCGTTTTTACCCTGATATCGATCCCTGCTGTGACAAGTGCAAGAGTGGTGAAGCTTCCCTCATCCATATGTTCTGGACATGTCCTAATCTGGAGTTATTCTGGAGGGACATCTTTCAAACTCTGTCCAGAATACTAAATCACAAGATTAAGCCAAATCCGCTAGTTGCCCTTTTTGGCATTGTTGGGGATGAGCATAAGCATTTAACCTCAGCTGAACGTCACATTGTGTCCTTTGCTTCCCTACTTGCCAGGCGTTGTCTCTTATTAAAGTGGAAGGACACCTCTTCACCCACCCATGCCCAGTGGCTTAGAGACATCGTGTCCTGCTTAGCCCTTGAAAAAATTCATCACTCAATCAATAAGTCAGGCTTAAAATTTCAACAGGTGTGGGGGACCCTCCTTCGTATGTTCCCTACTCTCTAATCTTATTTACAGCTTACTCCTTTTTATATTTAATTATTGATCCATTTATTTTTTGGTCCAGACTTCCAGCACTCTAATTTTTTCTTGCTATCTCTCTATTCTATTCATGCCTGGTGCTGGGCGTTGTCGTGGTGGACATAGGTTCTTGCAGCTTGGTCTGATAAATATTGCTCTTTTGGCACATAATGCTGGCTCGGAGGGGGAGGGAGGGGTGTTTGTTATTATTCTACAAACTCTGTACAAGTGTGTCTCTAGTGTTTGGTTCTATCCTGTGTTGTTTGAATCACTTGTATATTTGTCTGTTACTTTATGTTTTGTTCAAAGAAAAACTAATAAAAAATATTGAAAAAAAAAAAAAAAAAAAAAAAAAAAAAAACATGCTCTTAAAAACGTTGCAGTATTCTTAATTCAAATATAAATACAGTATGGTAATAAATAAAACTGCAGCTTTATGCAGTTTAGAAATCACACATGCTCAAATCAATGTTTTGCTATTGCAATTAATTGCAAGGCGCTAGTACTCAGACCCACAAAATCTATAATGTCTTTGTATGTCGAAGCATTCTGTTATTCCTTTATTAAAAACTAAGATACTCAAACACTGTTCCTGCATGACAATGCATCTGTGCACAAAACCCCTGAATGCCATGAAACCAGAAATTGTGTTCTGGTTGGAGTCTGAACTATACAGCGACTGCATGCCAGACCTCCTCACCTTAACATTAACATCTGATCTCATTAATTTATTGTATCTGAATGAATAAATCTGCACACAACACACATTTAGAGGAAAACCTGAACAGAAGTCTGAAGGTTATGATAGCAAGATAAATAGATATTGTGTAATATGTGTAATGTGTAATGTGTAATGTACAATTCTGGAACTTAATCCTTGATTAAATTTAAAAAAAAAACCTTCCTGTCATGAAATTTCTTTCAAATAAATAGACAAAAAAAAAATCAGACAGGATCTTGTGCTTTCAAGCTATTAGCCAGAACAAACAAGCTAATCATCTGAGTAAACCCGATTCATTCACAGCATTGATGTTTGCTTTTCGACCTTGTTTGCTAAATTTCTTTTCTTATCTAACATCTAAATTGCTTTGGTAAAATCTGCAGTCTCTTGTGGTGCTCTTTTATACTCCAGATACCTGAAAATCCGGCCCTTTTGGTAGAAAACGGCCATGCTGCCGTGTCTGTAATTAAATCTAATGCACATGAGTAGTTGCTTCGGAGCAGCTTTAATTGACATCCATCAACTTGGGAGCAGGGCTGATGCTGGAACACAAGCTAAGCTAAGCCATCTTCATAATGATGCTCCAGATCTAATTTGGTCCCCATGATGAGGTTGGATAATTACTGTCCATTATGTCAATGCCAAACTGGGAACATTCATTCATTCATTCATTCATTCATTTATTCATTTATTTATTTATGTGATTTCATTGTTTTGTGTCAGACTTTGTCTATGGAGAGTTGATCTCGACACCACCAGAGGTTCTCATCTTCAGAATACCACATGACCATTTTCTAATCATCATTACATCATCTGTTACTTCCATTTTTTGGGTTTGTTGCCCTATATATGTTTTTTATTTTTTTTATTCCTTCTGTTCCTCTAGTTTTGGCTACTGATTGTTTATTGTAACTGATTGTTTTTTAAATCTGAATCGTATGTAGAGATGATATCCAGTGTCTGGCATCCAATATTCCTTATGATAGCGATTCGGATAACTAAATCACATCATAATACATTAAATCTACACCTGTTTTCAGGAGATAAAATCTTGACAAAGAAAATGATGTTATTTGGAATCGACTCACTTGCAGGAAGTCATTTCTAGTCAAAAGGTCATTGACTCTGATTCGATTTACCTGCAGAAAGTGAAATTTAGTGAAAAAGCTATTCTATTTTGAATTGGCTCACTCAAGAAGAGTAACTTCTAGTCAAAAATTGATTGACTCTGAGTCGACTCACCTGCACAAAGTAGGCAATTAGATTCTAAATTTACTCACTTTCAAAGAATCCACTCATCTGGAAGACATAAACGACATCAGCGTGTTGTTGCGTAACATGACTAAAACTAACCAATCCTGTTAGAGCATGAGGGAGCTCAATGGCCTATCATGGGGTTAGATTTGATTCGATATCATGCGCAAATCAGGCAGAATCAACAAGAACAGTCACCGAAAATGTAGGTAAGGTGCTGTTAATTTCCATTTTGTCTCAAAAGCTTGCTTAAATAAATTGCCCTTACATACACTTTATATGTACGACCATATATATTAGGTGTAACGGGACAGTGAGAAGGTGTACAGGCAATGCTTTATCTTACTAAAAACAGAAAGTAAACCAGACAAACAGAATACTGAATTATAACGACAGTTACAGACTCACTTTAAATTACCTATTTTATATTTGCTTCTTTTATAATAGTGATGCCACCCTAAGAATAAACTAGACATTTACATCATCATTAATCAGACGCCCTTATAAAGAGCGACGTACAAAAGTGCTTTGAGTCTCATCATTGAACGTCTCAATACAGGTACCCTAGATCACAAGACAAAGTGTAACAACTCACAAAAACTGCAACATAGAAAAAGAGTCAAGTGCTGAGTATTTAAGACAGAAGTGGGTTTTTAAACGCCTCTTGAAGACAGCTAGTAATTCGGCTGTCCTGACATTGCTGGAAAGTTCGTTTTGCCATCTTGGTGCCAGAACAGACAAAAGTCTAGATGCAGACCCACCTTGCATCTTAAGGAATGGTGGGACCAGACGAGCGGTGCTTGTGGATCTGAGGAAGCATTGAGCAATGCGTAGAGTGATGAGTGCTTTTAGATAAGGGGGTGCTGCTTCATTTTTGACTTGGTAGGTAAGCATCATTGTTTGGAATCTGACATGTGCAGCTCTATTCTGAATCATCTGCGAAAGATGAATTGTGATCAGAGGTAAACCTGCCAGCAGTAAGTTACTGTAGTCTAGAAATTACAAAAGACCTAATATGACTGAGAATTTTATGAATCAGAAACTTAAGGTAAGCAAAAAATGTACAGAATGTACAGAAACTTAAGGTAAGTAAGAAACTGATGGATTCTTTTGATTCTATTATCAACTCGAAATGAGTCAATGAGTCAATTCCTAATCATCTCATTTACAGAAAGTGAACCTAAGTGAGAAACTGATTAATTCTTATAATTTGATAAATTAAAATGAATCATTTTACGTACAGGAAGAAAATTGGGAAACTGATGAATTCTTTTAACTTTATATAACACAAGTTATAGATTCTGTTGATTCAAATTCAAAATGATTCATTTCCTAATCAACTCAAATGTAGAAAATGAAATTGACCGAGATGATAGAAGGGCTATGTTGTAATCATGTGGATTATATCGAAGTTCATAGCAATATGTTGATTCGTGTAAATCAACAGAGGCTGGTGTTTGGCAGAGAATTATTTACTTAAACGCTAACATTATCTTCACTCATTATCTGGTTTCCAACAGAATAATAAGAATAATGAAGAATTTGTCATCGACTATTGTGTTTATGTTTCAGGACACATCCATTATCGAGTCTCTCAGCTGAAATGTGTTCAATAACAGAGCTCATGATGTTCCGGCTCATCCAATTATAACTACCGGTGACTGACAGCTCCATGAAGATAAATCGTTTTAAAATAACTCTTCTGAAGTGTTAACAAGTTGGTTCATTAAAAGTTTCTCTGATCGATGCATAAACAATTTATTTGTTTTTATGTTGATCTGATGTTTTCACCAAGAAAATAAATCCAAACCAAATGCGATACATCACACGGCGCTCGAATTGATCACGGCAAGGTTGTTTACATTAATCATGATTCTCATTCATAAATCAACCTTTTTGTTTCCCGGCCTTGCTCTAACCCATGGGGCGCAGCGGATTTGAGTCAGCTCAGGATTTCCTCTGCCGTGTTCCGATGCTTGCTTATAGACATGACAGAAAATGGTTAAAGACTCCGGTCAGCTAGAGTTATAAAAATGATTTATAATGCAGTTAGCAAAGAAATATACTGTATGCTCACAGGTTTCAGCCAGACGCTACCTTAACTGGTGCAGAAAGAAATAATTATAACTTTCATCCAATATTCATTTTCGTTTTCATGGAAAATTTGTTACGTTGTATTTTCTCTAGAAAATTTAAAAAGGTTCAATAAAAATGCATATTTAATACATTGATTCTGTGGAAAACTTTCATCTGTTTTTCCATCTGTTTATTTTTATTATTTATAGAACCTTTCTTAACAATCTCTAATGATTAATACAGACCTAAAGATGTTTTTTTTCACATCTAAAACAATGGTAATAAATTCACAGCTGTGTTTAAATTCTCAGCATGAATTCCGAGACACACTCATTCATCACCTGGTGGGTTCTGTCTGTCATAGAATTTAGTGGCCTCAATTCGCTTCCTTTTGAACCCTAGGTCAATGAGCAAGTAATTACACCTTTGAATTAATTCACCCGCCTAAAGACACCTGATTCGACTGTAAATTGACTCAACTGTAGAAGGCGAACTTTATTGAGGAAGTGAACTCGACTCTGAATAAACTCTGTGGGAAAAAAGCGATTAGACACTAAATTGACTCACCTGCAGAAAGTAAAATCTGGTGAGTTACCAATTTGACTATGAAACGGTGAGGTGAGTCAGGTGGTGAGAAAATAGTGTCTGAATCAAACCCCCTACATGCAGTTCTAGATCTAGTGAGAGCGTAGTTTAAATCTGAATCAAATTACTCTTCATCTCTGAATTAACTCTTGGATTTGGTTGGTTCTATGAATCAACTCAAAATGACTCAGAATCAGACTTGGTGGATTCTGTTGTTTTTGTGAGTCAAGAAAAAAAATTATTTATTGATTATTTTACCTATTTTTATTTTACCTATAATAGCGAGCTTTAATGTCAGTTTTAAATGTATTTTTTTCCTGAATCGACTCACATTCAGAACACTATTAAAACCTGAGATTTTTTATTTGTCTATTTTAGAGCAGGATCACATGCTTTCTGTGAAAGCTGTTGTTATAGAAACAGTAACAAATTACCTGTAATTTGCAGCTGCACTATTGTCTAAAATAGATTTCTGACCAATCAGAATCCATAATTCCACATTAGTGGGATTAATAAACATCAAGTAAGAGGTCATACTGATCTGTTATTATCCTGATTGTGTTCACAGGAAGCCATCTCAGAGACCAAGCCTCCATTGAAATAATGTTTTAGTCAGTGTTGATGCTCAACATTAATTACATTGAATTAATGTTACGAAATGATGTTGCTTCACTATCACTTTTGCACCCTTTAGTTAATGTTAAAACAACGTTGAGATTTTAACCACAAAGCAATTGTAGCATTATGAACTTGATATTAAAAAATATCATTTTTACATCACTTTTAAAATTTCATTTATTGTTGGAAAAATATATCTGACAACATTAAATCACAATTTTTTTTCTTCATTTCATTCATTTATTTATTTATTCATTCATTTATCTTCTATACCCACTTATTCCCTGATTCAGGGTCACAGGGATCTGCTGGAGCCTATCCCAGCTGTCTCTGAAAGAGGGAAAGACATCCTGGACAGGTCGCCAGTCTTCTTTTTTATTTTTTATTTTTTTATCAAATTTTTTTACAGAGGTTTTTTTTTTAATTCAGCCAACTGAAAGCATGCTAAAGTAAAGGAAACAAGAAAATTTAAACAAAATGAATTTCTTTCGGCTGGCCATTAAATGGATGACTGGTTATACCAAATCGAAGCATCTAAAACAAATTAGAACAGCTGAATATAAAATGTGGTGGTGCAGTGGTCGTACCGCTAACTGGAAGATCTGGGTTTGATTCGTAGCACCACCAAATTACCACTGTTGGGCCCCTGAGCAAAGCCCTTAATCCCCAATTGCTCAATTGTATAAATGAGATAAATGTAAGTCGCTCTGGATAAGGACGTCTGCCAAATGCATATCAGTCAGGGCCTCTTAAGTGAAAAAGAAAATGAATAGACAACCTTCAGTTGTTCTAAGTTTGGTGGTATGGCTTTGTTCTAAATTCCCTGTCCTTTACATGAGCTCCATGAAAAGCCTAGACCGGGAAACAGCAGCAGCTTCAAGGGGGCAGTCCTCTCCTTTTAAGAATAGGAGAACAGCACAAATCCACCAGAACCTGCAGCAATTTTAATAAAAGTTATCAAAATGAAAAGAGGAGCTTAATCCAATCAGACAAGCTGTGTTCAAGTAAGGTGCCCTGTTATATTTTTGACAATTGAGTGCTTAGGGCCCGATCAGCTGATAAGAGTTCGGGTTGCTTTTTCTCCCAATCAATTGATATAGCAGAGTTTGCCTATGAGGCCTGCATGAACTGACGCAGAATGCTTGATTAATAAAAGTCTAGGAAGATGGGAAGATGTGAATATTGAATAAAGTAAGGTAGATTTCTGGGAAAAAAAAAAAAAGAAAATCAAAATCATTTTATAGTGATAACTCACGAAATATACACACATTCAAAAACGTATCCTTAAATTTTGCCTCATCTGCTGTTTAACCATCTACCCAGTCCAATTTATAGACAGCTCATTGGTCAGTGCACAAGAAGAGCGTGTGACAGACCCTCATATCCAGTGAAGCTTCTCCAATTATTCTGAAGCGTCTCAAAGAGAGAACAGAAGTTAAATGTTTCAAAAAATAGCTTGATAACTAAATGGTTTACAATGGTAAAAAGTACTTACCATCATTAGCTTTGCTTCATTAAATTGTAAAGTCTCCTCTGCAGTTTCCAGCTCATCAGTATTGTGGAGAGGGTCTGAGACAGGAAAAAGTAGCAGAGGTTGTTTAAAAGAAGGTAAGGACTCTTTGAAGAATTCCTGACATCCCTTGCAGAGTTCTTTGAGTTCTTTTTACAAGTTATGTGATAATTCCAATCAACTTTTGCCAAGCAACATTGTGTAAAATGTTACACAAAATGCCTAAAATGCTGTATAAGAAAAAAAAACAATACTGATGCTTGGACTTGATGTCTGGCTTGCCAGGTTTGTTCCCCTGCTGGGCCACCGTAGGGAAATAGATAGACTTATAAAACATTGTTTATGTTTTAGTCGGTGTGCTCAGTGTTTCTTGACGTGTTTCCCATTGGCTTTACTGGTTTAGGCGATGTTTTCCTTATTGTGTTCAAGTTTGTCTCTTGTTTAGTAAATGTCTTTCCTCTTTGTTTAGTGTGTATATACATTCCCATTGTTACCTTGTGAGTTGATAAGTTATTGTGCCTTGAACCACTGTCTAGTGAGTCCCTGGCTGTGGTTATGTTGTAAATGTTCAAGTCAAGTGAAGTCAAGTCTATGTTCATTGTTTAATGTCACTTTGATTAAATAAACTGCACTTGGGTTCAAACTACTCGCTTCAGACAGTGGATTCATTACAATCTCTTGAATTACCCCTACATCTGCAATGTAAAATATTACTAGTAAACAGACAATAGCAATAACATCCAAAATATATTTTAAGCTAAAGTTACAGTATTGTATAGTGTTATAAACTGCCTGGAATTCACTCAACACAATTACTGGTCTGGTTAAAGACTGTTTTTTAAAAATAAAGTGAATTTTATTTAATATAGTCACATTGGGCACTTTGTCATTTCATTAAATAGGAAACAAAAGCACTTCTAGGTTTTACACCCTCTCCTTGAAAGATGATCCCCGGCAAGGGTATATTCTAGGCAGGGATGCACATCTGGTCAGATGACTCCAACATACAAGGTGTCAAACTGGTCCTTATGTCAATTATCCCTCAGTCATCATTAACTGCAGCACGAACCTTGGCTTTGTCTTTGGGACGATATGGTGACCACGGACACTTTTCTCCAACCAGCCATTTCTGTGCCACCTTTTCCAAACTGCCCAATGCTCCACTGCTTCATTTTATAAACAAAGTATCTCCCCTCGAATACAAGAACACACATTTTAATGTTCCCTAAAAATCAGAATGTTACCAATTCGTCGCTTTAAAAATGACATAAAATGTTTTGGATTTTGAGTCTATCATAAAAAGCTACATACAACAAACTTGATACTAATTTAGGAATACGAATCGAATGGGTGCTTCTCATTTCTCTTTTTATGCATCATCATTAGCAAAAACAAGCTATAGAAAGTTTATGTAGCACTTTTCTTATAGACATGAATTTTAAAAACATGTTAATATGAATTATATGTGTTTATTTATAATCAGTAACAGTAAAACAGCAAATAAATCTACATAAATAAAAAACAAAAGGGTGGATAAAAGAATAGGATGCAGCTGTGTTTTTTTCTTCTAATGAGAAAACCAAATACACATTGATATTTCTCAATAAAACTGATCTGCATCCTTAAATTCCTATTTTGTCTTTTATTTTATCTTTTATTATATTCTCATTTCATGCTAGGATGTTTACTCCAGTTAATCTGGTTTCTTCCCACAGTGCAAAAACATGTATGTTAGGGTTGACTGGTGATTCTAAATTGCGTGTGTGTGTGTGTGTGTGTGTGTGGATGTTTGTCTGTATGTGGTCTTGTGATGGATGGGATTAGGAATAAGTGGGTATAGACAATGAATAGATGTTTGAATGGATGGATGGATGGATGAATGGATGGATGAATGGATGGATGGATGGATGGATGGATGGATGGATGGATGGATGAATGGATGGATGAATGGATGCAAAACATGCTTATATTAATAATTTTTCTAACCAATGTAATCCATAGTAACTATATAATTCAAACTTAATAACAAACTTGTAAATCAATGGAACAGACAAATAATAAGGTAGATGCATGATTGTTTTTTAATGGTTCCAGAAATGTCTAAATATGTCAGTTAATTCAACGAACAAGATTTCTATATAGGATGCAGCTGTTTCTCTTTAATAAGGCATCAGTTTTTAGACAACTGAGAAGTGCACATTCACAACCAAAATGGGTGTTTCTTAATCAATGGCAGTTGCCATTTTTAAACTACAATGATTTTTCAAGATGCTTTGCCTAAAGACCCACCCTTTAGTGGATTAGAACAAATCAGGGAAAGTAAGTGGGTACTGATTAAGTAACACCCAATTACATTTCACAGAGATGAATGTTACTTGAATATCTCTGTCTCTACAGTCAGGTCAGACTTCAGGTATAATCAGAATTTAAGTGTTGATTTAATATATTTTACAATATTAAAATATCAACCAAAATGATGGTTTGGATCAAAACATTTACAGCATTTGGCAGACACCCTTATCCAGAGCGACTTACATCTATACAACTGAGTGTTGAGGGCGTTGCGCAGGGGCCCAGCGGTGGTGGAGCTGGGAATTGAACCTACAATCTTTGGCTTGATAGTCCAACACTTTAACCATAAGCCACCACTTCCCTTAAGGCAGAGAAACATTGTATCAATGTAACCATGCTATCTGGGATGTTTCTTGGATAAATAACAAATCTCTATATTAAAGACCTACAAGTGAGCTGCCGTGTGTGTGTGTGTGTGTGTGTGTGTGTGTGTGTGTGTGTGTGTGTGTGTGTGTGTGTGTGTGTGTGTGTGTGTGTGCGCGTGTGCGTTGCTCTAAATTTCATGTGATGTAAAAGCTTTCTCTCTCTGCACTGATGGTGGCCTTTTAATGGAATTAAAGAGCTGTTTCTGAAGCCAAATAAATAGCATTGTAAAAACCAGTGCTGAAAAATACACAGCATTTATTTACTATTGTTAGCATACAGCTATCATTAAAACAGGTAAATGCAAGAAGTTTATATAAATTTTAGAATATTTTGTGTATAAAAGTGTATGAACGTAAGTGTATTTTTTATGAATAAGCCCACTATGCCAGAGACGTCTCACACAGAGCCCGCGGGGCCAGGGACAGCTCATGTTGAACACCTTCTTGCCAGAGATTTTTTTTTGATGTGCCTGCCATGTTAAATGCTAACCACAACAAGCTGCCATAGAAACATCTCCTAAATTTTTCCTCCTCGTAGCAGGTGGGGGTTGAGGTCTGAGTGGACGGTCTAAGGCAGAGCCAGATAGATGAGAAGTGCAGCACGTCCCGTCCTGTCCTGTCCTTGATTATCACAATGGCTCCATGATTCGCATCATCCTCCAGGGCGTCCTGGGTTCCACAGGCTCCCTGTGGACCAGGGATTGGGGCAGCTCAATAGGCGGCCCCCGACGTACTCAAACTCCCACCTGATTACATTTTAAAATGGTGGTGGAGCATTTTGTATGAATAAGAAAGCAGGCTGTGTGAATGTAAAATCATTTTGTATGAATGAGTAAGCAGGCTGTGTGAATGTAAAATCATGAGCCAGTCCCTCCTAAAGCTCCACAGCCAAAGCTGCAATGCTTCAGAAGTATAGACAAGGAAGAGCTATATAAACTTATCACCAAGGCCAAATCAACAATTCCAACAAAATTACTAAAAGACGTGATGCATACAGCGAGAGAGCCTCTTCTAAACATTATTAATTCCTTGCTCGATTTAGGTCATCTCCCAAAACCTTTCACGTTGGCAGTTATTAAGCCTCTTATTAAGAAAATGAATCTAGAATCCTAATGGATTATTAAATTACAGACCTATTTCTAATTTCTAAAAAGTTGTGTCTGTTCAAATATGTTTCTTCTTACATGAAAACAATGTTCTTAAAGAATTCCAAGCAGGTTTTTACCTATTTAAAATTAATTAGCTTCGGACCAAGGTTGCATCTCTCTTATTTTAACTGGATCTTAGTGCTGCATTTGAAACTATAGATCATGACATTCTCCTAGACCGCTTACATTTACACAGGTATTCAGGGACAAGCATTAAATGGTTTTAATTCTACCTGTCTGATCGATACCATTTTGTAGATTTAAATAAACTATCCAGTTTAAAGCCAGTAAAATATGGGGGCCCACAAGGATCAGTCCTAGGACCTTTTCCTAATATTCATGCCTCTCTTAAGTAACATCATTAGAAAGCATGGGATTAGTTTCCATTGTCATGCTGACAATATCCCGTTATATATCTCATCAAAACCTGATGAAATATCGAATTGTCCAGATTACCTAAATGTATAAAATACATGAAACATAATTTCCTATTACTAAATCCTCATAAGACTGAAATATTACTGGTCCAAAACCCAGCACATGAGCACTTACATTTCAACTTAAACTTAGAAAGATGTACTATCACTACTACCTCATCAGTAAATAACCTGGGACTAATATTAGATAGCAACAGTCATATTTACAATGTTACTACAAATTACAGCTAGTTCCAAAATGCAGCTGCCAGAGTTCTTACCAGGTTTAGAGAATAACACATAACCCCAGTATTATCACCCCTGCACTGGCTACTAAATTTAGGATTGTTTACAAAATATAAGACACCCACATACCTGACTAGTCTTTTAAAACACTACATTTTATCACTCTCCTTAAGCTCTCAATCCTCTGGACTTCGGGTAGTCCCCAAAATAGCAAAGTCCACAAAAGAAGGTAAAACATTTCCATATTTAGCTCTTAGACTTCATAATAGCCTCACTGACTTCCTTTGAAATGTTGAGGGTTTAGACACTGTCTTCCAATTTAAACATAGATTAAAGACATATCTCTTTAGCCAGACATACACATACCATATCCCATAATCCTATCTAATTAAAGGCACATTATCAGCTAGTGCAGCTATGCCAATTTCTCTCGACCTGTTTTCTATCTTATACCCATCCTGATGTATTCAGATTGCACCAGCCCTGCTAGACCTTCAGTGAGAAGAAGCCAACCCTGCGAGGAACCAGAGGCCATCCAGAGAGATCTGGATTGAAGTGCTCTAGTTAAAGTGATTATACCTTTCAAAGATTTCTGACTGTATATGATTATAGAAAGGACACTGCTCATAATCACACTACTCGATGTTTAAAATAAAATAATTCATAAAACACACTCTTTGGTAAAGTGTCACCCAAATGAGGATGAGTTCCCTTTTGAGTCTGGTTGAGTCTGGCAGGCTGCGTACATGTAAAAGCACTGGCTGTCATTTAGACACCTTGCTCCGTTCTCTAATAAATGCTATTTGCCCATGAATCTCTTGCATCTTATTCTCTCGCTGACAAATGAGGTTTGCAGCGGGACTGTCCAAACAATCCATTTAACGGAATCTTGTTCCGACATGTTGGTGTTAATCTCGCTGTGTTTCTCGCCTTGGCCTTTTTTTCTCTAGCAGGTTTAGAGCCGGGAGATTAAATGCGGTATTAATTCAGAGCTTTTTTCTATTATTTAAAAGTCTGGCAAAGCAATTAACTACATTTAACGTGTGTATTGAATTTAAGAGCTGAAGATCGGTCATTTTAATTTCGACCTTGTGTCTGTGAGAGGTAAAACTTCCGTCTGTTTGAGAGCTCTGACACTGGAGACTCCTTTTCTTCTTATTCAATAGTATGTTTGTTTGTGAAAGTGATGTGTGTCACTGCGATTCATTAAGCCGCTATACTACAAAGTTAGCACAAAAATCGTTTTACCATCAGTGCATCGGTGTGCAGAAATGGTTACAAATCATTTGTTTTAACACTCTGATCCAGATTATGTTGTTCAAATTTAGTAATGTTGTTGATTAGCATCTGTTTTATAAGATAAGCTTAGGAGCGTTTTAATTGAGGATGATGTTAACTCGCCTTTTTCACGAATAACAACCAGCTTCTTATCAATCATTCTGCTGATAAGAAATCGATGATTGGTTTGAGCTGTAAGAGACAGGACGAGGAAAAGTGTGTCTGTGTCTGTATGGGTGTGTGTGTGTGTGTGTGTGTGTGTGTGTATTCGTAATTATCTTCACACATCGATTTGAGTTGAGCACAGTGCGGTGCAGCAGGACTTTATTTGCCAAGTTATATTTAGTTCCGCTGCTGCCAAAACATCATCCTATCCACATAGAGAAGATCAGAAGTGACAAGATGATGAGAATATTAAGAGGTTCATATTCACTGGCATATGGGCTATCTGCCTCTCCGCCTCTCTCTGTCTGTCTGTCTATTTATCTCTTTTTCTATCTGTCTGTATCCGTCACTGTCATTTGGTTTGATTGTTTCTACTTCGTTCTCTCTCTCTCTCCTTTCCCATCCATTTACTCCATTTCCCCTCTCTCTCTCTCTCTCTCTCTCTCTTTCTCTCGCTCTCTCTCTCTCTCTTTCTCTCTCTCTATCTCACGCCATTACTTTCATTCTCTGTCTTTTTGTTGTTTTTTCTTTTTCTCTCTATCTATCTTTTTTTTCTGCCCTTTCTTTTTATTATTTTCCTCACTTTCATCATTTCTGCCTCCCTGTCTTGTCTCTCACTTTTTATCGGTTTTATCAGTGTCCACCTCTATGTTGCTCTTCCAGTTTCTTTCTGTTGGTCTGTTTTTTTCTCCCCTTCCTTTCTCCCTTACTCTTTCCCTCTGTGTCTCTCTAGCTAGCCGTTTACATTTATCTGTCTCTCCACATCTGCATCGCTCTCTTTATTTGTTTATCTTTGTTGGTTTCTTGCTTCATTACCATTTTTAGTCTGTCTCTTTCTGCCTCTCTTTTCCTCTGTCTCTTTTTTCACATCAGCACACAGAGATGATGGTGGATGATGATGGTGGTGTGTGTGTGTGTGTGTGTGTGTGTGTGTTTTGTCATGCTGTGAAAGGGAAACAAGGAAATTACAGTGTGCTGGTCCGTGTGAGTGAAGTATTTTGTTCTTTTTTTCATCAATTGAGGAAGAATCAGTATGGCAGGAGACATTTTTCCACTTACGCCAGGACATGTTTAAAGTTCAGCACTCGTTTCTTCAGTCTTCGGAGCTCTGAGGATTAGTTAGTTTTACTGTTGAAACTAAATCGATTTCAGAGTGTCTTAGAATTTAATGTGATTGATTGCTGATCGGATGAGTGTACATTTAATTCCCAGCATCACTAAGCTGCCACCGCTGGGCCCCACAGCAAGGCTCTTAACCCTTAACTGCTCAAATTTACAAATAAGATGAAACTGGATCTGAATAAGGGGGCCTGACAAATGCTATAAATGGAAATGCAGACCAAATGAAATTATGAAATGTTTAGCAATCTGTTTTCCAAACGGACAAACCCGTCAACAGACTTACTGAAGAAAATAACTGTAGAACTCAAGGCCAAGGGCCCTTAGGGTCATTCCACACTAAATTGTTTCCTTTTTTTTAACTTTAAGAAATAAAATATAATACATTTAACAATTTCATGTGTATCATGCTATCTATTCAATGTTTTCGCTAATGACTATTTTTTCTACCTCTCCTTTTGACAGTTTTCTCATTGGTCTTACAGACACAAGTATAACTATACACTATGGTTTTATTAGAAATAGTTTTCACATACACAAGCAGTATTTTAGTCCTGTTTTCTATGGGAAAAGAAATTGACTGGATGACCAGGAACATCCTCATTTTGATCACGTCAATAAAGAAGGGACACAATAAATGTAACTAAAATGCAATGCAGTTGAAGTTACAATGGATAAATCTGCAAGGACATATTATAAATCATTTTTATTTTTATTTTTATAATTATTGACAGCAACAGGTTTGACCAGAGTAACAGGAATCACAGGAAACACCTTATTTTACCTTTTTTAAGTGTTGTTTTGTACATAATTGCCATAGAGATTACATTAGAGAAGCTCATTACATTTTGAAAGGCCCAAGTCTTAAGGGGAATGTCATTTTAATCTGTTTGACTGTGTGTGTGTGTGTGTGTGTGTGTGTGTGCACTTACAGAAGATAAACTACACTAAACTGATTTACTTATTAGCAAGGATAATGATCAGATCCTTCTTTGATTATCTAAATCCAGGCCAAACTCTCGATACTGAAATCGGGTTTGACTTTCTAGAACATAGCAAGACTTCACCTCACTTACCGCACTTACATGCCTATTAAACATCAACTAGATTTTAGTAGTACTTGAGTGACCTCTTATCTTATTATAGTCCTCTGCGTCCACTGCGCTCTTAAAACTCTGGCAAATTTTTTAAAAATATCTAGGATATCAAAATCAACTGCAGGCAGCAGATCCTTTTCCTATTAGGCTGCAATAACCAGCTCAACCAGAACCGGGAACATTTCCAGTACCACAGAATGTACTTGTATATCGTAAGTAGAATGACATCTACACTAATATGTCTGTTTCTCATGCACAGAAACAGGAAGTCGGCATGTTTATTAGTCTGGGTTGGGATAGTATGCATTTTGGTTTAAATATATGTCCTGTCTTTATTATTATTTCTGGTATTATTTTTGTTATTAATATTATTATTATGTTTAATATTCTAACCCCTCCACAATGGGAGGGGCTTATGCTTTAAAAACCTGTCTCCCACTTCAGTTCAGGGTGGGGAGTAGTAGAGGAGTGGAATGTGTTTTGTTGATAGAGTTAGATGCAAATGACCGTGGTGTATAAATGCACATTTGTAGATGCTGTGCTGAAACAGTCAATATTTTTCCTCTCTTTTTTTTTTCTTTATTCTTTGTTTTGGTCCACTCTGTTTCCCAAGCCAGGGGACCTTGTACTTATTTTGGGATTCGAGCGATGTAAATAAATATCACTTTACACCTTACCATCACAGCGAGTATTGCCATCATTTGGGTAGTGGCCGCTTCCACCCCACACAGATATTCGAATAAACTAGTTGAAAACAAGGTAATTTAAGAAACAGCTACTTAATGTCACCATGCCACAAGAACTAACTCTGGATTTTGTGATTGAGTTGTAGCTTTGGAAACAGGCTGTTGACTATGCATGAGCTAACCAATCAGAACTGAGTATTTAACAGCCCTGGGATAAAATAGAAACTGATTTAAATTATATATATACTTATACTAAAAAGAACAGAAAGATGTTTCTTTTTTTCTAATAAAAAGAGGGGCAACTACTGTTAGATGTTTGTGTGTCTGTGTGTTTATATGTGTGTGTGTGTGTTGCCATACATTCTCATCACATCCTCCCCATAATGAATTAACACCCTGACCCCTGATCTGCCCTGGCTTTGCCATTATAACCCCTTATACCACCGCCCAGTGGGATTGCTGTTGCTTATTCGTGCTTGTTAGCTCCATTACCCGAGCACTATGAGGTCAGCGTGGACAATTAGTGTCGTGTCCATGATTAGATGCAGTCTTAGTACTTGAAAAAGGTTCCGCCCCTTCCTAATCCATCACGATAAGTCAGAAATAAGCTGCTGTTATGGGAGATTAATACATTAAGGCGTGTTAAAAATGTGAATTATTTTTCTACCTAGTAAAATCAGAGCATTTATATTAAATTGTGACCAGTCAGAATCTGATATCGTTATGGTTAAAATATGGTTCGGTCGCAGTTGTTTGCCCTCTTGCTTATTAAAACCTTTTTACTTACTATTTACTTACTCTTTCTCTTTCTCTCTCTCTCGCTCCCTTTCTCTCTTTTTCTCTTTCTCTCTCTTTATCTATCATTATTTTAAGTGGTGGATCCTGGTCATGACCTCTAAAGCAATACTCCAGATGAGTGGCCCATCTTCAGCTGAAATCAGAAGCTCCGCCTCTCTTTGGTGGTAATTAGAGCATCTTTGTGTGCACTTGATGAGACGATGGCTGGGTAATCGCCTTCCCTGCCCACTACTACAGTCTCTGTACCACTGTTGCCTAGGTGATTTCTGGATAATTTTAGGTTTTATTGCCAAAAAAAAAAAAACAGTGCCAGTCAGAGCTGGTGTGTGTTCCAGTTCCAGCTGTGAGATTTTGATTTAATTTTTTATAAGTCACCACAGCTGCAGATCACAGTTTTGGATGAACGTGTGGGATCTTCAGGTGGAGAAATTTTTTTGGCTTCGAGGGAATTGCATTACGTCTGTTTTCATCCTCCACTACATCCATCACGTGTCTAGGGATTTGTCAGTCAAGCCAGGTGGCGATTGTAACCCTGGCAGCTCTGAGTCAGCGCTTTCTGCATCCTCTAACATTCCTCCCCTATTTCCTCTGTGCTGCGTGTCATTATGCACAAAATTACTCAAGAGCAAAAAAAAGGCTAAGCGGCACGTTCGGTCTGCCATGCAGAACATGGATGGAGATGCCGGTTGTAATTTGTAGCTTGGCCCCCCTGCTGCAGAAGACAGATTTTTTTGGCTTCTTGCCCTCCATGAATATAAAAGAAGGCAATTTGCAAGAGTCTGAACGTCGTACAACACTCATTACACTAGTGCTGAACGAAGACCCTGTACCTTGTGCTTATTAATGTGTAGAAAGCCAAGCAGGTAAAAGGAAAAAAAAGAAATGAAAAGAAAGGAAACGAAGAAAGGAAAAGAAGACTGGAAATAAAGAAGGGAGAAGAAAAAAAAAAAAGGGTAGACAATAATAAAAAAGTAGAAAAGAAAAGTAAAGAAAAGAAGATAAGAAAAAAGACTAGAAAAGAAGAAAAAAGACTAGAAAAAAGAAAAGAAAAGAAAAGAAAAGAAAAGAGGGGAAACGACTAGAAAAGAAGAGGAAAAAAAGACTACAAAAGAAGACAAAAGGAGTAGAAGAGAAAGAAAAGACTAAAAGAGAAGAAAAGACAAAAAAATAAAAAAAAAGACAAAATAGACTAGAAAAGAATAGATAATTAAAAAAAGGAGAAAATAAAAAAGAAATAAAAAAAGACCAGAAAAGAAAAACAAGGGAATCAAGGAAAAAAAGAAGAAAGACTAGAAGAAAAAAAATAGAAGAAAACAAAAATGATTATGAAAGAAGAGGACAAGACTAAAAGAGGAAAAAAAGACTAGAAAAACAGAAAAAAACAGAATAGAATAGAATAGAATAGAATAAAATAGACAAGGAGAAGAGAGGACAGGAAAAAAGGAAGCAACGAAAAGGAAATAAAAAACTAAAAAGGGAAGGGACGGGATAGGATAGGATAGAATCCATTAGCGTAATATAAACCATCTTTCATGTTGTGTTGGAATACTGCACTCTTTCTTATCAAACAAACCCATCATGCTGGTGATTTTCGAGATGGTTAGACAGGTAGAGAGGTGTAATAAAATGTCTTACAAGAAGTACCGAGACCAACTGCATGTATTTTATAGGCTGAGATGAATGCAGAGATCAGATCGCTCCTCCTCAGAAGATTATGAGACACCTGGGAAACAGAGAGAAACGAAACAGAAGTTAGCGTGCAGATTGTCGCATTAATTCATCATGTCTCGCTCTCTCTGTGCAACACATGCTCTGTTTCCGAGCCAACGCTTCACAAATGCAACGCACCGAAACGTCTGGCGCGCTTCAGGCGAACGCTGAGACGGCCGTGATCGTTGGTTATTCCGGGCACTGTGGAGTGAGCTTTCTTCTTGTGTTTCGGGTTATTCAGCAAACCAAATGACCAGTAGCAAAAAAAAAGTTTATTTTTCCCAAAACGTATCACATGGGTGAGTGATTTTGTTTTCTATCATTGCATCACGCACTGCAAGATATTTCCTGGCAGATCTTCCAGAATTTCCTATAAGAATTTTATTATGCTGATCATCAAGCTAGAGCCTTAACTGTTTGAGCAACCACGTCCCCAAAGAATTACCAAAAAACAGTATAAGCCAAGACCTGAGCAGAAATGTAATATATGGTTGTGTGAAGTATGTTACAGACCGAAAATCTTGTTTTTGTCTTTAACTCCACCACCTGAAGTATAAACCAAACAGACAACTGCTTTTCTAGAAGTTTTCTAGAAAAACTGTGTGTGTTTACAGTTGTACAACTCACATTGGCTTAGCACTTGCAAATTACACTTCCAGAAATTGGGGGACTCTATACCCAGCTCTACCCATGCTTCAGGGTGCTTACTGAAAACTTTTTGAAAAGACCAGATGACTTGGAGGTATCTAGAGCAGAATTCTTTGATTACAGTTGAGAGCATCAATTTAAAAGCCTGATAAAGACTTCACAAACACTGTTTCTAACGATGTTCGACCCGCACAAAAGATTTCAGGTGACACTGGAAAGCAGGGGTCACCAAATTCAGTCCTGGAGGGCCTGCAGAGTTTATCTCCAACTTGCCTCAACACACCTGCCTGTAAGTTTCAAGTCTACCTAGCAAGACCTTTATTAGCTAGTTCAGGTGTGTTTAAGGCTAAACACACCAGACCTCCGAAACAGTTTGGTCGCCCTTGTTGTAAACCATCAAAAGGGAAGTTTTCCCAGAAATCAAATCCAGTTTGCTAAACCTGCATACTTAATTTGTCAGGGACAAAACACAGAAATAATTTATCATTTTCAGCCGATTTATTCAGTTAAATGGCACAACAGGTAAAAATGAGCGTGATGATAGGCAGGTAGGAAGAAGGCTGAACTGAAGGCTGGACAGGGAAGTGTAGCTAAGGGAATGACTGACAGACCAAAGATTAGGAAAGGCTTTTGTAGCCGAAGCAGCAGACAGACAAGATTTAAGAAGGCTTTTGTAACGAAAAGAGTTACTTAGCTTTGAGTGAAGGAAGAAACATCGGCGTGAAGTCTAAACAGACGTTGTTGACCAGACACCGACTGAATGGAGGGTGGAGAATAAATAGGGTGCTCGTGAGAAGGACTAAAAATGGAAACAGGTGCAGGCGAAGTGGTGAGGATCTGGCAGTGCTGGTGGCGTTTTACAAAAACTGGTTTGACCACCATTTGGTACATAATTAGGCAGCTAGGCAGATCCAAACAACAGTTGTTATCTCGTTCATTTTAAATCACTTTAATGTCAAATCAGATGATCGGATGATCTTAGAGTGTTGCTCAGAGTTCCTACAAGGGGTTTCCTTAAGGTAGTCTGGCTCCTTTCCCTAACCGAAATCATACCCTGTGGGTAACTATAAATTGGCTGTAGTGTATGAGTGTGTGGTCGTGATTTGGTACCCTGATTATCTCCAAGTTCTTTGCGTCCTTATCTATATACACCCATACCTCACACACTAACAGCTCAGATGTTTAATATTGGTTTTGGTTGAACTGCTGTTATTTGATTCGGCTTACCTGACGACTTTGAAATTTAACTTCCAGGTTGCTCATTGTTTTGGCTCTAATTGCCTGACTATGACTATGTCACTGTGAGCGTAACAAATGAGTCACCCAACTCCCGTCTTCTGAGTCCTTATGGGATATAATGAAACAGTTTTAGTCAAAGTTAGGCAAAAAGAAATATCTGCGTCAAAATAAGCCACTCGGGAGTCAAATTTGGTCGTTGTCTCCTACTAGTAATTTGCGTGAAATTATCTGACTCCTTGCAAATGACACATAATTTAACAAGCCAGTCAGAAGTCAACTCAGAAAGAGGATTTGAGTCCCCTGGGATTAAGCCCAGGTTCCCTGCAATGCAGAGTTATAAATACAGAACAGATTCTGAGTCATAAATATTTGAGGTGGCCGTGACTAGACAGATTCATAAATTGTATAAAGCCCACAGTACAGGGGAAGCTGTGTTATTATCTATTTGTGTGTGTGTGTGTGTGTGTGTGTGTGTGTGTGTGTGTGTGCGTGCGTGTGTTTGTTTAGGTTGTGCAAGTTGATGTGACCTTATTGGACATCATTCTGGAAGGAAGAACAACAATTTTCACAACTGATTTGACATTTTAGGTATTAGCAAAAAGGCTCAAGAGACACTTAAAAAGGTCTTCAAGCTTTTCATATAAGCCTTCCACTTTGTGGTAAACAAGTCAATTGTCTATTGATTTTTCTGAAGCTTTTTTGCCCAATTAATTAACCAAACAAATACAAGCACCAGGACCTGATATGTTATCTCTGTCTGTAAAAATAGGTTTTACAGAAAGCAGAATTGTGAGCCAATTTTTAATACCGGTTCATTTTTGAGAGCTGTTTATCTTTGGTCCTTGTCAGTCCTAGCATTAGTAATTAAGTCGGCATGCAATAAAAAACGTCATTCACCAATCAGAATTCTCGTCTCAAAGAAGTCAGGAGACTTGCCGACTGACGGCGCACCCCAACTTTAATAATTACTTTATTAAGCTCTACAATGGATGACTGATTTAATCGTGTTCCTGAAACAGAGAATATAACGAATAAAACTCTATGATGTGTGCAATATAAAGCAAAGTGAGTGCAGAGGCGTAGCTAGGGGGAGCAAGAAGGGACATCTGTCCCCCAGCGCAGCATCTGGAGGAGCCAAATTTATGTTACATATGTAACAGATGTTCTGTTACGAATGAATTTTAGAATGAAATGAAATGTAATGTTTATCTATTCGTAAGGTAATGTATGGGACATATTTCAGCATAAACTTTGAGGAACTAATTGATAAATTTGCAGCAGCAAAGGCAGCGGAGAAGTCACATAATCTAAAGCATTACATCAAACTATTTTCTTTACTTTAAGTTAACTTTTCAGGCTATTATATTCAAAGTAATGTTTTTACAATGTTATATTTGACTAATATTTTAGTATAAAATAATTTTTATATGCATTATTGCTTCTTGATTATGTCCTTTTCTGTTATTCAGATATATTTTTTAAGTACTGTACCATTGTTGCCCTAATTATTTTACTCATCCTCTTTATACGCTAAACATATGCCGCAAAATGCATGTTTTCATGTTCTAAAACTTAAACATTTCCAGGAAAGCATAATGGACCCCCTTATGGCTCACAGCTTGTCACGAGGGCGCAAGGAGAAGGCGCGAAAACTGACTTTGTCCATGAACAGTAGCCTAAAACACAAGAAAGAAACTTAATTCTCAAATTGGACCCAACAAAACAAAAAACTTTTTCTGAATTTACAATTTTTTTAGTGACTATGAAGGTTAATCAGTAGCAAAATCTGAGTGTTACTAATTCGAATGATTTCCAATGCTTTTACTGAATTTACAATGATTGCACTTGTCCTGCAGACTTGTGGTTGTACAGCGAAACTAAAGTAAAATGCAAAAGTAAATATATCCTACACATTTAGTGTAGGTGTGCACCCACAGACAATAATCAGGTGTTTGGATTACTGTCTATGGGTGCAAATTCGAAAGATTCAGCTTTTCACATCAGAGCTGTGAGTGTAAATTTCAACTTACAAAACCAATAGCAATATGACAAGATCTCACATTCCGGTTAGAAAGCTCACAAGTTTTACCTTGGTAACAGTAACCAATAGACACTGGAATACCAATAAAAGAACAAATTACAGTGGAACCACTGGAGGCGAGTTTCTAAGTTCTAAATTTTCGAGTTTGAAAATTTGTATTGCGGTAATAATTTTCCCATAGGAAATAATGTAAATGCAGTTAAGCTGTGGCAGCCACCCAAAAATATTATTAATATTGCCAATTTCCAACACTATATTTTTGCATCTATATGGGTATCGTGCAAACTCGATTTTCTTGCCTTCTCTTGACTTTTCACTGGCACAAACAAGTTATATAAACGGCTCCCGGTTGTATGCGCAACTTGGGTTCAATTGAGGCATAAGGTTCAATTCGCTTTTTTTGTATGTGAAAATGCTTTTTGCAAAGGGCAAAAATTCATAAAGGCGAGCATTTGTATGTTAAGAATCCACTGTAGTGAAAAAAACATTGAAGGAGGTAGAGAACTTGCTTACAAATCAACATTTGGCTCCGTAGCTGTGGGATTTCCTTTAACCTCCCGGTCTTTAGTAGAGCATCTGAATCATTGCACTACTAGTGCGCTGTCTGGCAAACAGATTGTGCTAAGAACTGATACGCTGATTCAGACGGATGTGCTTTAAGCCTAGCCATGCAGATTTGTATCTTTTTTTCGGTATTTCATTTCCATTTAAACGTCTAGGGGACGCTCTTATCCAAAGCGATGTACTGAACGCACTGTAACTCAAAGTAGCTCTGGAGCAAATGTGTTAGAATAAATACACAGGGGTAAACTAAAAAAACATTTTTACAAATAATGCTCATGGTTACATATCGACAGGTTCAACCTGGAATGCTGGAGTTTTGAAAGGTGCAAAGACCAAGATAATAAAGAAGACATCTTGCTAATGAACAGATAATGTTAATGAAGATAAAAAGGATGTTTAAAAGGTTGGGAAGCAGATGTGTAAAAAGACTCTGTAAAGAAGACACAAAATTTATTTAGCCTAAAGTTCCTTTATTCGCTTGCGCTATAGCTGCTGTACGTGTAAGAGGGAAAAAAGCCACCTGAAATGTAGTTGACTGATAGAAACACACAAATGCATTGTCTAATACTTTTAAAAAAGGCAGTTACAGGAAACAAAAAAGATCTGCCTGTTTTTTCGTATAGGAAAATCATAGGACCAAGAATTGAACCTTGAGGCATTCCTGTGTTGAAAATGTGCATCATTAATTTCTGTCTGTCCCGGATGTCTTTTTAGAAAGAATAAAATGCACATTTGGCAGAAAGAAAACCTTAAATGTAAAGAAAAATGATGCAATAAAATAAAGATTTAGAGACCCTGCCACATTTGAAATGTAAAAGTTGTGGCGATGTGGCATTTTGATGATTAAACGTGGCTAATAAAATTTTGAAAAAATTTTATATAAAATAGTGTAAATTAGTTAAATGTAGTACACACCTTTCCATGGGCAGGCATGTGTGCATCAGAAAAACACAGAGTAGAGATTTATACACCTAACTAGTGCATACTTAAGCAATATCTGGAACACTAACCCATTTAAATAGGGTTTCTATAGATAAAAAAAATTGTATTAAGGCAAACACACAATCCTAATAGAATTGAAATATCTCATTTGCGATAAAACAGCGATTTAAATAAAGCTAGACCTGGCTCGACTGTTTGATAATACCCAACTTTCTGTGAGCTTTAACTCATACATGATGCATGACCCTGTAGCATAAAGCAGAAGAAAATTGATATTTGCTATCACCTTCAAACCACACGCATATAAATATTTCATATTTTTCCCCCTTTCCTTTTTTATTAGTTTTTTTCTATTTGTACAATAAAAAAAGAAGGAAAAGGTATTTTTATAAGGATGTAACGGCCCAAAAATGATGCTCATCCTGCCATTTTGAGAGGATATACATCACTGGATGTGGAGCTCGGAATATTTTGAACTCTGTGGTGGAAATAAAGGCGGCCTTGGACCTGCTTCTTATGTAGAAAAATTTATTATTGTAGCGATATGGGGGAAAGGAAAGAGAGAAAACAACTTAGAAGTTAAAAAGCTGCTAATATAAGCAAATCTGTGTGTATGTGAGTGAAAGAAAGGAAGAAAGAAAGAAAGAAAGAAAGAAAGAAGGGGGAGATCTCCACATTTACTCCCTATTATTTCCTTTTAATACGTGACCACATTGTTCGCATGCATTATTTAATCCTCCAGCGCCAGTACTTGATAATAGATGGTTTCAGCCCAGCACCATGTTCCTGAATTGCATTCATTCAAGCTGCAGCAAGAGAGATAAACCCCTGTTCCACACAAACGGATGTGGTCTGTAATTCGGCTTGGTTATAAACGCAATCACGCATTTGTCGTGTTCCCAGTTTCGCTCATCGACTGACACGAGAAAGAAAAAAAAAGGCTGTGAATAGAATTAGTCTCCTGATGTTTATGTATCACCCGTTGTTGAAAACAATTTGGGGGTGCTAACAAACTGAAAAATCTAATTGATAGTCAGGGACATGCACAGTGATTTTGAATGGCATGGGCTTAAGTGAATAAGAGGGCACTTCGTATATTTATTTCAAGTTTTTTCCCAATCGAAACCGTAAATATATTAAAACAGCTCTTACTTACACTACTAAACAATTTTATTTTAAGTCCCTCTCTTTAGACTCTGCTAATGGTTTCATATGTAAATGTAAATGTCTTTATTTGTTATATAGACTCTACAGCATAGTGAGATTTGTTTCTTCGCATATCCCATCTTAAAAGGTTGGGGTCAGAGCGCAGGGTCAGCTACAATGCAGCGTCCCTGGAGCAGGAAGTGTTAAAGTGTCTTGCTCAGGGACCCAACAGTGGCAGATTGGCAGCACCCTAACCATTTGAGCCATCACTGCCCAAATAATCAGTTTACATTAGTCCCAGATGCTAGCAAGACAAATTATATATATTTGTTATTATATATTATTATATATAAATATATGGGGTTTTTTTGTATTACCTCACCTTCACACTATTACATTTACATCGTTTGGCAGATGCACTTATTATCTGTGTTATACAACTCGTTTAGGGGTCCAGTAGTGGGAACATGGTGGTGCTTTGACTTAAACCCCAATCGTCTAGTTAGCGCCTAACACCTTCACCACCGCACTACCGCTTCCCCCAAGATAAAAATAACTGGCTTCACTTTTGCTGCTCTTTGTAATGTGCCGATTGATGTGTGCTACCATGGATGTTGCTTGACATAAAGCTGTGCTAAGGCACAGGCGCCCCGTTACTCATATCACAATTTCTGGTTGAACTGTGTTGCTTTACAAGCGTTGATTCAGTTGTTGTAAATAGATTCATTTCCTCATTCCCGGATTATCAATCTTAGTTAATTCACCAACAAATAAAGTAACTTATAGCTCAAATTTAAGATTTAACTTGGGGACACCGGATAGCAAATGAAGTCTAGCATCAGTATGGCGACACAGAGAGAAGAAAGAAACTTGACATTTCCGGACTTGACCTGATATGTTACATTTTTTATTTGTTTGTTAGGAAAAGCTGTGTGCAAACAGAAACGCATACACACATACATGTTTTATTTATTTATGTCTATGTGTGCATGTGCCCACTGTTAGTAATGCAGGGCTGTAGAAAGCCAATAGTGATGATGGATAACTACTAGCTGAAATATTGAAAATATTGATGTTAACTGTAAAAAATGCAGTAAATGCACCATAAATCAGTAAATTTAAGCTAAATGTGGGTTTATTATCAGACATTAATTAATCGAGTTAATCATTTAAATAACTCAGCTATTTATATCAATCAGGTTCAGAGATGAAGTCTGTAATACTAATGTTGTCTACTAAAGGAACAAAAAACGCACAAGACATTGCAATGGTCCAATCATGATGGTCCAACAGGAGGCCAAAAATATAAAAATATAATGAATATGAATGAATGTCTCTGACCAAACAATCAGAAACAGACCTTAAAGGAGAGACCTGAGGGTCTGACATCCTCTAGTGCAGTGGTTTTCAAACTGTTTTCTTGGACACATTATTTTCTTCAATGTGTTTCATCATTATTGGGAAGATGTTGTAGCTTGTAGAGTTTCTGGAAAGATGGAATTTTTGGGAATGTCTAAAAATATTGTCCACCCTACCTTGTAGTTTTAGAATGAGAAAATATGTCAGCAAGATAAGAAAGGGTTAAAAGCCACCTTTTATTACTGAATAAGCTTTCCTGTAATTCATCTCTCAGTTCTTACACTCGGCTGACTTCCCTGTCCTTCAACAGCCATTACACCTCTGTATAAAAGAGTAAATGTGTGTGCTCTGCTCCTATTTCAGTACATATAAGTCGACTAAAAGAGCACTACTTTAAATGCAGGCCACAACTTTAACTACGTCTCTCATCGCCACTTCACGTTCAGGTGGGGTTCCTTTTGATGCCAAAGCTTTACGATGAATCAAACATTCCAATCAATGTTCTATCCTGCTGAATCCTTAATCATTCGGGCAACTCCGCTATTTTTGCCAGTGATTTTAGCCAACCCGTCGCTGGTGATGCCTTTGTAATTGGCTCATTCTAGACTGCATTTTGTCATGAAAGCATTCAATTCTTCAAAAACGCGTGTTTCTGGTGTGTTGCACGGCAATGTTAGGCAGCGCAGAAGACTTTTAGCAAATTTAGCTTGCCAGACAAACAGAACATAATCCAGCAGCAAAGTGCTTCATACAGTGTAAGTGCTCTCATCCAGCTAAATTGCAAATTCTATTGCTGACTTCAGTCTCGCTATCAGCTGTTCTTCCAAAGTCTGGGCAATATCCCCAATTCATGGAACACGATATTATCATTAAGAGGAATTAGTTTTAGCTTTTCAGATGCCGTTTCATCCAAACCTATGTATCAGTGGCGGGCGGTGCATTTGGTACCTGGGACTTCATTGGGGATTTACTTGACTGATACACCTTCTAATACCACCATTATCACGTTACGATTATAGAAACCATCAATACTGTACATAGACGCAATATAACACGGTGTGTCATTACAGACAGAGAGACATTTCCCGAATTAAGGGTGAAAACTGTCTTCACTAAAGCAAGAAACCCAGTTAAGACTCCAAACCTCCAAAAATGATTTTTTTATGCAGGGCATACTGCATTACCAGTGTGCACAATATGCGGTGAAAAGTTAGGGAACAAAAGCTTGAACCCAGGGAAGTTGGAACGACATGTTAATACAAGTAATGCCTATTTTGCAGATGAACCATTAGTTATTTTCAAAGGAACATACTTGCAGAGAGATCAATTTTTGCTTTCTGCACTGTTTTCAGTACATGTGAATATTAGATTTTTTTGTCCAATCAGATTTCAGTTTCTTTGTGCTGCCATGTTAATGTAATCTGCCAAAGCCTTCAGAGTCAGTAGTGCTGCCCATGTAACTTCAACTATATTAGTAGTGACAGTGACTCATATTATAAAGTTTAATTTCCTGTTGCCAAATAATAAGTGCCACATACTTGCAGATTCTCTGAAAAAGAGGGTATATATGATAAAACATCTCGGCGATCCTTTTTGAGTCATAGGCTTTAAAAACCTCAGCTCTAGTGGACCCTGTGCTCACTGCCTGGCACTGTTGAGCTCGATTAGCATTTGCCATAGATCACTAAATTAACTGGTCTGCCACCAGAAGGGGGTCAGTGGTGGTCTAGGAGGGTATATCAATAAAGGGACACACTGACCTTTACAGGCGAGACGATCATTATATCCATTGTCAAGTACAGTGGGTTCTGGATTTCTCCTGGTGCATGTCAATGCCTGGCCTAAAATGGTAAGAGTATGCAGGCAGTTTCTGAGGAACAAAGGAATTGACAACATTGGCTAATAAAAGTGACTCCCAGGAGACTGCCAGATTGCACTGAGCTCTGTAATGCCCTGGTCCAAATCAGGAAGGAGATACACCAGAACATTATTTGTCGTCTCGCAGAAGAATGCCAGATGTTGTCAGGCATACATACAAGCACGTAAGGCCATACAAACTACTGAGTACCATTTTATAGTTGCTGCAATTGACTTTTAAGGAAAATGGACTAGTCTGGGGTATCATTTTTTCACTTTGATTTTCAGGGTGTCTTTGAATTCAGTCCTCTATAAGTTGATCATTTTCATTTCAATCAAACAAGGTGGCATCTTCTCCTTGCTAGCACATTAGAAAGTCTAAATCAGTAAAGGTATCTGACATGATTTGTTTCCTATTGAGACCTGATCAATTCTTAACTAGAATGTGCAACATACCAATTACATAAAATCTCTTGATAAGTAATGAATGACAGAATAAAATTGTCAGCGTGTAAATGAGTAAATGAGCTTGTTTGTCTTACTGCAGTGTCAGACTCACACCTCACTTTAGCATTTGCATCCAACATTCAGTCGAGACAATGACCTTTATCTAATGCTTATTTAGGAGACACATGGCTATATTCTCTGCTGTCACGATTTCACGAGGGTGGACTTCTTTGACTGATGAAGCTTCCCAAAGTGACAGGAACCATACAAGGGGATCCACCAATCGCGGAATGATTAACAAAAGCAAGTTAATTAAATAATCAGAAGATAACCCGATCCGACTGTATGCTTAAAAAAAAAACGTTAACGAGGATTGACAAGGAACAAACGGCAGTGAAGCGATGAAGAAATAATTAGCGGTGCTACACAATCCCATGTTAATGTATGACCTTGTGGAAAGTTTCTTCGACCTGCAACAGTGAACTCTGAAGTGGAACAAACTTCAAAGTCTTTTTATATGTTAATGTTTGGTTACTTAAATCTAAAAGAGAATATAGATGTATGAACGTGTGACATGTAATTCATTTAGAAGTGGTGAGACGTTACTGCCACCTAATGGTTTTTCCTCCAACATGCGCAGTAGACACAAATGCATCGGGGACCAATGTTGTCTGCTGTGCATATCTGCTGTGCACCCTACAAATATAAACCTCAAATAACACCTAATTTAATTTATAATTGATCCTTTTCGATTATTTTGCCCAGAGCCACCTGCTTGATCAAGTTGTAGTGGGATTTTATTCTTCACTTCATCAAAACAGAGAGATGTAGCTGTGCTGTAGTAATTTAGTTCAACCAGGTCAGCTGATCTGAATTTCCTGAATAATTTACAAATGACACATAAAACAACAAATCTCTAAGGTGTGAGTCGATACCTACCTCTGAGCCAAGTCAAATGACACAGCAGGCAACTAGGGATTCATATGTGGGAGTCGGTTCTTACCAGTGAACCGAGTCAAATGATCTGCCCCCTTGCCTTATTTACAAATTATACATATATTAACTAGCCACTGGGGAGTCAACTCCATAAACTATTTTCATAATTTATTCTTATAAAATAGTTTTCTTAATTTGAAAAATAATCATAATTTTTGATTTTCTATTCATTTTACTGTTGTTGTTATTATTATTATTATATTTATTATATTTATTTGTTGACAAAAGTGTTAAAAATGTTGCCAGTCCTCTGAACGACCTCTTTTCTTGTCTGGTTTCATAGTAAACTGTCTCACTTTACTACAGATTACCGAAGTGCAAAATACTCAAAAGTTTGCGCTATTTTAAATCACGTTACAACGCAGTCACGTGGTTATGGGCGAAAACGATGTTTCGGAGTCAGTGGTCACGTGCTTATGGCAAACTGAATCAAACTCCGGTACAGCCCTTCACTGCGAGAAGTTTCGGCTTATTGATAAATGCTTGGTCACATGACGACCTGGTCTCTTATATTGCAACGATTAAATCATTAGCATGGCACACAACCAACATTAGTACAGTGAATCACACAACTGTAATGTCTACTAGATAAATAATAAAACTAAATATCACAATATATATTTAGAATAAACCCTAAAACTGAGTTAGCTAGCTAAATCACTAACACGTTTTACTGTTTATATTCTTATTAAATGCTTATTAATGTTATGTGTTTGTTTCATTTCACAAATCTTTTTTTTTTAAATATGATTAATATATTTTATTCAGACTTTCTGGAAAAAACACGTATTTAAATGTAATTTTAATAGATAACACGGATAAATGTGGACGAAAGCTATCGTTTACATCAACCACAAACACCCTGATTCCCCAAACTGTTTAAAGAACAGTTTTTACCGATTATTATCCAGAGCGCAGAGACACATAATCGTAGATCGCAATCAGCAGTCGGCTTTTTCTTTTACCAGCGGCGTGCGTCGGGTAGTACGTGATGACGTCATTGGGGACGTATGACGTACTAACCGTCCGGCGCTAAATTTCAAATAGGAAGAAAGTAAAGTCAGCAGGAGTTTCTCGTCTGTCTGTGATTTAATTCCGTATGTGGCAATAAATAAATGGGTTTTTTTTATTTGTTTTTAGCGTAAATAAGTAATCAAGTTGAGCGATTGTATACAGTAAGTGTTTAATTCTGGTTGTATTTGCGACAGTGCTCGTTGGTTTTGTTTATTAGCGACCCGAGCTAGCTAACTTGTTAGCGTCGGTGGCTGTAAACATCTTTATGTTTTAAAATGATTCATGCTTGTAAAGTTTATTATCTGTATTTGTTACTTGACATTCGAAGAGACACTTTATTTGACCAAAAAATAAATGTATGTAATTTACTCGCTTACTTTTTTATCTATTTGGATTTTTTTAAATGAACTGTATGGAACTGAATCATTCAAAGGAATCGATTCAAATGATTCGAGGTACAAAAACAGCATTTCTTTCCACTAATTTGTCTCGTTTCTGCTCAGTTCGTCTTAATTTATATAATTTCCTTATAATTATAAATTATTGCAAGCATGAGCCTTTGCTTAAGTCTGAAAACTACAAGTAAATATTTTCTTTGCCTGGTTGTAGGTTTGATTGACAGGCAGCATGAGTGTGGTGAGCACCCCGACTTCCCGGCCACGGCAGTGGTCCTCACCAGCACTGGGGCACAAAACGTCCCTCTCCGCCACCAGCACACCTCTTCTCGGATCGATTCAGAGTAATGACGATGAACAGGAGCGAAGGCAGAGGCGCAAATCCAAAGTTATTGACCTTCATTCAGGGCCTGATTCCTCCATCAATGATGCCTTGGGGTGAGTTTATTTAGATTAAAATCCTGTTGGTAGATTATGATATGAACTGGATTCTTATCTTCGAGCCAATGTGTTTGGTTTACAGTAGCACAGGAACACCTGCTGCCGTGCCCAAGCTTTCCTCTGCTCAGATCTCGGAGCATTACTCCACCTGCATCAAACTCTCAACCGAAAACGTGAGTAATATTTTTAGGGTGTGTTCACACTTGTCATGTTTGGTTTGATTCAAACGAACTGGTGTGATTCCTCAGTTAGTAGGATCCATTTGAGTAGGTATGAACACTGACCTCTGAACCCTGATGTGCATCGGACCAAGAATGCTAAAATGATGAATGCAGTTTGTTTGATGTATGAACACGTCACAGACCAAAAATATATAATCAGAACAAAAGCAGGATGTGATGTCAGAAGGTGTGACGCAAATGCAATTTGCAATTTCTATTTTAGAATTTTTTTATAAAAGGGCAGAGTTTTAATTAATTGTTGCCTGTTAGACGAAAAAGTTGCCAGAAAAGCCGTCTTATGGTTTCTACATCTGATAAAGGAAATCCTGTTTGAACATTTTCAGAGCTCTTCGAGTTCTTAGCTGGCTTAACTGAAACCATATACAAATCCACACGATGAGCATGTTTAATCCAGTACAACGTCTATTTTTAAAAGTCTTTTTCCGTCACAAAAGTCGACCAATCAGGTTGCGAAGGTATCACTATCAAATTAGTTTCAGTATTTTTAGGTTTGCTGTCAAAAATGCACATGTGAACGCTGAGCGGACCAGGATCCGGATTTTCTGGTCCGGACCAAATAAACCAAATCATCTGAACTACAAGTGTGAACACAATCTTAAATACAAACACAAAAAGATTAAACAATTGACTTGTCCTGATGTACATGCGTAACTTTTCAACCAAATGTCTGTAGAAAATTACCACAAAGAACGCATTTGGTCTGCACCTCATCGATTACATGGCGGACATCCTGAAGCAAAAAGATTCCGAGCTCAACTTTAAGGTGAGTGGAACATTGTGTGTGAATAGGATGCTCAGGTTTGCTGTATTAGACACAGGAAAGTGATTATTTATTTGCATTCAGGTGGCTGCAGGGACGCTGGACGCAAGCACTAAGATCTACGCTGTGAGAGTGGACGCAGTGCACGCGGATGCCTACAGAGTTCTGGGAGGACTCGGCTCAGAGACAAAACCCAAAGATGGTGTGTGTATAACTATACCCATATACTAAAGGTGGCACATGTCCACTGTGGTGTGGTGTTCTGGTGTGTGTGTGTTAATGTCAACTGTGACTGTACCAGACCAGGAGGCAGGAGAAGAGGCGGAGTCAGTGGAGGGCAGTGCGAGTGAACAGGCAGCCACAAAGCAGCCCCCAAAGAAACGACCTCCGAAGAAGACAGTCGAGCAAAACCTGAGCAACATCAATCTCTCAGAATCCGAGATGAAGTGTGAGGTAAAAGGCACTGCTTTATTAACAAACCACATGCTTAACTAGTTATCTGTCGGTGAATAAACTAAAATAGTTCCAGAGGCCACGCCTCCTTTACTGTATGTGATATGGACAGAGACCATGTTTCTTTTATTGTGTCCGATAGCCACAGGGGGCACTTTACAGTGTGTAAGTTGGACAGAAGGTATGCCGTTATTAGAACAAAGGCCATGCCTCCTTTAATGTTTAATAACCGCTTTCTTTAATGTTTGTAATATGGAAAGATTCCACACCACCTTTATAGGAAATAACAAACCAGAGGCCACACCTCCATCACTGAGAAGACCAAAATGACAAGTGGAAAAGACAACAACAGATAAACCCTTTTAAAACCTAAACATATCGCCATTAAAATATCTGTTGATGTGTGTATGGCGTTGCAGGTGGATCCCATGTTCCAGCGCATGGCTGCGTCCTTCGATGAGAACAGTACCGCTGGAGTGTTTTTGTCTGTGCTGTTCAGTGAGGACAGCCGATGTGAGCTCAAATTTCCCTCTCACATGACCCTGCTGCAATCCAGGCCTCCCTGCTGCCCTTCACCTGTACAATACACACCTGCCTCACCCTTCACAGGTACTGCACTAAACACCTCACCATCTGTGTGTGTAGTGTGAGGAGATTTCACTGTGAAATGTTGTCTTGTACCTAAAGTTAGTTTAAAGACTCTGGAGGAAAAGATGCCTATCTGCCCGTCTCTACAAGAGTTCTCCTTCACCCAGTGGACACCTGATCAGGTAATCCAGCTGCCCTACTTCCTTGTGGGGTTTGATTAGATGGCCTTATCTGAATATAATTAGTCATCTCTCTTTGTTTCCACAGACGACCAACCTGAATCAGCTGCTGGAGAAGATGAAGCAGGGCGAGCATGCGTTTGACGTCAATGCCGACATCGAGCCAGACGAGGACGAAGCGCCAGATTTCGGAGACCATTTCGATGCGGACAATGATGACCGAGTGACGGGAGACTGCGGAGATCCCATCGACGAGCACAAAGATGCCTGTGCCAGGAGGAGCCCTGGGAAAGGACGGTGAGAAGACTGATGGTCTCAAAGTGTTTTTTTTTTTTTGCTCTTTTATTGAAATAAGAAATGATTTTTTTCTGTCGGTGCAGAGGAGTGATACCGATCGGCGAGGCCGACATCACCACCATGTGCCTGCAGCTCTCAGACAAACCCAGAGAGTACTCGTACTTCAGCCCCCGCACTATGGCCACATGGGTCGGCCCGGGATACTGGCTCTTCAAACCCACTCACAAACGTGTGCTCACACACACACAGAAACACACTCGGAAAAGTTCTGACAGTCATGCAGCGTGCTATATTTATAATTTGTTTCTGTTTTTGTTTGTTTTTCACCCTTTAGAGGATCACAAGCCAGAGAAGGAAACGAAAAAACGAATGCCGAAAAACCCGCTGGTGATTGACTTCGGCGAGGACATCCACTTTCACAACTACTTCCGCACCACTAGAGTAAGAGATCCTTCACAGGTTCTGCTAAATAAAAAAGAATTGCGTTTTTAGAAAAAAAATTGATTTTCCCCGTAACATTTTTGGAATTTTTAAACAAGCTACATGTAAGCAGAACATTTTTAATTAGAATTTATTTATTATTATTCAGTCCATAGAGGTTTTGAAATTTACTGTTTGTATATTTTTTCATATATTTTTCTTTTTTGTTTAAATGGATAATAGTATGAAACCCATTTTTATTTAATTTTTTTTTTATGCTAGAAAAAGTTGGTATGTATAAACCTAAACAAAAAATTCATAAAACATGGAATTTGTTGTGCACACAAAATCCGAATCTGAAGAATTGTAGAGAAGAACCTGATTGACTTGTAGATTATAAACTTGCCATTGACATCTATTGAAACAAAATTTTAGAAATGAATTGTAAAAACTCTACAGATTGACAAAGACTTTGCTAATTGCATTACATTTTAATATGTCAACGAACAATCATTTGAAAAATGACATTGTAAAATTTGAATTTTGCATTTTTTATATGTAGACGCATAAATTTTGATGTAATCCAAACACTATTGCAAAGCATTTACATTTTTATTTCGTGAACCAAAAACCCTTACCGATACTGAGGGTAAAAACCTGTCCTGGCACAGTTCCGTCAGGGGCGGGACTATACTATGGGGCTTGTTTGGATTCAGGAGTGACGTCACTCAGTCAGTGGCCAAGACGAGGGACATACATTGGAAATCAGTTAGGGATTTATGTTGGATTAAATCAGTCATAAAGACATTATTTATTTGTTACTTAAAGACATTTTAAGAAAAAATATTATTATAGATTTCCTAATTGTGCCGAATGACTTGAACAGTGGAGGTAATCAGTGGAGAACGTTATGATGCTTGTGCAACACTTGATGACCGTTCATACTCTACAGATTTCCTCCAACTTAGGACAGGAGTAATGTGGTCTTTGCCAACCTCAGTGAAGTGGCTAACAGGCTTTTAAGTTAAAGTAATAAGATGGCTAACACAGGCTAACAAGTTGTTCTGTGATGGAAAAAACAACCTAAAGACTAAAAAGAATTTACTTCTATACTGACCATTTCGAATAAGCAAAATCTTTTTGTAAACAAACACACACAGACCTCATGATCCTGCTTGTGACCAAAACGTATCTATCTATCAATCAATCTGTCTTGTTTGTTTACTTAATTACCTGTGACTTTCTGTCCTTCCAGGCAGCGACCACCATTAGTAAATCCGCCCTGAACACCAGCAACAAGAAGACCACATTGCCGGCTGATTTCCAGTATCCACTCAGCAACCTGTCGCAGCTCAGCCTCAAACCTGCCAGCACGGTGACAGTCCGAATTTAAACACGCACACACAACAGCGGGGATTTGCTTCTCGTCTGTACACATTATGACATGTGTCCTGTGTTTGGGGTTTTTAGCTGGTCGTAAAAGACAAGAAGAGGATATCAGGCGAGCTAGCCGAAGACATAGGAGAATACGATTATAACAACGCTAACGACACAGCTAACTTCTGCCCACGACTGCAGGTGTGTATATACACACACACACAAACACACATTGCTTATATCTACTGCCTCAGTGGTGGGCAAATATTTCATTTCAGCAGAAAATTCTCAGTATTATAAGGATCATGAGTCAACATATGTGATTTTCTGTTTTTCTTAAAACAGTGTCTAAACCACTACAACCAGGGTTTTTTTTTTTTTCTGTCTCATCATCCAAATTTCTTGCATCATCGAAATCATGTGATTTGCAATCAAGCTATTTAAACAACATAACTAGACACATTTTTTTTTCTCCCAGCTGGAGGACAGTGACAATGAGGCAGAAGGCTTTGACGGAACAGATGACTCGCCACCTGTGATGGACAGGCTGGACCCCGACGGCGTCTCCACGTACGGAGAAGACTGCCTGGTGCCCGAGCCTCATAAAGTAAGAAGGAACTGCCGAAGCCGTCGACTCACTTTCTCACTGCTGGTTTAATTACCATCAAAAATTATTTATTAACCTGTGCATGAAAATTGAACCCACCCCCCACTTCTTTCTTTCTTTCTTTCTTTCTTTCTTCCTTCCCCAGGTTAACATCATCGAGATCAATTACGCCAAGACAGCCAAGAAGATGGACATGAAGCGGCTAAAGAGCAGCATGTGGAGCCTCCTGACAGACAGTCCTGAAAAACCAGCCAAGGTATTAAGTGCCGTTAGACACGCAGGACAAGATGTCAAACGTTTGGGGAAAGACAAGATTAAGCTGAACTGTCCTGGTTTTGTTTATTTTAGGACAAAGAGCATGAGGAGGTACCGGGAGAGAAATCCTTCAGCCAGTCTACCAGGACGCTCTTACAGAAGTAAGCAAAACTGTCACAACTACAACAACCCATTTCTGATGCAACTGTTGGGGGAGGGACAAGTTTCCCAGAAAACATTTTTAGTGAAAGCAAATGGGATTAATTTTATTGCCCCATGTTGCGGGATCTTTATGCATCTTTCACACACACACACACACACACTTTCTGCAGTGTGACCTGCAGCCTTCCTCTGAAACAATCTGATTAATAACACATATCCGTACATGTAAAATGATTCATGACTGCTGTTCCAGGCTGCCCAACACAATGGCCAATAACCTATCCGTGCCCCTAGCCTTCGTTGCGCTCCTGCATCTGGCCAATGAGAAGGTGAGTTAATAAAAATAAACCCCAGCTGTTTGTTTTTCCTAATAAAGTGTCTCAATCGCATACGCCAAGTCACATGATTTTTTTTTAATTTTTTTTTTTTTACAGAACCTGCAGCTCCACAAAGTGGAAGATATGTCAGACATCATCATCAGACAAGGACACTGAGGACATTCATGCCACCGTATTCTTTTTTTTTTTTTTTTTTTTTTTTTTTTTTTTTAATTGTTTTAAGGTTTTTTTAAAGCAGATATTTTTTTATTCTTTACAATAAATGTTTCCTCCCATTTTATAATAATAATTTTAAACTGTGATCTAAACCTGTCATTCAGCATCATGTAGAAAAATACTCAAATACAGGAACGAGTCTTCAGGTAGAAGTAAAACTTATCCAAGGGCTCTAATAAAGTTCGGACATTTCAACACTTTTGTGAACTCCTCTCCGTTTTCCGTGTCTATTTTGTTAATTTAAAGCTTCTGTTACATTCTGATGTGTTTTTCCTCCTTTTCTGTGTACTTTCATTCATTAAATTTCTTAATAGTTATATTTTAATTGAGTGAACACTGTGTCCTTAATTCAACCTAGATAACATCTGCACCAATGTAAACAACCAATAAAAAGACAGTTCATAACTTTTTTGCATAGGCTAGTCGATTTCTGTATAAAAACTAATAACTGTCTAAGGTCATATTTGCATATGCTAATTCAAACCGCTTGAAAACAGTGTTGTAAACTGTAGGAAAAATATGATTTATCAGGAATTTTGTGGCACAATTTTCTGGGATGTGAGAAAGAGGACAGGTGCTACAACTTGTCCATGTGGTAATATCCTTTGAATTATGTCTATTTTAATGCACTGCCGCCTGATGGATCGAAAATCACAGCCATTCAGTGTTTGGTTTTCGTCCTTGCTGATTACATGCAGAGATTTCTCTGGATTTGCTGAATCTTCTGATGATATTATGGACTATAAATGGAGGAAAACCTAAATTTCTTGCAATTGTCAGCAAGGAATGTTTTTCCTAAACTTCTGGACTATTTGATCATGCATTTGTTCACAAGGTGGTCACCTGCACCCCATTTTTTTCTTTTGACTGAATGACTGGAATGTTCCAAACGGGTGTTTTTGGATCATTCTTCTACTTTCCCAGATCTTTTGGTACGTGTTGCCAAATTCAAAATGAGTAAATATTCGCAAGATCCAATAAAGTTTATGGGTTTGAACAATGGATATCCCGTCTTTCTGGTGTTTGCAGTTGAATAATGATTTGCAGGTCATTGTATTTATGTTCTACACATCATCATTGGTATCCGGGTTTGTATTTTGCTTTTATACATTACAATTTTGACATCTTAAAAATGGGGAAGTGGTGGCTTAGTGGTTAAGGTGTTGGACTGATACCAGAAAGACCGGGATTCGATTCCCAGCACCACCGAGCCACCACCGCGGGGCCCCCGAGCAAGACCCTTAACCCCTGGTCACTCTGGATAAGGCAAATTAAAGAATATTAGAAAAACCAAATTTACATTTGCCAAATAACGTAAATGTAAAAAGTCACTATAGTCACTAGGGCCCTCCCACCAAAAGCAAAGTGTGTTAATCCGATTAAATAATTTTACATACTCATCAGTATTCTACAGTCGTTATTAAACCATCAACAAGCTAATTTGCATATTCTAAAGCTTTTATAAACGCCCCCTTATCAACGCACTGCATCAGTGTTATTTTATTATTAACATATTCAAATCTGCTCAGCACCACAGCCAATAGAGTTTTAGAGTGTCTTTTACATATTTTATAGTTTTCCCCTCACCGTTTAACAGAATAACAACATTCCTGCCCATCCAAATCAACTCAAAGGCACAGAAGGGAGACGTGTGAGGGGCGTGGCCTGATGATGTCACTCTACCACCTGAGCAGGGCGGAGCGTCACAGCTAACGCGCTAACAGGACAGACGTTCGATTTTTTTTTTCCAAACATCTATTTCTGTGTCCCAGGTTGTAGAACATGTATTTCAGGTTTTAGGCCACCAGATTCTTGCGGGTGTGACGTAAAACAGAAAATATTTCATACACGTATTGTTGGAAAAAAGTATTTTTATACATGTATATATGTATATATTTGCTTTTCCTTGTATATTTTTAAGTAACCAGTCCATTTATTATTTGCAGAATTTAAACATTAGAAATATTAGAAACTTAACTTTATTGTACAACCAGTTGTTTCTTATTTCCTACCCATTTTCCGGAGTTTGTAATACTATTGGTTGGTTTGACTGTCCAGCATGTCGAGAATAGGATCATATTGCTAATCATAAAGAAGAAGGCGGGACTTTCGCTGTGAGATACTCCCCCTAGAGGCTAAAATCGGAAACGTACCAATTTAGCGGAAGAATTCAGGCGGAGAAACCAGGAAGTTCGCGACGAACGCTGTTTTTTTAGACAAATATAAAGTGTTTAAAATTTGACGTTTAACCATTTGACGTGTAAATATTTGCCCACTGAAAGCCGAGTGTTTACTCTCGTGTTCTGCTGCACTTTACGGAATCATCCGTGACGTTTGTTTTAGAAAATGGGAGTTGGAGATCCAAACAGTATGGTACGGCTCTATTTAACTTCTCCTGCTTTTCTTTATTTATTTGTTTATAGAAAATAGTTCTTTATGTCTGGGGGGGTTTTTTCTTTCTTTAATGAGATTTTGCTGATTGTAAAGGTTTTGTAAACACTCGCGGTTTTAAGCAAGCTTTGATAAAGTTCCTGTTTTGTGTTCGACATGTTTGAAAAGTTCCCAGAATCCATTTTGTGATTTTTAAATTCAATACCCGCTGGTTTAAGTAAATCTGCAGCTCATTTCCGTGCGACACTTTCAATAAATAGAGATTTGTGTTTACGCAGGCAGATTGAGAACCTGTCTGAGAAAAAAAAAAAACAATCCCGAGGGATTAATCAAGGATCTCTGGCATATTACACGCGTGTGTGTTTTCAGTTCACAGTGTTAGTAACCGAACATGTCTGTGTTCGTGTCCGAGCAGTGAAACTGGCTGGCGATTGTAACCCTTAAACACAGTGGAACTTTTCCTCAGCTACCCGACCAGCCAGTCTGTAACTTTTATAGTTCTCGGTCAATTCGATCGGATTATAATAAACCTGAAGCAAATTGCAGCTATTGTGAGGATTGATTGTGTTTGAGTTTGTTGAGGTCACAAAGTGTTGAACTTCCCTAAAGTTAGCAAGCGGTTTGTTTTAGCTTGTACGAACGTCAACCTCACAATTGTTTCCCATTTCTTATGAATGAAGACACATTTTTACATTATTCTAAAATAAAATATGGCTGAAATGAAGTTTCAAAAAACGCAATTATGCATTTTGTTAGTTTTTTTCCCTGTAACATTTCATCGCACATTTATTTGCTTTATTTACGTTTTTTAAAAAAAAAAAGCTAATCTCCTTCCCTGTCTCTTCTTCCTTTCTTGATATCCTGTCTTTTCTCTCTTCATTTCCTGTATTTTCATTCATTTCTTGTCCTTCCTTCCTTTTCTTTCTTCATTTCCTGTCTTTTCTTTCCCTTCTTGTCCTTTCCTCCTTTCCCTTCTTGTTCTTTCTTTCCTCCCTGCTTGTCTTTTCTTCCCTTCGTTTCCTTGTGTTTTCTGCATTCATGCCTTTATTATTGTCCTGTTTTCTTCCTTCTGTCCTTTCCTCCTATCATATTGAAGTGGTATTATCTGGGTGGTCTGTGTAATTATGACTGTCTGTTGTTACCCTGTCAGTGTATTTGTGTGTGGTTTCTGCTGTGTTTATTGGTTGTTCAATGCTGTCACTCTCACACCGCCGAGCGACTGCTTTACATCGTTCCTTTGCATTGATTGGACTGCAGTGTGCATATCCCGCCCACGAGGACTGAACTGAACTGCTAATTATTAAACAGGTTTCTGTAAGGGGTGTGTTGAGCTGGTGAGGGATAGTGAAAGGAGTCCACAGTGTACGGTGTGGGTGTGGGTGTGTGTAGGTGTGTGTGGACAAGACAATCAAACGTGGCGTAAAAGCAGCTATGATGTGATGTGGCTCAGGTGTGTTACAGAGCAGAGATGAGCGAAAAAATGTGGACAAGCAAGCTGCATCTCTCCGTCACACACTGTCTCGCACTCTCTCTCTCTCTCTCTCTCTCTCTCTCTCTCTCTCTCTCTCTCCTTTTCTGTGTCTCTGTCTGTCTCTCATTCTTTTTCTTTCTCTCCTAGTTTGTCTGTCTCCCGTTCACTGTCTCTGTCTGTCTCTCTCTCGCTCTCTTTTTCCTAGCAGATGGTAGATGATAGCGCTCTGGTATTGACACAAAGACAGTGTGTGTGCGCGTGTATGTGTGTGTGTTGAGCTGCCGGTAGTGACGTCTCTGAGCTGTTTGGTTTCCCGGTTACCGGCCCCTGTTGTTTATGAAGGCTCGACTTCAAACACGCTCACACACTATTTCTGTCACACACATACACATTTCTGGCTGTCATGTTCTCGCACAACGTTTACCTGGAGAACCCATATGCCGCTACTGAGCCGGTAAATAAGTTTTTTGCGGTGTGTAACTTGAGCGCTCACCTTTATGACTCAGCAGGTCTTGAACATTTGTGCCTGTGTGTGTGTGTGTGTGTGTGTGTGTGTGTAGGATAAATGTTGTCACTGTTCTGCGCCAGGGAATGATCGGGTGGCTATAAGTGTGAAATTTTTGCAATTTAACTATTAACATTGCAAGCGTCACACCATAACACATGGCCTCACTTGTCAAAAAAGAGTGTTATTGTGTAGCCTGTAGTATACAAATACACACATACACACAGGCGCACACACAGTCGTGTTTCTGTTGTGCTGCAACAAGTGTCACTTTTGTCAGTAAGAAACAGACTGAACCTTACTCGCTTTTGCTGGGGTGCCAATATTTATGCAAAAAAGTTGTAAAACTAAAATTCCTTAAATTCACCCTATTTTCTCATAACAGAAACCAAATCTACATAAACTCTCACCTGAGAATGCGTGAGCAAATAGAAATCCAAGAGGATGAGAATGTTAAAAATGGGGGCAGGGCTTAATAATAATAATAATAATAATAATATCATTTTTAGGTATTGCTTTATTTACTTATTTACAACCTTTTTCAGGTTTTAATTTTGTAGTTAAAAAATTTTTCTCTGAAAACGAACCTTTATTTAATTATATAATTTATAATATATTAAATATATATGTTATATATTTCTCACGGTGGCGTAGGAGCAGGGGGCGGCGGCTCCGGTGGAGGAAGTGGACCGGGTGGAGTCGCTGCAGTCTCAGGTGGACGGCGTGAAGAACATCATGACTCAGAACGTGGAGCGAATCCTGGCACGCGGCGAGAGACTCGACGACTTGATGGACATATCCAAGGGCCTGCAGGCTGGGGTAAGGAACACTAGCAAACACCAGGCTGCGTTTTTTTTTACGGGCGTGTCAGCGATTGTCCATGGCAACTAGGGGTGGGGAAAAATGTTACTTTATGTTTATGATTAATGAATCTATAATCAAAGGTCAAGAATGAAATTCTTAATTGAAATAAGATTGCGATGGTGCGGGTCTGCCCATGTAAAATGATAAGCGTGACCGAGTGTTCGTCGCAGGTTCGCTTAAACACTTGAATTTCATAAAATAAAGAACAGAAGCAGTCTAAAATGTACTGAACCGGTTTATTAGATACAGACATGTGCTCATGCACTCTCACCGAATTACGGCAAGCCCCGAGGGGAAAAATGCATTGCACACACACACACACACAGAATGAGCGCTGACACAAAATGATTTTGTGACTGCGCTGACTGTGTGGCAAAACTTTGCAGAGCTTCCACCAAGTGAATTACTCGGTCAGTGGCGGTTTTATTGCTAAGGATTTGTGCCTGTTCTCAGTCGTGGATAACACAGGCTTTCACACACCGTGTGCCCTTACATCGTCATTCAAGTGTTCTTCATCACTGTTATAATAACCGGACGGTTCTATGTTTCATTCAGTTTATCCTGAACACAACTTTGTTAATTAAAGAAAATCAATTAAACCAAATCATGGATGATATTGTTATACAGAAATTCTACTTATAAACAAATAGCATAGAAACTCCAATGCTGGTTAAGATGTAAAGATGTGAACATGTATTTTCACAGCAGAAGAATTAGAAAAATAGCATAGATTAAAAAGCGATTTTGGAATCGAATCTTTGACTCTCAGAATCGGATCGGATGGTAAAATACCGAAAGATTCCCACTGCTAACTATGATGGTAATAATTGTAATAATATTAGTTCTCAACATCGTTCCTCTGCAGGCTCAGAACTTTGCGCACACGTCGCAGAAGGTGGCACGCCATTACTGGTGGAAGAACGTGAAGCTGATCGTGGTGATGATCGTGATTGTGGCCGTCGTTGTGCTCATCATCGTGCTGCTGGCTACAGGCGTGATCCCGACCAGTTCCCAGACGCCGCCGGTCACCACACCCAAACCACCAAATTCAAATTAATGATCCGACACTCGCTCGTACTCACAGTCCCGTGCTTTATACACAACCATTTAAAAAGCAACGTTTTAACAGTGAGGTCCTTCTGCAGAAGTTCACGCCGATTCTAAATAAATAAAAAGTCTGAACAAAGTATTGAGCGAAAAATGAAATCTTTAAACATATCCAGTGGAAGCAAATCTCCATATAGCTCAATCAAAATGTCTGCCATGATCCAGTTTTATACCAAACACTCGAGTTTTTAAACCCACAATAATAATAATAATAATTATTATTATTATTATCTCCATGTTGTTTGTTTTATTCCTGAAACATTCCAAAAAATTACTTAATTTCATACAAATTAAATCTGAATGTTGGAACATTGTGAAATTCCAGATATTTTAATGTGCAATATTTTAGAAATCAGGCGCAAACGTTTATGTTAAAAAAAATAAATTCTAAAGTTACCAGATTTACAGTTTAACTAAAAGCCAGCTACATTATAAAGAACGGCTCACAATTAAAGACCTTTCAAATTAAATTATTACCACAAATTTAGATTTTATGATTTGGACAGAAATTCGACTTGATATTAAACAAATTTACTGATTTTAATTCCAAAGCTATCGATTTAAATTGGCCAGAATTTATAATACGTTAAAATTTTATCCAAAAATTAGTCAGTCGATACAGCCGTACTAAAAAGAAACACAGGGGCTAGTTTTAGGGTACAAAAAGAATCTTCTCACTTGATGTTAAAGGTACCTATAAGATGTTACATGCTGAGAATTTCTTACATTTACAGCATTTGGCGGACACCCTTATTCAGCGCGACCTACATTTATCTCATTTATACAAGAACCCACAATCTTCGGGTTGGTAATCCAACACTTTAGACATGAGCCACCACTTCCTCTTAAAAAATAAAACATTTTTAAACAATTTCTTAAGAAACAAAACCCCAAATTCAAAATGATTAACTTTTTAAAACATTTTTTTAATGTATTAGTGAAACAGAGTGTGAAATTTTAGCAGGAGTTTGCTCAAGTGTTTGTGTGTTTGTGTGTTTGTGTGTGTGTGTGTGTGTGTGTGTGTGTGTGCGTGCGCTTACAAAATAAAACTATTTGTTGGCTTTTTTTGTAACTGTTTCTGTTACATTTAAAGGTTAAAAGTAAAATCAAAGATTAACGGCTGCAAACGCACTTTGAATCAAATGCGGTGTAAGATTTTGCTTCCAGATTCCAACTGCTAGTGTAAAAGTTCATGATTCTTTTGGTTTTATTGTTAAAAAAATCTTCTTGATCGTTCTTTTTAGTCATGAGTTTTAGTTTCGACGTCTTTGTTTTGCACAGCTTTTATTTTGAAGAACACTTGACTACATTTACTTCTAATAACTTTTATGTTTGTTTATTATATTACAGAATAGTTCTTATTATTCATAGCATCAACGCTATTGTTAAAAATAACAGTTAAAAATGAAACTATGCTTATTTTCCACTGAATTTCTAGAACACAGCTCCTTGTGGCTCTGCTGTCGATCTGTGGGAATCTTAAGAGGTGAAAATTGCTTTGTTCTGTAAATATTTCCCTTTTTCTTTTTTTCCGTTGTATTTTGTTCACTCAAATCTCCTCTTTAGCATCCAGTAACTGTAGAATGTTACATAGCCAAGTTTATTTATTGTTCCTGTTCCGTATTAAAGTGGTTTTAGGGTTTTTTAGCATCTGCTAATCCTGAATTAAAACAGAAACGTGACCATCAGTAATACAGTCTTATTGAGATTTATTGATAAATCATAAGATATGAAGAAATCCTGTAGAACTGTTTTTAAAAAATAAACAATTTCTGAGTCATTTAAAGAGAATCCCGTGTATTATTTCTTTTAAACAAGAATTCACACACTGATTCATTCCAGTGCTTTAAGAATTTGATAAGTTTATTCTTTTGTTCTTCAATGCAAATCTGAAATCTCAAAAAAACAAAAAAAAATCGAATTAGTTGCATGTTATTTTGTTGAGTGTCCACTGTATTAGTTAACCGTAGTAACCGTAGTAACCGTAGCTCATCAGTAACTAACACCTTTTGACCAGTTAGAATCCAGAAAAGTGTTAATATTCAAAACTAAATGAAAAGATGTCATTAATTCTCAGTTTGAAGATTACTATTGTGAGTATTTCTCTTATTTCAATGATTTTAATGACCTCACCAACATGGAAACAACATACAGGCAGTGATAAACGTTGCTGAAGGTGACAAACATTTTTCTAGTAGAAAATCGAAGAAAATACACAATTACTAATTGATGAACTCATTCATTCATTCATTTATTTTCTATACCCGCTTATTACCTAATTCGGGGTCACAGGGATCTGCTGGAGCCCATCCCAGCTGCCTCTGCAAGGGCGAAGGGCAGGAGGGGTACACCCTGGACAGGTCTCCAGTCCATCACAGGGCTTGATGAACTCATTCAGACCTTAATTTTTTGCAACTTTGCTAGTAGCTCGGTAACGGCCAGGCGCCTGAGCATGTACCTTAACTGCTCGCATGGATTAAACAATGATTGAGATAAATGTAATCCCCTCCGGATCAGGGCATCTAACGTTAACATTATCATTCCCGAGTTGATACAAAACAAACAGATAAAGAAATCACGTTTTCTCATAATCCTTCTTTTAAATTAAATGTCGAGTCCATTATTATTTTTATACCAGAGATCAAAATATTTTATATTAAACTCGATGCAATGGCTGGTTGGGTCCACAAGGTGGAGTGTGAGAACAAGTGTTTAATATGTTGTTTGCATATAATCCAGGGGTCATTGAACTTGCTCTCTGAGGGCAGGTGTCACGAAGAGTTTAGCTCCAACCCTAATCAAACACACCTGAACTAGCTCATCAAGGTCTTGCCCAGGTAAACTTGAAACTTACAGGTAGGATTATTTAGGCAACTTGGAACTAAACTCTTGACCCCTGGTATAAATCATACATTACACCAATGGTTCCCAAACTGAAAAGACTAGTGTAAACTCATCAAATTTGCCTAAGTCACTCACCTTAATATTTCACTGGATATGAATGTGCAGTCTGATAAGTTCCCTGTGGAACGTTTTACTCCTGCACTATGATCAGGTACTTGGGGTTGTTTTTTTGTTTTTTTGGCTTGTGACTTTTTAAATCCAGTATCACTAAATTTATTGAATTAAATTGAAAGAAAGACAAAATTATTATATGATTTCACAAAATGTGTATATCAGCGCAAAATTTGCATTTCAACGCATCCCTCGTTTTTAATGTAAAAGGATACGCCTTCATAGTGAAATTATCTAATTGTAGCTATTGGCTACTTATGCAAATCAACACAGTTTCTATATAAAAAGGGGGAAGTGGTAGCACAGTGGTTAAGGTGTTGGACTGCCAACTGGAAGATCCGAGTTCGACAACAAGCTCTAACCCTGAGCAAGGCCCTTCACCGCCAATGACTTAGTTGTATAAAAAAGATAAATTAAAGTCGCTTTGCCAGAAATGTAAATAATTGAATACAAAATGTAAATGATGTCACATTTTATTACTTCAAGGCGACTCACAGGTTATGGGGTTTATTGGGGGCTTGTTTATTCTGCAAATGGTAAGCAGACTTAGTAAGGTCAATTCTAATTGGTCAGAAGGCCACAATGTATTGATTGAACAATATATTATTATTTGTCCTGTTTTAGGATTTGTCATCTGTGAACACATCCACTGTTCTAGACGTAGTTCAGTGTAGGATGTGGTTTTAGTCACATTTACGGCATTGGGTGGACGTTCTTATCCAGAGCAACTTACATTTATCTCTTTTATACAACTGAGTCATCGAGTGTTAGAGGTCTTGCTCATAGGCCCAGCAGTTTTAACTTGGTGGTGTTGGGAATCAAACCTACTATCTTTCAGTAAGCGGTCCAGTACCTTAACCGCTGCGCTGTCACTTCCAGTAAGTGCTGCATGTGAGCATTGTGTTTGTGAAAGCAGATAAATTCTCATCATCTGAGACAAAGAAAGTCACATGATGGGAAGTGAATCCAGATGCTTCATAGTGAGTCGCTTGGAGGAGGAATAATTAAAGTATTGTTTCAGGAGGATAAGAAGGATATGTAAAAGCGTTGGTGTAAATCATCGTCAGTTAATGTGTGTGTGTGTGTGTGTGTGTGTGTTCTGTGCAAGGGATTGAATGCACAATTGTTCCAGTGCCTGACAGCATGACTCAGATAAAGAATCATTTACTGTCATTTCATTAGTGAGGTGTTTTTGGAAATTCAGTCAGGTTATCACACCCCAAGTGTGTATGAGTGAGTAAGTGTGTGTGTGTGTGTGTGTCTGTGGTTTGTAGACTATATGTGGTGGATGAAATTTTCTGTGTTGAAAAATAGGTTAGCGGCCTCCATGACCCAGATTCTTCTCCTATGTTTCGATCAAACTGCTGCAGGTTAGTAAGATACTAACACTGAGTCACACACACACACATACACACACACTGGAAAACACACTTTAATAAATCTGTAACAATCATTTGTGGTGTACAGCACGTGATCAATCAGCCATGTCAGGTGTTTGTAAACAGCTTTATCAGGAACGCCAACCCACCTGCTGGTAAGACATGGAACTGCCCTGAGGTTTACTCTACTAATACATTTACAGCATTTTGACCGATTCTGTGGAAGATAAATTGAACCTATTTATTTACCCGAGCAGCTGAGGATTAAGAGACTTGCTCAAAAGCCCAGCAGTGGCCGCTTAATGATTCTGAGTATTGAACTCACAACCTTCCTTGTAGCAGTCCATTCTTATTTTTTGTTGGGTGCCATTTGTACAGATCTGTCTTGAATCTATTTATTTTTCAACTCCAAGAAAACAAACTCAGAGGTGATGAATCAGATGCAAAGGTGTAACAGATAGGGCCGATTGTAAGATCGTGGGGTTAAGTCCCAGCACCACCAAGATGCCCTAAACCCTTAAAGCCCTAAACCCTTAACTTCTCAGATGGATAAAAAAAAAACATTAGATAAGTGTAAGTTGCTCTGGATTACTGTGTAAACGATCTTACAATCCATTTGTTGAGGATCGAACCCACTACAAGCCATCGTGCTGGACTTCCTGTTACCAGCTGTAAAGAATATAAATGTCTCCTGATCAGAAATCACATCTAATTGAGAAGTGACGATTGTCTTTCTAAAGACTGGATACTACAGGAAATCCCAGATCGAAGCAATATCCTGTGTTAACAAAACGTCTCACTTTTGGGGTTTTCCACTCAGTCAGTGAGCTCTACTAACACACCAGCGCTGATAGTTGTGGGGTTTCATGGTGTGTGTATGTGTGTGTGGGTCAGGGTAAAAAGCTGCTGATGAAATCCGAGATGTGTGTGGACATGTAAACCCCTTTCCTGCTCACATGAGGGAAAGGGTGGAGGGGAACCGGCGCTAGGCCTGGGAAATGAGTGCAGGGGCTGGAGGTTGCCAGATTGAGGGCTTTCCTACACCTCAAAATAATAATAGTACAACTTCTAATAATAATAATAATAATCACAGTCACCATACTTTTTATAAAGCGTTACGTTTAAATTGATATAAAAAGAAAAATTGATTATTTATAGAAAACATCAGAATAGTTTATATTTGGAATTATTATGTCAATCTGGCAACCCGGGACCAGCGACAGCCTTAGGCACATGTGCAAGCACAAGGCAGAAGAGCTCCCTTTAAAAACCAAACACAGAGCACTGAGTTCAGAGGAGCTGGTGAAAACAGAGAGCACACACACACACACATACACACACACACACTTCCACAACAGACATCAAGACCGAGACACAGACAGAGCGACATGGTAAGTTATTTTGCTTTTCTAGTCTTCTTTTAGCTTTTCTTTCAGTTAGGGGTGTCAGACCGCACCCTCCCTTAACTCAGCACAAACACACACACACACACACACACACACACATGGATCTGTGACAGCTAATCAAATCTGCTGCCTGAGCGTAAGATAATAACTGAGTAACTGGGGTTACATAAGGACTAATACAAGTCATAGTCTCTACACACACTTACACACTCCTCTTGGTTTATTTGGCATCCGATCTTATGCTTCAAGCAGAAAAATGAACGAGAAGTAAAATGCTGAGATGTCTTTAAGATGGATTGTGATGATCAGATGCTGCATACCACAGAAACTGAAAGAACCTCTGAAAAATCCAACTGCAGAGGAAAAGAAGAAAGGAAGTGACAGGAGAAACAGTTTGGACGGGTACATCCTGCGTTGCCCCCTATATTCATTGTGTTCCTAAAGAAAAAACGCTCATGTTATTTTTAAAGCATGTTATTTTGGTCAAATGCTGGACTTCACATGCCAGAATGCAGTGTTAGAGCAGAATTGTGTATGATATGGTGGTACATGCAGGAGCGTTAAATCTTTGAAAGCTAAGTAAAGTGCTGTACTGACTGAGAGGCAAGAATAAAGTCTCGCTGCATCACTTCCGGTAGAAAAGTTTGTAGTTTGGAACACTTTTGGCATGTAGTTCCGTGTATAGTGTATATATATATTGACTATTGTCTGTAGTTTGCACCCTGTTTAGTGTATAGTGCTCTATATAGTGATTATTGTTTGTAGTTTGCACCCTGTTTAGTGTATAGCACTTTATATAGTGATTATTGTTTGTAGTTTGCACCCTGTTTAGTGTATAGTGCTCTATACGGTGATTAGTGTGTGTAGTTTGCACCCTGTTTAGTGTATAGTGCTCTATATAGTGATTAGTGTGTGTAGTTTGCACCCTGTTTAGTGTATAGTGCTCTATATAGTAATAAGTGTGTGTAGTTTGCACCCTGTTTAGTGTATAGTGCTCTATACAGTGATTAGTGTGTAGTTTGCACCCTGTTTAGTGTATAGTGCTCTATATAGTGATTAGTGTGTGTAGTTTGCACCCTGTTTAGTGTATAGTGCTCTATATAGTGATAAGTGTGTGTAGTTTGCACCCTGTTTAGTGTATAGTGCTCTATATAGTGATTAGTGTGTGTAGTTTGCACCCTGTTTAGTGTATAGTGCTCTATATAGTGACTGTTGTGTGGTTTGCACCCTGTTTAGGTGTATAGTGCTGTATATAGTGATTAGTGTGTGTAGTTTGTAGACTTAGATGTTCGTTTGCCTCAGTCAGTCCCTGCGTGAGGACAGTCATCTTTCTGTGTTACGTGCTTGGGTGTCTAATACTCATGCTAATGATGCTGAGCGAGGTAAAGTCAGGTCACAGGAAGCACATTGTGAGGTTTGTGTTGGTACATTGTGTGGCACCAAGTAGCAGCACTGCTCTGTCTTTTGTTTCAAGAGACACAACACATTAGCGCACATCCAGGACATTCCCTAGGTTACAGCAACCCGATTGGCCGACTTCCAGCTAAACGGTTCCCATCAGCACTCAATAAGGGGAAAGGAGACATTTCTGCTGCATCACGCCATTTCAGCCCAACCACTGACCAAAATCTTAACACTTCCTGATAGCATTCTGCGCTAAAGTGCAATGTAATTGATCACTAAAAGAAACAAAAAGTACTGATTAGTGCTATGGGTACTGTAAGTAAGATGCTGCATACCACAGAAACTGAAAGAACCTCTGAAAAATCCAACTGCAGAGGAAAGAAGAAAGAAAGTGACAGGAGAAACAGTTTGGACGGGTACATCCTGCGTTGCCCCCTATATTCATTGTGTTCCTAAAGAAAAAACGCTCATGTTATTTTTAAAGCATGTTATTTTGGTCAAATGCTGGACTTCACATGCCAGAATGCAGTGTTAGAGCAGAATTGTGTATGATATGGTGGTACATGCAGGAGCGTTAAATCTTTGGAAAGCTAAGTAAAGTGCTGTACTGACTGAGAGGCAAGAATAAAGTCTCGCTGCATCACTTCCGGGTAGAAAAGTTTGTAGTTTGGAACACTTTTGGCATGTAGTTCCCTGTATAGTGTATATATATAGACTATTGTCTGTAGTTTGCACCCTGTTTAGTGTATAGCACTTTATATAGTGATTATTGTTTGTAGTTTGCACCCTGTTTAGTGTATAGTGCTCTATACGGTGATTAGTGTGTGTAGTTTGCACCCGGGTGTTGTAGTGTATACCCGCTCTATACGGTGATTATTGTTTGTAGTTTGCACCCTGTTTAGTGTATAGTGCTCTATACGGTGATTAGTGTGTGTAGTTTGCACCCTGTTTAGTGTATAGTGCTCTATATAGTGATTTATGTGTGTAGTTTTGCACCCTGTTTAGTGTATAGTGCTCTATACGTGATTATTGTGTGTAGTTTTGCACCCTGTTTAGTGTATAGTGCTCTATATAGTGATTATTGTGTGTAGTTTGCACCCTGTTTAGTGTATAGTGCTCTATATAGTGATTAGTTGTGTAGTTTGCACCCTGTTTAGTGTATAGTGCTCTATATAGTGATTATTGTGTGTAGTAGTTTGCACCCTGTTTAGTGTATAGTGATTGTGTGTCGTTTCACCTGTGTCATCTCTATATCGGTGATTATTGTGTGTAGTTTGCACCCTGTTTAGTGTATAGTGCTCTATATAGTGATTAGTGTGTGTAGTTTGCACCCTGTTTAGTGTATAGTGCTCTATATAGTGATAAGTGTGTGTAGTTTGCACCCTGTTTAGTGTATAGTGCTCTATACAGTGATTAGTGTGTGTAGTTTGCACCCTGTTTAGTGTATAGTGCTCTATATAGTGATTAGTGTGTGTAGTTTGCACCCTGTTTAGTGTATAGTGCTCTATATAGTGAGTGTTGTGTGGTTTGCACCCTGTTTAGGTGTATAGTGCTCTATATATAAGTGGTGTATATTTGCACCCTGTTTAGTGTATAGTGCTCTATATAGTGACTGTTGTGTGGTTTGCACCCTGTTTAGGTGTATAGTGCTGTATATAGTGATTAGTGTGTGTAGTTTGTAGACTTAGATGTTCGTTTGCCTCAGTCAGTCCCTGCGTGAGGACAGTCATCTTTCTGTGTTACGTGCTTGGGTGTCTAATACTCATGCTAATGATGCTGAGCGAGGTAAAGTCAGGTCACAGGAAGCACATTGTGAGGTTTGTGTTGGTACATTGTGTGGCACCAAGTAGCAGCACTGCTCTGTCTTTTGTTTCAAGAGACACAACACATTAGCGCACATCCAGGACATTCCCTAGGTTACAGCAACCCGATTGGCCGACTTCCAGCTAAACGGTTCCCATCAGCACTCAATAAGGGGAAAGGAGACATTTCTGCTGCATCACGCCATTTCAGCCCAACCACTGACCAAAATCTTAACACTTCCTGATAGCATTCTGCGCTAAAGTGCAATGTAATTGATCACTAAAAAGAAACAAAAAGTACTGATTAGTGCTATGGGTACTGTAAGCTTCCTTTTCAATCACAGAAGTTTGCCATCATTGACATTTTTTATTATTATTATTATGATATTTATTATTATTATTTTACAGTTAGAATAAACACTGTGGGACTTTCACAAGACAAATTAGTGCCTGTTCCTGTTTCTCTTAAAGTTATGATAAGCTATAGAAAATGGCACTCTGTCATGTTGAGGAAAAAATAAAAGTGGTATCCTAGTGGTTAAGGGGTTGGACTGCTGATCATCAGTTCAATTCCCAACACCACCAAATTGTTCCTATTGGGCCCCTGAGCAAAGCCCTTAAAACTTAACTGCCCAGATGGATTCAAGACTAGAGATCTGCATAAGGGCGTCTGCCGAAATGGCGAAAAGGTTAAACAATATTACAAAACGCTTTCGGTTTGTTACACTTCCAAGTGTTGCACAAATACTTTCCAAAGTGTTCCATAAACAAGTTTCATAGTTTCACTATCCCAGTTCACGAATCTTTTATATCCTCTTCCATTACATTTTTATCCTCTCCAAACATCCAGACACGCGTCCACTTATTTTAGTCCCATTTCCCGTTTTCCTGTAAACCTCCTCTGATTTCCTGTTTCGTCTCATTTTATTATTTGGTCTCCATTTCCTGATTATATCCAGGGTTAATAACGTTATTCTATTTCCTGTTTCCTAGTCACCTCTTATTAGGTCGCTTTGTTATGTTTTATTATTTTCTGTTCATACCTTGTCCCCAGTCTCCTCTCATTTTCTGCTATCCCCTTATACTTTACCATCATGTCTTAGTTTCTATTTCCTCTTGATGTCCTCCTTAATTGTCCCACCATTTTTCTCAGACTTTAACTTTTCATAGTTTGCTGTTCTGTTCTGTCCTGGTATGTCCTTTTTTATTCTGTTCTACTGTATTTCCTGCTTTATCTTCATTTCTTGGAGCATTTTTTTCCCTAGCGTTTCATTTCCTGCTTATTGTTTATGTTCTCTTATTGGATTATTCAGTTTACTACTGATCCTTCCTCATTTTGTCTAGTTTGTCCTATTATGTCCCATTTTTACTATCTTGTTCTATTGTATTTCCTGTTTTGATTAACTTATTGAGTTCCTTGGTATCCTGCGACACTTAGCATTCCATTCCTATTTTCTGCTTAGATACTGCATTTTACCACAACATCACAATTCATGCTTCCTGTTCGTGTTCTCTTATAGGCTCGTCCCATTTACTAGTGTCAAATCATGTTTTTTTCTTCTAGTGTCCAGTCACTATTTTTTTCTCTTTCCAATTAGCTGTATTGATTATCTTATCAATTTTCCCGTTAGCTTGTAACGTTATATATCTCATTTACCTTTTTTTCCCCACCCTGTCCCAGTGTATACTTTCTGCTTACTCTTCATTTCCCATTTTAATGATCTTCTCCAATAATTTACTCTTCTGTGACACAAAAAAAGTCTCAGCTCATCGCCTGATATAGTTTGTGTTACACTTTACAGTTGCTTACCACTTCCTGTTATTGCTTCATCCTGGTTGACAGTTTCCTGTTTTTAACCTTCTATTCTATCATCTTGTCTTATTTCATGTTTGCTGTTTATGTCCTACTTTAACATTTATGGCATTTGGCAAATGTCCTTATCCAGAGCAACTTACAATTAATTATTTTTTTCACACAACTGGGCAATTGGGGGTTAGGGGCCTGGCAAATTGGTGGTGCTGGGAATTGAAGCCCGATTTTTCAATTAGCAATCCAACACCTTAACCACTGTGTTACCACCTTTTAACTTTTTTATCTTCTCAATTCTGTGACTGATCCTATCCGCCATCTGTGTGTGTTTTTAGGAGAACGGACGAAACCGTTTGGAGCAGGCTCAGCAGGACGTGGAGGAGGTCCGCGAGATCATGTTGGAGAACCTGAGCAAAGCCAGCGAACGCGAGGGGAAACTGGGAGACCTGGAGAACCGTGCAGATCAGCTACTGGAGCAGGTAAACAAGCATCTTCCTTATCAGGAAATGATACTCCTGTTCTAAAAACACGACTATTCTTTTCATCCTTTTCCCTTTCCTTTACTTTAGAACAGTCACATCCTTTTTATCCCCGCCTGTGTACGGAAACCAGGAAACACATCAATTATGCGCCCTGGTCCTCAGTAGACTTTCGTGCAGATAATAAATTTTTCCACAGGTTAAGATGTCATCATAAAGCCTATAAATACAATGCAGGATAAAGTTCAGGGCGAGAAAGGAATGTCGAATTTACATCCCATGTTTTTGCTGACAATTTTAGAAAGCTATTTCCTTTTCTCATAAAGTGTGTGAGTGGGAAGGTTGGAGTTAAGGCTCCGAGGTCAGAAAGTTTCCACAGATAAAACGGTAGCTTTCCTGTAATGCCCAGCTGATAAGAAAACACTCATTATTAAGTCCTGCTTGTTAAAAAATTCTTGGTGAGGGAGAAAATCTTTTATCAGTCCCGTATCGCTTTATCCTTCACTCGTTATAACGTTGTCTCCTCTCTTTATTCAGAGCAAAGTGTTTTCCAAGACGTCAAACCAGGTGAAGCAGAAGAAGCAATGGGAGAACATAAAACTGAAGGTAATCCTGGGCATCATCGTTGTAGCCATCTTGCTGACGATCATCATCACTGTCCTGGTCGTCTTCACGAACAAAGGCGAGGACGCGGGGACGAACGGTTCTGGCTGACGGAAAGACAAATAACTTGGTTTCAAGCGGTTTGCTCAGGACACTACATGGAGTTCAACACAAGCATCACGTGATTAAGCTGCAGATTCTGTGTTTTTTTGTGTTTAAAAAGCTGACGGTACTCGTTGACTTGCTGTTTTTGCTTCAATTTCGATCAATGTTATGTCCGCAACGTGCCACAGTGCAAACGTGTTGTTGAACTGGTGGGTCAGGGCACCAGTTTTTAACAGTTTCAGCAGCATTTTAGCTGAAACAGGACTGCCCATGTTGATCCTTTCAAGCTGAGGACAAAAGACTGTAGATAGTGTACATTCGAATATGGAGTATGGGGTGTCGATTAATCTGTTCGGTAATTTTAAAGAATCTATGAAGTGTGTATATTCTATGAAGTCATTTACTTCCTGCTAACGCAAGACTACTGTAAGTGGATCGTTGTTATTTAATTAAACAGCAAATCAGGCTAAAATGTAACAGAATCCTAGCGATTTGTAGTATCCGACTGTGAAAAGTCCATTCATGGAACCCTGTGTTTTCTAAAAGTGCAAACTCTCTATAGTTGGTGGACATGATTTTGCCAAGTAGGATGTGATTCTGGATCAAAATGTCAATCGACCAATCATAACCATCTGATGTCATCAGTCTGTAATGACCAAACCGTTCCAATCTATTTTAGAATCTTTCCCTACTTGCAAACCAAATTTGTGTGTGCAGTAAAAAGGTTTTTAGGTGTGTGTGCATGAATAAAAAGTAAATGTGTGAATTTTTTTATTTATGGTTATAAAAATATGGCTTGTGATTGTCAATGTTAAAAGGTTGTGATTTAATGAAATAATTTTAAAGCCTGTTTTATCGTAAGAATTTTGCTCTTTTGCGGTTCTACAGGTTCACCGTTTCAGAACATTTTACATCTAATTGTTCACTAGTGATTGTTTATGATTCACCGTCTAAATTCATTAATGTTTATTTCGGATCATTAAAATCAACACAGTCTAAATTCATGTTGTTCCTGAACTATCATTAATTATTTTATTATAATTTGTCTAATTTTATGTTGTGATTTAATGTTAAATTTTCAGTCTCAGCCAACCAGATGTTTTGCAACATTTACCCAGTTAAAGTTTTTCAGTTTGTGGACAAAAAAAGGACAAAATGGATTAAGGCGGGTTTGGTCAACACACACGGATGACATCAGATAATTCTGATTAGTTGATTGAGGATCTTAATCCATTTAAGAGATTTTAATCCAGGATGACATCCCACTTGGGAAAATCACATCCACACTTTATAGTTACACCCAAGTAATATGCACAATTAATCGATAACAGATAACTGATTTTTCAGAATTTGATAATCATAATTAATTCAATAGTTAGTTTTTATCAGCATTCTAGACTGGTGAAAAGTAAATGGAATTAAGAGAGTGAGAGAAAGACAGAGATCTGTATGTGTGTAAATGTGTGTGTTTCAGTAGTCACGCTGAAATATGACAGGGTGGAGTTCAGTCCCTCCAAGATCTTGCGATATCCGAACACAACTATTAACACAAATTCTGAACCACAGTGTAACTTCATCCAATCACAGTGACGTTTTATCGCAAAGTTAACCAATCATTGTAAAGCCCCACCCAACACATAACCACTATGTCACTGAACTCACTTCAAAGATCGAATTCCAATAAAGCTAATACGCTAAAATATCTGACTGACCAACAAAATGAGTACAAGAGCATGTAAAAGGTTAATTATTGCACCAAACAACATGTGACGCATTGATTTAGGAAAAGCTGGCGTAAAGTCCGTCATTTTAACTCGCAACAATCACAAAAGAGCCGCAAAATCGGGGAAGGATTGAGCTAACTTTCAGTTTATTAAAAAAAAGCTGTGAAAATAATAATTAAAAAGGAATGATTAATTTTCTAATTGATCATTAATTTTTCTGATTAGTGGTTAAAGAAATTTAATCAAATGCCTATCCCTAGTTATGACATTAGAATCAGGCATTGCTAGCCGTCTTCTTCTTCTGTAGCCTGTTTGTCTGAAATCCATGCTGCTAATTTCGAGCATCATGTTTTTTTTTAGTTTATTTGTAAACCTTATCATTTGTTTTGTTTTGCTATTAAAATGCAAAATGATTTCTTGTTACTTTTCCTGCATGACTGATTTGTTTTCAACAGTTCTAGTTCAGTCCAGTTTTAAGCCCAGTCGTATTTCCAGGGTGATGTAATTCCTTTACATTCTTTATTAAGTGTAACCGTATTTTTTTTTTTTTACAGAGCAATCACATCAAGATAAGATAATACTTTTTCCAAATCCTTACAGCATAAATGATGTAACTGCCCCTCGAAATAATCTAAAATTCCCCAGAACACTCAGCATTGTGCCGATAAAGGATATTTATTAACTTCGGAGCCGTTTTATCTGTATCAACAGCAAACCCACAAGTGTGCTCGGGTTTTATTTGCACTTTATCTTGTATATATATATATCTCAGTGGCGGGCGGTGTATTTGGTGCCTGAGCCTTCAGTAGGAATTTACCCAAAACAATAATATTAACCAATCAGCAATCTGCTATCGCTAATATAGTTTAAGTTACTTGGGCAGCACTACTGATTTTGAAGGCTTTGGGCAGATTACATTAACAGGGCAGCACAAAGAAACTGAAATTAGACAAAAAAAAATCTAACAACCACAGCCACATACTAGAAGTAGTGCAGCAAGAGAAACGCTACGAAATGAAGAGTATAAACTGTTAGATAAATAAATTAAATGTAGGTCAGCTTCTGATATTGTTCAGGCCAGCGAGAAGCCCTGACTGCACACCACTGCCCCCTACAGGAATAAAAATTTGAGTTTTGAAATGACTGAAGATACTAATGTAATTTTATGAATATTAATGTAAATAGTACGTTAGAAAGGGTTTAGAGACACACCTTAAGAAATGTTTTATTATTTCAAGCAATGTATAATTGAAAAAAAAAAACATATTTATTATTTACATTGATAAAGCAACAGATATTGTGTAATTATTATTCTTAAACTAGTTTGCTTTAATAAATTAAAAAAAAAAGACATTAACTTAAATTCTCTAAAAGGAGCCATTTACCCCACAGGGAGAGTTTAAAGACCCCCCATCCTCTCAGTATGGGGCAAAAGGTGGGCTTTATTATATTTAAAAATAAGTTTTAAAGTTTTTGCTTATTTACTCGTTTAAAATAACCACTTTTGCCATAAAATTTTATTTTAAATTAATAAATAAATCATAACAACATTTAAATAAATAAAATAATTCATTTTGAAACAATTAAAATCGATGTAGATATGTACATTTTAATCTATATTAGTTTAGGCATATTTCACATTTAAATGTATAATTTATTTTTTATTTATTAAAATTATAAAGCAATTCATTTTTACACAAAAGGAAGTAAAGTGGGAGATTAGGGAATTAGGGAATTGGGGAATGTTCCTAAATCGGAACATTTTCAACCCTTCAGCATCCCAAAGCTCAATGTCACATCCTGTATGTCGAGCCACAATTTTGCTGAATATTAAATGATTTTAATACAAAAGAAAAAGGTAATAAATTTTCTCGCAAAAATGGTATTGAATAGTCGAGCGTGAAACAGGTTGTTAACACATACTGAAGTGTGTCAGCAGGATTTAGTTTCACTTCAATTACGACTATTTTCTGTTCACATTCAGGCTGTGCCTTTAGCCCCGATAATAAATGCGCTTTTTTACCCCAAATATCATACTTTTACTTATTTTACACCTTTAATGAAGAAAAGTGTACTTAAATGTCAAGGAAAACGAAAGAATTTACTCTAAAATATATTTGGTAATTTTAAACGATTTTACCTGCTTTTAAAAAACATTTACATTTAAAAAAAAAAAAAACATTTTACATCAAAACATTAAAAACTGATAAGATGTATAATCAAGCGCTACATTAGGGTTTTTTACGCCATCCATCTAGTGGCTGAAAACCAAATAAAATGAAAAGCGCATTTTATACCCCAGGGCGACCCCAGCCGCTGCTGTAAGATCTTTATTTTATTATTTTATTTAAGTAGGACTGGATATTTCATTAAAAATTATCTGTCTTTGTGTCTGTTTTTTGTCTATTGTTAAAAGCGCTGTACAACTAGAATTCAACTGAAATTAAATATAAGGATTGTTTTGATTTAATGTATAATTTAGATTGATTAAAAAAAAAACTATAAAAATGAGTCTTTGGCAGATGCAACATGTCGAAATCCGGTTTGTTGTTGTCTGACAACCTGTGACACACCCAGGTACACAATCACAAGATTTAAGAAACATTTACTTTTGAAGAACCAACAAAGCTGTGAGCTCTGAGGAGTGTGAGCATCTAAGGGGAAGCAAGGGACAGGAATCAAGATCCGAGCATCTGGTGCGCTTTCAAGGAAGAACCTGCCCAGATGGAAGCACACACACACACACACACACACACACACACACACACGTATGGTAAAGTAATATACATTCATATCTTTTCTATAGTATCCACTTTGTTTTAGTTTCACTTGGTCTACTAATGGTTCATGCTGGTGCTAACAATATACGATACGCCTTCGACAGTCGGAAACTAGTAAGGCTCACTTCATAGAGGTGTTTAAATTAGCGAAGGCGATGTCCGATGTCGTAGTATGCTCATACCAATGAGGCGTGGTGACATAGCTTACAGCAGGTTATGGTCACTGAACCGCTGGATGTCCAGGTGGTGCTCCGAAAACAGTGTGGGCTACATTGACAATTGGAAAACTTTTGAGGGCAAAGCTGGCCTGTTAGGACGGGACGGGACGGTGTCCATCCCACCCGGGAAGGAGCCCCCCGCTCTCCTTTCTTGTAACATAGCTCATAGTCTTAGAATAGGACTAGTTAATCGTTGACTGCCCAGAGCCCAGGCCAAGCAGCAGACCAACAGGCTAATCCGACCGTCTGCTAGCTGCACAGAGTCGTCACTCAGGGTCCATAATAATGAGACTGTGTCTGTTTTCCCCGAGCTATACAATATAAATATAGAAAAACCCCAAAAAGTATAGATATTCGTAATTCAGAGAATATCGAACACACGGCCTGCACCTCGGATCTGAAGCTAGGATTGTTAAACATTAGATCTCTTACTTCTAAAGCGCTTATGGTTAATGAAATGATCTCAGATTTGGATTTTGACATTTTATGTTAACATAACAGAAACCTGGACTAAACCGGATGAGTATGTAGCATTAAATGAAGCTAGCCCTCCAGCTTTCAGCTACATACATCAGCCTCGCCCTAATGGTAGAGGTGGAGGCGTCGCAGTTATTTATAATAATAATCTAACTATCGTACAGAAACATGGACGAAATTTTAATTCATTCGAAGCTCTACAGTAACCTTACATCTGCAGAGATAAATAATAAGCAGAGCCAATCGATTTCTCTAGTTCTTATTTACAGACCCCCAGGACAGTACTACTCCGAATTTCTTAGTGAATCTGCAGATTTTCCTGTCTAACCTGGTTGTCTCCGTTGATAAAGCGTTAATTGCTGGAGACTTTAATATTCATTTTAAAAACTCAGACGACCCGCTGAGAACAGCATTTATGTCCTTACTTGACTCAGTGGGAGTAAATCAGTGTGTAATAGGACCCACTCATAAAGCAGGTCACACATTAGATTTAATATTATCTCTCGGAATAAGTATAAGTAATATAGTAACAACTCCTCAGTGCGAAATTATTTCTGATCACCATCTTATATCGTTTAAAATGCGTCATACTAATAATGCACACGTAGCGCCGCGCTACTGCTTTTTAAACGTACACTTACATCAACTTCTGCTCAGAGCTTTATTAGTTATCTTCCAGAATTGTCTTCTGTCATTGGATCTCCGTCTGATCCAACAGAACTCGAGCAGGTGACTGAATACATAGATGCCGCATTCTGCTATACGTTAGATAACGTGGCTCCAGTTAAAAGAAAAATAATTAAAGATAAGAAACTCGCTCCATGGTATAATGAACACACACGCTCTTTAAAACAGAGCGCCCGTAAACTAGAACGTGAATGGCGCCGAACTAGATTGCTTGGTTTTTCCAGGCAGCATGGAAAGAGGGAATCCTAGCTTATAAAAAAGCTTCTTAGTGTAACTAAATCAACGTATCTTTCTAACCTTATTGAAAATAATAAAAATAATCTTAGATTTCTATTTGACAAACCACCGTCGCAAAATTAACTAGGAATAAGACGACCTCAGAAAGCTGCACCATAACTGCGTGCAGCAGTGAGGATTTCATGAACTTTTTTGATAATAAAATTGCAAACATTAGGCAGAAAATTCACGCTCTAAAACCAGACCTTTCGAATGATTCTGATGAACAACTAACCGCATCAGATCAGAACTTTTTTTTTACTCCTCTGGAAGAGAAAAACCTAATCGCACTCATCTCTTCCACAAAATCGTCAACTTGTGTGTTAGATCCTATAACAACACACTTTCTTAAGCAAATTGTACCGGCGGTATCAGAACCCCCCTGTTGAAAATAGTTAACAACTCTTCACTCAGCAGTGGGTATGTTCCCAAATCTTTTAAATTAGCAGTTATTAAACCTTTAATTAAGAAACCTGACCTTGACCAAAATGAGCTGTCAAACTACAGGCCGATATCTAACCTTCCGTTTATCTCTAAAATCCTAGAGAAGGTAGTAGCGCAACAGCTATGTTTATATTTACAAAGAAATAACATACACGAACTTTATCAATCAGGATTCAGGCCTCACCACAGCACAGAGACAGCACTGGTCAAAGTAGCTAATGACCTCTTACTGGCATCCGATCAAGACTGTGTCTCGTTGCTTATATTACTTGACCTTAGTGCGGCTTTCGACACCATAGATCACAATATTCTTCTTCACAGATTAGAAAAATTAGTACGAATTAAAGGAACAGCTCTTGCGTGGCTCAGGTCCTATTTAACCGATCGTTACCAGTTTGTTGATTTAAATGGTGATTATTCTGCGTGCTCCCTTGTAAAGTATGGTGTTCCACAGCGCTCGGTTTTAGGCCACTTCTTTTCTCTCTTTACATGCTGCCTCTGGGAAACATAATTCGTAAGCATGATATCAGTTTCCACTGTAACGCTGATGACACACAGTTATACGTCTCATCAAGGCCTGATGCGAAAGGCCAGTTTAATAAAATTGAGCAATGTGTGAAGGAAGTAAGAGATTGGATGTTATGCAATTTCCTCTTGCTTAACGCTAACAAGGTACCACAGGTAGCTAAAAGTAAGCTTCCTGATCACACCTTAACCGTAGACAGTCTTTCTGTTTCACCAAGTGCAACAGTAAAAGATCTGGGTGTGACTTTAGACTCCAATCTCTCATTTGAGGCCCATGTCGACAATATTACCAGGATAGCATTCTATCATCTTTGAAATATCGCTAAAATAAGAAATATCTTGTCGCTTACTGATGCTGAAAAATTTGTTTATGCGTTTATCACATCCAGGCTGGATTACTGTAACACTTTACTGTCTGAATGTTCAACTAGGTGCATTAATATACTTCAGTTTTAGTCCAGAACGCAGCAGCGAGAGTCTCACTATGTATGTTCGGGAATCAGACACAGTCTCAGTGTTTTAAGTCCAGGTTAAAAACGTACTTATTTAAATCAAGCATTTTGTATTGATTCCCCTTAGATAAAGGAGCAGATCTGGGGGACTCATGGGTGTTGAGTATTATGGTGATCTGGTATGTTTAGATGCTGTCTTCCCCTCTCTTATTGATCACAGTGTTGATGATGAGAGCGGCTGGTTACTTAACATATCAGGGAGCCCTCATGTCTGTGTTTCCCTCTGGTTCTTCTTTTAGTTATGCTGACCTAGTTAGTCTTGCCGTAGTCCATCCTTGCACTCTACATTATTCACTTAATCAATCCAAACCGTGTGATTACATTGCCACTTAACTGTTTTCCTTCTTTTTGCCTTCCTTTCCCTCTCTGCCCAGCGGATGATGCATCACCAGGGTGACCTACGACGACCCACTTTGCCATAAAGACGTTCCAGCTGCTCTCTAAGGACTAATGATTTAAGTTGTTCACACACACACACAATGTAACCTCATAATCCCTGCTACCTGTTTTTCACCCAAATGAGGATGGGTTCTCTGTTGAGTCTGGTTCCTCTCAAGGTTTCTTCCTATCTCATCTCAGGGAGTTTTTCCTTGCCACCTTCGCCCCCGGCTTGCTTATCAGGGACAAACTGATTTCTGTTTCATTCTGTCTCATAATTTCTTCAATTGTGTAAAGCTGCTTTGTGACAATCATCATTGTAAAAAGCGCTATACAAATAAAACTGAATTAAATTGAATAACATCATCAAAAGATTCAGAGAAACTGGAGGAATCTCTGTGTGTAGGCTGAAATCCTTTGCTGGATGCCTTTGGTCTCTGGGCCCTTAGACGACACTGCATCACTTATTGGCATCATTCTCTGTTTGACATTGGCCCACGAATACTTTCAGAAACCACTGTAAGTAAACACAAGTGTTCTATGGTCAGACAAGTCCAAATTTGACATTCTTGTTGGAAATCTTGGACTCCGGGTCTCTGGGCTTAAAAGTCACTATAAATGTTGAAAGGTATATAAAGGTTTTAGAATAACCTATAGGGAAGACCTTGTGTATTTCAGCAGAACAATGTGAAACCACAAAGATTTGATGTGTCTATAGTTTTACATTTACAGCATTTGGCAGACGTCCTTATCCAGAGCAACTTACATTTATCTCTTTTATACAACTGAGCAATTGGGGGTTACTCCTTACTCAGGGGCCCAGCAGTGGTGGCTTGGTGAAGCTGGAAATTGAACCCACAAGCTTCGGGTTTGCAGTCCAATGCCTTAACCATGAGCGACCACTTCCCCAATTTTATAGTTTTATATAAAGTTGTATATAGGTTACGGTGAGCTTTTTCCTCCATGACGTGGTAGGAATAGGATTTCTGTTGTTCATTTTTGGAAGACGCAAATGTTTTATTTGTGCTAATAAAGGAAAAGTTATCCCACCAGACCACCAGAGTGCTACCATGAGCCTAAACTCAGATAATCTGAACACAATGGAGAAAATAAAACTAAGCTAACAAAACTTGTTGAATCTGAATCTGAATCATAACTTGACATATCCATCTAAGACCAAGACAGACTGAAACACAGGGTTATAAATACACAACCTAATGAGGGAAACAATCAACTAAACAAGACACACCTGAATACAATAAGAAACACATGACTCAAATAAACCAATGAAAACATTACAAGGAAATAAACAAATTTTGAACACATGGCCTGCTACAAAAACACAATCAGGCTTCTCAACACACTGAACTGTTAAAAACTACAAACACACACATATTCAGTACAATCAATGTTTACAGCAACAAGTAAATTGTACTGTATAGTCTGGTTTATTGTTTGTACTGTTAATTGCACTGTCTGTCTTGTACTGTTTTCAGCAGGTTGCACACATGCACTTTATGTTACTAAGACAATTTACTTTTACTTTTTGTGTTGTTTTTGTGTAGCACCATGCGGTTCTGGAGAAAGGTTGTTTAATTTCACTGCATCTGCTATATATATGGTTGAACCTGAACAAAAAGTATGGCTGTTGCCCTCCGGTGGCCCGGCAAGGCAACACACCTGGCAAGCATGACCAGGTTCTGTTTAAAACAAAAGAAATGAGTCAATTAGTTGCTGTCTGGCAGAATAATGTTCTACATATCCCTGACAACAGGATATAATACAAGATTTCTGATCTTAAGATGTCACAGGGAGTTTTTTCTTGCTCTTGTTTGTTAGGAATCTATGTCTGGATTTTTATCAGAGATTGTTTACTGTTACATTAATGCAAATAAAACTGGATTAAATTAAACAACTATTAATGATCATTTTTTAATTTCTTTAAGATTTTAACCAGGGGTCCCCAAACTATGGCCACACAAAGACATAATACAGACAAAATGTTAGTGCAGATAATAGGAAAAAGAATAAATAAACAATAAGCAGGGTGAATAAACAGGCAAACGTCTGTACACAGACTTAGACAAAACTTCATGAGGAACATTACAGAAGCGAATTCCAGGTGATGATGATGAGTTATAAGAGTTCAGAAAATTAGAATTCCGGTGAATGTGTCTGCAGGATGTAAGTTGCAGCAGCAACGTTTGTACACAGAGACATAGTTTTTTAAATGTACATAATTTTAATATGTTTTATCTTGTTATATCTGAATTTAATAATGGTTGTGTTTTAGAATAAAATTACTTCGTTTATTAATGTAAAATTATTATTTGTAAGATTCACACCCAAACAGAACTGTCATGTGATTTGATGGTGATGATCGAGTGCTACTGCACACCAGCCAGCAAGAAAATTCAAAGAGACAACTGAAAGAGTTGAAAAGAGATGATTTAGAATAGTGATGGATCGTTCTTGAATGAATATTTATTTTAAATAAATCTTTAATGTGCATTGACTAAGTTTATACGGTTGTCATGTAAGGAACGAAGGACTCACACCCAAAGACTTGGGGTCAGATATGGGGTGAAATGAGCTAATTCTAGACTAAATTAATTAATATTTTCTATTTCTTATAGCATTATAGCTTTGTATTGTCATTAATGTTTGAGTAAGCAGTAAATGTGTTAGGAAAGTAACATTTTAATTATATTCTGCTAACATGAACTTAATAAAATGACTGAAAACAAAGATTCATTCATTATGCTGAAAGAGACTCAAATGTCTGAGTCGGTAAAATAAGCCGAACTTCCCATCACTAATTTAAATGCAAGAAATTTAACCCAAACTGGACAAATAATTATTTAGGTTAGATTAGATTAGATTCGACTTTATTGTCATTGTGCAATGAAATGCAGTTAGCATCTAACCAGATGTGCATAAGTGGCCTTTTTACAATAAATAGCAGTGTAATAAATTAAGGGTATGAAGTTGATAATTACAGGGGTGAGTGAATAATGTACGAAGTGTGCAGTAGTATGTAACATATGGTATCTATAAATAAGGGTATATATAGTATGATACAGGTATAGCTGTGCAGGGAATGACTTAATGGATATATACATATATGAGTGTTTGTATGATACAGTAAATACAGAGTAAATATGGATGGAATATACAGAAGTGTAATAATGGATAGTTATTGATGGTGCAAAGTAGTGCAAAGTACAGAAGTGGAAATGCAATAATGATTGTTAATGCTGAATAGTCAGCTGTTTAGTGCAGAAACAGCCATAGAAAAAAAAGCTGTTTTTCAGTCTGTTTGTGCAGCTCTAAGGCATCAGGAGCATCTGCCAGATGGGAGAAGTGTGAACAGTCCATTGTTGGGGTGGGTGGAAACTTTGATTATGCCTCTCTCGCCCTTTGCAGGCAGGGTTATTTAATAATTTCAACCTCCTAATTTGGAGTTTATTCTAGAAACACTACACATGCATTCACACACTCGTCCACTGATGGGGCTTTTTTTCCTTAGTCAGTCCACTTATGAGAAATAAAAGGAAAACCAAGCACTGATAAGTGGCAAAAATACCTGTAGATAAAGAGAAAACTTCATTCACACAGTAACCTGAGACTGAAACCAGGATCTGGAACTATAAAGAGGAACAATGTCCTGCTAAAATGCCGTGCACAAGGGGGGTGACCTGGTGGCTAGAACCACTGACCCGCTGCTCTCATCCACTAAAGTACCCCAGCTAGTGGGCCTATAAGAAGATAAAAAAGTAATATAAAGGCTCTAAATAAATTGTTATTAATATATCCGTAAATAGTTTCTGTTTTTAACAGAAATGTGTAATTGCGATGTTCTATCAAAACATCTAGAATAAAGTCTGAAATGATTACGAAGTCTGGCCTCTTCTCTTTTAATTGTACATTGGTAACAACTGGAAAATTTGTTGGCCCTTTTTTAGTTCAAAGGGATGTAGTGTGTGGAACCGATGAAACAGATGGAAGTACAGGATGTTGATGTTTGGGCAGTGGTGGTTTAAATGGTTAAGGCGATAAGTTGTTGATTGGAAGACCTGGGTTTAAGCCCAACCGCCAGTCTGCCACTGTTGGGTCCTTAAGCGAGACTCTTAATCCTTCCTGCTCCAGGGGCGCTGTATCCTAGCTGACCCTGCGCTCTGACCCCAACTTTTAAGATGGGATATGCGAAGAAACAAATTCCACTGTGCTGTAAAGTCTACGTGACAAATAAAGACAATTATATTGAAATTTTTTTCGATTAATAATCGGAGTGTTATGTGACTCCCCGGGCACAGAAACTCGCCTCGAAAGTAATGTGGTGCCAATAACTCAGGGCAGAACCAATATTTTTAACCCATTAATAATATAATAGCTACATTTTTTGTAACACTGTCAAAACAGACTTTTTACTTCCTCACAGAAAACACAACAAAACAACTGTAGCAGTATAAATAAAGGTCTGGAATCAAAATAAAGAAAAAATGTATTTAAATTAAGTCTTTGTTAAATAAATGTTTTATATAAAATATATAAATAAACATAAATAATGTTTAGCAATGTTGAGTGAATTGAAGGGACTTTTAAATAATTATCCACTTCTTCTCTATGTTTTTGTGTGTGTGTGTGTGTGTGTGTGTGTGTGTGTGTGTGTGTGTGTGTGTGTGTGTGTGTGTTTGTGTGTGTATGCACGTGTACTGGATGGGTTTTATTCCAAATGTTGGGAGGAAACACCGGAGTGATGCAACACTCTGATGGCTCTGGGTGTTTTCGTCTCAATGATTTTCCTGTGCTTGGGGTTTTCCACTCAGCAAGTGAAAGTAAAAGTGTAAAATTTACTGAGGAACAAAGCTGCTGGGATACACTCACACACACACACACACACACACACACACACACACACACACATACACACACACACACTGAGGAGTTTATCCCGGTTGCCAGATTGACAAAATGGCTATGGCTATGTGATGTAATATAAAAATCACATGAATACAATAGGAATGAATACCATATATCACAATACATTATTATTATTTATGCAAGTTAACAAAATTCTAAATCTTGCTTTTGATTTTGTTAAATTATATGACACAATTTATTCCAACTAATTATTCAGGTTTATTACATAGTTCCTACTAAAAAATATTTAGGTATATATTTATATTGTATAGATTTAGATTTTTGTCATCATTTCTAGGTGGATAGAAAGCTAAATATATTAATTAGTGTTATTAAAAAATAGATAATATGCATTTCAGGTTTTTTTATATCAACTGTTAATTTCTGGGATGTTTCAAGTAAAATGTTAGAAAGGCTTTTACATTTAATTTTTTTTTTATTTCAAATTATTCAGTGTTAAAATGTAAATTATACACATTCAAATTGAGTATTTAATGCATAATAATGATGTATTAAATTTATTAAAACAAAACATTTAGCAAAACAATCTGTCAAAAAAATATTTGTCACATGGCCTAGAGTTAAATATCTTAGTATATTTAAAAATATATTTATTTATTTATTCATTTAACTGTTTTGCACTGTTGATCAAAAATATAGGTTTAGTTTAAATCTGAGGACTAAAGTGTTTTTTTACAGAAATAACTCATCAATCTGGCAACCCAGATCAGGGCGTTATTCATACACAAAGTGACAACATTTTTATAATCACAATTATATGAGGTTAACACACCCCGCCCACCTGAACACACACACACACACATGTAGGGAAGTACAAAAAAATAAGGGTTGTACCTCAGGATTTGAGCTGCTGGAGCTTTATAATCATAGCTTCTCTCCAGATGTGCTTGAGAAGCCGTCAGTGAACAGATAACCAACAAAAAACTGAATATGGTGAGTTTATTCATTAGTCTGTTTTTCTCTTTTTCTGTTAATCCTCAGTACATCATTAAGAAGAAACTGAAGATGTTGATGCTTCTCTAGTCTTGTGTGCAGCTTTGATGATTTGAAATCAATTTTTCAACAACTGTTGATATTTAAGACTTTCAGTAAAAAATGTCTCAAAACTTTAAATCTGACTTTCTCAAAGTCTTAAATAAAAAAACCCAAACAGTATGAACAAGGAGAGATGGGGGGGGGGGTAGAAAGAGAGCAAGAGTGCATCGGAATAAAAGTACTCAGAAACATGGAAAATAAAGACTGAAGAGAACTTTCTGGGGTTTTATTCCTTCTCTCTCACTCTTTTTTCTCTCTATTTGTATGTTACCATTTCTCTTTCTCTCCCTCTCTCTCCCTCTCTCTCCCTCTCTGTCTCTCTCTTTGTCATTCTCTACCATCAGATTCAGAAGTGCTTTATTGGCTTAAATGTAAATAAATTATACTGTTTCTAAAGCAGATATAGTAACATGATAAACAGATTAAAGAACAATATTAAAGGCCACTTAGTGGTTAGCACTTTTGCCTTACTTATTGCCCATAGGAGTGAGTGTGGGTGTGTGTGGCCCTGTGATAGACTGGCGAACTGTCCAGGCTGTCCTTTCGCCCTTTCAGCTGTAACAATTTCGATCTGCCGCCACCAGAGGTCGCCATCACCTGAATACTAGCAGTATCTTCCAGTATCACATCCGGTTAGCACGCTACTTTAGCCACAGCCTAAAATTGGCACGTTGCAAAATATTGTTTTGCCTATGCAACATACCAAACGTTTTATGTTCTGTCTGCTTTTCTGGTTTTAGATCTCTGCTTGTTTCATGATTTTTCTCATTTTCTGGATATTGTGTACTGACCTTTGCCTGGCCTATGACTACGTTTTTGAACTGCTTCTCTGTATTTAAAAAAACCTTTACCTGCAACATGGATCCCACTTAGAATCTTACTTCACAAAATACTCCGCCTTCTGGGGATCGAGCGGGTTTGGATCACTTACAAGCCACTGTGGAGTATCACGCTCTGCTCTTGAGGTGTTTCAGGCGCAACTCATGTCGCTACAGGCATTACCGCAGCAATCGCCGCTCCCGACTGGACCTGCAACGACTTTATCAATAATATCTTCCGTGATCTCCTCAATGTTTGTGTCATAGTGTATATAGATGATATACTCATTTATTCACATTCTTTCCCCCAGCATATTCTACAGGTTCGCACTGTGCCACAAAGACTGTTAAAAGACAATTTATTTGTCAAAGCGGAGAAGTGTGAGTTCCACCGGGATATTTCTGGGGTACCAGATCAGCTCAGAAGGGGGGTTTCCATGGATAAATACAAGGTGGAAGCAGTTACAGTAGATGCTTCAAACTGTGGGGTAGGGGCCATTCTTTAACAGAGGCGAGGCTCTCTCTCCAAACTACATCCATGTGCGTTCTTCTCATAGAAACTTACCCCAGCAGAACAGAATTATGATGTACAGAACAAAGAACTTCTAGCTATTAAAGAAGCACTGACAGAGTGGAGACATTGGTTGAAGGGGAACACATTTCAGTTGACTTGGTCACCAACCTCCGCTGCTCCAACGGATTCACTGCCATACTCACCATTATTGATCGTTTTCCAAAGCCTGCCATGTGGCTCCCCTCAAGGGCCTGCCTTCAGCTTTGGAGACTGCCATGCAGTTATTTAATCATGTATTCAGGAACTTTGGTATCCCTGAGGATTATTGTATCTGACCGTGGTCCTCAGTTCACGTCATGAGTGTGGGCATAATTCTGCAAGCGTCTAGACATTAATGTCAGCCCCACCTCTGAGTATCACCCACAGTCCAATGGTCAAGCTCCTCAATCAGGAGCTAAAAAAAGGAATTTGAGATCATACTGCTTCCACGAGCAATATCGATGGAGTTAATTTATCTTTTGGGCTTCAATGGGCCTCACCCCTTTTCAATGTGTTCCAGGTTATCAACCGCTCATGTTTCCTTGGTCCCTCCCTCGTATCATATCTCACCATCATTTCATGTCTCTTTGTTAAAACCATATCACTTCAGCCGCACTGCCAGACCCCAGCCTCCAGAACCCCCGGCTCCCATCCAAAAAAAGGGGCCCCAGTGTATCAAGTCCATGAAAAAGGAGGGGGCTCTTAGAGTATCTGGTTGACTTACCATACACATTCATGTTGCTCACTCTAAGCGTCCAGCTCCCTGCCCTTGGGGTCACTGATGTAGAATGCCTGGAGGCGTTATAAGAGAGGGGTATCAATTCCGGTTATGACTACGTTTTTGAACTGCTTCTCTGTATTTAATAAAAGCTTTACCTGCAACATGGATCCCTCTCAGAATTACTTCATAAAGATAAACGCTGGGATAGGCTTCAGCAGATCCTTGTGACCCAGAATTAGGGAATAAGTGGGTATAGAAGATAAATGACTAAATAAAAATGTGTGATGTGAGATGTACATTTATGATGTGTGTGTAACGATTATGTGTGGTGATGGTGTTTGTATTTGTTTGGTGTGCAGTTTGTGTGTGTGTGTGTTGAGATGGATATATCCTATCTCTCTCACTCACATTCTGTCTTCCTGTATGCCATTTTATCTCTTTCTACTTCTCAACCTCTCTCTATCTTTCTTTCTCCCTCTCTTTGTCAATCTGACAGTCACTGTCTGTATCTGTCTGTCAGTCCTTCTCTATCCCTCTCTCTGTCCCACGCATTTTTCGGTTTCCTCTTTTTTTTCCTTGTATCTCTCTCTCTCTTTCACTCTCTCTCTCTCTCTCTCTTTCTGTCCCACGCATTTTTCTGTCTCCTCTTTTTTTTCCTTGTATCTCTCTTTCTCTATCTCACCTTCTCTCTCTTTCTCTCTCTCTCTCTGTCTCTGTCTCTCTTTCTCTCTCTCTCAGTCAGTTTCTCATGTGTCTTTTCTTCAGGATGAAACACAGTGTCTTCTGCCCAAACTTCAGCAGGACATGAATGATATTCAAAACATCATGCATCAGAATCTGATCAAGGCCAGAGAGCGTGAGACAAACCTGGCCGAGCTGGACCAGCGAGCGGACAGACTCTACCAAAGTGTGGGTGGGATTTCAGGAATAATAATAATAATCTCATAATCGACATAAAAAATCTTATAAATAACCTTTTTTTTCTTTCTCTTTTATTTTAGGGTAAATGTTTTGCCAGGAACACCAGGAACCTTCTAATAAATCAGCGATGCAGGACGGCGTGTCCTCGGTGGATTGTTGTGGCGTGTTGTGTAATTTTTTTTCTTATCGTCACCATCATTATAAGCCTCATCATCACTGGGACCTGGAAGTCTAAATAAATACTGAATAATTACTCCTACTGTTCAAACCTTTGTAAAGACATGCAAAAAGATTAATTGGGGGCTGTTTTAATGAAACCATATTTATTTCATTTTAATAATTTTTTTAATGACTTGATTTTATTTTTAATATTTAATCTTTATTTATGCTTTATGTTTAAAAAACTCTTTGTCTTGAAGCTGCTTCATCTGTTTGTTTGTTTTTTGCTGCATTTTAATATAAACACCTCATTTTAAAAAGAAATCCAAAAATTGTGCTTACTTTTAAGTTTTCTTATTTTTTAATTCTAAAAAAAAGTTCCAAGAAAACTATTTATTTTAAACTTTTATTTATTCCAAAAACTTTCTTTATTTTTTTCCATTTCTTTTTTTCATTTTAAAATTAAGAAATCCAAAAAATGTTTCCCCCTTGTGCTTACTTTTATTTTTAGTTTTTTTTGCGTAAAAATTAACTTAAGTCAAAAAATTGTTATTTTAAGTTTCGGTTTCATTTTTAATTCTAAAAAAAAGTTCCAAGAAAACTATTTATTTTAAATTGTTATTCTGAAATTAAAAAAACCCACAAAACTTTATTTCTAACATCATGAGACAAACTGGAGAGACTAGTTTAAGTATGCAAATTTATGCAAAATGAAGCTCATAAATAAATAATAGACAAGATTTCGGATGCAGCCTTCGTGACCTCACATCACTGTCTGTGATGTCACATGATGTCATATGACATCATTATAACGCTCGTGATGCAGTTGTGTGATTCCCCTCTATGTCCTAAATGTGTTTTATGTCACAGAGTATAACTTTGAGCTTTCGTACAGAAAATTCCTAAATTCCGACCGCTTATAAAAGTTATAGCACGTTTTGACACCTCATTGGTGGATCTACGACAAACTAATAAAACAGTATAATAATGAACCCAAACCCCGCTCTTCCGCTACAAATCGAAACTCGACACCGGACGTGACGAAACTGTGTTTCCCAAACAGCTTCTCGTTTATTTAAAGTGCACTAGGGAGGGCGTTACACGCGTGATTTCCGGTGTTTGTAGTGCACTTGTGTAGTGCGTGAGAAGGCGTTTCTGAGCGGGTCGAGTGATGAGGATGATGGTGCAGCGTTAGCTTCGGGTCTAACCAACAACACAGAGCCGGCTTATCCTTTAGAAACGGTCAGAAAATGATTTTTTTTTTTTTTTTAAATAATACTAATTACTATTAATAATTATTAATTTGATATGATTGTAGTCGTTTAACAGTTTATTTGTTAGCCAAGCAGCTAATCTATTTAACTAACTAGCTTGTTTGCTAATTTGCTGTTGCGGACTGTTTGGTGTTTTAGACATATATAATGTCCTCAGAACTGAGTGTGTGTATGTGTGTGTGTGAGAGAGAGAGAGAGAGAGAGAGAGAGAGAGTGTGTGTGTGTGTGTGTGTGTGTGTGTGTGTGTGTGTGTGTGTGTGTGTGTGTGTGTGTGTGAGAGTGAATGAGTAAGTGTAAGTGAATGAGTAAGTGTAAGTGAGTATGTGTGTGAATGAGTAAGTGTAAGTGAGTGTGTGTCCTCAGAACTGTATGGATCTTTTTTTAAAAACTAACCTGTAGGTAGGTAGGTGTGTGTGTGTGTGTGTGTGTCCTCAGAACTGTATGTAAATATTTTTTTTAAACTGACTAGTAGGTGTGTGTTTGTGTGTGAGTGAGTGAGTGACTTCCTTTATAACAAGTATCTGTAAGTCCTCAGATCTGAGCAGCAATATTTTCTCTTTTCAGGGTTGAGCAGTGTGTGTGTGTGTGTGTGTGTGTGTGTGTGTGTGTGTGTGTGTGTGCGCGCGCATCATGAGCTCGTACTTTGATGAACATGACTGTGAGCCCACAGACCCTGAGGAGCAGTACAGACAGAATGCTCTCCTAGAACTGGCCAGGTCACTACACACACCTAATACACACATTATGGCGAAAGTATGTGGACGCTCTGACGTCACTCTGGTGTCTAGAACATAAAGAGAGGGGGTGCACATACTTTTAGTTCCATTGAGTAATATTGTTTAATACAGATGTGTTATTATTCCTCGTAGACGATTCAGTGTGTGTGTGTTTTCTGCAGGTCTCTGATGCAGGGTTTAGATGTGGACTTTGGCTTTGATGTTTCGGAATGGGATCAGCGTCTTCCTCCTCCTGCAGCTAAAACCGTTGTGCAGAGTCTTCCTCGGGTTGTCATATCTCCACAGCAAGCAGGTATCATCATCATCACCACATTATCTACACACCATCAGGATCAACACTACACGCAGGACTGTAACACGTGTCTGAGTTGTGTTTCACTTTGTTGTCTGTGTGTGTGTGTTTGTCTGTGTGTGATCAGATAAAGGGCTGAAGTGTCCTGTGTGCCTGCTGGAGTTTGAGGAGCAGGAGACGGTGCGAGAGATGCCCTGCAAACATCTGTTTCACTCCAGCTGCATCCTGCCCTGGCTGGGGAAGGTGAGAGAGAGAAAGAGAGACAGACAGACTAATATAAATAGAGACGAAAAATTCTCTGAGAGAGAGAGAAACACTCAGTGAAAAAGAGACAGTGCAACAGCTTAGAGGCAGGCAGACAGGCAGACAGACAGACAGACATGGAGACAGAGGGATTCTCAGAAAACCAGAGAGTCAGTCAAGAAAAGACGGAGAGAGAGAGACAGATAGGAGGCAGACAGATAAATAGAGACATAAGGATTCTTAGGGAGCCTCACAGCCAAGAAGAGACGGAGAAAGACAGATTAGAGGCAGACAGAGAAACAGACAGACAAAAGAATTTTCAGAAAGCAAGACATTCAGTCAAGAAGAGACAGAGAAAAACAGATTAGAGGCACGCAAAGAAAGAGACAGACAAATTAACAGTAGATAGAGACAGCAGAAATGTCAGACAGAGAGAAAAAAAAACACAAAAAAGAGAGACAAAGACAGATTAAAGACAGACAGTTGAAGAGAGAGAGAGAGAGACAGACAGAAGTAGTAACTAATAACTGTAGTAACTGTGTTGTTTAATGACATCACTACGCAACTGTGTTTCAGACCAACTCGTGTCCTTTGTGTCGTCTGGAACTGCCAACTGACAACCCTGACTACGAGGAGTTCAAAAAGGACAAAGTGAGTAACCGTTGACCCCCCCCCCCCCCCCCCCCCCCCCCCCCCCCCCCCCCCCCCCCCCCCCCCCCCCCCCCCCCCCCCCCCCCCCCCCCCCCCCCCCCCACCCCCCCCCCCCCCCCCGCCCCCCCCCCCCCCCCTCCCCCCCCCCCCCCCCCCCCCACCCCCCCCCCCCCCCCCCCACCCCCCCCCCCCCCCCCCCCCCCCCCCCCCCCCCCCCCCCCCCCCCCCCCCCCCCCCACACACACACACACACACAGACAGACACAGAGTCATGTCACAGCACCACCCACTGGACAACAAGTACATGACAGTCTTAAAATATCAGCTCTGTGTGTGTATTTGTTCTGATTTAACTTATAAATAAAAATTGAATGATTACTAATAATATAATTGTGTGTGTGTGTGTGTGTGTGTGTGTATGTAGGATCGGAGAAGACAGAGAGAACACCGTCTGGAGGATCTTCATGGGACCATGTATACATGACACACACATTAAATGCAGGGCTTAAGTCATGTGACATGCTGCTGTCTCTCAGATGCAAGTAATCTGGACCAGGTTTATATGAATATTAATATAAATAATGTTAGATTAGCGTTTGTTTAAACACACACACATTTTTCAATTGTCTTGTATTATTTTAGTGTCAAAAGAATTTTTTAAATACAGTAAATTGTGTGAAAAACCTTAAAGTGTCACGTCACAATCCCTGTAATATATTTTTGTGGTTCACTAGCAAAAGATTTAAAGCTAAAAAAAAAAAAAATAAACGGTGTTTTCACAATCGTAGTAAAATAATAAAAGGATTTTAAATTGTACTAAAAATTACCTCAATAATAATAATTTTAGAATAAATCTTATAAATATAAAATGCATTACTAGGAAATGTTATATTTAATTTAAATAAATTTGCAGCACTTTTTAATATTGATTAAAAAAAACCCAAAGGTTAAAATTATACACTTTATATCTAAATTAAAAAAAGGTTTATGGATAAAAAAAAAAAGGACACGTGTTTATTATTTATTTGTCATTCAGATTGTGATCAAACTGACGTATCTGATCAGTGAAGAAATCAAAGCCGTACATTAAAGCACACTTTTTCCTACACAAACCGATTCATTAAATAAAAAATACTTTTTTCACTGGTTTATAGTCCCGATCTGGAATAAGATTCTTTTTTCCTGGCGGTTGTGCGAATAAAAAACATCAAAAGACATCCGGAAAAGTGTAACAGCTCATAAAAAAAAGAAACATAAAAAAAGCACGTTAGGATTTATGGTGACTGTCTAGGAAACATCAATAAAAGAAAAAACAGTTGGCAGGTTATCAGCTGCGAGTTACTCATGATTGTCTGGCAGAATTCTCACTGACGCTTGTTGCAAAATGTTTAGTTTGAGAGGGAAAAAGAATCCTGTAAAAAGTTTTTGGTTATTTGAAAGCTGAGATACTTGAACGCGACCGGTGACGTCTCCTCTGAGCCGCCACTGGAACACTTTCTCCAGCTGATGACGGTTCAGACGCTTAAACCAACGAAAGAAACGAAAGCAATTTTATCTGTACAGTATGGCTGTGTGGGGTTTGGTTAAAACTGCTGTCGTTATAAAACATCTGGAAACAAAAAGTCTTGTTTCATTACACGTAAACAAACATTTTAAAGCGCAGATTAAATTACCTGCCTGATATTAGTAGCTTGAAATCTTATTACTGTATTAAATTATACAGCAGCACCTGATTGGTCGGATGGTGTTAAGTCATTTCCTTCAACAGTAGTGCAGGTTTATATCAACGCGCTTATTTAATCTCGTCGTTTCTATAGCAACGGCGCGTTTACAGGGACCTATAGGATCAGTGTAATCATTGATATAACAATGTTTTGTCACCATATCAATGTAAGCGTAAAAAAAATCTTTTTGTTTGATTGGATAGACAGAGATACAGTTAAGGATCAACACCTCGGTTATCATCCAGATCAGGCTGCTGGCTCTCAGAACTGAGAACGAGATGTGAAAGAACACAAACAAAAGTTTATCCAGCAAACAATTGTTCAGAACGCAACGAAAAGAAAAGTTGAGAGAGAGACGAAAAACACTTTGGTTTACTGAGGCGACACTAACAAAAGATTAAGGCCACAAAACCTTCCCAGGATCCAGCCTGGACGCTGAGACACTGACTCGCTGTAATTCACGGCAGACGGCTAAACGGACCACGTTGATTAGCGCTTAGCTCGTTTAACATTAGCTTTGGTAGACGGAACCAATACGACAGACATGGCAACAGAATGAAGCGTTTAAAAAAAAAATTCATTCTATGGTATAAAGTGTGTGTAAATGGGCAGATATGCTAGAATGAATGGCTTTGAAAGATGAAACGAAAAAATAACAGGCATCAAGATGACAAAACGTTAGATATTACGTACATATATATAGAAATGTATATATATATATTAAACCAAGCATAAATATTCTGGGCAGTGATTACTAACCATCCGTGATGTGCAACTACTTGATTGTTGGTGTGTGAGTTCTAAGCGCATGTTCGAGTGCATATCGAGTTGCGACGGACCTCAATGAATAAATGTCAAAACATGACTCATGCGTGACGTGCAGCAGCAGGCAGCTCTGGGCCACTACGGGAAGATCGGGCCCTTGTGCTTTTAAAAAAACTTCCTCAGTGTGAGGGTGTTTGTGTGTGTGTGTGGGACCAGACCTTCCTTTTTAGTGGAGTGTGTGAAGCAGAGAATGACGTGAAGATTACTTTCATAGAGGGATTCGGATTTGCACTGCACTACGGAGGAGTGTTTCGGTGGAAAGGGCGGAGCCTTATTTAGGCCACACCTCCTGTACTGCTAACTGGTAAATGTATAGTAATTTTTGTGTTTTTTTTTTTTTTACAGATTAATCATCTAGTGTGATCCAGTGGAGATCAAACAGCGTGAAAATGAGATCGAGTTGATTATCAAAGACTAAAAACGTTGAGATAAAACATGTTCAAAGATGTCTCTAGTATCGGATGTAAACTGTGCAGTGCAAGGAATTCTGGGAGTTACAGAAAGTAGTTCAAGGCAGCAGCGTGTGTGCGTGTGTGTGTGTGTGTGGTTTTAGTTAAAGCATAGCTCTGTTCTCCAGCATGCAGTTCAGCTGTGTCGACGTGGTGCTGCTCCTGCCCGGCGTCTTCAACTCCCGGGAAGCTCTGCTCCCCAGGGGGAGGTTCCTATGCAGCCCAGCCATTAGGGTGTCTCTGGTGACAGAACCAAACTCATAGGTGAAGGTGCCGTAGAAGACGAGGATAAGGACGGTGAAGATCCACTCGCAGATGGCGGCGGCGTGCTGCAGGACGAAGCTCTCGTGGATAAAAAAGACGCCGCCTGATTGCCACGGTTAAGGAAAGACACTTTTTATTATAATAATAATAATAATAATAATATGATCGTGTGACTATTTAATTCCAGTAATATATAAAACTAAATTTTTGAATTATATTTTCATTTATATTTTACATCATTTATAAATCATTTATTATACTATCTAATTATTTTCATTTAGTAATTACTAAAAAAGGAATGGAAGATGAAAGGATACTGAGGACGAGTGCGATCAGAGAGACGCTGGACAGCACCACCCTCACGTGAGCCATCAGGTAATCGAGAGGCGTGACGGCGGCGCGGTACGTCAACACGCACTGCAGACACACGAACAGCATGCCGGCGGGAAAGGCCACGCCTGCGCCCACGTAGTGCAGAGTCTTAGCATGGTCCACCTGCAGGGACACACGTGTTTCTCAGACTAGACTTGGTGCATGACGGATTACAGATTTTAATGTTAGTTTATGTTACACACCTGGAAGTTTCCCACCATGACGAGTCCCACGGCGTTGGTGAAGCCGGATATCAAACCGCTCGTGTTGGTCCAGCAATGATGACTGTGCTCGATGAGCTGAGCGTAGCGCAGCAGACACACCATCACCACTGTACACAGCAACAGAGGTCAAAGATCAAAACAAGGTGCTGTTGCAAGAAAAGTTTAAGCCCTGTTTTGAATTTCAAAGTCTAGACAAATGAAGCATTCTCTCGGTGTTCTCTGCAAAACTGCAGCCGCTTTCGTGCAGAGAGGGTGTGTGTGCGCGCGCACGTTTTGCATCGTTCCCTATTTCCATTAGCAGCGAATCTCTCAGCACTTTACCTTCTCCCAAACCCATTCTCCTCCACATTTAAGTTTACTGTGTGTGTGTGTGTGTGTGTGTGTGTGTGTGTGTGTGTGTGTGTGTGTGTGTGTGTGTGTGATGAGGCAGCACTCTTACCCATAAACGCTCCCACATTGCCGATGAGGCTAAACAGACAGCTCTCTGGAGGAAATGAGCCGCATTTACTGCAACAAAAAACACAAGGAAGAACACCATCAACACACATTCAGACACTCCTCCATCTGTCCACACACAAATTCACACCTCCTTCTGTCTGGCCACACACACACACACACACACCTTCTTCTGTCAACACATTCCATCACTTGTCCTTTCATCTAATTCATACACTTAATGATCTGCCATCATTTCATTCATTTATTCATCTCTGCACATTATGACTCCATCTTCCTATCCTTATTCCATTCCTTTATCCATCCATCCATCCATCCACTCCTCTTTCCTTCCATCCATCCACTCCTCCTCCCATCCACTCCTCCTTCCTTCCTTCCATCCATCCACCCACTTTTCCTTCCACCCTTTCTTTCACCCATCCATCCACTCTTCTTTTTATCCATCCATCCATCCATCCATCCATCCGCTCTCTTTCTTCCACCCACCCACCCATCCATCCATCCATCCATCCATCCACTCTCTTTCTTCCACCCATCCATCCATCCATCCATCCATCCATCCATCCATCCATCTCTTTCTTCCACCCACCATCCATCCATCCATCCATCCATCCATCCATCCACTCTTCCCTTTATACATACATCCATCCACTCTTCCTTCCACCATCCACTCTTCCTTTTATCCTTTCATCCATCCACTCACTCTTCCTTCCATTCATCGATCCATCTATTCTTCCTTCCATCCATCCATCCATCCATCCATCCACTTTTCCTTCCATCCATCCACTTTCTTCCTTCCATCCACTCATTCTTCCTTCCATCCACCCACTTTTACATCCTTTCATCCACCCACTTTTCCTTTCACCATTCCTTCCTTCCATCCATCCATCCATCCATCCACCCTTTTCTATCCGTCTGTCCACCCACTTTTCCTTCCATCCGTCCACCCACTTTTCCTTCCATCCGTCCACCCACTTTTCCTTCCATCCGTCCATCCACTTTTCCTTCCATCCGTCCATCCACTTTTCCTTCCATCCGTCCATCCACTTTTCCTTCCCTCCACTCTTCCACCTATCATCTCCACCCGTCTGTCTGATTATCTATTTTCTGTTTACTTTAGTGTCAGTTAGATTGGAATTCTGGCTTGTGTCTCCTCTTAAATTATTTAGACAGCCTCAGCTCAGCACTTTGCAGTTCTCTCAGTGTGTGTGTGTATGTATGTACCTGATAAGTGGGATGTCCTGGATGGTGCAGCAAGTTTTAGGAAAGCCTGGCTCAGCCTTCTGCTCGGAACACGTCTCGTTGTATGACCTTTAACAAATAACAAGAATCATCGTAAATCAGGCAATAGAAAAGAACATGGAGAGGAAATGTTTAAAGGTGTGTAAGAAAACTCACCAGTTCTCCACAGGACACACATGGTGGTTCATCACGGCCATTGCATAACTATCAACACAGAAACATAGAGAGAAAGAAAAGGAGATTTGAGATGGGTGACCATGTGCGCACACACATCTGGCTTGAACAGCAGCTTGGACATTTCCACACTCACACAATCCATATCCCGGTGATGGAGAAAGCGGCCAGGCTGACGGGCAGGATGATCCACGCAGTCATGAGGCTAACTCTCACTCCTGCTCATCAGAGGGACAGAGGCGGCGGGTAACAAGGGGGTGGAAAAGGGTGAGGGGAGGAAGAGAGGATGCTGACGGACCAGGACGTGCAGAAGTCGGACATGAGAGGAAGACTGAGACGTGGCGCTGCTTTCGACTCACCACCGGGTCCGAGGTGGAGGAAAATCTGTTAGGGATTTTTATTAAAACAAGAATTATTAACAAAAGTTTAGAAACTACACAATGTGGAGATAAAAACTAATCAATTTGCAACAACAACAACAACAGAAATGGACTTCAGGCATCATGCAAATATTTCAGACAGGTGAACAAAAACTCCACAAGCCGGTTAGTTCTTATTCCCCAACCGTATTCCGACAAATCCCACCCCTGGTCCACGATTGGCCACTAAGATCCCTCGTTCTATAACACAATTGGCTAGTTTTAAGCACGTTCGGCGACGACGTGCTGTTAGCCAGTCACAGCGCAGCACCCGAAGCGGGTAGGAAAACAACTCGTAATACAAACGAAGTAAATAAGTTTACTAAAGATGCTTGAGGTTCAGTTTTACAGCAGTGTTTTAGGTTAATTATTTATTGCAGTTATTTGTACTAGGAGATATAAAACACTTCCGGCATTCCGTCCCACGGTTGGCTAAAATTAACTATAAATGTCTAATTACCAAACTTATTTAATAGTGACGCTGATATTAAAACCGTCTTTAATAATAATACCGGGATAAATTGACGGTAGTAGTGTAATAGTTTTTAGCCGGAAATCAGTGCGCTTACCTGCCAGCTACGGTCGCTAGCCTGCTACAGTAAAGAATTAGCCGATTAGCTTCTCTATTTCCTCACTTTAACACTCCTTTACGAGCAAACAGCATCCGTTTTTCAAATTGCCGTAACACACTGATTAAAATGACCAATGTTCTAAACATACCTTACGGGCGGTTATTCTTTTGGTCCGAACCTAAACAACCTTGTGGTGTTGCTTTAAAGCTAACGCCTACGTCTGTCTTGTTTGAGCCATTCGCTTAGCCTTGTGGTAACTGTAGTTCTCCGCGCCGCCACTTGCGTTCAATAAAAACGAAGATGGCTGAACGAAGGACGACGTTACCCATAATGCAACGGTTTCGCCCAACAAGGTTAGTTACAAAAGCACAGCGCACACCAGCGGAGCAGTAGCCATAACACTTTTAATATGAAAAAAACCCCAAAAGCGTACAATTGTGTTATAATAAGTGTAATTAAAAGTATATCCTTAAAAAATAAATGCATAATATTTTTATTGCTTGTTTAATATATTAACCGTAAAAATTGTTTTTTAATACATTTATATATTTTAATTTCTCCACTTTAAAACTGATAAGGAAAAAAAAATATTCTTACCTTTTCGATATTTCATGTTTGCTTTCGGAGTCTTTGTTGTTGTTTTTTTAATTAACACGTGATTATTAAGTGTCTTAATGACGCACATTCAAATAACTGTAAATCAGCACGAATACAAACTTTAAAGTCCTAAAGAAAAAGCTGTAAACAACTCAGCTGGGATCTACACTTTTTGCGCAAATGAATATGACTGACATGTAAAGCAGCCAATCCCAGTTAGAGGTGGTCAAACCTTCTCGGGTAGTGGTCAAAACTTCTGCAGAAGTGATTGGGATTGGTCAAATCCGGGCCAGCCCAGGCTCTATTGGAATACCCCCCCCACACACACACACACATATCCTATCACACCCCCACCCCACCCAGAAAATTTACTATAACTGTAGAATATAAACACGGAACAAATACATCAATAAGCATTATAATAAGCATTAAGCATAAGTTCTAAATAAAATGTGATAACAAATTTGACTAAAAGTCACTAGAAGAATCACAACAGTGAAACAACAAAAAAGTGCACTTTCAGTACTAAAACTATTTTTTGCTTAATATATGGATGTAAAAACACAACATTCAGAAGATAGTCAAACCCTCTACATAAAAATTATGATTGGGCAAACATTTCAAAGGGGTAAGTACGATTGTTTAAATCTTCTACAGGAATAAATGGGATTGGTCAAACCTAAGGATGATTGATTATTGATGATTGATTAGTTTTAAACCTAAAATAGTGAGTGGAGAAGTAATTGAGATTGGTCAAACCTCCAACAGGAGTGATTGGGACCAGTCAAACCTCCAACAGGAGTGATTGTGACCGGTCAAACCTTTAACATGTGTGATTAGGACTATTCAAACTTTCAACAGAAGTGATTTGGACCAGTCAAACCCCCAACAGGAGTGATTTGGACCGGTCAAACATTCAACAGGAGTGATTGGGACCGGTCAAACCTTCAACAGGAGTAATTGGGAACCTGTCAAACCTTCAACAGGAGTGATTGGGACTGGTCAAACCTTCCAACAGGAGTAATTGGACTGTCAAACCTTCAACAGGAGTGATTGGGACTGGTCAAACCTCCAACAGGAGTGATTGGGACTGGTCAAACCTTCAACAGGAGTGATTGGGACTGGTCAAACCTCCAACAGGAGTGATTGGGACTGGTCCAAAGGAGTGATTCCAACCAGGAGTGATTGGGACTGGTCAAACCTTGATTGGACAACAGGAGTGATTGGGACTGGTCAAACCTCCAACAGGATGAATTGGGACTGGTCAAACCTCCAACAGGAGTGATTGGGGACTGGTCAAAACCTCCAACAGGAGTGATTGGGACTGGTCAAACCTCCAACAGGAGTGATTGGGACTGGTCAAACCTTCAACAGGAGTGATTGGGACTGGTCAAACCTCCAACAGGAGTGATTGGGACTGGTCAAACCTCCAACAGGAGTGGGGACTGGTCAAACCTTCAAACAGGAGGATTGCTGGTCAAACCTCCAACAGGAGTGATTGGAACCTGTCAAACCTTCAACAGGAGTGATTGGGACTGGTCAAACCTCCAACAGGAGTGATTGGGACTGGTCAAACCTTCAACAGGAGTGATTGGGACTGGTCAAACCTCCAACAGGAGTGATTGGGACTGGTCAAACAGGAACCTCCAACAGGAGTGATTGGGACTGGTCAAACCTCCAACAGGAGTGATTGGGACTGGTCAAACCTCCAACAGGAGTGATTGGGACTGGTCAAACCTTCAACAGGAGTAATTGGGACTGGTCAAACCTCCAACAGGAGGAGTAATTGGGAAAACTGGTCAAACCTTCAACAGGAGTGATTGGGAACTGGTCAAACCTCAAACCTCCAACAGGAGTGATTGGGACTGGTCAAACCTTCAACAGGAGGTTCAACAGGAGTGATTGGGACTGGTCAAACTCCAACATCCAAACAGGAGTGATTGGGACTGGTCAAACCTCCAACAGGAGTGATTGGGACTGGTCAAACCTCCAACAAACCTCCAACAGAGTGATTGGGACTGGTCAAACCTCCAACAGGTGATTGGGAATGTCAAACCTTCCAACAGGAGTGATTGGGACTGGTCAAACCTTCAACAGGAGTGATTGGGACTGGTCAAACCTCCAACAGGAGTGATTGGGACTGGTCAAACCTCTAACAGGAGTGATTGGGACTGGTCAAACCTCTAACAGGAGTGATTGGGACTGGTCAAACCTCTAACAGGAGTGATTAGAACCTGTCAAACCTCCAATAGGAGTGATCAAGACCGGTCAAACCTCTAACAGGAGTGATTGGAACCTGTCAAACCTCCAACAGGAGTGATCAAGACCGGTCAAACCTCCAACAGGAGTGATTGAAACCTGTCAAACCTTCAACAGGAGTAAAATGATTGGTCATACCAGGGGTGGTTGGGATTGGTCAAGCCCTTTATGGAAATGATCAGAATTGGTCAGACCTTCTTTGAGGTGTAATTGGGATCGGTTAAACCCGCTACAGAATCTATAAAGATTGGTGAAATCTTCTAAAGGAGTAATTGGAATTGGTCAGACCTTCTTTAGGAGTTGGGATTGGTCAAAACCTTTGCAGGAATACTTGGAAATGGTCAAACGATCTGCAATTTATCAGGATTGGTCAAAATGTTTTGGAAGTGAAGAGGAACGGTCAAATCTTCCACAATAATACGAAAAACAAAAAAACCCAAACAAGGTGGACTGTAACAAATTATGCTCAACATTCAGAGAACACTCAATTTGTAGAGTTCTGGAGGTTGAAATAAGGTTTATTTTGTTAATCTTTATACAGTGCTTTCAAAAAGTATTCATGCCACTTAAAATTTTTCACATTTTGTCACCTTACAACCACAGTCGTAAATGTTTTTTATATGCAACAGACCAACACAAAATAGCACATAATTGTGAAGTAAAAGGAAAATTATACATGTTTTTATTAAATTTTAAACACATAAAAATCTGAAAAGTGTCGTGTGCATTTGTATTCAACCCCCTGTACTCTGATACCCCTAAATAAAATTCAGTGCAATCAATTGCCTTTAGAAGTCATCCGATCAGTCATCTGTGTGTAATTTAGTCTTAGTATAAATACACCTGTTCTGTAAAGGCCTCAGTGGTTTGTTAGAGAACACTAGTGAACAAACAGCTTCATGAAAGAACTCACTAGACGGGTCAGGGATAAAGTTGTAGAAAAGTTATTTACAGCAGGGTTGGATTATAAAAAAAATATCCCAAAGCTAGTTAGAGTTGATGGAAAGATAGATGGTGCTAAATACAGGGCAATTCTGGAAGAAAACTACAGAAATGTCAGTCTTTAGATGTGCAAAGCTGGTGGAGACATACCCCAAAAGACTTGCAGCTGTAATTGCAGCCAAAGGTGGCGCTACAAAGTATAGCGCGGGGGGGCTGAGTACAAATGCACACCACACTTTTCAGGTTTTTATTTGATTAAATTATTTATATATATATTTAATTATGTGCTACTTTGTGATGGTCGATTACATAAAATCTCAAGAAAATACATTTAGGTTTGTGGTTGTAGGGTGACAAAACGTGAAAAATTTCAAGGGGCATGAATACTTTTTCAAGGCACTGTACATAAGGTGGAGTTCCTGAGTTGTGCTACACACGAGTTAAAATAAACAGTTAATTCTACAAGTTACTAATAAAACTGAATTTCTAATTAAACTAAACTTCTTTGGTATGTAGTCTTTTTAAGAATTTTTAATGTCACAAGCCTCACATGATTACTAATAAATAGTATTCTTTTCTTAAAAAATGGCTAAAAACAACATTCACAACAATGTCAAAGTCATGCAACTATGCAGAAAACATTCCTGGAAATGAAAAAAAAAATCCCCCTTTTCCAACATTAGTAGGAAAATCGTCTGAGAGTAAAATGTAAGTTAATAAAGAAAGGCACGAATGGCGTGTGGAGCGGGATGAGGGCGCTCAGTCCTGCAGCTTGAATTGGAAGGATCGCAAGCTCCATTGGGTGAGGTCGCAGTTAAGCATGGTGCGCTCGGTGAAGCTGACGTTGTCCTCACTGTCGATAAGGATGATGGTGTTCGTTCTGAAAGTGAAAAGGGAATGCAGTGTAAACAGACTTGTTTCACACCTTGGTTAAATTCTTAATGTTTACACAAGGAGTCTCCAACCTGGTGCCGTAACCCGGGCCACGTACACACACAGCAGACAGAGCTTTAAGCCAGTCTTTGGAGTAGCCTTCACCTTGACTCTCCTGCATGGGGTCAGGTGTGTTTCTAAGAGTAAGAGAGAGGGAAAAGGGGGGTGTTTAACACACACCTACATCAGTATGTCATCTCCAAACTGTTCTAATATTTCTTTACTGGAACCGAGACACCCAAACACCGTTCCAGCATGGCAATGCCCCTGTGCTCAAACCCCCTGAGGTCCATAAAGAAATGGTGTGTTCAAGTTGGAATGGAAGAACTTGAGAGTCCTGACTGCACTGAACACCTTTGGAATAAACTGGAACACCGACCGCGTCCCAGATCTCCTCACCTCAACTTTAGTGTCTGATCTCACTAATATTATTGTGAACAAAAGATAAAATTCCCACAGTCACAATCCACAATCTGGTAGATGTGATGGACAGGCTATAGGGAGAATTTTGCAGGAATGGGCAATCCATGTTCCTTGAGTTTCCTGTGTTTTCCAACTATCCTTCCCTAACCACTGTGCTACCACCTCATTAGTAAAAGGATTTTTTTCTGGGGCTCAGCAGTGACCGCTTGGTGGTCCTGGAAATTGAACTCACAATCTTCCGATTAGCATTTGAAGGCCTTAACCAGTAAGCTAACACTTTCGCACTGCAATTACCTGAATCAGTTATTGGTCAGATGTGTTTAATTAAACAAAGGCTAAAAGATGCCTATTCACTTTGTTGTCTCCTACTCCATCCTCATCTGGAATAGTATCTTCCAGCTTCTGATTGACCGAACACACTTGATCCAGGTAATCAGCAGTAGGTATGCAAGGGATAATGGGAAAACAAGGAGGACAAAGAATCTCGATGTTACTGCCCAATTCTGGTATTTAATACATCCTACATGTAAGTTGTTTGGCATATTAAATAATATGGAAGTAGATAATATATAACCTTGGTACGACTCAGTCAATGGTGGTGGTCGGTTATTTTCCCGCAGAAATCATTGCATTGAATATGCGTGAAGTAAAGCTCATTATCTCAAAGGCACTCGAAGCAGCAGGGACTCAGGGTTCGTATTAGTTAAGAATAATGAGAACGACAATCACAAGGTCTCATGAATAAAATCAATTGGCGTTCATGGCGCTTTGTTGCCACAACAATGCATCCGAGCGCTCGCCTTTCGAGATGAAGCCCAAGCATGAAAAGATGAAATGAAAGTGAGTTCCGCAAAATTGCTGCTCATAATTCTAAGAATTGTCATTAGGAGTCTCTGAGAAACTTCCTAGAATTTTTTTTTATTGCTGCTGCAAAAACAGCAACAAAATCAATCGTTGTGTCAGGGCATAGCGAAGGAGCGCAAGCTTCCTGAATAATACACACATACACACACACATCTCATCAACATTCAATTTTCTCCATCCAGTCCACGACAAACATGGAGTCAACACTCCAGCAGCTTGCAAGCGTCAGGGTTTGTCGAGTGATAATGAGGTGCAGACTGACAGACAGACCCGTGTGTGTGTGTGTTTAAGTGAATAAAAGGACAGAGTGAGTAAAATTTGTTTTGCTAAGGTAATAATAAAACTACTCTGGTTAAAAGTTTTCTACTCTTTCCTGGATGTCACCTCCAGATATAAGAGATTAAAATGAACTATTTGTGGAATAGAAGAATGAGAGACAGACAGAAAGAGAGAGATGTGAGGGTGTAAAAAGATTTTAGGAACTTCGTTGTGTCAAAATGTGACAAATGCAATAGTGTCAATCTTTTAAAGTCAGTGTGTGCGAGAGCTCAGTAAGGGGTGTATGGTGCTCATTTGTTCATTAGATGTTTCCCATAATTATATAGACAGTTTAAGGCAGACAGATGGTCAGACGGAAAGTCAGACAAATGATCAACCAGTCAGACAGATAGTCGGCTGCCAAACAAGCAGGCAGACAGATAAGCAATTTGTGAGACAGACAGTCTGGTGGTTAGAAAGACAGCCAGTTAGACAGACCAGCAGGCAGTCAGACAGACACATAGACAGTGAGACAGATGAAGAATTCGGCGATCAGACAGACAGTCAGTTCCTCACAGTTCCTCATCATTGAGAACTTGCAGCAGTTCTCGGACAAGGCCTTCAGGGGGCAGTGTTTTATCCAGCACACTGCTGAAACGCTGTTTACCGCGTTGCATCTTCCTCCAGGGGGTATCCAACAGAGAGTTACTGAGACTGTAGATTCCTGCTGAAACACACACAACACCACACACACACACACACACACACACACACACATAGTACTTGTTGTTTACACACTTGTATTTCTTAGCTTAATGCATTTCTGTCAAAGACAACATGTGTGTAGACTAACACACATGATTTACACCAATACACTTAAATTAAGTGTTGCATTAGGATTCAAGGTGTGCGTGTGTGCGCCCATGGAGAAACAGAACAAACCCGCTTTAAGGTGAACAGGTTCCGGATTGCCCCTGTTTCCATAGTAACACATCGTGTCCTCGTTGGCTCTGCATTGTGCGACACAAAGAGATATAAAACAATTAGTGAACACTAAAAACACAAATTAGCGCCTGGAACAGCGTGCTGGAACTGTTCCGATAGAGCCGGAACACACAGCTGAGTGACACATGGTGACAACGGTTGCTAACGTGATAATCAGCATCTGCACTGATAATGAAACACACTGAGGGAGCTTCCTCTGAGGGGGGTAGATTACAGTGATTCGTTAGCTAAACTAAAAGTCTGGAATGTTTCAGTGATTCAAATGAATCGATTCAGCATGTGGACTTCTAAATGATTCCTGTCCATTTTCCTGAAATGTTTTGACTAGTTGATTTTCACTGTTGCCAGATTGAAACTTTGATTATTTAACATTTTAAGTCTTGATAGAAAATTAATAAAATATAAAAACAAGGGTTTAAAAACACAACATTTATATCTGCAACATTTGGCAGACATTTGGCAACATTCGGGGGTTAAGGGCCTTGTTTAGGGGCCCAGCGGTGGAGCAATTTGGCAGTACTGGGAATCGTACCCATATCTTCCAATTAGCAGTTCAACATCTCAGCCACTGAGCTACCACCTCCCTACTTCATAAATTATAAGTTGGAAACAAAGGTTGTGTAGAAAATTGTATTTCAAAAATGTATTCAAATGCTTTTACCTCATTTATCCGCATATTTTATTAAATTAATCCAATGAATGTTTATTGCCATTATTAGCTCGACTGGCATTTCAGGGCAAAACAGATACAAAAAAAAATTAAAAAACAGTTTATAATTAACAAATTTCTATAAAAAACAGGTACTATATAATATATACGGATATATAAAATATAATATGCAATGTGGGGTCTAAAAAAATGTGGGGTCTAAAAAAGTTTTTTTTTTTATTAATTTATTTTTGTTAAGAACTCTACAATTTTAGATGGATGCACATTTGAAAACAAAGTTCCCCCCGATAAAAAGCGTTCAATGTCTCATGACGTGTTTTACTGTTAGGTTTTCATTACAGTACTGATATTTTGAGACTTCTCCTTTAAGTTAGTGTCCATGGGTAAAGTCTAGTGTTATTTAAAAGAATAAATAGATTTTTTTCCCTACTATAGGATGGATGTTGAAGAGTTTGTTATTCAGGCAATGATCCCATTCTGCTTGCCATTTCTTGGTTTCAGGTCTGAAGGTGGGATTTGGCACTCTTTAATTCCTCCTGTAAGAGCTGTTCTGGCGACTTTCTCTGCTTGCTGATTTCCAGGTATTCCAGCATGTCCTGGGATCCGGCAGAAAACTATACTGTAGAAGTTTCTCTGTAGTTCACTTACTTTATTCGAGACTTCAGTAATAATGAGATGCTCCAGTTTAAAGGATTTGTAAGGTTGTGTGCAGGATTTTGAGTCGATTGTGTTCGATTAGTTCCAGAGCCAACGATAAAGCCTGTGCTTCAGCTGTAAAAACTGAGCTTTGTTCTGGAATACGGATGCCATACTGTAACTGCCCCATGACTATTGCTGCAGAAGCATAACTGTCCATTTTCGATCCATCTGCATATATAGAATTATGGGAGAGGTTTCCTATGTCGGCGACTTGTTGCTGATATATAGATTAAATTAATCAAAGTGAAATATGTTTCTAAAATCAGCAAATACAATATCAGTTGTGGAAAACATACATTTTAAAATTTTTAACTCATATTTTATTGATTTATTTGTTTACAATCCTTAAAGACTTTTAGGATTTTAAATACAGACTCAAGCTAATCAAGGGAGAAGGTCGTTCTCTGTGTGGAGTGAACTCAGAAATGTTCTTTTCTCCTGTGTTTAAGACATTTTCCAGATGTTTTTTCAACAGTGGAAACACTGGATCAGTGCCCAAATGATTCCGTGCCTAATTTCATCAGTTCATCTGAATCAGTTGTCCTTAATGAATTATTGCAACTGATTCCTTTGTTACACTCAACAACACTTTATCCACCGAATACCCCATTACCAACAATCACCGCTTCCAAATCTAAAACCTGACTGCAACAAAAAGCTCCAAAAACCCTGGAAGGACACGGTGTGCTGGAAGGAAGAGCGATGGAGCTGAATTCTAAACAGGCTTCTTCTTAAAGTCCATCCAGTTCCAGGAAGAGCAGAGAGAGCAGGTGGCCAGATCAATGGATCGGACCTTCCAGATCAGACATAATCACTTCTTTTATAGCTTCATCCCACAGCACAGAAAGATAAAAACTCAGATGATCTCTGCCCCCTCCTCAGGAAGCTCCGCCCACAGGATGTCTGTAACGTGACATATATCCTGGACAGGAAGTCTCCACTAAGTACACTTAAGATCATGATTTCTATTTTTAATCCTGTTTTATATATATCTTTCAGGTTATTCAATCCGAGACGGAACTAATGACCTGGTGTACCTGAATTCAGCAGTGAGGAGGTTAAAACCGTTGTACAGCTGACCCTCGGACGCCACTTTGCGCAGGTAGGAGAAGCTGTCCACGTTCTCCATCATGTAATTCGACACCAGGAAACCTTAAAAAACAACAAGAAAACCAATATAAACCGGCTGTTAGATGTCCAGGATAAGGATTGACCGATAATCAGTTTTACTGATGTTTTCCTGATACTTAATCTTTTTTTTTATTTTCAGATATCATTTTTTATATTGGATCCACTGATATGTGCCACCATCTTGTGGCTGTTTTGATCACTGTGTTTTAACTGGGAGACTAAACCACACTAAAGCAGCAAAGTGTTTTATATTCTGTCTGGTGGTTAAAAATATTTTTTAGTTTGTTAGAAATATTCGTTTGTCCTTTATCAATTAAAGACTTTTTAAAAATTATCATCTTAAATTTTTAGACTTAATGTTTGATGACGGGAAAAGAAGTTATTTTGTTGTTATTAGATAAAAAACAGAAATAAAACAATCCATAAATATTGTTTTCTATATCAGTTATACTCATTTTATAAATTATACTTTTAATAAACAACTAATTTTTATAAATTAGTGACAATTTGTTACCCCAATTTAAAATAAAAATTAATAAATAAAGTCTTCATATATTATATATATATATAAATTTTATATATAATGTCTTTATATATAAAATTTATTTTAAAAAAAAATTTAAAAAAGTAAACTTATATAATATTTAATTTATATATTTGTATAACAATCTTTTGTTTTTACTGGGTCAAAAACAGAGGAATAATGAATCAATGTCAATTATCGATAGTATTATTGTTAAAATAATAATAATAAATGGATAATCGATCAATCTTTAGTCCAGGATGGAACAATAACGCTTTCGTATGTGTGTAAGTGTGTTTAAATAGGAGGTCAGATCTGCAGCTAATCTGATTATTTTTAACAGTGAGCGTCCCACCTCTCCCCAGAGCGTCCGGGTTGTTCTTATGCTCCAGGAAATTAGTCAGTGCTGTCAGTTTGCCTCGTTTACTGATACCCAGCCAGGTGCCACCTTCCTTTCCTTCTTCCATATCTACACCTGAGGACACACACAACTTATTTATTTTATAACAAGTGTAAATTGTAAAAAAAAGTATCATCATCCAACAGAGCAAAATATGAGCTAATTCATCATGTAATGCTTCTTTTTTTACATTACAAATATTTTTAAACAAGATTTTTAACAAGTATATATAAAAAAAAAGTGTTTCAATTTTTTTTATTCTGCATCTTCATTTATCCATCTTCTATACCAGATTATTTCCCAATTCAGGGTCAGGGGGATCTGCTTGAGTCCCAGCCGTCTCTGAAAGGGCAAAAAAGGCAGGAGCGGGACAGGTCGCCAGTCCATCACAGGGCCACATACACACTTACACCTACTCCTATGAGCAATTTAGAATCACCAAACAACCTAACAGACATGTTTTTGGACTGTGGAAGGAAACTGGAGGACCCGAGTAAATCTAAGCACGGGAATCGAACCAGGGCCTTTTTGCTGCGAGGCAACTGTGCTACAGGAAAATATAAAATGACTTTTGTTTGTCAAAAGAATCATTTCTTAAACTGAAGGTTGTACCTTTCTGTGTATGAGATTGTTAAAAATTACAGCAAAATACGATTTCCGGTGTGTTTATTTTCGAGTGTACGGCTGTAAGACTGGAACTTTCTTTGGACGGCGAGTCGAATAAGATCTGTGTGTCTTTAAGTAACTTTTAGAATCTGCCGTGACAGCATATGCATTAGATCTTTTTCGCCTAAGAATCCTGGTGTCTGCCGTCGGTCTTAATCAACATTCATGCCATCGTTTCTCCTGCAGCAAGATAACACACTCCCCTTCCTCCCCCTCCCTGCACTTCATTTTCATCACCTCGTGTAAAAGCACTGGTCAATTAAGAGCCCTTGTTGGTCACTGACCCTGTGATTAGCCGCACAAACAGATGCGAGTAAACTCTCTCTCTCGCTCGCTCTCCGCTCACTGACCCTCACTGCGGTCAGGAAATGATGATAAACAGATGTTTATGGTTGTGACTATGGACAGGCATGATTATTCGATGATGGATAATTGATCATTAAGAATTTTTTGATAGTAATAAATTGAATAGATTGATGCTGTGTGTTAATGTTCTAGACTTTTGGAAAGTAAATAAAGTAAAAAGAGAGAGAGAGACTAATAGAGAGAAAGGGAAAGAACACGGACAGCTGTGTAAGTGTGTGTGTGTGTGTGTGTGTTTCAGTAGTCACGATGAAGGCTAAGCAAAGTTCAGACCCTCCAGGCTTTCACAATGCCTGAGCACAACTTTTAACACAAATTCGACCAATCCCTGTGCATTCTGCATCACTGTACCACTTTATCTAATCATATGGACTTTTTTTTTGTTTTGCAAAATTGACCAATCATTGTAAAGCCCTGCACACACCGCGGAATGACTTTGGCCTCGTCTAAAATCGCATACTTCCATACCGTATAGTACGTGACGTGAGTAGTATGTCAGAATCTAGAGTCTTTACTATCCCATGAGGCATGAGGAGAGACAATTCGTCATATCCGGCAGTGGCGGAACACGCCAATATTGCCTTTTAATGTTCGTTGTGGTTTAATTGCACTTGTTTAACATCATTCAAGTTAAACATGATCCAACTTAAAATTTGCACTGCTGTAATGTCGTACATCACGTAAAACTGCATCCACCATGTTAATATTATGTCCAAATTTCATTCATACTACCCGGAATCATACTATATAGAACATACTTTATTAAACAGGAAGTGTACACTAACTTAAATGTAGTATCTACTTAAGTGGTATGCGATATCAGAAGTCATTTAACCCACTTGCTGATTTTTAAAGATTTGCTAAAAAGCTAATGTTATTTATTTACAGACAAAAATAAATGCAAAGAAGCTCGTAAAACGTTTTTCCGATGATCTACACCTACACCTTTTTTTTTTTTAATTTTAATATTTTGTACGAGACCTAAACATTCACACTTTATATGATTAGGATGCACTTATTTTAATGAATATGTTATTAATGCACATATGTTTTGTATTATGCAGACGCAATAACGATGAAAAATAATCACATGGGTAAAAGTCACATGACTGTACTCTCACCGCTGAGGAATTCTTTTCCGCTGCCCCACCAGTCGGCAGCTTTGGATGGCCTGCTGTAGAACTCATCTCTGTTTGCCGCCAAAATAAGCCTGCAGAGTGAAATAGAAGAACAGAAAATGTTAAAGAGCTGGAGTGATGATGAGATACAGTAAAGAATGAAATTAATACTGTTAAGGGGGCGTAGCCATTGCAAGAATTAGATACTGTGAAGGGGTGTGGCCATTCCCTGAATTAAATATTGTGAAGGGGCGTGGCTATTGCATGAATTAGATATTGTAAAAGGAGGGTGGCCATTACATGAATTAGATATTGTGAAGGGGGCGTGGTCATTACATAAATTAGATATTGTGACAGGGGTGTGGTCATTACATAAATTAGATATTGTGAAGGGGGCGTGGTCATTGCATAAAACAGATATTGTGAAGGTCTGTGGCCATTGCATAAATTATATACTGTAAAGGGGCATGACCATAACACTTATCAGTCCTACCATCACCACGTATAAAATTTTTAATTAACTGATTAAATCAGATCAGATTCTAAAACTGTCTCAGAGCTGGAAACGATCTAAAGCTCATGTAATGCATTACATCAAGTGCCTCCATCTGTTCTGCTCCATTTCATTTCACTCCTGAAGATAGATTGGAAACAAAAGGCTGCGGCTCTCAATCTGAGAACAACTCGCTCCTTTTGTACAGGGTGAAGAAAATTAGATTGGACCATGAAGCCAAAGAGATGGAAATCACCTCCTCCATCACAGGGACAGAACGAGAGAGACAGAGAAAGCGGCAGGCCGAATGTGCGAAAGAGAGCGGAACGGAATGACACGCTGAAAGATGGAGGGAAAAAGAGGAAATGATTTCATATAGCAAGTCACACCATGCAGTTCCTCATGGCTGATGTCCTTCACTTGATTAGCGACCAGCGAGATACCCAGTGCTATCACTCTTATCACCTGCCTTTATTAAAAGATAAGAGCCTGATAAAGTCACGCCACGACAACTTTATAACCCGATATGGCTGGCATCTCGGCACAGCATCAACAGTACGATGGGTGTTTCACCATGTACGTTTATTTATTTTTTACAACTCGTCAGACGTGTTTAATCCTTTGATTTTTTTCTAGTCTTTCAGCTCAGTGGATCAAGAGTCATGAGGTCGAAGGTTCATGAAAAAAGAAAGGAAATGATCAGCTTTTTTAACAGGAGGTGTGTTTAGGCTGTAATCAGACTTTAATTGGGGCTGGTAATGACAGGACCTGAACAGAACTCTTTTGATCAAAGTGAAGCTTTTGTAAGGAAAATACAACTTCAAAGGATTGAGTGAAAAAGGGTTCAAAGCTCAAAGCTGGTGAGGTGAGGCAGTGAGGATGTTGAGACATAAGGCAGATGGGAAATGAGGCAGTGAGGCAAAAGAAAAAAGTGAGGGAGTGAGGCAGTGAGAGATAAAGGTAGTGAGGCAGTAAGATAGGGAAACAGGGTAAGGCAGTGAGATAGAGAAAGATAGGCAGTGAGGAAGAACGAGTGAGACAGCGAGGAAAAGAGGGAGTGAGGTAGAAAGACAGAGTAAAGCAGTGAGAAAGAAATACAAAGTGAAGTAGTGAGAAAAAAAGAACGTAAGGAAGTGAGGTAGAAAGACAAAGTGAAGCAGTGAGGAAGAAATACGGAGTGAGGCAGTGAGGAAAAAAATTGGAGTGAGGCAGTGAGGAAGAGAGACAGAGTGAGGCAGTGGAGGAAGAGAGACGGAGTGAGAGGCAGTGAGGAAGAGAGACAGAGTGAGGCAGTGAGAAAAAAATGAGAGTAAGGCGGTGAGGTAGAAAGAAAGTGAGGCAGAAACACGGAGTGAGGCAGTGAGGAAGAAATACGAAGTGAGGAAGAGAGGAAGAGAGGCGGGATGAGACAATGAGGGAGAAAGAGAATGTAGGGGAGTGAGGTAGAAAAACAGAGTGAGGCAGTAAGGAAGAAAGATAAAAAGCGTTCAATGTCTTATGACATTAAAAATAAAAGCATTGCAAAAGTGTGTGTTTTACTGTTAGGCTGTCATTACAGTACTGAAATTTTGAGGCAGCTTCTTCTTTAGGTTAATGTCCTAAAGGGTCTCCATGGGTAAGTCTAGTATGACCAATCCCACATCTGGTATAAATAACTTCATCCTCTCTTATGGTAAAAGAATAAATAGATTTTTCCCGACTAAAGGATGGATTTCGGAGAGTTTGTTATTATTATTTTGATGTAGAGAAAGGAAGACAGGCAGTGAGGAAAAAAAAAAAGACAAGTGAGGCAGTAAGGAAGAAAGACAAGTAAGGCACCTAGGAAGAAAGAGAGTGTGAGGCAGTAAGAAAGTAAGACAGATTAAGGCAGTGAGGAAGAGAGACAGAGTGAGTCAGTGGGAAAGAGAGTGAGTGAGGCAGTAAGGAAGAGAGGAAGTGAGGCAGTGATAAAGAGAAAGTAAGTGGGGAACAGCGAGGCGACGAAGAAGTGAGGTGGTGAGGCGGTGCACTCACCTGTAGGCATTTTTGGACGCAGGCCGAGGGTCGAACTTGAAGAAGATGATGCACATGAGGAGGTTGCGCTCACGCCTGGTGGTCTCTGTGAAAGCCGCAGCGGAGGACCGAACACAGCGCTAAGTGCTGCAAAGAGAAGAACAGTAAACAGGAGGCGAGGAATAACATGTCCCAACACACAGGACGGATTGACTCTAATGATTTAAGCGACTTCCTGTCTCACTTACTTAAGACTTACTTAAGAGTTAGTGAGCTTTTCTTTAACACACACACACACACACACACACACACACACACACACACACACACACACACACACACACACACACACTGTGCTACCAATCAGTATCAACAACGCCCCCGTGACATCACCCGGGACCCAATCATCAGACATGAATCTGTTCAATGTACTTCAGACTGCAGATCTCATTTGCCACCACAGACCAGGGCCTCGCTAATGGGGTGAAAGGTGCACATTACACGTCAGTAATATTTAAAGGGGCATCGACCCTGACTCAGACTGACCATACATCACATCTCTGAAAGCTGTTAAACACGTTTACTATTTATACACATCTTAATAAATGTGTATGAAGCAAATATTAAACATAAACATTACAAACACAGCAAGAATCTGTGGTGATTCACATCCTAAGAGTTTCTCAATACACTGTGTCACAACACACACACACACACACACACACACGGAGATACTAACTGTTTCATTAAAAAAAAAACTCATTCTATACGTTTTAACAGTTTAACGTCTAATACACTCGCTAAATCGTGCCCAAATCTATATAAAGTGCACTACATAGTGCCCACTAGCCTCCTTCTCTCCAGCTTTGTGTAGTGCACTTAAATAAGGAAGCGCGCAGGCTATTGGAACTCCACCCCCTGTCAGCAGGCTAGTTCACCGCTAGGCCAATAACCTGCGATTTTTCGCGCTGGCGGACTGTAAAACACAGCGTGTCGATTGATTTATTCAAATAAAACTGTTGATTCAGTAACTTACGAATCCATGTGCTGTTAAAGATCACGTCATAGCGACAGGACACACAAGCTTCTGCTACACCGGAAGAGAAGTCCGCTAAAAGTGCACGGGTAACTCCTGTGTTGCCAGTTGCAGACACACTAAATCCTCTCGCGTGTTCATGGACTCACTGTAAAGATGCTCATACATATTTTTATTTTAAATATAGCTTGATATGTATGTAATTCATACTTAATCTCTTCTAATAGTCTATATGCTATACAGGAAATGGATTGTTTACATTTATTGAAAAATATATTATCATTTAGTACGGCTGCCTGTTTTGTTAACATTTACTAGGATTTTATTATTTGCTGTTTTTATGCCAAATATATCTACTGGGTTTATCAAAATATACACTGAAGCCAGGACGCCGTTTGGAGAAATTCTTCATTAAGCAAGTAGCTATAACATAATCTTACATGTAATGTAACACGACAGCTATGTGTGATTTTCTCAACCTGGCAACACAGGGCGGAGGACAGTTTAGAGAGTCCTCGTCTTTGATTGGTTAGACTGTACAGTAGGTCATTTAGTAAAGGGAATATGTATTTATATAGATGGATGGATTTTTTTGTTTTATTTTATACGGATGGATGGATAAATACATTTACTAATTAACCAGAATAATAAATTGAGTGTGTTCAACACACTTAGAACCAATTGCCCCAAATTTCCTTACACTTCTGTAGTAGATAATGAGAACACGTGTGCATCATTATTTCCAGTTTATGCGTAACATAATTATGTCAGAATCCTAAACAGGGTCTTAAATACGTTAAATTTAACCATAAAGTTACAAGCTGTTAAATCGTTACTAAGAAATAAATTTCCCTTTCAATTTATACGACTTCCCGTCAGTCTGAGTGGGATTGACTCGCTGCTGTATTTGATTGGCAGTGCAGTTGACCAATGAAATGATTTCTTATCCTCAAACCAACCAATAAACGGTTAGTATATAAGAACGGCAGGGTTAATTGCTTACTCTGTAGGTGCTGTTGTTGTCGGCGTTTTTAAAAAAAAACAAATTAATAAAGAAATAAACAAACAAACAAACAAATAAATGTATAACCCGCCAACGTATACAAGGATTTACAACCCCAAGAGCATTTTTTGTGTTGTTTTCTGACTGTTTTTCTGGATATTTGTCAATAAAGCAGACCTGACCGGACGAGTCAGTGCATCAATTAATAAACCGCTGGTCAACCAGGTAAGACTGTAAATATGCAGGTTGGGGGTTTGGTAATTGATGTGTAACATTTTTATAGTGAAAACACACCTGAGTGTGAAAAAAATGTACATATTTTATTTTGAGGATAGTTTGAATAACTGTTTTTTTTTTATGAACAAATTTCCAGGCCATGGCAAAATCTTTACAATGTCTCCTATTGGTCTATAATAAGAGTTTGAGGTGACCCCTGAACTGAAAAGTATCTCTTTATCTTTTGTATGACACATACTGAGGTCAAATTCTGGAGCTGATCAGTCGCGTACCAGCCAGAATACAAGTCTACTAGCAGCAAGTATTGATGGCTGTTGTTCTTTCTGGGGTTCTTTTTGCTGGTGGGGTTTTTTATGCTGTTGCATATAGCACAAGATGTGACTTGAGCCTTAATGTCTTTTGTCCTGGGGGGCAAAAGCCACAAAAGCCACATGCATGTTGTTTGTTAGATTCAGCTCCAAAATGACCCCAACACTATGCCCAATTTGTGTGTATTCCAGCTTTAGTGTTGGGATCTGGGATGATTACTTTGTGGTCCTTTTACACAAGCTTCTTATCTGTAATTAGTTCATGTCTGTATGGGCAGCAATACTGGGGGAAGACTGTGCAGTTGAGTTGACCGTCCTTGCTTAATTGGGTTGTCAAGCATTTGTAGAGTGACGTCGTTCATGCATGTGGATGAAATATTGCAAATATTTATTTTGCTCTTTGGGCTGCTTATGGAGAGATGTGTGTAAGACCTGTGATAAGGTGTCTACTATGTACACATCCTTTCATTTTTGTCACTTTCGATGGTCACTGGCTTGTCAGAGATGTAATCATTCAACTTGGTGCAAGTGAAAACTACAGCAAGGAGCTGTTTTTCTATTGCTGCATTAGACCTTTTAGTCTGTGTGAGGACCTGTAAAGCGTATTGTCCTGCAGGCACGCTGCATCCTCAACTGTTCTTAATGAGTGGTGGGGTCTTTGTATAGCCGTGTGCAGGTCTTTATGGTCTACAAATTCTGAAATTAGTTTTTTATGAGCAGCAACCATGGAAGACACTCACTCACTCAGTAACACATAGATTTGTAATTCACTGAAGATTCGTTTTAACATTGTCTTGCATAGTTACTGGAATGTAAGGCGCTGGCTGGATGACAGTAGGTATGGTGGGGTTGATGTTCATAAAATGTGACCGGTAGTCTACCCACCTCATCACTAAAAAGGTCAGCATATTTGGTAAGAATTTTGTTTGTAAATGGGTTAAATGTTAAAAGTCCCATGCGGAGAGAATCAGGTAGTCCCAGCAGTGGCTGTGCAGAGCTTTTCAAAAATCTGGCTGTCTAGACGGTGACTGTGCCAAGTGTGTCCAGCTCATTACCACTTTATGCTATCATCTTTATTGTGTTTGACACATTGAGTTCCTCCTTTTTATTGCAGGTGCTGGAAAGTGTCTAAATCCATCATATTACTTTCGGCTCCTGTGTCCACTTTTAGTTCTGCTGGCTTTCCATATTTGTATGGTGCTGTACAATTCTCTCATTTGTGTTAGGTTGGTCAGAGAATCAGACTCTCCATTTACTCCGTCAATGAAAAACGGGAAGTGGTGGCTCATGGTTAAGGTGTTGGATTACCAACCCAAAGGTTGTGGGTTCAATTCCCAGCTCCGGCAAGCCACCCCTGAGCAAGGCCCCCTGAGCAAGGCCCTTAACCCCCAATTGCTCAGTTGTATAACAAGGAATATTGTAAGTCGCTCTGGATAAGGGCGTCTGCCAAATGCTGCAAATGTAAAAACGAGTCTCTTCACGGATTGTTTGGTTTGGTTCAACATTGTGGATGGTTTTGGTATAGCAACGTTTTGCTTGGGTGGCCTGCAACATCTTTAAAAATTGTTCCACTTCCTGCAACTATTGCAGTTTTGACCATATGTAGGTCTTTTTTGGCTGAGTGGTCAATACCACAATTGTTAACATTTTTTTTATGGTCGGTGGTGCTTTGCTGTTGGATATATGTGTGTATTAAGGGTGTAGCACTATCTGATCACTTCTGTATTTTCTTTCATATATTGATCCGTGCTACCACTACAGCAAGATCAGTTTCTGTCAGAAAGCGATGCATTAACGATGTATCTTTGACACCGAGCATATCTGCAGGCTCTGTTGATCTTTACCTTCATTCCTTTAACTCGAAAGTTGAAATGTTATTGATAATATTGCTCCTCTGAAAGTCAGTAAGAAGACCGACAGGCAAAAAGCACCTGGGAGAAACTCAACAGCAGTACAAATTATAAAAAGACAATGCAGGAAAGCTGAGAGGATGTGGTGAAAGACCAAACTTGAAATACACTCTATCATCTATACAGACAAACCTTACAAACAGTAACATAAAACAACACTTGCACTCTTTTCTCTACTGTTGAGAGTCTTTTTAAGTCTTTTTTCAAAAGTGTGTTAATTTTATCTAGAAGTGTATGTCTTGAAAGTGGCAAACACCTCACTTCTTTCTGGGATTTTTCCAAACTTTTTTAAACACGCAGTTGTCAAACCCCTCCTGAAAAAGAGTAATCTGGATAACACTATATTGAGCAACTATAGACCATTATCAATTTTTCCTTTTTTATGCAAGATTATTGAAAAGGTTGTTTTCAATCAGCTGAACAAATACTTAATTCAAATGGACACCTGGACAACTTTCAATCGGGTTTCCAACTACATCACAGCACAAAGACAGCGCTCATAAAGATAATAAATGATATTCGCTCAAATTCTGATTCTGCCAAAATATCAGTGTTGGTACTTCTAGATCTCAGTGTTGCTTTTGACACACTTCTAGAGAGACTAGAAAACTGGGTCGGCCTTCTGGAATGGTCCTCAAACGGTTTAGGTCATACCTAGAAGGGAGAGGTTATTATGTGGATATAGGAGACCATAAGTCTGAGTGGACGTCTGTGACATGCGTAATCCCACAAGGCTCAGTTCTTGCACCACTCTTGTTTAACCTGTATATGCTCCCAAATAATGACAAAGAACCAAATTGCCTATCACAGCCATGCAGATGATAACCAGGTTTATCTTTCTTTATCACCAAATGATTACAGCCATATTGACTCCCTCTGCAAATGTATTGATGGAATTAACAGTTGGATGTGCCAAAACCTTCTTCAGTTAAACAAAGAGAAAACTGAAGTCATTGCTTTTAGAAACGAAGAGTGAATGCATATCTTCATTCCAGGGGTCAAACAAATAAAAATCAAGTCAGGAAACTTATTCTGGAGGTCAAGACAATACCTAAATCACCTCAAAAAGTTGCCAGAATTCTGGGTTTTGTTTCCAGTCAGGATCTGGAGACTCCTGTTCATGCTATTGTCACCAGTAGACTGGACTATTGTAGTGCACTCCTGATCGCACTTTCCAAAAAGGCCCTTACATTTACAGCATTTATCCAGAGCGACTTACATTTAACTCTTCTACACAACTGAGCAATTGAGGGTTAAGGGCCTTACCCGGGGGCCCACAGTGGTTGCTTGGTCGTGCTGGGAATTAAACCCCGGTCTTCCTGGTATCAGTCCAACAGCTGTAGCTGCAGCTCATAAAGAACACTGCTGCCAGGATTCTGTCTAAAACCAGAAAATCTGATCACATCACACTGGTCCTCAGGTCCTTACACCGGCTGCCAGTTACATTAAGGATTGCTTTTAAAGTACTGTTACTTAAGTACTGTCACCCAATGGCCTATAGGACCTAAATACAGTTCAGATATGCTCACTAACTATAAACCCCAGATCATTAGGATCAAGTTAGTTAAACAAGAGTTCACTCTAAACAAGGGAAATCTGCTTTTAGCTATTATTTAGCCTGCAATTGGAACCATCTACCAGAAAAGATCAGATGTGTTAAATCAGTAGCCATCTTTAAATCCATACAAAACAAATCTATTTAGTTCTGCATTTACTGAATGAGCACTGTCTTGCCATGCCTTGCCTTGCCTATTCTTTTCTATTGATCATAGCAGTTGTTGTTTGGAGTGTTGTAAGGTCTTTAATGTGGTGTTCAGTTTGTTTAGAAAGTGAGTTCTGGATCACGCAGCATTGATTTTCTCAGAATGTCACCAAGTATTCCACAAACTAGCCGATCACATCTTCTAATGCACCAAATTATAAATGGGTAGATGGGTAGATAGATAGACAGGCCGTGCCCTTGGTACCTGGGCCTCCAGAGAAAATTTACCCGACTGAGACATTTCATGTATTGAGGACGAAAACCATTTTATTAAAGCAAGAAACCCAGTTAAGACTCCAAACCTCTACACTACAACCGCAACTGTGCCACGTACATCATCTGGAGCAGGTCAGAATCAATATTTATTTTATAACAGAACAAAAACATAAACAATTTGAATTAAATATATATTACATTCAAATTCTGTAAGCCAGCGGTACCACTTATATGCACTGGTCTGGAAGTGGTGACCAAACTCTTACCTGGGACAAACTAGTTAACCGATCTCTCCTCACGATGTCTAACTCGCTATGTCTCTTGGGGGGGGGGGGGGGGATTAAGAGTGTTTTAGGTGTATCTATAAGGTTTGTTATTCTGTAGAACTTATTATATTGAGTCGGTTATTCGGTGATTTATACTAATAATATCCTGGAATTGTGATTTATGAGTCTGGTAAAATCCAGTTCATATAAATGTTTTTGGGAAAATATTCCTTTGATTTGGTTTGTGAACTGTCCCGCGCGCAAACTCGTCCTCCTCCTCTTTTACCGTTTATTTCCCCACACGCGCTCGAAGTGGTCCTTTAAAACTGTTTTTTAATTCGGATTTTAATATTTTATGGTCAAATTTTCGGTTTTCATCGCTGTAGAGGAGCCGCGAGCGCGTACCCAGGTGACCGCCGTTCTATTCCAGCACGCGCGTGCAAGTTTACGCACTGGGCGCGCGCGTACACACGCACCTCGGCCGTTATCTGCCGTCCTGCAGCGCGGAGTGTGTGTGAGGTAAGAGAACAGATAAACCGGGTCAGGATTAAACTCGAGCATAGGAAGAAGAGGGTAAAACGACAAGGGAACCCGGTAAATGATGCGCTTTAACGCTGTAAATGTGTGTGAGAGGAAAAGCTTTCGACGTTGTCGCTTATGCGGTTTTGGTCGCGAGAGGCTGTGCGCGCGCTGGATGAATATTTACTGTGTATTTACAAATTGTTTCCTGTTTCCGGTTTAGAAAAAAACAGCTGTTGTTGGTGGTGGTGGTTTTCGTCCAAACGGTGGCTCTTATTATCGTTTATAATGCGCTTGTGTAGTGTTCCAGAGTAGCACGCGGGAGTTTAGTACAGACCTGCCGCATAGTACGCAGCGGGTTGCCATGGTTACCGCAGCTCGCGCCCTGTTGGGCCATATTAATTAGTGCGGTGTGTTGCGGATTGGGACCCGGATAACAGATTGATGTTTTGAGAAATGGTTTGGCTTTGACTTCTGTTTGGGTCGTGATTTAGTTTGCTAAACGTTTCTAGAACGTTATATGTTTTTCCCCCGAAACATTTTGACAACGTTCAGCCAGTACGAGTAGCATCATATTAGGGATGTTCCAAAAGCATTGTTCTAATAAAGTTTTCTCTAAGCATCACCTGGAACGTTATTTTTATGAGAACCTACCATGAACGTTATTTTGAAGTTTTGCCCCAACATTTACACAACTTTTAAAGAAGATTAGCGAAAGTTGTGGGAACGTTTGATTCCCAGTGTACTGAGATCGGCTGGTGGTGGTGGTGTTTCTTTTCTCTCACGCTGTCAGGTACATCTGGTTGCAAACGTTTGTGTGTGTATGTGTGTGTGTGTGAGAGAGAGAGAGAGAGAGAGAGAATGGCTGTGCTTTTCTCCTCATCAGTATGACAGGCTGTGGTTATTTATCCCACAGGACTGTTGGTGTTTCTTCAGATTAAAAGTCGCTGGACAGACACCATGATTTTATGCTAACAGCTGAATTTTTTTATCTTGCCTGTATGTCAGGGTTGCTATTTACATCCGCTTCATTTCAAGAGAAGCCAATAGGACTCTTTTCCTACCTTTTTAATATCTTTTACGTCAGCTTTCAGGTCTCCACCTGTTCAGGTGATTCGCATCAGTGTCAGCACATGACTTCGATCCCAGCTGTCATGTCGCTTCAGCCGGTGGTGTTTATAGTGTTAGACGCGGGAGATAAACTCTAATATCCATCAATGTCTCTACAACGAGACTGTCAGGTAAGCGTCACATGATCACAGCAAGGTCTGACTGATGGAGTAGCACTAACAGTGTGAGGCAGACAGACACTATAATATTAATCATCACTAATACAATTATTGATATTATTTATCTTCTTTCGACCCAAGCTGCCGAGCTCCACTTAAAATACTCGAACATCTTGAAGATCTGCGGTCGTTTTTGAGACGGTGAGTGATCCTGATAAGATAAACAGCATGTGAGACAATTATTTCAAATTCTAACATGCACAGTCAAAACCGCAGTGTAAAAGATTCAATATTAGAAAGCGTTTAAGATCACCCGTCATAATTTAGTGAGGTTTTTTTTTTTTTTCAGATGTCCTGATTTTATTTTGGTGTTTTGATCGGTCATATTTCTGACTTTTTATCTTATAATTAGGAAAGAATTTTAAAATCATAATGAGGTTATCCTGAAATTCTATCATTTTTTTTTCCACTCCTGGTTTTGGATTCTGTGTTTTAGGTTGTTTTCTAAATTTCACATCAGCAGTTTCTCTCTGTCTTTTTCCCCAGTAGGGCAGAAGGCTGAACTAATGCAGTGTAGTGAGTGTGACTGTATCGTTTCTCAGATAGAATGAATCTGTGGCTGTAAAACTCCACTACTCTCCTTCTTTATGGTAAACATCAGAGGTCCTGCTCAGTGGCAGGGCAGAAGAAGAAATCGGAGGCTGGAGATATATGGGGGAATTGGTAGTCTAGTGGTTAAGGTGTTGGACTGCAAATTGGAAAATCGGGGTTCGACTCCCAGCATCACCAGTTTACCACTGTTGCCCCCCCCCCAGCAAGGCCCTTAACTCCTAATTGTTTAGATGTATAGTAAGGGGTTTAGGACTGGATAAGGACATCTGCCAAATGCTGTAAAAAGATAAAGTATATAAAATAAATAAAATACAGATAAAAAAACCTTCATTGAAAATTATATACAAACAAAATATATATAAATATTAATTCATCGTTTTCTCCTGTGAGACTGGACAATATGTCAAGATATAATATTAAACTATCACAATCAATTAAGTCTCAGTCACAAATTAGACCTATAAATATCTCAGATAGATCATAACACTCTCCTTACTGTGTGTTTATAAAGAAATAAATCAAAAGTTTGTTTTAGAATATTTGTTTTACCCGTCTTGTAGAATAGTCTTGTAGCTGCAGGCAGTTAGATCAACTAGATCAACTATCTCTCCTGATCAATGATGTTTGCTGTTAAAAGGTCCAGGGCTGTTGTGAAATGATCCTTTTGTTCGATCTATGCTTCACTTTTGTTTTAGCAGAGTTTCCACCAGCCTCCAGTCTTTAAACTACATTTACAGCATTTGGCAGTCGTCCTCATCCAGAGCGACTTACATTCATCTCTTTTGTACAACTAAGCAATTGGGGGTTAAAGAGCCTTCCTCAGGGGCCCATCAGTGGCAGGTTGATTGGTGCTGGGAATCGAACTTCTTTCTCGACCTTTAAGGGTTTTTTTTTTTTGGTAAAACTGAAATCTTTTTTTGCTCTAGGTTTGTAATATCGGATTCACAGATATGGTGCCATCTAGTGGATGGGTAAAGGACTGTGCCCGCTATAATACCGCCATTATGGCACTCCATAACAAATACTGTGAGGAAAGACTGGAAACCTTTAAAGAAAAAGTATGTGTGGTCATATGAGGAATAACGAATGTTCTGTCACTGAACAGCAGGAAGTTAGTATACATACAGTAGGACAATACCATTATATGTTAACCCTAAAGGCCACAGAAACACCACTTGCTATTCGCTAGGGGGCGGAGCCTATTCGAACAAGTAATAAAATAACGAGCTGGCTGCACTAGCAGAATAAGTTCAAATTTGTGACGTGTCGAAAAGCTTCCTTATTTCCTCTTTCCTATTTTCTCTGGCCGTGCCAGGAATAGTAATGACCGCATGGAGCTCGTATGCGGGGGCTTCTCCTGACGTCAGAACCTGAAGTAGGATAATTGTGACCTTGTTCCCTTCTGTCTCTAACCGGAGTGCAGGCGGAGTTCATCGGCTCACACCTGATCCATCAGCAATCGTTTTTTTCTTTCCCCCTCGCCGAGAGCGTGTGTGTGAGCTGATGGTGACAGCTGTAAAGACCTGGGTTCTGATGTGACTGAACAGATCTGTAATGGAATGGGGGGTGGGGGTGGTTCTTACAGCAGAGCTCATGGGTCGAGAATAAAAGGACAGGTTTTTTTTCTCACTGCAGCACTTTTGTGGTCTCTTTGGTGTGTGTACAGATGATGGATCCCTTTGCGAGTCTCTGCTTCGAAAGCACAGATAACGCGCAGGTTTATCAGCATCAGAAATCCTCCTAATTGATTGCTTTAATAATTAAACTACCACTTCCTAAACGAATAAAACAGCCTGCTGGTTTTCTCTACAGGTGTCAGCCAGACCTTTTCTCTCTTACGCTCTGTTTTACCGCCGGTTTCGCCATCGTGTCTCATACACGCCTCTGACGTCTCTGCTGGGTAACGGAGCGCCTCGTTGCTAGGCAAGACCCTCTGTACCAAAAACATGTACTTCAGCCTGCCGTAGAAAATCAGCTTTCACGCTGGCGGCTCTTAGCTCACCCTCGATGCTCATTTCCAGCCGTCTTTCTCTGGAAGAGAAACTGCTGGCTGAATGTTAAGACACCGGAATGTGGCACTTCATATGTAAATGCGGCTCTTATTGTGCCCACCTGATTGGTTTTTTTCTTCCCTCTTCTTTGGCGTCTGTAATTTCTTACCGGGTGCTGACGGGTACCAAACACGCCGTGTGTGTGATTCCAGGGAGGTTTGTTAGACGTGTCAGAATCTGAACTGAGCAATCATATAGACCCAGACTCGGTAATCAGAAATTTTGAGGGAGGTGAGATTATTTACCACCGGTCCTGCAGGAGAAAGAGACTAGGAAGCGCGAGAGGTTCACAGTATAATTGGCAATAAGAGAGGGTAAGGGATGAAGAGTCGGTGAGCAAAGCGCAATAAGGACATTCCTGTATATGCACATGCCATCCACAATGCTCCTGTGCCGACTGCTAGATGGTATTTAATAGACAATGGTAATCCGTTTTTTTCAAAAAAATTCTATTAACCAATCAGACGGAAGCAGGTCGTTAACAACCACAGAAGTGTGTCAGCAGATTTAGGATCAATTAAATTATGCCTATTCTGAAATGCTAGTGTAAAAATGTGAACGTCTTTGTCACATAGATAGTTTGTTTCTTCTCCTATCCCATTTTAGAAAGCTGGGGTCAGAGCACAGGGTCAGCTATGATACAGGGGTCTTGCTCAAAGATCCAACAGTGGCAGATTGGTGGTGGGGGGGGGGCTTGAACCCAGGTTTTCACGGTCTTTCAATCAACAACTCAGAACCTGAACTATTTGAGCCATCACTACGCCTACTGTTCACATGGGGCTAAATGCGCAGGGTGGGTCTTTTACCCCAAATACTTGTACTCATTTTAGGTTTAACGAACAAACGTTCAGCCTACGAACGGTTAACCTAATTAACTGCCACAAAAAAATACCCAAACAAAGGACAAATGTTACTCTAATATTTAACCATTTTAATGATTTTTAATTAGTTTTAAAAATCTACAACATTTTTTAAAACATTTTAGATTAACTAGCATCAATGTTGTCTTTTCGTCCTTGACCACAAACGTGTTGCAAATTAATTAAATCTTTAAACGCAAATGAAAACCAGACTAAGAGTTTTTATGCTATTTAGTGGATTTAAATGAAATTAAAGTAAAAGTGCCTTCAACCCTGGTTAGTAGTTGTTGTTGTAGTTGTATTAGTGATGGCAGTGGGGTTAGTGCAGGGAATTCCTGGTACAATTTCTGGTGGTCATTTGGGCATACGCTCTGCAGTTTTTGGTAGCCCAAAATGAATTTAATTGGCCTGAAGAAGAAAAAAATAATGTACGCCTGCGTTTTACAAATCAGTGCATTTTACATGTTTGGTAGCCTGACTAAAAGACACAATAACCCCTGGACTAGTGACTTGTCAGCCCGGTTGTGGTAGTAGTTCTTTCTTTTCTTAGTTGTATACTAAAGTCAATATAGTTTAGTACTTCCTGTTTTCAGCTTTGCCAACATTGTAGACAATACATTCCTGCTAATAAAACTCACTGAAGTGAGAGAGAAACAAATTTAATCATTTAGCACCTAATCTTGTTTGTTGATTGCAGTTCCACTCTCACACGGTCTGTGTGTGACGATTGCACAAAATGTACTTTCCCCTCCTGCCTGCATGGGCATTCATCAACCTGCAAATCTGACATATTTATCTCTTTTTTTTTGTTTGTTTTTAATTCTAACTAAGCAGTGACAGTGTTTTGGTGCTGGGAATTGAACCCACAATCTTCAGATGAGCAGTCTTATACAAGCAACCACTCGATTCTCTTACACTCTCTTTGTAAAAGAATGAATGAGCCTTTGAGTGGCCACCTGTCAGCCGTGAGCGAGCGAGAGAGCGACACAAACAGAGAAGATAGATCGTGAGACAGACGCACTGAGCGTGAGAGAAAGACTGAGCACGAGAAAGAGAGGGCGAAAGACTGAGTGCGAGAAAGAGGAAGAGACTGAGCTTGAGAGAGAGAGATTGAGCGCAAGAAAGAGGGTGAGACTGGGCATAAGAAAAAGGCGACGCAGTGTGAAAGACAGCGTGAGCGCGAGGGAGACTGAGTGTGCGTGAGCGCGAGGGAGACTGAGTGTGCGTGAGCGCGAGGGAGACTGAGTGTGCGTGAGCGCGAGGGAGACTGAGTGTGCGTGAGAGAGATGAGTGAGAGTGAATGCGTGAAGAGAGACTGAGCAAGAGAGCTGTGCGTGAGCAAGAGAGACTGAGTGTGCGTGAGCGCGAGGGAGACTGAGTGTGCGTGAGAGAGACTGAGCGCAATATAGAAAGAGAGAGAGAGACAGCTTGAGAGACTGAGCATGAGAAAGGCAGGGAAAGACGCACGAGAGACAAAAAGAGAGACTGTGGGCGAGAGAGAAAAAGAGAGACTGTGGGCGAGAGAGAAAAAGAGAGAGAGTAAGATTGAGCAGGAGGGAGAGATAGAGACTGAGCACATGAGAAAGAGAGAGAGAGAGAAAGGGAGACTGATTGTGCCCGAGGAAAAGAGAGAGAGGGAGACTGAGTGCGTGAGAGAGAGAGAGAGCAAGAGAGACTGAGCGAATAAGAGAAAGAGAGAGAGAGAGAGTCGGAGCAAAAGAGAGAGAGAGAGAGAGATTTGAGCGAGAGACAGTGCGTGTGCGAGAGAGAGAAGGAGAGCTCAGAGCAGTAGTGATGATAGTGGAAGTGTTGTATGTGATACTGATATTATGCACACACTCCGACACCTCGAAATCTCATTCAGACGACTGTAAGCCATCTTAATTAGTCTCTGTCTTTCTCTCGCTGTCTCTTTCTCTCTCTCTCTCTCTTTTTCTCACTCCCTCTCTGTCCCCGACTTTCTCTCTCTCTCTCTCTCTCTCTCTCTCTCTCTCTCTCTCTCTCTCTCTCTCTCTCTCTCTCTCTCTCTGTGACTGTGGTGGTTTGGTATGCTGCAGCGTCTCTCCTGGCACGACACGAGGCACCTGCTCCATCTCGGCGTAGCAGCAGAGCTCTGAAAAAAGCTGCGTATTTGAATTTTGATGAGTTTTCCTTTCACACACATACTCGCAAATCACAATGGAGCGCTCTTATTCATTAGTGTGTTTTATGAGAGCGTAGAAATTAGCATGCAGGGTGTCTCTCTGTCTTTTTCTCTCAGTTCAGTTCAAAGTGCTTTATTGACATGAATGTAAATCAATTTCACTGTTGCTAAAGTGTGTATATAGTAACAAGCAGGTCAGTAACGTCTGACCTCTGGGATTGCCAACGAGGGGTTTGCCACCAAGTACTAAGTCATGTTTTGTGAAGGGGTCAAAAATGTATTTTACTCATTAAAATGCAGATTCATTAATAACTTTTATGAAATGTGTTTTTTTTTGTCTCTGACTGGTAGAATAAACCGACCATTA